>LR989953.1:0-1344261 GCA_905147015.1 Laspeyria flexula
AAAATAAGGTAAGTGACTTTGAATTATTAAATGTAGGGAAAATTAATGAATAATAGATTTTTTGTGTTTACAGGGGATGCGTGAGGCGCAGAAACTTCAGGAGGGTGTCTCCGGGCTACGGTGAGCAGCAGCCAACAGAAATGGAACCTATCCGGGAATTTCTAGGGGGTAAGAAAAGTTTGAGATTTGGGATTCGTGATCCTTAAGGTGGATTTGAGTGAATACGAAGAAGGTATATTGCGGAATCCGACCAATTCGCCGGCCGATCCGCGCCAAACGGGTGTCGTTCGACGCGTCTCGACGGGTTCTATTGGACGAAACCAAAAGCAGCCCCGTAGGGGGTGGGAAAAATAAGGTAAGTGACTTTGAATTATTAAATGTAGGGAAAATTAATGAATAATAGATTTTTTTTTGTGTTTACAGGGGATGCGTGAGGCGCAGAAACTTCAGGAGGGTGTCTCCGGGCTACGGTGAGCAGCAGCCAACAGAAATGGAACCTATCCGGGAATTTCTAGGGGGTAAGAAAAGTTTGAGATTTGGGATTCGTGATCCTTAAGGTGGATTTTGAGTGAATACGAAGAAGGTATATTGCGGAATCCGACCAATTCGCCGGCCGATCCGCGCCAAACGGGTGTCGTTCGACGCGTCTCGACGGGTTCTATTGGACGAAACCAAAAGCAGCCCCGTAGGGGGTGGGAAAAATAAGGTAAGTGACTTTGAATTATTAAATGTAGGGAAAATTAATGAATAATAGATTTTTTGTGTTTACAGGGGATGCGTGAGGCGCAGAAACTTCAGGAGGGTGTCTCCGGGCTACGGTGAGCAGCAGCCAACAGAAATGGAACCTATCCGGGAATTTCTAGGGGGTAAGAAAAGTTTGAGATTTGGGATTCGTGATCCTTAAGGTGGATTTTGAGTGAATACGAAGAAGGTATATTGCGGAATCCGACCAATTCGCCGGCCGATCCGCGCCAAACGGGTGTCGTTCGACGCGTCTCGACGGGTTCTATTGGACGAAACCAAAAGCAGCCCCGTAGGGGGTGGGAAAAATAAGGTAAGTGACTTTGAATTATTAAATGTAGGGAAAATTAATGAATAATAGATTTTTTGTGTTTACAGGGGATGCGTGAGGCGCAGAAACTTCAGGAGGGTGTCTCCGGGCTACGGTGAGCAGCAGCCAACAGAAATGGAACCTATCCGGGAATTTCTAGGGGGTAAGAAAAGTTTGAGATTTGGGATTCGTGATCCTTAAGGTGGATTTTGAGTGAATACGAAGAAGGTATATTGCGGAATCCGACCAATTCGCCGGCCGATCCGCGCCAAACGGGTGTCGTTCGACGCGTCTCGACGGGTTCTATTGGACGAAACCAAAAGCAGCCCCGTAGGGGGTGGGAAAAATAAGGTAAGTGACTTTGAATTATTAAATGTAGGGAAAATTAATGAATAATAGATTTTTTTTTGTGTTTACAGGGGATGCGTGAGGCGCAGAAACTTCAGGAGGGTGTCTCCGGGCTACGGTGAGCAGCAGCCAACAGAAATGGAACCTATCCGGGAATTTCTAGGGGGTAAGAAAAGTTTGAGATTTGGGATTCGTGATCCTTAAGGTGGATTTTGAGTGAATACGAAGAAGGTATATTGCGGAATCCGACCAATTCGCCGGCCGATCCGCGCCAAACGGGTGTCGTTCGACGCGTCTCGACGGGTTCTATTGGACGAAACCAAAAGCAGCCCCGTAGGGGGTGGGAAAAATAAGGTAAGTGACTTTGAATTATTAAATGTAGGGAAAATTAATGAATAATAGATTTTTTGTGTTTACAGGGGATGCGTGAGGCGCAGAAACTTCAGGAGGGTGTCTCCGGGCTACGGTGAGCAGCAGCCAACAGAAATGGAACCTATCCGGGAATTTCTAGGGGGTAAGAAAAGTTTGAGATTTGGGATTCGTGATCCTTAAGGTGGATTTTGAGTGAATACGAAGAAGGTATATTGCGGAATCCGACCAATTCGCCGGCCGATCCGCGCCAAACGGGTGTCGTTCGACGCGTCTCGACGGGTTCTATTGGACGAAACCAAAAGCAGCCCCGTAGGGGGTGGGAAAAATAAGGTAAGTGACTTTGAATTATTAAATGTAGGGAAAATTAATGAATAATAGATTTTTTGTGTTTACAGGGGATGCGTGAGGCGCAGAAACTTCAGGAGGGTGTCTCCGGGCTACGGTGAGCAGCAGCCAACAGAAATGGAACCTATCCGGGAATTTCTAGGGGGTAAGAAAAGTTTGAGATTTGGGATTCGTGATCCTTAAGGTGGATTTTGAGTGAATACGAAGAAGGTATATTGCGGAATCCGACCAATTCGCCGGCCGATCCGCGCCAAACGGGTGTCGTTCGACGCGTCTCGACGGGTTCTATTGGACGAAACCAAAAGCAGCCCCGTAGGGGGTGGGAAAAATAAGGTAAGTGACTTTGAATTATTAAATGTAGGGAAAATTAATGAATAATAGATTTTTTTTTGTGTTTACAGGGGATGCGTGAGGCGCAGAAACTTCAGGAGGGTGTCTCCGGGCTACGGTGAGCAGCAGCCAACAGAAATGGAACCTATCCGGGAATTTCTAGGGGGTAAGAAAAGTTTGAGATTTGGGATTCGTGATCCTTAAGGTGGATTTTGAGTGAATACGAAGAAGGTATATTGCGGAATCCGACCAATTCGCCGGCCGATCCGCGCCAAACGGGTGTCGTTCGACGCGTCTCGACGGGTTCTATTGGACGAAACCAAAAGCAGCCCCGTAGGGGGTGGGAAAAATAAGGTAAGTGACTTTGAATTATTAAATGTAGGGAAAATTAATGAATAATAGATTTTTTGTGTTTACAGGGGATGCGTGAGGCGCAGAAACTTCAGGAGGGTGTCTCCGGGCTACGGTGAGCAGCAGCCAACAGAAATGGAACCTATCCGGGAATTTCTAGGGGGTAAGAAAAGTTTGAGATTTGGGATTCGTGATCCTTAAGGTGGATTTTGAGTGAATACGAAGAAGGTATATTGCGGAATCCGACCAATTCGCCGGCCGATCCGCGCCAAACGGGTGTCGTTCGACGCGTCTCGACGGGTTCTATTGGACGAAACCAAAAGCAGCCCCGTAGGGGGTGGGAAAAATAAGGTAAGTGACTTTGAATTATTAAATGTAGGGAAAATTAATGAATAATAGATTTTTTTTTGTGTTTACAGGGGATGCGTGAGGCGCAGAAACTTCAGGAGGGTGTCTCCGGGCTACGGTGAGCAGCAGCCAACAGAAATGGAACCTATCCGGGAATTTCTAGGGGGTAAGAAAAGTTTGAGATTTGGGATTCGTGATCCTTAAGGTGGATTTTGAGTGAATACGAAGAAGGTATATTGCGGAATCCGACCAATTCGCCGGCCGATCCGCGCCAAACGGGTGTCGTTCGACGCGTCTCGACGGGTTCTATTGGACGAAACCAAAAGCAGCCCCGTAGGGGGTGGGAAAAATAAGGTAAGTGACTTTGAATTATTAAATGTAGGGAAAATTAATGAATAATAGATTTTTTGTGTTTACAGGGGATGCGTGAGGCGCAGAAACTTCAGGAGGGTGTCTCCGGGCTACGGTGAGCAGCAGCCAACAGAAATGGAACCTATCCGGGAATTTCTAGGGGGTAAGAAAAGTTTGAGATTTGGGATTCGTGATCCTTAAGGTGGATTTTGAGTGAATACGAAGAAGGTATATTGCGGAATCCGACCAATTCGCCGGCCGATCCGCGCCAAACGGGTGTCGTTCGACGCGTCTCGACGGGTTCTATTGGACGAAACCAAAAGCAGCCCCGTAGGGGGTGGGAAAAATAAGGTAAGTGACTTTGAATTATTAAATGTAGGGAAAATTAATGAATAATAGATTTTTTGTGTTTACAGGGGATGCGTGAGGCGCAGAAACTTCAGGAGGGTGTCTCCGGGCTACGGTGAGCAGCAGCCAACAGAAATGGAACCTATCCGGGAATTTCTAGGGGGTAAGAAAAGTTTGAGATTTGGGATTCGTGATCCTTAAGGTGGATTTTGAGTGAATACGAAGAAGGTATATTGCGGAATCCGACCAATTCGCCGGCCGATCCGCGCCAAACGGGTGTCGTTCGACGCGTCTCGACGGGTTCTATTGGACGAAACCAAAAGCAGCCCCGTAGGGGGTGGGAAAAATAAGGTAAGTGACTTTGAATTATTAAATGTAGGGAAAATTAATGAATAATAGATTTTTTTTTGTGTTTACAGGGGATGCGTGAGGCGCAGAAACTTCAGGAGGGTGTCTCCGGGCTACGGTGAGCAGCAGCCAACAGAAATGGAACCTATCCGGGAATTTCTAGGGGGTAAGAAAAGTTTGAGATTTGGGATTCGTGATCCTTAAGGTGGATTTTGAGTGAATACGAAGAAGGTATATTGCGGAATCCGACCAATTCGCCGGCCGATCCGCGCCAAACGGGTGTCGTTCGACGCGTCTCGACGGGTTCTATTGGACGAAACCAAAAGCAGCCCCGTAGGGGGTGGGAAAAATAAGGTAAGTGACTTTGAATTATTAAATGTAGGGAAAATTAATGAATAATAGATTTTTTTGTGTTTACAGGGGATGCGTGAGGCGCAGAAACTTCAGGAGGGTGTCTCCGGGCTACGGTGAGCAGCAGCCAACAGAAATGGAACCTATCCGGGAATTTCTAGGGGGTAAGAAAAGTTTGAGATTTGGGATTCGTGATCCTTAAGGTGGATTTTGAGTGAATACGAAGAAGGTATATTGCGGAATCCGACCAATTCGCCGGCCGATCCGCGCCAAACGGGTGTCGTTCGACGCGTCTCGACGGGTTCTATTGACGAAACCAAAAGCAGCCCCGTAGGGGGTGGGAAAAATAAGGTAAGTGACTTTGAATTATTAAATGTAGGGAAAATTAATGAATAATAGATTTTTTTTTGTGTTTACAGGGGATGCGTGAGGCGCAGAAACTTCAGGAGGGTGTCTCCGGGCTACGGTGAGCAGCAGCCAACAGAAATGGAACCTATCCGGGAATTTCTAGGGGGTAAGAAAAGTTTGAGATTTGGGATTCGTGATCCTTAAGGTGGATTTTGAGTGAATACGAAGAAGGTATATTGCGGAATCCGACCAATTCGCCGGCCGATCCGCGCCAAACGGGTGTCGTTCGACGCGTCTCGACGGGTTCTATTGGACGAAACCAAAAGCAGCCCCGTAGGGGGTGGGAAAAATAAGGTAAGTGACTTTGAATTATTAAATGTAGGGAAAATTAATGAATAATAGATTTTTTGTGTTTACAGGGGATGCGTGAGGCGCAGAAACTTCAGGAGGGTGTCTCCGGGCTACGGTGAGCAGCAGCCAACAGAAATGGAACCTATCCGGGAATTTCTAGGGGGTAAGAAAAGTTTGAGATTTGGGATTCGTGATCCTTAAGGTGGATTTTGAGTGAATACGAAGAAGGTATATTGCGGAATCCGACCAATTCGCCGGCCGATCCGCGCCAAACGGGTGTCGTTCGACGCGTCTCGACGGGTTCTATTGGACGAAACCAAAAGCAGCCCCGTAGGGGGTGGGAAAAATAAGGTAAGTGACTTTGAATTATTAAATGTAGGGAAAATTAATGAATAATAGATTTTTTGTGTTTACAGGGGATGCGTGAGGCGCAGAAACTTCAGGAGGGTGTCTCCGGGCTACGGTGAGCAGCAGCCAACAGAAATGGAACCTATCCGGGAATTTCTAGGGGGTAAGAAAAGTTTGAGATTTGGGATTCGTGATCCTTAAGGTGGATTTTGAGTGAATACGAAGAAGGTATATTGCGGAATCCGACCAATTCGCCGGCCGATCCGCGCCAAACGGGTGTCGTTCGACGCGTCTCGACGGGTTCTATTGGACGAAACCAAAAGCAGCCCCGTAGGGGGTGGGAAAAATAAGGTAAGTGACTTTGAATTATTAAATGTAGGGAAAATTAATGAATAATAGATTTTTTTTTGTGTTTACAGGGGATGCGTGAGGCGCAGAAACTTCAGGAGGGTGTCTCCGGGCTACGGTGAGCAGCAGCCAACAGAAATGGAACCTATCCGGGAATTTCTAGGGGGTAAGAAAAGTTTGAGATTTGGGATTCGTGATCCTTAAGGTGGATTTTGAGTGAATACGAAGAAGGTATATTGCGGAATCCGACCAATTCGCCGGCCGATCCGCGCCAAACGGGTGTCGTTCGACGCGTCTCGACGGGTTCTATTGGACGAAACCAAAAGCAGCCCCGTAGGGGGTGGGAAAAATAAGGTAAGTGACTTTGAATTATTAAATGTAGGGAAAATTAATGAATAATAGATTTTTTGTGTTTACAGGGGATGCGTGAGGCGCAGAAACTTCAGGAGGGTGTCTCCGGGCTACGGTGAGCAGCAGCCAACAGAAATGGAACCTATCCGGGAATTTCTAGGGGGTAAGAAAAGTTTGAGATTTGGGATTCGTGATCCTTAAGGTGGATTTTGAGTGAATACGAAGAAGGTATATTGCGGAATCCGACCAATTCGCCGGCCGATCCGCGCCAAACGGGTGTCGTTCGACGCGTCTCGACGGGTTCTATTGGACGAAACCAAAAGCAGCCCCGTAGGGGGTGGGAAAAATAAGGTAAGTGACTTTGAATTATTAAATGTAGGGAAAATTAATGAATAATAGATTTTTTTTTGTGTTTACAGGGGATGCGTGAGGCGCAGAAACTTCAGGAGGGTGTCTCCGGGCTACGGTGAGCAGCAGCCAACAGAAATGGAACCTATCCGGGAATTTCTAGGGGGTAAGAAAAGTTTGAGATTTGGGATTCGTGATCCTTAAGGTGGATTTTGAGTGAATACGAAGAAGGTATATTGCGGAATCCGACCAATTCGCCGGCCGATCCGCGCCAAACGGGTGTCGTTCGACGCGTCTCGACGGGTTCTATTGGACGAAACCAAAAGCAGCCCCGTAGGGGGTGGGAAAAATAAGGTAAGTGACTTTGAATTATTAAATGTAGGGAAAATTAATGAATAATAGATTTTTTGTGTTTACAGGGGATGCGTGAGGCGCAGAAACTTCAGGAGGGTGTCTCCGGGCTACGGTGAGCAGCAGCCAACAGAAATGGAACCTATCCGGGAATTTCTAGGGGGTAAGAAAAGTTTGAGATTTGGGATTCGTGATCCTTAAGGTGGATTTTGAGTGAATACGAAGAAGGTATATTGCGGAATCCGACCAATTCGCCGGCCGATCCGCGCCAAACGGGTGTCGTTCGACGCGTCTCGACGGGTTCTATTGGACGAAACCA
Source organism: Laspeyria flexula (assembly GCA_905147015.1). Classification (NCBI taxonomy): domain Eukaryota; kingdom Metazoa; phylum Arthropoda; class Insecta; order Lepidoptera; family Erebidae; genus Laspeyria; species Laspeyria flexula. The sequence goes on from LR989953.1 coordinate 7,308, forward strand.
AAAGCAGCCCCGTAGGGGGTGGGAAAAATAAGGTAAGTGACTTTGAATTATTAAATGTAGGGAAAATTAATGAATAATAGATTTTTTTTTGTGTTTACAGGGGATGCGTGAGGCGCAGAAACTTCAGGAGGGTGTCTCCGGGCTACGGTGAGCAGCAGCCAACAGAAATGGAACCTATCCGGGAATTTCTAGGGGGTAAGAAAAGTTTGAGATTTGGGATTCGTGATCCTTAAGGTGGATTTTGAGTGAATACGAAGAAGGTATATTGCGGAATCCGACCAATTCGCCGGCCGATCCGCGCCAAACGGGTGTCGTTCGACGCGTCTCGACGGGTTCTATTGGACGAAACCAAAAGCAGCCCCGTAGGGGGTGGGAAAAATAAGGTAAGTGACTTTGAATTATTAAATGTAGGGAAAATTAATGAATAATAGATTTTTTGTGTTTACAGGGGATGCGTGAGGCGCAGAAACTTCAGGAGGGTGTCCTCCGGGCTACGGTGAGCAGCAGCCAACAGAAATGGAACCTATCCGGGAATTTCTAGGGGGTAAGAAAAGTTTGAGATTTGGGATTCGTGATCCTTAAGGTGGATTTTGAGTGAATACGAAGAAGGTATATTGCGGAATCCGACCAATTCGCCGGCCGATCCGCGCCAAACGGGTGTCGTTCGACGCGTCTCGACGGGTTCTATTGGACGAAACCAAAAGCAGCCCCGTAGGGGGTGGGAAAAATAAGGTAAGTGACTTTGAATTATTAAATGTAGGGAAAATTAATGAATAATAGATTTTTTGTGTTTACAGGGGATGCGTGAGGCGCAGAAACTTCAGGAGGGTGTCTCCGGGCTACGGTGAGCAGCAGCCAACAGAAATGGAACCTATCCGGGAATTTCTAGGGGGTAAGAAAAGTTTGAGATTTGGGATTCGTGATCCTTAAGGTGGATTTTGAGTGAATACGAAGAAGGTATATTGCGGAATCCGACCAATTCGCCGGCCGATCCGCGCCAAACGGGTGTCGTTCGACGCGTCTCGACGGGTTCTATTGGACGAAACCAAAAGCAGCCCCGTAGGGGGTGGGAAAAATAAGGTAAGTGACTTTGAATTATTAAATGTAGGGAAAATTAATGAATAATAGATTTTTTTTTGTGTTTACAGGGGATGCGTGAGGCGCAGAAACTTCAGGAGGGTGTCTCCGGGCTACGGTGAGCAGCAGCCAACAGAAATGGAACCTATCCGGGAATTTCTAGGGGGTAAGAAAAGTTTGAGATTTGGGATTCGTGATCCTTAAGGTGGATTTTGAGTGAATACGAAGAAGGTATATTGCGGAATCCGACCAATTCGCCGGCCGATCCGCGCCAAACGGGTGTCGTTCGACGCGTCTCGACGGGTTCTATTGGACGAAACCAAAAGCAGCCCCGTAGGGGGTGGGAAAAATAAGGTAAGTGACTTTGAATTATTAAATGTAGGGAAAATTAATGAATAATAGATTTTTTGTGTTTACAGGGGATGCGTGAGGCGCAGAAACTTCAGGAGGGTGTCTCCGGGCTACGGTGAGCAGCAGCCAACAGAAATGGAACCTATCCGGGAATTTCTAGGGGGTAAGAAAAGTTTGAGATTTGGGATTCGTGATCCTTAAGGTGGATTTTGAGTGAATACGAAGAAGGTATATTGCGGAATCCGACCAATTCGCCGGCCGATCCGCGCCAAACGGGTGTCGTTCGACGCGTCTCGACGGGTTCTATTGGACGAAACCAAAAGCAGCCCCGTAGGGGGTGGGAAAAATAAGGTAAGTGACTTTGAATTATTAAATGTAGGGAAAATTAATGAATAATAGATTTTTTTTTGTGTTTACAGGGGATGCGTGAGGCGCAGAAACTTCAGGAGGGTGTCTCCGGGCTACGGTGAGCAGCAGCCAACAGAAATGGAACCTATCCGGGAATTTCTAGGGGGTAAGAAAAGTTTGAGATTTGGGATTCGTGATCCTTAAGGTGGATTTTGAGTGAATACGAAGAAGGTATATTGCGGAATCCGACCAATTCGCCGGCCGATCCGCGCCAAACGGGTGTCGTTCGACGCGTCTCGACGGGTTCTATTGGACGAAACCAAAAGCAGCCCCGTAGGGGGTGGGAAAAATAAGGTAAGTGACTTTGAATTATTAAATGTAGGGAAAATTAATGAATAATAGATTTTTTGTGTTTACAGGGGATGCGTGAGGCGCAGAAACTTCAGGAGGGTGTCTCCGGGCTACGGTGAGCAGCAGCCAACAGAAATGGAACCTATCCGGGAATTTCTAGGGGGTAAGAAAAGTTTGAGATTTGGGATTCGTGATCCTTAAGGTGGATTTTGAGTGAATACGAAGAAGGTATATTGCGGAATCCGACCAATTCGCCGGCCGATCCGCGCCAAACGGGTGTCGTTCGACGCGTCTCGACGGGTTCTATTGGACGAAACCAAAAGCAGCCCCGTAGGGGGTGGGAAAAATAAGGTAAGTGACTTTGAATTATTAAATGTAGGGAAAATTAATGAATAATAGATTTTTTTTTGTGTTTACAGGGGATGCGTGAGGCGCAGAAACTTCAGGAGGGTGTCTCCGGGCTACGGTGAGCAGCAGCCAACAGAAATGGAACCTATCCGGGAATTTCTAGGGGGTAAGAAAAGTTTGAGATTTGGGATTCGTGATCCTTAAGGTGGATTTTGAGTGAATACGAAGAAGGTATATTGCGGAATCCGACCAATTCGCCGGCCGATCCGCGCCAAACGGGTGTCGTTCGACGCGTCTCGACGGGTTCTATTGGACGAAACCAAAAGCAGCCCCGTAGGGGGTGGGAAAAATAAGGTAAGTGACTTTGAATTATTAAATGTAGGGAAAATTAATGAATAATAGATTTTTTGTGTTTACAGGGGATGCGTGAGGCGCAGAAACTTCAGGAGGGTGTCTCCGGGCTACGGTGAGCAGCAGCCAACAGAAATGGAACCTATCCGGGAATTTCTAGGGGGTAAGAAAAGTTTGAGATTTGGGATTCGTGATCCTTAAGGTGGATTTTGAGTGAATACGAAGAAGGTATATTGCGGAATCCGACCAATTCGCCGGCCGATCCGCGCCAAACGGGTGTCGTTCGACGCGTCTCGACGGGTTCTATTGGACGAAACCAAAAGCAGCCCCGTAGGGGGTGGGAAAAATAAGGTAAGTGACTTTGAATTATTAAATGTAGGGAAAATTAATGAATAATAGATTTTTTGTGTTTACAGGGGATGCGTGAGGCGCAGAAACTTCAGGAGGGTGTCTCCGGGCTACGGTGAGCAGCAGCCAACAGAAATGGAACCTATCCGGGAATTTCTAGGGGGTAAGAAAAGTTTGAGATTTGGGATTCGTGATCCTTAAGGTGGATTTTGAGTGAATACGAAGAAGGTATATTGCGGAATCCGACCAATTCGCCGGCCGATCCGCGCCAAACGGGTGTCGTTCGACGCGTCTCGACGGGTTCTATTGGACGAAACCAAAAGCAGCCCCGTAGGGGGTGGGAAAAATAAGGTAAGTGACTTTGAATTATTAAATGTAGGGAAAATTAATGAATAATAGATTTTTTTTTGTGTTTACAGGGGATGCGTGAGGCGCAGAAACTTCAGGAGGGTGTCTCCGGGCTACGGTGAGCAGCAGCCAACAGAAATGGAACCTATCCGGGAATTTCTAGGGGGTAAGAAAAGTTTGAGATTTGGGATTCGTGATCCTTAAGGTGGATTTTGAGTGAATACGAAGAAGGTATATTGCGGAATCCGACCAATTCGCCGGCCGATCCGCGCCAAACGGGTGTCGTTCGACGCGTCTCGACGGGTTCTATTGGACGAAACCAAAAGCAGCCCCGTAGGGGGTGGGAAAAATAAGGTAAGTGACTTTGAATTATTAAATGTAGGGAAAATTAATGAATAATAGATTTTTTGTGTTTACAGGGGATGCGTGAGGCGCAGAAACTTCAGGAGGGTGTCTCCGGGCTACGGTGAGCAGCAGCCAACAGAAATGGAACCTATCCGGGAATTTCTAGGGGGTAAGAAAAGTTTGAGATTTGGGATTCGTGATCCTTAAGGTGGATTTTGAGTGAATACGAAGAAGGTATATTGCGGAATCCGACCAATTCGCCGGCCGATCCGCGCCAAACGGGTGTCGTTCGACGCGTCTCGACGGGTTCTATTGGACGAAACCAAAAGCAGCCCCGTAGGGGGTGGGAAAAATAAGGTAAGTGACTTTGAATTATTAAATGTAGGGAAAATTAATGAATAATAGATTTTTTGTGTTTACAGGGGATGCGTGAGGCGCAGAAACTTCAGGAGGGTGTCTCCGGGCTACGGTGAGCAGCAGCCAACAGAAATGGAACCTATCCGGGAATTTCTAGGGGGTAAGAAAAGTTTGAGATTTGGGATTCGTGATCCTTAAGGTGGATTTTGAGTGAATACGAAGAAGGTATATTGCGGAATCCGACCAATTCGCCGGCCGATCCGCGCCAAACGGGTGTCGTTCGACGCGTCTCGACGGGTTCTATTGGACGAAACCAAAAGCAGCCCCGTAGGGGGTGGGAAAAATAAGGTAAGTGACTTTGAATTATTAAATGTAGGGAAAATTAATGAATAATAGATTTTTTTTTGTGTTTACAGGGGATGCGTGAGGCGCAGAAACTTCAGGAGGGTGTCTCCGGGCTACGGTGAGCAGCAGCCAACAGAAATGGAACCTATCCGGGAATTTCTAGGGGGTAAGAAAAGTTTGAGATTTGGGATTCGTGATCCTTAAGGTGGATTTTGAGTGAATACGAAGAAGGTATATTGCGGAATCCGACCAATTCGCCGGCCGATCCGCGCCAAACGGGTGTCGTTCGACGCGTCTCGACGGGTTCTATTGGACGAAACCAAAAGCAGCCCCGTAGGGGGTGGGAAAAATAAGGTAAGTGACTTTGAATTATTAAATGTAGGGAAAATTAATGAATAATAGATTTTTTGTGTTTACAGGGGATGCGTGAGGCGCAGAAACTTCAGGAGGGTGTCTCCGGGCTACGGTGAGCAGCAGCCAACAGAAATGGAACCTATCCGGGAATTTCTAGGGGGTAAGAAAAGTTTGAGATTTGGGATTCGTGATCCTTAAGGTGGATTTTGAGTGAATACGAAGAAGGTATATTGCGGAATCCGACCAATTCGCCGGCCGATCCGCGCCAAACGGGTGTCGTTCGACGCGTCTCGACGGGTTCTATTGGACGAAACCAAAAGCAGCCCCGTAGGGGGTGGGAAAAATAAGGTAAGTGACTTTGAATTATTAAATGTAGGGAAAATTAATGAATAATAGATTTTTTGTGTTTACAGGGGATGCGTGAGGCGCAGAAACTTCAGGAGGGTGTCTCCGGGCTACGGTGAGCAGCAGCCAACAGAAATGGAACCTATCCGGGAATTTCTAGGGGGTAAGAAAAGTTTGAGATTTGGGATTCGTGATCCTTAAGGTGGATTTTGAGTGAATACGAAGAAGGTATATTGCGGAATCCGACCAATTCGCCGGCCGATCCGCGCCAAACGGGTGTCGTTCGACGCGTCTCGACGGGTTCTATTGGACGAAACCAAAAGCAGCCCCGTAGGGGGTGGGAAAAATAAGGTAAGTGACTTTGAATTATTAAATGTAGGGAAAATTAATGAATAATAGATTTTTTTTTGTGTTTACAGGGGATGCGTGAGGCGCAGAAACTTCAGGAGGGTGTCTCCGGGCTACGGTGAGCAGCAGCCAACAGAAATGGAACCTATCCGGGAATTTCTAGGGGGTAAGAAAAGTTTGAGATTTGGGATTCGTGATCCTTAAGGTGGATTTTGAGTGAATACGAAGAAGGTATATTGCGGAATCCGACCAATTCGCCGGCCGATCCGCGCCAAACGGGTGTCGTTCGACGCGTCTCGACGGGTTCTATTGGACGAAACCAAAAGCAGCCCCGTAGGGGGTGGGAAAAATAAGGTAAGTGACTTTGAATTATTAAATGTAGGGAAAATTAATGAATAATAGATTTTTTGTGTTTACAGGGGATGCGTGAGGCGCAGAAACTTCAGGAGGGTGTCTCCGGGCTACGGTGAGCAGCAGCCAACAGAAATGGAACCTATCCGGGAATTTCTAGGGGGTAAGAAAAGTTTTTCAACCTAACCTAACCTAACCTTTTTTTTTTTTTTTTTTTTTTTTTTTTTTTTTTTTAAGAGGGGAATGCGTTTACGCATACCGCCCCGTGCGGGGACACGGGACGGTTATGTGGGACTCGCCGGCTGAGACCGGAATACCCACTAAACCCCTCTGTGCACCGACTCTTCGCCGTCACGGGTGGGCCGCCGGAACTTGATATGACATCAGCGGCCCACCCAGCGAAAGCCCCCATCGGGGTACCAACACCCAACGACGGCGTCCGGGTGCACCGGGGACGCCGTCGGCCCACGCGGAAGGGTGCGGGTGAGGGAATGAACCCCGATCCCCCACCCGCAGCCTCACTAAGGCGGCATCAGACGCAGATGAGCGCGCTGACGCCGCCCTGTTCGCCGGCGACGGATTGGGTCAGCAAGGAGACATTCCTCTCTGACCCTCTCCGCCGCCTCCTTCTGCGAGATGACGTCCTCACAGAAGGATGCGACCGCCTCCCAACTCCTGTCGCTGCCGGCCATCGAACGTATGACGGCCGGCAGCGAGAGGTCCTCTCCAACGACTGCGACGAGGGCACGGCGCCGTTCGTCCCACGCTGGACAAGACTCCAGCGTGTGTTGCGCCGTGTCGTCGTCGCAGTCACAATGGTGGCAGCCGGGACCCGACTCCCGCCTCGCGATCCGGTACAGGTAATGTCCGAAGCAACCATGCCCGGACAAGACCTGCACCAGTCGGAAGGACAGGGCCCCGTGCCGCCGATCCATCCACTCTTCCAGGATCGGCTGGAGCGCCTCCACGGTCCTGACACCGGCACGCGGCGCCTCCAGCCGATCCGACCACTTCACCGAGATGGCTCGGCGGGCGGCTTCGCGCCACTCACGCACTTGTTCGGGCAGAGGGGGGGGACCGCCTGTCTGCCCGAACTTCAGCCACCCGCCGATATACTTCGGCGAGCACCTCCGCCTCCAAATCCCACGGGGGTGTACCGGCCAACGCGCACGCCGCGTCTGCAGACACGGTGCGGTATCCACGTATGGCTCTGACCGCCATCGACCGTTGAGGTCTCCTCAATCGGTCGCGATTTTGGGCGGTCAGAGACGCCGCCCACACCGGTGCGCCGTACAGCGCCATCGACCGGACAACCCCCGCGTACAGCCGGCGACATGCAATGCTGGGTCCGCCCAGGTTCGGCAGTAATCGCCCTAGGGCGGACGCAGCTCCCTCCAGTTTAGTCGCCAGCCGGCGGAAATGCTCGTCGAAGAGCCATCTCCCATCCAACACTAGGCCCAGATATCTCATCTGGGCCTGAACCTGTACGAGGACCGTGCCAACATTAAGTGAGGCGCCGGCAGGTGGCCCACGACGGGGCCCATGAAACATGAGGGCCTCCGTCTTGTTCAGGGCCACCTTAAGCCCCAGCGCCTCTATGCGCCCGACCACCTGGGTGACCCCCGTGGTGGCCAGGCGCGCCGCCTCCTCGAAGTTCCGCCCCCGGGCTGCCACCAATGTATCATCAGCGTAACAGAATACGCTCAGCCCGGGGGGAAGTTCGGCGCGCAGGACCCAGTCGTAACCGATGTTCCACAAGAGGGGGCCAAGAACGGACCCCTGCGGAACACCGGCCGACATCGCCCTGCGCCCAACGTTGGCATCTTTGTCCTCGTACAGGACGCTCCTCTCCCTCAGATAGTCTGCCACCAGCAGCTGGATGTAAGCGGGCACTCCATGGAACCGGAGCGCCTCCGCGATGCTGCTGAATGGCAGACTATTGAAGGCGTTGGCGATGTCGAGTGACACCGCCAACAACCTAACCTAACCTTTTTTTTTTTTTTTTTTTTTTTTACTTGGGGAAATGCCTGACGCATACCCCTCGGTCTTGGGGAAAGAACCGAGGGGTTATGTGGGGCTCGCACCCACTAAAACCCCAAGGTGTTCCTCTCGTCGCGCTCTGCTGTGGTCACGGGAGCGCAGGAACATTCATCCGCGACCACAGCGACGATGGCCCGCTACGGGCCCCCTCTCTGCCGGAGCTCAGCTCCGGCGGTGACGTGCGGGAACACGCACACGTTACCAGAAAACGCTCGCGGTCGACTTTCCCCAAAGTCGACCGGTCCTGGCGTGGCGGACGCGCTCAGCCGGGCGCGTCCTCTTCTCGGGCTTTTACGGCGGGAGGTCGCGGGCGTATGCCCGCCTTCTCCCGCCTACCCTTCGATGGCGGATCGGGTCACTGAGGGCATCGTCTTCCCTCTGCCGTTCCGCCTCCTCCTTCTGCCTCATCACCTCTTCGCAGAAGGAGAGCACTGCTCCCCAGTTCGTCTCGCTCTCCAGCATGGCCTTCACCACTGCTGGGAGCGAGAGATCCTCGCCTATGATCGAGGCCAGTGCAGCGCGCTGACCCGCCCACGCCCCGCACACCTCGAGGGTGTGCTGGGCTGTGTCCTCCGGGGAGCCGCAATGATGACAAATACATTGCGGCTCCCTCCTCGCGACCCGGCACAGGTACCTCCCGAAGCAACCATGCCCCGAGAGCACCTGCGCCAGGCGAAAGGTCAGCGCCCCGCGCCTTCTTTCGGCCCATTCTCTGAGAACGGGCCGAATGGCCTCGATCGTGCGGTGACCGGCGCTCGGTTCCGCAAGCCGCTGCTGCCACCCGTGAAACAGGGCCTCTCGAGATCGGCCCCGCAGGTGGCGCAGTTCCTCCGGTGAGGGCTCTTGCCCTCGGCTGCGGAACTCAGCCGTCAGCCTGTACACGTTGGCCAGCACGATGGCCTCCAGCTCCCAAGGTGGGGCCCCCGCCAAGGCGCAGGCCGCACCGTATGAAACGGTGCGGTAGCACCTGGCCGCCCTGCGCGCCATTACCCTCTGCGGTTGTCGCAGAAGGGTAACGTTCTTGGCGCACAGGGCGTCCACCCACACTGGGGCCCCGTAGAGAGCCATCGACCTGATGACCCCCGCGTACAGGCGACGACACGACGCGCTCGGTCCCCCTATGTTGGGGAGCAGGCTGCCGAGAGCCAAGGCGGCGCTGGTGAGTCGCGGCACCAGCCGTCGGAAGTGCTCCTTGAACGACCATGTGCCATCCAGAATGAGACCTAGATAGCGCATGGCCGCTCCCACCGCTATGCTCTCACCGCTAAGGATGAGCTGGGCCCCGGGAGGTGGCTTCCTCCGGGGTCCGTGAAAGCACAGCGCTTCCGACTTATGTAGGGCCACTGTTAGGCCCAACCGCCTTATTCGACCGACGACATGGGCGGCTCCCGCCGTGGCGACTAACTGCGCCCGACGGAAGTCCCGCCCACGGGCCGTCACCAACGTGTCATCCGCATAACACGTCAGTCCCACGCCGGGAAGGTTGCTGCCGCGGAGCACCCAGTCATAGGCGATGTTCCACAGTAGGGGTCCAAGCACCGACCCCTGGGGAACACCGCACGACATCCGCCTTTGGCAGCCACCCTCCTGCCCCTGGTACACCACAACGCGATCCCGCAGGTAATCAGAGACGGTGCCGCAGAGGTAGGGAGGCAACCTATGATAGAGGAGTGCCTCCCTAATACACCCGAAGGGTATCGAGTTGAAGGCGTTGGCGATGTCAAGGGACACCGCCAACACCACCTCGCCTCGCGACACCGCCTCACCCGCGATCTCCCTCACTTTGAGGATCGCGTCGACGGTGGACCTACCCCTGCGGAAACCAAACTGGTTGTCCGACAGGTCGGGGCCCTCCGTCGTCATGTGCCGGACTATGCGGGAAGCCACTACCCTCTCCAGTAGCTTCCCGACCTCGTCCAGCAGCACTATCGGTCGAAACCTAACCTAACCTAACCTAACCTAACCTAACCTAACCTTTTTTTTTTTTTTTTTTTTTTTTTTTTTTTTTTTTTTTTTTTACGTAGGAATGCGCCTTATGCATACCACACGCCCGGGTGAGACGTGTGGTTATGTTGGGCTCTCCGGTATGCGACGGTACCGGCCTACCAACTAAACCTACGGTGTTCCTTCAGACGACCCATGTGCCGGGGAGCGAGGACGCTTGCGCATTCTTTCGCTATCCCGGCGGGTCACGGCCCGCCATTCCTGGCGGGCCCCGTCTGATTTGGAGGGCCTTGCCCTCCCTCACGAGAGGCGCGCGCGGAACACATGCGCGCCACCGTCTCGGGCCTGTACTGGTCGGGCGGTGACTGCCCTAAGGCCACCGCCCGCAGGCCTTCCCCTACGGAGGGCGTAGGTCGGCGACGAGCGCCCTGCGACGCCCGGTACGTCGACTGCGGGAGGGGAGGGTAGATGTAAGTTCCCTCTCCCTTTCTGCCTCCTCCTTCTGGCCTATTACCTCCTCGCAAAAGGAGGCGAAGGCGTCCCATGCCCCCTCATCCTGGACCATGGCCTCGACCACGGCCGCTAAAGAGAGGGCACCCGCTCTGATGTTCGCGGCGAGGTCACGGCGCTGCACGGCCCATGCCGCGCACTCCACTAATGTGTGGAGCGCCGTGTCCTCGGGGCAATTCCCGCAGTGGTGACACTCGGGCGTCGGCTCACGTCCGATCCGACACAGGTAACGGCCGAAGCATCCATGCCCCGACAGCACCTGCGTCATCCGGAACGTGAGGGCGCCATGTCGCCGCTCAAGCCACTCCTCGAGGACGGGACTTACCGCCACCACCGTGGCGTGCCCGGCACTTGGTTGCGCAAGTCGCGCCCTCCACTCCTCCAGCAGGACCGTGTGGAGCTGGCGCCGCTGCGCCCCAATCTCTTGAGGCACAGGGCGCAAGTCCATCGCCAGCCCTTCCTCGCGCCAACGGAACAGCGACGCGAGGACCTTGGCATCTAGGTCCCACGGAGGGGATCCGGCGAGGAGGCTCGCCGCCTCGAAGGATATCGTGCGATACCCGCGGACAATCCTGACGGCCATCGCTCGTTGCGGCCTCCGCAACAAGGTGATGTTATCGGCCGCCAGGTTGTCGGCCCACACGGGAGCTCCGTACAGGGCCATGGACCGCACGATCCCCGAGTAGAGCCTCCTACAGGAGGCGTTCGGGCCCCCAAGATTGGGAAGCAGCCGCGACAACGCACCCGCGGCTCCCATAAGCTTGGGGACCAAACGCCGGAAATGTTCCTTAAAGTTCCATCGGCTATCGAGGACAAGACCGAGGTATTTAAGTGTCGACTCGACGCCGATGCGAACGCCTCCTACAATGATGTGGGATCCCGGAGGTGGCCCATTGCGGGGGCCATGGAAACAAATGGCCTCCGACTTATGAAGAGCCACCTCGAGACCCAGCCGCCGGATCCGACCCACGACTTGCGCAACCCCAGCTGTCGCTAAGATTGAAGCCCGCCGGAAATCTCTCCCCCGTGCTGCTACGAGGGTGTCGTCTGCGTAGCAGGTCACGACGACCCCCGGGAGCATGACTCCACGCAGCACCCAGTCGTATCCGATGTTCCACAGGAGCGGGCCAAGAACCGATCCCTGTGGAACACCGCACGACATCTCTCGCCGACCCCACCCATTTTGACCCGGGTAGATTACAGCTCTATCGCTAAGATAGGCCCCGACTATGCGACGGAGGTAGGCCGGCACCTGATGGTAAACTAGTGCCTCCCTAATGCAACTCCAGGGCAAGGTGTTAAATGCGTTGGCGATGTCGAGGGACACCGCCAGCACCACCTCACCCCGGGACAAGGCCTCCTCCGCCTGACTCCTCACACGCAGAATGGCGTGCACTGTGGAACGCCCGCGCCGGAAACCGAACTGATTGTCCGCCAGATCCGGCCCAACCGTACTGAGATGTGCGACGAGGCGGTCAGCGATTATCCGCTCAAAGAGCTTTGCCACCTCGTCCAGCAGCACAATGGGCCGGTAGGCGGACGGAGAGTCCGCCGGGCGTCCCTCCTTTTTGAGGAGGACCAATTTGCCGGTTTTCCATCGTAATGGAAACCGGCCCTCCTCCATGCACGCACTGAGGAGTCCCAACAGTCGGGGCCCGAGCTCCCGTAGGGCCAGAACCCATGCACGGCCAGGAATGCCGTCAGGCCCTGGGGCGGTGTTTTTACTTGAAGCCTTTGCACCGCCGAGCTCAGCTCTACCCGGGTCACTTCGGGCACGTCGTCGCCATCGTCCGCGTCGGTCATAGCCATGGAAGGCAGAACCATGGGCGGAGGAGGGTGCTCTTCCCTGGCAGGGAACAGAGCGACCACCACCTCCTCCAGCAGCTGGGGGCGGAGACCCTGGGACAGTGGGGGAGCCCAGGGGCGGAGTTTGCCCCTGACCATTTTGTATGGACGCCCCCACGGATCTGTGTCCAGGGTCCGAATGAGGTCTTCGCGGGCCTGTGTTTTGGCCCGCTTCACCTCCAGCTGCAGCCTCTTCTTGGCCGCCCTGTACCCCTCGTACAGTTCCGCCTCCATGGCATCGGCACCGGGAGGGCGGCGACGTCTTCGGCGGAAGTTGGTGTACTGGCGTCTCGCCGCGACGCAGTCACGGCGCATCAGCGCAATCTCCTCCGACCACCAGTACACCTGCCGCCTTTTGGGTGTGGAATGTACCCGAGACATCGCCGCATCGCAGATGTTTGTAAGCGACTCTTGGAACCACTCGGCCTCATCTTCAATATCGTCAGGCCTATCCGGTGCTGTCACCCAGGCCTGAACGATAGAGGCCTCCAAGAGTACCTCCCGATCCAATGATTTCAAAGACCAACGCGGACTGTTCCCAACCGGGGCTGCTCCAGCCGGAGCGCCGGCGTCCTGGGCGGAGACGTCGAACCTGATATATCGGTGGTCCGACAATGTCTCCACCCCGTCCTCGACACGCCAGCCGGAGACATGGCGGGCCAACGCAGGACTGGCAAACGACAGGTCCACAATTGACCCGCCCTGCTGACGCACACATGTTTGTGTTGTACCCCGGTTGAGAATGAGTAGGCCCTGCTCCACGGCCCACTCCTCTACCACCTCTCCCCTGGCGTCCGTGGCCGGGGAACCCCAAGCCGTGGACTTGGCGTTGAAGTCCCCGAGGACGAGAACAGGGAGAGGATGGCAGCGGGCGACGACGGTGCCCAGGTTAGCCATTGCCACCTCAAAGTCGGCGAGAGATATATTGGGGGAGAGATAAACCCCCACCACAGCAAAGTCTCCCAAACGGACTGCCGCAATGCCGCGGCCCTTCGAAAGGGCTTCAAGAGCCGGGGCCCCGGAAGCCGGCGATGCAATAATGGCCACCGAGCCGCACTGATCGCTAAACCAATCGTCCCGCGGTGGAACAAAATACGGCTCGGCAACGACCGCCAAGGTAACACTCCACTGCGCCATGGTCTGGAGAAGAAGATCCTGAGCCACGGCGCAGTGGTTTAAGTTTGATTGCAGGAGTTTGATAGGGGCCATTATTGGCATTCCATTTCAAACTCCTGCTGCGGAATCGGCGCCGACTTCGCGGGCGCCGATTTCTTGGGGCCATTCTTTCTACCCCCCTTCGTCGGGGCTTTGCCCTTTGCAGTGGAAGCGGCGCAGGACTTGGCGCCGATCCAATGATCCGCCTGTTTACCATATGCCGCACACATGACGCAGTGCGGCGCGGCATCGCAGGAGCCCGCTATGTGTCCCGCTTGACCGCAGCGATAACAGAGATTGCTGCGGTCTGTCGCCGATGTGCACTTGGCGCCCAGGTGTCCTGTTGCCAAGCACCTGAAACATCTTGTTGGTCTTGGCTCCAGCAGTTTCACCTGCGCCGACACCCAACCAACCAGCAGCCGTCTCCCATCCGTAAGTTTCTTTGCTGCCGTCACTGGGCAGCTCACTACGGCTGAGCCCATACCAGAGAGGTTAGTACGGATAGAGAATGTCCTGACCTGATCTGGCATGCAGCCCCCCTTCTCCGCGACGGCAGCAGCTATCTCCTCTGTGGTAATGGAGTCATCCAGGCCCGTAATGCGTACACTTGCAGTCTTTGTAGGCCTGGATATTTTGACTTCCTCAGCCGTGAAGATCTCTCGCAGTTTGTCGGCGAGTGCGTCGGCTTTTTGGCTGCTGGTTGCTCCGGGTACTTCGAGCATTCGGGCTCCAGTCTGGGTCGGCTTACAGCGAAGACCCGTGATAATGCCCAGATCAGCGGGTCTTATTTGGGTCTTCGCTTTAGAGAGAAGCTGTGCATATGTAGCACCCTTCTCCAATGCCGCTGGCTGCAGTGTTAATACCACTGCAGCCGAGCGAGGGGCGCGCAACATAGCCTCCCTTTTCTTCTTGGCTGCTGTTTCCTTCTTGGCCTTCTTGGCCGCCTTTTTCTTGGCTTTCTTAGCCTGTTTTTTACTGCCAACAGTCTCCCATTCGCCTTGTTTGGGCTTGGGGACTGTCGGACCAGTCTTCGGTGTGGCAGCGTTGGTGGAAATTGCCACCTTTGCTGCCGACGACTTTTCCTTGTTGGCTGCTTGCTTGACCCCTGATGGGCCAGCAACCGGTTGATCACTTGCCGGCAGCAACATCTCGTTGGCGGTAGTGGCTACTACCGCTGCAAATGTTTTAGCCGGCTTGGGAGTTATTGGCTTGGGAGCAGCTGATTTAGTGGCTGCTCCTGTAGCAAGCGGAGGACGCAGCAGCCGGCCCTCCAGAACTGAGAAGCGATTGTTTATCCTCGCTAGCTCAGTCTTAAATAAGAGGACCAATTCTGACTCCACTTCTTTTGGTGTCTCTCCGTCAGCGTTGCGCTCTCTCCTCATTTTGTTGAGGTCAGCCCTCAGCGCCTCGTACTCCTCTTTGAGGTCCTTAACTACGGCGGAGAGGCGGGCATTCTCTCTTCTCAGCCGTTTTGTCTCTTCCGAGGTTGTTCTACTGAACAGTACCTCGGCCACCTCGGTTATTGTGGCCGCTGCCTCATTCAGGCCCTTTTGACAAGTGCCTTTCAGTTTCTTGGAGGATTTAGTGATGGTCTTAATGGCCACCACTGCCTCCTCCAGTCGTTCCTTAAGGGCTGCCGCAGGTAGCTCTTCCGCATCCACGGACGACTCAGAAAGTCTACTTAGACGAGCGGCCGAGACCTTTCTGGTCACTTCAGAGACTCTCCTCTCATCTTCCGCCTCCTTGGCTAATTTTTCTAAGGCACGCTTGGCCTCCGCCGCCTCCTTGCGGGCCTTTCCGATGCCCACATAGCGGCCGTGCTTAAGAGCACCCTGGCCGCGTCCCTTCTTGGTAGTTATGGACCCCTCGTCTGAGGAGTCCTCTGATAATGGGCGCTTCAGCCACTGTTTTACCGTGGAGTTGCTGCCTGTACTCATTTCACTGACTGTAATGAGGCTGTTGTCCGAATCGGTATCAGACATTGCAGAGCAACCAGCCCCAGCAGTCGGGATAGGAATGCGTTCGAGTACCACGCGCGGTACCACGGGTGATGTCGAACGCTCCAACGCCTTATTATTTACAATATTTACACTATTATTACAAACATCCTCCAATCTATTTACACTAGGTACAGTATGTACACTCTCCACACTATCCTTAACTAAAGAACTTAACCTACTATTATTAACATTATATACAGAGTTTTGGTTTTGGTTTTTATTTGATCTATCCATAGCAAATCCCACGAGTATGAGTCGATCTAAAGGTCGACCCCCGGGTGACGCTCATTCCGGGGGCAAGCCTATTTACCACACTGGGGTCGGCAGGTGCCAGGGGGTTTTTAAGACTTTACTGTCTGGTTTTATTGAGTTTTCCTTCTCGCGGGCCGGCCAATTAAGGCAAGCCCCTCGGTCCCGTCAAGCCGCTAGACGTGATCAACGACACTCGACGGGATAACGATGTGATGTTGGCAGGGTCGGGTTTCCCCTCCCCTATATGCCCCGTGATTTTTTAGAGAGGTTTTCTTCCTCGCGGCCGCACCCCAAGAGGTGGCAGCCCCCGCTCCAGCGCCCAAACGCCGGCTTGCGGTGTGAGCGCGGCGGCCGAAGCCGCCCCCCGCCAGTAATTTTTTATAGAGGTTTTCTTCCTCGTAGCCCCCACCCCGAGAGGTGGTGACCCCCGTCCCAGCCCCTAAGGGCTGGATTACGGTATGGTGTCAGACTATTCGCCGCCACCCGGCAATATTCGTGGCTTCTCATGAGAGAAGCTAAGTAATTGCCGAGTGACGTTGCCCGGGGTGCACCGGCCAGAGCAGAAGGCTCCGGCTCACGAGGAGGTTATCTGACTTCGCCCCCAACCTAACCTAACCTAACCTTTTTTTTTTTTTTTTTTTTTTTACGTAGGAATGCGCCTTATGCATACCACACGCCCGGGTGAGACGTGTGGTTATGTTGGGCTCCCCGGTATGCGACGGTACCGGTATACCAACTAAACCTACGGTGTTCCTTCAGACGACCCATGTGCCGGGGAGCGAGGACGCTTGCGCATTCTTTCGCTGTCCCGGCGGGTCACGGCCCGCCATTCCTGGCGGGCCCCGTCTGATTTGGAGGGCCTTGCCCTCCCTCACGAGAGGCGCGCGCGGAACACATGCGCGCCACCGTCTCGGGCCTGTACTGGTCGGGCGGTGACTGCCCTAAGGCCACCGCCCGCAGGCCTTCCCCTACGGAGGGCGTAGGTCGGCGACGAGCGCCCTGCGACGCCCGGTACGTCGACTGCGGGAGGGGAGGGTAGATGTAAGTTCCCTCTCCCTTTCTGCCTCCTCCTTCTGGCCTATTACCTCCTCGCAAAAGGAGGCGAAGGCGTCCCATGCCCCCTCATCCCGGACCATGGCCTCGACCACGGCCGCCAAGGAGAGGGCACCCGCTCTGATGTTCGCGGCGAGGTCACGGCGCTGCACGGCCCATGCCGCGCACTCCACTAACGTGTGGAGCGCCGTGTCCTCGGGGCAATTCCCGCAGTGGTGACACTCGGGCGTCGGCTCACGTCCGATCCGACACAGGTAACGGCCGAAGCATCCATGCCCCGACAGCACCTGCGTCATACGGAACGTGAGGGCGCCATGCCGCCGTTCCAGCCACTCCTCAAGGACGGGACTTACCGCCACCAACGTGGCGTGCCCAACCTAACCTAACCTAACCTAACCTAACCTTTTTTTTTTTTTTTTTTTAAGAGGGGAATGCGTTTACGCATACCGCCCCGTGCGGGGACACGGGACGGTTATGTGGGACTCGCCGGCTGAGGCCGGAATACCCACTAAACCCCTCTGTGCACCGACTCTTCGCCGTCACGGGTGGGCCGCTGGAACTTGATATGACATCAGCGACCCACCCAGCGAAAGCCCCCATCGGGGCACCAACATCCAACGACGGCGTCCGGGTGCACCGGGGATGCCGTCGGCCTACGCGGAAGGGTGCGGGTGAGGGAATGAACCCCGATCCCCCACCCGCAGCCTCACTAAGGCGGCATCAGACGCAGATGAGCGCGCTGACGCCGCCCCGTTCGCCGGCGACGGATTGGGTCAGCAAGGAGACATTCCTCTCTGACCCTCTCCGCCGCCTCCTTCTGCGAGATGACGTCCTCGCAGAAGGATGCGACCGCCTCCCAACTCCTGTCGCTGCCGGCCATCGAACGTATGACGGCCGGCAGCGAGAGGTCCTCTCCAACGACTGCGACGAGGGCACGGCGCTGTTCGTCCCACGCCGGACAAGACTCCAGCGTGTGTTGCGCCGTGTCGTCGTCGCAGTCACAATGGTGGCAGCCGGGACCCGACTCCCGCCTCGCGATCCGGTACAGGTAATGTCCGAAGCAACCATGCCCGGACAAGACCTGCACCAGTCGGAAGGACAGGGCCCCGTGCCGCCGACCCATCCACTCTTCCAGGATCGGCTGGAGCGCCTCCACGGTCCTGACACCGGCACGCGGCGCCTCCAGCCGATCCGACCACTTCACCGAGATGGCTCGGCGGGCGGCTTCGCGCCACTCACGCACTTGTTCGGGCAGAGGGGGGGACCGCCTGTCTGCCCGAACTTCAGCCACCCGCCGATATACTTCGGCGAGCACCTCCGCCTCCAAATCCCACGGGGGTGTACCGGCCAACGCGCACGCCGCGTCTGCAGACACGGTGCGGTATCCACGTATGGCTCTGACCGCCATCGACCGTTGAGGCCTCCTCAACCGGTCGCGATTTTGGGCGGTCAGAGACGCCGCCCACACCGGTGCGCCGTACAGCGCCATGGACCGGACAACCCCCGCGTACAGCCGGCGACATGCAATGCTGGGTCCGCCCAGGTTCGGCAGTAATCGCCCTAGGGCGGACGCAGCTCCCTCCAACTTTGTCGCCAGCCGGCGGAAGTGCTCGTCGAAGAGCCATCTCCCATCCAACACCAGGCCCAGATACCGCATCTGGGCCTGTACC
This sequence comes from Laspeyria flexula, assembly GCA_905147015.1. NCBI lineage: Eukaryota > Metazoa > Arthropoda > Insecta > Lepidoptera > Erebidae > Laspeyria > Laspeyria flexula. The sequence goes on from LR989953.1 coordinate 25,744, forward strand.
CGTACGAGGACCGTGCCAACATTAAGTGAGGCGCCGGCAGGTGGCCCACGACGGGGCCCATGAAACATAAGGGCCTCCGTCTTGTTCAGGGCCACCTTAAGCCCCAGCGCCTCTATGCGCCCGACCACCTGGGTGACCCCCGTGGTGGCCAGGCGCGCCGCCTCCTCGAAGTTCCGCCCCCGGGCTGCCACCAATGTATCATCAGCGTAACAGAATACGCTCAGCCCGGGGGGAAGTTCGGCGCGCAGGACCCAGTCATAACCGATGTTCCACAAGAGGGGGCCAAGAACGGACCCCTGCGGAACACCGGCCGACATCGCCCTGCGCCCAACGTTGGCATCTCGGTCCTCGTACAGGACGCTCCTCTCCTTCAGATAGTCTGCCACCAGCAGCTGGATGTAAGCGGGCACTCCATGAAACCGGAGCGCCTCCGCGATGCTGCCGAATGGCAGACTATTGAAGGCGTTGGCGATGTCGAGTGACACCGCCAACAGCACACCGCCTCCTCGGACGGCCTCCTCGGCCGCGGCCCTCACGGCCAAAATGGCGTCGACCGTCGAACGCCCGGCGCGGAAGCCAAACTGGGCGTCCGACAGGTCTGGGCCCACCTCACGCAGATGCCGGACGATGCGGGCAGAGACAACTCTCTCCAGTAACTTTCCCAACCTAACCTAACCTAACCTAACCTTTTTTTTTTTTTTTTTTTTTTTTTTTTTTTAAGAGGGGAATGCATTTACGCATACCGCCCCGTGCGGGGACACGGGACGGTTATGTGGGACTCGCCGGCTGAGGCCGGAATACCCACTAAACCCCTCTGTGCACCGACTCTTCGCCGTCACGGGTGGGCCGCCGGAACTTGATATGACATCAGCGGCCCACCCAGCGAAAGCCCCCATCGGGGCACCAACACCCAGCGACGGCGTCCGGGTGCACCGGGGACGCCGTCGGCCTACGCGGAAGGGTGCGGGTGAGGGAATGAACCCCGATCCCCCACCCGCAGCCTCACTAAGGCGGCATCAAGCGCAGATGTGCGCGCCGACGCCGCCCAGTTCGCTGGCGGCGGATTGGGTCAGCGAGCAAACACTCCTCCCTGACTCTCTCCGCCGCCTCCTTCTGCGAGATGACTTCCTCGCAGAAGGATGCGACCGCCTCCCAACTCCTGTCGCTGTCGGCCATGGAGCGTATCACGGCCGGCAGCGAGAGGTCCTCTCCGACGACTGCGACGAGGTCACGGCGCTGCTCGTCCCACGCCGGACAAGACTCCAGCGTGTGTTGCGCCGTGTCATCGTCGCAGTCGCAATGGTGGCAGCCGGGACCCGACTCCCGCCTCGCGATCCGGTACAGGTAATGTCCGAAGCAAACCTAACCTAACCTAACCTAACCTAACCTAACCAGGGCCGAACAGGCTGATAATAGGAGGAGACGCGAACGCAAAGAGCAACTGGTGGGGTAGCAAGATCGAAGACCAGAGGGGCGAAGAGATGAGCGGAGCCCTAACTGAACTCGACTTTCACGTCCTCAACGCAGGAGAAACTCCAACTTTTGACACTGTCCGAGGAGGGAAAAGGTACTGCAGCCATGTCGATGTGACGGCCTGCACAGCGGACCTGCTCCAGTACATAGAGGGGTGGAGAGTGGTCGAGGACCTAACAGGCTCGGACCACAACGGCATAGTATTTAAAGTATCACTGCAGAAATCGCATGGCACACACATACAACGCACAACACGCATATATAACACAAGAAAGGCAAATTGGAGTCAGTTTCGTGAGAAACTGACCCAAATTATGCGCGAAACACAACTCACCACACAACACACTACAGAAATAAAAAAAAAAAAAAAAAAAAAAAAAAACAGAGAACAACTAGACTACACAATCAACACATACACACAAGCCATCACACAAACATGCAGACAAACAATACCAAACAAAAAACACTCAGAAATACTTACCGTGCCGTGGTGGTCCGAGGAGCTCGCCGCGAAGAAGAAGATGGTGGCAACCCGGAAGCGCAGGATCCGCAATGCAGCACCGGCTCGCAGGGGCATGGTTGTAGACCTGTACCTGAAACAAAAAGAAGAATATGAGACAGCAGTCAAGGAAGCAGCGGAACAGAGTTGGAGGGACTTCTGCGGGAAGCAGGATAGGGAAGGGTTATGGGAAGGGATATACAGGGTGATTAGCAGGGTAAATCGGAGAGAAGAAGATGTCCCCCTGATCCAAGATGGAGTAACCCTGGACGCCGAGGGCTCCGCTCGTCTACTGGCGGAAACTTTCTACCCAAGGGACTTGAAGGATGAAGACAACTCACACCATGCGCAAACAAGAGCTTTGGCGGAAACAATAAATGACGGGGATCATGATGACCATGACCCCCCGTTTAGAGTTGAAGAGTTGAAGGTTGTTGTCAAGTCCTTCAATCCCAAGAAAGCCCCAGGGGCAGATGGATTTACGGCCGACATTTGCACGCATGCAATAAATGCGAATGTAGAGTACTTCCTGTCCTTAGTGAACAAATGCATGGAGCATGGATACTTTCCCAAGAGCTGGAAGGAAGCAACAGTCGTGGTACTTCGCAAGCCAGGCAAGGACGACTATAACGTGCCAAAGTCGTACCGACCAATCGGGCTCTTACCCGTACTGGGTAAAATCTACGAGAAGCTGCTGGTGGCCCGCCTCAAGTATCACATCCTGCCGAAGATCAGTCCTCGTCAATATGGCTTTATGCCACAACGGAGCACCGAGGACGCCCTCGTTGCCTTAGTCACTCGCATACGCGAAAAACTAAAAGAGAAAAAGTTGATAACTTTGGTTTCTCTAGACATCGAGGGCGCCTTCGATAGCGCCTGGTGGCCGGCCATAAAGACGAGACTGGCGGAGGAGGGTTGTCCTGTGAACTTGAGGCGAATCATCAGCAGTTATCTCAGTGACAGGACCGTGGAGGTTAGATATGCCGGAACGACTCACAGGAGAGAGACAGAGAAGGGATGCGTGCAGGGCTCCATTGGCGGACCAATACTGTGGAACTTGTTGCTGGACCCACTTCTAAGATCGCTGGACGAGAGTGGAGTCTACTGTCAGGCATTTGCGGATGATGTGGTGTTGCTGTTTGACGGTGGTGAGGCCAGGGAGATTGAGGGGCCGGCCAATGTCGCCCTCGAACATGTCCGGGGGTGGGGCGTCAAAAACAAGCTGAGGTTCGCACCGCACAAAACCTGTGCAATGGTGCTAACCAAAAAGCTCAAATTTGACGTCCCACGCCTGAGCATGGGAGGGGTTGGCATTGGAATGTCCCCCGAAATCAAGATCCTTGGACTCACCATCGACAACAAGCTGACATTCAACTCCCACGTCGCAAATGTCTGCAGTAGAGCAGTCCAGATCCACAAACAGTTAGCAAGGGCAGCCCGGGTGAGCTGGGGTTTGAGCCCAGATATAGTACGCACCATTTACACCGCTGCCGTGGAACCGGTTGTGCTGTACGCAGCAGCCGCCTGGGCTCCAGCTGTTGAGAAGTTGGGAGTCCGGAACAAGCTAGCCGCGGTGCAGAGGGGATTTGCGCAGAAAATGTGCAAGGCCTATCGCACGGTGTCACTCAACTCGGCACTCCTGCTCACGGGGACGCTCCCTCTTGACCTCCGAGTCCGAGAGGCGGCCTCGTTATATGAGGCCGAGGGGGGCCCCCATACGCGATCTGCCGGGCAGAGAAGTCGAGAGGGTGATACCGGCGTTAGAGGCTCCACACCCGGCGAGCTGCATAGGGCTGGAGTTCCGCAATCTGGATAACGAAGAACAGTACTCCCAGCACAGTGACTATGCAATACGCATATTCACTGATGGGAGCAAGATTGAGGGCAAGGTCGGGGCGGCGCTGTCCATTTGGAGCGGCGACGCTGAGACCAAAGCCCTCAAACTTGCTCTCTCGGAGTACTGTACCGTGTACCAGGCGGAACTACTGGCCCTGTGCAGGGCGACGGAAGTGGCTTTAGCACATGGCGCGAACAGCTTGGCAATATACAGCGATTCTAGGGCGGCCCTTGAGACAGTGACGAACCCCGGCTCCTCTCATTCCCTGGCAATCAAAGCGAAGAGCAATCTAAGGAATTGCATAGCCCAAAATAAGGCAGTCGACCTTTTTTGGATTAAGGCTCACATAGGATTGGCAGGGAATGAGAGGGCGGACGAGCTGGCAAAGGAGGCAGCCCTGAAATCAAAAAAGAGGCCGGACTACGACCGGTGTCCTGTCTCGTTCATCAAACGTAGCATCCGAAGGAGCACGGTTGATGAATGGGACAGGAGATACCGGACGGAGGAGACGGCCTCCGGAACCAAGCTGTTCTTCCCCGATGCAACCGCGGCCCACAGATTGGTCCGCAAAATGGTCATAGAGGGGAAGACCACGCAGATTCTAACGGGGCACGGTGGGTTCTCCTCATACCTGAACCGGTTCAGGTGTAAGGACAGCCCATCCTGCCTCTGTGATCCTGCAGTAGAAGAGACTGTCACGCATCTTATCCTGGAATGCCCTGTCTTCTCTAAAAGGAGGTACGAGGTAGAGCAACTTTTAGATGTAGACCTGGAAGTAGGAAACTTACCGAGAATAATGAAAAGTAGAGATCGGGATATATTTCTGGAATTCTGTAAGAATATTGTTAATATAGTAAATAAGAGAAACAAATAGACTAAGAAAAGCATGACGTCGACATATGTGGACCATATGCACAACGTCATGCGAAAAATGTAAAGTAGTATTTAAGCGTAATGTAAAGATAGAATTAAGAACATTATAATGTAGTAGTTAAGGAATCTCTGTAAAAAAAGAAAAAGTACAACGCTGCCGTGTACCCTTATTGTGTTCGTCCCCTCTACCATAAGAAATGTTGAATAAGAAATAAACTTAGTTAACAAATAATAGTTAGGTGGTAATCCCAACCACAGAGAATGACAGAGGATGGACGCCAGAAAGACAAAGTATGAGGAATGAAAGTACGAGAGGCAAAAAAGCGAGAACTGGTATGAAAGGAAATAGTATAAATAGGCACCGATTATGTTGGTGGTGTAGAAGTAAAAAAAAAAAAAAAAAAAAAAAAAAAAAAAAACCTAACCTAACCTAACCTAACCTTTTTTTTTTTTTTTTTTTTTTTACTTGGGGAAATGCCTGACGCATACCCCTCGGTCTTGGGGAAAGAACCGAGGGGTTATGTGGGGCTCGCACCCACTAAAACCCCAAGGTGTTCCTCTCGTCGCGCTCTGCTGTGGTCACGGGAGCGCAGGAACATTCATCCGCGACCACAGCGACGATGGCCCGCTACGGGCCCCCTCTCTGCCGGAGCTCAGCTCCGGCGGTGACGTGCGGGAACACGCACACGTCACCAGAAAACGCTCGCGGTCGACTTTCCCCAAAGTCGACCGGTCCTGGCGTGGCGGACGCGCTCAGCCGGGCGCGTCCTCTTCTCGGGCTTTTACGGCGGGAGGTCGCGGGCGTATGCCCGCCTTCTCCCGCCTACCCTTCGATGGCGGATCGGGTCACTGAGGGCATCGTCTTCCCTCTGCCGTTCCGCCTCCTCCTTCTGCCTCATCACCTCTTCGCAGAAGGAGAGCACTGCTCCCCAGTTCGTCTCGCTCTCCAGCATGGCCTTCACCACTGCTGGGAGCGAGAGATCCTCGCCTATGATCGAGGCCAGTGCAGCGCGCTGACCCGCCCACGCCCCGCACACCTCGAGGGTGTGCTGGGCTGTGTCCTCCGGGGAGCCGCAATGATGACAAATACATTGCGGCTCCCTCCTCGCGACCCGGCACAGGTACCTCCCGAAGCAACCATGCCCCGAGAGCACCTGCGCCAGGCGAAAGGTCAGCGCCCCGCGCCTTCTTTCGGCCCATTCTCTGAGAACGGGCCGAATGGCCTCGATCGTGCGGTGACCGGCGCTCGGTTCCGCAAGCCGCTGCTGCCACCCGTGAAACAGGGCCTCTCGAGATCGGCCCCGCAGGTGGCGCAGTTCCTCCGGTGAGGGCTCTTGCCCTCGGCTGCGGAACTCAGCCGTCAGCCTGTACACGTTGGCCAGCACGATGGCCTCCAGCTCCCAAGGTGGGGCCCCCGCCAAGGCGCAGGCCGCACCGTATGAAACGGTGCGGTAGCACCTGGCCGCCCTGCGCGCCATTACCCTCTGCGGTTGTCGCAGAAGGGTAACGTTCTTGGCGCACAAGGCGTCCACCCACACTGGGGCCCCGTAGAGAGCCATCGACCTGATGACCCCCGCGTACAGGCGACGACACGACGCGCTCGGTCCCCCTATGTTGGGGAGCAGGCTGCCGAGAGCCAAGGCGGCGCTGGTGAGTCGCGGCACCAGCCGTCGGAAGTGCTCCTTGAACGACCATGTGCCATCCAGAATGAGACCTAGATAGCGCATGGCCGCTCCCACCGCTATGCTCTCACCGCTCAGGATGAGCTGGGCCCCGGGAGGTGGCTTCCTCCGGGGTCCGTGAAAGCACAGCGCTTCCGACTTATGTAGGGCCACTGTTAGGCCCAACCGCCTTATTCGACCGACGACATGGGCGGCTCCCGCCGTGGCGACTAACTGCGCCTGACGGAAGTCCCGCCCACGGGCCGTCACCAACGTGTCATCCGCATAACACGTCAGTCCCACGCCGGGAAGGTTGCTGCCGCGGAGCACCCAGTCATAGGCGATGTTCCACAGTAGGGGTCCAAGCACCGACCCCTGGGGAACACCGCACGACATCCGCCTTTGGCAGCGACCCTCCTGCCCCTGGTACACCACAACGCGATCTCGCAGGTAATCAGAGACGGTGCCGCAGAGGTAGGGAGGCAACCTATGATAGAGGAGTGCCTCCCTAATACACCCGAAGGGTATCGAGTTGAAGGCGTTGGCGATGTCAAGGGACACCGCCAACACCACCTCGCCTCGCGACACCGCCTCACCCGCGATCTCCCTCACTTTGAGGATCGCGTCGACGGTGGACCTACCCCTGCGGAAACCAAACTGGTTGTCCGACAGGTCGGGGCCCTCCGTCGTCATGTGCCGGACTATGCGGGAAGCCACTACCCTCTCCAGTAGCTTCCCGACCTCGTCCAGCAGCACTATCGGTCGATAGGACGACGGAGAGTCGGCTGGGCGGTCCCCTTTACGTAAGAGGACCAAACGGCCCGTCTTCCACATTTGTGGGAAACGCCCTTGCTCCAGGCAGGCTGAGAACAGCCTGCGGAGTCTACCCTCAAGGGCGTCGTCGTCGAGGGCCATCACCCAGGCTTTGCCCGGGATTCCGTCCGGCCCCGGAGCGGTATTTTTCCTCCGGAGCCGTAGCACGGCAGCGCCAAGCTCGGCTGCCGTGACCTCTGGCACCTCGACGACGTTGTCGTCGGTCTGGCTCTCGGCCGAAGGTGGCGCCATCGGTGGAGGCGTGTGCTCCTCTCTGTGCGGAAACAGAGTGGACACCACCCTCTCCAGCATATGCGGCTGGAGAGTCTCCGTCACAGGTGGTGCCCATGGACGGAGCTTGCCTCGCACCTGCCGGTATGGGCGACCCCATGGGTCTCTATCGAGGGAGGCGAGAAGTTCCTCCCTAGAGACCTCTTTTGACCGGCAGATCGCCACCTTCAGGGCTGATTTCCTCTCCTGGTATGCAGCCTTCAGGAGAGCTTCTCTGGCTTCGTCGCGGATACGACGTCGACGGCTTCGGGTGTACTGGCGTCGCGCGGCTATACTCGCCGCGCGTAGGTCCGTCAACTCCTCGGACCACCAGTACACCTGGCGTTGCGGGGAGAAGGGCTTGGCCCGGGGCATCGCTGCATCGCAGACGTTCGTCATAGCGCCCCGGAACCATTCAGCCTCCTCCTCGATCCGCACCGGCCCCTCAGGTTCAGGCACCCATGCCTGAGTCAGGGCCGCCGCCACAAACGCCTCTCTATCGAGGCGCTTGATAACCCACCGTCGATTGGTCTCGGACAAGATCGGGCGCCCGGGGCCGTTGGACGCGGAGACCGACCACCGGATGTAATTGTGGTCGGATAGAGTCTCCACGTCCTCCTCCACTGCCCAGCCCCGGATGCGGCCAGCCAATACGGGACTCGCGAATGCTACGTCCACGATCGACCAGCCGCTGTCTCGCACGCACGTCGGGGCGGAACCCCGATTGAGGAGAGAAAGGCCGTGGGCAGCAGCCCACTCCTCCAGCTCTCCCCCCCGAACGTTGGCCACGGGAGACCCCCACGCCAAAGACTTGGCGTTGAAGTCCCCCGCAACCAGAACCGGCGTCGGGTGATTCCGCCCGATCACCTCTCCGATCTCATCCAAGAGCACCTCGAAATCCGCGAGGGTCCCGTTGGGCGAGAAATAAACTGACACAACCAGCATCTCGCCCAACAGGGCTGCAACGAAGCCCCTACCTTTCACCACTCCCGCGAAGCCAGACACCCCGAGAGTGGGCCGGATGGCGATGGCAGCCATTCCGCTGACATCAGCCACCCAGTTGTCCCTGTTAGGAACCAGGTAGGGCTCCGACACCACGGCCACGTGAATGGACCACTGCGCCAGAGTCTGCACTAGCAGATCCTGCGCTCTGGCGCAGTGGTTTAAATTCCCCTGGAGGAAATGGAGGTCCATCTATTGGACCTCCATTGCGCCAACCGACTCAGCGGTGCCACCGGCGTTGGCCGGTGATAGCGCAGGCTGGGACGAGCTTGCAGTTGCTCTGTTCCCAGCCCTCCTCCTGGACTTTGATGGGGACGGGGCCTTGCATTTAGGCCCGCCCATCCGGTGGTCCGTGGGCCGCTTCGCAGCACCGCACAGAACGCAGTGCGGTGCCGCCGTACAACCGGCAGCCTTGTGCCCTGGCTGGCTGCACCTGAAACAAAGGTCGCCGCGGTCCGCCTCCGAGGTGCACGTGGCTCGGGTGTGCCCGAGCTCAAGGCACTTGTAGCACCTCATTGGGCGGGTCTCCAGCAGCACGACACGTGCTGAGACCCAGCCCACAAGGAGGCGGCCTGCCTCCGTCACTTTCTTCGCTGCCAAGACGGGGCAGCGAAGGACGAGGGAGCCCGTGCCACCGGAGGGTCGGCGGATTGTAGCGGCCTTGATGGCCTCCACCGAGCAACCACCGGCTTAACAACTCCGTTTTATCATTACTGCTATTTTTATAATTCCTAAATTTCAATATTCTTAACGTTTCGTTTTAACACTCGAGGACGAATTTAGAGGAACGCAAAAAAAAGGTTCAATATTTCCTGTGGTACCTACCTAATTATCCTACAAAGTGGCCACTAATTTTATTAAATCTTAATTAAAAAACAATATTTTCGAATTTCATTTGATTTTTTCTTTAATTATTACATACTATACCTACGTTCTTTCGTACTTCTATTTATATTATGGTACTACTAAAAAATTTGCATACCTAACTTTGATTTAGGTTTAAATTTTGCGGTTTTTTTTTTATTTTTGCTTTGACTGTTTTCTTTATCGTTTTGAGTGTACTCAGTGAAGTAACACTTCAAATAAACTGAGAATGGCAGATCTAAGCGCCACTCAAGTTGCTAGGGCTGTTACTTTAATTGAAACTGGGCACCATGCCATTTGCTCCTTTTATAGGGAACGGATTTGATTTTATGCATGATAATGCACGTCCTCATACTGCGGCCATAGTTTCTGAATATCTTCAAGCCGTAGAAATCAATGTTGTAGGGTGGCCAGCGCGCTCGTTCGACTTGAACCCTATAGAGCATGTATGGGAAAAGCTTAGAAAACAAATTAAAAAAGAAATCCTGTCCTAGCTAATTTGGGAGATCTCAAAAAAGCATTAGAGGAAAAATGGAACGCAATCCCTCAAGATTATATTGACAATTTAATTAGAGGTATGCCAAGGCAACTGGAAGCAGTTCGAAGAGCTCGAGGGGCAACACTTGACACACACTCGAGGGGCAAGTACTGACTTTTTTAACACACGCTAAAGCCTTTTAAAAAAAAAAAAATTTAAGCATTATAAATGTTTGTTTCTGGTAAAAAAAATCTTTTCTTTTTAACATCCTTTATTTTTGTTATTTTAATCATTTGATTTTCGACGTTTGCAGTTTTATATGATCGAATAATAAGCAAAAACTAAATTAATGAACTGAATTATTACCCAATTGAACAAATATCCATGTTATTTTATTATAAATACACTTTCACTTGCGTTCCTTTAAATTTGTCCACGAGTGTATATGTTTGGAGCGACAAAAACAACAAAATTGCAGTTATGTCACATAACTGCAATTTTTCAATGTTACACCACGCCAGATTTATAAGATTTTTTGGTAACTATAGTGAAGATTCATAACATATTATTTCACCAAAGTTTTCGTTTTCTAGCTGGCGTTTTTTCAACTTATAAATGCGACAATTTCACTACTAAAATAGATTATTATCGAGATCATTTTGATATACCTAATTAGGTCAGTTTCACATTTTTTTGCAGTTGTGACACTCTAGCTCCAAATGAGCTATATATATATATATGTATATATAATAGAAAGAATAACAAAAAGTCCAACTTAATGATATTTCTAAAAATCAACAATAAGAATTCTGATTTTCTATATGGATGCAATTATAATATTATATTCCAACAATAGAGGGGATCTGGCACTCGGCGGCTGCTGCAGCGTCACGTTCGCTTAGCTTGCTCGCTTTCACGCTTTAATAGTCACAGTACTAACCTAACCTAACCGAAGTGATTCAACAATACAGGGGATTTGCAGAATGCAAGCATGCAGCATGCAAGCAGACATGCAGCATGCAACATGCAAGCAAGTATGCAGCATGCAAGCAGACATGCAGCATACAAACAAGCATGCAACATGCAAGCAGGCATGCAACATACAAGCAGGCATGCAACATGCAAGCAGGCATGCAACATGCAAGCAGGCATACAGCATGCATTGTTTCTGTCACGGCTCCGGCGCCGCGGGGTTTGGGCGGCCCCACGCGAGCTTATCGGCGCAGATGGTTTTAACGCTCATCATCACAGCTTCGGCTTGCTGGCCAGCTTCAGCCGCGGTGTTGGTCCTTCAAACCACCTGCTCCTCTGCTAGCGGCCCGCCCCTACGCGGGCTTAAGTTACACTCTAGGGTAGGGCAGACAAGACTGCGTGATGTCGGTTTTGCAGCGATTCGTTTCTGTCAATAAATTTTGTAGCACAACATGTTCACTTTTAGTTTCTTCGAAGTATTGAAAATCGGAATGTCGTTTTTCGGACCGAGAACCCTTCGAGCAATAAACTCTTCGAACATATGTAAATCGGAAAACTAACAAATCGCATTTATGACTTTCGGTAAAATAAATTTCGTGATTTTTAATATGTAGTAGACATTAAAATTCTTAGGTATTATGAAATTCGGACTTTTGAAAATCGGTTTGAGTATTTGGGTGTTCCCCTGTCAGTTACGTCTTCAGTCCGCGTGCAGCAGGCAGGTTTTTGTTTGTTCTGGTCAACAACATGAATGCCCAGATTATAAAACCATATCTGACGCTAATATAATGCCTTAGAAGTCGGTATTTTAGGAAGGAAGATGGTCTGTTGTAAGTCTACTAAATAATTAATTACGCTGATAATAATATAATTAATTAATTAGCTAATTATTAAGCTAGTTTGCGACACATTTATGTAAATTGAATGACCGACAATGCAATATTATAAAGAATTTGAGCTGATCTGGTGATGGAATCGGAAGTTGGCTCTGGGAACTCTATAATTATTAAAATGACGGAATCCCATCGACTTGTTGACAAGGAGTCCAAAGGTATAATAATGGAGCTCTAGAATAAAACGACAGAAACCCGTCCAGTTCGTTTGATGATTTTGACTTTTTATCAGACTTTGATACCGGACTGCGCTCCATGGTGGCAAAATAATCGATTTATTTATACAGGGTGTTTGGCGCATGGACCGACACAATTTTTCCCTGGATTTGGGGGGTCAACAGCTATGTTTTACAAATACACCCTATGTCTTAAATGATGCGGTTGGTTAAATATGTTTTTATTTACATTTTTTTTTAAAATACCCAAATTCTTACCTTTAATATGAAATAACTTTTTTTTTTGTGGGTGTAATGGTACAAAATAAATTTTATTGTATTCGCCAATGCCTTCTTAATCTAAATAAATCATTATTTTATACAACTGCTTTCAAAAAAAAATGTTACGTGCTTCCGAAGTTTAAAAAAATGTTTAAATGTATGAAACATTGCAACTTTTTAATTCATTAAAAAAAAAACTAATATCCCTTTGGAACTTAGTTTTATTTTAAAAAGTTCTTTAGTTTATATCCTTTCGAACGGTATACTACATGTCATAGAATACAATTGATTATGCAGTCAAAATACTAGTTAGAAGAGTCAGGGTTAAGAAAAGACTTATAACGTTTTTGTGTTTTTATTAAACTAAAGTTACAAATCTTGTTCAAATTGACCTCCTCCATTTCTTATACATGCACGACATCTGTTTCTTATTTCAACAGTCGTCGTATGTAGTCGCATTTCTTCTTTCATAATGTTAATTTCATTTTACAGTGTGACCTGTAAAATGAAATTAACTAGAACTTTAAATTAGCGATCCTGCCCCACGTACGCCAGAAAACTGACAAATCCTGCCAAACTCAATGCACAAACTGCCAAAATAATGCCAATCACATTTCATAGCATTATTATCACTTTCCTACAGCTATCATGCACGTTATCGAACACTTTATGCCCAAAAATCCATCCTTTTTGCACATAAAAACTGGAATATTGTGTAGGTTAGATACCTGCCTAACACAATTTTTCAGAAAATAATACAATGCCGCTATGTAACTTTTTCCGCGTTGGCGCCAAAACTCCCAAAATCGTAAACTTTTTTTTTTAATTTTTCATCACAATGGAAACTAGTCCTTCAGTGGAAATATTAATGTTTTTATTGTTCTAATATTTTGTCATATTTTGTCGTAGTCTTAGTCAAAGTCAGTCAGGCGGTTCGGCCCTTGCAAATTTTAGTATCCCTTTTTTTTACAAAGAAATGAATGTTTTCTATGACATGTAGTATACCGTTCGAAAGGATATAAACTAAAGAACTTTTTAAAATAAAACTAAGTTCCAAAGGGATATTAGTTTTTTTTTTATGAATTTAAAAGTTGCAATGTTTCATACATTTAAACATTTTTTTAAACTTTGGAAGCACGTAACATTTCTTTTTTTTAGCAGTTGTATAAAATAATGATTTATTTAGATTAAGAAGGCATTGGCGAATACAATAAAATTTATTTTGTACCATTACACCCACAAAAAAAAAAGTTATTTCGCATTAAAGGTAACAATTTGGGTATTTTTTTAAAAAATGTAAATAAAATCATATTTAACCAACCGCATCATTTAAGACATAGGATATATTTGTAAAACATAGCTGTTAACCCCCCAAATCCAGGGAAAAATTGTGTCGGTCCATGCGCCAAACACCCTGTATAGTCAGTTATACAGAAGCGGCAAAAAACGATCGATCGTGAAGTGAAGCATAGTTAAGTTGTGGTGTGCAGTGTGAAATGAAAGACGGTACGATCTCTACAATACAAGCTATTTATTTACAGTTGGGCGTGCGGGCGGCGGCGGCGGCGGCGCCCCGGCCCGCGTCAGAGCGCGGCCAGCGCCCGCGGCGCGTGCACCGGCGCCAGCGCCAGGTGCGGCGGCGGCTCCGGCTCGTCCAGGTCCAGCGCCGCGTCGATCATCGTCGTGTCGTGCAGCAGCCGCAGCCGCGACGCGCTCAGCCCCGCGGGCGGCGGCCGCGCCACCGGCTCCAGGTCCAGCGAGCGGTTCATGTACGCGTGGCGCCCCGGCTCGCCGCCCTCGAACAGGTTGGTGTAGCTGCCGCCGAGCGCCTCCGCCGCCACGCGCCGGTCGGCCGCCGCGGCGCCCGGCGACGGCGCGGGCGCGGCGACGACGGGCGCGGCGACGGCGGCCGCGGCGACGGCGGCGGCGACGGCGGCGGTGGCGCCGGGCGCGGCTCCGGCCACGCTCAGGACGCGCGCGAACGTCGGCGGCAGCTCCTCGCGAGCGTCGATCGTGAAGACTCCGCGCCTGCCACACGACACAAGCGGGTCAAGCGTGCGCTGCGTCCTCGAGTGACGCGAACGTGTACGTACCTGTCGATGAGACTGGGCGCGAGGGGACCGCACAGCACGTGCCAGCAGTTGGCGCACGCGTTCCCGCGAGAATAAGGGTTCGGGTTTGACACGCCGCGACGTGTGGAAAACGAGCCCTTGATCTGTGGAAGCGTACGATCGTTATAGACTATTTAATGATACACTGCTTGTGGATCGGTTACAGTTCTAATTTCTGTTTTAGGAGATCGACAGCTGGACAATTTAATATTTTTTTTACAGGCGAGCCCGCATCGAGTCTAGCGTCTTCTTTAATTGATTTGTATTTAGAACGGCCATGAAAACTCACATCCTCGTTGGTGGTTTGATCGGTGGAAGCCAGGTAAGTGTGGAAGCCCGCCAGGCCCAGCACGGACCACACCGACAGGAAGCACACGGCGGCGACGACGGCGGAGGCCGGCGTGGCCCGCAGCGCGGCCGCTAGGCCCGCGCCCCGGGCCTCCAGCGCCAGGTGCGTCACGGCGCACGCGAACACGAACACTGCCAAGAACGACAGCGACACCACAAACGTGTAGAAGTAACGATAGTTGCGTTTGCCCACGCAATTGCCCACCCACGGGCAGTGGTGATCGAAGCGGTCCACACAGTTGTCGCAGAGGGAACAGTGCGAGGCGCGAGGCGGTCGGAACATCTTACACGTGAAGCAGTATTTGAGCTTGACGGGCCGGCCGCGGACCAAGACCTCGCGCGCCCGGGGCGGCGGCCGGCCCGCGCCCGCGCCCGGGCCGGCCGCCGCCTCGCCCGCCTCCAGCGCCGCCGCCTCGGCCGCCGCGGCGCGCGGGATGATGCCGGGGTCGGACAGCGCCGTGCGCAGCAGCGCCGACAGCGTGAACAGGAACAGCGCCGCGCCCACGGCCGGCACGGCGGGCGACACGCGCCCGGCCAGGAAGGGGCAGTCGAAGGCGAAGTGCAGCGCACACGTGCCGCAGATGAGCGCCAGCGTCAGCGCGAACACGCCGGGGTGCGGAGCCGTCATGAGGCGCCCGTCGCACCAGAAGCGGTTGCGCCCCGCGAACACCTCCCACTTGCGCGTCACGCGCCGCGAGGCCATGCCCGCATCACCTCCGGAATCGAACGGACCGACACTCCGCTCTCGACCTTGCCACAGACAGAACAGAGTTGCCACTCGGACCATACTACTCTTACCACGACTGAACTACTAAACTGCCAATGCTCACCTCAGGTTTGTTGTACGACTAAACTTAAATATTCAGTGATCTGGTGAAGCTGAACAACGTAAAAACGATTTTCATATTTACACTGCCATAACTGTTTACAATGTTCAATGTCTGCTGCAATTAAAATATTTATAAATCTAATTATTATGATAATATTAAATAGTTTATGTTAACCAAAAGATAGTTATGTGATAATAAGTTATCTGACACTTAACTATGTTTTAATTATTGTAACAACAGAGGGTGGAGCTACAGATCCGTTAAAAGTGATTAAAAGTAGATGTATGTAGTATTTTAATTTAGTATTAGGGACTCAAAATGCTGGAATGGGCTCCCGATGACTACACTTGTTATGTGGGCACTCAACTATTAATTAGTGGCTCACAAATGCACGGCCGGCTTCGTTCGGATCAGACACCCTCAATAGGGTATCAAATCTGAGCTGAGAGTAGATTCTATGGCGATTGCCTGACAAGGACTAGTGTGTATTGCAATATTAAAGATACTCAAGATGGGTGGGGTAATTGTTGATATTGAGATAATAAGTTGTACTACATATCAGTCGAGAAAAATGAATATATGTGTAGGTACTTGCCTCTAATTTTAATGGCAGATGATGACCAGACGTTAAGAAATTATATTTCTATAAAAGGTCCTTAAAATGTAGATACTGATTAGGTTTGAAACTTCCTCAAATGCTTTCTAAATACTCAAACAACTTCACAGCTACATGTATTGTTTACAAACACTTTCTTTTTAGTATTATGATACGTTACTTCATTACATTAAATAAAAATAAATTCAATAAAGTAATACTTGGTAAGAAAATAAAACTTTCTTGTTTTCTACATGACAGACGTAGATGACCACAGACCAACCACAGAAACCACAGAACACTTATACCCTGACGATAGAAACCATCTGTGGCACAGATTATAATATAATAATACACCATAGAGGATAAAAAATTTAAAAATATCTTTGGGGGTTTTTTTATAGGGATAATTGGGAAAATTAAAGCGATTTCTACATCAAAAATTAAAAAAATAATTTATAATAACTTTGGATACAAGTTTTTTTAGCTATTTCTCATTGTTGCCAGCTGTAAAACAGAAATGTGCGCTTGATAGAAGTCGATTCTATTATACTCCCAGGGGGTGATTCTAAGCCGTCGGAAACTGCCCTTTCCGTATCCGAGTGGCAAGGTTTACGAAGCGGGAGCCTAAATCCAATTCAGAAATCCGATATGGGAACCTTTTGATATATAGATGACATTAATTGTGGCAAAAGTTCCAGCCAACAATTTTGCGCCGAATACAACTTTCGAGGAACATTATATTGAAATAAAGGGCTTATGAGTCGCCCTCGTGCAAGGTCTTCATGAACTTGCATGTAACTAGAATCACTCCCCTTGAACGAGAGCGGAGAGCGTTGTCCATTAGAGCGAACATGCTGGACCGCAGGTTTGCACGTTGGTCACTGAGTGTAAAACTCACGCTCTTTCAGGCCTATTGTACTACTTTTTACACGTGCAGCTAGAGCATCGAGAACCGGCCATATTTTAAGAACCGGTTCTTTCGGTTCTAGTGACAACACAGAACCGTAGGTACCCGGTTCTTTCGGTTCTTTTGCTAATTTATTAGAATTTTGTTCGTAAAGTCCACACCCAAACCTGTAACACTGTTACTTGTTGAGAAAAAATTCCCGTCATGTCACACTGTTACTCGATGCTTGCAATTTTTTCTCCCAACCAGTAACACTGCCAAATATTGGTGTTACTGGATGGGAAAAAAGTTGCATCGAGTCACACTGTGTCTTGTTGGGAAAAGTAAACATTTTATATTCTCATGGAGTCACACTTTTTTATTTTCTTATTATTATATTAGTGATTGATATTTTTATTATATAGAGAGTTGCTAGTTGCTACTAATCGTTAGACAGTAGCCATTCATCGACATCGACATTTTTTTACGCAGTTTCTTCTCACTGGATAGGTGACCAGCAACCTGATGGAATGATTCATCACCTTAGAAAGTAGTTTATTTTAAAAAATATCGGGGGTAGCAACTGTCTAAAGATTAGTAGCAACTCTCTATATAATAAAAATATCAATCACTAATATAATAAAAAAAACGTGTGACTCGATGTGAATATAAAATGTTTACTTTTCCCAACAAGACACAGTGTGACTCGATGTAACTTTTTATCCTATCCAGTAACACAAATATTTGGAAGTGTTACTGGTTGGGAGAAAAAATTGCAAGCATCGAGTAACAGTGTGACATGACGGGAATTTTTTGGTTGGGAGAAAAAAATTGCAAGCAGTTGCATCAAGTAGGTAACAGTGTGACATGATGAGAATTTTTTCCCAACGAGTAACAGTGTTACAACTTACAGGTTTGGGTGTGACTGGATGGGAATAAACCCTTTTGGTCAAATCTATAATCTATTACGATATATTTTGAATGAAAAAAATTGAATATTTTATTTAATAAAATTTACAGAATTGTTGTATAATAAATAAATACATCTAATAAGTATGTAGTACTGTCGAGTGCCATTATTTGGCGTTCGTTGGTTTTGTATGCGAGCGTGTATCTAGTGCTTATTTGATCGAAGTGATCGCCGTTAATCACTAATTTGTAGAGGAACCGAAGGAACCGAAAACCCGGTTCTTCATATTTTGAGAACCGGTTCTTTTTGTAGCCCCTAGAACCGGGAATTCCCGGTTTTTTGGGTTCCAGGAAAAACCGGTTCCGATACCCTACTCTTGATGGAGGATAAAGTTGTATAACTCAAAGGAATTATTTTTACATATAGTATCTGACCTGCATTCTATACCTATACGTGTTACCTGTGGCATTTTATAGAAAAAAAGAAAGACATACAAAGCTGAGAGTTGGATTCCTCTATTCTACAATCAGTTTGTGTTGTTACAATTTTTTTTTTTTTCTTTTTTAATTTTTTTTTTCTTTTTTAAAAAGACAACGCCCGCACTAGGGAACAAGCCCTGTGTCGCGGGGAGCTTTACAAACATGAAACTAACGGACACAAAGTACACCCAGACTAGAAACAAATATCTATGAATCACACAAATATTTGTCTCGTGTGGGAATCGAATCCACGTCACCCAGCACGGCGATGTAGTGGTGAGGCGACCACCTTAACCATTGCGCCACGGTGACAGTCTAATATATATATATATATATATATATATAAAAGAATATTTAAATAGACATTCTCTTCTATCGAAGATTCTTTATTTCGGTTTTCCGTCTTGGTTTGTCAGCCAGTATTACTAAATCAGCTAGATAAAAAAGACACTAATAATGAAAAATT
This sequence comes from Laspeyria flexula, assembly GCA_905147015.1. NCBI lineage: Eukaryota > Metazoa > Arthropoda > Insecta > Lepidoptera > Erebidae > Laspeyria > Laspeyria flexula. The sequence goes on from LR989953.1 coordinate 44,444, forward strand.
AAACTCCTTTTAACAAAAAAAAAATTAAAACGACTTTAATACAGTTCTAAAAAGCAAAAAATAAACTGAATTAGATATTTAATTACAAGAAAAACCACCACCGTCCACTAGGTACGATCCAGCAAGTGCGAGGTGGTGTGAAGTAGCGAGCGGTAACAGATGTACGTACTAGTACATAGCTTAACAAACTCTTTAGGCTTGGCCCCGACTTCAAACAGATTAGTAGTAGGGTATTATATTTTAAACATAAAAATACCTACCTACCCGGTACCTACCTACCCGGTAGGTATTTTTATTCTTATTTTTCGCATTTTAGTACTGTTTTGAAGTCGTTTTAATATTTTTTTGTTAAAAATAGTTTGTTTACCATATTGTTCAAAAGACTTGGCATCCACTATGTTGTTAAATACAAAAAAAAGGGGCAACTTGTCAAACATTGTCATTAACGGTTTCGTGACGTTTAATGACGTTTTATATTATGACATTGGATGGTTTGGTCGCAATGTCGCTTTGGTTATTCTCCAAATTTTGTATTTCTAACAGATGTTGTACCATTTTTTGTCAGAAAAACCGATAAACTTGTTGCACTAAGTGCTTAAAGAATAGTTTTGTTTACAGTAATTATGCTACAACATGTTTTAATTCATGGATCAGTTATGAATAAATATATCTGTGCTTTCTCGGATGTTATCTCATCGTTGATGAATTCCGACCATCTCCTCGTTTAGAAAGAATAATTGCAGTGTTGACAATCCCACGGGTGCAATAGAGCAATGAAATAGGTAGTGCCTGAGGATGGGCACGGACGGTTCGCGCCGCGAGGCGTTGGTGGTGGTGGGGCTGTGCCTAGCATGGTACGCCATCAGCTCGGCCAGCAACGTGGTGGGCAAGCTGGTGCTGACGGAGTTCCCGTATCCGATGACGGTGACGATGGTGCAGCTGCTGTCGATCGTGGTGTGCAGCGGGCCTGCGTTCGTGGCGTGCGGCGTGCGCCGCGCCACTGACTTCCCGCCGCGGTACTACTGGCGCGTGCTCGTGCCGCTCGCCTTCGCCAAGTTCCTCACCACCATTTGCTCACAAGTCTCCATCTGGAAAGTGCCCATTTCGTATGCACACACAGGTAAATATTATAACTGCCTTGGTATCCCAACGGGGAATATGTGCAACTGCATTGCAACAATGACATTGTCAATATCAGCCCAAAGTTTGGAAACAAATGTACATACATATCTGGTTAATGGTCAAGGTATTATATAGGACTAAACATAATTATATAGCTGGTTAAATGTTGCACCCTGCCTACAACACTAAGGTTTTATAAATATTACTTAATGAGTTTATTACTTTAAAATATCTCTACTCTCAATCTAATGTACTGATCCTTTTAAAGCAATAGTTTGGTTTGGAAGGATTCATCAATCCGCTACCCATTCAGTCCCACTGCTGGGCTCGGCTTACCTCTCCTCTAACTAGAGAGCTGAGAGGGTTTAGGCCATAATCCACAAATGCTGGCCTAGTGCGGGTTGGTGGATCAGACATATTCATAGAATTTCTTCTAGGGTATGTGGGTTTCCTCACGATGTTTTCCTTCACCGTTAGCAGATGGTAAGTCAGTTGACTAGTACATAAATATAAATTCCACAAAGTGGTATCCAGATTGGTACTGCCGGTCTGGATCGAATTCGGACCGAGTGATTTCCATCGCCATCCATCGCTTTTTTTTTTTGGATGGTGGATTTGCAAGGATTTGTCAGAAATATTTGCAAAAAAAATAACTTTCACATTGTATGATATTTGAAAAATGTACGTTATGGGAATTCACATGATCATGCATTGTTTTTGCTTTATTTTGTTTGACATTCCAACCAATTTCAATAGGGGAAGTTGCTTTCATCTATCAATGTCATACAATCTCGCTCGAATGGAATCATTGTTTAAAATGTGCTTGTAATATGTCTGGCCTCAAGAATAGGTATCCAATGAGTTTAATTAGCATTGATGCATGGAAACAAACTGATACTTACAAATTCATACAGAAACATTTAATTCATTTTTGGCTGTAAAATTCAACCCAGGACCTCTTGAATAGTAATTGTATAGACTTTTTTGTATTATATTAATGTGAGGGTAGATCTAAACTAATTTACTACGTTTGTGAAGTAAGTGAGTTATAACTTCGCCACGCCGCACTGTGGAACACCTCCATACAAACTGTTGGACATGTAGTGAAAGTACTAAATGTCGATAAACCTGCATCTAATATGTATTTCACAAAGAAGACACTCCAAACTTTTGGTTTATTATAGTTTTAACCCCTAAAACTCTTGTGTATAGTATATACATAGCTCGAAAGATGAAATTTTAAACTCAAAAACTGATTCATTACAGTGTATTTATGTTTACGCGACAATTTATTATTTTTTGAAAATGTATTATATTTTGCCATTACAGCCAAGTTTAAAAAAGTAATGGAAACATTTGATAAAATTAGTCTTATAATTGAAACCCAAGGAAACTCGGGGCTAATAATACCTACAATTAATAGTTAAAAATACATTAAATATTTCCCTAGATATGAATAGGTCCCCTCTCTGCCCCGTTTTGGAAAAAAACAGAAAATTAAGTTTAACGCCTACTGTTTAATTTCTGAGCGCAAATCGCACTTGTGTTAAAAGTTAATCAGTCACTAACTAACTATTGAAGCGAGAACAATTTATAAAAATGTATGTTTTTCGATTACGATGATTTGGTTCCTCTTTTTTTTTAAATGGAAAATAATAAAACTTATAGAGATTTGTATACGTATTATTGAAAAATGATCTTACAGACCGTAAAATTGCAATCGAAAAAGTGTTAGCTTTACAACCGAAAAGAATTTCACCTAGTTTGAACCAGTAAGTTTGTTTACGTTTTATATCTCTAATAATGGTATGTCCGTTGTTATTATTATACCCATTTCGGATTATGTTATTTTTGTTGATACAGTTCAACATAAAAAAAAGAAGTGCCACTATATGGAAAGTAGATTTATATCTTCTAATACTAACTGGCTCGACAGTAATATTAAGTGGTTTTATGAAGAGATTTTTGACGCCTTCATAGATCCTTCACCTTCTACATCATTTTCGGTTTCTGAAAGTTACAAAAAAGAGTTCGAACAATTAAGTGATCGTCATAAAAGGCGGCGAACAGAGGCTTTGCAGGCTTCGCCACCAACAAATCAGCTTCGTAGCGTCTCGTAATTTGAAAGATCCTAATTCTAAATATATTTTTGAGTTTATACAAAAATATCCACATCTGACTCAGAAAATAAGAACTTTTATGAAAAGATTTATTTATTTATAAGCCAAAAATCAATATCAAATTTAGATGCCTTACAGCTGTATGTACATATGTAAGGCCAATAACATCTAGATTCTAGAGAGTCCAATCCTGATTATTATAGTTTTGGCCTTTCAACTCTTCATGCATGGATTCGATGTTTTGAATGTTTGCTTCACATTTCGTATAATATGCCATTCGCTAGTTGGTCTGCACGCGGAGAAAATAAGATAGTGAGTGAAGCACGAAAGCGGGGCATACAAACCAAATTTAGAAATAGATTAAGGCTTCTCATAGACAGTTGATTGTAGTGACAGATTGTAAAACAGGGAACAGGAAAAACAAATGATGGAAATACTGCACGCAAAGTCTTTAGGAATTATATCTAAAGTTAGTGCTGAGATAACTGGATTAGATTCAAGATTTAAAAGATTCAAAATTTTAATACATGGAGCAGATGTTATCGGAAGATGCGCAGGAGTCAAATCACAAAATAATTAGATACACTAGACTGCACCATACACGCAAGTTCTTCCGATCGCTATGTAACTTAGATCTCATTAATACATTAGGTACTTTTACTTTTGTCCTCGATAAATAAAAGTACTGAAATACTCACTTTTTAGTCAGACGCAAAATCCTTTGTGATCATTCACTAAAATTTATCGATGATGTCGAAGATGAATAAATTATTAAAATATTTTAATTAAAATTACTTTACTAAACAATACGCCTAGCGCCTGCACCTGACAGAGTAGCCAGATGTAGCGTCATCGTAATTCATGGATATTTGGCGATCTTTTTATCAGGCTATTTTTGATTGTTTTTCAGTTTAAAACATGAGAATGTTGAGTTGTTTTGTATTTATTTTATGATATCAAATAAAACTAGTATGCGATATATGTATTATTTTAGAAAAAACATCTTTAAAATATTGAATTTCAGAATGTTTTTTTAGGTCGTAACATTTATTTTTAATAAATTTTACATAAGAAATAAAAAGAAGGAATCTTTAATATTAAACAGTAAAAAATGGAAGTCTCTACGTTGACTCCATCTGGAGTTTTCTTTAAATAATTGAAAGAGGTGACTGTTTGTATGGCGGCGTTCCGCAGTGCGCCGCACCATTTTAAACGTCAAGTTAAATAATAAATATATTTGAAAGATATAATGTATAGTGAAGGCGACGACTCCGCTGTGGACGGCGGGGCTGGCGTGGGCGCTGTTCGGCGAGCGCCAGACGCGCGGCGTGCAGCTGGCGCTGGTGGTGATCGCGCTGGGCGTGGGCGTGGCCTCGGCCACCGAGCTGCAGTTCGACGCGCTGGGGCTGGGCGCCGCGCTGGCCGCCGCCGCGCTGCTGAGCCTGCAGCACCTGTACTCCAAGCGCGTCATGCGCGACACGGGCGTGCACCACCTGCGCCTGCTGCAGCTGCTGGGCCGCCTGGCGCTGGCGCTGTTCCTGCCCGTGTGGCTGTGGCGCGACGGCGGCGCGCTGCTGGGCGGCGCCGCGCCCGAGGGCGGCTGGGCGCGGGGCGGCTCGCTGCTGGCGGCGGACGGGCTGCTGGCGTGGCTGCAGGCCGTGGCGGCCTTCAGCGTGCTGTCGCGCGTCACGCCGCTGACGTACGCCGTGGCGTCGGCCGCCAAGCGCGCCGCCGTCGTGGGCGCCTCGCTGCTGCTGCTGCGCAACCCCGCGCCGCCGCTCAACCTGGCGGGCATGGCGCTGGCGCTGCTGGGCGTGCTGGCCTACAACCGCGCCAAGCTGGCGGCGCGGAGGGAGTACGCGCGTCTGCCGCTGCCCGTCTGACCCGGACTGACTGCGTCCCGACTGTTCCTATTGTGCAGGGATATACTAAAAGTATCGTAATGTAGAACCTGCGATAAGTCTTGTTGAAAAATAATATGTATGATAATAATAATGATGTAATCATTACAGTATTAAAATGTAATATTTATATATATGAAATGAAACATTTCTGTGATACTTACCACTTTTTTAAATTCCTGCTGGGCTCAAAGACCGAGAGAAAAAGAACCCAGGAGGTGATTTTTGTGGTAATGCTTGATTATGGATACCATGCAAAGTAGCGAACAGTTTAGGTAGTTGTTTTCAGTACAGGTAAACTAATCAAGGAACCTTTTTTTTCAATGGTACTGTCATTTACATCTCAGAAAAATTAAAGAAACTACATAGATTAAAATTACTTGACTATTAAGTGGACATATTTAAATAAGTAGATATGATTAAACTGTTTACTGAAATATAGGTATTGATAGTAGGTAATAAAAAATATTAAACAAGTATACTCGTCCACTACCACTAGGTCCAGGTCCAGTAGGGAGCTACACAAACATCAGCCAGATTCTGAACCTGGGCCGCGTCGCGTTGTAATGTTCCTCATTGTAAACTATATCGAATGAGGTGTACTTCCGGTTTATTTTATAGTAGGTATAATTGGATTGAGGAAAAAAACATTTGAGGTTTATATAAACGATTTTTATAGTTGACCCTATCGATCGATTCCATAAAAGTACAGGATGTTATTTGGATTTTAGGTTCAATTCCCGGGTGTGGCAAGCGAGTTTCCAAAAATCTTTGAATGCAGTTTTGTTGCTCCGATTTTATACAGAATCTCGATTATACCAATGAGGAAGCTGGGGTCCCACACATAAATTATCTATCTTCAGTATTTAGAGTACTTTCCCTCCAGGTGGCATTAAAAATTTCCAGCCTGTATAAATGCTAAACAAGTAATGGACTTGAACCCGCGACACTGGCATTCCGTGACCATACTAAGTTATACCTAAACTCTGAAACAGGGTCTACATCACGTATTATATTTAAGGAATAGTAAATACCTTATTTATTGAACGTGTGACGTAGACCCGTTTTATTGTAATTTATCATGTCACAAGTCGCGAAAGTTTAATAGTGGTTATGCAACTGTCATATAAGAAGGGGTATTTAAATACGAGAGTCTGTTTATCTATAATTATATAGATAATAGGTTGACTCGACTGTTTTAATACCTAAGTTATATGCAGTTTCATACACTACTTTATCTTCACTCATAGGAAAACTTTAAATTAAACAAAGTAGGTGGGTTACAAGAAAGTAATTTATTTGGTATAGAAATTATTTAAATTGTGGATGGTGCAGTTATGAAACCGAATGTTAACTACTGCATTCTCGTCAGATGCGGTATTTCTGCTTGTAGTTGGTGCTGGTATGTTTATATTTACTTCATTGGCTATATTTTCTATGGTTTTCATTATAGTGTTGGACACTTGTATCTTACTTGTCATTGATTCGTCAATGTAACTTTTTGCCACGGTCGTAGATTTTCAGCCCCCGTGCCGCTTGAGGGCTGTAATGTCTCCTCCACCGTCTACTAGCAATATAGCAGATGTTCTTCGGAAACAATGTCCGGTAAAAGTTTCCGGGTTAGGAAGGTTCAGGTAGTGTGCGACAGCCTTTCCATGACTTCCAAATTTATTAATGCAAATTTTCTGGCTGTAGCATTTTCCAGCACAATAATACATAAAGAAACTAGGCGTTTTACAAGCATTTGGTCGAAGCTCAATGTATTTCTTACAAAGTTTAAAATATGATCCTGTAATAGTAAAGGAACGGTGCATTTTCGTTTTGGTATTGCAAATCTGTACTAAAATAGTCGACTCAAAAACTTCCACATCCTTCAATTCAATATAATAGTCTATTATTGTTTGTTATGGTTCTGGATGTAAAAAACAACGTGTATTCTCTTCAACTATTTATTTGCAACTGAACTTATAACTAGTTGACTTAACTTGACGGATTGAACACAGTTCTTGTCGTCGACATGCACCCATTATACCAAATGTTACTGCAACCTGCAACAAGTAATACGTAAATGAATAAGTATTTGTTTACTTAGCACAACTTGATAACCAAACATTCGCATATGTTGCAGTAACTTACCTTTGTAAAAAGATATAGCTGATCAGGTGCTTCATTCAAGAAATTCAACTGCTCGGCCGAGAAAGTGTTAGACTTTTTCGCTTTATAGCCCTCAGATTTGCGTTTCAAGAATGCTATTAGTTTTGAATATTAAGTGATATCAACATTGTGATAGATGCTTAATGTAGACTTGAACATTGAATATTTCGACCACAAAGAAGACACTTTATACTTTTGTGCTAGCTTCTGAAAATAGGCGAGTAAACATTTTCTGAAAATGAGGTTGCCTTCTTATCCATTTACCAATCTATAAATTCTTGGTACATTTTGTCGTAAAATTTTTTTGACTTTTCTGGCAGGAGACTTTCAGTTAACGCCGATGCCGCGTCTAGAATATCTGGCGGAGTGAAATCTCGCCGTCACTACTCTCTTCTGCAATCATATTTTAATCACTTACAGGATTTTAGTAAACTTTTTTGGAATCCCGAATACAAAAACACGATCGGCAAAAAAAATTATGGGAAGCGCGGGAAATTAAGTTCAAACTATGCATGTGTGCGCCATTTTTTACAGTTTGAACTGCGCATGCGTGCGCCTTTTTTTTTCATATTCAGCCTAAAACCATAGACTAATTATTTAATGAATTAATTAAAAAAAGATAGCGGTTCTATAATCAGTTTTATCTACACTCAAATCGAAAAATTCGAATTACGAATTCAAAGGGAATATTCCGGTCTGTCCCACCGATCTGTCCCCCGGTGGGACAGATCGGAAAAAAAAGTTCATTCTGTCCCACCATGAGCAACGGTGGGACAGACCGGAATATTCCATTCAAAGACGGTTCTATACAGACGCACTTTATAAACGTATATACATAAAATTAAAAATAAAACTCATAGTACCGCCAACTGTATCATAAAACTCATTATAGTACCGCTATCTTTTTTTTTATTAATTCATTAAACTATGGTTTTAGGTTGAAAAAAAAGGCGCACGCATGCGCAGTTGGAACTGTGAAAAAAATGGCGCACGTATGCGTGCAAATAAATTACTTCCTTGTAACCTGCCTACTTTGTTTAATTTCAATTTTACCTATGAGTGAAGATAAAGTAGTGTATGATAATCAGACTCGTGTTTTAATACTTACCCCTTCTTATATATACACAGTTGCATAAACTACTATTATGATACAGTTGGCGGTAGGTACTATAATGAGTTTTATTTTTAATTTTCTGTATATGCGTTTATAAAGTGCGTCTGTATAGAACCGTCTTTGAATTCGTAATTCGAATTTTTCGATTTAAGTGTAGATAAAAGTTTTTATTTCGTGACCAGTGCTCTTCTTCTATCTGAGTTAAGCGGACGGACGTCCCTGAGAAGGGTTTTCTCCATTGCCTGTTAATCTGGTTATATAGTCTAGCGTAGTGTTTCCGTAGATACTTGCCCCCTGATTCTAAGCTGTCGGAAAATTTTCGGACGGAAATGTCAGTTAAATTAAGGTTAAAAAACATAATGTTTAAAAAATTTATGGTAGTAGGAACAAATCTTAAATTAATCAGTTTTTAATTTTCTATACGGTAGACTATTTTGTAACATTCAATAACTTAAGCCGTAAAAATACGTTGTACTAAGATTCGAAAAAGCTTACGATCCGAAAGCAAACCGACGAGTCAGAATCAGGGGGTTGATCTGTATTACCCGACTGGCAAAAATGAGGATAATGTTTTTAATTTAATTTTTAAAGCAGCAGCACTAAATTTAATGTAATGCTGAACAATCTAGGTATTTAGAATTCATTGTTCAAAGTGCTGCCGCATCACGTGTAGAATGAAAATTGTAGCAAAAAATATATTTATTTAATTTTGTTGTAAGTTACATTACCAATAAAAATGTGAAGTACCTTACTGTGATGTTTCGTGAGAAGAAAGCTTCAAGTTTCAAGTAACTCTGTGGGTATACTGCGGTACTTGCGCACTTCTAACTGTGCTCACAAGTCACAATCACTAACACTATTATTATCAGTGCCACAGAATGAGTAGTACTACTACCGTAACTATACCCACTTGTAGTAGTACTCACTATCATCCACTCATTAATTAATGTTTATCGGTTATTTTAAATTCGTATTTTATTAGTTAAACAGATCCCAGTATACCTACAAGTTACAAAATAATTTTAAATCAAATTTTTACTATTTATACATAATTCGTTATCTACGTACTTTAAGTGGACGAGTTGTAAAATATTAATATATCCGGAGTCCCTATGTGTGTGTTAACTTTTGAAGGGCGGGAAGGATGCTTCCTGTTGCTCCAGTAGGAAACGGGGCGGGCCGGTCAATTTCACAGCGAGGCGAGCGATAGTTGTTGTTAAAAAAAAAAATAAAAGAATAGGAATTTCCATTAACAATAATTAAAATAGTCATGATTTTGTGAATGGCAAGCTACCATAGGCGTGTTTATAAATCTATAACATTTCATTAAAATATATCTCATCTGTAAATATATCAGAGAGATCAGTCTTCTACGTCTCCTCTATTATATACAATGCGAATGGAGGGCATGTAATGTGCCCATTATCATCAGGATGCGAGTGTTCCTTAGTGCTCATTAATTTACTAAGAATTATATTTTTGTTAGTCGTGCGTTATACTCGTACATAGGTATAAGTTATTTAATTTATGTAACTATGGTACGTTTGTGTAATAGCGAATTATTTTGGTATTTGTTAATAAACAGATAATATTTGTTTTACTCATTATTTTACACCGTATCTTCCGTATCCGTTTAATCAGGTGATCGCTGACCGGTTCCTATACATTATTGTACCTTTACTATACCACAGATTACTAAACTAACAGAGTAAATTCTCTTTGCATAAAGAGTGCTTCTGACGATATATATATCTATACTAATATTATAAAGCTGAAGAGTTTGTCAATAGGAGCTGAGCAGTGGCCAAATTAAGAACGACGGGAGCGAAACCCCGCGTGACTACTAGATAATAGGGTTGGGGAAAAAGTTTCTTCGCATTTTGTAAGAAAAATTTAAAACATTTTTTAATATAGTTTATTTGGTACCATTTTGTTCGATAACTTTTTACCATCTTGTAGGTAGGGACATGAACCCATTGCTATAGAAATTTTGGGACTTTTGATCAAATTACCGCGACAAGTGGTTTTGGCAGTCCTCTCGTGATGTACGATGTAACCTGACACTGCCTAAAGAATTCTGAAGAGACCAAAAGGTGGAAATCTGAAGGTGCAAGGTCAGGACTATACGGCAGATGCATTAACACCTCCCAGCCAAACTCTCTTAACTTTGGCTGAGTGGCTAAAGATGTGTGCGTTATCATGATGAAAAACCACACCCCTTCTGTAGAATAATTCCGGCCGCTTTCTCTCAACTTCTTGCTTTAATCTCATCAGTTGTGCGCAGTAGAGTTCAGAATCGATGGTCCTGCCTGGTGGTAACAGCTCATAATCAATAATGCCCTTCCAATCCCACAACTCACACAACATCGCCTTGTTGCGAGTTAACCCGGGTTTCGCCACAGTCTGTGAAGCCTGACCGGCCTTTGATCATGATCTTTTTGGCACGTTCTTGTCGTACATGATCCACTTTGCATCACCAGTTATCAGCTTCTTCAAAAATGGTTCGGTTTCATTACGTCGTAATAAAGAATCACAAATGAGTACACGGTTCATTAGGTTTCTTTCAGTGAGCTCGTGAGATACCCAAATATCGAGCTTTTTGTGTACCCAGTTTTTTTCAAATGCGCCAAAACTGTTTTGTGGTCAATTCCCAGTTCTTCAGCTACGTCGTAACTACTGATATGTCGATCTTGCTCCACTTTTTAAAAATGGCATCCATTTTATCCGTAATAGGGCTACCAGCCCCCTGATTCTAAGCCGTCCGAAAGTTTTACGATCGGAAACTGATAGCTTGACACAAGGCAGGAACTCGATCCGACGGAAACAAAAATGCAATTCATAGATCCGAACGGATATTCCTCGGAAGGGTTTTAGAATCCGAGAACTGGATGTGTTTAAAGATAACTTTACAAAATGGTAGAAAATTTACTAAAGTAGTAGAAAGCTATTAGTATCAAATAAAAAATAATATGAATTTATTTCTTTTTACAAATAAATGTAATGGCTATGACCTAATAAGAGCAAAACGTTAATTAGTATTTACTATTGTTTTAGTATAAAAAAAATATTTTTCTTAGACTAATAGTTTGATAGTACGGTAACTTTGTAAACACTACTTCGCAATCGTCAACGAAGTAAATATTTGGTGCTTACTTAGTTTTGAAATTAAAAACAAAAATCAAAGTTAGAAATTTGTTTGAAAAGTGACTTTTACTTATTCAAAAACCTTTTAGAATAATTATGACTGTAAGTACTGTAACATATTTCATTTTTTTTATGTTTCATATAAGACCTTGCACGAGGGCGACTCATAAGCCCTTTATTTCAATATAATTTTCCTCGGAAGTTGTATCCGGCGCAAAATTGTTGGCTGGAACTTTAGCCACAATTAATGTCATCTGTATGTCAAAAGTTTCCCATGTCGGATTTCTGAATTGCATTTAGGCTCGCGCTTTGAAAACCTTGCCACTCGGACACGGAAAGGGCAGTTTCCGACGGCTTAGAATGTCACTCTGATTAAACTTTCGCTTCACGCAATTTACGTATTTTCAAATACTTTTATTCGTTTAGAAGGAAACTTCTTGGATACAAGAATCATAATATAATTATTATAACAATAATATGTTGCAACAATTGCATTGGTTTTATTCTTATCTCTTCACCGCCGGCCGGTGAGCGCTAAGATGTCGCTGTGGCGATAAACCAGCGAGCTCTAAGACGGCGCTGTTACACACGTCACACGAACGATAACTATTATAGTGGCCACTCTATAATAACGTACAAAACTCTTGCATACTTCGTCGGTTTAAATAGAGTTTGTAAACTCGGAGTTAGATAATTAAAATTTTTACTTAATTATCTCTTGCATCACAAAAAAATATTGACGAGTTTTTGTTAATTCGTCAATAGTTTCCCGACCTTTTTTTTTGTCGCAGAAAGTTTTGTATTGTCTTTTGAGTTTTTATGTAACCCAAACAGTAACGAAAAGTGAAAGTTGTGTTGTCGCCATTAATACCCTACGCCTGTAATACCTCTGGAGTGACTGGCTGTCCTATACAAATGACAGCTAATTTTCTTTGTGGATTTGGCCAGCTAGCGGAGAAGAATGAAACTATATTTGACGTAATATTGACGTACCTATATAATACCTTTGTGAACAAAGTGTTAGTGATGTCCATATCGATAAACATGTTCATGGTCGTCTGATGTGGTCTATGGTTGTACACAAAATTTTTATTTATTCATAGAAGTAAATGAAATAAAAGCTGACTGCCCATTTTTTTCAGACATTGTCCAGGTCCCTGTTTTTATAATAATAGATTTTTATTTCATTTTAGATTTCCAACTGATCCAGCGTTTCAAAAATCATGGCTTGCCAACATGAAAGCGCCCCTTAATTGGACTCCAAATATAAACAAAAATAACAAAGTCGTCTTTGTTCGAAACATTTGACGAATAAGTCCTCTAAAAGCTGTTGTTTTGATATTACAAACAGACACTTCAATTTTGTTTATTTGAACAGATACTGCTATTAAAATTAAGGTTTTCAAAATCGATTCACGTCACATTCACGTTATATTAAATTTCTTTTAGTTAAGTGTCTTTTTATATGTCTTCTTTGCCAGGTGGAGGTACACCACCAAATGCAAACCCAGACGATGCTAGACGATATAACACTTACACCCACCCATATACAAAATATAATTCAGCATGCATTAAACTGTTCGAGGGTCCAATAATAACATCCGAACGGAATGTAATAAATATATTTAAATTTATTTACATTAACTATAATTAAGAATCTCACACAGAGAGCACAGGGGCACGTACAAAAAGTCCTAGTTCGTCTCTCACATGACACACACAGTCAGTCTACAGCTCGTCGTGGTCCTCGGCCTGCAGCTCGTCGGCCTCGTCGGCCTCGTCGGGCGCGTCGTCGTGCGCCTCGTCGTCGGCCTCGTCCTCCACCTGCGCGTCGGGCGGCACGCCCAGCGTGGCCTGCAGCATGCGCTCGACGGTCTCGGCGAAGTCCACGGCCTGTCCCTCCTGCAGCATGTAGCCGGAGCGGATGGCCGCCGTGCGGTACAGCGTGTGCGCCGCCAGCGCCGCGTCGGGGTGCTCCGGGTCGTCCTGCACGCGGCGCAGCAGCTCCAGCACCAGCGGGTGGCGCGGGTTGATCTCCAGCATCTTCTTCTGCGTCAGGTGGTGCTTGCGCTGCGCGTCGTCGGCCTTCTGGTGCGCGTTGGACAGCGCCAGGCGCTCCATGTTGCCGGTCCAGCCGAAGGCCGTGGCGGCCAGCGCCGCGGGGGAGCGCGCCAGGCGCCGCGACACTGCGCAGCGCGTCACCCAGGCGCCCAGCTTGTTGCCGAGCCACGTGGTCAGCGGCTCGAACTGCTTCTTGTAGGCGTTCATGCGCTCCTGCTCCTGCTCAGTCTCTTCCAGATCGAAGATCTCCTTGGCGATGTTCTGGAACTTCTTGCCGTCGTACTCGGGCAGGGAGGAGAGGCAGTACTCGTCGACGGCCTCGGTGAGGTAGAGCACCTCGAAGCCGCGGCGCACGAGGCGCTCGGCGAAGGGCGACTTGTCGACCTCGGCGCGGCTGGCGCCCGCGATGTAGTAGATGTGGTTCTGGCCCGGCTTCATGCGCGCCACGTAGTCGGCCAGGAACGTCATCTCCTCGCCCCGCGACGACTGGAAGCGCAGCAGCTTGGCCAGCCGCGAGCGGTTCGACGGGTCCTCGATCACGCCCAGCTTGATGCTGACGACATACACAATTAAATTAATAATTTACACACAATATAATATATCTTAGGGCACCTAGGGACTTAATAATTGATTATTTAAGCATGGTAGTGTGTAACATCGTATACGGTCGAATGACTAACTTGGTAGAATATTCCTTCCAGAAGGCTTCGTATTCGGCGTCAGGGATCTTCTTGAGCATGTCGAGCACCTTGCGCACCAGCTTCTTCTTGATGATCTTGATGAGCTTGTGCTGCTGCAGCGTCTCTCGCGACACGTTGAGCGGCAGGTCGTCGCTGTCCACGATGCCCTGCGGACGTACGGAGAGCATGTAGCACGTGGCACACAGACAGCCTCACGAGACGTGACGTCACTCACCTGGATGAAGGCGAGGTAGTTGGGCATGAGGTCGTTGAACTCGTCGGTGATGAAGACGCGGCGCACGTAGAGCTTGATGTGGTCGGTCTTGGCGCCGTAGCGGTTGAAGGAGTCGGTGGGCTGCACCCGCGGCACGAACAGCAGCGCGCGGAACGTCACCTCGCCCTCCGCCACGAAGTGCGCCCGCGCCAGGGGCGTGGACGAGTCCTTGGTGAGGCTCTTGTAGAACTGCGTGTACTCCTCGTCGTTGACCTCGGCCGGCTTGCGCGTCCAGATGGGCTTGTTGTCGTTCATGAGCTCCCAGTCCCACACGGTCTTCTCGGTCTTCTTGGTCTCGCGCTTCTCGTCCACGGCGTCCTCCACCTGCGCGTCGTCGTCCGCGTCGAGCTTGTCGCCGTCGGCGTCCTCGGGCTCCTCCACGGTCTCGGTGCGCGAGGCCCACAGGTAGATGGGGAAGTTGATGAACTGCGAGTACTTCTTGACGAGGTTGCGGATCGTGTCGGGCTGCAGGTAGTCCGCCGCCTCCTCCTTCACGTGCAGTCTGAGGAGACACAGAAGTGAGCCGTGCGCTACGTCAAATACCAATCAATATGACTAATCCTACATTTTCATTCTCGCCTACTATGCGCACTACTAAAATCTCTTCCAAATTAGGGGAAAATTAGATAAAAGGAATGATATTATATGTATAAATAGAAACAACATAAACAAACAAGACGTACGTGATGTGCGTCCCGCGCTTGAGCGAGTCCCCGCGGGGGTCCTCGGCGACGCTGAAGGCGTTGGCGTCGGACTCCCAGACGTGCTGCTTGTCGTCGTTGTTCTTGGAGACCACGGTGACCTTGTCGGCCACCAGGAACGCCGAGTAGAAGCCCACGCCGAACTGGCCGATCATGTCGTTCATCTCCTGGGCGCCGCTCTTCTCCACGTCCTGCATCTTGGAGAGGAACTCGGCGGTGCCGGACTTGGCGATGGTGCCGAGGTTGTTGATGAGCTCGGCGCGCGACATGCCGATGCCGGAGTCGATGATGTGCAGGAGGCGCTTGTCGGGCTCCGCCTTGATGCGGATGCTGAGGTCGCTGTTGGCGTCCAGCACGTTGCGGTCCGTCAGCGACATCAGGCGGATCTTGTCCAGCGCGTCTGACCCGTTCGAGATTAACTCGCGCAGGAAAATCTATAATAATCAACCGTCACATTACGTCTTTTATTCATTTTCCGTGTCTTTGAATTGTATATATATAAAACAATTCAAAGCAAATAACTTACTGTCAAAATGTTGTCAAATTGTATTTTAAGATTTTATTTATGTAGGTATATGAAAAGGAATCGCCGAAATTTATGTATAGGCATCACTTGAGAGTTGAGCACAGCTCGACAGTTTTGACATGGTTTGTTTGTAAGAAATATCATCATTATCATCAGCAACCCATTAAGTCCCATTGCTGGGCTCAGGTCTCCTGCCCTCTAACTAGAGAGCTAAGAGGGTTTAGACCATAATGTGATGAAATGTGGATCAGACATACTCATAGAATTTCTTTTAGTGTATGTGTGTTTCCTCACGATGTTTTCCTTCGCCGTTAGCAGATGGTAAGTTGTTCTCGGTTAAGGGAACTTCTGATCTGTCCCTTCTTTAGAACGTCTCCTATTTGGTCATGGTACGTTCTTCTAGATCTTCCCCTTAAAACGTTTTCTTTCACATTCGCCTCATATATTTGTTTTGTCACTCTTCTTTCATTCATTCTCTCGACATGTTCAAACCAGCTTAACATTCCTTTCTCTATTATAATTAAAACTAGTAGGTATTAAGTAGGTACCTATTTGCAGCTTACAAAAATCAGGTTGGAATTTTCTGTAAAGGTATTGTATATGTGTTTACTACTAAACTCTTATCCATACTTTCAATATTTTTGATGATATTTTTTTACGTATTAATTTCCAAATCACCTTACTTCTGATGACGTAATGTACCTATATCGAACCTATTTTATTCAATCCTTACACGTTTTTTCTTATGCCCATTTTGAAATTTTTACTATGGAGATTTTAAAACCAAAAATATTTAAATTTTACACTTCATTTTTGGTATATTTTCATACATACAAACCTTGCCCCGACAATAGCATATACAACAAAAAAGAATTAGCCCAATTGGCTGAGTCAAATTGGTTGTTAGGTTGTTACGAAACAAATCTTCGGAAACTTACCTCTTTATTTCTGTAGAGTGAATTGATGATGAGTTTCATCATGCGGTTGACCTCAGTCTGGAAAGTGTAGTTCTGCGCCTTTTCCTTGAGCTCGCGCATCTGCGCCACGCTGAGTTCGTCCGGAGAGATCGCCTCTTCCTCGCGCAGCACCGCCTCCGCATCTGCGCACGCGGGAACGTCGGTTACTACGAGCCATCGACCCAACCGCCAGTCGCGGGGAACATGTCCCACGAGCCAGACGACGCCGCCAGCCGCGCCAGCGCGGCGCCCGCCCCCGCGGCCCCCGGGGACGGACCACGTTCGCTACATGCACGTTCCTTTAAGCTGCGGTTCGCTTCGGAATGGGAGCCGGGCCGATCCTACGTGTCCCTCGTTAAGCCTCTCGGCCTCCGTTAGTTTGTACATTTTTTTTTCTAGACTAGCTACGGAAGCGGAAAAAATGGCCTAGTTTTTGTCGACATCCAAGGTCATCCCTTTGTAAAACTGAAAGCAGATCCGTTTTGTGCTTTGGCCAAGAACGAGCAATCTCACTTTCACATTTATAATATGTATTACGTAGGATAACGCCCCATGCATCGTATCGATTTATCTGTCTTCATCCGTGTCTTCAACAGCCGACACAGTGACGGGCAAGTTTTACTGTCGCGAGCAGCCATCCAGGGTGGACGAGGAAGCGACGCAGCGCGCCCTACAGCGGATACGCAACATGTTCGAGCGTGGGCCTCGCGAGAAGTACGACAAGCCTGTCACCAGCTCCCAAGTGTAAGTTTAGTCCCACTTTGGTTGAGTTATGTCGAAACAAATGTAGTGTACAAATGCACGGTGACGCAGGTACGGCTGGCACCGCGAGAGCGCGGATGCGGCGGCGTTCCGCGCGGATGTGCGGCTAAGCCACCACATCCGCGACTCCGCCTGGCTGCGAGCTCGCCTCGTCGTGCTCGCGGCCGACGAGCGCCTCAAGCAGCGCTAGCGGCCCGCATATCACAACTACCTTCATTATACTACTATTTACTACTCGTGATTACCTATTGGTGATCTACTTATTTAATAAAATTTCTTTTAGCTACATTTGTTCATTTAATTTAACCACTTTGCCAGTATGCATTTTTGCATTTGACAGATGATCAGGAATACGAGAACCTATGTAATATTGTTCTTAGGAACCATGTCATTGTTATAAGTGACAAGCAAACATAGAATTTAAAAAATGTGTACTCAGTTCAGGAATCGAAGCCGAATATTGAAAAATAAAACTTATGTTATTTCTATTTGGATATTGATTGGGTAAGCCTTAAGCAGTAAATGTTACTATGAAACTTGATATCTAAAATAAACCCATTTGAGTTTATCAACGAAAATATTATGATAAGTAGATAAATAATACCATACTTAATCATATGATTAACATGGCTAGTTACCACTCACACTCGCTGACACAGATAATGTTAGATATTGCACACATGTCAGATGCCACATGTCAGACACATGTACAACATTTTGAGAGTAGCTTGAGGTGTAAACAATTGTAGATAATACTTAGGTTTGATGTCATTGACACTCACCCGTGAGAGAACTGAGAGGCAACACTAGAGAGAAGATGCATTTTGCACATGCACAAGTCAGACCACAGACACAAGTATATCCATCATGGTCAACTGGAGTACTAATGACTTATTGTTGTTTATTTTTAAAGAAGCAAACTACACTAGTTGGCATTATTTGTTTGAATTGTACACAAAGTGTGTCATGTGTGATATTTTGTAATTTGTGCTTCAGTTCAAAACAATACATTTTAGGGAAATCCTACAAATATTTGATACTCACTCATTCTAGAACGGCTGAAAGGATCTGAATAATATTTGGGCATGAGAGATATTGTAGTCTGGAAAAGCATATAGACAACTTTTTCCCAAGAGAGGGAGGAGCCAGGGTGACACTAGTGCTATACATATTACATTTGTAAACAACAGTCTGATATAATATGTAGGGCTCATTTACAAAATTGCAGGTCAAACAAATTCCAATATACAAATACTCTTGTTCATTTGCCTAAGATGATGACTCAAATCTTGGCATTTGACTTTAGTCTGGAGATTGTCATTTGATTGAAAGAGTCATCTAGGAGAATACAAGCACAGATAACTTATTTTGGTGTTGTTTCAAATGCAAAGTTTAGTTATACAACTAACATTTGAAATAACACCAAAATAAGTGGTATGTATATGACAATTATTATGGTTATTGTTAGCCTGGGACTTGCTACTGTAACAGCTGAACTGTAATCAACATACCTGTGCGAGAGCCTTCGCGTGATGCGCCGAGGTCGGCGTCAACAGTTACCTCCTCCACGGAGCCCACGCCCAGGCCTTCGTCCTGTGCGTGCGACCATCCTGCAACAATACACGCACCTGTTCTACAAACTGAATCATTTGAACATAAAGCTAATTAAATAAAAAGCTCAATTCATGCGAGATGGTAACGTGATGGAAATTTCTAGTTGCCGCAAGTGTAAGTACACACAATGGTTCAGAGTAAGTACGGCGACAAATTGTGTCTAAAGTGCCAAGTGCGATGGGTTGGTATTTTTCTCGGCGAAGCTATCTCATAAATTACACTTTAATATAGAAAAAACTGGAAAATCACAAGGAAAATGACACAACGTAGACAACTCACCTGTGAGTAGCAGGACGCCAACTCCAAGCAACAGAATATACTTCATGTTGAAAACCGGTGCAAAAGTCCGTCTGTAACTTTTTTGAAGTAAATTAATGCATTAAAATGTAATAATCTAGTGCTTTACACTAGACGCGTCAACGTTCCGCATGAAATTAAAACGAGTTTAACATAGATTTTGACGTTTTGTACCGAAGATTGCTTTTTTAATCGTGACGTATTGCAAGAAAAGATATTTGGACCAATCATATAAATACACGACACGAAATTAACAAATAGTAGATAAAGAAATACAAATGTCGTTATTTCATTGGTCGAAATCAACTTTCAACTTTATACGTCGCAGTGCTTTTTCAATTCACGCATAAAATATGTTAAGTTGAATGAAGTGATAAGTATATGAATATAAAAATATTTTAAACATTTAAAGGCTGCCTTCACGTCTGGTGGAAGATCCGACTGGGGGGCGCTAGGCGTTATCACTTTTGTATGGGGAATGCACATTGCACTGTAATTTTTGACATTTCCTTATGAAGTGATTACGTCCGATAACGGATCATCCACGGACCGCCATGCATTAAATTGTTATCAATCCGCGACGTCCGTCCTCTTACTCTTATTGATCTAGGATACGAAATAACTTTATGCAAGTTACAAGTTATGAATATTACATGTTATCCGAAAAATTGTGTCAGCAAATTTGCCAACGACCTTCGCTGACAGGGTGGAGCTAACTGGAGCTATGACAAGAAAGTCATCCCACTCTTTATAAAAAAAAAGATAGCTAAAATTTGGGAAGCATGTAAAGTGACGCAGCACGCAGCAGAATATTTCAAGTACAGCTCGGCAAAAAAGTCAACAAATAGAACTAATTTTTTTGCTCACTGGCAACATCGCATCGTTTTTTTTTTTAATAAATATTTGAAGGTAAGACTGAGGCCTTGACAATGAGGCCCCTTGTCAGTTGTCATTGTCAAAATGTCAATGACGGAACGACAATGACAATAATTTTTTGTGTAGGTACTAAACAGTTGATACATTATGAATCGTCGTGTTTTGGGATAAAAATAATTGGAAGAATAAAATTAAAAGAAGATATTTATTAAAGTACAGTTAGAATTGTTTGAAATTGACACGATTTTCTTAATCAATCCACATATACGTAGGTACTAACTCATATTTACAATGCAAGTGGGTTCTTCTCCACGAGTGTCCACCTCCAAAAAGCGTGTTACGTACAAGGCCAGTAAGTGGCACCTACATCAGTTCGAGATATGGAGCGGAGAGCTGTTGTGTAGAGCGGTGGCTCTACAAGTGGACGGAGCACTACTTCTGTGGCTGGGCGACGGTGGGCCGGCGCAGCTGAACGAGGTCGCCTTGGGCTTCCCGCCGCGAGAAGAGCGAGAGTGCGGCAAAGCTCTGTGCACTTCGTTGTTAGGCGCCGACGGCAACGCGGTTGCGATGGCACGCCGGCTGACGGTGGTGCTGGCGAAGCCGGTGTACCTATGCAGCGGCGTCGTGTTCGATCGCCT
Organism: Laspeyria flexula; assembly: GCA_905147015.1. Classification (NCBI taxonomy): domain Eukaryota; kingdom Metazoa; phylum Arthropoda; class Insecta; order Lepidoptera; family Erebidae; genus Laspeyria; species Laspeyria flexula. The sequence continues at coordinate 65,384 of LR989953.1, forward strand.
CACGCTTCCTCTCGTTGAACGCGCACTTATTGCAGAAATCAGAAAGAGACCAGAATGTTTCTAGTGATTGTTAGTTGTGACAGTTTTGTTAACAAGTGATGAGGATAATTTGAATTCTTAGTCACGCATGTCCACTAGTGCATCTACCTACATGTTACTTTATTGCAATTGTATGCTTTATCGTCATCTATGATTCAATTATTCACTAAATTAATGAAGAACTAATTAGATAAGAATATGCACAATGGCATGTGTCTGTAATGCAGGTCCAATAAATGTGACATAACCGTGTGAAGTACTAGTAATTACCATGTAAGTAACACAAGTTAAGATTTTATGGTTTTGTTCTAATTTATTTTGCCTGCTTTGTTACAGAAATTTAATTCTTATGATTTACCAGGTATAAGACGCAATAGCTCAAATAATAGAGAAATCGCCTTTTACACCTACAAAGGGAATCTATTATACTTTGATATTAATTGTCTGAAGGTTATAAGTGATTGTCATTAGGGAATAGGGAAGCAGGGTGATAACTATTTGGCTTACTTTGCACTTTGTGGCCTAGTCCTATTTTTTGTAACAAATCTAGCCCTAGAATTTGTTATGACTTCCTCTTTCAAGCACACATTATATGTCGAACTATAATGGAAAGTATTTAAGTATGTCAAGAAAATATCAGTGGAGAGAGCAGAGTGTAGTAGCATGGTGCCAACAGACAAGATAGAAGTGCATATTATTATATTTATACATATATTTATATAATATGTAGATGTACTTATTGTTAACGATGGCTTGTGTAATAAAATGTAAAAAATGCAAATACATTTCGTTATAATATGATGGATTTTTTTTCATTAAATTACCTGATTAACTTGTCTTACTTGAGTAATAACAATTTAGAGTCAGCTATGTACATAGGTAGTTTACTGCTGAAACAGAGGTCGTGGGTTCGGATCCCACCCAGGACAAATCGTTGTGTGATGAGCAAATTATTTGTTCTCTTTCTGGGTGTAATGTATTCTATAATACCTACCTATGTAGGCACATAATAAATAATAAGTAGTATAGTCAGCGTCAAATAGTTAGTGACACTCAAGATACCTATTCAAATTTATAGATGCAACCAAAAAGTCAATAATATCGGTACAAGCAAAGTTTCCATATTGTTGTCAACAATTTTCGCGCTCATACCTAAGTCGAAATGCTCAAAAAGTCATATACATAGGTTCAATCAAACCGCCATAAATATGGTTACAGTCACCGCCAATGGTATCCAAGCATGCAAGTGTTCAAAAATGTGGATCACATTAGAAACTTGTACCGAACTTTGCTTGTACCGATATTATTGACTTTTTGGTTGCGTCTTTAAATTTGAATACCTTGAGTGTCACTAACTATTTGACGCTGACTGCACCTACTGTATAGGTAATAGCGCCCAAAGCAGGTAGCCCGCCCATGAAATGAAATATGAAATCTCGTTTATTCGTCTAGGTTAAAAAGTACCTAACATTTATTTATTGCGGTTTAAGAAACATACAATACCTACTTATTATGATAACAATAGGAAGAGAAACAATAATGATGCTTGCTAGCACCAATTAAATAATTTGTCACCAATTAAATTTCTAAAATTAAATTGCATTCGACGGTAAGTTGCACATAAACCACTTAGTAAACTTTAAAATAAAAACTAAAATATAACATAAATAAAAATTAAAAATTCTAATGATAAGCAAGTAAACAATCTAGTCGGCTACATTGCCTACCTACATTAAATTAAAACCAATATTTTAGAAAAATCTTAACAATTTAAATGATATCAGTCCTACCTAGGTAGTTAAATTAACAATAAACAAAAGGGTGAAAACAATATGTAGTTATTCCGTATTTTTATCATACTTCAGATCTGAATCTACACAGTTTCTCATGAAAAATGTCAATACTTATGAAAGTCACAATTTAAGAATGTAACAGGTTATCCGAAAAGTGTCAGCATAATGGTTATATTAGTGTTATTATGTGTAGATGCGGTGGCGCGACAGACACTACATAGACAGACAATCACCAATCACCAGACAATCGGCCCGCAGCGATAGCCATCAATATGTTTTCTATTTCTACAAAAAAAAATGTGCTTGAATTTGTTGTAATTACTCTAAAATAATGTGTGTGATATGCTCATTTCGTTTTCTATAATAATTATTTAAATATTGAGATTTTTATCTTTGAAAACTGGTGTCGGCGGTCACAAGATTGTTGCCGACTTTTGAGACAACGTCAACGTTTAGAATCTAAATTAAAAGCTGAAGAGTTTGTTTATTTGTTTGGTTGAACGCTAGGATCTCAGGAATTACTGCCCCCTGTCGTCGGATTGCTCCCGGATCGTAAACTTTTACGAATCTGAGTACGACGTATTTTTACGGCTTAAATTATTTAATATTAGATAATAGTTTACCGTATAAAAAATTAAAATCTGATTAATTTAAGATTTTTTCCTACGAGCATTTAGGTATTTCTTTAACATTATGTTATTTAACTTTAATTACACTGACATTTCGGGCCGAAAACTTTCCGACAGCTCAGAATCAGGGGGCTGGTCCGATTTGAAAAAATATTTTAGTGTAAGATTGCCCATTCATTGAGGAAGGTTAAAGGCTATATATCTTCACGCTACGCCAATAGGAGCTGAGCAGTGGCGAAATAAAGACGGGCGGAACGAAGCCCCGCGCGACTTCTAGTGATTCCGAGGTTAACGTAATGATCAAATTTTCGCGACTTGTAGGCTTGTAGCTATACCTACTTACCTACATAATTAAATTATTATGCAACGGACCTCCTAGGTACCTACGTCACGTATTATATTTAAGGAATATGAAATACCTTATTTGATGGAATTACACCAGCGCCCGTGGTCACAGGCTCAGTCACAGTGTGACAGTCAGTCCATCATCATCGTCATGATGATGATGATGATGATGACAGTCAGCCCGTTGCATAATAATTACGGTTATACCGTTTTCAACCAAACTTTCACTGACGGATAGCTACTGTCACAAGGAGTACCTACCTTTTTTTTTTTTTACTTGGGGAAATGCCTGACGCATACCCCTCGGTCTTGGGGAAAGAACCGAGGGGTTATGTGGGGCTCGCACCCACTAAAACCCCAAGGTGTTCCTCTCGTCGCGCTCTGCTGTGGTCACGGGAGCGCAGGAACATTCGTCCGCGACCACAGCGACAAGGAGTACCTACCTAACTTAAGCAACTTACTTTGATTTTTGTAAAAATATCAGGGTTCCGTAAGAAAATGAAAAAACCAATTAATTCGAGATTATTTATTTATTTTATTTATTTACACTTTATTAACACAGAAATGTACAAAGGCGGACTTAATGCCAGAGGCATTCTCTACCAGTCATCCTATAGGGTGATGCAGAGAAGGGTCGAAGTAGGTGCATAAAAAAAGAGATAATGATAAATTACCTAAATTAACCACATATATTTATATAATTAAACACATATATATATAAATATATTATATAAATAAACACAGATACATAAATAATATACATATACAAATATAAAGATACAATATACATATTATTATATACATACAAATATATAAAATAATATACATACTATTGTTGTGTTGATTCAGCAATTTTTCGTAGTAGTACCTAGAGCACAGACTCGCCTCTTAAACACGTCACGGCTAGTAGACTTTCTGATCTCAAGAGGGAGGGCATTCCACGGAAGTATAGATTGTACGAAAAAGGAGGAATGAATGAAATCAGCAGAGTGAGTAGGACAGACTAGAAGAATTCATGTCAGTTCATGGACAGTGCAGAGGTATTGGAACTGGGAGGCTAAATAGGTGGGAGTGTTAGGACACATAAGAATAGAATAGAAAGTAGTGAGAGCGCGTGAACTGAGATTACCTAGGTAGTTGTCCACGTGAACGAAGTCACGAGCACAGCTAGTATTAAAAATGTTGATTATTGATTAGATACCTACCTCCTTTAGATAGGAATCAATGTCGTCTAGGTGTGTAGCGGAGTCTAGGTCTTCTACCTAAGTGTTAGTATACCTAGTAGGTATACCTACCCATAGCTTCGAACGAACCTAAATAAATAAAAAATGTGCAACTCATCGCAACTGCATCATAGTAATACTTCAATCAACTAGAGGATATGTGCAATTATACCTACTAGGTAGCAAAAACATTCACATATATTCACATAAAAGATAATTTTAACTCTGAAAACTGTCTCTTCACCCCGATTTTCTAACAATTATTTTGATTGTTTCAGACTCTCTACCTACATTGTGTCATATCTATGACTAGGAAAGAGTTTCATGAATTAGTAAAAGCTAGTCTGCAGCGATTACGTGAAGGAAAGCTCCAAGATTTGGACAAGAAGTTAGTGGAAGTGACAAAGTGCCCTGCTGAAAATAATGACGAAAATTTTATGGATGTAGCGCATTACTAGGTACAGTAACTCGTAGGTACAGCTGGCAACCAATGTCCTACTGTACATAAAATATTGGTACACTCTTCAAGAATAATATCTCACGCGCTGCTGCCTATTGGTCAATTGTCAGAAGAGGCTGCGGAGGCCAGCAACAAGCACTTCCGACTATATAGGGAAGCTTCTCTAGGAAGTTTTCTAGAAAAGCCTGCCAAGAAGATGTGCTGAACCGGCTTCTTCTGACATCTGACCCTTTCATAAGTAGCCGACAAAATGAGAAACTGAAGAATAAAAATAAACAGGCTTTCACTAAAGAAGCAGCAGTTTTCTTTATACCTGATGATGAGACAATAGGTACCTAAGTGATGATGAATGATGTTTTTTTGTGCCTACATTTTAAATATTTAATTTTTAAAGTTTTGTTTGTTTATTTTTGTAAGTCTAGAATTGAAGAAGTCATAGTTTCACTGTATTTCAATGTATAGTATGTAGCCTACCTACGGTATCTATAGTAAGCTGTCACTGTGCCACACACGGTGGCTATACCTACCTTTTTGAAGTCTTGGCCAGTCGTTGGTTACAATTCGATTGTGCATTGATCCGAAACGACGACTTCAAAAGGGTCCTACCCAATTCACACTGCCGCCGCGCGCCGTAGAATGTACCTATCTAGGCTAGGACTAAAGGTGTTCTAAATGTAGGGACTTGAATGATAGACCTAAACACATAGGTACCCTTCTACTGAAAGTACCCAAAACTGACCGAATAGCACCAAACCGGCCATCCTTTCGTCACTGGGTATCCTATAAGCTGTGGTTGTAGCTCTATATCACCTCGTCAGGCGTGTAGTGATCGTGCGATGTTGTTCGTCACGTGTGATCAAATCTGTGACAGGTCACACAGATTGACACGAGTGCGGTGTAGTCGTGTAGTGTGGGCCTGCGGGGGCGGCGCTTGTGAGCGGTGGGCGGTGGGCGTGCGGGGGCGTGTCCGCGGCGGGGCGGCGCGGCGGGCGGCGGGCGGCGGGCGGCGGGCGGCGGGCGGCGGGCGGCGGGCGGCGGGCGGCGGGCGGCGGGCGGCGGGCGGCGGGGAGGCCGGCGCAGGCGCGCGCCGCCGCAGTGCCGCGCGCCGCGCCGACCCGCACGCACCACGCCGTCCGCGCGAGAGCCGCGAGCCGCGAATGTGCCGAGTGCCGCTGTGATACATACGTGTAGTGCTGTGACCCCAGGATTGCGCTCGCCACACGCCAGTGTTAGATAAGTGATAACACAGTGACTGTTCGGACTGCGCTCCCGCACTGCACCGGACCTGCTCGCCCCGTTCTACGACTATCTACCTAGGTAGGTACCACAAGTAGCGACATTGACAGAAGCGCCATCACTAGCTAACTAACGATATGGTTAGAAGTGACTTTATGCTCTAGTTAGTTATGTGTAGTACAGTCCCGCGACCGACTACTGACTAGTGTGTGTGACAGACTGACAGATGTGCTCTAGGAAGTGCACGTCAATTATTAGATTGATGATGCACCTATACCTACCTACCATAGCGTTTGTGAAGTAGTGCTGTGCTACAAATCATCGCCGACGTTACTTAGTACGCATAGAGTAACTTTCGGCCGATAGAATTTTGTTAATTACCTAGTATAGATAACAGGCTCTACATAATTAGGTATATCTAGTCACCAAACAGTTCGTAGGCTACTTGTGTGACACTTTGTATGTTACAAGTGTTACACTAGCACCTAGGGCTAGTGGCGCCCGCGCATCGAGATACCTTAACCTGCTAGTGCACATTGAACTTTATACTATAATTTACAAAATGCAACAATGTCACTGAATGTAACAATTCAGGCCAGAGCTAGAGTAGGTATACATCCAATAAATGAGAAGATAATGTAGGAATCACAATACCTATAGAGGGGGTCGTAGCTCGTGCTACAACTCGTAGACGTTTCAGACCCTTCATAAGGCAAGGCAAAGAATTAAACGCGCTCTGTCATTAGCGGACCTTTATGTATCTATACCACAGAATAAATAATAGGTAATAGTACTACGTCTATAGTGTCATGTACTAGTACTTATATAGGTACGTGATCTGTTACCTTACATACTTACTTATTAATATTGGTTATCTAACTAGGTACAGTGGTACAGTGGTACCACTGTACCACTGTACCTACTTATAACTGAACAGTTTACTTGTTTGGTTTCTTTATTCAATAATAATTATTAGGTACTTTGTGTTTGAATGTTACTACAATACATAAATACATAATAAATTCAATTGCATTTTAATATAGCATTCTAAAACGGAAATTGAGAATGTCCTAAAGTGTAATATTGTAAAAAATAATAATAATGAGTTTATGTCAAAAATGTGTGTAAATGAAAGCTATCCTCAGGAAGTACAGAACTGAATTGTAACATTTGTTTTTGTGTTATTATTATATCTAACCGATTCATCGATGAAGGCTTATGTAGGTACCTATATACATATATAGCTATCACTTAAATAACATCACGCTACGACCAATACCAGCTGACAAGTGACCAAATAAAAATGTGGGCGAAGCTCCGGGCGACAGCTACCTAGTAGGTACATACCTATTAAATTTTAAAATTGTGGTTTATAGTCTTAACTTAGTTATTCTAAGATGGTTTGGTTTGGTTTGATGGTCTTCATGGTCTCATTACCATATGAGTAGGTACCTACACACGAACTGCTTGGTGAGTCGTTTTCAACTGACTTATGAATTTGTATAAACAACGGCGAGTCTGCGTACCTACCTAGTACCTAGCTAAATGTACGATACTGCATCATTCTTAAAAGTTATGGTCACTACTCTTAGATAAAGATAAAACAATAACAACAATATAATATAGATAATATCTGTATTGTAAAACTAAATAAAATAACAAGTTCACAAACAACAGCCTCACAGCTTAACACCGCTGATATTGGCATAAGAAAATATAGGCAGGTACTTTTAACTACTTACTTACTACCTATTATAAATGAAAAATTTAATTTAATAGCATTTTGACATTGATTTGTTTACAAACATAAAAGGTAAATAAGCAATTCGGTCCGAGTATACCTAGGTACCGCCATGCAAATTGAAATTGGCGGAAATTAGGTGAGGCCCATGTTCAGCAGTGGACGTCATTGGACTGATATAATGATGATGACGATACCTAGGTATATAGGTACATATCGACGCTTGAAAGGCAAAAGTTACCAAGCGACATTTTGGGCGATATTGAGTTATATATATCATTGAAATCAGCGAATTTTTCCGCGTCGAATGATCATACTCTCATACCGCTAGGATGACTTTTGTTGTCGCTTGGTAATTTAAAAATCGTCACATTTTAACAGTTTTCGGCGACTAAGCGACAGAAAATTTACCGATTTACGTAAAACTTTCACTTGGTAGGGTATTTGATTTTAACTTTTACATGTAGTAATTTTTGCCTTGACTTGAATAAATGCATTTATAAATAAAGTATTTTTTGCCTTACGGTATCTAAATTATAAATATTGCTTAAGAATTTTTACCCGGTAATTATTATAACTTTTTTGCCATTTAAGATTTTTTGACTCACCTTAATTATGTACTCATTTTCATTTAGTATTTTTTTCCTAAATGCAAAGTACTTTAAGACGTTATATAGTAAGATTTATCCTGCCTAAAAATAATATAATTTTGTCGTTTGGTCATATTTTACCTACCGTTTTTTGTATTGTTTTTGTGACTTGGTTAACTATTTCTGATATGAAATTTGTATAAAAACGAGCTGATCCCTGTAGCATTTATTTTGTTTTGTCGCTTATGCGCGCCGTAAAAAGATTTTTATTGGCGCTTGGTAAGAAAAATTTTGATTTGTGTTCATCAAACTGTCGCATAGATAACCCGCGTGCTCCCGCGCACTGCACAAAGTGCCCTTCGTTGCGAAAAATTTGCTCTAGAGCAGCATGATGGAGTATGCTCCGATTCGACTCTCATCAGATGAAGATCCATAATCGTTAAGTGGTTGAGTGTATATTACTGCAAGGACTGGTATGAAGTTGGCCATCATCATATCAGCCTATTGCAGTTCACTGCTCGACATAGGCCTCTCACAACACGCGCCATAACACTCGGTCCTCCGCCTTCCTCATCCAGTCAGACCCAGCGACCTTTTTAATGTCATCAGTGCAGCTAGCTGGGGGCCGTCCTACACTACGCTTGTGTTTACTCCATCGTACATCGGTCCTCCTGCAGATATGACCAGCCCATTGCCACCTCAGCTTGCTTATTGTACGAGCTATGTCGGTGATTGTAGTGCTTTGTCGGATTGCCTCGTTCCGAATTTTATCACACACGTCAAGTCGAGAGGCTCCATCTAGGCTGTCCAGCATTTCGCTGAACCGATCCAGTGACTCTGCCAAGATGACGATATCGTCACCGTGGCAGAGTCACTGGAACGTCACTGGAACCTTCGTTGTGCCGCGTTATCGTCGGCAAACCGAAGGTGTGAGTTGTTCTTGCCATTGATGCTAATGCCCCGTCCAGTCCAGCGTCTTGAAGATGTCTTTGAACGCGTAGATGAGAGCTTATTACATCCCCTTATTAATTCTCCCCATCTATTCCCCGGCTCTGGCGTAAAGCAAAGGTCATCGCTATTCTTAAGCCGGGTAAACCAGCAGATGACCCGAAAAGCTTTAAGCTGTTTGATTACACATTTAAGTTGTTTGAGAGACTACTGCTGACCCGGCTTACCAGCTTGATTGACTCAAAGCTGATTTCCGAGCAAGCCGGTTTTAGACCAGTGAATGTAGTAACCAGACTCTAAAACTAACACAGCACATCGAAGACGGTTTCGAGAAAGGAGTAGTTACAGGTGCTGTATTCGTAGATCTATACGCAGCTTACGATATACCAGATACCTGAGACGATTGCTGTGGAAGGTCACTAATGACACTAATGACTAATGACTATCATGACTATGATCTATGATCTATGACTATGATCACTAATGACGGTAAATTTGTCAACATACTCCGCGAACTTCTACACAACCGCCGGTTCCAGGTCCATTTTCTGTCTGTCTGTGACAAAAGTCGTTTGAGAACCCAAAAAAATGGTTTGCCCCAAGGCAGCGTCTTGGCGCCTATTTTATTTAATGTGTACACCAACGACCAACCGTCAAGTCTCCACACATCCCGCTTTATTTATGCAGATGATCTCGCCCTCACCTCCCAGGCTTCTAGTTTTGAACAGGTAGAATATAACTTGTCGAATGCCTTGCAAAGACTGGGAGAGTACTATGAAGCCAATTCATTAAAACTAAACCCGAGCAAAACGCAAATGTGCGCTTTTCATCTACGCAATAAAGAAGCGGGCTTAAACTTAACATACAATGGCGTGAAGTGCCTCTTGAACATTGCAACTTTCCTAAATACCTTGGTGTTTATCTCGACAGGTCACTAACTAACTTTTAGGAAAAAACTGCCAAAACATCAAGCAGAAGGTGCACTCCAGAATCAGCCTGTTGCGCCGATTGGTTTCTTCGAAGTGGGGAGCATCGCCTAGCGTTCTGCGGACTACTGGCCTGGCGATTTCCTTCTCTGCTGGGGAATATGCAGCTCCAGAATGGAGTCGCTCAGCCAATGGAAAACTGGTGGATACAGCATTAAATTAAACCTGTCGGTGATCCGACAGGTTTAATTTAATGCTGTATCCACCAGTCCATCCAGTAATGATTTACTGGATGTCTGAAGCCGACCCCGCCCCGGTACAAATGTTGTATCCACTATGTGGAATAGCGTCTCCAAGGGTTCGCAGGGCCATGGCAGACTCCACTGAAAAAACCAAGATGCTAGAAAATACACGGCATCCACTGTTCAATTACCATCCTGTGCTGCAAAGGCTGAAAGCTTTCTAAGGTACGCGCTTCCGCTTCAGGACAACTGTGGTTCAAAAGAAAGATGCAGGTTATTGCGAGAACATTTTAATCTCCCAAAACCATTTATCCAACCATCGGAGAGTCCTCCACCTGGTCATAATTTACCATGGCTTACCTGGAAGTCTTTAAATAGACTTCGGACACAGGTTGGCCGAACTAAGGACAATTTGGCCAGGTGGGGTTATTCAGATAGTTTCAACTTGGAGTGCAAGTGTGGTGCCATTCCTCAGACAATGGCCCACGTGTTATCATGCTCTGCATGCCCGAACAACTGCACGCAGGAAGATCTGATGAGCGCAACTGACGGTGCAGTGGCCGTGGCTAAATTTTGGGCTGATACAATTTAAGACGATTTGCTGTCGACACGATAAGAAGAAGAAGACATCTCTCTGTCTCACCTCTCGACGCAACTCGATGAAGTTGGTATTTTGCTCCTGGTTATAAACGGTCATAGTGGCGCTTTCATAGAGACACCTCTGCACCTCGATATAGCGCCAATCGATACGACATCGCTGCAAAGTATCCAGAACCGGCCAGGTTTCGATGGAGTCGAAGGCTTTCTCCTAGTCCACGAAAGCCATACACAGCAGCTGATTGTACGCTTCGGTACAATCTGCCGAACAGTATGGTGTAGACCATACTGTTCCTCCTCCTCTTGTCCTCCTGTTTAAAAAGTCTGGTAACGAAAAGCCTAGCCTAGCCTTTTCGATACCAGACTTTTCTGGTGGCTGAAACTCGTCGAGTCTCTGGCGAGGCGATTTGTGAACACTCTCGAGAACAACTTGTAGATGTGGCTCAGGAGTGAGATGGGTCTGTGGGCCTTCAGCAAGGTTTTGTTGCCTTTTTTGAAGAACAAAACCACTGCACTCCCTCTCTACGTCTGGCGGCTGACGGAATTAAATAGACTCGCTAGCTAGTTCAGGATTCCCGGGAGCCCCGGGTGCTTTAAGGAGCTCTGTCGTCATTCCGTCATCTCCTGGAGACTTATTGTTCTTAAGTTGCTCGAGAGCAACTTTAACCTCGCCCTGTTTGACATCATGGATGTCTTCCGTGTAATGGCGCGTGAGTGGATGCGTAAAAGCGTTAGCGTATAGAAACCCTCTATTTCCTCGACAATCCGTTCAATCACAGTCGCAATGGCGCAGGTTTTGAAACAACGAAGGTCATGTCATACCAGCTTCCGATTGAGGTTTCTTCCATCCAACGACGCGTGCGTAGATGACATTTCACGTCTCTGCCTCTGTTTTTACGCTTTTACCGGTTATAAACACCCTTCGAGACACCTCTTATAGCGTTTTGACCACAGCGTCGGTTGCTAACTTTGTTCGAAAGTTTTTGATTTTGTGTACTAAAATCTACATTCGTTGTTACTTGTTCAAAAAAATCCTACACGAACCGCATTTAATTTGTAGTATAACTAAAACTGCCTAGATGAAAAGTGTTTGTGTTTTCTATTTAAATAATTTTACCTAAATGACAAACGTGCATTATTTCTGGATGCGTTATTTTGCTTCAAACTCAATTATAAAATAATTAGATTTAGCTAAATTTACTTGTTTGATGATAAAATTTTGCTGTCGGTAAGTAATTTTTACTTGTTTGTGTTTTTGTTAAATTTTTTACTAACCGACACTATTTCCTAAAATATTGAGAAAATTCATAATCTTTAAATGCCAGTTTATAAAGCCTTTAAATAGCATTAAAAATTCGTTAGAATCAAGTAGTTACGATTAATAGGTGATTTTATATGAATTTTTTTCTTAAAAAAAAAACTTTAAACTGCTCTGGTGTAAAGTTACCAAAATGTCGCTTAGTCATTTTTGCCTTTCAAGCGTCGATATTATGTATATGTATAGGTACTCTATGATTTTATTATACTCGGAACGAAAACAATGTAGAGTAAACAGTAACAACACTTGACTAGGTTTCTTTCCATATATCAGCCTGTTTTTGAAAAACCATTTAAATTAACAAAAACAACATACATATGTAAAACACTAGCCAGCTACTAACAATATAAAAACAACTATGTTTTATTTCAAAATGTTTATAATAAGAAATTATATATGTGCAATAATATGTGCATCGTAAGAAAATATTAGAAACCTATTTAAAATTAAATCCTAAAATCCAATTAGCCAGTGATTTGTTTATAAACATTCTATAATTTATTTATTTATAATGAGGTACCCTCACGACAAGACATACAAATATTACCAATTGAAGCACTTAATTTATAAAAAGTTGGTATACTCGTATATAAGCCAATTAAAAGCATACACATCATTCATATTATAATAGGCAACATATATGTAAGTTAAAATAGGGTAAAAGCGCGAATATAGGCCATTACAACATTTTTCGGCATATTGCAGGCGCCCATAGGCTACGGTAACCGCTTACCATCAGGCGGACCGTACGTCGGTTTGCCACGGTCGTGGCATAAAAAAAATATATAACTGCATGTTTCTTGGATATGCCTGGCCTTTGATACGTACTTGGGGTATTTTCTGGGTTTATTAATATTGGGTTAGTTAATTATTTATAATTTCGTCTTAATTATGTCACTATTTGTCTAATTTATTCCCCGCTAATTATTGAAATTGTGATTTTTTTTTGTGCAAAGTTGTCAAATATCATGGACGATTTTTAGCATGTAAGGCCGATATACGGCCTCTCGAAAAATCGTCCATTTGGTTGCCTTATATCGGCATATCATTACCCAGGAGAGAACCAAGCAGAATTTTAATTATAAAATAGCTATAATACCTATGTATAAAACTATCAGTTGTTAAATAACAGATTTTTTTATTTTATTAATTGAATAGGTATAAATGAGAATTTTTAACCCTCTGATAATAATAAATGCATATAGGTACCCATTAATCTATTAACTTTTGCATTTATAATATAAGCAGGATTTTAATCAAATATGATAAATGGAGTATCGTTTATGTATGAAATATATCCGGATATTATCTAATTAAGTATCTGTGTATAAATTCCGATTCAAAATTATTTTTTTGCAATCCTTTTCTTATATGTTTTGGCTCTTCGCGTATTCGATGTTTTTTTAGCTGTCTCTTGCTTCTTTTTTGTTTATGTATCTTCACGATGATACAAAACTCAATTTTACAGAAGATATAGTCAAACGTTCTATTAAGCTTTCTTGTACCTAATATAATGATAATAATGATTTTGGCGCAATTGTGTGCTTACCTATTCCTGATGGTGTGCGTGTGCTTGGACGTTTGAAGGTGGACGTAAAGGAATGAAGGTTGTATTTGTTATTTCTACCAAAGATAATTGATGTGGCATAATTCTTAAGGTTGACTTTCTTACTTTTTTTTGTATATTTTTTGTGATTGAAATGTAGGTAAGATATTTGTAGGTAACGGGATAGCTACAATTTAGAATAAATATTCACGTAAAGGTAAGTACCTAGTTGCACTATCTTTATGTAACGTCAGTCCGGAATAAACTCTCTCTGTTACTCTCATTTTTTTAGGCTTATTTTACACCCCTTCCAATACCTATAGTAATATATTCAGTGATAAAACTACACGAGTAAGGTTTTCGGATATTGCTTCTCGTCAAATTTCATGATTCTAGGTCAACTGGAAGAACTTAATAGGAACTTATAGGTAGGTAGGTGACATTTTTAATCGTTAAGATACTTATGCGACAAAAATGGATCATAAACGGCTGTATCTTTTGATTGCGTTTACTTAGAACTCTGGTTATTTTATCGCCCCACGGGATTTCAGACCCGAGTATTTGATATTAAACGGACAGACAAACAGATAGACAGACGGAAAACGGAGTGATCTTATAAGTGTTCCGCTTTTTTCGTTTTGACGTACGGAACCGTAAAAATACTTGACACATACCTAATTCATATTCTCAATTGAGGCACGTTGCTTGTATGTATAACTTGTATATCTATTTATTCCGTGCACAAAGTAACAAGAAAAGTCTAAAACCTACGACAAGATTATTATCTACTTTTCTTTCTACTAGATAATAGATAATATAATGAATGCATACATACACTATTAGTTTGTAGAACAGGGCCGGTCAGGGCCCCAAGTCTGCTCACTTACGAATCGTTCAATTTAATCGTAATTTAATCTCAACAGCAGTTTTCATTCTTTCATATAATTTATATTTTCATATTATTATCATCATTTCATCAAAAGCATCCCACTGCTGGGGACGAACCTCTTCCAAAGAATATGGAGGGAATTTAGCCTACTCGTACTATGTATACCGCGCTGGCCAGACGGGTTTTTTTTATTTATTTAAGATGCACAAAACACATTACAATCGTAAATACAGTAAAATATTAAAAACAGAAGAATACAGAGCTGGATTTCAAAGTAAATATATGTGCATACAGTGACAATATTATTTATATAACTTAGTGCTATGTATATATTAAATTATCTAGAAGGACTGTCTTGACGTTACAATTTTTTATAAATTTAATTTTTTTGGTACCTATAGTTTGTTTCCACCAACAACCCATTTAATAAAATGGTATAGGTACATTGGGTAATAAATCTACCTACGACGCGACGTTACTGTGCAAAATAATAATAATAATTATAAGGTTGTTAAATAAGTTCATTATCATTAGCTAGTTGAATGAGATCGTCGGCCGACATCGTCAAACAGGTTCATGACCGGTCTGATTGTTGGCGATGTCGCGGTCGTGGGGACCACACCGTCCACGCCGCACATACTTATTGTATCGTTCAGGAACACATAACTGTGTATGTTGGTAATACCAAACCTTACAAATGGACGCTTAGATGTAAAAGGCCTATGATGATGATGATCACGTCATAATAATATACAAAATATTGAACACAATACAATTGAAGTATGTTTATTGTTTAGTTTGATACTGGCCGCACAAAATCGCCCGACGTGGCGGTAATTAGGTGAGGCCTATGTTTAGCAGTGATTGGATGTCATTGGGCTGATATGATGATGATGATGATGATGATGATGTTTAGTATTCGATGTAGTCTCTCTCAATCTCAATCACTCAGGCCGAAATATACATAGAATATAAGTACAATAACAATGTTTGACTATCTTATAATGTCTGCCTTTGTGTAGACAAAAGTAATTATTTAATTACTTCTCTCTCATCTTTACTTTCTTAAAGAGCAGGCGGGTTTTTTATTCTTTTAATAATTAATTTGTTTAATTCCCATCCCATCCCACCCAGTCCCTAAAATAATAAGAACTTACTATCTGCATAAATAAATATCTTAAAATACAATTTGACAGTATTTTGACAGTGATATAATGTTTGTAAACACATTATATAAAAATTGTCGGTCTACATAGTGTACATAAATGATTTATGTACATAGAAAACTATGTACATAAATCATTTATGTACACTATGTAGATGTAAGTATGTCAGAATCGTAGCAAGTGGAAGGAAATGGTCTCTGCCTACCCCTCTGTTGGGAAAGAGGCGTGATCTATATGTATGTATGTATAAATGATTTGGCTTTCTTTGCTTAAATAAATTGAAGTTTTGATGGTTATATAATTACAATAATGGTTATTTAATTTCTAGATATGTTATTAAGAATAAGAATGGCCCGAAGAGCCTCTATCTTTTCGTAACTTTTATTATTATTATAGAAGCCAAATATTCGTATTCGTATTACTTACTTGAATTATTCCACGATCGATATTATAGCTGTCATCGTATGTGGAATACTTCCTGCCTCAGGGCTGGTGGCTGGTGGTATTCACTCAGGTATAATTTAAATTAAACTATTAAGAGGGGACGTGGTCTGTGAGAAATTTGAAAAGTAGGTATTTGAAGTATCTATTGCCGTCGCGCTGAGCCCCAACAACTGAGATTTAAATGTGTGAGTGTATTATGGTCCACGTGCGTAGTAGATTAAGATCATTGTTGTACTCGCAAATCAAAGGCACTCCTCCTAATACAGCAGGGGAATAATTATGGTAAAAAGAAAGAAGAGGTAGCATGAAAACAATTTTCAGAAGAAACTAGATTATCCGTCACCTTGGTTATTCGTCAACAACAATAAAAGTTTATAAGCTGCAAGTCTTGATGAACTTGTAAAATATAATGGCTCAATAACTATACAAATAAAATTTCCGAAAGATTCCAGAACATGGAATAGAAACTAAAAAATACGACTTATTTTGGCAAAATATCGAACCTTGAAATAATTGACGGGATCACACAGTTTACCCGTCAGCTAAAGGACGGAAATGACGATAGAATAAATGTCCTATTTATTGTTATTAATTCTTTTTAGGGTTCCATACCTCAAAAGGAAAAAAAAAGGAACTCTTTTAGGATAATTCCGTGGTCCGTCTATTTGTCAAAAATATTTTTCTCAAGAACGCGTAGAGGTGTCAATCAATTTTGGCTACGGAACCCTAAAAATACTCGGGTCTACAATCCCTTGGAATATAATAAAAGATCAGAGTTCTAAGGAAATACAAGATATCAAAAGATACAGCCGTTTATGCTCCATTTTTGCTGCATTTCTAGACAATTAAAAAAGTCAAAACCTATAGGGTTCTTCCCGTTGACCTTTGAATTTGGCAAAAAGCAATATTAAGTTGCACAAGTACCTAAAGCAAAAAGTCCGAAAACCGTAATCGTGTAGTTATATTATTATCACTGAATATATTAGTACTTTATAGCAACGGGTATAAAATGATACTCGTAAAAAAATTGAATAAGAAAGAGAGTTTATTCCGGACTTATGTGACCTTTACGTGAATGTTTATTATAACTTATAGCTATCCGGTTACCTTCTAATATCTTACATTTTAATCACAAATAATAAAAAAAATGTATAATCGTACGGAACCCTCGGTGCGTGAATCAAACCCGCATTTTGCCAGCTATTTTAAATAAAATACCCACTATTGCACTACACCACTATTGCATCCATTATAACGCGTGTTTACGAATATACTTGATAAGACTAGTATTACTTTTAGAGCCAAATCAAATCGTTGCTACTTGATCTGATAAGCTTATTTACTTAATAAGACTATCAGATCCAGTAGCTACGACAAATACCTACAACAAAAGTCGGAAATTAACCTTACAGTTTCACAATTCAATAAATAAAAACAGTAAATCATCAACATTGATGGACATCACTAGAGTATTGATAAAAAAATATCGACAGATACCATTTCCCTAATCATATACATACATGTAAATGTAAGTGACCCCTAACCACAAGTCACCCCCGAAGAGTGCGATAGAGACAGCTACAGCTCAGACAGATTTTAAGACAACAATTTTGACGAAATCGACGTTTCGTATTCCCCTGTTTTCTCCTCGAAAACTGAGCCGATTCAATTTTTTTTACATGAAAAATTCCAGAAAGAGTATGGCTAGGTTCCTATCATTTTTGTTAATGTAAATAACCAATAGAATCCCTCTGGTAGTCCTCTAATTACGACAGTAAAAATATGGCAATTTTAGCAATATTTGGTGTGTCATATTTTCTTTATTAATAAGTTTTTGAAAAAAAGGAAATGATAGGGACATGCCTAAAGCTGACAAAAAAAGCTGAAAAAATTGCCTTTTAGACATTATTCAGGGAGAAAACAGGGGAATACGTTTGTATGAAGAATCGTGCGCCGCGTAACAGGTATGTTTGTTCTATTTTGACCTCCTGCAATTAAATGGCTTGGCCGATTTTGAAGTGTGCGGTATCATTAGAGGGGTCATGCTGTTTGACCAAAAGTCATTTGGCAAAATTACACTTGACAAACAACGTTTGGTAAAGCAATGGTTTCGCCAATTGATCATTTTACAACTAATCATTTTACAAATGACTCACTTTTCCTAATGATCAACACTTAAATTTACATTTTACTAATAATTATTTTACAAAATGAATATTTAATAAATGAGTTATTAGATAAAACTACTATTGGTCTAAAAACGTTTGATAAAATGTATTGATTGACAAGTGTTTCGTTTATTAATAAATCTAAAAATAGATATGGTATGGATCAAATTAATACACATTATTTGGAAAATAATTATTTATTATCATTTTAAAATAGTATAAGTATTAGTTGATATATTATATGTAGACAGCATGGGAAAACATAGGTATACTATGCATCACGTAACCACCGATAGCGGAGAAAGTCATTTTATCCCACAGAGAAAGGCAAAGGGTCATACCCAAACAGCTTAGGTTAGCCAGGAGCGAAGCGACGAGCGTGTTAGGTTGACATAAGCACAGCGGAAATGCCTTTACGGCGTTTCTCCCATTAATATGATGATGATGATTCATACAACTGCGTATAACACTTCGTCATGTACACATGAAATGATACACAATAAAGAATTTATCCTCAAATGTCAGTGCAACAAATTCATTCTCACGGCGATACGAGGGTAGTGGAATAAATTACCCAACAGACTAAATCGTAATGTTTGAAAAAAAGAAGTACTTTTTATGAAATAACATTTTGTTAAATGACATTTGGACAAATGCTTAATTTGCTAAACATATTAATTGGTGAAATAAAAATAGGTCAATTGACATTTTAGTATTTAACACATTTAACAAGTGTATTGTTTGCTAAAGGATCATTTGCTAAGTGAGTTTTTGTAAGATGATACTTTTGTCAAATGTCTCGTTTGCCAAATGAACATTTGGTGAAACGTTGTTTGTCAAATGATCATTTGACAATCATTTTTTGGTCAAACATTAGTAATCCATCATTAGAATCGTATTTTTCCCCGGAGTGTTAAGTAATAAGGCTATGTGAGGTCAGCAAAAAATCAATATGACGGACATAAACCGTCAAAACAGAGGATGTTTTGTGTTATTGCAATAAGGTTAGCAAATGAAAGCAAATAAATAGCCTAATCCAAATATATATACACTAGCTATTGCCCACGGCTCCGCTTGGGAAAGCTTGATTCCTGTGACCGTAAGTAACTATCCATAGGATATATTTTTTTACAGAACCTTACCTTATTATGTTTCTAAAGTAAAATAGTAGCATAAGTTACTCTTTAAAACATTTGCTGACACTACTTTTCGGATAACCTGTTACATTCTAAAGTTGTGACTTTCATAAGTGTTACCTTGTAACCTAGATGAATAAACGAGATTTCTTTTCATTTCATCATCCGCCAATGTACCTAAGTCCTATGAAAATTAAATTAACAAAATACCGGCCAATTTTTTTTTGTGATGAAATGTAAAAGTACAAATTAGAATAAATGACTGTCACCGTGGCGCAGTGGTTAAGGTGGTCGCCTCGCCACTACATCGCCGTGTTGGGTGACGTGGGTTCGATTCCCACACGAGACAAATATTTGTGTGATTCATAGATATTTGTTTCTAGTCTGGGTGTACTTTGTGTCCGTTAGTTTCATGTTTGTAAAGCTCCCCGCGACACAGGGCTTGTTCCCTAGTGCGAGCGTTAATGTCTTTAAAAAATAAAAAAAATAAAGGTAAGTTATGTAACGTCAGACCGGAATAAACTACTAGAGTACTAATATTCAGTGATATAACTACACGAGTACGTTTTCGGTTTTTCCTTTCCTTTATTTGTGCAACTTGATGTTGCTTCTCGCCAAATTTCATGAGTCTTAGGTGAACGGGAAGTTTTAATTTACGGTTTTAATTTTTTTGATCGTCAAGATAAGTGACAAAAATGGAGCACAAATGGAGACATAAGTAATATTTATCTTTTGATTGAACTTTTTGTTAGAGTTTTACTTAGAACTCTGATTTTTTATTGCTTCAATGGAGTGCAGACTCGAAATGAAATGAAATCTCGTTTATCCATCTAGGTTACAAGGTAACACTTATAAAAGTTACAAGAATGTAACAGGTTATCTGAAAAGTAGTGTCAGCAAATTTGCCTACGACCAGTTCGCTGACGGGGTGGAGCTATGAGAAGAACTGGCAATAAACTCACGCCACTCTTTTTAAAAAAATGGATAGTTACAATCTTTTGTAATTTATAATTTGGGTAGCGTGTAAAGTGATGCAGCAGAGCACCACACCGTTACATTAACGAGTTAAAATGAATGTTTACAAAATAAATAATAAACAAAAAATAAAAAGTTAGGTTATGCGGTTGCATCACTTTACACATTGCTATGCAGCGGTTAGGGACACTCTGTGAATAAAAATATAGTTTTAATTTTGTAAAAAAATATTATAAAATAAAAAACTCGACTGGCCTGTTGGTCTAGTGGTTAGTGACCCTGACTGCTAAGACGGAGGTCGTGGGTTCGATCCCCACCCAGGACAAATCTTTGTGTGATGAGCATAAAAGTTTGTTCTGTGTCTGGGTGTAATTTATCTATAATATGTATGTATTTACAAAAAATATATATATAAGTAGTATATCAGTTGTTTAGTACCCATAACACAAGCAAATATAATTGCTTAATTTGGGACTAGATGGCGTTGTGTAAATGTGGTAGATTATTATTATTATTATTAAAACTGTTATTAAAAAAATAAAGGAAATGCACGAGAAAACTGATATAAATATTCACAACGTGCCCCTACATCACAAGTGTTCAACACAAACAAGATCAAATCAATAATAACATTATTCCCAAGACATTTTATCATCTAAAAACTCATTAATTGTATAATACCCCTTACGAACAAGATGATCTTTAACGAGAACCTATTTGGTATTATTTCAGCTTAATACCTCTATGCGTGTTTGTGAAAAATATAATTAACAGACGGACAACGGAGTGATCCTATAAGGGTTCCGTTTTTCCCTTTTGAGGTACGGAACTCTAAAAAAAGTGTAAAAAAATTTGAGTCGCTATGCAGAAATATTTTTACTTCCGGCCTTGTTTCTTACTTTTTAAGTTTTTAACAAGCAAGCGGGTTTTTTGTTCTTTAAATAATTTTCCTTAAATTCTCTGCGATTTTGTTTATTGTTTATTTGGACAACCAGTAGTTGTTACATTAATACTTACATCTACAAATTTCAGTCATTTCGCCTTACGCAGTGTTAGATAATTATGTGATATATATTTTTTACCTTATCTGCTACTTGCTTTTATTGTAATTTAATAATATACCTACCTATATATACATACTTAATATTGCTTGGAACAAAGAAATTATAACGTTTTCACTAAAATTACATAATATAAGTTGTAACCGGTTAAATTAAATCCAATAATTTGTTTCTTTGACTTGATGATGTAAGCAATACTATAATACAGCCAATGATTTGGATGATTCCTTTTCTTTAAAGTGGCGTTTGAATCAATTCCTGTTTGATCAGTCGATGTTTATATTTGATGTACAATTTTTGTCTTCAGGGTTCGGAGAGGTGGAGGTGGGCGGTAGAGGCGGGAGGGGCGGCGGCGGCGGCATGGGGCGCGCGCGCAGCCGGCCGGCGGCATGGCGGTGAGCTGCCCCGAGGTGATGTACGGCGCCTACTACCCGTACCTGTACGGGCGCGGGGCCGCGCGCTCCTTCCACCACGCGCCGCACTTCCAGTACGACCGGGTCAGTACCACCAACACTGTCATACTTAGTACTATGTATGACTGTACTATGACCGGCTGCACTTGATTTTGTTGCCTCTTGCCTACGAGATAGGCTTCAATGCGTTGACATAAAAGGAAATGGGGATCCCTCAGGGCTCAGTTCTTGGCCCTTCTCTTTTTTTTAGCTTATATTTTAATGTTTTGCTATTCTATGTTTAGTAGGTATTTGTTTTACCTTTGCAAATGATACGTCTTTTATTATTGTTAAAGCTGATCGTAAAAAACTAATTTTAACGGTGTAAATAGTTTTCTCGCACAAGTCTGTGTGGACTGATTTACGTCAAACATTCAATTGCTAGAATCTATAAAAAAATACTTCATAACTAGCTTCTGCCTGCGGATCCACGCGCGTGCTATGTCGGTACACAGTAGTCTATGTATGTACTATGTTAAACGAATCTAAATAATAATAGAGTAGAGACTAATACAATAGAGTTGCCATAATCTAAGCTATTATGTTCAACTGTACATTTATTTAAAATGATACATGATTGGACATTTGCTTAAAACGTACCTGTTACAAGAGTGATTATTATCTAATTATTGAACCAGTTATAAACCAGAACGTACATTGAATAGTCGTGTTTACTAGTATGGTGGCACTTCCAGGCTTCAAAAATATATAAACGTTAAAAAATTTCATAATATTGTGACAGCTTTAAGCATCATTAAATTGTGATCATCAATCAAAGTGGGAATCGAACCCATGACCTCCGGCTTAGCAGTCAGGATCACTAACCACTACGCCAACAGACCAGTCAAATATTACTTGAACAGTGTAGGATTCAAAAATATATATGCACATTCATATGTGGACATAAGGTTCAACTTGAATTAAGTACTTTTATAGATAATACCTATTGTATTCATATACAATAGGTAGGTGTATTATTTATGTAAATGTAAATGTAATTCAAGTTGAACCTTATTACTACATCATAAAGATGATTTTACTAGCAACCTTAAAATTGCACGGTTAAGGAGTTTGCAACATTATTTAATACTGGCTAAATTAACCTTATTTTACCAATTAGGCTTAAATTAATTTTTATCTGAGCACAGATATTATTGAAACCAATACAATTTACATATTGTTGTTGAAAAGGGTGATCACAAACTATTGCCTAATGCACAGCGTAGGTATATTATTGAACCGATCACATGACAACATATATTTGATCCATAAGTTGTATAGTATTTAAAGATCTTTTCAATGCTCACAATATTTTGAATCCTTGACGGTGCCAATATATTAATGAACTCGACTGTACTTACATATTAGTATAGTATGTGAGCAGTAGTCAGTCTCAGTCTCGACGAAGGCTAACAGAATGTAATGTTCTCTGATAACGAGTTTACTGAGTATCGAATGTATCGATGTAGATACGTCTGATTGCATATTAAAATATCGTGAACATACTGTGAGTTAAGTATACATAGGTATATTAACAAAATATATTAGCATTGCCCGGAGCTTGGCTCCCGTGCACGTTTGTTTGGTCACTTTTCAGCTCTTATTAGTCATAGCGTGATGTTTTTTAGCCTTCTTCGATAAATGGGCTATCCAACTCTAAAATATTTTTTTAAATCTACCAGTAGTTCCTGAGATCCTACCGTTCAACCTAACAAACAAATAAACTCTTTAACTTTATAATATTAGTATAGATAGATTTCGTGTGATTTGCGGTGAGTATAAGTAGTAGTGTCCAGTTAGTGTCTATATCTAGGTAAATTCTTCGTGTTGTGTGAGACTTGTTAGCTAGTGATCATAGGTCGCGTGACAGTGGACCAAGAGGAACGTACTGTTCACACAGAACACGCCTATCTCTGTGCTGGGAACAGTACTGTGGCTGCTAGTAGATCTACTCGTGAATATTGCTTCTCACAGTTTTTGTGTTTGGCGTCAAGTATTCCGTCCATCATCACGAAAGTAAAACTGATAGCGCGCATGAAGCAGGAGCGCGAGCGGTTCATAGAGTTGGATGTTTTTGTGCGCGCGCCGATTCACTCACAGCGGCGGCGGCGGCGGCAGGCACCGAGCTCCGCGGCACCGGTTCGACCGGACCATATGTCACAGCGCGCAAAAACTGCGCCTTCCTCGCACCGACGACGACCGGCCACTCTCGATACTTACATGGTTACAATCGTTCTAGAGCCCGTCACACCGTGTCTTGTTTGTGTAGTGTGGCTCATACACAATACACAAAGTCAGAGTGCTGCTGCTGCACTGTTAAGACAATTAATTTATATAAACAAAATAACAAGTAATTGGCGAGTAGTAGTGGGTGGGCCGTACTTACGTACGACAACATTAGCATGCAGTTAGGGCGCGGGGCATCTCCGTTTGCCGCGACCAGAACCGGACAACTTGTTGTGCACAGAGCACAGACCGTAGACCTGCGCGAGGTTCATATTAACATTATACACTTACTTACTAGCTAGCTAGTACTTACATTGTGCCACGGTTTAATTAAGTACGTATGCAATGTACTGTTATATGTTTAAGATGTAGGTATAGGTATGTCGTGAGTGATGGAGGATTTATGTTAATATAATGAGATATCGATCAAAAAACAACGTGACCCGTTCAAATTAAACATCGACCGCCATAAAGTGTGAACTTCTAAGAAACAATATAGTTTACGAGCTGATTGTTATCTACAAACGTTTAGTTAAAAAGAGTTTCATGTTCTACGGCCGAGTTGAAACAATGCCATTAGCATTCATTGGTGTAGCTGCCATACAATCATATTGGTATTATTTATAAATAGATATTACTGGAGCTATGCTCGGTTATAACTTTCATAGAGTATCAACGCCCAACGGGGGTCTGGCACAAACTCATCAGACACACATATTTGAAATGTGCTGATTACCCCCTTTTTTTGATACCCAACACGGGATTATAAGAAAATGTTATTTTTGTTCAAGACCATACCATCTACAGGATGCCATATTATTCAATTGAATGTGACGTCACATAGCCTATAACCAGTGGGCAAATAAAACGTTTTCAACGATACCTCATTTATTGAATTCTATAAGTACTTTAGAAGCAATGAGGGAACAGATGAACATACATACATACCTACATATGTACATACATAGCGATCCAAATCATAACCCTCCTTTTTGCTTCACCTTAGTCGGGTAGAAATATACATTTCCTTAATAATTGCGTAACAGAAGAGCTTTTAAGAGAAATAACAATATGAATAATATATTAATAATTATAATTTTTTGAGCGGATTAATGATTCTAGCTATGACAATCGTTTATTTATACAAGAGTTATTTCAAATAAGATGCAGAGATAGGTACCTACGGTCCACGCTACCAACGCTACCAATGTCTGAGAATGTCCTCAATATGCATACTTTAATTATATTATAAACAAAATATTAAGTTCATCAATTAATTCTTCTGCTTTTGGTCTTATTCTGTCGGAGGTTGGACAACATCAGTGTCATTATCTATTTGTAGGCTGCCTCTCTGAGGAACTGGCGTGGTCGTGAACTTAGGTATATTGAACTTATTATTATAATAATATGTACCTAGCTACAATTCTATCATTGTCATCATCATATCAGCCGTAGGACACTGGCCCCCAAGATATTTCTTATAGGAAGTTTGCTATAACTAGGAAGATTCACGGTTTATTAACTTACGAGTACACACCCTGTACATTTACGTAGGTAATATATATATACATCAATATAAAATAAGTATATATATCAATATGGTATTTTCCTTACTGGCCACCCTCGAGTTTATTATTTATTATGTGAACGTTTACTAACTATAAACTGATCGAGTTTGAGATAGCATTAATGTTAATATATGATGATATATTCGTTGACACAACTTATTAGATATACATCTAGTGTTACAAGTATCGCTCACATGGTCACATGGTACCTATATGAGGGTACTTATAGAGTTTGTTATTAAGTACATTTAGTGCGTGTCAATTCACAATAAGATTGATCAATTGTTTGATATGAACGCAATGAAGGCGAAATTAATCTCCATAATCCCTCGATATAAGGTCGAGGGGTTCTATTTATCTATTAGTATCTCTATTAGTTTTTTACGTTAGATTCGCTCTGCTAGCCGCTACTGTACAGTTGAAGATTTCAACTATCACTAGATTTCATCATTGTATCGACACATCAGTTAGGAAATAAGTTGACGGCATGTTCGTATGCAGTGTGCAGTTGTTGGCGACATATTGACGATTGTCTCACAACACTCCGCGACCGCGACGTTTAACTAACTCGATGTGCACACCGAGTTCACTCTGTGAAGTGCCATCAGTCAGCTTAGATCACAAGCAACAAGGTTTTAGAACTGAATGCTGAAGGCTATGATATAACTGACAGTTGCTTCAAACTCAAATTAATGGCTTTGAAACGAGGCGCTCCTAGCATTGACGTACTGAGATGTTTCATCATCATCGAGGTCAAGCAACGTCGGCAAGGTCAGTCCGTAGATGGGTCAGATGGGTAACCGTTTGTGGCACTTTCATTGTCGAACGTGTCCGTTTTCCACTTACTGTGGTAGTCGTTAAGCCAAGTTGGAAGCTTTCTGGGCCACCAGATAAAATCGGTAAACACAAGCCTAGGTAATAGACTACGTGAGTGTGTTGACCTACTCGTATGTGTCAGAACAGAACACAGAGTGACGTAACAGTTGTAATAAGCTATTGTGCTGTCACCACTAACAATTACACATAATATATGTACACAACTATTGAGTATTAGTTCAGTCAACAAAGGGGTTGTAGAGTGCGTGAAAAGGAACCTAAGCGCTATCTTCGAATATTTGTTGAGGATGCTTAGAAAGTGAACATACTAAAAGTCCTGAGTAAAGGTACCATTTTTGACTTTTTGGCTTATAACTCAAAAACGGTAAGTTCTAGGAGAAAAAATCCTTCTACGTAACGAAAGCTTATCAAATTGTCTACAACTTAGTGCTGTACACTTTTCCAAATTCCCAACCGTTTTTGAGATATGGCGCACAGAGTTTGTTAGTTTTAGATACTATAAGCTACGAGTATCACACTGAGCAAAGCAGATGCTCCCAAAAAGTAAAATTGAGAGTTATGTCGATCCTAAACTGCAGTCATACGTGGCACTGGCAGTGCGCCTGCGCACTGACTAGCTGTTAGTATTGTAAAATTAAATTAAATAATTTGCAAACGAACTTGACGTGTTTCCTCTCGTTTGTGGCTCAACAATAACACAAACCCAAGTACTTAGACAAATGCAAACATTTTATAATATTGCGGTGGTGTGTGTCATTGTTCTTATAAATCACTGCTCTAACACTAATTTGCAAGTTCACCCAGAAACTAAGAGAATAATAGTTATATATTGTGTTGGTGTTGTTGAGATATTAATTATGTCAAATTACGAATACGTGTGTGTTCTTTGTGTGTAATACTGAAACATTAATTTAGTAGAACGCGGGCTAGAGAGCACACAATAAAGAATAAAACATAAATTAGTTGTTTTCACAGTATCGCAGGAATTCCACTTATTCAGAGACACGACATGCTCAAAATATCAAACTGTAAGAATGGGCTCAGCGCGGTACGTACTGCCTACTGCGCTCGTACACAATGTAAATTAATCATTCGGACTTGAATTCCTTAAAGTTTTGTGGAGAGAAGAATCTGTAACGTATTTATTTATATATTTGTCAAACAATTAGAGTTCATAACTTCTAGTTGCTAGGGTTCACTTTACTTACGTTACTCATTATCTGACGTTTGGTCATATCTCACCAGCTGGAAGTGCAAGTTTTGTGCCTTGTGACCCAATTTATAAATATTTTATTTATTTTAAATTATAAACAGTGGGCGTCCTGTGGCTGATATGATAATAATGATATAAGTCAGCTAGTATATTGGTCAAATTTTAATACACTAAACTTTGTTTATTTTCAATATTATTTTAGTTTAGATATCTCCATATTTTATTTTAGAAATAAGCCACACGGTTTTGGCTAATAATAATTACAATGAAGGTATATAGTCAATCTGGGTGATCCCAATGCCAAATCTAAGGCCTCCTTCCATATCATGCATTGGTCCAAAGCTAATGTGAAGCAGGGCTCTTTTGGACAAATAGTTTTGCCTTACTCTTCTGTGTGCACAGTTGCCGATTTGCTGTCTCAAGATACAGATAGAGGTGATCATTTTGGTCGGTAGCTTGTCAGTCAGTGTCTGTTAGGCATGCGACTGTTATTTTTCTTGGGCTAGCATATTGTCTTATAGAGAATAAAGGTAGCTATTAAAATAAATATTGAACCAAGCCTATGAATAGAACGTAACAATGCATGTTACGTAGACCATGCTACGATGTGCCTACGCAGTCGTAGAGGGTGAATAGTACCCCTGCATGCAATGTTGTACAAGTTAAACTTTATGGATTTCAAAATAGTCATTCTTCTGTTGATTTCCGTGGAGATGGCTTCGAAATATCTGCAATTTTGTAACGTCAACATAAATATACCTAATTTTGAAGATAGATTACATAAAATACATACATAATTTCTGAAATATTTGAATTGGAATTCAACACTCACTTCTGTAGGTTTCAAGCAATATTTGTAACAATTACAAACACAACGACAAAAGCAACCGCAAGCTTTCACACAATTACATTTTAACTTTAATTGAATAAATAAATGGTTAAATAACTTGACATTATTATTGAAACCAAATTATTTTGCAACAGTGATATAAAATGGGGTTATTGGGCTACTGGGATCACAAGGAACTGGAACCGCGGTCCTAATCGCCCAATAATATTTTTGAATGGGTCGACAGGGACCATCGACCATGTGATGTAAAAAGTACTGCGCGCAGAAAAAAAACAGTGACAAAATAAATCTGTATATTAATTATTTATATTCAGCAACAGTTTAAATAAATACTTACCAGTTTATGAAAGTACATAAGAAAACACCAAAATATGACAAATTGCATTGCATGTAGTTTAGTTAGTAAGTGTACTTTTGCTGCTGATTGTACCAGGATTTAATTTAAACAATAGATTTTTTATTCATCTTGTAACCGGTCCCAGTCGCCCAAAGAAAAATAATAAAAATATTCAGTTGGGCAATTGACCCCGCGGTCCCACTTTCAGAGCGGGCCCAGTTGCCGCATTACCCCTAAAATGAATGAACTGTATGTATGTAGGTGTTTATAATGAGGAGGCGTGGTTTATCTCGACTTATAAATAGGAGTACATGTGACTGACCTGACTGCTAAGCCGGAGGTCGTGGGTTTGATCCCCACCCAGAACAAATCTTTGTGTGATGAGCATGATTGTTTGTTGTGTGTGGTGTAATTTATCTAAGATATGTATGCATCTATAAAAAAAAAAAGTTTATCAGTGTCGTACCCATAACACAAGCCAGTATATTTGCTTACTTTGGGACTAGACGGCCTAAGATGGCGCTGTGTGAATGTGGTGAGATATTATTATTATATTATTATGTCTCTTTTTTCACGGCTATACTTCTCTCTAAGGTAAGAAGTATACCCGTACCTTTTGGAAGGCTTACGTGGGGATACAGGTCCAACACGCAGAGGCCCTTAATAAAATTTAATTTAGAATGGGATAAGACACTTACCGTCGCCATATCATAACTACACTATTGTAGTACAGCTATGATTTGTCACCGGTAGGTGTAGAGCTATTGTATGATATTATGGAGTCAAAAAAAGTTGGGCTATGGGTTTAGGTGTTCGGTGGAATGGTGATATTTGGCATACGGGAACAACGTCGCCTGCTTGTCTCCTCCAGCGGTGAATATATGATGTTATATGAGGATTTGGGCAGACGGTGACTCGCCTTACACTAGATGGGCCCCCTTACACAACCGACGTGGGCCGAAGTCCACGGGTCTCAGGGCAACACCGTAGTTTGCGGGTTCCCTCGTAATTATGCCAATGAAAAATGACACTTCCACCCCCGAGCATAAAGCTCTGGCGACCCGTTTTTGGTCAGCTGGTTAAGGCAAGCCAGAGTTGAGAGTCCTGTGGCCGCTCTTGGAGATCCACTCCAGTCAGCCAACAAAGACGTGCTGGAGACGAGGCCTAGACCGACTCTTAGGGGCATTCAGGACCGCAGTGTCGCCACTCATATTCAGCTCGCCACAAACTGCCCTGTCGTTTGTGGGCTCTTCACTTAAAATTGCGGTACATTTTATGTATATATGGCAAGTATTTTAAAAGCCACACTAATCTGCCTTCCAAGTTTGCGTTAATCTTATGAGAAGATAACGACTTCCCCAGAAGGCTATATTATTATTATTACTATCGCTTTTATAAAAGTTTTGAAAATTGTCAGTTGTTATTGTGTTGTTGTTAATTGAAAATTAAAAATTTCAAAGCTAGTGTAGGTAGATTGTTTAGTGCAGGGCGGTGCCTGACGGTGTGCGATGTTACAGTTCAACGTGCAGAGTGGCGGCGGCAATGGCGGCAGCGAGGCGTACGGGGCCGGCGGCGCGGGCGTCAGCTCGGGCTCGGCGTCCAGCGGCGCGCAGTCGCCCGGCTCCCCGCCGCACGCGCACCTGGCGCACCACCACGCCGCCGCCGCCGCCGCGCGCCTGCGCACCAAGGAGGAGGACCACGGCCGCGCCAGCGCCGACGGTGAGCGTCTCTACTGCCTCTCCGAGGTGCAATGTTCCACAAGAGAGGTGGAGGACGTAATGTTTGTGTTGTGGCAGGTGGAGGTTCGTCGGAGTCGGAGGGCGAGTGCGGCGGGGGCGCGGGGGTGGCGCGGGGCCGCGCGCAGTACGTCAGCGCCAACTGCGTCGTGTTCACGCACTACTCGGGCGACGTCGCCGCCGTCGTCGACGAACACTTCGCGCGCGCTCTCTCCATCGACAAGCCCAAGGGTCAGTAACAATAGACAGAGCCTGATGTAACCTTGTGATAGCTTCATGATCAATATTGCACTTACATAATTATATTCGCTAATTTCACGGTAAACGTTGATCCACGAGAACTATTTACAAGAAATTCAGAGATATTTGCGAGTAGGTTCTTACCTAGTTGGTAGTTAAATAAAGATTGTTTATACCTATATTAATTTGTTATAGCATTGTTTGCTAGTTTTTCAATTTACTTTATTTCACAAAACAAAGGTATGATCCGTGGAACCATAACTAGTAGGCAGTTTTGTGTTGATGATAAAAGTGGTCGCGACTCTCAGTTCCCAGTACTATTGTACAAAAAGTAGAACCGCAGCGCGTCAGTTTCGCAGAAGGGTGCGTGTTCGTATTGAGTTGAGGTGACGAGGCGAGGCTCGCTCGGCGACTACTCACTAGATAAATCACTTCAGTGCGCAGTGGTTCTCGAACCTGCCTTAATTAAACTCCACGTTTAATTACGAACTAGAGACGAGTCTCCCCCAGCCCCCCTCCCCGCGTCACCGCGGCGGCGGCGGCGGCCATTCTCATCTCATTATATTGCTCCACCTCTTCAATAGCTCCGGTCGTGTCCACCGCTCCCAGTGCACTTCATTTGCGCAGTGCTTATTGGCATGGCTTTTTATTCATTTGATGTAGAAGTTTCTTCAACGCAAATATAAAATATTAGGAAGAAAGAACACTCAATTAGATCCTCGTGTTTATGTAGTGAGTCTAATCTGCGATGATGACGCGAGCGGTGAGGAGGATCGAGGTGGTGACGCAGCAGGACCGGTTCCGGAGCCGCTTGCACCAAAAAATAGTCTAACGAATGGTGGACGCGATGTGCGAGCTCGCGACCTGTCTCGAGGACATAGTTCCGCGCTCGTGATTAGATCGGGAAAAACGCGGGCCATTACTTAAAAGCTGGTCGAAAGAGGCCGCGTGACAAAAACGCATAAGGTTGGTACCGGGCGAGCTTTGTGGTGCCGCGCCGCGCCGCTCGCCGCATACCGTCGTGCAACACAAAAACTCAACAAGCGCGGCTCTCGCTCGACTGTTCTCTCTGCGCCTCGAACAACCGCTCCTCGATGTTCGTTGTGTCTACACAAGCTCTAGTCCGCTCATCATTTTTGTTTAATCCGTTACCATTAAGGGCCTTTGAATCTTTTCAAATTCATTCACTTGACTGGCCTGTTGGTCTAGTGGTTAGTGACCCTGACTGCTACGCCGGAGGTCGTGGGTTCGATCCCCACCACACATAATCATAAAATCTTTGTGTGATGAGCATGAAGATTTGTTCTGTGTCTGGGTGTAATTTATCTATAATATGTATGTATTTACAAATAAAAATGTATTTAAGTAATATATCAGTTGTTTAGTACCCATAACACAAGCAAATATAATTGCTTTATTTGGGACTAGATGGCGCTGTGTGAATGTGGTAGAATATTATTATTAAATTCCAATTTCCAAAAGAAGAAAGGGAAGAACGTAGATACATAATTATTATGTAGGTTAGATTGTTTATATCATATCCAAGATCAAGGTAATATTCAGTAGCTAGACGATTAGACGAGCGATGAGGTGGCAGAAGGCACATACTGGTGGCGGTGAAGAGTGTTGCCAGCACTGGTTCACTTCCACGAACTAAAGTAGGTTGGTGTTGTGGGTCATTTTGATTAGAATGACAGTACTGTAGGTATAACCAATTTAGTTTTTTAAAATTAAAAAAAATGAAAAATTAAAATGCGCCTGATGGTAAGCGGTTACCGTAGCCTATGGGCGCCTGCAACACCAGGGGCATCAGAAGCGCGTTGCCGACACTTAAGAAACCTATTCACTCCTTATTTGAAGATCCCCATGCTGTAGTCCCTTGGGAAAACCTCGTTACGGAGTTCATTCCACAACCTGATAGTTCTTGGGAGAAAATTCCTCTCCGAACGGTACGATACCATTTCGGTTCCAAGGTGTGGGGATGAACTCCCTGCCGATGGCGAGCGGTGCGATGGTAGAAGGTGGCTGTGGGCATCATCTCAAACAGTTCTTCAGAGCACGACCCATTATACAGGCGGTAGAACACACATAGGGAGGTAAAGTCTCTCCTCACACTTAATGGTTCGATCTGTTAAGGATCGTCGACGATTCTCACAGCGCGCTTCTGAACCGAGTCAAAAGGTCCAAGCTGGTATCCACCTTCCTGTTACATAGCTAATTCAATTTCTGTTTATTACCGGTTAGTACCGGAGACGGTATATGCGTTTGGGGTGAGAGCCGAGGTTGTGTGTTTGTGTGTTCCCACGTACTTATTGCTATTTATCTCGGAAACGGTTTGACCAATTTTGAAGTGCAAGGTGGTGTTATATTCGTATTCATCACTGAATCTCTATATCTAAGTATATAGACCTTTTACCAGTGTATTCTTCGAATTCTTTGCTTTAAAATGACTGTCAAAGGCAAACGGGTTTTTTGGTTTTTTAAATTAATTCTTGTTAATATATATTTCATACTAAAAACAGTAATAATAATAATAATAAATGTTTTTAATTCAGAAAAATAATTCCATCAATAGTGTTAGTAAAATTTAGGCTTACATGCTAGTGTTAGTATTTATTAACCTACGAACAAACTTAATTATAATAGGAGATCTGTAGCTCTCCGCAACGGTTCTCAGAATGCTGTTGCGACTGTCTCTCACTCTACGCAGTAGGGAGGCTGTCTTTTTACGTACGATGGCGTAAAACCCGTCCGTACGAGCTTGCGCAAACATCCCCGACGCACTGCAGTGTCGAGGCAGTCGCAACAACACTCTGAAAGCATTGTTATACTGGACGCGCAGAGCATCCAGCGATCTTTTAGTGTAATTGACCCATAGATTGCCCGTGTACAGACCCTGGCAGTACGCCTTGAACAGCGTAATTTTGACAAGGTCCGTACAGCGTGCAAATCTACGGGCCAACATATTACTCCGGACCGCTAGAGCCCTACGCTCCCGTTCAATATCTACATCGTCTTTAAGGTCGTCGGTAATAAAATGTCCGAGGTATTTAAAAGTGGACACCCTTTTAATTGATGACCCATTCAAAACCAATCCGGGGCCATAGCTACTGCATTTACCAACGACCTTAAAGACCATGTACTCACATTTAGCCACATTATATTTTAACCCATGTGCGGCGGCGTAGGCTTCACAATATCTAAGCAGCTCTCCGATTGCCCCCCCTGACGGAGCCAGCAGCACCATGTCGTCTGCGTAATGCGTAATGATAATGGCAGCTCCCGAAGAATTTTCTTTAGGTAGATTGTTTTTTACGCTACTTATTTTCTTTTCGTCATATAGCATGACAATCTTTCTTTATTCTCATGACTCTATCGTTAGCAAATGGCTCTATCTTTAGGATAGGATTGTGTAGTCCACACTGTAGACTGATCGTATCTTATTTTTACATAAGTACCTACTTATTTACAACCTAGATTTGACATAATTAAGTTCTAAATAAGTCAATAATACAATAACTTAGCTTTTGTCTAACTTAGGCAAGTTAGTATTTATGTCAGTCCGGCGTGATGGAGTTGCAGTGTGATGTTAGCTTTGTTCGACAGAATAGAACACAACATCATACCTACCTACACATACTCGTAATATAATGATTGATGATGTATTACCTAGTTTATTGGTACCTAGTTAGTGATACTGTCTTCTGCAAGTGTTTGTTTGTGTTGTGGTGCAGAGAGCGTGCCGATGGTGTCGCGCAACTTGCCGGCGTCGTTCTTCAACGCGGCGGCGGCGGCCATGGCGGGCGCGGGCGCGGGCGGCGCCTGCCTGGGGGTGGGGGGCGTGGGGGGCGGCGGCGTGGAGCTGTACGAGTACGACCCGTGGCACCAGCACTACGGCGGCTACGGACACGCGGCGCACCGCCACGCCGCCGAGTACCACGCGGCGGCGCACGCGCACCACAACATGGCGGCCGCCGCCGGCTACCCGGGCCTGCTGCTGGGCCGCGGCTCGCTGCACCACCAGTACAAGCCCGTCGAGTGGGGCGCGCAGCACGCGCCGCACCTGGACCCCGCCGCCTGCTCGCCCTACTCCTACCCGCCGGTGCCCGGTCAGTACCCACTGCTGCCTGTACCCGCCCCCTGACACGAGCGGTCGTGGTTGACAGATGTATCTCGGCCGCGACACTCGTTAATGTGCGCGGATATCAAAGGCATCCGTATAATTTGGTCTCCGTGTAAACGATCAAACGCCGCGATAAATAACCGTACATACTTTAATGACAAAATGTTTGTGTAGCGTCTAGGCGCGCTCTCAACTATTTTCATTTTCAAAGAGATTCCAGTGGCGTAGAACGCAGATATTTTAATTGTGATGATTTAGGCGCTTTATCCGAATGACAAAACAAAGCATTCCCGCTTTGTGCGCTCATCCGCCGCGACCGCGCCGCTCATCTCCGTAGTGAGTAGTACCACAGAGCAGAGTGCCGCTGCCGACTGTCCCAGGGCAAGCCCTCGCTCACAGAAAAATAATCGTCGAGTGGTACTCGTTCACAGGTCGGCATTTAGATTTGCTACAAGGATAGGCATAATTGCCGAGTCGCGAATAAGAAACGTATAAACGACCGTTGATGCAGTAAAAACAAACGGAGGCGGCGAGTTGAAAGGGCTCTAGTGTCCGCGGAGCGGCGCGGCACGAGGGGAAGGGGGGGGGCATGAGGGCTCTGCGCTTCCTAATGACGACGATTAAAATTAATTTGCGCGGCGCGCGGGGTCCCTGTGCCCCCCGTCCTCCAACACTCCGCTCGCAAATTAAATTCTTGCCTCACGATCAAGCTCTGCACGTATCCCCCCGAGTCACACAGTAGGTACATCGCGAGCTCCGTTCTCTCTTGATGTTCGTCCGTCTACTTGACAGATAATGTTTTATTCGAGCCGAGGGGACCCAGAGAATGTGTGTTTAATTTATTTGAGAATTTATACAACAACAAGTTAACAAACTGTAGAGAAAACTGGCGATGTGCACTTTAACAAACTAAACAGTTTGACACATAACTGACTCTCTGCATTATCACCATACATTTTATATAAACCTACAACCAAAAAGTACGTCAAGTTTAACATTCGAGATTTTCTTAGAGACAGACAACGACGACGGACGATAACGCAGCGTAGGCTCCCCACTCCCCCCACTCTAATTCCATCGTCATAAGGATGACATTGCCTTAAAACATTATTATAATTAGCTAATCGGCCAGTGAGGTGGCACCACATAATCTATAATATAAAAATGAATCGCTAAATGTGTTGGTAAGCGCATAACTCAACAACGGCTGGACCAATTTCGACAATTCTTTTTTTTAAATGATCGTTGAAGTGCAAGGATGGTTTTTACGTATTTTTTTTTTTATTTTTTTAGTTTTTATGTATGTAGGTAGGTAGGGTAGGTAGGTATACTTTCATAAAATCATATATTAAGTAGGTGGAACGATGTTCGCCGGGACAGCTAGTATAAAATAAAACATTATCGATTTTGGGTCTGATTAAAAGTTACTGTGATTAAAAATAATGGTAATTTAAAGAAGAAAGTTCAAAGTGATGTTCAAAATAATACATTAATTATTATTATTCCTTCAATGTGTCTTTACTACTAGTTGAAAAATACAAGTTTATAGGATAACTAGCTTTTGCATGCGGCTCAGCATACTACGAACGCATATAGGTAATATAAAACACGATCTCTCTATAATGTATGGCGCACCTAATAAAATAGAGTTCAAGCTGTTTCAAGTATCTACTCGTCGGCTGAACCGATTTTGATTATTTATTAAAATAAAAGAAATATCCATTTAACACAATTTATTACGGCAGTGTCTTTGGGAAACCTAAATACCAAAATACCTTTATATTTTCAATACAAAATAAATTGTTAAAGGTAAAAAACCATTCGACAATTGTTAATTTATTTTTTTGTTAAATGTAGATATCGATAAAATTGATATTCCATTTGACCTCATCACTAATTGTGAATGTAATGTTAATGACCTCACCACGAATGTAATGTTCGGAATGTTCCAGAATTATAAAGATGACCTGTGTAATCCAAAACAATCTTTATTTCTGAAACCATAAGGTTGATTTTAATTCGAGATTTAATTTAATTTTTAATTAATTGAAATTCAATACGATTTGTTACAATAACTACTACCTATATCGTTAGTTATCGGTGGTATGTGATACCTCCATTTCTTAGATTTCTTCTTCTACTATCATTTTTACACTGCAACATGACACAATAAGGCGTATACGCGGTTAAATCACGTAAAACAAAGCAGGGCACAAGAAGACTGACTCGACTCGATGCGATGAAACACGACTGGGGACGATTTAAGGTAGTAGTATGCGTAACTGCGCTTACTTGTGGCACGCGTGCCGCCCACTTCGCACTTCCACTTGTAGTGTAGCCATCGTCAATGTGTTTATAGCACATTCTGAGAGGATCTACCTACCTCGCTGAACATAATACCTACCACAGAAATGTGACGACAGATACCTAGCTTAGATATACTTTCATATGTTTAGGTAGGTACATATAGACGAGTCGATATTATGTCCCTTGGGTGGAGAGGGTGAGTGTCGCCTGTCAGAGGGTTGTGTCGGCGCGTATTGACAAAATACCGCGGGGTCGTGACGTCACCCCCCCCCCCCGCACACTCCCCCCGCGACCGCAACTGGCTCATGTCACAAACTAACATACACTTGAACACTATGTCATAGATTCTCAAGTACTCACCTATCTATCGTGGTGACAACTAGGTACCTACAACAGTTTTTATTTCCTTTCATCCGCATGACAAACAACCATTTTGAGATAATCAATAAAATAAAATAAACTGGTACTAGTGTGTAGATACCTTGATAGGTGGGTGGCAAAGCTAAGTAGCATTCGAGTCGAGTGGTTGTTTGTGTCTCCCTTACATTTCAGATATTAAATTAATGTTAATCTAGAGTCCAGTTAAAGGTTTCCACTAACATTTGTACATAGATACCTACTTAATGAGTAGAAATAGGTCTCTTCTGCTAGACTTTAGGTGTAAGAGTCGTCTCTTGTTACTAACCTCGTGTTAGACATTATTTATAAATAAATATATTAGACTTCAGATCTGCGTTGCTAGGGCTTAACGAAAGACAATATAGGTACTTGTATGATTGTCATCAAGTTCTTATTAGTAGACTGTGCGGACACTGGTTATAGAGTTATAGAGTCGTTAACGTTGTATATTGTGCCTATGCGTATAGACGCAGAGCTACTCACAGTGAGCGAGGAGATAAATAGATGATAATGGACGCTCAATAGAATAGCTAGCCGGGGCCGGTATTGTCCGGCGCGCGGGGGGCGCGCGGGGCGCGGGGGCGCGGCGGGGGGAGGCGCGCGGTCCAATGCGCACTGCCCGCCCCGCCCACTGCGCCGCCCACACACCACCACTAAATCACCACGTCCCTGTCAATTACAGCGCACCCTACGACCGATGTAAGTACGAGTACACACACAGGCACATGTCACTGTCTGTCGGTAACGTGACATGTGACATGTGACCGTGATCATGATATTCGTGCTGCGTTATTACTTAGGTATCTATAGACAAGCGTCCCAGATATTCTTTATTAATACTCACTACACACACCAAGGATTTATTTGTAGCTAAGTACCTGCATATCTAGTTATTTGGCCACCTTACCTTCCTATATTTTCTGGCACATTTTAACAACTAATGCAGGTAGGTACTGAACCTGTACCTAGCCGTAAAAACTTACATAATTTATCTCCTTGTTTCCACAAAGCCACTAGGTATAGGTATAAATTAATTTATGCTCATTTTGAATATAATTATAGGTACTACTACTAAATTGACATTTTTTACTAACTTCATTGACATTATGTATTAATTCTATTGACATTGTATAAACTTCATTGACATTATATGGGTACTAGTTAAATTGTAACAATTAAATTTCATAAATCATAACAGATTGTACATTTTGTTTAATATTATTATTGCATATCTGACATGGATAAACTGTTGAAACCATAAACCTATGTTAACCTTTAAACCTAATGTACACAGTTACGCAATAAATGAATCTTTATCTTTATCTTTACTCACTTTTGTCTCCGCATCACTCTCTGTTCACTGTTAGAGAACGCTTGTAAACACTATGACCACCTTAGTACTACGTACATCTTATTTTTGTGCAAAATTTTAAATAAATATTAAAAAGTTCCTGCTGGGGCACATAATATTTACCTTTTCCATTTTTTTCGCGATAACAGTTAAGGTTCAAAATGATAGTCAATAAATATTTCGTATGCAAGACGAATACTTAGGCATCTAAGCACCAAACTGGTAGTAGATATTTTTTGTAAGATTTGTAAAGATAGGTATTAGTCGTAAAGATACTTAGTCTAAATATGAAATGAAATTAAATCTCGTTTATTAATCTAGGTTAAGAAGGTCCTGTTCTTACATCTCGAAAACAGTGCGTTGTACGAAATTTTATAGGTACTACAAAATGAGAGCTGATATAATATGAGCTTCGAAAAATGGTCGATTTTCAAAAATGTGTTTAAATTCTCTAGCACTGGTACCATTTTTTGTTTTCTGCTTAAAGTCAAAGTCAAAGTCATTTATTTGCTAGAATGTATGTAGGTATACCTACAAAGTATGATGTTATAGGTTTATATAAAGTCCATTTACAATCTCCCAATATTTGGTGTGCAAACATTTTCACCTACCTGACTAAAATAATTATTATTAACCTCACAATTTCAAATTATCATAATGTCAAATAAGTAATAATAATAATAAATTTAAAAATAAAATATTGATAATGTCGATTAATGAAATTAGAATTATATGTCAATGTGAAGTTAATTTTGAGTCAAATATATCAATACTATAATAATGTTAGTTTACTTAAAATGCCCGATATGTCACAAATTCATTAAGATCATAAAAATATTTTTCTCTTAACCATTCTGTTAGTTTTATTTTAAATCTGTTTAAAAGTAAATCTTTTATACACTTTGGTAATTTGTTATATATATACCTAACTACTAATTGCATTTACATAACAGTTTTTTCTATATAATTCAAGCTTACAATTGGGTAGACAGAGCTTGTGTTTGTCTCTAGGAACTGCATTTCTCTTGCATATCTCGAAAACAGTGCGTCGTATGAAATTTCATTGCATACCTAATGTATAATGATAGCTGATAAAATTCTCTACAACTTGGGCTTAACACTTTTTACCCAAATAAGGCGAAGTCAAAAGGAAGGGTACCTAATGTTTTTGGCAGTCTATGTATGTATTGTGTGTATGTATGATTCTATGTTCCACCGTAGCGCCTACTGATGAACCAATTTTAATGAATGAGGTGTCAATAGATTCGTGTT
Source organism: Laspeyria flexula (assembly GCA_905147015.1). Taxonomy (NCBI): domain Eukaryota; kingdom Metazoa; phylum Arthropoda; class Insecta; order Lepidoptera; family Erebidae; genus Laspeyria; species Laspeyria flexula. The sequence goes on from LR989953.1 coordinate 105,767, forward strand.
AGTAACCCGGGTGACATAGGCTATATCATTTTTTAATGTGCTCCCCCCTCGGGTTCACCTGGGGGTAAGGACTTTTAGTCTGTTTATCTCCTAACTAGTCCAAACAAAGTTCATAAGTCAAAATTTCAGCTTTCGACATTTCCCTCCACAGTACCATTGCGAGCACTCATTTACTTGACAGAAGAGTAGAAAACATTAAAATTAGTGCATCATACTTTACATAAGACCATCTAATGAGCGCAATCTTTTCAAAATAAATAAATAATTAAAATCTGCTCAGTGTTTATATGCTTGACCGGCCAAAAAGAGTTTTGTTCCTAAATATTCTAAGTATGTTGAACATAAAAAAAATGTTTGGACTTTTTAGGTTCAGGTTTAATTAACCCTTAAGAACTTTAACCCGTAAAACCCTTTAAGAATAAAGAGTGTAAAATAAAAAATTATAAAAAAAGATTTTTTAAGGACAAGCTTTCAATTAATAAAAACGTATTAATAATTTTAAAAGCTTGAGGCACTGAAATGGGATAATAAACCAGAAAAAATGGCATATAATATCAGTGCCTCAAGGTTTTAAAATTTATATAGATTTTACTTTTTGAAAAGATCTATGTTACGGCCCTTAAAATTATTTTTTACCTTTTAGTTCACGTTTTTGTTAATTGAAAGCTTATCCTTAAAACATCTTTTTTTTATTATGGGGTAGTTTGGTGCTGTAGTGGTTGCTCTACAAATGTAAAAAAATAACAAATCAAGGGTAGAACTAGAAGGAATGATACAATTATTACAATAATGCTACTCTAAGTAAGTTACTCTAAATTAAGTAAGTTTAAAATTGTAAACTAATTAGACGCCAGCCACTTTATTGATATCGTTAGATTTTCTTTAATCTGACATAATCCAAACAAAATTTTATAATGTACCTATCTGATTGCTCAGGCGCCTACTGAAGTAACGAGGATTTACTTACTTACATGTGAACTTGGATGATATTTCTTGAAGAATGTATGCGTTGGACAATTACCTCGTGCGTATTTTCTCAAAGTGTAACACAATGGTGTATGAGAGAGATGCGAGCGATAGTGAGCAGTGTCGTGCGTGCGCCTTCATTGTTACAAGTGATGGTCGGCAGGACGCGACGTGATCACGTGACCATATAGGTAACTAACCTATTAATAACACGTTACACTATCGATAGATACGTACTCATTAACGTTTAGGATGAACTTACAACTCCTTGCAAAGAACTCAAAAGTGCAACAGCACTCGACAATTGGACGCCACTCGACTCTACAATAATTCATTGTCGTTCAGATTGGTATCGCTTACCTATTAACTGATGCAGATGTACGAAACATAATCTGTGTGATGCGTCATGCGTGCTATTTGCTCTCCGTTACCATTGAACCTGTTCACTACAAATACGTATCTAAGTTTTTCTTACGACTCTACCAATCTACGTCGGAAATATTATAAAACCGGTTAAGGGCATGTCGGACCATGCTCAATGTAGGGTTCCGCGCCAAAAGAGCACATCTTCATTGTACTTGCGTCCTTTTTTTTAAGAACGCAGTTTTCTTTAGTTTTTTTTGTACCGTTAATACCTATAACTTAGCCGTAGGTAACTACATCTTGTTGTTACATTCGAAATTTAAGATGCACGAGCTTTGCTACGGTTCAGAATGAGCTCTTATCTGAGCATTTGTAGGTATGATAATGTTATAGTAAGTGTGTTTATATGTATAAGTGTATAACAGTAGTGTGTTGTGGCGCAGGTCTGGAGGCGCAGGTGCAGGACACGTCCAAGGACCTGTACTGGTTCTGAGGGGGCGGCGCCGGCGCTGCTGACGCCGGCTCCAGCGACTAGCGACACGTGCCTCTAGTGTAGTGCTCCTTAATGATCGTGCGAACTACGTGACTAAGACATTACGGAGCAGACTGTTCGTTACCTATAGCGAGCCTACAAGATGTGATCATGAAGTTGTGTGTCGACAGTTTTATAAAGCATACAATAGTAGCGGAGTTTCTTGCGCTTCCCTAATTGTGCGGAGTGCAGTTTTTGTCAAATATATAAATATTATATGAAGCTACGCAATGTGTCAGCCGGCCTCCGCCGCCGCCGCCGCGCTCCGCCGCCTGAATTATATATGAGCAGGTGGACACTTCGAGCCACACTCACTCCGACACTCGGAACTGGACCTCTTGTACTCTACAGTAGGTACCTTCTAATGAAGTATTCAGTCACGTAAACAACAACACACCATTTTGTAAATGTAGCAAACTGAATGTAGTCCTTCCTAGTTCGTATTGTAAGTACCTTAGAGGTAACGTAAAAGCTCCTATTACCGCCAGTTTTAGCTGTGGATTCACTTTAAAAAAATAGATATAAGCTGTTATGTTAGGAAAGCTGTTATAATTTATAATTAATCTCAACGAAGTATTCTTTGCAATTCAGTACTTAAATTCAATATTCAATAACACAATAATTACTAAATAATTATTTAATCCAAAAGAGTAGTTGATTCTATTACCGACCCATAGAATGCGGCAAGATTCTATTAACGATTTTTCTACTTCTTTTACCGACCGGTACGAAGTTGTCATTTCTTCTATACTATTAAATAAAAAAAAATAGTTTTTAAGGCATTTATTATATAACAACAATAGTTATGAGATCAACATTATCACAATATGAACATAATTATTTATTGCAACGCTTAGAGCACTTATTTTTTGTTATTTTAGTGATATATATATATAATTAAAATATAATATATATATATATAATAATATATATTTATTATTTCTCTTGGCACGCAGAGTTATCCTCGGTATGCCATAGGTTTTTGAAGCTTCGTATATGCTGGTCTCTTCATTTATAGCTAGAAGCGCAGTTTCTAGTTGAGCAGAGGCGTACTGCTTGCGCTTCTACGGCTCCATGATTCTATAAAAGAACACAATCTTTAAAGAGATATAGATAGAGATATAAGTTACACGGCCCGCATTCCGTCCCGCCATTTTTATTTGATTTGAAAACATATGAAATATAGCCAATGCCATGAAGCATGACTGAAACTGGATAGCAAATATTATTTTACATTAATAATATGTCCTGTGACAAAATCTCTCAAAACGTCACGTATGCAAGAAATAAGCCAAATTGTTCAAAAATATACATTTTATTTTTGTTTACTATATCACCAAAAATATCGTCACAGTTGTGAGTCGGTAATAGAATCAAGTATGAAGGTCTATTAGCGACCCATTATAATAATAGGGATATTGTCTAACGTTGAATCGAGTTTTACACAAAATCTTTAAGAAATAGCTTTGTCGTTAATAGATCTAACGATGTAAAATAATTTTAAGAACTGAACAAGAAAACAATAAAATCAAATGAGGTAGTTTATAATTGATATTATTTTAAAATACTAAATGTTCTCAAAATTTTTAACAACGCCATGGGTCGTTATTAGAATCAAGTTTTGAAATTTGGATTGTATTACCGCCTTAAATTAAAACATGATTTTATAACACAAAAACCAATAAAAAGTATTATATTAAGAGTTAGTTTAGAAAAAGAATATATACGTTACAGTTGTAATGTGATAACAAGAAGACAAATCCATTTTTAGTGTGTTATTTTCCTTAAGTAATATTTAGGTGTACTTACGTGGCTGGAGACGCGACACTATGAAATGTGCGTCCGCTTCGGGCGCGTCCCACTCACATTCAAATTATTTCTTTCACTGGCTATTTAAACACACAAACTTTACTCTTTTTGGTGGCCAACAAAAATACGAAACTAATTTTTAAGGTATGACATTTCTGAAACTCTATTTTATGTCCAATATGAGTGATTTAAAAATTGGATCGTTAATAGAGTCACATTTTAGGGGGTCGTTAATAGGAGCTTTTACGTTATATTGTTTAATTGTAAATATTATATGCATTAGTAATTTTGAATGTTTTATTCAAAATTACTAATGCACATAATATTTACGATATAAATAATATGATCAATAATTTATCGATAGTAGACGGTTGTGAACACGTTTATACTTGTCATCCTGTTTACGAACGTTTGTAGAATGGCTAATATCATTTTTAAGAACAATAAAAACGTGTTATTTTTGTTATAGCAAGTGTTATATATGGTCGGTGGGTTGAGTCGACCACTTTGGTCGGTAGTATTACAGACTATATGATGTCGGCACACAACTACATAGTTCGGCGACGGCGGCGCTCGCGCCCAGTGACTTGTGATTATTTCTGAACGTTGTACGAACTAGTAATATTGTGACAAGTGGTGAAAATAGTAGATATATAACTGTGTACGTACGTAGAGTAACTAGCTGTAATCATATATTGTACATACTTAGTTAGCTCTTATAACTAGCCAATAATGTGACAGACATTGTAGATAATGTACTTGTAGTGTAACCCCTCGAGCACACACCTGCAGACGAGTCTGCGGGCTGTCTGCGCTCGCGACCTCGCGCGACACAACCCTACAGTAAACAGACACATTGTACATAGCAGGGTTTGTAAATGTTTACAGAGATATGATTGTTACAAGTCGAGACAAATAAATAGTTAAGACAGAGCTCGGTGCGGTTGTGGACGAGGTAGTCTTGTATATAAGTAAGTAAGAGTGGCGTGTCTACTTGTGATTGTGTCTGCTTGTGGCGCTAAACTTGTGATGTCATCATGTGTGAGACTCGAGCTGCTTTTTGTGCCGCAATATGTAAAATACTAGAGCAGGCTTTCAGTACAAGGCCAAGGCACAAAAAGTAGGAGAGCCGCCGCCGCCGCCGCCGACCGAGTGGAGAGTGACGGCACACAAACACAATCATGTATCGTCTCCATTCGTAGATAAAATGAACTTAAAAATAAATTCCATTATCTACTGTGATTGTTTCACTTTGTGGTTTTATTTACTTCTAGTCTTCTCTTCGTCCTATTACCTAATATCTAACAATGAGACAAACGAGAACCTTGCAGACTAACATAGGTACATGCTATAGAATTTTTGTTAGTAAATATGTAAATCTTAAAATGATGTTAGTAACACAAACTTCCTTAGCACAATGTCGCAGTACGTTCGTGTGTGAGTGTTGTACGCACGTTGTGTGAGGCTCCGGAGGGTCCGCGCCGCAACAGTGCTTGTTGGCTCGCTTTTGGCGCTTCCTTCTTTGCACTGGCACCTACCTATAAGTACAGCACTTATGAAAATAAACTCCTCCAACAAAATGTATGAGCGCATTTATTTCATGGCGTACAATCTCTATTCGATGTCTAACATGCATACTTACAACTGAATGACATTTTTCTCTATAATGAAGGAGCCCCACTGGGGAAACTCCGAAATTTACCTAATGGTCAAATAACATATACGTACCTACCTATATTACACATTTCTTCAGATAAAATAATACACTAATGTATTTTTTTAAATCAAAGAATAAATTAAAATAATTCAGAGCAACTCGATTTTTCACTTGTACATTTATATGTAACAGATCATGCAGGTTTGCTAATTTTGACATTCTAAACAACGATTACAGAACAGAGAATATCAGTGTAGAGCTAGAGCTCTACCGGCTCCATAAGTACGGCAAACTCATCATTTCATCCATCAGGCCAACGGCGTCCACTACTGGAATGTGTCCAGGCCTCACCTAATTTCCGCCACAGCGAGCGATTTTGTTGCCACCTGCAACCAACAGCCACCCGCACCCTTAACCATGGGAGTGATTCTGACTCGTCGGATTGCTCCCGGGTCGTAAACTTTTTCGTATCTCAGAACGACGTATTCTTACGGCTTATGTTTTTATTAGAAAATAGTTTACCGTATAAAAAATCAAAAACAGATTAATTTAAGATTTTTTCTACAACTTCGCTCTGTTGAGCATATCGGACGATAGTCTAAAACATAACTGTCTTTACTTTACCGTAATGGCTACAGGAAAAATGTCTAAATACAAATTTCCCATCGATTTTAAAAGATAGTCTTGATGGATTAGATTCCCAATAAAATTATAATTTGTTGTAATGTATCTTGCTGTAGAACTATATTTACTTTCATTGAAGATCCTAAGAGTAAGAAATATGACCCAACTTCCAGTCAATAAAAGCTTTATCCAGTTGTATGTTTTGACGTTTGATAAATCATGTATTTTTTTTCTGAATGATCATAATGAATGATCTATATGTCAACGTCACCTGTAATGACAGAATTAGATAGGTGTCATCTTCAAGCTGACAACTGATTGCGTAGTTGCGCACTCACGCGTTAAACATTTAAAACGAGATGATTGTAATTAACCTTTACTTATTAAACTTGAATTAGGATGCGCTCTAGCAACACTATAATAAGATAAGCACCAGCACCAACATAATCTGATCTAATCAGAGGGTACCTAATAATGAAGGTTCGTTTTTTGGTAGTTAAAGTGAATGACAAGCAAGTCCTATAAAAGTGTGAGAATAGTTCGATGAGAATTAATTGTGACTTAATGTTATTGTCGGCTAAAATCTGTTAATAATTCTACATTTTATTTCACCCTTGAAAGCCATTAAAAATTATAGCCCACAGCAATAGACTGTTTAGTGAGTACTATTAGGTAATTTATAACTTAAATGTTAGCGGACGAAGAATTTTCAATAAATAAAATAAGTGTTATAGCATGGCACTGCGGCAACGGTCGCGAGCGGAGTGTTTCGTTCTCAAATCTCCTAATGTGTTTCTAAATCGGAACCATTGTGTGCGCGCTGTATTATTATCTATCGAGCGATGGATCGCGCTCATCAATCCGGGACTCGAACCGAGCACCGAGCGGTGGGCGCCGCGCCGGGTGCCACTCGCGACTCGCGCCGCACTACGGAAATAGCGCCATTAGGTGCGGGCGATGTTTGTAAACACGCGACACATTACGTCGCTGAAATAGACGAGCATTGTCACCTCGAGACAATCGCACGAACAACGCGCTCTCGTATTAATAGAGGGTGCGAGACGCTTTTGGACACATTATACACATTCCACGGTTTCACGGCTTCACCGCTCACCTAACTAAACATTGTAACTGAAATAAAAGCGCGGCTCGTCTGCCACGCGGGAAATTTGTCGCGACACTTAATTTATGCTAATGGATCGTTAATGGCGTCATAAATATTATAATTAGTGTCGGTTACGTCCGTCGGCGAGGACTTCATCTCGGCTCGCTCGGCGTGACGTCACACCTCCGTCTATCACACTTCTAGTTAGAGTGCCGAAGGTGGTACGACTTAGTATGCACGACACGGTGTCACCGCTTAGTATTGAGCAATAAACCGCTCCCGACTCACAATACGGATTCTGTTCCAAACAATGACATCGCCGAACGAGTCTCCGCATTAACTGAAGACATTTTTCCAAGCGACCCCTCGCTTAAGTTGGAAATAAATTAAAGAATGAACATGAGGCGATCGTAACCTCGGCCGCTGCCTATTGAATTACAGATGAGACAATTCGCTGTTAGTGAGTATGTAATAAATGATGAGTTATGGGAATGTGTCGCTAAATAATGATCAGCCGGCGAAGCACAAAGCTGCGGCGAGCAAGGTGCGCGCCCAACTGTAGCGACTGATAAAAACTTAGCACTACCACCGACCGGCGCCGGCGACCACTGGCATCAAGGGCAATATTGCAATATTGCGATATTGGATTACTGCAATGGACTCCTTCTGTGCTCGTCATATCATATTTATCTTTAAATATTATATCTGTTTTAAATTGTAATGCAATGATATATTTCTTTCGACGATTATTCACCCTGACTGGGTGACTTTGCTATTTCCGTATTGGTGACATTCTTAGCATGTCTCGCGACGATTCTTTGTGTTCTCAGAACGAGTTTTGTGGAATTAGCATTATACACAGGTCTGAATAATATAGTGAGTTTAGTTTCGGCGGCATCGGCAGAAGGTAGAGGTATAGAACATGGTTGTGTGCGTGTTGTGTCGGAGTGTGCGTGCGTGGGAACCGGCGCACACTCCCCCGACGACCGTCGCCCTTAGGAACCGCGACACCGACATTCGCACTAAAACTTTTAGTTTAATACTAATAGTCGCCAGAATTCCTCTGAAATGCTAGTTAGCGGGTCCTGCATCGTGATTCGTGTCAGACATAACGTGTAAAGCGATCTTACTAATCTAAAAAATAACAAACGTACGAGTTGAAGCATTATTGTGAAATTTGTCACTGCAGCTTCACGTAGGTACAGAGTAGTATCGTTATAAGTGTGACAACCAGAACTTCCTAAGTAATTAGTAACGATTATTTTAGTAGAACGCGAGATTATCCCTTCCACCCAAAAACTAGTGTGAACAACATGTTTTGAATTGACTCATTATATTCAGTTAGGTATAACAAGTAAATATATAATAATTAAAAAATTTAAATATGTAACCCGACTGAAAAAAATGAACAGATAAGCAACGCACTAAAAAGACCGAAAAATTGTTGTAATTATTATTCCTGATTAAATTTAAACAAATAACATAATTATTATGTAGTCCCTTTATTTTGATACTCAACTCGACAGGTTTGATTAAAAAAATAGAATTAACTACTTACAATTTGACACTATATGATGTATAATCTCTTTTTAAATATGTATATTATGTAATCTTCTTTTAATTTCCTTTATTTTGATACCCTAAGCGATACGTTTGGTTAAAAAAAAATCTAACTTCTTACAATTTGGCGCCAATAGTCCGCCGTTTTGTCTTTTTATTTTATTTATAATACCTATCTAAGGACACTTGGGTTATTGAGAAGAATCTAACGATACCTTAATTGTCCAAATCCATCCAGCCGTTTGCAAGAAACGTGGGAATAAAGAAATTTACAAACATACAAGATACGCGCGAAAAACAATACCCGTCCTGTCAGTCGGGTAATTAATTATACATAGGTAGAGTGATTTCTTGCCTTCCCTCCGCTACCTGAAGCACCGTGTCGCTGCTCGCCGAGGCTAACTGTACAGGTGCGAGCAATCTTTTATGCTTACCAAATAGCGTGTATTTGTTGAGCATAAAAGATTTTTCGAAGTCAGAGAGACAAGTATTTATTATGTAAGTATAATTATTTTTAGATATGACTTTCATCGTTTTTGTGATAAAATGACATCTAATGATGAAATTATTGAGCACTTGTTGGAGGACGAGCTCAGTAATGCAGAGGAGCTATCGAATACAGAGGAAATGATGGATATGGACACTTGATGAAGAATCAGGACAAGATTCAGAAATTGACTGTGAAAACATTCAGTGGAAATAAATAAAGAGTTTGTCAAAGGTGCTCAAATTATTCGACGAACGTCGAACACGTAGATGGATTGTTATTAGCTTATTTTTATAAAAGATTAAGGTAAAGTAGTATGAGGCTTGCACTTTTACATAAATTTGCTCAATTTGATTAAAATTGTTTCTGTTAGAGTTTATTATTTGTTTGTTCTTAAAAATGTATGAAGAAAAGTTCCTTGTTTGTGTATATTTTTTTATAATCGATCTTAATTTTTAGTTTTACATAAACTTAAATGTAGAACAGATTTAAGTTTATTCCATGATTTTTTATTCCTTATCTTTATCAATAAAAACAAGTATTTTATTTTAATTTACCTTCATAAATCTTATTTGTTAATATCAAGAGGCAGAGTTAAGCTCCAGGTAGATAGTTATTAAGTATGTGACTAAAATAAGAGGTAGGTTAACGTATTTATAGGTGGACACAATCTTTATGTAAAGTCATCGACAATCTGAAATATATTTTTTAATTATTTACGTGTAAATGTGTATATTACAGTGATGTAACTTTCGGATATTTTCCTTTACTAGTTCTAATGTGAAGCGGTTGGTGAGGCACCTGAGCGCTCTCACACGGGTAGTGTCCCGCGGGAGCCACCACATGGTGGGCCGGGCGGGGCCGGGCAGCGCCGGGCCGGGCCGGGCTGGGCCGGGCCGGGCACGCCGCGGAAGTGCGGGCTCGTAACGGAATATCTGCGGCACACGTGGGCGCTGCGAGCCCCGAGCACGTGTGTACGTCACACCTAATGACTCTCTCCTGGTACACTTCACTTTTGTTGTTCTGTTCATTTGCTGGAGGTCAAGGATATAACTCAGCTTCTATTAGATACCCGGCATCTGGAACTGTGCCTCGTATAATTATGATTATTGGTTGCTGCATTGTATGCGACACAGTTCATCACCGCTCGGAGATGACGAAAGGTTGACGTCTCTCCCTCATGGTGTGTGCGTTATCCTTCAGAGGAACACACGTGGGCGATATTAATTCAATCCTGACTGACTAGGAATACTTCGAATGAAATACCTGTAGTGATTGATCAGTTTTATAACTGTTTGTGAGTAGTTCATTTTGTATTCAACAACCTAATAAAATGATTTTTATTTCAGAAAAATAATTCCATCAATAGTATAATTAAGTGTTAGTAAAATTTAGGCTTACATGCTAGTGTTAGTATTTATTAACTTACGAACAAACTTTATTATAATAGGAGAGCTGTAGCTCTCCGCCACAGTTCTCAGATCTAATGTAAATGTTTATTTAAGATCCTTATGTTGTTGTTTTTGTATGAGCGGCAGATAGTAGCGCTCATTTGTGTAGCAAACATGTTAATTAAAAGTGAGTGAGGTTTGTGCTCGTCGAGATAATTGGACGTATCTAATGTGGCGTGATGTCGGAGCTAGCATCGATCACCGCGGCGCGGGCTGGCGCGCACGTGGTCGGCCGCGGCTCACTGACGTTAACGGTTTGTTTGTAGTTAGTAGCGCCGCCGCCGCCGCCGCCACCGCTGCACCGCTGCACCGGCACCACAACACATTGGGCGCTTCTTGTTACCCCCACATTACGTAAAAACATGACAAATCTCACGTTACACACGCTGCGCCGACACTCAGCGCTTTGACGTTAATTGGCCGACATGTTCACTTTAATGGACTTTATTGACAGACGGCCATTAGCTAATTATTACTAGTAGCTGTGACTCTACGTGACCCACTCTAGCGCCGTCGCTCCACTGAGACTATTTTTGATTACGATTAGTTTATTCTCTCCAACATTGTGTGACAGTAGGTATTGTACCTACCTACATAGTTGTTACCTTACACACATTCCCAATAGATTCGTTCCTCGGGAACCTTCGACTAGGTACTACGTCGTCCCAGCGCATATTTTAACCACAACTGAAGAAAATAAATGTAGTAAAAGATATCTAAACTATAAATAATAATGGACGACGTAGACAGATATAAAACTAAAGCTATCATAAAACAGACTAGCTTCACGTCTGTGACAGCAGTTCTCCATGTCGTGACATTTTGTACTCTTCAAAGAGAGTCTCTAAGTGTTTGTTCGAAAGATACAGGTACAAGTAGGTTGGCGCATGTGGACAATGGAGTTGGTCGCCGCGCGGCTCTCTGTCGATCAGACGGTGAGTGACGCAGTGACACGCGACGTGTCCGACACGATATTGCGCGCTGCCAACACTTCAACATTCCTTGTGACTGTATGTGTTTAATTGGGCTCTCGCTTTGTACGTACAATTAAATATTTACATATACTTACTTAATATATAATTAATGATTGCACCTGTCTCAACTGTCACATTGTCTATGTGACGTGTGACAATATTCGTTGCACAGGCACAATGTTGAATGTTAATGACTATGAATGTTATATCCATACATACATAATGTAACTTCATAAACCCAAATAAGTCACAGTAATACTAGGTATTTATCTAATTAGTGTGTGTAAGTACTTCATATTAGTGAAGTACTCCTAACACGACAGGAGGTACTAATCTAATTATATAAATGAATTGACTTTGTTAGATGTACCACAACTCGAGAACATGAAATTAGGCAAGGCGCTATATCAAGTTGCACAAGTTTTTTTACTGTTACTATAATTGACAATTTTTTTTTAAACATTATTTTTAGGTAGGTACTTATTACTGACACGACTTTGTTTCCAAATTTATTAAACTCATTTATTCTATTTTAATTAGAGAGTAGAGAGAGTTTACATTATTTTACATTATTGTATTGTATTGATGGTGATTGTGACGATGATTGTACTGAAACACGTAAACAATAAGATTTAACGTGTAACTTGGACACCGTCTGATGCTGATCAGAAAGATGAGAATCTGGCTAACTAAAATTATAATTTGTGTTTGAAACGTAAAGTTACACATACATATTATATATTTTATGATGTACCTAACTGAGTATGTAACTAAGAAATGATTTTTGAAAATTCATTCTCTAAGAAGAGAAAATTCCGGGCGACATCTAGTCCAAAATAAAATTATGCAAAATAATTGATAAGTATAATAGGTAATATCATATAGTTTAGTCGCCCACCTAATTGTGAACGTGGAAGTACATTGTGTGACCGGCGAGGAGTGCAGCAGAGTGCACAGGGAGGGGGACCGCGTGCGTTATCGGAATAATTGTCACGGCGATAATATATCTGTGTCGGCGAGCGAGATTGTATCGCGAGGTGCGGAATTAACACGTCGCCGCGGAGTGTCACCAACAACCGCCACAAGTACAACGCGACCAAAACGAGCCGCGCTTTGTGTCGCTATCGCAACATCGCTGCATCGCTGCGTGGCCGCCCCGCGCCCCGCACCCTGGCTTTGTCTCGCGCTACCCTCTTATTTATGTGCGTCTTACCGCGCACCTCGCTCGGCTCCGCACCGCACCGCACCGCTCCGCACCGCACCGCTCCGCACCGCACCGCTCCCCACCGCACCGCTCCGCACCGTGCTGTCACACGTTTAGCGGATAATTGCGCAAGTGACCAATGATAACGTGCTACGCGATCTATACTGTGGCCGCTCTTTTGGACCTCATCTTTGTACAGATACAACAACTTTTGCCTGAACAGATACATACCTATATCTTATTATCCTCGCTAATGAAATGTACCGAATACATAGGGAGGACTGATGTTTGATTGCTATTTCTGTGTGTAAAACTCGTCATTTAATAATATCACGTGGTCATCGTTCCATGACTAGTATAATCCGAACGTTGTAATATATTGAAACCTAAGTAGGTAAGTCAGAAGGAACACTGAAATTTCAATATCTTAAGATTTGTATCAGATTATATTGACTGAATATCTACTTACTCAACATGCGAAACGTGTTGATAGCTCAAATGAGATACTAATGCGTGGCAAGTAATGAATAAAATGTACAATTATGTTAGATAACTAGTCTAGTAGATAGCTAGGAGGAGGCTGCGGCGCGGAGGGCGGGGCCTGGCGCACTAACACTAGCACACACTTGTTGTAGTGGCTCACACAACTTGAACACTATACATGGAGCTCCGATCTGGTCTAACGTCATCTATTACATACCTTCATTGTAGTCAACAGACGGAGATCCACATTATCTCTTAATTTCCCTGTATTCATCAACGAAACAAATAAATAAAAGGAAAGCAATTGGCATAAGTTAGTAATAGCCTGCCTCGGCTGGCTTAGCTTCCAATCTGATAAAACCATTTATTTAACCGAAATGCCAACAGTGTAACTACTACACAAACTTTATAAAACCAAAACAACGTAGCTTCGTAGTCGTACAATCTACGATTACGATACTACGATATGACGATTGTAGACTACGCGTTCGTAGAGCGCGGCCGTAGCGGTAAGTAGTTATAACTTAATATATATATATATATCTATACATATAATAAATCTGAAAAAAAGTTCGTTTTTGTACATAAAAAAAATACAATAGAAATAGTCAGGGTGTTAAAGGACAACCAATAGAACCCATTTCCAGCATTTTTTGTCAGTTTGTCAGCTAATTTGTTCGGGCATCACGTAAAATGTACGAAAGCAATATAGATAACTTTTATACACAACGATTGAGCGTAACTTGAAGTAACATTTAGTTTTAGTTTCATTGCAATCGGTTTATAAATAAAAAAGTTACATCAATTATAAGTTAAAAAATGCTCCGTTTCGGGGATATTGACATCCAACCTAAGTTGACCTCATATCTACATGATTAACTATATAAAATAGGGTTCAGCTTACACTGGATCTTATCGGTTGGGCACGACTATGACTATGATCATTTGCGTTTGTATATTTCCAGCGGACACACGTATATGAGAGAACACCTACATTAGTTTATACGTAGACGATTTTTCATTACATTACATTAATGTAAAATTGTGTTTGCGTTCTCTGTGGCAGGGTTAGAGACATGCGGGTGCCGGGTCCATCGAGTAATAGAAACCGGGCAGTGCACGGGAATTGCGATTCCAGGAGTAGCAATAAGGGAACTCTTTCTGTATGCACTACTCTCCTCACGGGTAGTGAATACCTGTGTTCCTCACTTTATCTAGCCAAATATGTTCAGCACCTACAATCCAGGCTTTGGAAATTCCTTCCAGTAACGAACTTACTGTCGTTTTGTCTTTTAGTAGGTTGTAGCGAGATTTCACTAACAACTGTATCAACACATTTTCAATTTAACATCATAGTCAATTAATAACATAGGCCTCTCCAAATACGCGTAATACCACGTGATCCTCCACCTTCCGCATCCAGTCTGACCCAGCGACCTTTTTTAAGGTCGTCGGTTCACATCGTCATTTTTGATTGATTCGTTTCTTAGATCGTATGATTTTTATTGCGAGGTTTATTGAGTCAATTGTACCTTGTATGTACGTTACATAAATCATAAACACACTTCAACTTCTTCTTCTTCCTGTCTGACCGGATTTCATTGGCGGAGAAACAACTTTTATTTTGGAAAAAATATCAAGGTTCCGTGAAAAAATAAAAACCAATGAATGCGGGATTAGTTGTCCACGCGAACGAAGTCGCGGGTACAGCTAGTTACGGTTATATTAATATTGCTACATTAAAAAAAATAGAGTGTCACATTCACGTTAAGACTGATCTTAATCATACCTATTACAGCAAGTTAATAAAACCTGCAATACATTTTACGTGAACTGCATAAATTAAATATCATGGCTTGTGCTTCAAAATAACCTCACAAAGAAGAATAATTGTTTTGAGAGCACTTTCCAAACGAAATGATCTAAAATATTTAAAAGAACGGTAAGTAGGGAGTAGAGAGGCGCCGCCCGTGAGCTCGTGGAGCATGGCGCTCAGTGAACCAGTAATTACTCCACAAATCAGCTCTGCGCGAACAATTTCATATAAAGCAGGTCGGCAGTGATACGGGAAAAGTAATTTTCACGGTTAATGAAACTTCAGTAGCGACCCTCTATCGCCCCCCGCTCCCTCCCCTAGGCTCGTGCTCACCCCCCGGCGGACTGCTCGCTCGTGGTATGAGGATGCCTCTCACTTCATTTCGCGAATAAATTCATCACGCGCGTCATTCGGAGGCGCGGCGGCTCCGACCCGCGCCATTTCACGATTACCCGCAACTCACGATATTGTAACAAATGCATAGTTTAGATATAATTATGTAGGTATACATTATTTAGGTACGACATTCTCAACTACGTTATGTTATCTACTGTTTAGATGCAAACGTGAATCGTGTGGAAGCAGGAGAGGGAACAATTAAATAAATTGCGACATACATAAAATATTGATTTAAATGTTAACAACTTACATATAACTGAATTAAGTATTTAATCAGGGCGGTTACTAGGAGAGAGTGCTGACGAACATTTTGTTTACTTACATGAAAACACCCGATACATGCGTCGCGCGTCGCGCCTCCTGTACACTGTGTACTGTAGTCAGTAGAGCATCTTGCTTCGTACGGCAGAATAGATGCTTACAGAACTCTTAATTTTGAGACTTTTACATTATGCTTAAGTCTATTAAAACATAAAGACATAAAGACGTTTTTATTAGACCTTATGTCCGCAGCATTAGCATGGTTCAGACCATTATTTACATAAACAGTCCACCGTATCTATGTATGTTTCGATTGTGATCTCTCGGCAATAGGCTGAGCAGTGAGCACGTTCACGGTGGCGGTGTTGAGCCGAGAGTCAAATTAGTTAACAGTCGTTAGTCGACAAGCTCGTCCTGTGGGATTACTCGTGTTAATCCCAACAGCGCAGTCGCTACGTAAACAATCCTCGCTACAGATTTACTTTCTACTACTTGACTCCAACGTAAAGCCCACACACGTCTCGGTTTGTTCGGACATGTCTCCATTTTAAATTCGCACCCGATCTATTTAGTATTTAACTTATACAGATTTTTAAGCACGTCCAGAGAAATTCACTTTTCAGAAGATCCTAGAGAAAGGAATTAAATTAATACTGTCTACACCGACATAGTAAGTATTCTTGTCCTGTAGAGTTGTGTGTGATGGAGATTACAAATATGTCTACTGTTTGATAGAGAGTGGTGATGAATGATTCCGGAAACAAAAGACGTCGTTTGTTAGACTTATTATTATTATTGGCGGAGATTAGGTGAGGCCTATGTTCAGCAGTGGACGTCAATGGGTTGATATGATGAAGTGAACCGATTCCACATAAGGCGGCAACATCCAAATTATGCGCCGCAGGTGCACACAGGTAGTTTTTTCCTTAGTGATATGTAAGACTGTTAATATTTATACGTCATCATTATTAATGTTTTCTATCTAATGTCAAAAGCAATGAGTCCTTCTAGACTTCTAAGTGGTATGACATGGCAGCGAGTACGTAATTCTGCTAAAGAGACAGAAGGATTTCATTCTCTCTATAAATAAAAGTTATCGCTTGTATTTATTGCATAGACTAAGCTGCACTATTATCCATCTAACAGTAGGTAAATGTATACTTAGTCTCTAAAATCAGTGGATGGTAATAACGGTAGGGATTCGTTTTTGTTCGGAAAGTTTTATTTTACTTTTAATAATTATGGTAGTCCTAGTGGTAGTAGTGTGAATCGTGTCTCGTATTAGTTCAGTGAACACATGCGTGTGGAGCTAATCCGCGCGGATTAGGGCGCGAGTGGGCCGAGCGCCGCGCCCTGGGGCACGCCCGGCTCTGCTGGGATTACCGCGACGAGGTGTTAAGCCGCGCTTGTTGACCCCGCGTCACTCTCCACACTCTCTGTTCGCCGCTTTAATTGTTGCATTAAGCTGTTTACATACATTTGTAAGTTACGACACGTGAACTTGTTGACAGGTGGCACATTCTCGTATTCGCTACTACCTACTCACCGACATTTAGTGCTCAGTGCCCAGTTCTATTTCCTGTTACCAATTAATATTAGATTTGTCTGTAGGTGTTATTGCCCGTATAAGTGAAACTATTTGTTTTAATTAGTTTCCATTTGCAAACTAATAGTTAAGTGCTTGTTGATAATTACTGCAGTGAGTGGTGTACGGTTACGCACCCGTATTATGTAAATATGCGATGTTGTCGGGCGCTGCTATAGTATTCAGTTATTCTAAATGTCTAATGTTTTCATTGCATTGTGTAATGTGTATGCATACGAGGTGTCCTCTGGTTCTGTGGATGTCGGTTATACCATTGAGCCTCAGCATAACTTGTGGTACGATGATGAATGATTTCTCTTTGAAAATAAGATATAAGTAATATAATATTAACAATGTTCCGCGACATCTCGCGGCCGTATAGATAGTAGCGTTGTCGCGTTGTGTGTCGCGGGTGCGTGTCGCGCGACAAGCGGCGGTGATTTACCGGTGTCGGTGTCAGGGCGCACATTAGCCGCGCGACGTAAATGCGCCAACTAAAAATATCCCGCGCGACATTTACCTTTGTGTTTTAATCCGGGACTAAATCGAGCGGCCCGCAGCGTCCGCCTACAAATAACGCACAATAAATCCCGCGAAGAATGCCACTTTTGTTGCGGCGCGTCGGTCCTTAATCTCTCGAGACCGTTTCACCGCGCGCCACAGATTTGGCTATCCGCGCGCGTATTGAGATATGCGCCGGTCGTTAAACGGCCGCTCGCGCGCATTATTCACTGCGCACTTAATGTTGCGCCTAGTGCGGACTGTGCCGGTTTAATGGAAGCCGATCACTCGTTTATCTTGATGTCGCGCGTTTAATGCGCCGCCGCTCACTGCCATTCATAACACGATCAAATTGACACAGCGAATGTTTGGATACACATTGTTTTATATGAACTAAGACGTATTACCGAATATGTCGGTAGGTCGCGCCGGGTGCGGCGGCGGCGGCGGGCGGGCCGCTCCTCTATAGATCTCTACACTGACATGTTTACGAGCCCGCGTCCCGCCCCGCGCCCCGCTCTGCTGCGGCTCACCCCCGCGACTCCCGCATGTCCCGCGCTTCTTATTGCATTGCGCGAGCGCTTCACTCACAAATAAATTAATTTAAATGGAGGAAATGTCGGTGGTGCGACACAAAGTGCGTGTCGGTGAGGGGGCGGGGGAGGGAGGTGTATGGACGCGCTGATATGTTTATTGTATTATAAGTAGTGGACAGAGTGAAGAATCAAAGCCGCCGCCATAGATTTAGTACGGGTAATGATCGCCGCAGTAAATCTGCTCGCGGCGTGTCGCACCACTGCGCACTGCGCACTGCGCACTACATTACGATACCACAATCTGATTTGTACCAGCTTAACTTGTCGTACCTTGCCAATCGTCATAAAAAAGTGACTTACTACTTACTAGTTAGAAATAGTTAGATATTTATTCAAACATATACGTTACTGAAATTATAGAGAGATCTCTACATAGAGATGATGGAGTCCTCAGATATAGTAGCAGGTGCGAGGAGCGGCGGCGTGCGCCTGACCACCAGGCTGTAGCCAGCAGCCACAGACGTCACGTATGCGGTTGTGTGTGTGATGGACTAGTACATACTATGTACTTGCATAATATGAAACTGAAGTCTCTCATAATAATACCCATTATGTAGGTACAATTATCTACAAATATGGTTGAAGAGAATGGCCCGTTTTTGGCTTTGTATGACGTTCATAAGTAACATGTCCAAATGATATAAAAGGTTTGAAGTTTGATGGCTTGCTTGGATGTTTCTGCTACTATTGGAATTATAAGTACGAGTTTGTAACAATTTCAGTTTTATATTGGAAACTTAATTAATCTTAGTTATTATGGACGTATATTGTAACAACTATTTTTACAATGTTTAATAACTTATATACCTACCTTGGTATTATTTCAAATTGTGACTTATTTCAGGTATAATTAAACGGTACCTAACCTGGCCATTAAAGAGAAGTCAAAGTCAAATCTTTTAATTTCATTTAGATCACATACCTACATGATATTTATGAACGTCATGCAAAGCTAAAAAAAGGTGTCAATAAATTTGCCTAAGGGCCAGTTCACTGATAAGGTTGAGCTCTAAGAAGAACTTGGCAAGAAACTCAGGACACTCTTTTTAATCGCCATAGTTGTTACATCAGAGAGAGGCTAAGTAGAGTTTCTTAACAATTCGTTCCCAGGTTCAACCTATCAACTAATTGTGTTTTCGGAAATTTGGCTGGCATCGTTTGTTTTTCTAAGGCATGGAATTCGCAAGTATCATTCACAAGGTACTTCCAACCTTCTTCGTCCAGATCAGCTAAATTTTCAGCAATATTGGTGTCAAACTTGATTCTCTTTAGCATATACCTACATAGGTTGCTTCTAAAACAAAACAGTCTTTGCAACATTAATTGGTGTTTGACAGGAACAAAACTAACTACTTATTACCTAACTAATATAGTATGTGTGTTGCAGCGCGGCGCAACACGTGCGCGCGCCACGTCACATAAATCTCGCGCTGTCTTGTGCCGAGCGACGCACACTGGAAATATAACATGTTGAGTTTTGTTACCGTTTGGTTAAGTCGCCACATCTTCATGACAGCGCGTCATTCGTCCACCTCACGCCCCGCGACATCACGACATCGCGCCCTCACTTCACTTTAGTGCAGTTGTTCTGAACCTATGGTCCGCGGACCGAAGTGAACGCGCGGACTGGGCCACTGAGATTATACTCGGCAGATTTCTGGAGCCAATCGTTAATTGAACTTTATAGTGGTCCATGAGAAGACAGTATATTAGTAAATGGTCGCTCACTGCTGTACCTACATTATATTATATTGGCAATATTCATTATATGTAACCACATTTTGTACGAGACACTTGCTGCCTGCTACTTGTAGATGATACATTTTAAATTCATATTTGATTTCTCATGAATTCTGAACTAAAAGCTTCGGTAGGCAATATTATAAGCTTATTGATTACCTTTTTTTCATAAAGACATCTCCTGCACTCGTACTCTTACGTCCCTACTCGTACGTCGTCGACAGAACGGATAGTACAAGCTCCATATGTTTGTTACACTCTATACAATACCGCAGGGATACAGCGCTAGACAATGTAGTCTCTATACCTCCTTCGAACAAACAGTCGCTCGATATATGCAATGTCTAAACTATCAATTTTATAATTTGTCTGAAGTACCTACATGGGTCTGGTGACACATAAACTTTGCATAACTCGTACAATTAGTGTCGGGCAACAGAATCGTGAAACAAATAACACGTATCGAGAAAAGAGACTAAATAATTCACGGAATCATAAATACCTGTCTCCTAAGGGAATCAATGGGGCGATGAGCAAGTGGTGCCAAGTTGGCATTGTCCAGTGTTTTATTGAATACTCTTGGATAAGTTAACATAAATATGCCTAAACTACAACACAAATAGACATAGAACAATAGAAGTCGTCTTACAAATAATTAATGCAATAACGTAAATCAATTCCAACGCTTTACAAAGTGTCCAATGGACTTGTTTAAAGTGATTGCGAACAGTTATAATAAAGTTATAGTTAAGTGATTAAAAGTGTCAGGACATGTGACGGCAGTTTAATCAGAGAGGAGCTCTCGTTTGATCTCACACGTGACGCGGCGCACCACGGAAACGGAGACAAAGTGCACAGCGTCGCACTCAACATACGTCATGTGGGACAAGAGCTCGCTATCTATATTGTGTAGCGGTAACCACAACTAACTGATTCATGCATACATAGCATACTTACTCAATTACAGTGTTACGGTAAATTGTTACTCTCAACGTTATCTTTACATACTCGTACTACACTATTATTGTCTTATGCAATGTAGTTCTAGAAAGCTTTTTTTCACATAGCCTCTAGGCTGGACCTGTATCCAAGAGTTTTGAGTACTGTGAGATAGATACTACTTCAGCTACAGGCACAGTATTAGTACTATTCATATTCATAGCGATTGCTTTACTGTTAAGTGTTAGCTCGTCATCAGCTTGTAGATTTAGAAGTCGATGATAATTAAACACTAAATATCCTATGTCCATCAAAATGGTGCATAACGAAGTGTAACAATAAGACGATTGTAACAGAAACGTTACGTCGAGGAGAGCAAGAACGTTCTTGTGTGGCAGTTATAAGTTACACTTGTTTGGCGCTCGAGGCTCATTAATTAGCCGGTGCGCTACGCGAGGGAGCAGTTATGACACTAAGTAATGAGCGCACTACTGAGACGTCAAACATCGAGTTGTGAACGAGCTCCACTCCCCCCCTCCCCCCTCCCTGCAGTCTTCACGGGAGAAAGAGAAAGGGGTCTATTCGAAACTGTAAATTGGGGATTGAGTTGCCGATACCTGATGCAATACAAAGATGACAAAAAGGAATAACTTTCCCTATGCAGATTTTTTTTTTTCGTATGTATAATGAAAATTTTTTTTTGTAAACTCTTGCTATTGGCACATATACTTCGACAGATCTTTTAAAAAAAGGTTTTTAAGAAAGTTTTTTGGTTATGTCAATATTTTCAGAAATAATCCTCCAAAAGTAGCATAAATTGTGTCCCCTCTCCCTCTATCTTCAAAATCATAAAACATAAAAATCACAAAGCTTAATTAATACTGCCAAATAAAATTATTTTCAAAATGATCGGATATACCGTTTTTAAGTTATTGCCGAAAAGAGGACGTAAGCACTATGAAGATACGCTCTTTTGCTGCGGAACCCTACATTGAGCATGACCACATGCTCTTAACTGTTTTTTTATACAAATTGCATAAACTATCGATAAATTACGATCAAACAATTAGGTATTGCTTAATCTATACATACATCCATACATAATATAAAAGGTTTTGTCCTGACTGCCTGACAGACAACGCACTGCCTAAACCGCTGGTCGTAGCGACTTAAAATTTGGAGGGTGTGTTTGTCCTAATGTCTAGAGGCGTACTAAGAAAGAGTTTTTTTTTAAATTCAACCCCTAAGGGGGTGAAAAGGGCTAACAACGATTGTATGAAACTTCTTTGTTTTTTAACTTATAGATTTTAAAATTTGTTTTGGGGTACTACTATCAAAATAAAAAAAAATATCCTCATCAATATTTTTGACAAGGGTGAAATTGGGGATGAAACGTTGTATGAAAAGATCTTTGTTTTGAAGTTAACGTTTTGCAAATTAGTATTGGGATAGGAACTTAAAATA
Organism: Laspeyria flexula; assembly: GCA_905147015.1. NCBI lineage: Eukaryota > Metazoa > Arthropoda > Insecta > Lepidoptera > Erebidae > Laspeyria > Laspeyria flexula. Next base: position 128,283 of record LR989953.1, read on the forward strand.
TTGTTTTTAATATTTTTGATAGGAATGGATTCAGGGGGTGCAATATAATAATAAAAACTTACCCTAAGGAATGAAATACATACATAAATTACATACATAGCATCACGCCTTTATCCCGAAGGCTACCCTTTTGCAGAGGTGTTTCGCACCCACATTTCGCCAGCTATGTTTGGTCCCATGACATAGGGGGATGAAATAGTTGTGAAAATTCTTAGAAATTGATATGGATGTCATTTTCGAGGTTTTCAGGGACGCTGAGTATATAAATGTTATCTTTAATGACGTAAAATGAAATTCAACTCCTGTAGTGGGGTGTTGTGGAGTTAATGAATTGCATTTAAAACAAAGACCTATGTGATATCGAAATCTACGCGGACGAAGTCGCGGGCAAAAGCTAGTATGTAATAAGACAGTTAATTCGTGATATTACGACAGTCAACAAAATAGTACGATTATAATAGGTGAACGTTATTTATAATAGGTCGAGTGATTTTTCAAAATATTTAAAAGAACCTATTTTGTCAACCTTGACACTTAGGACATAAGGTTATTATTAAGAGAATCGTGGCTAACGAGCTCCCCAATCCCCATACACGGCATACTTCCGATTTTTAAACAAAGCTTTGTTAGTGGTTCTGTGTGTTTGAAAGTATAATTTAATCAATGTTGTCGTGTCTACGTCACGCCTCGATTGTATGCGACGCGCGACGCTTATCTTGTACATGCATGTTCTTGTCGCAAGTTCAAGTCAATTCTAATACTAATTATAGACACGTTGTAAAATCATTTTGTTTAAATTTAGGTACCGAATTAAAAAGTAGGTACAGCATGCGTGTTCATAGATCTGTGGATAAATTTCAGCCAGGTGCATCAAGTGGGATTCAAACTTGGTACTTCGGTCCAACTATTTAAGAGACTTAAGTGATGTAAGTAATTGATCGTTTTCATGTTATCCTAAAGGTGTAGACGTCGACACGTCTGGGAGCGCGGCGAAGTGTTCATCCTCTAATTAACAAGTGTCGACACTCGACGTGACACTGTTTGTTTGTTCATGGTGACACTCAAGTGTACATTGATGACACAATCTCTTTCGTTATTCTATCGAAGTGAAGCTTTCTTTTCAGCTAATGATGCCACATGTTAACGCTGTAGAGGCAATAACACTTATGATGTTTCATGTGAACAATTATTGTAACTCTCGTCCATTTATTTTTATATCTACGTGTAATTGTGTAAAGTGTATTCGTTTTATTTAATGTTCGAGGTCTCATTGTTGCCTAACCGTTTTCGAAACGGACAACAATTTAAATGCGCAATGTTCGTAGCCATTTAATTTTTATGAGCTATTCATTATCAAAACTCATTAGGTACAAATATTTTTATTGTTTAGCGTTCATTATAGGAATGCACACTGTGAAGCTCACGCGCATACATTTGACTACAATTGAGCGCATACCTGACGAGTGGCGCTGTGTGGGCGGCGTGTCACGTCGAATACACCAAGTACCTGCGGGTGTATGTAACAATAGTGAGCGGTATTAATGAACAAACTAATTGAATCGGAGCTGCTAATTAGCACTTGTCTGCGCCGGCGACGCATCGGAGCGCGAACAAGCCCCCCCTCCCCCTCACCCCCCGCCCCCCTCACGCCCCCGCGCACCACTAGCGGTAACGTCAGGCAGCAGCTGCTGAAACTCGCCGCCCGACGAATTAGACAGTTGCCGGAAGCGCAACCATTATGATGTATGGGGGTTTTTTCAGAGAATGTCAAGAATTTAGAAAATTTTGGGGAAGGTAAATTATGTAAACGAAAAAACAGGATGTTTAAAGAAAATGCCGGCACTTTTTACTGGTTCTGAATTGACATTCAGCTTTGAGTCTAATTAAACAAAGAACCAGCATATCGATGATCATACAAGCGTCGTGTAGGTACCTACTGTGTACTCACCGACATGATGGTCCTTAGGTTTTGAAAAAATAGAGGAAGGCTTCAGAATATTAAACAGCTTAAAAAAACAAACTAGTACAATATTTTTATAATACAGTCACAGTAACATTGGATTTCGTTCTACAGGTTTCATTTCAGACGCTTAACCAGTATTCCACGCGTATTATTTGTATTATAAACTAGGAACTGTTTGAGAACAGTGGTAACACATAAGTACTTACCTCACCCATCACAGAGGGCAGACCGCTTCAGTTTTTATCAAAGTCCGTCCACCGCCGTCGCCGCCTCGCGGGAACTTTTCACAATTGAAAAACTACAATTAAGTGGTTGTACGGGGGTCTCTCGGAACTCATCAGCGTTAGCAGTTCGAAGTTAAACTCGTTAGTGTTAATTTTAAAAGAGTTAGTTAACGAGTAGATGCACGCGAGCACACTTGCTCATTATTATATATATTTAGTTGTGGTATAATTATAATGTCCAGCGCATTGCCAATCTTTAAAAACCTACTACTGCTTGATGTACTTTATAAGGCACATCAGATGTATTTGGGCTTATTTAAATTCTTCAAATCAAAATATGCCTCAAAAATTGGTTCAAAAATTTTCAGCCAAAGCAAAAGATCGTTGTATCTGGTGATGCCACACACAAAAGTTCTGTGAACTGATTAAGATGATTAAAAGAAAAATGTTTCAGAATTAAACTTGAACGATATTTGAGTTCATTGGACATTAATGGGTTGCTGATGATGATGATGATATTTGAGTTTATTTGACGAGAGTATAGCTACGAGTTGCTTTCTATAAAGTTATATGTAAAAATGATGCACTAAACAAAGTAATCACATCGTACAATTCGTTATGTTGTCAGCAACCCATTACTGTCCCACTGTTGGGCTTGGGTCTCCTCTCCTCTATCTAGAGAACTAAGAGGGTTTAGGCCACACACGCTGGCCTGGTGCGGGTTGGTGGATCAGACATTCCTTAGAATTTCTTCTAGGATATGTGGGTTTCATCACGATGTTTTCCTTCATCGTAAGCAGTTGGTAAGTCATATGACTAGTACATATAAATGTCACAAAGTGAAATCCACATTGGTACTGCCGCTCGGAATCGAACTCGGACCGCTTGATTTGCATGCCGGTCACTTATACATTCGGCCACCATTGCGTACGTTTCGTTATTTTTTTTGTTATATTATTGCTCAATTATAAATGCATGTTACATATAATTATAATAACAAAACTGAACTTTTGTAGTTGTAATTATAGATAGTTTATCTCCAGTTCAGCCCCCTGATTCTGAGCTGTCGGAAAGTTTTCGGCTCGAAATGTCAGTGTAATTGAAGTTAAATAACATAATGTTAAAGAAATAAATGCTCGTAGGAAAAAATCTCAAATTAATCAGATTAATTTTCTATACGGTAGACTATTATCTAAGATTAAATAAATTAAGCCGTAAAAATACGTCGTAAATAAAATTCAAAAGTCTTTATTGTGGTACACAGGTAAGTAGCTGTTGAAAGTATATAAATCTAATGATCAGCTGTGCCCTGCCATTGCGGCTTACAATATAGGTAAAATAATATATTAATATAGTTTACGATCCGGGAGCAATCCGACGAGTCAGAATCAGGGGGCTGATGCGGATATCTATGAGTAGTGTGTGCGATGCTGTGTGGCGTGCTAGCAGAATGATATCTTGTCTACGTAGACGTATTAATGAGGTGACGTCACTCCTATACACGTATGCGTGTGTGTATATTCCGCGACACATCTGCATATCGCGACCAGTTTTTGCAATCTACCCGCATCCGCCCTCCACCGTATGCGCGGAATTAGTCGCATGCTAATGATGAAATTGTGCTAAATGCATAATCGTTAACGCAAGATAACGAGCCCACCACAAACTAAACATATTAAGTATGTAGATAACAATTATTGATCTGTAAACGACACAACTCGTTAATCATTCACTTTTATTTGACAAGATTGTTTAGGGCGGGTTCACTCTGAAATTATAATGATATCGTTATGAATTATGTGGCTACGTTGTCTACGGTGCTACGGCGTAGCAGCATTCGTGTTTACCAGCAGTTTAAGCACGCAGCCGCCTGTTCCGTAGCGTCACGTAATCTCGCATCAACAACAGCTGATTTGCATGAGGTTGGTAAGTGGTGCACGCACACAGACACACACGGTGTGTCTACACGGCGAGGGGCGGGTCCCGCGAGGCCACGCCCTCGCCGCGCCGGATCTCATGCTCACTACTTATAAACAATTAAAAACTTACCCCCTATCTTTTCCACAGAACATAATCATAAAGATTGTCGTTGAGATAACGAGAGTCCATTGAATACGCGACCAGACAGATAATTGAGTATAATGGGTACTTAAAACTATGTACTTAGTACGTAGTCAGTGTTTACTCACAAATATGAAATGATACGTCACACAAGGTACCAAAAAATAGAGCGATAATTGGAGGAGCCTCATTAGACACTATTAGCGAACATCTCTTGGTCATTAGTGCAAGTAGGCTACTACATAACCCACCTCCACCTACATCATTATATTATGTATGTAGGGTCGCACAGCGTGCTCTGATGCTCTCTGTTCTGGTCTGCGCCATACTTGCTCATAGTGATATGAACATCTAGTTTTTCAAAAAAATGTAAATATTCTTGTTGTTTGTAAATATTTATTTATACAATCACAGTATTGGCATTCTTTTGGAAATATAATTGCATACTCAGCACACACACATATTGTATATACAATAGCCACAACATTGTTGCTTCTCTTTTATATGTAACCTAAGTACGTATGCTCAAATTGTTTACATTTTAATTAACTGATAATAATTGCAATATAATGACTAAGTACCTACTAGGTGTTGCAAGCTCTAAATGATCACTGTGATGGAAATATCAAATCACACTCGGTTTGTTCATTTTGTCCGTGTTGTGTTTCTGTCATGTAGTACCTATCTTGTACAAACTGTTGCCCGTGTCACTCTGTCGACGTGATATTCGATTCCCGCGACCAGTTTCTTTCTATTTCCTCATTCGGCGGACTTCAACGAATGTAAAAAAAAAGAAATTAGCCGAATTGGTCCTATCCATTTCAAGTTATGGCGTGACCAAGGAAAGTAGGGTTCGATACGTGATCTTCTTGAGAACGAAAGGAGCAAAAATGTCTAGTCAATCCGTTCTCAAGATAACATCAAAACAGCTGTTTTAAAGGTTGCAATTATTTTCATATATTTTTCAGCTATATTCAGCTGTTCGGGTCGGAGACATAATATTTAGAATATCAAAGATTATAATAATCCACAGTGTTTGATATTACCCAAAAAATTTTCGTTGAAAGTATAGTACACTAAGCGATGGTGGCTGAATGGATAAGGGACCGGCGCGGCGTGCAAATCACGCGGTCCGAGTTCGATTCCGACCGGCTGTACCAATGTGGATTCCACTTTGTAGAATTTATAATGTAGGTACCTACTAGTCAAGTGATTTACCATCTGCTAACGGTGAAGGAAAACATCGTGAGGAAACCCACATACTCTAGAAGAAATTCTATGAGTAGCCCGCGCTAGGCCAGCGTGAGTGGATTATGGCCTAAACCCTCTCAGCTCTCTAGTTAGAGGAGAGGAGATCCGAGCCCAGCAGTGGGACTTAATGGGTTGCTGATGTACTGATGTATAGGTTACTAAGCGTTATCTTTTGAGTTTATCATATTTTTAGGTTTTACGGTTTAGAAGATAGAGGAGGGAGGGGCAATTAATGCTACCTTTGGAGCCGTTTATTATTTCCGATAACATTCACAAAATAAAAAACTTTCTTAGAAACATTAAAGTGTTTTTAAAAGATTTGTCAAAGTATGTGCCACTCCAAAATGTTCAGCTTCTGTTACATGATGTATGTATGGAGTGCCCTCCGTAAATATTTATTTTTATTATTTAACTACCAAACTAAGTAGCGGCCCACACAAGACACCTATTTTTGAAATTACATCTGTAGGTTGTTTCATCGAGTAATTTTAACTAAAATTCCTGTGACATACGAACGGACATAACGAAAATTTAGGGTTTGGCTTCGGAACCCTAAAAAGCTGTGGCGCGTTCGATTGCTAATTAAATATTAATAGGAATCTCAAAGATTGCTTGGAAGTATCAGATGTATTGAGCAGCAGTGACAGATAAGCTATATCTATCACAATTCAAGAACATTCCTCGACGCCGGCAGTTATTTACTTTTTGTACGTGTGTGTAACATAATGAATGAGTGCTACAAGTAAATCACGTCACGTCTACTTGTGTATGAGCCGCGCCGAGTGACATGTTTATCTTTATTGCTCTTAAATAGACGCGAGCGGCCAATAGCGCGCAACTGTCAGTCTATCTAGTTCATTAGTACATATCTGTAGCTATGTTCGTATGGATAAATCAATCGATAGATCGAGGAATGCGCTAGCGCACTCGTTCGGCGAATGGTCCCGAACCACTCCGAATAGTTCCGAATCCGAGCGATCGTAGCGCATTCCTGTAGGTCCGAACGCGACATCCGCGGGGCCCGCGCTTGCCTATATGTAGCTAAGTTAATAGCTTGCCCATACGGACGAGCGTTATGTAGTACTTACTTATTGAAGCGGCTCTAATACCTATTAAATAATATGATATATTTGGTAATAATGCCATTCAAAAGTCGGCTCACATTATCCGTAAAAGAAAAGTCGCGAATCTTGCCATTTTTATGGCGCTGTTTGTAACCTACATACCAACATACCGACGTAACTCTATGTTAACGTATGGGTGTAAGCAGTACGTTTGACAGACGAGATGCTTCACGTGCCGCCGCCACTGCGAGCCCCAGGCCTGCTGGTGAAGGTATGCACCGCCTAATGCCTCGTATGTGCGACACTCGCATAATATTATGTTGTCTGTAGAGCTCTGCTGCTGTAGGCAATAACGACCACGTGAATACATGAAGTCAGTTACTGTTGAGTAGACGAGATGGAATAGATAATGCGTAACACAATGACATCCTGAGGATTAAAAGAAGTGGTATACCACGTCCTTAGGATGTCGTAAGAAATAGTATTCAGTTAATCGTCATTACCCACTAGCGCAGAGTGCAGGGAGGCTGGCAGGACGGCTGGTGCCTGTGCATAGCTCCACGTGTGTCCGCTATAAATCTGCACCTCACCGCAAGGTTAGGCTAATGGTGGGCGCAGGGAGGCGGGCCCTATGGCGCGGGACGCGGGCCGCGGGCGAGGCGCGGGGGGTGCGTCTAATTGCACGGCTCCTGTGTTTTTGCGGTCCTCGCTTCAATCTGTATGCGGCCCGCCGCGGTTCCACGAAAGCAATTACCGCATCCGTCGGCCATCTTGTCCGCAGGGCTCGCGGCCGCGGGACTGAGCCCGGCCTCACTTATGCCACAATTATCGGCAATTAACATAAAGCGCGGCATTCCCACTTCCACCCGCGCCCCCCCCCCCCGCCCTCGCCCGCGCACTATTAAGGCGACTGTTGCTACGTCACAATCGTCTACGCACCAACTCCCAATGCTGCACAATATGATACAGTAGTAAGTTCAATTAGTGTTCTTACGTGCTAATTTAGCAGACATTCATAGCACTAGGTACTTACTTATTATTTTGAATAACATGATGAGTATCGAATTAGTATTATAATACCTAATAAATGTGAGTAGCGCGCGCGACAGTCGGTGGCGGTGCGGCCACTGTGTATCGGTATCAGACGACTCTCCTAATTAGTTAGGACTTCTTATTAAGTGTCCACTTCGATAAGGTTTAATGGTTCCGAGGAGCTCCCGTCGATACGACGACTTTGTTTTTACGACTCTCGTCAGCCAAGCAATTATCACCGTTGTTACAAGGCAATAGAGTAGAAGTCTCATGCACAGTGCTCGGTGATGATGGGTGCGTGTGGACGTTAAATAGCGGCCTTTAATGTCATAGATAAGATAAGGCTGGGCAAGGTGGCGAAGTGCGGGGAGAGTGGGACAGAGCGCACGGTAGCCGCCCGGCCACGGGAGATACACATCGGATCAGCTTTCATGTAGGTCCTACTTCAGTGAACTCACCCATTCTTACTGACTCATATAACACGATGATACACCATATGAATGGTGCATCATACAAAATATACAATTTACGTTACGAGTCGACTTACGTTTACCTAACAATCGATAACAACGAACACTACAAAAGGAGAAGAATGACATCTAGGTGGAGTGAGGCTAGTAAGTACCTAGTAAGTAGGTTCTTAGCTTCTTCCAAATAAATGTTAAGAACGTGATATTGATTTATTTTAAGAATTTAATAATTGATCCGAAGAAACTATGAAAGTAGATTCAACAACATGTAGTACCTACCTAGATAAAGTGACCAAGAAAGAGTAGATTGCATAAATGAAATGAAATTGTTTATTTGCAAGAATGTAGTAAATAAAAAGATGGCAATATGATTAATTGGCTCTATACATTCTACCATAGCAATGGTGTGCAAAATTTAGGTACATCTACTAATCAATTTAACATGCAAGGTAAATAAGGCATAAAAGGTACCTAACGATAACTGGTTCGTCGAAATAAAAGAACATTTGAACATGTTGTGACATTCCGAGATCTCCACAGTGCTTAATGTGCGGAGTTCAGCGGCAATATGCTGCAGTGTTGTGTCATTGTGTGTGACAGAAAGCGCTTAATTTACACGCGAACAGGAGCGGAATTTACCATTAGTACGTTGCGTTGTGCGACTGGGACGTTTTCTCACGAGTCCGTGTTCAGTGTCCGTCGGAGTACCGCGCGGCCCCCGCTGCACACTGCACACTGGCCCCACTGAACTCGCTCACTCACCGTGCGTCGTCCGCTCCGGAGACGTAAGTGCACACATATATACATATAAAGCTCCAATGCTTTGTGTGTATACTTAATATATATGTATAATGATGCCAAAACGTTGTATAATAAATTAGCACTAATTAGGGACCGCCGTGAAATATGGTTGTGTATAACGCGGTTTGTTGTGCGGGGAGGGTGAGGGGGGGGGGGGCAGGTATTTACGTTCAGAGCCTTATTTATGCCGCGTCTAACGCCAGACGACGGCTGGACAAAGGAAATGTTCCATGGCCCATTATTAGTGGCATTATTCAGATATAATGAGTGCGACTCATTTATAAGTCGCTCCCGTATTAATTACCGCTAATAGCTTCCTATTACACACCTCACATACCGCGCTACGCACTCTGATCTAATTACTTACATCGTGGAACGCAATATTTATTATATTACCTACCTTTTAAATATATTATGATGTATAATGCAATATTTCTCAACGTGTGCACTTGTACAGTTCCTCATAGCTGGGGGTCGAGAATCAACACCGACTGGCATCGATATATTATACAAAATGATTAATTGTGCCCGACTATAACTTGAAATAATATATTATGTGTTTTAAAAGTGGCCTACAAATATACATAAACGTACCTAATATTACCAACATGTATACTTCTATCTACATATTATACTAATATTTTATAGAGGTAATTGTGCTTTTGTGGATGTAGGGGGTAATCTTCGAAACTACTGGACTGATCCTCAAATGATCCTCTGATGACGGCAAACAAGCTATGGACTCCTGCAACATCAGTATTGTCACACGCGCGACCATTTAGAACATTAGATTCTGTGACACGACTACTCATCGGTACGAACACAACACAATGTTGTTATGGCCGCGGTCTTCTGTAACCTCCGGCGGCGGGTGGCTCACTTTGAACGGGGGTTACTCGCTGAGAGATATTGTTTCACACAGAGATGCTCCATGACCAACATAGCACGTGGGCAGCTAATACGTCATAATCTGGGTTGATAGTAAGCAGTTATCAAGTAAGTATAGTACGCATACACTGCCTATGCACCCTTCAGATATAGACAATACTAGAAATATAATAATTATTTTGGTAAATTAGATCAGCTTGGATTGCATATCACCTATTGTTTACTGTCTTACTTATGATATTAAAACCATTATGGCATAACCCACGTAACATACTGCGAACAGTCGAACATTTTCAAAATGTCTTTAAATGTTTCACCAGTTTAGTCTGGTCAGTAGGTCTGAGTCTAGTACAATTTTAATTACAAAGAATCATCATTGGATTTATTTTGATTCGATATAGGCGCGCGCAATCTGTAGATATATAATGTAGGTACAGATGTGTAATTAAATCGTCGTCGTCGAGGAGAAGTGCTAATTAGTGGACACTTTGTCGCTCGTGTAGTCGCGACGCAACGTGACGCAACTGTAATGTGGGATAATGCTTTTGCATTTCCGAGCTAAAAGCTTCGAGTGTTTGAGGTGTTTGTCGCAGATTTATAGGTGAGTGAACGCTGATCTACGAGCTTTCAATTAGTGCTCATTAGCGCTGTGACACATTTGTCACTTTCTGAGTAAACAGCACCTCTGCACACAGCGCGGCGCGGCTGCCAACCGACGAACGCCTAATTATGCATCAGCGGAATATTTGACGCCAATTTATAGGCATCACCGATAATTAACTTTTAATTGTGTCCTACGCCACGTCAAGTATGCGCTAATAACGCTAATAGTCGCATCCACTCAGTAGTTGCGAACATACCTAAGTACTTGTCGGAATATTATACGTTCTGTGGATGTGTCGGATCACTAGATCGACCGTTCACACACAAAACACGTACTTACAAGTCGTACATTTTTTATATATCTAGATTTTCATTTCTAATTATGAAATGTTTTACACAATTTGCATTCACCTTCGAATAATTTCGTTGAGGTACGTACGGTACGTCTAATCTAACGGGAGAACGTACCAAACTGGGTGAACTATAAAATATTTTGTATACTTAGGTACAGCGATTTTATTAATTATATTCTTTAAATTTTTGGCGTGGGCAAACAATATCGCGACCTACACTTATTCATCTATAAAAATATTTCGCTAATTATTTAATATATTATGAGTACAGTCTCATCACTGATGGAGCTGTCACATCCTCCACCTGACGGAGGGTCCCCGGGTGGCGCCGCGCGCCCCGCGCCCCTCCGCCGGCGGCATGCACCTACTAGCTCGATCTTTTATCGACAATCATCGATAGTTGTAAATCAATAAAGGGTTCTGTTGTTTTTCCTTCTCATCTCAAATCTCTTGTATTAGATACTTCGTGTGCTTAGTCAATATATGTACGTAGTACGATACTTCTTGGTGCTTGACTCGCTCAATTATTTATTTATGGGAAATATTAAATATGCGACATTAATAGTCGTCGGTATGCAGGTATCATACCGACGACTACATCATGTCATTTGATGTGAAATACAGATTATACATTATTATATGCACATAAAATACAGTATGTATAATATAGACAGCTGTAAACCACTTTACTTAAAACATAAAATTCTTACATTGCCATCACTCTATATTTTAGAAGTAGCTGTTTTTGTCAGAAATAATCCCAATTTATTCCCGCGTTTATGTGACACTGTTACTCGCAATCGTCGTGACAATAATAAACTTCGGGTCCATCCTGCAAAAACAGCACTTCTACAAAAAAGTATTGTGTGCAGAGCTCCAGTTATATATAATAAAATTCCAAAAGCAATAAAAAAAATGAATTTAATTTTATTTAAAATATACTTGAGAAAGTTATTAATAGATAAATGTTATTATAGTGTTAATGATTTTTTGAATGATAAATCTTTGTGAATGACTTGCTTTCAATTTTCAATAAGGGTTAATTATAATTAATTTTTAATATATATTTCCTTTTCTTTTTTTTGACCTCTTTAATAATCATTTGTAGTTTTTAACTGTTGACATTTATTGTATTCGCTGGGATTTTTAATTTAATAATTAATTAAATAAATAATTTTGTAAATTTTTCAAATAATTCATGTTTTTTATTTTTATTTTCTATTTAATTCACATATAAACCTGCTTAATAATATTTAATACTATTTGTACACCAATCTTGGTCAAACATGTTGCTCCACGTTATATAATGAACACCTAGTAATAAGCATTTAAACAATGTAATTATTATTATCTACACATGTTTTAACAAATAAATAATCTTTGTCTTTGTCTTTGTCTATGTTAATGTTGTTATCTAATATTGTTATATTCATGTTTTAATGCTACTTATGACACTAGTTACATACAATATAAGTATCAATTAACATTGACTAATTTATAGCTGTTATGACGACATTATCTATGTCTAGGTACTGGCTACACGTGTACCTCAGTAAATACCTAAAAAAGTAGGTATCTAAGAAAGCACAGCATGATTGTGAAGTATAAGTACTCTAAATAATTCAGTAGCATCTATAGTTATAGATCAAAACGTTCTTGTCGTAGTAGAGAAAGGAAAGTGGCGGCGGCGGCGGACAGATCGCTGTGTGCTCGATATCATCTAATTCAAGGTATAATTCGGTCGTGTCGATGGTCGATGTCCCGATAGTGTGGGTAGGCCGCGGGGCCCGGGGCCCGGGGCCCGGTGCCTGGTGACCCGACACTTTTTGTGCACCGCCAGGCGGTCTCGACTCATTTAAATTAATTAGCGACTCATCTTTATAGCGGCGGCGCAGGTATGTGCGATAGCATCGCGACGACGACGGCAGCCCCGCGATTAATCAATTATTAAACGTCATTATTTATCAGCGGCGGCTCCCGTGGAGTGGGCGCCACCCTGCGACCCTGCGACCCTGCCCGGCTCCCACCGCGCACAACACATAAATCCTAGACAAATGTCCAGCGATGCTCCGATACTGATAGAGACATAATTTACTTCCGAATATTACAACGTCCCGCCTTACCGTACGTCTGTCTGTACGTCTGTCTGTACGTCTCGTCTGTACAAGCCGAGTGCACCGCGCCGGTCGTGCCGGACCACTGAAGCCCACTTTTCGAAAGCCTATGAATACAAAGTGAATATATGTTTTGTTTGATATCAATAAATAGTGTCGTCCGGCGACCTGTTGATCGCTGATGCGATAAACGTAAATTATTCATTTGTGTTTTTATATCGTCCTCAGTGGGTAGCGCGCATTCCTTATTTCGGTAGTTAAATACCGCTGAGGGTACTGTGTAACTGTTACTTGACCGTTAGTCGTAGTACAATAGGGAAGATACAATCTGTACCTACGATATTGAGAGATCTCAAAGGCGCCGCAGCACTTCTGAAATGTAGGAAAGAGGTTCGATAGAAATGCTGATTAGCTATAAGTAGGTACTAAATACCTATGTTCGAAGCTACGCAATCACATTGCATGCACATTGTGGGTTCATTAATTTATATTATAGATATGTAACAATCGTCAATGTCAGTTCGCAATCGTACAGCGACCGAGCTCGACCATATTACTACTACTACTACGACCATTTTACCATTTACCATATTACTTACCATTTAATTTACAATATTTTAAAAACAGCCTTATAATTTATCTTGTCCCAAATTAAGCAATTTTATATTTGCTTGTGTTATGGGTGCTAAACAACTGACATACTACTTAAATATATTTTTTTGAAAATACATAGGTACGTATTATAATAACACCCAGACACAGAACAAACAATCATGCTCATAACACAAAGATCCTGGGTGGGGATCGAACCCACGACCTCCGGCTTACAACACTTAGTTCAGTTACGTAACCAAGGTCGATCCCAGATAGAGGATCTGTGCCTCTGTGGTGAAGTAGCTCACCTACATTTACATGTTTATTACAACAGAGATATTATCTCGTATTGGAAACGGAATTCGTTCGTTGAATCGATATTCCCTTTACCCACGTAACTAATGAGCTTTACATGTACGACTATACCGCACTACTGAGGGACCGCGGCTTTCTTGGAAACGTCCCCGAACGTTTACAAGTGGCTAGTAATAAAATTAGAAAGCTATATATTGAGATAAGCGATGTGTGCTGCCACCTGGCGGCTCCCGACCGCGCTAATAAACATATCAGTGACGTGGCATGCGCGCGCGCACATTCCGCACCCTCCATCCCTCGCCAGACACACAACACGTGTCATCTGCGTCACATTGTCCTTATTACTGACTCTTTTATTAGGTTCCTTTATTTAGCTTATCTATGACTGTATAATGTGGCAGAATAAATACGACAACTTTGTTAATTAATAGCTTGCGCGAACTATAACTCAAATACTTAATTAACAATAAAGAAACAGTTTATAACAAATATGATTGTTTTACTTTAGTACTGCTAGCAGCTTGAGAGACGCTCATGTCTATGCTGGTCCGCACTGGAGACTTGACTTGTGTACTTGACACACTAGGAGAACCACTACAGACAGCTTCTATCGAGGTAATAATTGTTACTAAAGCTGTGATCTTCCTACCTCCGACCCACAAAATACTGTGTTCCACCCTTGAAAAGGAACGGAAAAGTTAGCTAAGAGCTACCTCTCTTGAAAAGATACTTAGAAGTGCAAAAACTTAATGAGATTTATTTTTTTAAATCAGATTGCTATTGATTATTCACAGTTCATAACAAGATGAACGAATGTAATAATAGAAATAAAAACTTCGTGATACGACACGACAATAAAATAGACATATTAAATAACGCTATTTATTTAGAACGGTTCCAAAAAGCCGATTATATTAATTAACAAAATTATATTAAAAGTATTTAGCCGCAACTTGGAGATGCGCATGCACATAATTCATGGTTTCATTAACACAACAATTCGGGTCCCCGCACGAGTGCTTTATTCAGATATTTATAGATAGAGGAACAAAATAAAAGGAAATAAATGAGTATAGTACTTAATATGTACCAAGATATACTAAACTAACTGCCACTTAGTACTGATTTCTTTAGTTTTATTGAACTAAATGACATAGTTGGTTATTTAATGACACGATGTGCATCGTCACAAGGTGCCGGTGAGCTCGCGATACATTAATCATGTGCGAGAGCAGCGGCGCGCCGTGGGACGTCGCCGCCGCCTCCCTCAGCCATTACTCTAGTTCCTTCCACTCTCAGCTCCAGCCTCCGGGTCAAATGCCAACACGATACGTCTTATCTTTCCATCGCGTATTGGGACATGACGACTTTAGCTAAATATAAATTTATTATATTTAACGGTGATATCTGCGCGTGATGGATCGATACAGTCTGCATACATTTAGTTTGTATTCACAGCATGCAAAACTAGTTACCAGTAAGTGGTTGGAAACTTAGTATAATGCTATTCAGCAAATAAGTATTGTGCGATGTTCGGTGTGTAGCGCTCTGACGTGTGTGTATGTAGTGTGCGCTGTGTCTTTGTGCCGCGCCGCACTTAATTAATACAAGTGGACCGAGCTCAGGAGCAAACAAATTTGCCTGCCCTCGGCACTTCTGTCCACGTCTCCCCCGCCCCGCGCTCCTCGTCCCCCGCCCCGCCCGCGTCTACCCACAGAATCATCCGTGGGACCACTCTGAGACGTTTAATTAAATTTATCGTGCTTATCTGTGGACATCTCACACGACCCGATGGGAATCGAATGCGAAAGCTTACCTGCAGACATTTTTAAGATTCTGTATTTCTGTGAGAACTTACTGTTGTGGCCATTCGATTAAATTACACGCAAAATGAATTCGCTCGCGAAATAAAGCGGTACCGGGCCGCCCCGGACAGGTGAACAATTGAACAAATTGCGACAAAAACGTCCGCCGTCAATGTTGTATCAATTGTGCGGAGAGCGCATGCGCCGCCGCCGCCACTCGTCACTGTGCGCATACAAGACAGAGCTCATCAAGAGCGCGAACACTCAACTGCAGATACTATCACAATACATGTCACAGCTTGTTCTGGGAGTCTTTTAAGCCTGCTGTACACGGGTAGAGTAAATAGTAGAGTCAACTAGCATACTACTTTACCAATTCCAAGTACTCTACCAGTTTTAGTAGAGTAACTGTCTACACATAAATTTACATTTTGTTAGTAGAGTATAACATCTGAAGTGGACACCATGAACTAATGAGTCACTCCTGAAATTGTAAGGAACGCTCTAATAAACTTATCGGATTTTTACATAATATTTTGACTTCACCGTTTACAAGAGTCGACTAGGCGGTAAAGTGTACGGTAGAGTAGAGTGGACGCGTGGAGGGGGAAGGAAAGTGTGATAGAGAGATTGTGCGCGGTGCTAGCTACTCTACTCAACCAAATTTTAGTACTCTACTCTACCAATGCTGTCATGTGTACCTACATTGGTATAGTTAGTGGGAAAGTTAGTACTATACCGTGCTACTCTACCGTATACTCGACCCGTGTACAGCGGGCATTAAGCTACTTTAGATTGGGTTGGGTTGGCTTACGTTGGGAAGATAAGAAGTGGCCTTGATAATATACAGACCATTTCTACTTTGTATAGTTACCTCCATGTATATAGCGGTGCTTCAATTTCAAAAATTATCTAAAGTTGTGATAAAGTTATCTTTATCGTTTACTGACCATGTTTACATCGACTTAACAAAGCTTAATGATAGTTTGATATTGTATTCCGTTCTATGCGCGGTGTACTGCGCCGGCTGACTGGAGGGACTCTCTCCTCTGCTGAGCGTGATTAAGCAGTCTGCCTTGTAGCTGGTACTGGTCGCGTCTCTTGTCATTATTTAATCATTATTTATATGCACAAGTGACAAACGATCGGTTGTCGTGTCCCCGGGTGCACGGTGGAGGCGCGCGGGGCGTCTCTCGTGAAGATTGATGTGGAGCTGGTCGATACAGATCTAGGAGTTTTTGTGAGGCGCGGTTCCCATGCGCCAGCGACCCGCCGCCGCCGCTCCCGCGCCGCGGGGCGCCCGCGCAAGTAGCATTCGTCTTACACTGTCACCACGTTCACCAAAATTACGTGAAACGAGTATAAACGAACTGCTCACTCGCAGGACGTTTCTTACTACGACTATATAACTTCTTCCATTTATCAAACTTACAAAACGCTTCAAGTTTGTATAATTTAGAACTAATAAGTACTTGTCTTTGTAATTTAGCAAACATGTTACGAGAGCATACGGTAGAGTCGTGCGGGTGCCCCGACAATAGAGATACTAATAAAATTCAATAATGTGCACCGTGGAGCTGCCCTCACGAGTTCACAATAAATCACTCTCTGCGATATTAATAAGTGGTGAATCGTTTCGACCCTCAGAGAGCGACCCCTGGGCCCGGAGTTGCGGAGCCCTGACACGCTCTACATACAATTAGGTCTCCCCTCAAACATGTTTGCACTACAATTAACCATGGCATCACCACGTGTTGGACAATACACGACTTGTATTTTTTAATATCGTTGAACAGTGGAGGGCACTTGCTTCATGGTACGAGTACACACCAGTATTACTTTACATCCGAATTTATTGAACTTAATAATTGGACCTATAACAGTAAAGTAACTAAGTAGGTTACGATACGTAGCTGGATATTTATCCGGAACATGTTATGTAATTAGTATTACGAATAATGTGTCAGAATTAAACCAAATCAAGTGATAGATACGTTCATACTATATCAATTTGTCTCTGACGGGACAGGATGATGTTTGTGTAACAACAAATAGATAGTATGTGTAAGGAGTGGGCGCGACAAAGTGACGTCGACGACGAAGTGACGTCGGCCATCTGACGTCAGGAATTTTATGATTCCTTAAACAACTAACATTTTTTACAGCTTTAACATACAAGTGTGTTTGTGAGAGGCTGCTCTGTGACGTGCTTGACCCAGCAAAGTGAATTTCGTCTATTATCGAATACTTTCAGACATTGGACTTGATATCTATAAGTAATTTATAAGGCTCAAACTACAATCCCGCAGTCTGAACACAAGAGGGATGAAGTTTAATAACTTAGAATATATTGTGTCTTCCTTGTGTATAGTTAGGTAAAGGTGGACAACCAAACATAAATTAATAAATCCTTGTGTGATGAGTTGATGACACGTTAAAGGGCAGGCTAAGACATTTGTTCTACTTTTGAACTTGACATACGTGAATTACACTTCATAGAGCTTAAGTACTTGACGTTTAAACCAGTATAAGGAACTTTTGATGCAACTCTTATATTTCAACGTTCGACTAAATAGTTAATAAAACGGTAAACTGTTTGGAACAATATTTAGTTAGTAACCGTGAAGTGTAACCATTTCGAAAAATCATTGAACATAAATGTTGATGTTTGCCGAGTGTCCAGCGCGCGGGCGCAGGCGGCGCGGCGGGCGCGAGGTGCAAGGGTTAATATTGGCTCGGCCGATTAACATTAAGTGTGTAAATAGTAGCAAGTCGGAGGGGCCCGTCCGCGGGGCCCGGGGGCTACATTCGCAAGTAATACTCTCGCTCTCGGTGGGAGCGTGCGATTATATCGGCGCGCGCGTCAGCTCTTTTATTAGCTAGTAGCTACACCCTCGGCTGACTGGTGATGCTGTGTTGATTGCCACTTATCTTTGTCTAATCGTGTTATTACAAATGTGAGTAGAATTTGATGTGACTGATGACTTTATGATAACGATTTCAAAACATGAAATATTTGCTTGAAGTTTTTATTTTAATAAATATTGTATAATGCTTTTGCATAGTAGGTAATATAATGTATAATTCTTATCAGAGTATATCAATCGAATATAAAATTGAATTTGTGGTATGTATTCCCTTCTCTCCTTACTTATTCCCCTTGAGGAAGATTCTCGCTATTGTCAAAAAGTTGTCTCGTTGTGTCGCGACGCCGACATTCTGGATGATGTCCTCAAGACGCTTTTCATTAATACAATTGTCGGAGCTCGCTCCATTTCACGCGAGTGAGCACCGTGTCACGTCACGACCCTGGTTTTCATCTATCAACACTGTGTATAAATTTCCTCAATTATTTTCCTCGTGTAAGTGACACAGTGAGACACAGTGCGCGGTGTGTCAGGTGAGCGGTGTCATGGGGTGCGCCTTCTTATTGTCGGTGCCCATTAGATAATAATGTCACATCAACGATGCTCAATTACAAGTGAATGGCATCGAGATCGGCTTTGGAAAGCTTTGACAATCTTTGTGAATATAATTTATTCAGCTGTATTTAGACGTAGATAACATTCAAATGCTAGTGAGAGGTATGTAGTGATCGTTTTCAATTTCAAATAATTCATAAACGCATTAGAAACATCGTATATCCTCAACGGATAGAGCGGTACAAATATTGGTTAAGAAGAAAGGCAAAGGTTTAGAAGATGCAAGAACTGAATTATTGCAACGTTTTATTAAATGAGAAACTTTTACACTTCCTGATCATATTGCAATAGTTGTCAGTCATTGCAAAGTGTCATGGGAGGGTGGGGTCTCAGTAGCACGTGCGAGCCGAGGCGAATGTATTGGCGACGCACAATAGCACCAGTCGCGCACCAGCAGCTTTCCGCGCCCTCACTCGCAACCTACAAGCACCAAACTGACGCATATTTAGGGACACGTCGCAATTTTGCGCTACTTCGTAGCGTAACACGTGTATAATCATTCATCAATCGTCATTATGATTGTAGTTTTGAAACTAAATCACAACAATCGCTTCGTATAGCTTTTAATAATGTAAAAGCTCTGATTATTCTAACGAATCACTCTGTACACTACACCCACACCACACGTAAACATTTATATAGACGTCCTTGTGTTTGGGATCCAGCAGACCACCAGCGCTAGGTTTCAACAACCTTGCACATGCTGAGCTGGACCTTTTTGGTACGATAGGGCACACGCAAGGGAGTTATTAAATAGTTTTCTGATCTTTTTCTTCAAAAATGAATATATTAAAATAGTAAATATTTTCCATATCCAATAAATAATTAAATTAAAAAAAAACAACAAAAAAAATTATATAGTTAACTGTTTTATATCCTACTTTTTGTTAAATTATAAATGCTTATTTCTGTGTTTGTTTGTACCCACTAAATGTTTTGTCTTTCTCTATCTTTCACTAAACTCGCTATAGAATAATTCTATTTAAGATTGACACACTAATAGTACCTATATATACAACATACAACCTACCTGCGAGTATATATTTTTATGTCTATGGTTGGTTACCCTACGCAAAATGAATACTCCGGGTGGCTTGACAAATAGTCCGAATATCCGTGAATATGTCGGAGGTACTCCCCCCCTCCCCCTCCGTCCTGTACTCACGCTTCACGACGATATTAATTCGGTTTTATGACATGCGAAATTACTCTCAATAAATTGTGCATTGAGAAGATAACGGAGGGTGGGGACTACACGTGCTCCACGTTATTAAACTTTTCATTAGCCGCGCGGACTCGACCTGACCCTTGCACTTGTTCAACGAACTGTTAGGGCTACCCCTTCACTCTCCATAACACTCGAGTCCTCTACCTGAGCCTTTGTTCTCGCTTTCTAAATGTCCTGTCTGCCCTGCTTTACAAGTAGTTATGCATTAAATTAAATATAGACAACAATTATAAAAATTTCCATTGCCATAACTTATAGTATATTTATTATACACAATACAAGTCTACTTATACAATTTACTGTTAAAACACCGATACCCATATTTATAATTATTATAAGTAATTTTATGTGTATCGTATTTTCTGTTAATATTATATTTCCTAAGAAAGTAAATGGTGATCAAATTAATATATTTCTTTGTATCAATTGAATAATAAACAAAAAGTGTTATCAACCCTAGAGAGATCGGAGGGCGCGGGGCGCGGACGAGATGAGAGGCTTGCTTCTAATTCGCTATACACAACATTATTTGATTTTTAATTCGGCTCGGTGCAAGTGGAATGAGCTTATTGACTCACTCGAGTGCGCTACCCTATGTTTTGTGCACATCACCGGTCATGTATGAAATAGCGCACACAACACTACGAATATTTTGATGACGAACTACATTATTTCCTAGTAAAGTTGTAGCAGAAACTTCTACGAATATAATATTTGTGATGTTAAAAAGTTTTATGTAGAGATACATAATAATATATTATTGAGGTACAAAACTATTTGTAATACTACTATTGTTGGTAGGCAAGGTTGGCAAGGTCGTAAAGTTGGGCAGAGCATCAAAGTGTTTGTTTGGGACGCGTTCGGGACGGGCCAGGCATGCGTGGAGTATGTGGTGTCGGAGCGGGCGAGGGTCGCCGCGAGGCGAGGGTTCCTACTGCGATATATTTGCGCGAGTAATATTGCCTTTTATTAGTTTTTTCGCGGCGACAGCGATCCGCATATTTGCTTTGATGACGCGAGGGTGTCCCCCCCCCTCGCTCCGCGCGCCGCGCCGCAGAGACAATCGCGCGCGCGCCTTTGTCCTCATTCATCTTCCTCTCGAGTGCTCATCCCTTTCTCTCGACCTATTATATTCTTTATAGTACAAATTAAACTACAAACGAGCTAATGCCGACTAATCCTCGCGCGCGCTTAAAAGCGTTACACTCGATAGCGGAATGTCGGCGATGGCATCCGATGAATGCTCTCAATTAACGTTGTTATTCGGCTGTTTGGCAAATTTCTAATTGAAACGGTGAATATCTGAGACGTGGAGTGTGTGATGTGTCGTGATGTAGTGGAGCGGTGTGAGGTGGAGGCCGAGGGGGGGGGGGGACGTCGCCACAATGGCATTGTTGGCGCGGCTCCAGCTCGCTCGGCGCGCGCTGCTGCGCTCCGACCGTCCACTTACGACGGAAAAATTCAGCTCGTGCTCGTGCAGCTGCAATCATAACTCGTGCTGAAACATTAGCGGCTGCACTCACACGACGCACCATTGACACGCCTGGGAACTACTACTAGTAAACTAGCACTTACTAAATTCGTTAATCGATAGGTACAGACAGACACATTCAGTTCGAAGAACATCCCTGACACTAATGCCGAGAGCTAATTCATACTACATCGTTAGTCACTCACGCATCGTGAGACGCTATAAAACTGAAGAGACACATAGCGCTGGTCTAGGCCGAATTCCGTCGAAAGATCTACCTAATCCTATACACTGTTAAGTCAGATTGTATTTCTGCGAAAGGTAAATATAGCCGAGTGGCTGATAGCAGTTAGCATCAGTTCGCTCGTCTATAAATCTGTCACAAAATGGAATCACAGTTCGTTGGCTTGCGGTTTGCTTTGTTCTATCTTGTTTATTGGTCGATTTTACTCATAACGATTTTATTTGAGCGCTCGTTCTAGGAACATCGAGGTCCCTCCTCCTATACCTAGGCGATTTCGTACGAGTGTGACTGGTGTACCGCGGATGTATGCGTGTCGGAAGAGTGGATGTCAGACGTGGTCTATAAATATCGGCAATGCGTTATTGTAAGTGAAGTGCGCAGTTCATCAATATGTCAGTGGGGGCGCGGGCGGCGCTCGTGACTACAACAAATGTGCACAGCGCGGTGTTGGCACCGGCTCCTCGACTACACTCGCACTTACTCGCCGCGGATATATGTAACATCGTGTACAACACACCTAACTACTTCACTGTATTAGGTGCTTCATCAATCAGCTCCATCCGCTAATTTATGGGTGAATCAAATTGTCTGACGATCATGATTCACTAGCACCTATACACATGTCAAACATGTAACGGTATTTTCACAAACTGACTATCAAGTCTATACGGAGTACGTTTTGGAAGACCAACATATACCAATTTGGTAAAAAGTGTAAATAAAATATGGTAAATATCTCAACTTGATAAAAGATATCCATGAACCTACATTTCAGAACCTGGCCTAAACAAGTATATTCCTTGTGGGCAATTTTAAAAATTTTGTAAATTAATATAAAATATTCTTATGGTGTGATTATTTGAAGATAAGGTACAATTATTAAGTAGATCTTAATTTTTCAAAAAAGTATTATTATTTTCAAACCTAATCGTAGCAAAACATTGGATCGTATAACAAGTTTTGGGGATAAATATGTCGGCAAAATATGTTATATATAGAATAGCCCGGCTGTTGTATATCTTACGGTATGATCGACAAATGAACCGGGCGACTTAGTCAAGTCTTCTGTATAAGCGGCGCTCGGCCGCAACTCGCAGCGTCGCGCGGCGAGCGGATCATCGCGGCTGATAGCCGGTGTTGCCGATTACGTGCTACTACTAACTACTAGATATTCATCAAGTTCGTAAACTATCCATTAGATAAAATGGTCAGCCATTTGCCGCTTTACTCAAATATTTATGGTGGAGTAATTAAATCAGTTAAATGGTAGATGTATTATGTAGTGATAGCATCGGGAGCTATCTTTCTTCAAACCCTTCACTTTCGACCGTTTGATTCGAAGCTGATATCATTTACCCTCGGCCCCGTCGCGCCGCGCTGTACTCTACACGTTTCTCGATAGAGTTTTAACAGTAGTAAGCAATTGTTTATTCTTCAGAAGTCTATTGAATGAATATCAGGTAAAATATGACTCATGTGTTATGGTATGCATAATGTATGTTAGTTGCTGGTATGTAGGTACTAGCAAATATTATGTATACGACATTGTTTTTCCTCATTGGTGTTCCTCAAGACGGCATTCTATGTTCATTGCTTTTCTCAATTATTGTTAATCTTCAAACCTAGAACCTTCAGTGCATATCATCTGTATGCTCTTGACTTCTATTAAGAAGGAGGTCTAACATATTCTGTTTGAAGGTATACCATATCACAACCACCGACTTTACCTGACTCCCTGACTTGTATACACACTATAATAATATATCCTCTCTGATCTCCGTTAGGTCCACTGGTAGATAATGCATAGGGCTTTAAGTTATAATTCCTAATGTCTGCTATAGCTAGCGACTGTCTGGTGGGAACGGACGCTTTGATGTTTATAATTAATCATTTTTGCAGGTGTTGATGTGGATATAAGCTGTGATGTCTAGAGCGCTTGGACATCGATCACAAGGGATGATCGTTTTGCGCGGTGGCATGCGGCGCGCACGAAATGTTCAGAGACAATGATGCGCGCACTAGAATGTGAATATCGCGCGTTTGAAGCCGTGCGACGTTGAGCCGCCGCGCCGGGCCCATTGAGCAGCCGCGTACGTAAATATAGCGCAGTACCGCGCCGCGACGTGCTGCGCCGCGCCGATTGATTTACGAGCGCGCGATAATTTATGCACGTTTAATTAAAGTACCAGCAGCCGGAAGACTCGCCGCTAACTACTTCACAGTGATGACTCACTTCACTCGCCTCTACAGCGCCGCGGCCCATCCGCGCCGAGGGAAGGTTGCATGCACGAGTATATGCGGCGCGGGTCATTAACATATGCCACGTAACAGAGAGTGCCTGCCCGAGCGGCGGACGACATAGCTTGCCCCTAGTAGGCGATGGTGAGGCGAGCCAGTAACTCATAACAACATGTCCGCGCGCCATGTTGGCGATCTTGTCCGCATAAACACCATATACGAGTGGCATTAGTTAGGGTAATTACGGCCGCTCCGTTGCGCTCGATCTCTTATTTACATGCCTGGAGGCTGACGAGCGCCGCACACTGCGCTCTGGGAGAGAGTGACATTGTGCGCGACGTGCTCACCTAACAGTTTAGACAGATATATTGTGTTAAACCTACATTTGTTGTTACTTTAAAAAAGAAATCTCATCCAAAGAGTAACGAGGAAAATGCTCACAGCTCTTATTTAGCATTGCTCCGTGAGACTTGTGGAAAATGTTCGATAACTGTGAAAAATGGAGGCCGCATCGCTAACGGCGCAAATTGAGTGAAGTAACCTCGAGCGCACGACGGGTGACGGCGGCTCCTGCCTGTATTACAGCGCGAGGGGAATATCAAATGCCGCCGCGTCGCTGCCTACCCGTGCGTCGGTCGTCGATCAAACGATATCTACCTGCTATTATACGTTCACAGCGCTGAATCGCGCATATTTTGCCACAGAACAGTTTTTTGTACGGAAAATGATAATCCAACCGGATAACGCGATAAATTCGCAGAAGATGATCGTTTATTCTGTGGCGTTCCGGTGCGGCACTGTGTGTATACATAGCGAGGAACCCGCGGGGCGGCGCTGGGGTGGGCAGAGGGAGGTGTGGGCGGCGGCTTTGAGCGGCCGCTGTGAAATTGATCTGTTCATACTTCATAATCATTGGTGAGAGACGAGCACTCGCGCTGCGCCGCACGATAGCGCCTGTACTACGAGTATATCATAGCTGTGTACGTCACTACATTAGTTAGTCCCCTCGCTCCAGTTCTGAGTGCTGCGGGGTATCGCTCGTGTGCTATCAAGGAGCCCGCATGACGTACGTGCGCCAGCTAATGTCGCATTGCGAATATATATCTAACAAGATTACATTAGAATGAGACAAGTAAAGCACGGAGTGTAACATGTTAGCAGTAACTTTCACAATGTATTCCCGAATGTGAAGAGACACACACATACGTGCGACACTACTCACACTACCGCACACTTCAGCAGAACGTTCATTACGTGTATCGACATTATTCATCATTACAAAATCACCAACGAACTGTACCTGACGTCTAGCTTAGTACTAGACACTATCAGGGGCGGATCGTAAGTTTGTGGGGCCCTGGGCTGGTACTACTCGGGGACCTCTAGTGGGCCTGTCTATATTATCAAATAACTGACATTTAAAAAAAAACCGGTCAAGTGTAAAGTATATAATTATAAAAAGTAAAATACATAATTAAATAAATGTTTTATAAACATAACCATAGGTATGATTTTTTTAATTCACAATGTTTTCTATTGGGACTGGGGGCCCCTTACATCCGGGGGCCTCGGGCTGCAGCCCCTATAGCCCCTACATAGATCCGCCCCTGGACACTATCGACATCTTCCGATTTTCATTTAGATACATTACAATGACATCATGATAACTTAAATATCTTCAGCTCTATGTGAAATTCCTATCTACATTATGTATAGACGCTCAACAAAGATAGATTAATTAGTATAAGTATATAAAAATGAATACTATTGATAAAGGAATGGCATTGATTGAAGTAAACAGTAATCCATATACGATCGACAGCAGGCAGCCATATATTATCGCGCCGGTATGTACTGTAGTATAAGTAGTTTTGATTTGTATAATGCATGACTTAGCTCATTAGCGTTATTTATTATTGTATCTAAAGCTAAATATGTTTGTTCAATCATAAATTAATAGGTGTCGGTTAGTAGCGGGTTGCGTTCCCGGGCCGGTCATGCCGCTATTGATCAGATAAGTGCGGGCCAGCTGGCGACCATTGTATGCTAATATTGGGTCAAACTGCAACACCGCCTAACACCGACCAACAGAGCAAAAAGCTCCACGTGTTAACGTATCGACACAAACATGGCGGCCGCGGCGGTATAGCGATGTTATTGTGCCGCCATTAGCGCGCCGCTTATTTAGTGGTTCAGCTGTCGCCGCCGATGTCACCATTAACTACGACGACAGACGTTGCGACACTCCTCAGTGAGCCATAGTCCTCAAACGTCATCTAACACACTCAGCTAGACACGAACATCGCTCATTTTGACTTTAGTTCAACGATGACGGCCCATATATAGTTACATACACATAACTTTACGTACACAATAATTGGGCTCTCGACTCAACATAAGTATGAAGTATTGTGTGTGTGTGTGGACAGATATGACGTCAGGGATCAATCATAACACTTGCAGTAGGAAGTAGGTAGGAAGAAAGGTGGTGTTGTTCGGTTGGTGGCAGGTGGCGGACGGACAGTGGACGACTGGACACATAAATATGTCGCGCGCCACGCTGCCTGATGCTCTGCTGAGCTGCATTTAAAAACAATAGAGTTCCGGTTCCGGCGCGCGGCCGCAGACCACGCGGCGCCGACAACAGCTGACCGATGACGACACCACCGTACTGCCACTACACTCGACTATACACACTGTCTTCAAGCTATATGTCAAGCATTCTTAACATTTGTATACGTACTTACTTGTACTTACGCAACAGAATGCCAAAAGGAATATAACATGTTTTATATAATTATGTACTTTATCGACAAACATAATAAATGCTCACGTTGGGCGCCATTAAGTCAGTCAGAGAAATATTAATTGTGTTGTTTTTCAGAAGTCATAATTATGGTGACATGATGTGCTTGCTGGACTCTGATATAAAATACACAGTACCTATCTTTACAGTAAATAGTAGGTGGAATATATAACCCAATAGTTTACAAAGACAGTAATAGAAAACAGTCACGACTCACGACACAATTCAAAATCCCTTTCAAATAGTTGAGCGTGTAGGTACTCGCTAGGGCATGGCGACGGGCGAACGTGGCGCGGCCGAGTGCTGTGCGGGTTGCAAATGACTACCCCTGTGTACTGTAATTAATTGACAGAGTAAATTGGAAACGTCTATTGGACACCGTATCACGTACGAGTGAGTTTTGTCCATGTACCAACAAATATGTAGATATGGAGGGGCTCCACACAATATGCGTGAGCCTTGCTTCATACAAGACGAGTGCGTACTCCAAGTTCAGTAATGGAGCAGTAGATTAACTTAAGTTGATGGGAAGACGCGTCATGTTAATTATACACCTGCGCCGTTTTTAATATGAGCCTCACTGAAGAATTCACCTCCACTTAAAACGGGAGAAAGTTTCATATTAACATGACGAGGCAGACGTGACGTGGGGGAAGTTTACACCAACATTACACACTTTTCGTTTAGCACCTGTCGGTGAACCTCAAACATTATGATGTATACAGACCGACAGGCCTCGATATATTATTTTGACGATCGTTCTAATTTCGTAACGCTTTGTTTGTATTATATTTGGCTCGCAGATATTGTTAACCTTATGGTCGACATTGAACGAGCTCAGCATTCCCGAGGCGAGGCGCAACTGCCCCAAATATGTGGCAATCTATTATTTACTGCTATAATTAGTTTGTTGTAAAATCAGGTCATTAACATTGTTGATAACATTCCTAAATTTTTCGAAAGAATTATGTTTCGTTTGATAGCTCAGCGGGTAGAGTACCTACTGTGCCGTGTGGTGGTGGGAGGCGAGCTGCAGTTCGGTTGCGCAACGCAACATTCCGCGTATGACTAATTACTGCTCATTAAAATACTTGCTAATGCTATCTCAATCGTCCACAAAGGGGTCGCCCTGACTCTAACACAACGATTCAGTTCCCGCGGTTTCTCTTCGTCACCTCACTGCTTGTTCGTTTGTTACACGACGACGCAGTGCGAATTTTGGGTGTCGCGTCGTTTGCCACACAAACAGCTCATTGTAGCCCCCTGCCCCTCTCTCACGGGTAGGGATGAAGGGGGGGGTGTGGGGGGTGACAATTACACAGCCTCTTTATTGTCGAGTCGCGGATTGTTTCACGAGAAATTACCTCTCCACCTTACAATTGTTTCTGAAAGTGTAGTTAATAAGCGAACGATTCGCGGTCTCTATTTAAACCTGGTGACAATGGAAGACTCTCTTAATCCTTCTCATTAGCATTAATTAAGTTGCAATAACGAAGTAACAATGTTTCTTTTAAGTCTCGTGAAAGTTTGTGAACAACGATTATAACGTGTCTTTTGTTATGATTCGGCTTTCGTTAGGAGGGGCTCTAGACAAGCGGGATATAAGAATAAATCAATGTAAATCTGTTATGAGCTATCGTCATGTCGAGTAGTCGCTGTATTCTTGTAACTAGTGACTGATGAAATATCTAATCTTTGTATTACCGTTCCTAATACAGGAGAGTCAGATTGTCTAAATTATTATTCGCAAATTTTCAATCACTTATAGCTTTACAGTAACTTCAGCAAATATTCTACTTTTATAAGAACGCCTTCAACAAGGGGCATACTTAGCATTGTACACGTACGTGTCTGATAAATATAATGTTACAAAAAAAGTGCACATATTTCCCATGTGTTTTGTGAATGATCTTCAGATATTTGTAGAAGAAAGATCTCCACGCAACAGAAGCACGAAGTAAGTACAACCGCGGCGCGGGGAGTGTTCGTCACGCGGCGTCGCGTCGCGCGCCACTACTAGCTATTGCACTAATTGTGGGATCATTACTATCATTAGATACAGCGCGTCGATATCGACTGGCGAGATTAACAGATAATGTTCCATTATTGTCGGCATACTTACTTTGATCTTGTTATTAATTTGTATTCTGCGTCTTGTTAACGCATTCATTTGCAGAATACACTATCTTCTATTTGAAATTTAATTTGGTTTTATCGATCATAATGAATAAAACACACTTTTCTATCTTAATTAAGCTGCGGCTTTGTTTGTTTGGTTTACCGGTGGTAAACATTATAATGAAACAATAAGCAGCTTCACTTATCGCATGAATCTAAGCCTATAGCCTATAGACATTAGGTGTGTGGTTTTATATTTAAAATTAACAACATTAAAT
The DNA here is from genome assembly GCA_905147015.1 of Laspeyria flexula. Taxonomy (NCBI): domain Eukaryota; kingdom Metazoa; phylum Arthropoda; class Insecta; order Lepidoptera; family Erebidae; genus Laspeyria; species Laspeyria flexula. The sequence continues at coordinate 157,686 of LR989953.1, forward strand.
ATAATTTTTAACATTAAATTTAATTTTAAATTTGACTGTCACCGTGGCGCAGTGGTTAAGGTGGTCGTCTCGCCACTACATCGCCGTGCTGGGTGACGTGGGTTCGATTCCCACACGAGACAAATATTTGTGTGATTCATAGATATTTGTTTCTAGTCTGGGTGTACTTTGTGTCACACAGGGCAAGTGAAGGAGAAAGTGGGAGTTGTGTCGTATCAAGAAGTGAAAAAAAAATAGAGAAGTATGGCGATTGCTTCACCGACAAGAGCAAAGCTCTTAAATAAGAGAGAGAGAGAGAGAGTGAGTTACCTACAATACTTAAACGCACCTCAACATATTATGTAAACTGAGATTATATTATGGTACTTGTCTCTATAAAGTTCAGACCAGATTGAGTAGGTAGTTAGGTACCGTGTGTCTACTGATATTCCAATAGTTGTTAATAAAAGTAGAGTCGTGGGATGAAATGCGAAAAACGGTAAAACGTTTTTAAAACATTCATTAAATTATAATTTGGGTAGTTTTCTATAGCTATCAGTAATGAAAAGTGTAGGGTTGTTTAAATCAAAGATATACCGGCCGGCGGCGGCGGCCTAAATGAAACTGGTCCGTCGGCCGCGGACCCTGACGCAGCGCACCGTGAGCGAGTTTGTTCTACGTCACGTTAACGACTTGTACTTCATTATAATGTTATCTCCGTACAAGTATTCCAACAATTACACACTCATCGCTGCTTACTACCGAATTAAAATATACTTACATCATTATTAATTAACTTAATTATTTCCAAACTAATAAAATTATGTAAATAGTTCTAGAGCCGTCTGATTATTAACTATTTGCATACCTACTCTGCTAATTAATTTCGTTAATTTATATGTTCACGCCTTGTCACTCATGGCGCAGGTTGGGATTGTGGCGAGATCGCTATCTGACCACTTGCGTTAATATTATCTTTATTATAAACTTAATTAAACACTTACATAATTACATATATCATGATAATCTCGTCTTATTGTCTACCGTACCTACTTGTCCACCAACAAACACGCTGCACTTGTATATTTGTCTAGTTTACATTATATATAAATGTTATATAGCTCTCATACAGCAACGCCGGGCAATAAAATATAATACATAAATCAAAATTAAATAAAAATAAAACCAAGATTTTTCATAGGAACATCTAATAGGTAATAGATATCAGGTTATGTTAGTTATATACATTAATAGTTACAGTTATTCCTATTACTTATCTCAAAATAGGTATTCTGCAACCCATAATATTCAGTTATAGTAAACTTAAGCCAACGAGCACGTGGTATAAAAACAGATATTAGAAAGGATTTTAAAAAGCGTAAGGGCTTTTCAAAATCCTTTCTGATATCTGTTTTTATGTTAAAAAATAATGTTAGATTCTCTGAATAGGTCTGTTTCAACAATGTTATGTTGCATCTATTAAAGATGGAGAGAGGGCGCTACTGTGCCAATGTTGACATCGTTCTCGTATTTCTATATGTTTTTTAATTAAATTAGTGATCCAAAAACTGTGAACAGTGCAAAAAAGTAAAGACAGTGTTTAAAATCACTAGGATCGTATGAAGTACTCAGTGCAAAAACTATAGAAATTGATGAACAGTGCAAAAATACGTTACATCAAAAGTGACTTTATAATCCGTTAAAACTTTATTAAATAGACTTAAGCAGTGAAAAATACGATTGTAAAGTGTGAATTATATGAAAGGATTCTGAACTAAACTAAACAGACTTGACCTTCTCTAAGGTTGCGAACTTAATAATCTGTTAGAGATAAGCACCAACGGTACATACTCGTAGAAATATATAGTTATATATCTACCAACATTATCTACTTAATAAAGGCGAGTAGAAAGGGTTCGCGATCAATACAAGCCGGGTTGGTTGCCGGGGCTCTACCCGGCCTGAGGCGGGTACGACGGGCGACGGAGGCATTTTGTCAATTTGCGCAATACATAAAACTGTGGCCGCGCTCCCCCCACGCCGACCCGCCACCTACCACCCTGTATATATACCTACACGTCATTGTGATTTACTTTGAACCTTAACCTTTGGCGACTACTTGTCCATTCTTCAAAAGCCCAAAACAAATTTGTGTTATCTCAACGACGACTCCGTGTGGTTGTGCCATTTGATATGCCTGAGCACTTTACTTTTCTTTTCTTTCTGAGCTCTATTATCAAAAAACCTTGTGACTACCTAAAACTATTCTGTTATATATGGAACAAAATTATGTTGACTAAATTATACACAAAATACCATTTCCGATTTTTACAATACGTCCTTTTTTGTTGTAAAGTTTTCTGTGATGCTATATTATTTGTTATTAATAACTTATTACGAAAAATTGAAATGAAAACATGAAGAATAACTTCAAATGGATAGGTCAACCACATTTCGCCTCATGTACATGCATATATTTACATGTAGGTACTGATGTGCTCGCGAGCCTATTGTCGCATCAGCCACCCCGGCAATCGAACCAGCATCAGCAGTCGAACTCACTCAATAGTATCAGATATTACGACATTAAGTAGTACTTACTTATTAAATGTGTGTTGGACATTAGAAATAGTCTTTACTTATTCCCTTTCCATAATCCCAAGATTTTATGAAAAAATGTATGAAGCGGGCGGCGTAAGTATACTAAGTTGAAGATTAATAGGAAGTAATTATTCAGTTTTGATTGAATGACAAATTGATAATGGCATTGACCTCGACTAGGGTAGGCAGGTATGTGGACGATGAGCGCGTTACTGCAGCGCGCGCGGTGATTCGGTGATCATTAACATTGTGGTGATTTGGTGCTCGGTATGTGCGGGTGTCTGTGCCGACTGCCGCGCGGCTCTGTGTCTGCGTGTGTCTGCGGACGATCAACGCCTTTGTCGGCGCATTCCTTGCGCTCGCGCCCAGGGGGGAGGGGGGCTGTGATCTCGCCGCGACACGCCTCCGCGACACAGGCCGCTGCCCACCGACATGTGTCGCGCCTCGAGCCGCTTCCCAGAACAATGCTCCGCTCAGATAATTATTTGTTCCGATAAGTCATTTAGCTAGAGCCGAACGCCGAGCGCTGAGCGCTGAGCGCTGAGCGCTTCGGTGAAAGAACGAGATTTAGTCGTCTATTGTGGCTGCGCGAGTACCTCCCGCACCCCGCACCCCGCACCCCGTGTCCCCAAGAGTTACGTACTTATTAATTGTATAAGAGTCTGAAACAAGGGGTTGCACATAAACATCACGGTTTAGTTTGTTTCCAAGCGTCGCTACATAAGCGTTAAAGAACTTCATTACTTGGTATTAGTGTAAATTTGGTTCCGTTGCGAGGTTGACAGATATGATAAAAGCTGTTGTTAAGTATTTTTATTTTAACCGATCATTATTTATTTCATTTATTAGGGATTTACAAAAATTTACACATTGAAGATTATTACAATAAATTTAATGACTAAATTAAATGTGACTAAATGTGCACTCATAACGTATTATGATTTACCTAATATTTATCGCTCGCTGTGGCAGAAATTAGGTGAGGCCTATGTTCAGCAGTGGACGTCGTCGTTGGGCTGATATGATGATGATGATGATACTTAATAGTTGATCTGCTTTTCATATTGGAAAATCTAAATTATGAAAACTATTATAATTATTCGCAAAACGTATAGCCCTTCTACACTTTCGACCATAAAAGTTCACAGAAGAACAGAAACAGATTTTTAGCTTTCGACCAATCACTTACACACATGCAATTAATAATAATTATAATATTCAAATGATAATAATATAATCGATCCAAATATTGATAGATTTACGTAAACCGAATTGGAGAGTATCACAATATTCGCAATGCACCGGCTTTGTTTATATATAAACTTGTTATTAGACAATGTTAGTTCAGCATAAGCACTCAATGTAGGTACTCATACTACTAGAGGCATAGAACACTTGTATAGCGCTCGCTTGTTTCTAAAAATGTTCAATTTTGAATGTCCTTAATTATATTACGTAGGTATAAATAACTAGTGGTAATAGGTATATGTACCTACTGTTAATCTATGTTGGTATATAAATAAATTAATTTGATAACGTGAGAATTTAATTAAACCTATTTATAAAGGCTGACGAGGAATTCCAAGCAATTTAGTATTCCGTCGGCAGGTGGCTCTATAAACCATAACATATTTTAAAGCAAGACGCAGCAATTTATGAAGGAAATTAGTTAGTGCACCGTTTCATTGATCCCGTGAGTACATCTCATAATTTCACCTCAAAGTGGAGTCACAACAGAACATAACTTATACGTTAATATTTGGAACAGTACAAAAAAGTAACATAAATCAGTCGGTTGGTTTGACGCTATATTTGGGTGAACTCTCACAACGCATAGTTTCCGGCTACAAGGACGCGTACCGTACAAGTATTTATATTCATCATAGTTACGTATTTATGTTTAATTTAATAACATTTAATTTAATTTTAATCACCGATCTATAAGGTATGCTGTACTGGATCAAATGGATCTAGACCGTAACTTTTATACTTAACTATTAGGGATTCATTACCACAACATCAAGTCTCCTTAATGGGACTAAAGTAAGCTCTCTACCCTAATTGTTACAACAGATTTAACTATTAGACAATTTAAAACATATGGCCAAAGTTTGTAGGCAGTTCTTCCCATAGCTCGTAGCATGTCAACGAACTGTTCGTAGGAAAATCCGTTGACACTGTTTTGTAGGATTACCTGTCAAATTTTTCACTGAGCACTTTTATCTTTATGTATGTATTCAAACATATAGATACATATAGATGCAAACAGTTATTGCTGCTAATATATATATGCTACACAATATGCTTCTGTACATAATTAGGAACCTAATTATTTCAATTAGAAATGGTAACGAATAGCGATATTGTTTCCAACACAAATACTTTATAAATTTTCCGAAAGTAAGAAAATTTATTACGTACAGGTTGTCGTATATTTATTTCATAATGATATTGATCTAAAAATAAATCAGGAAACTATTTGTTTCGTTAGGGGAACTAAACATAAAATATGGTAAGTTAAAGGCCTGTTAATTAAACTCTGGTTTGGAATCATTTTAAATCAATAATAATCTATGAAGTTAAGAATATTTAATTAAGTAAGCTGAGTTTCTATATTGTGTAGTTATTTGGACTTAGGGACGCTGCGCTTATAAGATACATCACAAACCAACTATTTCGTCCCACTGCGCACTGGCGGGAACGGCTTACTCCTCAGCAGTCGAGGATGTTTCCCCAGTAGCCTCTCACATGTCGAGGATAAAAGGAGTGGTGACATAATGTACACATAGCTTATAGTTTATCTAAAGGCACTACACCAGGAATCTTCAAAGGTTACTTCTGGTCAATTTAATATTAAATCTGTTTTAAATAGATATTTTTAGTATGCATAAGTATCGATTGACTTAGGTGAATAGCATTGATGTCGGTTTTTATGTAAATACAGTCCGGTTCTGGTGAGTCGTGATTGTCGTGGACAACATAATTTCCTTGCAAATGTTGTTATCTTGTAAACGATAGTCGGTAGCACTTAACTCATCAATATAACATCATTGATCCTGTTTTATATCAAGATAACGTAAGTAATGTCAAGACAATCAAATTATTTAATATTTACATTAATAAGTGCGAATGTGCGTCTGTTTGTTGCGCTTTGACGGCGCCTAAACCCTAAACAGATAATATAACTAACATACAGATGATCTAGGATGTGAAAACAACAAAATACGTATAAGTTTTTTGCGTATGCAATAGCAAGCGGGTGAACCTGCAGGTAGAAGCTGTCTTCTAATACATAGATGGTTGGGTTATTGAGCTGTTCTTTTAGCTGTCATTCCTGATGTTGCAATATTCAATGGAGTTTTGTCGACTCTAGTAACAGTACCTAGTAGCATCAATCTAGTGCAATCCTGACCATTCAGACACATTTAATTTTGTCGTCTGTGAGCAAGTGGGATAAAAAAGATGCAGCGGAGTGATCCAACTTCGGAGCATTGGCGTAGCTTGGAATTTTATGTCTAGGGAGAATTAAATTTCGAAAGCACTTTATATCAAGCAAGGGTGTGCACTGTGCATCACCCGCCCAATGGCTCCAAGTATTAAACTCCTACGATCGTGACTCGGGGAGTACTGACTACTGAACAAACATGATTTACTGTCACAGAGTTGCAGCACGCTCGGCGTATAGATAATAACGAAATTACCTTAACTACGAGTACCTAATGCGTTCGGTCTAAACCAGCTACAAGTAAGCATATAAATCGGACTTTAATAAAATTTTATAGCTGGCGATAATTGGCCACCATTATGTGTCTGTATCGGTTCTTAATTCACTCATTGAGTGGTTAATGAGCCGCGTCGCCCCCTCCCCCCCGCGGCCCCTGACCGCCTGCGCCTGACGCCGACCGAGGAGCGACAGGTGGGAACACACCCTTGCTAACATTCGCACACTACTCACTACTCACTACTATCTACTTAATATCGAACAACTAATGAAGTCCTTACATCTCAATGTTTGCGATGACAGTTTCACACTCACCCACAGTAAAAAAGTTGCAATAAACAGTTTTTGTCCCATTGTAATTGGAAATTTGATGTTCATTATAATAATGCTAGAAAAACTGTTACAAGACCTACATAGTTTAAGTGGTGTGGTGGTCACCGTACCAAATGAGCACGTCATTGTGAGATAATGTCATTTGTATAGTACCTACATACATGTGCATCGATGGAATTAATCGTCTTATTAAAGATGATAACTCTTGCTCCTATCGCAGCTGACTAAGAGTCTCCTATCATATGTATTATATGTAACTTAACGTCTTAGTAACTTATAGTTAGTAGTAACTTATCGTCCGTGTAGTGACGGATTAAGAATACATAGTGTCACTACCCCATTTCAATCCGTGGGAGTCGTAGAAGGCGACTAAGGGAGTAACCGTATGCAGACAAGAGCACTGCGAGAAAAGGAGGATTCGAAACAAACCCTATACCAACCCGTCTGGCCAGCAGCCAGATAGTAGGCTAAATTCCCTCCACTTTCTTTGCAGAGTAGAGGAGACCCGTGCCCAGCAGTGGGAGGTTTAGGGGGGTTGAGATGATGATGATGATGATTAATGTCTTAGCGAGAGAAAAAACTGATGAAACCTAGCACGACATCTATGTATTTGTAGTAATCAAAATTTATTTTTGCCTTCTTTTGGGTACAGCGCCACTGCCTCATGCCTGTGCTGCGCATATCTCTGAATCACATAAATATATGTCTCGTGTGGGCATCGAACTCACAACACACAGTTGGCGATGTTAGTGGTGTGGTGACTACCTTAAACTACCGCCCTGCCGCGCCGGTTAATCACAGTGACAGTTAACTATCATTACAATAACTCAGCGGTTACATTGTATGTATGGTAGTATTAGTAGTAATTATCTAACAGTGCTCATACCACTCACTAAAGAGTTCACAACTCTCGACCACTTCTATTGTTTCGTGATTTTCTTCTTTTTCTAGTTTTTATGAATATCTTGGCACTGAGTCTGGCTCGTCGGAAGCTTTACGAAATAGATTACCCTTTAAAAAATTAAAAACTAATTAATTTAAGATTTATTTTGTAGAACCATCTCTATTTTAACATTATTTTTTTTTTTCTTTAAAAAAACTGACATTTCCGGCCAAAAATTTTCCGATAGTTCAAAATCAGGGAGCTTAGGTACTTAACTGATAGAACTTGAACACATTGTTTATTCAAATGTTAGCTTCTTGTCTGTTTCATTGCTGTTAATAAAAGAGTAAAAGCTGGGGTGGGGTTTTTTCAGTTTTTACTTAAATGTAACTAAGTATTGTATCGAAGTAAATAGTTTCCGTAGAGCTGATCAAGTGGTGGCTAGTAGAAGTACGAGTAAGTAGTTAGTGGTTGGTACATGTACAACAAAGTTGCTGTTTCGCCAACCTGACCGTGCCTGACCGGGGCGACTTTTTTCGTACAACTAATGGCATCGTTTCTAATGAGTGTGGGGCGCACATACATGGCACACATACCCGCCCGTTCTGCGAACTGCTCTCCGCCCGCACCATACCACCGCTGCGCCGCCGCCGCCGAGCGTTGCTAAATCTCTACCAATTTCGACCGTACCCATTATACGTAATTACTACCTATAATTGCATACCTCACTTATTTATGGACTACGACATGAATAGCCATTGAATAAAAACCCAATTATTTCAGTTAATTCTAAACAAGCGCGTATTGTGAAGCGAGCGCTGATCGTCAGATTACAGTTGGAGCGCAGGCTCTATTTTCACACTGCCTACCAAAAAACACGCATTAAAATACCACAAATATCTTTATTGAGCATAAAAACATTCCGGGCCGGTCTCTTGGCCCGGTTCACTGTAATTTCACCATTGTTTATGGTCGTAAAATTTGACACCTAGTCGTCATAATTTATACAATTTGTCAGTAGTAAAAGCGCGTCGGTACACAGTCGGGAGATAGACGACGATGGCACTAAATCACGTTATCAGCGCGTGGTCGTGTCGCGACTCGCGCAGCAGATAGGGCTCGTTTAACAGCCGCCGCCGACAAGTTTGAGTGATGTCGCAGTTGGCGCATTATCTGCACTGCTACTCGCCACTACTAACACAAAGAATGTGTGCGCTTATGGAACTAATAAAATTACGCGTAAACGTTACAAGTATGTTGCGACATACTCGACTCGCTCGTATCGCTAAATACTTGCACTTAACTACCTGAACGCTTTGTGCCTTGACCTTAATGCTCCTTATATGTACGCTGCTATACCTACTTATTACTTTATATGCTCCACAAATACTATACTAACTACAAACAACATAATAGCTTCGTAATTTTCCACCACCTTTGTCTATGATTGTCTACTTAGTAGGAAGGGAGATGCTAATTTTCTTACAGGACATTATAAACTTTATTTAACATTACTCTCTGGTCTAAAACTAATAACATATAGGACTCTAATCGGTTTATTGCATTACTTTTTACACCATAGGTTTCAGTTAGGTAGCCTAAAAGATTTTCCTGAACCTTGGTTTTCATGAATTTCTCTATAGGTAGAAAGGTGTCGTCACCATTTCGGCAGATAAGTTGATAGCTGCCTAACTACTGAATAAACTATTATAGTAGGATAGGTAGTACATCCCATTTTGTTTTACTTGAATTAGCTAAATAGTTACTGATTATTGTTTTAGCTGACCTCAGCTGTATCAAATTATTTACTGTCAAAGGACATTTTTAGTATCCATGTCAGCCATGTCAGGTTTGCTTTTAGGACAGACCTCAGCAATTCGCTCTGGAAAAATGGAAATGAAGTACTTAGGTACCGGGGGTCCTGATAAGAAGTGCTCATTTGTTAACGAATAAAGTGTTGTTGAGTTAAGGCCGCAGGTAGAGTGAGTGGTGCTCGACTAATTATGCGTGGTGCGAGAGTGCGGGGGCCACCCACGGCGCACCGCGACACAGCACTAGATTCCACGCCCGCCGCGTTTTTTACACCCTAATTAAGCTAATTTATCGGCACAATAAGAGAAATTATTGGTAGCCACCGGCGGTTAGTGCCCGCTTTATGAGAGGTATTAAATTGTTGAGTTTAAGAGCGCTACCGAGCTACACGGCTGCGTCTCTCCGAGCCCGCTTTGATGCCCCAATAAATATACAAAAGATCCCATCAGATAACGCGTGAATGGAGCCGCCGGCCGTTGACGACGGCCGCTCTTAATGAAAGCCACGCAGAGGAATGCCTTCGACAAAGCCTTAAAATGCTAATAACATGAGCGCGACACACCGCACCGCCTCAACTAGAATGTGCTCCGATAACGAAGGTGCCAATCTCGCAGGTGGACAGATTAAATGACTATTTTATGGCATTTTAAGTAAACATTTTTTGTGAATGGGTGTGTGTTTTATAGCGCTGTGGCGGCTGTGGGGCCCTGCGTCCTACACTAACGCACTATAACGGCTACCTCACTTGATAGCGTATCTCCATCTCAGTGTAACTCACTATATAATTGGTATCTGATCAATTTTAATAGTTGTAATTAATTTAATACTCTCGATAACTACCTATAGGTATTGCTACCTCACTTATTATCATACTATCGTTAAAAATTTAATAAATACCTATCCACATGCCTAGTATGGTAATCCGTAAAGAACATTTTGTAGAATAGGTAATCAAGTAGGTACACTTTTTGTAGCACAAAGTGGCAGACGAGCTAGCTCTAACCACCTGGTAGTATGTATAACCTAATTCGATAGCGTGCTGATTAATTATTATTATTATTATATTATATTATACCTAAGTACCTACCTGCAATGTACCTACCTAGTAGTAGGTAAGTGCCTAAGATATTAGTTGCTTTTCAGGTCACAGTCATATGTTGCAATTTCAAAAAATAAATAGGTAAGCACTTATTTAGGTACTGTGCTGAGTTCACTACCGATTCAATGATTCTCTAATCTAAGATGATTTGTGTCTTGTCCAGCATTTGACATTAATTAGGTACTTAGGTTGGTTTCAGTATCACTAAACAAAACTATAACTACTGATTGATTTATTTAGATAAATTTATAAGTACTTAATCTGAGTCTGAAATTCTGTCAGAGGCAAATTCTTTCTATGGGGCCCTATCAGTAAGAATCGTCTAATAATTAATTTTAATAATCCACATAAGATGTGTTAAAATCCTTAATAATTAACTTGAATTTGTATTATGGTTTCTAGTTGTCTTACTCAACCCACTATGAAGTATAAGGCAATGTTAATTTTTTTTCTAGTACTAGTAGTGCCATCTATCGTCACTTTGTTGTATTTATCCTTTTATTTACCCTAGTGCATTCCAGGCTATTATAGTTTTTATCGATTTTTTTATTATTATTTGATAGTTATTGATTTCAATATACACTTTTATTACAATTCTACTTTTATTAATGTCTACTACATTAATAAAAGTAGAATTGTTTATTATTCTGAGTTACAAAAATATTCTGCAACAAAACGTAGAATATAATCTGTTATTGTCAATGTATAAAACTGATGTTTGAAAATTAGAAATGTCAATGTCATGTCATTAAAGAAATAACGAAAAGTCAAATCCCAGTGGTTTTGCCGTCCGGCAACTTGTCTGTTCATTAATAAATTTCTAGCATCTCTAGTAAAATTAAAAAAAACGAGTGTGTACGGAAATGTGAGGCAGCGAGATGCCAATGTCCAGTCTCAATGTGGCGGAGTGGTCCGCGGATCAGGTGGCGGACTGGCTGTCAGGTGCGTGGAGGGCCAGCGGCTGTGGCGATGTTGTTGTTGTGTGGTGGTGAGTCACGTCGCGTCTTGTGTCGCAGGGCTGGGCCCCGCCGTGGCGCGCTACGTGCCGGCGCTGCGCGACCGCGGCCTGGACGGCGCCAAGCTGCTGGCGCTGCGCTGCGACGACCTGGACTACCTCGGCATGCGCATCATCGGTCACCAGGAGCTCGTGCTGGAGGCCGTCGAGCATCTAAGAAACTTTGTGAGTCGTAGCTGTGTTTGTATGAGTCATATGAGAGCACTAATGTCTGACATTACACTTATCAGTTCTGTGTTATCTGTTCTGAGTGTTCTACTGAACAAAATATGTATGCTTATTTGTATAGGCTGTTTTTATTTTTAGTAGCACTGGTAGGGTAATTTGTACATGATTAATGATAATAATGTATAGTGTGTGTATGTAGAGCAGTTACAAGTGATTGTAATGTGCCAATAAGTAAGTATGTTAGTAAGACATTGTGTATGTACGTAGCAATACGAGGTGTCGCGCGAGTGCGTACAGCAGCTGGCGCTGCGCGTGTCGGTGGTGGCCACGAGCCTGACGCGGGCGCTGCGCCACCACTCCGACAAACGCCTCGAGACACAGACACTAGCTGATGTAGCCCGCACTGTGCACGCTGTTAAACCACTTGTGTGCTGGCTTGACAGGTAACACACCTTGTAATGTAGATCTTAATTACTTACCTAAGAACTTTGTACATATTAAAGTCAATCCTGTTTGTTGTAGCCGTGTAAATACTACAATATGACAGTCACCCTGTGTCAGCCCATTTGCTGAGCCAAGGCCCACAACTTTGTCAATTTATCTTGCCATCTTTTTCATGGTCTGCTGTAGGATTAATTTTTGACAGTACTTCAGGGCATTCTGTGCAATAAAGCATGATGAGGTGCCTGAGGAGTTACGGGCTTACCCATAATTCCTTAGGCATGCAACAGACTTACCCACCTGCCCCACTTTCGCTTGGTGGAGCACTTTAGTTTGTAAACGACATCAATGATCTGTGTTCTGAACATTAATATCTTGTCCAATGTAGTTATCTGATGGACCATACTCCAAACTCATTGAGCTTGAATTGCGTTCAGGTGATAATAAAATTAAACAATTATGAATGTACCGTCAATGTAAAATTATCTTTCGAAGTTGGTAATGGACACTAACTTTATTTTGTATACTTATACTATATTTCTTATGTAAGTGACACCAAAGTGTTTTGAATAAGAAATAAAGATTATTTAAACCGAAAAATATAGGTCACACTTAACTTTTTACGCATTTGTTGTACACATGTAGAATGTTTCATATTAACATGGGCTTCATTTATAGTTTCTCATGATTAAAGGGATCTCAATATCATCTAGATACAAAACAAGCACCTAATGATCAATAATGCACAATTGATCAACTTCAGGTTGTTTACTAGAGTTGAAATTTAATAAACTAAAATTAAATTTTATTTTGTTGTCTGAATGTAATTTATCTATTTACTTTAGGAGTATATATATATATGTATGAATTTACAAACAAAAAAAATATTTCAGTGGTATATCAGTTGTTGTTGTTTGTTCCTTCCACATTGTTTGGAGGAGACCCGTGCCCAGCAGTGGGACGTTTATAGGTTGAAATGAATGAAAAATATCAATTGTTTAGTACCTGTAACACAAGCAAATATTGTTTAATTTGGATCCGGTAGTGAGGATTTTTTTTTTTTTTTTTTTTTTTTTTTCTTTTTATATCCTGCATCTTGGCAATCTGTTAGGGCAACAATAGTCCAAGCGGCTGTCTGAGTGTCCTCTGTTTAAATTGTCACTACTATGGGAGACTTGTCCAGTGAGTCGTCTCTCATTCTTTGTTCGCGTATCTTGCCGCGAGTTCTGGGATACTATAGCGTTTCAGTCGAGAGAATAAGAAGCTTCCGGGGCCCTGCAGTTGGACAGCCAGAACGTTCCTGTGTGTGTTGAGTCTGCTATGGTAGTTTTTGCTACATGGTTCAATTTCCTGTTTGACCGTTTTTAGGTTGATGTCCGAGTACATGAACACATTGCTGACGTGCCGAGGTATGTTCAGCATGTTTCTGATTGTTTTACTTTGGAATCTTTCTAGTATCTCTATGTTACTATTGCTTGCCGAGCCCCACAACTGAATCCCGTAAGTCCAGATAGGTTTGATGATAGTTTTATAGATGGCTATTTTGCTCTCATTCGTGAGTTGGGATTTTCGTCCAACCATCCAGTGTAGATTTCGGATCTTGGTGTCGAGTTGCTTACGTTTGGTCCAGATATGCTTCTGCCAAGTAAGTCTTCTGTCCAGGTGCATACCCAGGTATTTAGCAACGTCAGCCTGGGGGATCGGATCGTTGTACAATAGCACAGGTGGGCATGTTTCGCGCCTGAGTGTGTAGGTGACGTGAACCGATTTGTCCTTGTTTACTTTAATGCGCCATTTACCAAACCATTCTTCAACCAAACTGAGGTGTTTTTGGAGGTTTATTGAGGCTGATTGTGCACTTTCGTGTACCGATAGGAGGGCTGTGTCATCTGCATATGTGGCTGTGGTGGTAATTTCATCCATGGTTGGTAAGTCAGCTGTAAAGATCAGGTACAGCACAGGACCCAGGATACTGCCTTGTGGTACTCCTGACCTAATCTCGTGCATTTTAGATAGGTTTTCGTTGTATTTGGCTTCGAAACATCTTTTTTCCAGGTATGATTTTATCATTTGAAAGAAGGTGTGTGGCAGATTTTTCTTGATTTTGAACAGTAAACCCTCGTGCCATACTCTATCAAAGGCTTGACTGACATCCAGGAATATTGCAGAGCAATATTGCTTGTCATCTAATGCTCTGTTTATTGTATCGACCAGTCGATGAATTTGTTCTATTGTGCCGTGTCCTTCTCTGAAACCAAATTGGTGTTCAGGTATTATGTCCTCGAGGTGAGTACGCAATCTGGCAAGTATGATTTTTTCAAAGAGTTTCCCAACGATCGGTAGCAAGCTAATGGGCCTATATGAGGACAGTTCCTGGGCCGGTTTACCTGGTTTTAGGATCATTATAACCTGAGCTATCTTCCATTGGCTTGGAAAGGTTAGTCGCCTGAGGCAAGCATTATATATTTGATTGAGGAAGAGCACTCCTTTCCGTGGTAGCATTTTGATGAGGGTTGCGTCGATTTGATCGTAGCCAGGTGCTTTTTTGTCATCAAGTTTGCAGATTTCTCTGAGAAGTTCTTTTGGTGATACGCATTGAAGGGGAGGGCACATTTGGTTGGTTGATTTTATGTAGCTGTATATCTCTTGGTCATGGGCTTTATTTGTACTGGGTAAGGGTTGGAATACCTCATGTAGGTGCCTAGCGAATGCATCGGCTTTTTCCTGGTCGGATCTGGCCCATGTTCCGTTTTGCGACCTTATTGGAGCTATCTGCATTTTTGGTCTTTTTAGTTTAGAGGTCGCCTTCCATAAGGAGTAGTTGGTGTCATTGGTTGGACTAAGATTTCTCAAATATTCCTGTAGGTTGTCATTGTTCAGTTCTCTGATTAAGCTTTTCAGTTCTTTAGATGCTCTGTTGAAAGCAGTTTTGTCCCTTGGATGTTTGGATATATGCCACACTTTCCTCAGTCGTCGTCGTTCTGCAATTTTGTTTTTGATGAAGGTTGGGTATATGTGTTCCTTCGGCACATATGATTTGTGTTTGGGCGTTGACTCGAATGTTGCTACATGTATTGCTCTGTTAAAAATTTCTATGGCTTCCTCTATGTCTTCGGTGTTCTTTAGCGGTATTTTTAGTTCCAGTGAATTCGAGATGATATTTTGGTATTTTTCCCAGTCCGTGTTGCGACTATGTATTTTGGGAATAGCTTCTTTGAGTATTACCTTACAGTGGACATTCAATACAACTGGTGTGTGGTCAGAGGAAAGATCAATTATTTGCTCTGTGGCCATGTTGTTGAGGGAAAGATTTTTGGTTATAAAGAAATCCATCAGATCTGGCTGTCTATTTCTGTCTGTGGGCCAGTAAGTGGGTTTACCGGTGGATAGGTAGTCAAGATTCAGATCACCTATGGCTCGATGGAGTTGTCTTCCTTTAGGGTTAATCAGTCTAGAGCCCCATTGTGTATGTTTCGCGTTCCAGTCTCCACCACAGATGAAACGGTTGCCCAGTGAGTTGAGGTAATCTTTGTATTCATTCGTTGTTATGGTGTGCCTTGGAGGACTGTATATTGCTGATATGGTGACTTCGGAAACGTTGTCGTTAATTCTAATTGCTGGTGCTTGGATTTTGTCAGAGCAGAAAGGTTCTATGGGGTAGTGTTTTATGTGTGATTTGATAATTATGGCTGCTCCTGCGTGTGCCTTTCCTGAGGGATGGTGTGTGGTGTAAATTTTGTAGTTTATAAATTCTATGTGGCTCTTTGACGTGAGTCTTGTCTCGGATATTAGGGCAATGTCAATTTTTTCAGTTGTAAGGAATGCTTCTAATTCTTGTTTTCGTTCGGTTAGCCCATTGGCGTTCCAAGTCAGTATTCTCATGGGCTTTATCATTTTAACTGCAGGCTGCTGATAAGTTGGAATACTCGATCCATCATTTTGTCCATCATTTCTGTGATAATAATTTGAAATTTGTTAAACATTTTGTCCATTATTACTTCCAGGTCCATTAGTCCTGGTGAGCTGTTGGCTGAGGCGGAATGCCTGTTGGTGTCTTTGTTTTTTGTTGCTTCGGCGTAGGATTTGCCTTGTCTATCTGTCGTTGTTGCACGTCTGAACGTTTGGGGATTAGTCATGTTATTTTGGTCTTGATGAGGGTAGTTGTCCTCGTAAGGTCTGGTGCTTTTGCCACCTGGGTTCCATTTTTTGAGATGGGATATTTCTGCTCTTTGGGTAGGTGTCTTAGCTTCATTTGTGTTAGATTGTGTTTCTTGTTTTGCTTTGGAGGTATAAGGCTGCCTAGGTTTTTGGGTAATCTTTAGTATCTGTTCCTTGTACTGCTTATATTTTGTGCAGCCTCTGTAGCTAGCCGGGTGTTTTTCCTGGCAGTTAGCGCAGGTGGCGTCTATTTCAGGTTTCTTTTTACAGGAAGCTGTAGAGTGTTCTTCACCACATTTAACGCAGCGAAATGGTCTGAAGCATTGGTTCTTCGCGTGTCCAAATCTTTGGCATCTTTTGCATTGTATAATTTCTTTTTTCTTGTATGGCGCTTCAAAGGTAACTTTCATGTGATTCAGGTATGTTAATTTGTATATGTCTTTGTTGTTAGGTTTCGGTTCTAGGTCCACATAGAATAGTGGAAGTGGTTCTTTCGTTACCCTGTGTAAGGCATTGACAATTTGCCTGACTTCATGACCAAATTTTTCTATTTCTATTGAAATGTTTGCGATGTCTTCTGATGGGTGTAATCCTCGTAGTACTACTCTGTATGCCTTTTCACTCTTAAGCTGATAGGTGTAATGGCTGACATTTTCAGCTATGAAGTGATTTCTGATTGCTTTGTAGATATCGACGCTTGAAGGCATTAATTTGACAATATGGCCTGATCTGAGAGTAGTCATTTTGTAGTCTTCAGTCTTGATAATTGAATTCAGTATCTCTCTTAATTTGGTTATATTATTGACTCCAGTTACAAAGATTGGTTCAGGTTTTGGTTTGACTGTTACTTCTTTTACGTTGTCAATATCTTTAGCTAGTGCTAGTATGTCGAACTGGTTTTGTATTGGCACAGTATAGGTTGTTCCATTATTCTGTGGTTTTTTATTCGGGTTCTCTTGTTGTTGAGTTGTGGGACTTGTTTCGCTTATTTTTCTTTTGCTGGGTGGTACTCTGTCTTGCTGCCATTCTTTGTTGGCGTTGTTTGTCTTTGGCGTTTGTGGTTTTGTTGTTTGAGTTTCATTTGTGTTGGTGGAAGTTGATCCCGGTGAATTTGGGCGTATTGTGTTGAAGAACATTGCTTTGTGAAAAGTCTGTTGAACTAGTGTGGTTTTTGGAGTTGATTTTTGAGTGTTATCCCGTTGCAAATCTTTGCCCTCCCCAGAATACGAAGGGCTGCCTGAGCTTTGCTCAGGGAGGGATTCTCCAGCGCTGTTGCAACTGGTACCCTCCTGGGGTAATTTCTCTTTAAGCTTTGCATCCATTTTGGGTTGTTTGTTTGCCAGGTTTGTTCGGTTTTAAGGCGCCGAAGACTCGCCTTTCGCTCTCCATAACTTTGCTGCTGCGGTCACGAGGTAAGTTGGTAAATGTGCAGAGCCTCGTATTGTAATATAATGTATATGTATATATATGTTAATGAGGTCATATTATATTATATATATTTATATAAGTAAATAATATATAAATAAATAAGTAAATAAAATTAAAATAAAAGTACTTAAATAAGTAAAATATGACCGCAGCATTGCCCGGGGAGGACGACCCACTCAGATGGAGTTAAGTGGGCCCACCAGTAGAAGGTGTTGTGTGGGCGCTACTGGTGGCGTGGACGTGTATGGAAAACTTGTCAGTGTGCGCCGATAGCCTAGCTCTGCACTACTAGGCGTACGCTCCGGTATACTTAGCATTTTATAGAGGCGCGTTCCCTGGCCGGAGAAACACGCCCCACTAAGACCTGCACTGACCCCCCCCCCCCCAAAGTGAGGATTTAGTTAATTTCTTGTATTGAAGTACCTCAAGATTTATGAATTTTATTTAGAAATTTTTATGAATGAATACTCATTGTATTGGCATTGCAACTGCTTTTAAATTGAAATCTTTAAATATTTTTATGGATCCAAAATTGTCTGTGTTGTGACGGATTAAGAATACATAACATCACTTCCCCATCTTTACCTGTGGGTGTTGTAAAAGGCGGCTATGGGAGTAACGATGATATTGTCTATAATAATATTCTGCAAAATTTGCATGCCAGTAAGGTAGGTCAAGGAGGATTAAAATACAGACAAGAGCACTGCAAGAAAAGGAAAATTCTAAATAAATTCTATAGCAAACCCTGGCCAGCACGGTTTAGTAGATTAAATTTCCTCCACATTCTTTGGAAGAGACCTGTGCCCAGCAGTGGGACGTTTGTGGGTGTAAATTATGATGATGATGACTCCTAAAGTACTATTTAATAATATTATGACAAAGCCGTGTATGCATTAGCAAACAAATATGGTCAACATGTACAAAGCAAAACTAAACTGAACACATTAAGATCGCAGTTCCCTCTACGCAAGATAACGAGATTAGAAAATCACGAGCATTAGTTAGATGAAGCCAGTGTTAGTTAAGTGTTGTGTGCAGATGGCCGCTGTGCGGCGCGGGCGTGGCGGGCGCGGCGGAGCGGCGCGCGGCGCTGCTGAAGCTGTCGCTGGAGGCCGCCACCTCCGCCATGCGCGAGCGCTTCGCCGAGCAGCCCGCCCGCGCCGTGGCCGCCGCCGCGCGCGCCACCGCCGCCGCCGCCGACTACATCATACAGGTGCGAGCACTACTGGCTCTACCTACTGTGTTTGACTGAACATCATCGATGATGATCGTCGATCGTTGTGCTTTCCCAGGACGTGTCAGACCCGATGATCTTGCAGCCGGCGTCGCTGGACACGGTGACGCTGAAGCAGGGCGGCAAGCCCCTCGGCTTCGACGTGGTGCCGTCCTTCTGCGGCCACCACCAGCTCGCCAACATACGCTTCGGCTCGCCCGCGCACGCCTCGGGCGCCGTGCACATCGGGGACGAGATCGTGCAGGTGAACGACTGAACCCACGACTGCCCAATATTCGTGAGGACTGTCGAACAGAGAGCCGTCATTCTGAACCGATTGAAAGCTTCGTTTGTGAGATTGGATGGTTTTTTTACATCCATCAATTTTTTATTCGTTTATTCGTGGACGGAAAGTACTAAATAGTTCAGCATAAGGAACAGGCCGGATAGCGTAGGACTGGTCGGTGCTGAATGTGTCGCTGTCGGCAGGTGGGCGCGCAGTGCGTGATCGGCTGGAGCGGCGCCAGCGTGCTGCGCCTGTGCGGCGCGGAGGGCGCCGAGCTGGCGCTGCGCGTGCGGCGCCGCGCGTCCCGCGCCCCCCCCGCGCTGGCCACGCCGCAGCTGCACCGCATGCACCGCATGCAGCGCCGCCCGCCGCACTTCGTCTACACCGACTTCAGGTAATCGTCGGTCTGTACACGCCCCCAGGCGGCGCTCGTGTGAGGCTGTACTAACGCTCGCTTGTGCCGTGCAGCAGGTGCGAGCTGAGCCCGCTGCCGTCCCCGCCGCGCGGCGCCACGGGCGCGACGCCGGACGCGGCGCCGGATAGCGCGGCGGACGGTCGCCGCTCCCCCGCCGCGTCGTCCGACGAGAGCGAGGCGCTGTCTCCGCCCGCCTCGCCCACTTCGCCCACGTCCCCCACCTCGCCCACGCATCTAGATCTCGACCACACCAGGTGGATACTCAGTATACAGGGTGGAATGTTGTAATGCCACCTGGAGGGAAACTCCTCTTTATAGCAGAGATAGACAATTTTACTCAAAGGAAACATTCCTTTGTTTTTAAAAAGAAACAAAAATGCATTCATATTTTTTCGGCAATTCGCTTGCCACACCCGGGAGTTGAACCAACTAAAATCCAAAAAAGTACTTTTATGGCATGGATCGATAGGGTAAACTATAAGGATGGAATCTTACTAACAAATATGGTAGATTAAATAAGAACAAGACCATAAGATTCTAACTTATGTTACTTACGTGGTAGTTCTAGTGCCTCACAAATAAGTAATTCTCATCTTTTTTTTCATTTAACCTGCATATCAAAATACGTGCATGCGGTGCTTATCTAAATAGTTCTTCCTATTTTAGTGAATAAATGACAGCAAAGATAATTATTAATTACGAATTTAATTAAGTAAAAATTACGGACAATTGAGTAAAAGTGCTTTATCTAGTCTCATTGAATTTATAAGTTAAGATTTTATGGTTTTGTTTTTATTTAATTTACCACATTTGTTAGAGAGATTCGATCCTTATGATTGACACCATCGGTAAACGCCATAAAAGAACAAGGTGTTATTTTTTGGAATTTTAGCTGGTTCGATTCCTGGGCATGGCAAGCAAATTTCCGGAAACTTTTAAATGTAGTTCTGTTTCTTTTTTAAAATAAAGGAATGTTTCTTTTGAATAAAATGATCTATCTCCAGTATTTAAAGTACTTTCCCTTCAGGTGGCATTACAAAATTCCACCCTGTATAGGTACTTGTATATAATCCGCGCACCATCGTTATTGAACTAAACTTTTGGTTAATTACTCATAATGCATGGTCAACAAAACCATACATTGTACTTTGTATCAGAGGCGAATTAACTTTCATTTTAATATTGTTACATAAGTGATTTATGTTAATATAAGGATGCAGATGAGATGGTGGACCAGTGCTTTCTGACAAACATCGCAACCGCCATACCGAACTAAACTATTACGGAAAATTTTATATATAACATTTTTATTGTTAATCATACACATTTAAAAAATTAAAACTGGGCGGGAATCGACCCCACGACCTCCAGTTTTGCAGTCAGGGTCACTGACCTCTAGATTAACAGACCAACCAAATGCCTAATCATATTTTACGAGCATAATACATTTGAGACAGTATTATACTTTTGTAGGCACACAAAGATCCTACCTTTAAACCCGTTATTTTGTTTACTTTTGCATAACAAATGTATCTACACATTCCACACATAAAAGATACGGACTTTATGAATAATAATTGCAATCAACTTTAAGGTCAAATGCTTAGTTTAATTGAATTGTAGTAGTACGTATATAAGAAATTTTAACCTCTTTAAGGATTTGTAACTAAATGTTGCATAAATACATTTTATGCATTTAACTACAAACTTATACAAACACTTGGATAAATTAGGTGACCCCAACATGTCTTTTGAAGAAGCAAGCATGACGGAAGTCCAGCTGTACTCAGCTATAACATTTGATTTAACTTATTTTTATTATAAAAATAAAAAACAAAATGAAAAGAGAGATTTTTTTTTTTAGATTTTAACAGTGTACATTTTATTTCCAAAATGAACATTAAATGCTAGTGAACGTCGTAACACATAAAATGCAGTCAATAACGATTTATTATCTGACTGCAACATACAAAGATGATGCTGCACTAACCAGAAGTGCAGTATCATCTTTGTATGTTGCAGTCATTTAATGTAAACGTTACAAATGACCTAACTATAATCGTACTAATATATAAATGCGAAAGTTAGGATGGATGGATGTTTGTCACTCCATAAAGCGAGAACGATTGATCTGATCTGTATGAAATTGTGTACGTAGCTAAAGCTACAAATAAGTAAGTCGCACTCAGTAGTCCCCGTCCTCGCTCTTGCAGGATGTACCCGGCCAAGCCGCGCGCTGCAGTACAGAGGCGGCACACTGTCTGTGGAGCCAGTCCGCTCTACAAACGACCGAGCCATACTATTGAACAGGTGACTATGACTATCATGTTTAACTAGGTTTTATTTTCAAACTGATCAAAAAAGTATGATAAATAACTGTGTTGTTTTCAGTTCTGGCAGGAACTAAAGCAGCAACGTTGGGGGCACGAGGGGGGCAGCACCAACATGAATCCGATCGATGATGACATCGCGCTATATGCTAGAGACAAGGTGACTCAGTTTGGTTTTAGTACTTTTAGTTGCTATGTTACAGCTATGTTACAAGTCAATAACAACAACGTAACGTTCCAGGCGGTGTCGTGTAGTACAGGGCTCGAGCTATCACCTCGGCCCCGAACTTGTCTGGGCGTGGTGTTAGACCGACCGAGGCGACCGTCGCGGCCCGACGACGACTCCCCCACCGCGCCCCCCCCTCACGAGCGCAACCGCGGCAAGCTCGACAAGGCGCACTCGACGCCCGCCTACGACTTCGACAGTCGCGTGGACGAGCCGGGCGCGCTGGCCGCACAGCCCATCCCCGAGTCGCCCACATCGCCCACGTTGCCCACGTCGCCCACGTTGTCCACGTTGCCCACGTCGCCCACGTTGTCCACGTTGCCCACGTCGCCCACGTCGTGCACCTCGCAGCGCGACAGAGAACGAGTGCTGGAGACGATCAACGTGGCGATGTTAGAGCACAGGAGGAGATCCACCGTGTCGCCGCAACAGACACCAGAGCCGGCCGACATGACCGCGCCCAGGTACTAAGGGTATAATAGTATCAGAACATCATTCGATAGATTTACTGGTTCTTTGGCTTGGTTAAATTACTGCGGCCAAAGTACCGGCCAAAGTACTGCGTAGGCGTTGTTTTGGTCGCATGGATATCAATAAACTACAAAAGGATGCCTCAGATCTCAACTGGGTTAATTTGAAAGAAGCATCTTCTTTAGATGAAAAGGTAGCCATCTTTACCAACAACATTACGGCACTTTATGATATTCATGCACCTGTAAGGAAAATAAAGATTAAGCGCCCTCCAGCACCCTGGATTACGAGGGGCATCAAAATGGCAATGAGGCGTAGGGACCGGGCTTTTCGGAAATATAGGAGAGAGCGTTGCGACGAACACTGGGCTGCGTATAAGTCTGCAAGGAATCGGTGTAATCTGATGGTACGGAACGCGAAACGCCGACATATTCATAATAACATTACTTCTTCATCCCCTGCCGATATTTGGAAGTTCCTTGGAACTTTGGGTATCGGTAGACAGCGACACGTTGACTCTCAGCTGTCTCTTGGTTTGGACGATATTAATCAGCATTTCTGCTCTTGTACTCCAGTAGATCACCAAATCAGGAATCAGACTGTTAGTTACATAGCTAGTCTGCCACGTCCCAAAATACCTAACTTCTCCTTTTCTCCAGTAGCTCAGGAAGATATCAAAAAGATCATCCTTTCCATCAAATCCAATGCAATGGGTTGCGATAACATCAGCCGACGCATGATTACCATCATTCTTGAACAAGTCCTTCCGCCCATCACGCATATCATTAACTTTTCCCTTTTTTCAGGCACTTTCCCTTCCACATGGCGTAAAGCCCACGTTATCCCGTTACCTAAGGTGCAGAATCCCTCACTACCTAATCACTACCGTCCTATATCCATTCTTCCTTTCTTATCCAAAGTACTGGAGGCCTGCGTGCACAAGCAACTGTCTGGGCATATTCACCTCAACAAATTATTAAGTGCACTACAGTCTGGCTTTAAACCGGGTCACAGTACTACATCCGCACTCCTCAAAGTGACTGGCGATATCAGACAGGGCATGGAGAACACTAAAGTTACTGTATTAGCTTTAGTTGATTTTTCTAAGGCCTTTGATACCGTCAGTCACGATATCCTTCTAGCCATCCTTTCCCATCATATGATATCTTCTGAAGCTTTGGAATGGTTCTCTAGCTATCTTCGAGGTCGTCAGCAATCGGTGCGGTTAAACGAGCAAGCGTCTAACTGGTGTAATACTAATTCTGGCGTTCCTCAAGGCGGTATTCTCTCTCCCTTATTATTTTCAATCTTTATTAATCTCATTACCAAAAATCTTCAATGTGCGTATCATCTTTATGCCGATGACTTGCAGATTTACTCTCAAGCAGGTGTTGACTGTGTAGCGTCAGCAGTTAAGATGATCAATTCTGACCTGGATCATATCAAGACTTGGTCACATAGTTTCGGTCTGACAGTGAACCCAGCTAAGAGTCAGGCGATTATTATAGGCAGTCAACGTTTACTGAGCAGGTTGGACACAGCCACAATACCTCCTATCACTTTTGATGGTACTAAGGTCGAACTTTGCCAAACTATCAAAAATTTAGGCATAATTCTTGACTCTACTCTAAGTTGGCGAGCTCAAGTGACCCAGGTTAGTCAAAAAGTCACCGGTACCCTACGTGCGCTTTACCGTTTAAAAAACTTTCTTCCTTGCAGTACTAAGACAACGCTTATGCAAGCTTTGGTTCTCCCTATAATCGACTATGGTGATGTGAGTTATTTTGACCTGAATGCAGATCTCCTAAACAAACTTGACCGTCTTCTTAATAACTGCATTCGGTTCATTTTTAATCTTCGCAAGTATGACCATGTGTCTGCTTTTCGTTCCCAGCTAAATTGGCTTCCCATCCGTCAACGTCGTAATTTACGAGCTCTCACCACTCTTTACTCTATCCTAACATCTCCATCTTCCCCTTGTTACCTTACGCCTTACTTTCAATACCTTAGCTCTGTCCACAATAGAAACCTTCGCTCCTCAAATAATCGCCTCCTTGTTTGTAATTCCCACTCATCTGATTTTATTCATTCTTCTTTCACTATTCAATCCATCCTTCTCTGGAATGCCCTGCCTCAGGAAATCAGGATGAGCACAAGCCGTTTCACTTTTAAAAAAAAAGTTCGTGAACTGTTCTTGAAAGGATAGTTTGGCAGATTCTTCATTTTTTTTTTTTTTTAATTCTTAACATCATTATCATTAGCCCCTCGCATCATGTATTCTTATCTACACACTTATATATATTTATTTATATAAATATTTATTATATATTAATATTATATATATTATTTATTAATATTTTATATGTATATTTATATACTATGTACGTATTCTACAAAATTCATAACTACCTACTATTTCTATACATGCACCTACTTTGACATATCTCTGCATCACCCAAAGGTAGACTGGCAGATAATGCCTTAGGCATTAAGTCCGCCTATACATTGCTTTTAGTGTATGAAGTTTTAAATAAATAAATAAATTAAATATAGTTAAGTTAAGGCCGTAACATTAATTATCTATTATCCTGTTTTCTTCTGTATTGTTAAATTCGTTTTCAGCTTGTTTTCTTTATTTGTTTTGAGTTTTAGTTATATTTTAGATTTAGTTATAACTAAATTTGTGCTAAAGTAACCATCTGTTGAGCAAATTTGCTGCTACAAACTATTGCTAATCAATGAGTTTTAATTGTTAAACCCAATTATAGACCCTAATACAAAAAAATATTGTACGTGTACAGACATAGAATATAAAATTTTGTTTATTTTCGCTAATGATTTAAATCATCATTGTCATCATCATCATAATTATCAGCCCAACTACGTCCACTGCTGGACATAGGCCTAATTAATGCCACCGCGAGCGGTCCGGCCCCCTTAAACAAGTGGCAATCGCTTTAATCTGTCTATTCTAAACGACATGTCAATGTACTAATTTGACTTCTCGATAGAATTGATAGATAGAATACATACACATATTTCTATACCGAGCTTAAAAACACCGGCGTGTTTGTCACGTGACGAACGTTCACTGTGTTGTGTAGGTTTCCCGTCCGCAGCTGTCCCCGCGCGCCGGAGCCGCCGCCGCGCCCCGGGGCCGGGGCCGGGGGCGGGGGCGGGGGCGGGGCGGGTGCGGGGGCGTCGCGCACGTTCCCCGTGCTGCGCGCCGTGCCGCGCCCGGAGGCGGCCCCCACCTCTCCGCTCAAGCCTGTGCGACCCATTGACGTCACACACGTGAGTATTACCTACCAACTATGTAGGTATATTATTTCTACTAAGTATTGGGATTTATATTATTTCTACTAAGTATAGATTTTCTTAATTGTACCGTTTTTGTAGTTGTTTTTCAATCCTCGCATGTTATTTTAAAACCTAACGTATCTTCCATTGTTTTAGATATCGGTTCCCCTCCGTCACATAACAAAACACGACATCCACGTGATTCCATCGGAGCGGCGCGAGATGCCCGCCATCAACAGTGAGCGAGAGGCGACCACCCCGCCCTCCTCGCTGCGGCGCCGCTCGCCCCCTGCGCCCCCGACCTCCACGCCCGCGGTGACCCCCTCCGCCCCCGACATAGTGCTAGGGGCGCACGTATACAGTGACTCGGGGCCGACGAGGGGGTCAGCTCTGTCCCCCACCAGTGCGGTCAGGGGAATCTTTCCCACGTCCAAGTCGAGGAGCTTGAAGAAGAAGAGCTCAATATTGGCGAGTGAGTTCTTTATACAATGTGCAGCAAATGGATCTGAATCAATGTTGTTAAAGCGTCGTTTTATTGTTTTCGAATTATTCTATAAATTTTGAGATCATCTACGTAATGTAAAAATGATGTATGAACAAAGCAGTCATCTATGTATATCAGTTAAGATAAATAGAAGGGGTCCCAAAATTGATCCTTGGGGCACCCCAAGGATCAATTTTGGGACCTCCACTGTGATTGTTACTGCCGGCAGTTTGATTCAGATCAGATCGGTTTCCTTTAATGACGAACCTTTGTGATATATTTGTTAAATATGGCATGAACTAACGTAGTAGGTCTTCGATGCCGTAAGATAGTCGCCTAAAGCTTTTTGAAAGTGTGTGCAAGTATCGTGGTGTTGTTCCAGAGCGTCGCCTGGTGCCTGCGCGTGCGCTGGCGGCGCGCGGCGCGGCGGGCGGCGTGTGGCAGCGCGTGCGCGCGCGCGCCGACACGCAGCCGCGCTGGGCGCGCAGGCATCTGCTGCTCACGCACAACCTGCTCTACGCCTACAAGGGACCCGACGTAAGCTATCGATGCAACGATCTCGAATGTCGTTAGGATAGATCCGACTCGCACATCGGTGAATCGAGTGCACCTAACACGTTCGCTCTTTATCTGATCGAAGTACATATTGACTAGACGGAACTGCTAGTTCGAAGCTTTCTCGGTGAGTATCTTATTATCCGTAAATAGTGAATGACAGGACATTGCGGTTGCAGTGCTCGAAGGCGGACTGCATGATCTACCTGGAGGGGTTCACGGTGAGCGCGGCGGGGGAGGTGAAGTCCCGCGCACACTCGTTCAAGGTCTACCACACCGGCACCGCTTTCTACTTCGCCTGCGACACCCACGACGCCATGCTGGCCTGGATACAGCTCATACACCGCGCCACGCTGCTGCCCTCGCTACCTAACAATGTAACACCATTTGTATGCTCAATATTTGTATTTATAACTAAAAGTCGCGTGGAACTATGCTCCCGTTTTTCTTTATTTGGCCGCTTCCCAGCTCCTATTGGCCATAGCGTGATTTTATATAGCCTATAACCTTCCTTGATAAATTGTCTATCCAACACTAATAGAATTTTGAAAATCGGTTCAGTAGATCCCGAGATTATCCCCTACAACGGCACAAATTCACAAACTTTACCTTTTTATAATATTAGTATAGTCTGGCTACCGGTTCTCTGCACTGGACTGTTTTTTAAAATCTATACATGGCAATATTTTTGAACTGTCATGTCACTGTCTTTTTAGTGTTTTTCGAACAATATTCTTTTGAAATTATTGAAAAATAATGCCGAAAGCTATCAAAGGCGTAGTTAGAAAGTTGATATTTACTTAAGTTGAGATAATAGTATCAAACGCATTTTTTCAGTCTATAGTCGGTGTTGTCACCCCTTGTTTTTTTGAATTTACCGCTCTTTTCTTGTGCAAAGAACGGATGGCCAGACTCTATATATAAAATTATCTTAAATCATAGTCAATCCTAAGCTGTCTCATTCCAAAAAAAACAGTTTTTGTTTTTTTCATGTACGTTCCACGTATTTTTTAATGTAGTACTTAGATAACGTAATTGCCTATAGTGAAAAATCACCAATCACTTAGTTAATGTTGATTATTAAATGTATCTTTATTCTACAGATGGACGTATCAAAACAGTTCTCAGAGACAGACTACTCCGAGACAGAGTCGGACACGGAGAGTCCGCACAAGGAGCGAGACAAAGACAAAGACAAGGACAAAGACAAGTCCAAGTTCGGTTCGCTGAAGAAGCTGACGGTGCGGATGCAGCGCAGCGAGTCGCACGAGAACGTGCCGCACTCCTCCACCAGCCTCGACAGGAAGTACCTGCGCTTCTTCTCCAGGAACAAGACCAAGGACGACGACAAGCCCAAGACTACCAAGGTATGTGTCCGGTGGATTTAGGTTAAAACTGAAACTCTCTGTATTGTATTATTTGATGTTAAGCTGATATAATTATGTACATTGGCCATGTTTCAGAGTAAGCAGGTGGGCGTGCCCGTCCCCACGGAGCACTACCGCAGCTACCGCAAGGTGCCGGCCGAGCCTGCGCCCGCCCCCGCCCCCGCGCCCGCCCCCGCCCCCGCCCCCGCTCCCGCCCCCGCTCCTGCGCCCGCTATCGCGCCCGCTCCACGCCCACACCGCCTGCCCAAGCCCATTAACTACATCCACGCTTCCAACCCCAATTTGCTTGACTTTGACAAGAGCGATTTCGTCACCAAGCCGACCTTACACGTGCCCAAGCCGAAACCGAAGGTAAGTGACCATGATACAATATTTCCCAAACACTTTTAGTTACCTTTCAAAAATAAATTGCCAAAACCTCCTTTTAATTATATTATTCTATAAGTTAAATCTGCATTAATTAATTTGATCTACATTTTAATTTGATTTATTAATTTTTATTGTTTTAAAATTTAACATAAATAGTTGTGTTAAACATCAAGCATCCAAAGGGAGGTTCTCGGCCACTTTGAGAAACAGTGGCATAGCAGATAATAATAATGATTCTATATTATTGTAACGTTGGTAACGGTTCCTTGATGCTTGTGCAGCCGGAGAACCTGGTGGGGTTCGTGACGCTGGAGCAGTTCATGCTGAAGAAGCAGGCGGAGGAGCGGCGCCAGGCGCGCCACGTGCGCCACGACAGCGCCGCGCTGCGCCACGTGGTGCCTGACGTCATCTACGGCGAGCTGCCCCCGCCCGAGCCCCCCGCGGACAACAAGCCCGTCTCCGTGCGGGGGAAGGACGGGTGAGTCATGTCTAAATGTGCTTTAGTTTCGTACTAATTATAATAATAATTCTTTTTTTGGAATATGACCTTATCAACAAGTAAATCCCATCAGAACTACCCCGTAGGACAATAATATTCCTGCCTACTCTATTTAACTGTATTATCAGAATACGATACTTTCCCTCATTGTGGAAAGTCTCGCAAGTTATCATGATCCACAAACTGGGGAAACCACCGCACGAAGTGACATCTTATTGACCCATTAGCTTCCTCTCAATTGTCTCCAAGATCTTGGAAAATATTCTATTCTAGAGACTTTCGCTTGTGATGCATGAAAACTCTGTAGCTCCAGACCATCAGTTCTGATTCAGACCAGATCACAGCACAATTGAACAAATACACAGGGTGTGTAGACACATCAATAAGAGCCTAGAACTAAAGGAATATTGTTCCTCAGAATTCCTCGATGTCCAACAATCCTTTGACATAAAGGCCTACTGTGCAAAGTTACTTAGTTCCACACTCTTTCTTTAGAATACTAGAGTCCTATCTTATTGACTGAAAATTCGAGGTAAAGGAAATGGATTGTACCTCAGGTTTATACTTGCTGGAGTGCCTCAAGGCTCAGTACTTGGTCCAGTGTTGTACACTATATTTACTGCTGATTTGGCACAAACACCAGAATGTACTATAGCGACATTATGCTGACGATGCGGCAATTTTAGCGTCGAGTAAAAATCCCTATGAAGCTATTGAAAAACTTTAGCAATTCCCAGTGAAAATAAATGACTGGTTTTATAAGTAGAGGATTAGACCTAGTGTCAACAAGTCTGTGCATGTGACATTCACTATGCGAAGAAACACTTGTCTAAAAGTGAAATTGGGAGACAGGGAGTTGCCACAACGCCACTTAGGGAATTTCTGGAGGGGCTTCGGCTCGGGACCGTAGGCTAACATGGCGGAAACATGTCGAATCGAAACTACTAGAGAACCTTTTTCCCCATCGGCATAGTTCTCCTGTGGGTCTCCACATTTCAGATTCGATCATGCAGAGAAACTCTTTTCCATGGCTCCCTGAGCGACACTGAGCTTTCTAATGAGCCCCATCCTTCCAGCCTCCCGAACAGTATCCTAAGAGGCCATAATACCATAAACCACATACATACGCTGCGGCAGGTTATACAGAAGATCGAACAGTATAACCGGCCACTATGCTTAGTGTTTCTGGACTATGAGAAAGCTTTCGATGCGGCGGAAACAGGGGCAGTGCTACAGGTACTCTAGAGATGCCGAATTGACCACCGTTATATCGAGGTACTAAGGTGTTTGTACAGAAACGCTACCATGTCTGTTAGTCTCCAGAATCAGAGCTCGAAATCTATCAAACTGTAGCGGGTGTGAGATAGGGAGATGTTATATATCCGAAACTGTTCACAGTTGTTTTGGAAGCTGTCTTCAAGCTTCTGAACTGAGATGAATTTGGCATAACATTAATGGCAAGTACATCACTCACCTTGTTTGCCAACGATATCGTGGTCATGGCAGAATCACTGGAGGACTTACGCACAATGCTCGGTAGCCTCGATAGTGCTTGGGCGGGCCTTAAAATGAACATGGACAAGATGAAAGTGATTGTAAATCGCCATGTAGCGGTTGCTGTGTGAGGTGATCTAATCTTGTTTTTTTTATGATAATGATCTAATTTGTGGTAAATAAACTTTTTATGTGTTACAGTTACGAAAAGATTGTATATCGTGATGAGATGAGCAGCTCACGACTGACGCCTGCGCACGATCGGTGGAGGGACTCACTGCGAAGAAACGATAAGGTAACCATGGCTGGCAGATAGGTATTAGAATTCTATCAAAATTGAATTGAAACCAATAGCTTTTGGAAGAAATAAGAATTACTGTTGTTCCGGATCGTTACAAATGCATGTTTGTGAATACGTCATTCGTGTCTCGATTCGTGAATAAGTACAAAAACTCTAAGTTTTTATATTTTGTCGTTATCGATGCGCGTAACCAAGAACGATAGTGAACCTTCAAATTTGAAATAAAGTAGTTAATACAAATTCGCGAAATAGAAAATCTATGAACTACACTTTTAATATTATTTAATCAATATTTATACTTAAAATTCGTATAAGCAGCGGACTGCCATAGACTGGAATTATGATGAAGACGGTGATAAGTTATGAATTTTTCAAACGCAAAGAATCTGTTCAAAGTTTGCGAAGACATAGTAGGTACGATAATTGGACCAAGATCACTGGACCCCCCAGGCCTTATTTATTTTCTGAGAAATGAAATGTGTAGCAATAGTACGTAGTTTGTATGTATACCCACTACGGTAACCACTTACCATCAGATGGGCCGCCTGCTCGTCTGCCACTTCAGGCAATAAAAAAAAAACTAGTTCGGACCGACGCCGACGGCTACGTATTACATAATATACACTAAGTACTTAGTGCAGTAAGTGTGTTGTGTCGCAGGTGCACAGCGCGCTGCGCGACAGTCCGGCGCCGGCCGCCGCCGGACACGCGCCGCCCGCGACTGACAGGTACCTTTTTTGTGAATACGTAATTATTATAGATAAATTACACTCAGACGTCCGGATTCGTATTAGATGATTCGTGTAGTGTAGTGAGTAAGAATACATAATGCCACTACCCATGGGTGTCGTAAAAGGCGACTAAGGGAGCAACCTTATGCAGACAAGAGGACTGCAAGGAAAGGCAAAATTCGAAGCAAAATCCTATACAACCCGTCTGGACTCCATGGTATAGTAGGCTAAATTCCCTCTACATTCTTTGAAGGAGACCCGTGCCCAGCAGTGGGACGATTATGGGTTGAAATGATGATGAAAAATACACCCAGACACAGAACAAACAAAGATTTGTCCTGAGTGGGAATCGAACGACCTCCAGCTTAGCAATCAGGGTCACTAACCACTGGACCAACAGGTCTGTCGTATAGAAAAGAAATGAAAAATACTTTTAGACATTCGTAATCGTCGTAATAACAATTAAGAATAGATCACGAATATGCAGATTTGGTCTTTATCATTTATATAATTATTTACTTACTTTAAAGATAATTATATTTTCTACAAGTGGTCTCAAACTTTTGGCCAGCAGACACATTTACCATTTATGAATAATTATCGTAAGGGAGATATTTAAATAGATTTAAGATAACAATATAATTATGATTCCAGCTGGTTAGCGGGTGGTAGCGGCAGTAGTACAGGCAGTGCTCCCCGCGGACAGTGGGGCGGGCGACAGTACCCCCACCTCGTGTGTCCGCCCACCTTCCAGCCCGAGACCTACAGCCTAGCCGCCCTGCCGCCCCGGACACATCGCGACTGACCTCGCCGCCCTGCCGCCCCGGACACATCGCGACTGACCTCGCCGCCCTGCCGCCCCGGACACATCGCGACTGACCTCGCCGCCCTGCCGCCCCGGACACATCGCGACTGACCTCGCCGCCCTGCCGCCCCGGACACATCGCGACTGACCTCGCCGCCCTGCCGCCCCGGACACATCGCGACTGACCTCGCCGCCCTGCCGCCCCGGACACATCGCGACTGACCTCGCCGCCCTGCCGCCCCGGACACATCGCGACTGACCTCGCCGCCCTGCCGCCCCGGACACATCGCGACTGACCTCGCCGCCCTGCCGCCCCGGACACATCGCGACTGACCTCGCCGCCCTGCCGCCCCGGACACATCGCGACTGACCTCGCCGCCCTGCCGCCCCGGACACATCGCGACTGACCTCGCCGCCCTGCCGCCCCGGACACATCGCGACTGACCTCGCCGCCCTGCCGCCCCGGACACATCGCGACTGACCTCGCCGTCCTGCCGCCCCGCTTTCAGGTGCAACGTCGTATTCTCAGTTTAAAGATCTTTGTGTGTTGATCGCAGAGTCGACTAAAGTTGTATTGGGTATCTATCTCATCTGAATTTTCATCTGCCCAGAATCTGAAATAAAAATATCACCAACATGTAACATGAAAGCTGGAAAAATGCGTGTGTGTTAGACCTACTTTTCTTTTGGAGATCAATGCATGATGTTCTGTTGTTTAATTGCTATTATGAAACTGTGCGAGCTACTTCCACATAAGTTAAGTGAACTTGTGTTGTATTGTTACCCACGTGTATTATACTGCGCTCAATTATTTTTATATTATTCTAGTATATAAGTATACCCTTGTGTTAGTGTAGGTATAATATTTGTATCGCATCGCAATCAGTTCATTCGTCCGAAAATTAGTGAGATTCGGTGCAAGTAATGTAAGTTTACTTTCTGTCGGCTCAATGTACGTGTACATAAATATAATAATTATGTCAAATGCGTCTGGGATACAGTCACATGGCCGAGGCGCGTGGTGCTGGCGCCAGTCGTGCAGTCGGACGCGGCACTGAACTAAGGGCTCGTGTACTGTGAACAGTCTCGGCCGCGTGCACGTACTATCCTATTATATTCTGACACGAATAGCTGTGCACTGGAACTAAATGCTACTGTTATTATGTAATATTTGATAGCATTGGAAGGACAGAAATGCCGTGTGAGAGTATTGTACCTCGGAGCGCCATGCCGGACACACAGTAGTTGTTCGACAACAGCGCCCGTCCCGCCCTCTATGAAGCGACTAACTGAACATATCCTAAATGTGCGGTAACTTATATTCGTTTTTACAAGCTTTTATTTATTAAGATAATGCTCATGCCCTGCAATACTTTAGTGTATCATTATATTGAAAGCTCAACATTGAATGATAAAAAAACAGTTGTTGAGACATACAGAGCCAAAATGTTCGAGGCTTGTGTCATTTCAATACTTTACCACCTATTTATTTGTGTGTTCACAATTGACTTGTAACAATTAGTATGAAGCTTTATTGTATTGGAGTTGTTACTGATGCCGGCCTCACATTATAATAGTATGAACTCAACTATATATCTACATATTAACTAGTGGCTAGACAACTCCAGCTTATGTATGTATTTGTATATTCCATTATCTGCCTATGTTCTACGATAACTAAATATCTAATAGTATAGTTGACGGACTGAAGATAATCACGCAGAATTTTCTTATAGTATTATAAAACTGTTAACGTTATAATATGTTAGTATTAGGGAACTTTGTTTATATTATTGTAGGTTTAATTATATCATGTAATATATCATTGTAACTATACTTAAGTTAGGTATATATAATACGAGATATTTTGTATTTATACAAATGTACACGTACGCTCATTTCGTTGTCACCAGATTATATTATTAAGTCTTACACAAGACTCATATACAGCGCGTATACGATGATACGACATTAAATGAAACCACGTGTAGCATGTGATGTTAGAAGACTTTGACAAAAAAATTAAATAGATATTTGTAATAGTTTAGACGCAAATATACTTTCTTTATTTCACAGTTTTAAACAAACTGTAGGTATTTACGTTGATCATTGTTATCATTCAATTCATTTAAATATCTCTGACTCTTTCATATTAATATATCTTACTCTGTTCCGCACTTATAACGTTTTGATAGAAAAATATTGTGTAGTTTTATTATTTTAAATTTATTGACAAATCGATTTAATGATTATTAGAATATGTTTATAAGAGTAAACACTGGCTGCCTTATCATTAAATGTCGTATCGTTTTATACACTCTGTATATTTTTTCCGACACTACTTAATAATTTAAAATGTCGACTCACTAAACTGCTCTAATACGTAATTATCACTTTTTATAAATTTATAAACTTGAAGTACGAAGTTGAACGAAACAAAAGCAATGTTATTAGTGCTCGGTGCAACATTAGCGTCCTATTTGTATTAAATAATTGACTAATTTACTTGGATACGTTAACTGTTGGTTACCAGTGGTCGCTGCTTACTGATAATGAGAGCGCTTTTGTATAGCCAACTAAATAAATATTATATTTTATATATACGGTACTCGATTTAGGCAAGTATACAATATTATTTTGTAAGATAATAATAATTTGCGATGAAAGAGGAAAGCAAAATGTATACCAAGTTGAGAAGGCTGATGTTTGGCGCTAGTGTGTTCGATGCGAGGAACACAGATGGCGTTGTTCTACGTTTATTATGATGGTAAAAGTATAAAATTATATATTATTATCATAATAATGTACAATTGGGTGAGGCCTATGTTCAACAGTAGACGTCATTGGGCTGATATGATGATGATGAATGTACATAAATTGACGTACTAGAAGAAATTATGCTATAGTAACAAAATATTACAGTAAAATAATGCAACATAATATGCATGGCTTTCAAAATATATTTAGTTTTTATACAAAATTGTAGTTAGGCATAATTATTAAATTGATTTTATATTTGACTATGCAACTAAGCTGGATAAAATATGAAATTTGCATCCGCTAAACTAAAATAAATAAACGAAGTAGGCTTGTGTTACGGCGCGCGTGGTTTGGAACTGTTTATGCTTTTAGGGTTCCGTACCCAAATGGAAAAACGGGATCCTATTACTAAGACTCCGCTGTCCGTCCGTCTGTTTGTCTATCCGTCTGTCACCAGGCTGTATTTCATGAATCGTGATAGTTAGACAGTTTAAATTTTCTGTTGCCGCTATAACAACAAATACTACAAAATAAGTTGTGATAAAAATACTAAAAAATAAATATTTAAGGGTGTTCCCATACAACAAACGTTATTTTTTTTGCTAGTTTTTGCTCGGTATTGATAATGGCAACAGGTAGACGCTTGAAATATTCACAGAATATTGAGTTATATTATTCACTTTAAAAATAAATAATTAAAATAAAATAAATATTTATAAAAATAATTATGTTTTGTTCATCTTTGCTAAATAATTGGAATGTCTGATATTTTATATCGTTTGAATTCAATACAAATTAATTTTGTTTACAGCAAAAACACTTGTAACAGAAAAAAATAGTTCGAATAGTATTTCTACAAATTTTATCTCTAAAAAGAATGACCAACAAATGGACAGACAAATTGTAATGTCACAATATATCTAATCATTTTATTAATTTTGATAATGTTATTTAGTACATGCAAAAGTAATTTGTAGATACTTAGATAGATGAATGTTGGTTGAAACCATGATCGAGTCGTCGACTCGCACTAAGTGACGCATGGCGTACAGGGTAATAATCAACCTGTCACAGATTAGATTATTATATCAATTCTATATTTGACTTCGTAACTATACCTCTCTATCTGGCAGAGTGTCGCATGTACCGGCTATGTCGGGCCTGTGCAGTGAATTCGTTAATTAATTATTATTATTGATCTTAAACTTCAATTTTTTTAAAATAGTTTGTGGAATTATGCTTGTACAAGTGGATATTACTTTAATATGGTAAGAGACTTTTATTGAAGTATCACTCGATAATGTATCTTGTAACATAGATCTGGTGGTGCATCCGACACACTGTGACGTAGACGACATGGTAAAATATCATTTTCCTAGTTAATATATTATTACATAATGTAGGTAGGTATATAATTATAATTAGCTAAATAAATCGCTGTCCTAATCTACAGTTACGCTTGTAAACGTCGACTGTTTAGATAATGTTCATTTTATATGTTAGATATTATAAATAATTTGATGTTAAGTATGATGAATTATTGTTTTACAACATATTGTACACTTGTCTGTTCGGGCACGTGCTCGAGTGGCGACACACGGGCGTCTTATTAATCATTAATAAATATATTTTATATAAACATGTGCATTATTGTTCCGTACTGTCACACTTTGGCATTACCCATGTACCATTCATATTCGGCATGAATTCTTGCTGGTCAACCGAATGTGCGTGTCTAATTCAAAACCCGATCGTATTTAACTCCGAATGTGTAACAGCTCTTACTGGTTCCAGTGGCAATCGTTGGCTCCCTCACTAGTTCCCATTATTTTAAAAAGGATGTGTTATTCGCTCGCAAATCCACTGAACAAATGTGCCGTATTCAAGCACATATAAGTACGTGAAGCACGAAGTTGCGTGACAACACAATATAATTGTCTTATATTAAATTTGTGGACGTCATTGGGGCTGATAAAAATAATTATGATGATGATATTATTTGTACTTCTGGATTTTCTCTCGTTCGAAATAATGCAACGTCAACTGAGCACTTGCTGCCGGAAGTTACAAAACCCTCGGGTGTTTCTAATGCAGTTTTTTTACTTGAATCACATTTCCTTTTTATTTTAACCTGACAGTTTCACAAAGTGAACCAAGTAGCAAGCTACGATATATTAAACTTT
Source organism: Laspeyria flexula (assembly GCA_905147015.1). Classification (NCBI taxonomy): domain Eukaryota; kingdom Metazoa; phylum Arthropoda; class Insecta; order Lepidoptera; family Erebidae; genus Laspeyria; species Laspeyria flexula. The sequence continues at coordinate 195,134 of LR989953.1, forward strand.
TTGACTGCCTTGGTGGCGTAGCGGTAGTATATTAGGTATACGTCGTCAGAAGTTTCGGGTTCGATCTCCGGGTCGAAACGATCCCACAAGTATTGTTTTATTATGTACAATAACATGTTTGTATTTATAAATAAATATGACGTATATTTATCAGTTGTCTAGATCCCAACTAAAGCTTAAAATATATTAGCTTACTTTGGACTAAATGTAGAACAACATTTAAACATTTTTTTAGCATGAGAAGCGGTTGCATTAGGTAATATTACCTGGAATATAAATATTGTATAAATTTGTATGGCAGCTCGCGTCATTCTGGACCGTCACTTGCGATTATTGCGTACTAGTTACTTTATCTGTGATAGATAGCTGGTACACATGTGACGCGAGGTTTGAGCACAAAAGAATACGTCGTATCGCTTCGCGCGACTTCCGCTTTTCGCTTCATAATTATAGTTATGTTTTTTGTTATTGCCCGACATCTCTATATCATAGATTTAATTTAAATCATTAAGTTACGATTGATAATAATTGAAGTTGATTCCGTTAAAGCCTTTATTCGTATAATCGTTTCTTGCAAATAACTAGGTATTATTTGAAATATGTAAAATTTCTTTTAATGATAAATTACTTTTAAATAACAAGACTTACGTAATCCTTTCATAGCGAAGCCCTACGATACGAACTCGAAATTTAGGTAAGTATATAATTATTCAAAAATACAAACAACATTAGTACGGGTATCGAACCCCCTGCAACTATGTTCATTGAATTGTATATCTGCGATGAGTTAAACATGAACGTCTTCAGTGGTCTCAAGTGTTCATCAAGTAGTATTACATTGAACAAAGCCCTACTTTCGGCAGATAAGTAGAACAAAGGAGGACGCTTAAGCATTGTTCCTTCGCTTATAATTAACATAATGAATTATCTTGCACCGTGAGCGGCGGCGGCGGCGGCGGCGCGAACTGCAGCGACACTTAATAATCCCACTAAGCCTCGACGTCATGAATTACCGCACAAGTTACACATTTTACTAAAACTTTGTACACTTTCATACGCTTTTATTTAACTTATATGTAAGACAATGTTGAGCTCGTAGATAATAGCTTCCGCCCGTGCCTGCGTGGTATGTATTTTATAATAGGTATAAATAAGTATAAACCTTCCTCTTGAATCAGTCTATCTACTAAAAAAACCGCATCAAAATCCGTTGCGTAGTTTTAAAGATTTAAGCATACATAGGGACGGACAGACAGCGACAGCGACTTTGTTTTATACTATGTAGTGATTAGAGTAGTATGAGGACGATACGAGACAATAATACAATGACGATAAATAAGGAAATCCATAAATCAGATTGGAGATAGTCACTTGGACACTCACCACAGCAGATTATATTAATTTTTTTTTATGTTTGGTCATTCACACACAGCGTCATATAGTCCCAAACTAAGCTAATGCTTGTACTATGGATACTAGAAAACTGTTATACGTATAATGCGCAAATAACTTATTTTTTTCGTAAATACATATTACTTATAGATACATTACACCCAGAAATAGAATAAATAATTATAATTGTGCTCATCACACAAAGATTTGTCCTGGATGGGAATAAAACCCACGACCTCTGTTTCAGCAGTCAGGGTAACCATTGAGCCACGGAGGCTTCAATATATTACTAATAATTATTAGTTTTGTAAGTGGATGTATCTAAATAGGTAATGATATTTATCTTGAAGGCCAGGTTCTCAGATAAGGTTCATTTACCTAACCGTCTTCTTTAATTTCACCGTCGTCGATATGAATGCCGTGCGTAGCTCAGTTACATACAGGCACATCAACCAGTTACATGTAGAGTGAGCTCGTTTGAGCCCAAATTTGTGACTCTTAACTAATGCACGACTAGGTCGCGCGAATGTTTCTCTAGTAGCTACGTCGATATTTATGCATTGAATAGAATGCATGCATGCGTTAGCATGCACGCATTCTATTTTCATAGCATAGGTAGGTACATATAGTAATATGTTGAAACCTATGATGCATGTCATACAATAATAATATCTATCAATTTACATATTTTTCTGTGAAATTGTAATGAAAAGCCAGAATACCTACCTGACTTAGGCATGGTTCTGGTAGGCTGTAGGTAGCTTGAAAATGAGTCAGTTGATGGATCAGGCGATATTGACATAGAGTGGTACTCAACGATTCACTTTATAAATAACGTATCAACATAAGTACCGAACGGCGCAAACTACCTTCTATTGCGTATTATACATAATGTACGTATGTCTTGTAGATGTGTATGTGTGCAACCTTCGCCGTGCAAGTACGGAGTGGAACTAACATGTTCATACTTTGATGCTATCTACTTAAGTGAGTCGTTTGTTATGGTGGAGTAGACAGTCTCGGTGGTAGCTATTAGGTACCTACCTCAAGTTTGTGAACTTGTGATGCGCGAAATGCATATTTTAAATTTTCAATACTTACAATTTTAGTTTTAACAGCATTTTAAGTTTTGTTCAATTAAAGTTTTCTTAGAATATGTTTTAATTATATTAATAAAACTAACGTCAGGTGTAGACATATTTTATATAATAATACGGGTCACTCACGTAAGGAAGTCGGGACTGAAGTAGCTCATTCGCGCTGAAGCTGAAGCTGGTTCATTCAAGGAATTGAAACCCGGTCGGCAGTCCCGACCTCCGCACGTGAGTGACCCGTGTTAATATTACTTAGAAATACGTTTGGACATTAGGTGAAAACTGAAAATGGCCTAGATGTTGTGGACAGGCGTGTGTTCATTATGTGTATATAGTTTGCAAGTATCTAATACTCTGACTGCCATACGACACAGTACTCGACTTCGCAACAAAATCTAACTGTTTCTGGTTTATCTTTTTTAAAAGACAACTCACTAGGAAACAAGCCCTGTGTCGCGGGGGATTTTACAAACATACAATTAACGTACACCCAGACTCGAAATATATCTATGAATCACACAAACATTTGTCGCGTGTGAGAATCGAACCCACGTCGCTCGGCACGGCGATGTAAGTGGCGAGGTGAGCACCTTAACCGCTACTCCACGGTGACAGTTGATGGACACCAGAAGTAGGTAAGTCAACCAGTCAGTTTTATTTTAATGGAAATTATTGATAAATGGGTTTAGTTATGTATCTATGATAGCGTGTGTGATAGTCAGATATAAGTGACACTCGCGAACTTGAGAGATTGTAGTTACAAGTCTGCCAGCAAGTCCCGCGGGAGCGCAGCGGTCGCGCGTCCTCCCGCCCGGCGGAGGCGGGAAGCACTTACCCAAATTAATCAAACGGATACAGAAGCCTCACGAACTAGCCTTCAACTAGTTCTCGAACGTGTAGCATAAGCTATATAACATGTAAGGGTGTGTAATGACTCGTCCTGAAGTCTTTTAAAAATCTTTTGTTGTACGATATATCTAATTATCTATCTTCTATCTATTATTATCATATTTATTAGATATCAAATCAGACTATTATGTAGGTATCCATTCATCTAGTATCTTTGACACCCATTCTATAATTACCTTTAGGTTTTGAGTCTGTGACCCTTTGAGTTTGCTTCTCTTTATTTCGATATTTGCTACCAATCTGAGCAGTTGAAATGTTTATCAAATTATTTTCTCTAAGGATTTGAGAACTATAAAGATGGTGTTTCAGTCATTAAATACTAACTGCACTAAAAATCGTTTTATGACCATTCCACTCTTCCTTGCTCCTGCTAGCTTTAGTATAAATGCTATAAGGTTGGTATGCTTGCTCACGAACATCTTGATTCTGTCTACTCAAGCAATATGAAAGTAAGTTGTTGTGTATCGAGCTGGCAGCGAGCTTCATATCCGTCTGTTACAGTTATGTAATATTTCACAATTGTATCGCGTCTAATAATACCGTATGCAGATAGGAGCTGCGAGCCCGCGAGGCGTGAGGCGAGCCACGAGGCGGCAGCGACTTGAACATGCACATGTTTTGTATGCTGCGCTACGTGACGGACAACCTCTGCCCCCCGCCCGCGCACCTCACACCCGCGCTCGCCCCCGCTATACAAATAAATAATTTAATATGTAAACATACGTATAAATTGGATCGAGAAGCGATTGCTCCGGCTCCACGGGGACTTGAATTACTGCAAAGACATTCGCCTTAAGATATTGCTACGTTCTTCAGTTCGATTTAAACATGTATAAGTTGGAATAGATACGTGCCCCCAAACAGATCGACGCGACACTACCGCTCGGGCCCGAAGCTGCCCATGACCACGTGGTGTGCGGACCTCATACGACTGAAATCAAGTTAATTGCAAGTGAGCATTTGTGCGACAATCCTTCAAGTCCAGCTTTGTTTAGCGAATTTTCTTTGAATCTAGGAAATCACTCGCTTAAATTCCGATATATTTTAGAAATTTAGAGAAATCACGCTCCATTTTTCCTCCATTTCGTTAGCGGTGCAATTGACTCCCGATAACTCATTGTGCGCTAGCTGCTGCTGGGTCAATATCAAACGATTTGTCTAAACAAGTTTAAGCCATTGTGTCCCCAAAGCAGCCATTACTTAACATTACAGTCTTAAGTAATTGCGCTTGTTTGGAACACAAACACAATACTTATAGCTACATACCTACTGTATCTACTATACATAATTCCTTAACGACGTAGCTGACTGCCACTACAATAATTTTAGTATTAAGTATTTTTTTTTAAACTAACATTTCTGGCTAAAAACTTTCCGAAACTTCAAAATCAGGGCCCTGGTCTTCTTTCCTCTATCCAGAGAGCAAAGAGTGTTTAGCCCATAAGCCCATGATCCACACAGGCGTGTGTGTCGGTACAAAACAACCGCGACTCATTCGAATACGCGTTTGTCTCTTGTTAATGCTAATTCTGGATGACGAACAATTCGATTTCTCGTCACAGCTTAGTTATATAAGTAAGGTTTGCAGCATTTTAAACGTAGATAATTCATAACAATTGTACCTATTAAGTTTTTTTATATATTTGGAGTAGTTTTTTTTAAAACAGCGTCATGTAGCCCTAAGTAAGCTAAGATAAGCTTGTAGACAGCTAATAAACATACAAACATAATATTCGTAAAAAAACATCCAAACTCCGAATCAAACATAAGATCTGCAAATTTTGCAGATCATGTAAATATTTGTTTCGACTCGGAGGTCGAATCCGAGACCTTAAGAACCGCAACCGTATAGCACTACCACTGTGCTACCTAGGCAGTTTTTTCTTTACAAAAAATATAGTGTTCTCTCGACTGATTTTCGATCACATTACTTTATTAAATATAATAACAATATTCGTTTATTGCCAATTTTGTACAGAACAATAATAATATAACATTGGTCCCAAGCTAGGCTAGGCCTGTATCTTGGGCACCGAACACAGAATTATCACAATAGATTTGATACAATAGAATCGTGACAGTTCACAGACGTTGATTACCATTTTAATAATTTTGGTTTATTTTAATTATGACACAATATATTATATGTTTAATATTAATTACTAGGAGACAAATAGTAGAATTTTGAAACAAAAACATTAAACTTAAACTTTAATAGTATAAAAACTAAAATGACTTCTAAAAAAAAATATACATATTATTATTTGCCTAGCTTTGAGTGTATGTGTGCGTGTGTGTGCGTGTGACTGTGTGTGTTATGTTGTGTATAGATATATATATAGATACATATCCTCTAAAATGATTCTATGAATATGTTTCGATAAAGTCCGCTTGTAACACATCGCGGTGAAATATATAAATAACATAGGTGTAGTGAACCACGCATGAGTGACGTCATGGATGCGATAATAACTACTTTGTTATTAGTTGACATTGTGTAACACGACAGTTACATACGAGCAGTTGTCCACGTAGGTGTATACACATTAAGTACAAGCGAGCGGCTGAACGCGGCAGGCGACGCGCGGCGGTGGTGGAGCACTCTCGGTGATTGCCTCTCATATCAGATTTGTACGAAGGATAAAAAACGCACTTATCATTGGAACATTGTAAGTTATGAGGCGACTCCGCCGCCCGCGCTGCCGCCGTCCCGCCGACGCCCGCCGACGCCCGCCGGCGAGCTATTCTGAGCGACTGGAGCCGACTACCGACTACGGGATATTGCTCTGCAATTATTGAATTACGGCCTAAAATATTACATGATTGGGAGAATGGATTGAGTATTGTAGTTTCTGAAGTATCCTGAATTAGAGCTATCTTGTTATTTCTATTAATCAATTAAGTACTTTACGTTCTTTTTATATGTTATGCTTATTAATATAAACTGTGAAAAAACCTCGGTGGCGCAGCGGGATGTGTATACGACTGCTATGCAAGAGGTCCCGGGTTTGATTCCCGGGTCGGGTGAAAATGGTATTGGGCTTTTCTATCACTAAATTCCAGTATTGAGATTTTCCCGGAGTTTGGTAAACAAATGTGCCTGGTAGGTGACAATAGGCTCGCCCCCTATTTCATGGGACCAAACATAGCTGGCGAAATGTGGGTGTGTAACACTTCTGCCTACCCCTTCGGGGAAAAAGGCGTGATGCTATGTTATGTTTATGTTATGCTTATTGTGCTAAAAAACCATCGTCAGCTCCAATGGTTTTACCAAAATCAGTTAAAATTATTACATATATTTGATAATTATTAACTTTATCGTTTTTGTTTGCAGCTTGAACATATTGTACCTATATATGTCATAACACATACTGGCCATCGTATCTCCTTACATGAATATAATATATGTTTGAAGGCTTTTTATGCCGCCTGATGGTAAGTATTTAAGTACCTGAGGACGCCTGCAATACCAGAAGCACCAGATACGTTCTGCCTACCCTTTGAAACTGTTCCCTTCTCCAGTGAGCTCTGTACACCACTACGCGCACGCAGGAACCCAACAGAATGTTATTATGGTTGCGGTCTTCTGTAGACAGTAGGGTGGAGATACTTCTCCAGTTGAACGGCTCAGTTTGAGCGGGGGTTACTCGCTATTACGCTTTAAAGGCTACAAAAAGATATGTCAGCATCGCCCCTATTTATTTTGTTTGTGATGTGAAACTAAAATAGATTATCTCAGCTTGCAGACACTTTTACAAAAATATTGTGTCATTACGCATTAGTAGTACAATCTCATAAACAATCTAAATAATGTGTGTTAAGTACCTACAGTGCGTGTGTGGACAGGTGTCGAAACGAACTTTTCACAATTTAACGCTAACTTAAGTAACCGCCACTTTGGAAAAGTTGAAAACTTTCAATTACCCAGCCACGACGCTGCCAGCGCTTGTGTTATTTTTGTAAAGGCACTGAAACTGTACATAATTGTATTATTTCAATGAAATTGGTGACATTGTGTGTTTGAGGACGCGCTACTCACGCGCTACTCACGTGCTTCTCACGCGCTACTCACGCACCACATAACCGCATGTATTCCCACCACGACGTTCTTGGCCGACGACTTGAGATCTGTATTCTATTGTTTTGAAACCTTAAATTTCTGTCTTGATTATATTTCAATAAATTGTAAATCCATTATGTGCTTAGGTTGCGTAGCGGAAAGTGTATACGACTGTAGTGCAAGAAGTCCGGGTTCGAGTCCCGGCTCGGGCAAATATGTTATTGGATTTTTCTATCGGGCAATCCTCAGTGTCTGCTTGGAGTTTTGGAAACAAAAGGTGGGATACCTACGCCTCTGTCTACGTTCGGGTAAGACGCCATGATATTATGTTATGTTAAATGGATACTAAACAGTAATTCTACTAGCGTAACACGATCACATTACAGAAAACTGCATATCAAGTAAGAATACCTTATTATGTAAGTAGGCCGATAAATTAAATTTGATATAATACAATCAGATAGACGGCTGGCTAGTCTGCCACTACTAAAAAATACAGAAATTATTATCATTAAAATTTATTTAAATTTCAAACATAGATGTAAAGAGAGCTTATCTGTTGGTAATGTTGACGAGGCAAGTTGTGAACAAAACAGGCCAAGTGGCATATTCATTTCACTTAGTTGTTTTGATTATTCCGGGGCCGGGGCGCCGCGCCGCAGAACTCCCGCTTGACCCGTTACGCAGCGCCATACAATAAACTTGTAACAAATACAGTCGTTACGGCGATGAAACTCGTAAAGATAATACCTCCACGACTCGCGCTTATTGTAAACGAGCCAAGTTTTTCTATTTCCTCTCCCTCCCCCCGGCACCCCCCTGGCGCTCGCCTGCTCCCTGTTGCTCTGTGATGAATGACAGCATCACCTGTCCCAGGTGACGGAGGCCGGTCAACTTCGAGGATAACTCATCGACGAGTGCAGTGTTATGGAAATTGTGTCGGGACTGTTTTATTGCTCACAATTGTACCTTTGTGTATCTACATAGGTAGGTACTCACTTAAATATTGAGCACGTGTACGTGATACAATTTCATACAGTGCGATCGTTTTAGCTTTAATAGTTCTTTAATTATTAATCTGTGAGGCCCCCACAAGGCGGTCTGGAGCCCGTCGGAGCCGCGAGTGAGTGTAACACCGTGATTAGGATTAACAAAATTACGTACTACTCCAATAAGGCGCTTCTCATTTGTGCGTAATTTCACGAGCTACCGACTATTAGGTTAGCTTTACATGTAGTAAACTGTTTGTAACAAAGTGACGTACTTAGTTATTATTTCTGTCTGTGGAACCTGATTCGTTTTCTAATAACGGGTACTATGAATTGACTAATCGTTTCTGAACAATGAGACAAAAGTTATTGATAGGATAAAATATAACTTAAACAAATTAAAAGTGACAGTTACATGATTAAACTATTTCTATTGTTTTAATTTTATATTCAGTCAGGTTATACTTTGATCAATGAATAACTTTTGTCTGATGGTTCAGAAACCGGGCATAAGTGTTATTATAAACGTTATTTTCATTACGTGATTCCGAATAAATCGATTTTTTCATATGTCTGCTGTAACTATTTTGACTAGTCGTATTTGTACATTTTATAATCACTTGCCCCAACTTGGCTTTTAGGGTATTCAATAATGTGTTTTCATTTCATCACAATCGGTTCAGTGGTTTATCCGCGAATACGTAGTTATTTACAAAAATTCAAATATATTAGTAAGGTAGTGCTATCACCATACCAATATTCTAGCATGTTCCACACCGTGTTGAAATTATATTGCTTGTTTAATAAACCCCTCCCTTAATCTCTTAATACCACTTTCACGATAGTCAATCGGTAGAAAATTCACAGCAAATAATTTGCCCAATCTGAACGTAAAGCCTTACCACACCATTCTACAATCACTAAAGTAATTCTGTTAACTGCAGCGCACACACAGACAGACAGACAGCGCTAACGTTAAGATGATTGAGATTTAGAAATCGTTTGTGTAGCGAATTTGAATGCCCTGTTAAATGGCTTCTTACACAATAGAGATCTTAGAGATAGATATTCTCTGTTGAGTGATAGGGAGCTCAAGTTAATATAAAGTGCTTGTTAGTTATATGTAAGTAGCAGGTTGATTAGTGCCACTGTTGTATTATTGTTTATTACGCAGTTATTAAACGATGATGACCGAATGGATTTGTGGCCGGCACGCGGCATGCAAAACACGCGGTCTGAGTTCGATTCCGAGCGTACCATGTGGATCTATTTTGTGGTATTTATCATGTGACTTACCATCTGCTAACGGTAAGGAAAACACCGTAAGTAAACTCACATACCCTAGAATTAATTCTAAGGATATGTCTGATACAACAACCCGTATTAGGCCAGCGTGTATGGATTATGGGCAAAAACCTATCTAGAGAGTTTCAAGAGAGGAAATCCTTGAAGTGGGAAATTGGGTTTGGTATCTGCTGTTTTACTAATTTTGCTGCTTGGTAAATTTATAAATTTAAATAATAGGTGAAACAAGATATAAGGTAATTAAGTATTTCCATACACAATGCACGAGTAACTTCTACAGTTCACAGTAACTTTGCAACAAAGTGCAAGTGAGTATTTATATATAGCTCCCAAATGTTATGCAATAGTCTACTGTATAATGATAACTGTCACTTCCAACGAATGTTATTGGAAACAGTTTAACTAGAAACATAAACACTTTAAGCAAATTCTAATTAGAAAAACGTAGTCAAGCTCTAGTTTAATCGTAGTGTAAACAAGTGGCTTACGTTGAGAACCTCACGATTTTCTGAACACGTGTATATGTGTGTGTGTGTAAGGACTAATCTCTTTATAAAGCAGATGGTACAAAAGACTAGTGTGTGTGTCCTACAGGACTAGAATCGCTAGACTTACAGACTGTGAGTGAGCTTGCGGATTAAAATCTTACATATTATTGCGTAATTACGGACTTCACGGAGATACATTTATATTTGTACGTGTTTATTCTCTGACTGATTTACGCGTAGTAACCAGCACGATGTTGGACCTGACGATTCAATGTTACCTTGTTGCTGCTCCATTCTGCTCTGTTTGTAAAATTCGAAAAGTCCGATTTGTTTTATAAATTAATATATTTTATATAAATAGTAAGACAAGCATCGTTATAAGAGGTCACACAGTTGAAATGTCTCTAATGTTGTGTGTAGCAGCTCCGTAGCTAGTATTGCTACGAGTGCTACGAAGCTACGAGATGTAGCGGTCTTGAGAGATAACTAATTGGCTATATTAGAGGAGAGGACAGCGAAATTCATCTTGGTGCTAATCTTGTTATATTGCGATTACGAGAGTGCATTCCTTACCCTCTCGACGACTCAAACATTCCTAGCTCACTGTATATATACAAACGTATGTACGTACACATGTCATCTATGTCGGTAAAAGTAGCGCATGTGCTATTCCAAACTTAAATCTATCTGTATACCAAATGTCATACAGATTCTTTCAGTCGTTCTGGTGTGATTGAGTAATACACATTCATCCATGTATCTATACATTAGTAGAATTAATAGTTACCTATGTATTAAACAATTGTCATTATGGTGTAAGGACAAAGGTGGTTGCCTCGCCAATAGCATCGCCGTGCCGGGAGACACAGAGCCAACTTAGTAGTGGGTACTCGTACTTTTATATGGGAACTTGTGTACCCACGTGTTGCTTGTTTGTGTTACAACACACAGTTACAGAGCACGTGTCGCGTCGACAAACTAACAAATACAAGAGTACTGCTCGCAGTGAGCGCCGTTGTACAAGTACTACTGCAGTTGAATGTAATTGTAATAAGCAATAGGTATCGATTTCATGTACTATTATTGTCTATTGATTGTCTATGACAAAATCAAAGCTCCTCTAATCTCTCATCTCCGTTTTGGCGAAGTCGCACTGACTAAAACTTGTAAGCATAATTTTAAGCATGGTCCAAATTCTCGTATGTGATTCACACGTTAGGCTTATTTTGTGATTACCAAAATTTTAAACTTGCAAAAAAATTTAAAAAGCAAAATTCAAAGTAACGAAGAAAAGCTACAACTATTAGAGCCTCCTCATTACCGATCATGGAACCATGAATACAATCTAGATGCTACGTAATACTAACTTAATACCTGGAAACATCAAGTTATAAATGAGCAGTCGCTAGAGATATTCAGTGTGCACGGCGCGCGCCGCGGCTCGCAGGTCGCGCTCCACAGACCAACTTCGCCGCAACTAATTTGTTTAGCGAGCGTTGTTCGTATAATGTGCGCGTACTCTTTATGTGCTCGCTCGCTCGCTCGGTAACGCTTATTGCTTAACTTTGTATCACTCGCGGACGGGACGCAGCGACCGACCGTGCGGACATGAGCCGCACTTTTTGTACGTTTTGTAAACACTGAGAAGTTTGGTGAATAAACAGGAAGCAAGGGAATGTGTTCTTTCGTCTGTGACGTCACATGTCAACTTTTTATGGTTGTCTGTTTACTCACGTCTTTTTATGGTTTTATATCGTTCATTGTTATTATGCAATGATGCAATGTACATATTTGTCTTTAACAAAGTCGGACGTCTGTACGTTTACCGAGGAATACATACAGAAAGTTTGTATGTAATTACAGATCCTTTTGTAAGTTCGTTAGTGGACCTATCAAATTCGGCACAAATGCATGTTATAGGAAGAATGGTAGGTACGCGTTCTTCATTCGAAACATTGGAATTATTTTTTGTGGTAGGTTTAATATTATTCGAAATTTCGGAACTTGTTTTAGGTCAGACATAATTTAGTGAAAGACGACATATTCACACATGACTTGCTTGCTCTGAAGCGATTTAAAATTCCTTTGGCACGAGGTGAAGGCGCGCGGCTCTTGTCAAAAGGCGCGCTGTCACTCGTCGAGGCAGCGAGGCGCACGAGGCACACGGGGCGCCGGCCGCCTCGGCGCGGCCCGGGTGAGGCGAGTAAACAGTTTATGCTAAACGAGTATTGAATAAAGGGAAGATCGTGGGCCACCGCCGTCTGACTCTCACTCACACACACACGAACATGTTGCTCTTTTCATGATACGTAGTTCCGTGAACAGTTTTTATAGAACATCTAAATTATGACGACTTATGACGTTGTAGCTGCAATGTTTAGTTTGTAGCATTTGTCTGATACACACAGTTAGTTTCAACTCCCGACGCTAAAATAACCTCGTTTTATGTGTATGTCGATTCAGATATTTTAGGGTCATCAGCTCTTTTTTTAGCTGCGGTAGGATCTTGTGTGATGATGATGATCTTATGTGATGTGTACTTACTTTACTTTAAAATACATAATTCAGTTTCTTTTTTTTGGTCTAAAATTTATTTAAAATTGATATTTGTTTATTTAGTGTTTGATCTTACTCCGCTTGTGAAAATGTTGATCAAATCAGTTCGCGTGAGTAAAATAAGCATAGATATATTTTGTTATACAATTTAGATTTATAAAATACCTTATAAACTTGTGAGTCGGTGTGAGTCTCGCTGCGTCGAAGGCTCTGAGCCGATATCGTCATAAATATACACGCTTTGTGTTATTCAACTAGTCGAGGAGTCGACGGCGGCTGTGGGGATGGCGCGTAGTTTACATACGCGAGCTTATCGCATTAGGAGAGTATTCGCGAGTCGACTCCCGGCTCACTACACGGCGACGGCGATGACTTTACGTTTATTGTTTTTGTACATTTTTCAAATTGCGATGTTTTACGACGTAAGTTCACGACATTCACGAGAGTGAGTATACACATCTCTACACAACCGCGCCTCTTCCTAAAGGCCTATGGAATCGATCATCACAAAATACAATGCCGATATTTTAGCTAAAAATATTATAGTCGTAATAGTGCCCCATATCGCATAGCGCATAATAATCCTATTCTATTGAAATTGGTCCCGAAGGTGAGCAATATTTCTCATGCGTAACTTCAGTATTTATTTTGTCACGACCATGTTTACCCATGATGAGCGCTACAAATAACTTTGAGCTTAGTATAGTATATCGAACCGCAACTCTTTAATGAAAAAATTAATTAAAAATGAGTGAGTTAATTAAAAATGATTAATTACTTCAGTTGGTAAGATCAATTTATCAACAACTCATTCAATCACGAATAGAATCAGTACCAGTAGTGAGTGTACAGTGTTCACGTATTCGTATGGATCCCGTCCATTAGATTCCTGCAGAAATTGATATATGCATTAGCTAGTTAGCCAGGCAGTCTCAATTTTTCATCATCTCAATGTCTCAAGTCAAAATATATCATCATCATCATCAGGAACCCATTAATGTCGCACTGCTGGGCTCGGATCTACTCTCCTCTATCTAGAGAGCTGAGAGGATAAATTGGACTATGCACTACATTTATAACAACTGATATTTCGCGAATATTGAACCTAATGGAGCGTCTAGATATATAACGTGAAATAAAACGCACTTGTTATTGAAATTCTTATAAGAGAATTCTTTCTTTTCTTTCAATTTGTAAACACTAGGTATATAGTATATAGTACAAGATACGAATAACTATAGAATCCATATTATACATAAAAGTGAAATTAATTATTTATTTTTGTTTTGGCTTTTAAGTGAATGTTTGACAGATCTAAATTTGAGGACTGAGAGAGGACCATAGATCCATTATGACCATAGACCATTTCAAGGTTATACCGCGCAAAATATTGTTTGTTTTATCTTATCTCTGCCTACCCCTTTAGAAAAAAGGGTGATGTTATGTTAAATGTAGTAAAGCAGACCATACATGTATTACGTATAGTAAATGGTTACCGCAGACTATGGACGCCTGCAACACCAATTGTATCACGAACGTGTTGCCGATCCTTAAAACCTTTCACCAATTCGCTTCAGCTACAAATAAGTATAGAATTCAATATACATTTAAAACTAAGATAATAACACTTGACCTGTTTGCTATCAGTTATAAAAGTAATTCGTCAAGCTTGTCCCACTTATCTTAATGTATGCGCGCGGTGGCGTGTCTGCGCTTAAATGTTACTTAAGATGACGATACTGTGCCTCTAACTCTGCTTATCATCTGTTCATTAGATAGCGCTGTGATGAGCTCAACTGATAATTTTAGATAAGTTTGACAAACCTACAGATTCACCTAGTAAATGTTAAAATAATAGCAATTTGTTTTTAAATGCATCATAAATTAAGATAATGATAGATAAACTTCAAGATATAGAATTAAACAAGAATTTAAATAATACGCCACTCACCTAACTTTAATTCTACACCTGTACAAACAAAATTTAACGTTGCATGACCAGTTTTCAACAACAACAAGAAACAATTAGTTGCTCTTTCAGTTTGTGATAAAAGAAATAATCTTAACCAAAAAACATGTTAATACTCCATTCAGAAATAATAGTAATATTACTTACCATACTAGTAGCTTTCTAGTTGTAGCTTTTTCTATGGTGGCGGAACTTGCCAGTCGCAGATAATTTAACTAACTCTGTCTTATCAGATACACATACTAACATAAATGTTAAAGTACCTATTTTAAAACTCTTGCAAACTTTAAATAAAGTCCGCTTTAAAACAAAATGCAACTATAATTTGAGTGAAGTGAGTTGACATCGCAGCCCGGTGCACGGTGACGTCACATTGTCTGACGCGAGTCTCGTCGACGTCGCTGTCGCGTCGCTAACGTGCCAATTAAAAATGCAATAAATAAATTAATCGCACAATAAATAACAGAGATAATTCTTTCTGGTCACGCGGCGGCGCCGTTTATTTGTTTAATCTAAATGCTAATTGTCCACGCCGGGGACGTGTCTGCTCCTATCCGCCCCCCTGACCTTCCCACGAGGGGGGCGGACAGTGAGAGAGTGGGGAGGAAACGACAGGGCAGACGCAGACGATGAATGGGTGCATCCCGGACAGCGCGCGGCATCGCCCGGTACTTACTGTAAACAGTTCCACATTGTTGTCTTGTCTTAGACAGTTGTCGACGGTGATGCTCGCACAAACATTAGGTAACTAGTGGCAATTTAAACTAATTCTGCTATATTGTTAATCATCTGTCGTGTTTGATATAATATCTATATGTAGATAATGATACTATAGTTTAAATAAATAAAAGCTAATTAATTATTCTGTGTTATTTAATCCTCTAAATAATAATTTATTCAATTGACCAGTTTACTAAATCACAAAGTTACACCACACATGAACTTATAAATGTTATTGTTCATTTATTATTTTTGTTGTTTGCCACTTACATAATCTACGTCTTCGTCAACTAGTCGACGCTCGTAGCAATCTCGTAGAACAGTCTACGACGGTGCTACGAGTCTTTTCTTTAAATACTGTTTTAAACGGAACAGTGTATTGAACAATATGTTGTCTAATTCAAAAGTATGAAGTTTAAAGGTATAAAAAATTATATAATATATATTTTTTTATTTAAATTTATATAAAATTATAAACAGGTGCAAAATTACAACTATTATACTTGCCTTTAATACATTGGTAAGTAACCTCAAGGTGAGTAGTAACACATCTTGTTAGATGAGAGCGTCCCTAATTTGTAGTGGAGTTAAATTAAAACACATATATCATTATCGGGCCGCGGTCGGCTTACCCGCAACTACCCTACCTGTGTATAAACCCGGTCACACACTTGGATCATTCGCTGTTTGAAACAAAAATATGAATATTCTCAAAACGCATCATGAAATTGCTATGTATCACTGCCGCTGTCCACTGGAAACATATCCAGCAGATGAGCAGACTGACAGCGTTGCCAGATGTCAAGAAACAGCCAACACGCTGGACACGTAACGTTTCAGTTAAACATGTTGAAAAAAAGACACACACACACACACACAAAACATATTGAAAGGACACGAGCAGTAGTTGTCTTGTTATTATGATTTGTAAATTTTCAATAATGAGTTCCTAATTATATAAAACAACTATGAAAGCACAATACATGATATAATCGTATACGGTTACGTCAACAGGTCGACGTTTGTAGCAATAATAGTAATAATAATAATAATATTCTACCACATTCACACAGCGCCATCTAGTCCCACAGTAAGCAATTATATTTGCTTGTGTTATGGGTACTAAACAACTGATATACTACTTAAATACATTTTTTTTTTTTTTGTAAATACATACATATTATAGATAAATTACACCCAGACACAGAACAAACCTTTATGTTCATCACACAAAGATTTGTCCTGGGTGGGGATCGAACCCACGACCTCCGGCTTAGCAGTCAGGGTCACTAACCACTAGACCAACAGGCCAGTCAAGCAATCTCGTAGAAGAGTCTACGGTGGTGCTACGAGTCTTTTATTTAAACAATGTTTTAACTAGAACAGCGTATTGGACAATATATTGTCTAATTGAAAAGTATGAAGTTAAACTTCATACTTTTCAATTAGACAATAGGTTATCTTAACATTAACGGAATATTGTTACGCAACTAATTAGACGAGGCTACAACACAAGTGAGGGAGCACCTTTACCGGTCGCGGCGACGCCGACGCTGGACGCTCGCTAATACTTTAATTAATGCCGGCCTCTGTACCTCTCTGCCGATGTCCTCGGAACCATGTTACGCACACACCTCAACAATACTTTAACTTTAGGGAATATGTTATTAGTCATTTTAGATTTTAATTCGATATGCGAAAAGTTTATATTTGACTGGTACTAAAAACTGAATAGCGTTCCTACAATAATGTTAAATTAAACTGTAGAAATGTATCGCAATGTTATCATCATCATCATCAGCAACCCATTAATGTCCCACTGCTGGGCTTGGATCTCCTCTCCTTTATTTAGGGAGCTGAGAGGGTTTAATGTCATAGATATCCATAGTTAAAAAAAATAAAATTGGTACCAAATCCATTTGGTCAAAGTCTAGCCATTTATGTCCCACAAATTTAAAAGATATATTATTATCTACCATTAAAGTCGTGAAATTTCTCTGCGACATATTGCCAAGTGAACGCATGCCTTTATAGTGAACTATATTATTAAGTGAGACATTTCCAGGCGATCAGAGACGTATTGTTACAAATGGCTGGAAAAGATAACTGAAATTGTATTGGATATAAATTTCAATTACCGCTCTGTGTTTACCGTCCGGTAATTAATTCCATATTGAACGAAGCCATGCAGTTATTTATTATTACTCTTGCTACTTTTACATTTAAAACAAATTTTAGTATTAAAACTCGTACAGCATTATAAAGTAAATAACATAATTATTGTACAGTAACAATATGGATACGAAAAAAATAGTTTTTGAATAAAAATTATGGAGTTGTTCACAAAATGTTGGATATTCATTTTAATAAATTAAAATTTAATTAACTTTATTGATACTAACTTACTTGTTGAATGTTACTGGAATTAAATACATTTATTGTTAACACAATTACATGAAACTCTAGTCTAAAAGTGCGCAATATATGTTTAATATTTTAAAACTCGAACCGAATATCTCACGAACCTTCAAAACGTAAATAAAATATTGTCTATTTATAAAAGAATATTTAGTCATAAATATTTATTTGTTCCCTCCATTATGTAAAGCATCAGTTTAATGTGATTCCGAACAATATTGTTAGATCGGCACGTTTGCTGTAATGTTTGCGAGGCATACAAATATGTGTGCTCAGGGAAAAAGATAAAGGTGCCAAGTATTGAGTGCGACGCGACTCGACGTGAGCTTAGGCTGGTCACAGACGTGCGTTTAGTCTGTGCAAATAAACTCGTTGTTGTATCTCTGCAAGTCGCTAGGCGTAGATGAGGCTCAAGTGTATACTCTACGTCGTCTACATCTAAAAACTTCTGTTTTATACTGATTGAAATTGCCATATTAAGCATACATAAGCACGTTAAAAAAAACAAAAGCGCATTTTTATAGTTAACGCAGGTCTGCTGAGCCCCACATAACCCCTCGGTTTTTTCCCCAAGACCGAGGGGTATGCGTCAGGCATTTCCCCAAGTAAAAAAAAAAAAAAAAAAGGTCTGCTGTTATCCGCAGAGAGGGGGCCCGTAGCGGGCCATCGTCGCTGTGGTCGCGGACGAATGTTCCTGCGCTTTCGTGACCACAGCAGAGCGCGACGAGAGGAACACCTTGGGGTTTTAGTGGGTGCGAGCCCCACATAACCCCTCGGTTCTTTCCCTAAGACCGAGGGGTATGCGTCAGGCATTTCCCCAAGTAGTCTGCTGTTATCCAGACACGGTGTGTTCGCTGTACGCCGACGGTGTGCTCTCAGATGTATGTGCTCATATTTGTTATGTAAATAAAGTTATAGAGACATCATCTTTCAGTAAGCGCTTGTTACGACGCGACTCATAATTTAACTCGCGAATATATATATATATAAACTCTTTAAATCATTTTGTAATGAGAATAAGCACATAATTATAATATTATAATTACGTGCTTATTCTCATTACAAAATGATTTAAAGAGTTTTTAATGTTACCGAAATTGCAAACACGTTTGTGTTGAAATGTCAAAATTATATGTACAAAACTTTTGATGCAACGTACCGATTAAATGTTTAAAAGATTAAAAATAAGTGGGTTAAAAACAATGTTTTAATATAGATATAACATTGTATAAAAGTGATGTATTTGGCTTGGTGGCCCTATAAAGTACGTACGAGGAATGATGTGCGAGGAGGCGAAGTGAGGGATGTGTTTGTTACGAAACCATAGAATCTCTTCTTCTTTCATCTGAGCGATGCTGAGTACGCAACAGCGGAAACGCAGCCTTAGACCGGAGTCTGAATTACGCCTGACAAGTGGCAAATTGGCAATAGGCTAGTTTCATTTAAGAAGGAACATAGTGTTGCTGGTGAATCTCATCATGTCATATATCGTTTGACTTTTCATGTCGTGTAAATTCATCACGTATCTAAGCGCTGGCGCTGCCTGTCCACTTTGCACTGTGAGCGTTTGTGTTTAGTTGCAGAGCGCAGGACGGCCTGACGTCACAGTTAAATGTATAAACGTGACGTCATGCGGCAGGGGCGCACATCAAAGGATTCACTTTAAAGTCGACAATACGTTACTTTGTAGCTCGCTTTGAGATAGCAATTATAATCACCGAGTGTCCAAACATATGGGACACATAATTATTTGAATATAAGGTACTCATAAAAGTGTTATTTTGTAATCTATAATTAGTTTGATACCTACATCTATAGTATAATGTCTGTCATTTTGATAAGAGTTACAGAAACACAAACTTTCTTAAATACTCGTACAACAGATAGGCATCTATTTTTAATTGTTATGTAGTCACAATATTAAGTATAAATAAATATACATGAGTACCGCATTCGTAATATACGAACATATAGCCCTAGGAATGCAGCCGCGATCACTGCCATACATCACGGGAGGATAAATTCACCTGAATTTATCCGCACTTACGGCGACGTTTTATTCGCTTGACCCCCGCCCATCCCCCTCCCCCCGCCACCAAGACTCACCTCTCGCCTGCCCAGCTTTGTCCGACGCTGCAAGTTCAACCCTGAAATATTCACAGCACTACCATGTTTATTGAAAGGTAAGTTCGTCTTGTACACTCGACACTTGATTAACAAGACCAGACAGCACAAACAAAGTGTAGCTCATTCATCTTTTATTTTAATAAATACCTATTTCTTTAAAATTTAATTTGACAGAACAGCACTTAATTATTTTTATAAGACAATATTAAAATGTAAATTGACAAAAATTTTAGAGAATTGATTAGCTGCCAACTTATTATTTTACTTAGCTTCGACAGGAACGGTAATTGGTGTTAGCTTGTAAAGAAAAAAGTAAATATAAATTTATTAAAAACATTCTTTTCCAAAAATACGTGTTGGAAAACTAATATAACTCCACTCTGTATAAGACCGCAGACAAACCAACCTGGTTGTGTTTCTGCAGACATTTAGAGATTTTCACAGTATATAATAATAATATAATAATATTCTACCACATTCACACAGCGTCATCTAGCACCAAAGTAAGCAATTATATTTGCTTGTGTTATGGGTACTAAACAAATGATATACTACTTAAATACATTTTTTTTTTGTAAATACATACATATTATAAATAAATTACACCCAGACACAGAACAAACAATCATGCTCATCACACAAAGATTTGTCCTGGGTGGGGATCGAACCCACGACCTCCGGCTTAGCAGTCAGGGTCACTAACCACTAGACCAACAGGCCAGTCAATTTATGAAAAGTTAGTTTTAGTATATTTATGAAAAGTCAGTGGGCACAGTACTTACATTTTAAAATAGTTAGTGGCTTCACTTTTATTTATTTCTATGGCAAATAACAAAAAAAAAATGGAGGTACCACAGACACGGCGCGACATAGCGTCGTGCCGTCGAATCGCAGTAAGCGTGGCTGCCCACGTCACGATTCGTCACAGTTCACGTGTCACGTCACGGCAATTAAACGTGTTTGCGGCGGTTTATATACCGACGGTCCCTACGTATATAAGGACATTTCAAAACATGGTTTACAGGAGAACGATTTATAATTTCAAATAAATCTACAAAATTTATCTTTAATTAATGTAATTTTCTTTTTGTTTTATTGTTATGTCAAGTTGAGAAAGTTACTAATGATATTAAGCATTTTTCATATTTTAACAGTTATTATGCAAAAATTGAATTTTTGACATGTCTGTATATACGTAGGGACCGTCGATACCGTCGCAGTGTGGCGCGGTGTTGACGTCGCCGCGTCGCATCACAACGCGATCTCACTAAGCGTTGAGTTATAACGTCAATTGGCGATTAAATGCGCTCGTCGATGTAACATTGACTGATGTGCGCTAGTACAAAGTTTAACGTTGATGTAGCTGATGATGCTTGAGGATTATCCGTTTATTTATTTTAAATAACTTTACTATTACTATATGATATAGTGTCAATAATAGAGTTGCTTCAAACCTGCGTTGCGCACGACGATAATTTAATCTTTCTAAAGCACTATAAATATTATTGGATTGGTTTTGCTCAGAAATTAAAAACAGTCATCGTGGTTTTTTCAAGCATTTATCATACAAGCAGCGTACAACGTAGCGATACATGTAGTCACCTTCTATTGATGTCAGCAGCAACAGTTACAATTAGCTTTGAAACAAAGCCTTTATTATGTAAAAGTATTGTTCAAAAATAAATGTACGATATTAACAGTGGCCTCTGCTCAGAGCGGCCCTCCGCGCCCTCCGCGCCCGCCGCGCCCCGCCGCGGACTAAATTACACTTTGTCTGTGAATTTTAAATTAATGTATTTAATTATGTCTTTGATAAAGGATGAAAATCATTTCATTAGTTTAACCCAAATGAACATTAACACATAAGAACATTAAGTGAACATTAACAAGACGATTGGAGAGCATACAAGTACTTACAAGTGTTTCTGTTACTGCTATAATTAGGAGTGCAGTTTTAACTTAGACCTCGTTGATTTTAGAGATGTTGAGAGAAACCACTTTTCTTAGGTTAGTTAAGTAACATGACGGAAGGTGGTGCTCACGATCCTCAGCATTGAGGGAACGACAGACGGTTACCACTTACAATAAGATGTACCGGTAACTCAGTTCACCCAACACAATATGTATATGCGAGGTACTTAACTGATGAACACCACGTATGGTATCTCAAAATTATTCAATAAATTTTTGAGAATTATCAATTTTTATCAACGGGGCGAATTTTGAGGGTCGTATGGGCTCGTGACCATCTTCTTTAACCCGTTTTAAAGAACAACGCTTCGGTAATATTTCATCCCACACGCGCCACGTACCACAAAGTTGCCACAAGAGTATTATGTCGGCAACGCTCTCGTGTACAAACACACTCCGGGCTGTGTGCGTACTACGTACGACTACTTACACCAGTACCAGTCGATGCCGAACGACTGTTCCACGTATTAATTACCTTAAACAAACACGTTTAGGGTCGGCTCATGTCATCTGAGCGGGGAGGACAGACGAGCGACGCGACGTTGCCTCGCGATACGTCCAAATTGTTTGTTTTATAAGGTTAATGAATTTTAAACTTTTTAATATCTTTAGTCGTATTTTTTATTGCCTGAAGCGGCAGACGAGCCGATATAATTCGTTATAACGATATTCTCTAAAATAAAATGATTAACAATGTGCACACATTGCACATCACACAGTAGATTCTTATTTTTAAGTTTGGAAGAAATAAGGAATTTTATATTGTAGGTAGTATATGGGTTTTGTTTACGACAATCTATTTTTATGTTGCTGCACAAGGAAAACAAAAATATAATAACATTGGAATGTGATATTTCCTTATCCGTCACACATTACTGAATATAAGATTAATTTTCTAATGTACCTCCATCTCCACCCTATTCACAAAATAAGATTTATTTTTTTGAGCTTCGATTTCTCTGAGATATTAAATATCCAAAAATAGTAGGTATATTACTATTGTTGTATATTCTTAGTATACTGTACATCCTTTCTTTACTAATATTGTAAATGTTAAAGGGTGTTTTATTTTTGTTCATCCTTCTTTCATGCTGTAACGAAACAACCGATCAAAACGACGCACGCTATGCTGTTCTATAAATATGAAATGAAATCTCGATTATATTATATATCATTAAAACCACTGTTTCAGTTGTGAATCGAGCTTTAATGACTTGATGGTTGAAGCGTACAGTGAAGTAGGTAAGCAGCACCGGCGGCATATCGTCGTGATTAGAATATTTGAACATAACGAAGATTATTAGTACGTGGCGAAGTGCGGTGCTGTGCGGTGCGGCGGTGCCACTCACATTCTATAATTATACGAGAGGGCTCGAGCCGTGTATAGTGTAGGTATATAAAGAGGGATAGAGTTAAGTGTGCGAGTTCATAATATGTACACTGCTGCATTCTTTATACGAAACATAACATACAGTACATTTTGCAAAGGTAGGTACATATTAGCCCATCATGTGACATTTTTGCTGGCTACGAGTGTGTCTTCATTGCCCAGACGGTGAGTCTATGGCCACTTACTGAGTCCAATTTTAAAGTCCAGGTTACTAATGAGAACACGATGGATAAACAAAAACGTTTTTACCCAACCTGGGAAACTGGAAATCGAATCTAAAATATTGCACACCTCTCATACACACTCAGGCGGCGCCGCTAAGGTACTCAATAATAAAGAAGACTAAAAAATTTGATGAGTGTAATCTTTTTTTTTTTTTTTTTTTTTTTTTTTGCCTGTAGTGGCAGACGAGCAAGCGGCTCACCCGATGGTAAGTGGTTACCGCCGCTCATGGACGTTGGCAATGCCAGGGGCACAGCCAGGCCGCTGCCTACCTTGAGAGGATAGCTCTCTTTAAACCTCGTTTGAAGAAGGACATGTCATAGCGCTCAGGAAACACCGCTGTAGGAAGTTCACCCCAGAGCCTGCACGTACGTGGGAAGAATGATCGCTGGAACCTTACCGTTTTAGACGGCATCGGCTCCAGGTATTGTGGGTGAAGCCTACAGCGGCGTAATCAAAGTACAGATAAATTCAGAAGATATTTATTATCTTTAATACAATAAACATTCTAGGGATTGTCGTAGTTTGAAAGCCTCAACGTACGAGTATACAAACTGTTTAAAGCTAAAGAGTTTGATTGATTGAGTGCACCAATCTCAATAATATAATTACTGATCCGAATTGATAAATTATTACAGTATTGGGTAGCCCATTTAACCAGAAAGGATCATCACGATATGGCCAATAGGAGCTCAGTAGTGAGCAAAGCAGCCCTGGGCAGCAGCTAGTCAGTAAGGTGGCGCCAGTGCGGTGGTAGTTATGTCCCAGCTATGTATATGTACATTTATATTAAAGTTACAAGCAAATAACGAATAAAACTCTTTCATATAACTGAGGTACATATTGGTTAGGTAAGAATTACATATTAAAGTGTGTTATAAATAGCGTATAATGAAATGTACGCCGACATAAATATGAGTTACGTGGTGGAGTGAACTTGTACAATATTTTTTTTTTTTGATATTGTCAAAAGACAACGCCCGCACTAGAGAACACGCCCTGTGTCGCGGGGAGCTTTACAAACATGAAACTAACGGACACAAAGTACACCCAGACTAGAAACAAATATCTATGAATCACACAAATATTTGTCTCGTGTGGGAATCGAACCCACGTCACCCAGCACGGCGATGTAGTGGCGAGGCGACCACCTTAACCACTGCGCCACGGTGACAGTCAAACTATCATTTATCACATTATCTATGATTATATTATATACTTAGTGAAATATTTATATATCAGCGCAATATTGTAGAATAATTATTATAATAGAATGTGTTCAATAACTACGTTGTAGTCATTTTAATTTTAACTAACTATTCATTTATTATGTGTGGCGTAGTGGTTGACATGTTCGCCTCGCCACTAACATCGCCGTGTCGAGTGACGTGGGTTCGAATCCCACACGAGATAAATATTTGTGTGATTCTTAGATACTTGTTTCAAGTCTCGGTTTACTTTGTCTCCGATAATAATTGTATGTTTGTAAAGTCACACAAATATCTACGTGTGAAATTGTTAATAAAACAAACAATACTTGAAGCTATAATAAATTTCGTGTCACCTTTTAGTAAAAGACTTGCAGTAAAGCTCGGCGCCGCGCCGCCACGCGCCACGCGCCACCGCGCCGCGCCGCAACAAAAATATCACGAAATAACTGTACGTATGGGAACAAAATCATCTGCTGTTGGCTCATTGTAAACTTCACAACAACATGTGCACTCCATACAATAATTACTCACTAAAATTAAACTTTAACATCACAGCGATAAGAGCGATGTGTGACTAGTTAAACGGTAACGAGGCGGCAAAGAAATTTCTCAAGTAAAGTTTCTCAGCTAATATTTGTGGTACATTTTCGCAGAATACATTTAATACAATCATAACATTAGATGTTGGTACAAAGTTTGTGCGGGGAGCTGTGCGGGGTGGGAGGGGGGAAGGGGTGCACGGGGCTGAAAGGGCCCAGCGCGGCGCAGCGCGGCGTGTGTGTCGTGACATGCAGCGTGTTGCTGTAACACGCTTGTAACTGTGTCACGCTCACTTGGGACTCAAACGGCGGAACTGTTACTGTACACTGACGACGAATTTGTGTTGTGTTGTTGAAATTACTGATTTCTACGTTCTTAAATAATTTCATAGCATGCTCAATTTTACTGTCTCGAGTGCATCCCAGTCTAGAGTATATGCTCGGGGTTCGTTTTCAAAAAGGTATTGGGTTTTTTTATCATAAAAATCTCTATATTAGCCTAGAGTCGAAACAAATGTGACCGGTACATAGAAATAGACTCGCCACCTTCTTTACAAAGAACCAGTATAGTGTGCATGTTGTGTATCACTGCTTACCCCTTCTGGGGAAAAGGCAGTATGATGATAAATGCATGTTGTAGATGAAAGTGTTTACGTACAACTCAAAGAGATTTGGTTATGTTTAGTTAGATATTACATATTTGTAAGAGGTAGCCCGTGCACTGACCATCGGTTACCCGTCGCCCCGTGGTCCTGTCGTCCCGTGGTCCCGTTGCCCCGTGGTACTGTCGTCCCGTGGTGCTGTCGTCCCGTGGCCCTGTCACCCCGGGTGTACGTTCACCGTCGTCGGCGTCGCTAGAACGTACCCGTCCAAAGACTTAGTGGTGTAATGGCTGTAAGCTGTTAAATGCGTCGTTTATTTGTCTACAAAGCTAATTTTATCTAAACTATCTATCATTTAAGTTAATAGTATTTGTTGTGTGAAACATTACGTGATATTATGTGTTATATCTGGGTGCTTACTGAGTTTGACGATGATTTTTTTAAAGTTGTAAATTTTACATGGAACAAATTATGTATAGAAAATAAATTTAATTACTATTTTAATTTATAAAAAAGAAAACAAATAAGGGTGACATTTAGCACTCCTATTTTGTGCTTAATCTTTATACAAATAGAGCTCAAAGTAATAAATTCCTATGACGTTATAAAGTCTATAGTCTCAGATCCAAAACGGCATCTGTAAAAAAGGTCTAGGAACGCGTCCCCAACATGTTCGTAGCGCCTCTCTAAGTCCAAAGTATAGAACAACATCAGTATTCAGCGGTCGTCGTCTCAACAAAATATGTATAATATTATCGTGAGTTTTTATAAAAACGAGATGTTATAGAGAACAATATGTGAGGCGGGTAGCGTCCGATCCAATGATAATAAAATGTGTCAGTGTCAATAAGCAGCACCGCACCGCCTCCGCCGACACTCAGGGCTGCCACCTAAACAATGTCATTTGTTGTCAAATTCACATAAATGTATATTATTATGTGCAATACTATACTTGGATTTTCTTGAAAATGTTCCTTATTAACATGTATTAAGATGAGTAAGAAAAGATTTTAGATGTATTATGTATATCAAGCGCAGCATCTACGTCCACCAACAAGGTTGACAGATAATCTCATACGAATCACAGGATCTTGCTGGATGCAGGCCGCATAC
Organism: Laspeyria flexula; assembly: GCA_905147015.1. Lineage (NCBI taxonomy): Eukaryota > Metazoa > Arthropoda > Insecta > Lepidoptera > Erebidae > Laspeyria > Laspeyria flexula. The sequence continues at coordinate 222,209 of LR989953.1, forward strand.
AACCGGTCATATTACAAAGCTCTTGGGACCTATGCCCAATAGTGGACGTTCTACGGCTGATATGATACCTAGTGGTGAAAGATGTATTCTATGTATGTGTATATGTTACGGCTAAAACCCGAAGTACGGCTACACCTAGTTTTACCCGGTTAGAACTAGGTGTAGTCACTTACTCTTGGTTAAATCTAGTACGAGCCGATTGATTTCGGGTAAAACTAGGTCTATCCGATATCATTCCGGCTAGAACTAGGTCCAGACAATCCCTGTTGGATAAAACTTAGATGCGTGCCCCGCCACGCCTTCCACCCCGCGTCACACTCATGACTCACAGCATCTGCAGCAGCGGCTAGGTGTAGCCGCACTTAGGGTTTTAGCCGTAACATATATATATATAACACACAACATAGGTAAATTTAAGTCGTGTGTCTGTTATAGAAAGATACCATTTAGCATATTAAACTTTACGGAAAATATTTTAATTTTGTTTGTGTCAAATCAGGACTCCTTGAAGTAGGTGAGGAAAAAAAGACTCTATTGATCGTTTAAATTGTTTGTTTTAAATAAAAACATAATGAAATTCATAAACTCCATGTTCAGCCCTGTGGGAGCGCGGTGTCCCGTCCGGCGTGACGTGCATCGTGTCCCGCCCGCGACGATACATCATCGCTCGGTCGCGCGTGCCGCCGCCGCCGCCGCTCGCCCGCGCGACCGAGCGACCGCGCGTTATTTATGATGACAACACTTTGTACGCCAATGGGCATCGATAAAGGATATATGATTAGATGTCCGTTTGGGTAACGTGATACATTTGTGTTTGTATAGTAATGTAGATTGTAGGCGCTTTAGAACAGTAGAAAAAGCCTACACGTATTAAAACTGTAACTAAAGTTGACAAGTTTTATTTGTTTAAACATAAACTCATAAACATAACATACAGTCTCATCCAAAACAGTAGTCAGCTATCCATCGCACCCATTTTTCTCCAATTATGTTAGTCCCGTGTAAGAAGGGGCGATCTATTCCCACTAACCACTAACATTTTTAAATGTATAGTGTATGATAACATTAAGTCAGAGATTACTGCATTATAACGTTCAGTTAAGTAGTAAATAAGTAGCGCATTAAACGTTAGCGCGATAAGCGGCTTAGTGACGCGACATGCGGCATGCGGCGTGCGGCATGCGGCATGCTGCAATCTAATTCCGGATAATGCCACTAATTCACACTTGTGCGAAACATAACGGCGACGATGCGATTACTGGTCAACGTCAGTAGAGTAGACGAGCGGTTTGTGCTCATTTTTAGCAACCAAATATTTTTTTAATATATTTTTTTAACTTTTATGCACAATGGTAGAAGGGTGATCTTTATATTAAAGCCAATGTCTATCAGCAAATCAATTGATGAAAAGAACATCATAGGTGTAAAATTATCAAGTATCCCTTTTGGTTACAATAAAAAATGTAACAAATATATATTTAAATAAACAAGGTACTCGTTAGTGTAGGCCACTATGTATGCAATATTCTTAGTACGAGTTGGTTAGTACGCGTACGCAATGTTAGATAGCATGTCTAATGTGGCACGACTACACTGTGCACCGGCGATCGTTCAGCTGGTGGATGAGTGCGCACGCACAATTGCGCGCACTTAACGTGTAGCCCGCGCCCTCACATACCACGTGTGTTTAGGCATTAATACTTTGTACAAACATAGTATTCTGCTGTGAAACACACTACAAATGCACGCTTTAGAAAACACTAGCTGTCGCCAGTGGCTCCGCCCGCGCGCGATTTGATACACATCATCTATGTGCTATTTTAGATTATAACCTGTCAGTGTGCCAAAAAAAAAAATCCTTTCTTCCGTTTTGGAGTAGTTGAGTAACAAATATCTCCATACATCCATCTTAACTTTTGCATTTATAATGCGATGGTAGCCGAATGGTTAAGTAACCAGATTGCAAATAATGCGGTCAGAGTTCGATTCCGACCGGCAATACCATTGTGGATTTAAATTTGTGGAATTTATATTTATGTATTATCAAGTAACTTACCATCTGCTAACGGTGAAGGAAAACATCGTGAGGAAACTCACATACCCTAGAAGAAATTCTAAGTGTATGTCTGATCCACCAACCCACACTAGGCCAGCCTGAGTGGATTATAGCCTAAACGTTCTCAGCTCTCTAGATAGAGGAAAGGTGACCCGAGCCCAGCAGTGGGATATTAATTTGTTGCTGATGATGATAACGATATTGTAGGATGAAATGTTGTTATATAAAGTAATGAAGTCGGACGAACAGTCGGACAACTTGGAATATTGTCATTCTAAGTAGAAAGTGAAGACGCCGAGTAGGTCCTCTGGAAAATAACAATAATAATTGTTTATTTTTGGTCAATAACCAGATTATTAAAACAATTATTCTTATGCTAAGGTGGAACTGCCCCCTATCGATAAACTGCACTGTAAATATTACTTTACCTCGTTGAGTGTAAACACATATATAATATATGTATAAACACCTCGCTACCTTTACGCTACGAACGTCCCAAAGAAACAAAAATAATACGATAATCTCATGCCCTATAAACCAGATATCGTCGATTATGACACTCTTTACCATAAACCACGTAAGTACGCATCGTTCAAAAGGTAAATTAGTCTATTTAAAATCAATAAACATTATCATAAAGTCGGGAGACATTCACTTTTATACGTCCTTAATTCTGTGACGGTGAGGCGTTGAGAGCGAGGCGAGGCGCACTTGCCTCGAGGCGACAACGAGCCGTTAATCGCCGACGTCGAACACAACGCATAAAGAATTAAGCGCCCGTGTAATGTCGACTCAAATTGTTTATTATCCTCTACATTGGGAACACGAGACATTCAGGTGACGAGCTAACGTCACTTAAAGAGTTCGTGAGAGCGTAATATATTGATTAAAAATAAGTAATTGTATGACTTTGAATTGCATGATACTCTATATTATTAAAAATAAATAGTACTTAACAGAAAACGAATAAATAATTACAAATATGTGTGTATCACAATAAAAGATCGTTTCTGAGGAAAGAATATTGTTTACTCGTGTAAAACGGCTACGGACCGAACAGTATGGAATTCATGGGGAGAGGCCTTAGCCACTGCTGGATGGTACGGGCTAACTATAGAGATAACAACATGATATAATGTGTATGTGTGGAACATAATATAGCTATGTGTTATTTTTATATTTGAACCAGAAAAATCAACAGGTTTTTGAGTTGGAATTAAAAACAATGAACAGAACCCTATTCGGGTGTTATTTTTATATTTGAACCAGAAAAATCAACGGGTTTTTGAATTGGAATTAAAAACAATGAACTAACCCTGTCCGGGTTTGAAAAATTGAGAAAAAATACAAAACAGAGTTAGATTAATTAAAAAATATATATATTTATGGGATAGTGTCTCAGGTCTCATACTATAGTAAAACATATTATTATATTATTGTAAAATCGGCCTTAAGATGAACGAGACGCTAATGAAAGGACAATTAAAATTAGCTAATTTGCACCCTCATGCATTCTGAACAACAATTAGCAAATGGTAACAAAGGTTTTCGCAACACAAAACCATCGAACTCATTCCAACAAGGTTGGAAGACGCTTCATAACCGCGGAACCCTATTCATGTTTAGTAGAAAGGCGTCGTGCGTCACGTGACACCGCGGCGCGGTATCCGTTACCAATTACCGTCGTGAGATGGCGCCACTGAACACTGCACGCTGCACACAACTGCATTCATTCTCGATGCTATTTAACATCGTAGCGTTCAGTAAACAGGTTTCAGGTGGCGCCTGGCGTTGTTGTGACGCTCGCTTTTTAATTCAAATAAAGTTTTATCGTCTTATTTTTCCAGAAAAGAGTTTTTATTCATTTGATGCGTTTTATGAGTCACTTAATAACATTGTACATACATACATATAGATCACGCCTCTTTCCCAACAGAGGGGTAGGCAGAGACCATTTCCTTCCACTTGCTACGATTCTGACATACATCTTTGGCTTCTTCAACATTCATCAGTCTTTTCATGCATTCTCGCCGGTTGAGGGTACTCCTGATCTGTCCCTTCTTAAGAACGTCACCTATAACATAATAACATTGTCTTTTATGATATCAGCAAATTGAATTATAAAACTAATATTATAATTTAATAAACAACTACCTTATAAGTATAATTATGACTGTTTCTTTATTCTAAGTAAATTGTAACTAAGTGTCATAAACATAGATTTGTTTTACAACAATAAGGAGCATAAATAAATCCTAATTTGGTAAAATCTAAATGACATTTATTTATTAATTACTCTTTTAAGTTTTGAGTCTAGACTGAAACTGGTCACACAACCAGAACGTTACACTGATCTCTTTGTAAAGTAAAGGCGAGGCGATTATAGTCATCGACGTCCGTGATCAAATTTTAATACATCCTACATAAAAGACGATGTTTTATTTGAACTTAAACAATAATAGTAAACATTTGTTGTTTATGTTTCGTCTATAGCTAGTTAGTGTACAAAGGCATGCTGTATGAGCTAGCTAACCATCTCGCTGTAAATTCAGCGCGCGGTGACTTAACGACAGTGTAAATACCCGCGGCATGGAACCTGCCCGCCTGCAGGGCGGGGCGCACGGGTCGGTACAGTAATTTACTAGTAAATTGCGCGCCATCTGTTAGACAAAAGCGAGAAACTTGAATCAAGTTTCTTGTTGGCAGAATTTAGAGATCAGAGGTCTTGTTGATGAACAAAGGGATGTAATTTTTAAATAATAAAGTGTAATTTTGTGTAAGGTGTTAGGACGATTGCCCATAATTTACTAAATAAGTATAGTAAGTATAGAAATCATCATCATATCAGCCCAACGACGTCCACTGTTGAACATAGGCCTCATCTAAATAATAAAAAATAATATTTAATAAATAATTAATGTAATAAATCACGTTATAAGTATACTAGTTTCCGCTCGCGGCTCCACCTGCGTGGTATGTCGGTTAATAGGCTACGCCTATGTGCTATTCACAACTATAATCTATCTATGTACCAAATGTCATACAGATCCTTTCAGCAGTTCTGGTGTGATTGAGTAACAACCATCCATCCATACATCCAACCATCCAACCTAACTTTCGCATTTATAATATTACAATATTATAAATGAGAATGTTAGAATAGTTGTGAAATACTATCTTAGCACAACTTGTTTTTCATCACGATTGAGTACGTAAGAGTCACGTTTCAAAGTGTTCTACACAAAATATTAAACCATTCGTCTTAAATGAGCAATACATTAAGTTAACAGCCACTTCACAAATAACAGAGTGTCTGTTTCTTTCGACTTATGTGCCTCCCACAAGATTAAAAAATAAATAGGCTCGGTGGAGCGAAGCGCTTACTTACGACACAATAATGTACCTCCACATTACTTATGACGCGCTGGTATATTGCTCACATCTCGTACTCAAGCAGCGCCAGGGCGGCAGGGCGGCAGGGCTGCCAGCCTGATCACTTAAAACACTCATACTAAATAAAAAAGGATTCCTTCCTTCATATACACGGAGAGAGAAAGTGTTCCGAATAGGGTTGTGCGTCGCTCTGTTACGGGATTGGTGAATGTTTTTGTAAGGTGGATGCTTATTGCACGCGGGGAGCGACATGATATTATTTTTGTCTGTACATATTAGTGCAGTTAGTCGGCTTTTTCCTTCTATCCAGTCTAAAATTTCGGCTGTTACTATGTAAAGTGGCACTGAAAGCAACAGTTATTTTCGTTACTAGATTGGTTGTTAATGGAATTCTAGTTATACTCAGTTTCTGAAGTGAAACACATGAACTATGTACGATATCATATGTAGACAGTAGGCAGCCCTACCATACGACAGTGAGAGTGTATTGGCCACACACGGCCGTTTAATTCGGCTAATGGTGGGCGCCCCGGCGCCTCGCGCCACGCGCCGCGGTGTGATGCTCATTTGTTCGTGACGGGTTACTACACCTTCACTGATACATCAATTACGTCACATTACATCTTCTATTCGCACGAATGCTCGAATGTCTTAAAAGAAGCATACTGTTGCGTTAAAAGTTTTTTTTTAAAATATCATCATCATCATCAGCAACCCATTAAGTCCCACTGCTGAGATCGGGTCTCCTCTCCTCTAACTAGAGAACTGAGAGTGTTTAGGCCATAATCCACTCACGCTGGCCTAGTGCGGGTTGGTGGATCAGACATACTCATAGAATTACTTCTAGGGTATGTGGGTTTCCTCACGATGTTTTCCTTCACCGTTAGCAGATGGTAAGTCACTTGACTAGTACATATAAATTCCACAAAGTGGAATCCACATTGGTCCTGCCGGTCGGGATCGAACTCAGACCGCGTGATTTGCACGCCGGTCCCTTATCAATTCAGCCACCATCGCATTTTTTAAATTATGTTTTTAAAATATACTCGTTCCTATTTCAAGGGAACGCAATATACTCTTCTTAAAATAATGTTGCGTCTTGTAAAAAGTTTTATTGGGATTTAAGTACGTACAGTTTTACTAAGTGTAGGTGATAACCACATATTGTCTACTTTATTGTATAGTAGTATATTTATTTATATGTCAACCTTTATGGATTGTATGTTTCTAGACTTATCAATTGAGTTGTATCAATTTGTTTTTCTTTTAATATTAGATAAAATTAAATTTCAATAGGTGTTTAGTAACTGATTTTCCTCATCCACCAAAATATCTTCAACCTATATCACTTGACCATAAAGTTAAGGTACAATATAGACAAGTGTCGGTGTCGCACGATCCCCGCTAACTCGACGCGCGAGTGACGCGTGACGTCACCGCGCCGCTCGTTAGCCGCACCGATTTGTTCGCTCCTATATTTATTAACTCCCCTTGTATTTGACACACTCTGTCAATGAACTGACAACGAAATATAGGGCTGCATATGATGTAGTATTTAGTTTCGCACTTTCGTAGATTGTGCTTTATATTGCTTATTTATTTACTTTCTAAGAGATAACTAAGAATAACATATAAATTTAACATTGCTACAATTATGTACATAACTACGGACACCATGTACGTCTACATTAATATAATGACATTTAATCAAAATGGATGAATGGAAAATGGATGTATCAATCCAGAGTAAATTCGTTCATAATGAAACTTGAGCCACTTTTTAATAAATTGAACTCTAAGAAAATAATATGTGTGTTTGTTGATCACAAATATGTTGGAAATGAACATACAGCATAAGATGTTATGAAGCCTATAGCTGTTGTTAATAATTCATGAACTAGTCGCTAGAGGGCGCGGGTGATGGTTGCACTGCACTGAGGTCATAAAACACAGGTATTTGTACAAAACATTCAATATATCACGACTATAAAATTGAATAATATTTCATCGCGACTGGCGCATGGCGCGCTATTTGTTCCGAACACTGAGATGATATCCTAAAAGGTTTTACAAAGAGGTCGCCGGCAGAGGGCGCTGGTGTCGTGGGTTCGAGGGGGCAGGGGGGGGGGGGCGGGGCAAATGTGCATCTCACGAGATGAGCCGCTTGAATATGCCTCAGTTATGCAAGGCGCTCTCCGTGCAATACTGTGGAGGTGACTTTCTTACAGTAAACAGTCTGTCACTGTGGCGCAAAGGTAGTAGTAGCCTTGTATCGCAGTGCCGAGCTGTTTGGGTTCGATTTCATTAAAACGAACATTAGAAAAGATGAGAGCACCCTACTCACCAGCAGCCAGCGGAAACAACCAGGTAGCGTGTTATTGCTGCCACGGTTAAAAAACTTAATCCTAGGCACTACAAAACACCAACTTTCATTATATTTTGATATAAAATTCAAATCCACCGTGTTTTAGCACGAGTTGATCACTACGTACCGTTGTATTACATGTGTAGTTATATGACTTAATTCCCTCTACATTCTTTGGAGGAGACCCATGCCCAGCAGTGGGACGTTTATGGATTGAAATATAATAATAATAATAATATAATAATATTCTACCACATTTACACAGCGCCATCTAGTCCCAAAGTAAGCAATTACATTTGCTTGTGTTATGGGTACTAAACAACTGATATACTACTTACATACATTTTTTTTTTGTAAATACATACATATAATAGATAAATGATGATGATATATGTATAATTATGTTATGCTATGCCTATCTTACTAATTGTTGATGTAGCATTCTATATATTAGTGAAAGAATTTTGAAAATCGATCTAAGTAGTTTTTGAGTTTATTCAATACTTAAACAAAAATATTAAAATACAAATCTTTTATTTTTACAGTAGAATGATAGACAAGCGATGTTTTTTATAGACATTAAACAAAGTTCTCTTGCCATACTTAGCAGGCATTTGAGCAAGCCAGGTGTGTGAGTGGCGTGTCTCACGAGGCGACGTTTTGTTGCTACGTACGCCGCTACGGTGCTACGTAGTGCTACGTGCGGTGCTACGCCGGGGCAGAGGTCGCCCGGTCGCGCTACGAGCCGAGCCATTTGTTGCTATTGTACGCGAATGTGAATATTTAAATATACGCTGCGTTCATATATTTATGTATGCTTACTTTATGCACTGTTTTAAATATTTAAACAAGTATACCTTTTGCATAGTTAGGTTAAAATTAATGATTAATAAGAGAGATTTGATTTCTTTGGGGAGTTATTTTGTAGTGAATAAAAATTTCTAAATAATGGGGTTTTTTACTTAATGTTGAACACAAATCACTACAAATGAATTAAATACAAATATAACTTACAGAGTTATATTTGTATTTAATTCATTTGTAGTGATTTGTGTTCAACATTAAGACTTCTTTATTTAATTTTTATTTTAATAAGAGATCTTTATTTAGTGACCAGAACTGTTTAAAAAATGTCATACTTTAAAAAAAAATCACACTTTATTACAATGTAAAAGAAATGTACAACGAATTGAATAATCTTCCATGTCGATCAGCACTAATTGTCGCAACCCTTAAGCGCGCGCGGCTCGCGACACGACGCGGCGCGGCACGACGCGGCGCAGCGCGGTGTCGGCGGTGTCGGCGGTGTCGGCGGTGTCGGCGGTGTCGGCGGTGTCGGCGGTGTCGGCGGTGTCGGCGGTGGCGGCACGCTGCGGACTCTCGCGCTACTAATTTCCCGCGTGGCCCATAAATTACCGCCCAGTTTGTCCTCCGGCGCACTACTCGTCGCTCCCTGCATAGCGCAACGATGACCAGTGGATCAATTGACAATGTAAAATTCTTTTTTTAAAACAATAAATTTTGTTATAGCTATTGTGCCACCAATATTCATGTTATAGGTACTTTGTTGTTAAATCAATGGCAGTTTATATAGAACAATAAATGTATTTGCAACTTTGTTGTTGTGTTCCTTTCACGCTAAGTGGTGAGCACTAATTTTCATTATTTTATATATATTATTTAAACATACATATACTTACCTAATTATGTTACCTGCTTACGTCAAATTAGTAATACTAAACTATTTTATTTGCATGTTAGTAATTGTAAATTAATCCACTCTGTAAACGAGGAAGAATTTGCCGCGCGTCAGCATTATTGTGCCGACGACGCGAAGTGTCGTGGGTACCGGCACGAGAGGCGCGCCGCACGTCGCGTGCTGCGCGCACTGGACACTGGACAGGTTACTCTATAAACGAGTGCATTTTTACAAACACTTTGTATTTTGGTACATTCCATTGCACAGTTTATTTTGTTGTTGTAAATTTAGCATTTAAATGTAGCGTACCTTTCGTAGAGATATACGAGAGAGGATGAATATACATTAACAGGTCGGTGTAATGTTCCCCTTGTTAGTTATTTATGGTGCAGCTAATGAAACATTTTGTAGCTGAGTAGTTTAACAATGAGCAAGGATGCTGTCCCCCACCACTACTTACTAACTTAAACATATGCAGCTGCTAACTTCTACAATATATATATATTTTATGTGCATCTAGAAGCTTGGAAAGCTTTATGTACCTAAATGGGAACTAATAAACGTATTTGGGCAAGCTTCTTTCGAAACTCTATTCTATAATCTAATAGTTTTATTTAAACCTAGTGTCTCCTCTCCTCTAACTAGAGAGCTTAGAGGGTGCTCTAGTGTTGCCAATGAAACATAATATCGATAAAAAATATATACATAAAAGATAATAATGTAGCCTCACTCGTTTTAATGTAAAAGATATATAAATAATACAAATATTAGTATTGGTTTGCATGTGAGTGATGTAATCCATCGTGGTAGTTTAAAAATTCTTGTCGAGAAAGATTACATTTAAAAGGATTCGTACAATGCAATATACATATTATGTAGTTTATACAAGACCATATTGTAACACATACGAGTACATACGTAGTTACTTAAGTGCTTCCGTGTGCACACTCTCAGTACTGGGAGACTGACCACAGCGGATTAGAACACACTACTCCGTGATCGTAGTGATGGCGCATGGCGTGAGTTGCACTTACGAAGCGTTCATCTATAAAAAACAAAATTAAAAATTTTGAAAAAACCCACGACGATAACATCTATACAAAATAAGAAACGTAACATATATAAAAAGGTTTAAATAACTTTATTTTAAATCCCCGACGAAAAGATAATAAGTAGCGTAAAAAAAATCCCAAGAAAATCCGTCGGGGGCTGCCATACCCTGACTTGAAATGAACGAAAGTATTGCAGTTTTATGTATTTGATACCTACCTAATTATTAACAATATTTAGTTTACAATATATATTTAATACTAGAAACAGTAATGATATTGGCAGCCCCCGACGAATTTTCTTGGGATTGTTTTTACGCTACTTATTATCTTTTCGTCGGGGATTTAAAATAAAGTTATTTAAACCTTTTTATATGTTACGTTTCTTATTTTGTATAGATGTTATCGTCGTGGGTTTTTTCAAAATTTTTAATTTTGTTTTTTATTTTAAATATTTTCAAAGAGCGCCCCCTATCTTACTAACTGTAAGTAACTCGTATAAAAATTTAAGAACCTTGACAGATAAATAAAAGTTTTATACTAAGTTATAGAACAAACACATTTTTTTTTTTAATTTACTTTTGCAGTAAGTCTTATAACTTGAAATTATCATTTTGATTTTCTTATTTTAAACTTTTTAAGGAGCGCCTTATGTTACCATGTAAGCTCTAGAATGAATGGAATTTGCATGGAGCTTCGACTTTATTATATATATTTTATTTTTTATTGACTTGTGTGCTCATCCATCGCACAAAGGTCGCCGGAGCCCCGCTTTGCGGGGCTCCTACTTCTGGGTGGTTTGAAAAAAAAAAATAACCCTAATCTAACCAGTCCGATTCGAATTGCTCTGAATCGGGGGGTGTTAAGTTTAGCTATCGCACATTGATTGCCGTAGCCGGACTGCCTTCGGCGTTAGCGCAGATTTCCACCTATAATAGCTTGTATCTCGAAAACGGTGCGTGCTATCGCAAAAATGATGAAAATTTGGTTACACCCCGAGCACGGGATACCTATAAGTTAGAATAAATAAGGTAGGTAGGTGTTTATATAACGTCAGTCTGGAATAAACTCTCACTCTTACTAAATTTTTTTAGGCTTATCATTGTATACCTCAGTACTAATATTCAGTGATATAACAACACGAGATCGGTTTTCGGATTTTTTCCTTTACTTGTGCAACTTGTTATTGCTTCTGGCCAAATTTCATGATTCTAGGTCAACGGTAAGTTCCCTATAGATTATGATCGTCAAGATAAATCGTCAAAAATGGAGCATAAACAGCTGTATCTTTTGATTGCGTTAACTTAGAATTTTGATTTTTATTTTACGCCGAGGGTTTGCAGACTCAAGTATATGATATTAATTTCAGCTTTATACCTCTATGCGTTCTTGAGAAAAATATTCTAGACAGACGGACAGACAGACATACAACGGAGTGATCCTATAAGGGTTCCGTTTTTTTTCTTTTGAGGTACAGAACCCTAAAATTGCATAAACGGTCACCCATCTATGAACTGACCTTATCCGAAGTTGCTTAACCTCATGAGTGTAATCAATATCTCAGTACTACAATGCTACGTGTCCCTATACAGTAACAGGTCTAATTATTTTATAGATAACTGTAAACATAAGTTTGCTTAGTCTATTGCAGCGCCCCCTGGCGAAAAAATACAATATCGTGTATCCAAAAGTTATCCTCGATAAATCACAAATACATTACAGAAAACCGTATCGAAATCGCTTTAATCGTTATAAAGATAGGAGGGCACAAAGGTTTCAACGAAATCAACATAGGTTTGCCTAGTCTATTGCAGCGCCCCCTGGCGAAAAAATACAAAATCTTGAATCCAAAAACAATCCTCGATAAATCACAAATACATTACAGAAAACCGTATCGAAATCAGTCTAATCGTTTTAAAGATAGGAGGGCACAAAGGATTCAACGAAATCAGTGTATTGTAGCGCCCCCTGGCAAGCTATTAACATAACACCTATCTAATAACCTGTCCCCAAGAGCCGCACACACTTTACAGAAAACCGCATCTAAATCGGTCAAACCGTTTCCGTGATATAAGGCATTATGTTGGAACACACAAACACACATCCTCTCACCCCAAACGCATATACCGTCTCCGTTCCGTCGTGGGTAAAAATGTTTCATATTCTGCCATAATCTGTTTTTTGATTGACAACTTGTAAACTTTCACACATTAAAACTTAATTATTCTATATTTTGTTCTATAGTTTGGAAACATAAAACGAGTGCCACTTGACCGAAAACTGTTTCAAACGCAATCTTATACAAATGTTTCAAATCTAAAATTGTGTTGTGTGGAGTTGTATATACTCCAATCTTAGATTATGAATTTTATATTTGCCCTGCAAGTTCTTCTGACATACTTATATTATTATAATCCTTATTAATTTTTTTATCAAATATTTGTGTGTACATGTTTTATAAATAAATGATTTGATTTTGTATTAGATAATTATTAAAAAGTAATTTTATTATTGTTCCTAATCTAATGTCAAGTAATTGCACACATTAAAAAAAAACTATTAAGTTCGATTTCGTCTACTCGTAGTAATGTGGCTGAGTATGGTATATGGAATCGTCCTATTCGTACTAACAATATCCATAAAATATACGCTGTAAGAGCAGTTTGTGGACCCAATGTTCTGAATCGTAAACTTGTCTGGTAAGAAAGTAAGTATAGACATGACGAAATGCTAGTCTAGATCACGCTACAGGTGTGATGGTGCGATGCAGATAGTTGAACGATTAGTGCACTGTTGTACACGAGATTTATCACGGGTTAATGAACAAGTCGCGTGGCGCCGGCGCCGCTGACGACCGCGCCACGCGGTGACCAACCACGCGCTAAGTTTGTATGTCGACAGTAATTTATTTAAAGAAATTTAATTATTTTTATACATTTTTAAGATTTACTTGTATTATAACAATAATTTATTAAAACAAACACATAATTTACAATAAAGAAATAAATTTTAGAATATATTTTATTTATTTCTACATACATCTATTTATACAGGAAACAGAACAGAACAGAACAGAAAACTAACTTAATTTATACTTTATTGAAACTTTATTTATATATTATACTAGCTGTGCCCGCGACTTCGTCCGCGTGGAGTTTAACAAAAGCAGCATTACTTTTTTCAAAGTAGCCTAAGTTACTCCTTATTACATCAGCTATCTGCCACTACTATCCCGTCATAATCCGTCCAGCCATTCCAGAGATAAGCCGGAACAAACAGACAGACAGACAAAAATTGAAAAAAATGTTATTTTGGTATATGTACCGTATATAGATTCATATGCATGTAGTAAAAAGCGGTTATTTTAATATGACAAACAGACACTCCAAATTTATTTACTTGTATAGATGTATAGATTACAAGCAGTCAGTGTTGCACGTACGTTTTATCATAAAATAAGTTTGAAAATAATATAATATAATATAGTTTATCAAACGTATCAACGGTACACAATACCACATTGTATTTAAACGATACTCAATTCTAAAATAAAGAGAGCAGGATTATCTTTTCACAAATAACTGTTCCTTTCAAAAGCTTTTCCGTCTCTAAATTTTAAAAACCAAACGTCTTTTGCGGAAGCAATTGTACTCAAAATCCGCAGCAGCGCGCTTCAAATTCCACAATGGCAAGCGGGCCGGGAAATACATCGGGATCCCGTCGCAATCCCGGGCTAGCCGGGATGCCTGGCGAGCCGCACCCACAGCGAACACACCGAATGAATTGCTGATTGTACTCTTACTGTATTTAGTGGTTTATTAGCAACTGCAGCGCCTAAACGTGCCGTTGAGTTTAGTTGTGAAGCATTCCTTTGTTTGTTGTTGCCACTCGAACTTTCTTTACAATATTGTTGTTCATAATATCAATTAATATACTACAGCTTGTAGTTTTCATTGCTGATTATAAATATTTGTGTAGATAAACTTGATATGGTTTAATTTTATGTAATAGATATTTGTCACATGAATTTTGATTAAAATTCAGCATTAGTTACAGAAACTTAAAATTGAATTAAGATCTTCCACCAGCTATGAAAGATTTAATAAAACAAATTAAATAAGGTTAGCTATTTAAGTATTGTATACATTATTAACCTACCACACTTTGACTTTAATGAAAACAACACCCTTTATATTCGTTGTCTATTTTTTTCTTAATGTAAAGTTGAACCTTCCGTAAAACCTCACATCGATTATTTGATAGAAATATGGGGCTCTGCAGCAAAGACACATCTAAGTTTATTACAAATATCACAAAATAAATTAATTAAAACATTATTTCATATCGACTTTCGGACACCAACATTAAACCTATATAGAAACACAAAACTAATGAATATTGAAAAAACATACACATATTATACATGTATACTTATAAGAAAAATATTAGCAAAAGATATACACACTACCATAACATTTAAGTTGAAAAGCCAACACCCTCACCTTAATCGATTAAGACATGCAAATAATATAATTTTACGACCTCCGCGAACAAACTATGGAAAGAAAAATATAACCTTTGAAAGTGCTCAAATATATAACAAATTACCAAATTATATAAAAGAATCAAAAAATGACTATATATTTAAAAAAAAGCTACGCAACTATCTTATGGGTTCGTGAGATGTTACCAATATTAGATATTAAATGCGATCTAAAACTTATAATATACAACAAAACTATTAAGTAACGATATTTAACAAAAAAAAAAAACATACAACAGATAATAGGTGTACAAAATAAAAAGGTATACTAAAACTAAAATAAATATACATCGAAACAATCGAAACAAAAACATCAATTAAACCAAAAATAATTCATAAATGGCTATTCCAGAAATTACTATCTAAAGGACAATTTTATACATCCGTGTAGTTCATACAGCGGCAGCGCAGCGTTGACTCGATCCGGTTGTGGAGTTTTTAATATTACCCACCTTTTTTTTGTTTATTCTTATTTTCAAAGTGTTAAAACAGTTTAAGCATTTTGTATTCTTACTTATTAATTAAACACTAATATAGTGATAATATGTTTGCTAGAAATAAGTTATTTTCTCATGTAAGTGAATGCCTTGTATTCTTTTTGAGAAATAAATATCTTAAACCAGAAACCAGAACCTTACAATATACAATTTGGATGTTTGTTATAGAAAGCAGACTGGACAGCGGGCACCTGGTGGGTAAAAGATATTAGTTTTCAATATTTAATAGAGAGGGCGCCGGCATCGTCCCGAGCGATACCCTCCGGTCCCGGGGTGCTGACGCCTGCTGTCACAGCACTAGTCCCGCGTTATTTACCCGCAGGTGTTGCGCTTGACCGATATATTTATATTATGGAATTACATTTGCATGTGATATACATATTCTTTGATACAACGTGTACAGTAGCAAAATATGTAAATTGTTTATGTTTCTGTATAACTTTTTCGTTATTATGGTGTAGGTAGGTAGGTAGGTAGGTAGTAGGTACATTAAGAGACGTCAAAGTTTACAGTTGATCACAATTCGATAAATTATAACTAGTAATAGGATCATAATTATTATCTTTAGTTCATTTTTTCATAAAATATCTCAATGGTTTCAAACTTTTGTTTATCTTTCTGTTTATCAGAATGATATCCAAGTGTAATTGTATGCAATCGCTCGCCTATATTATTATCACTAGAAATTTCAGACGAAACTACAAAATGCATTTCGAAATATCTGGAAAGTGAACAATATAAGAGGAGTGTACGAGTTCCCGATTCCCCGAAGGCTTGTACGTAATAGAACATATAAACGCAATATGGCCCTCTCGGCGCAGCGCACGTACAGTCGTGCGCAGTGAACCACGCGCTCGCGCTGTCAGCTACAAAAGTGCATACATATATTTGAGTGCTCCTTACATGCCACGTTTTAACATTCCGATCCCGTCACACAACTTCAACTTAACTCCCGCGAATGTGTAATGCACTCTAAATACTTGACCAACTTTTTATTCTTCTTAAAGCATGTAAAGTCGACTTTGTTCCTTTGACATAAAGTTTATTGTGACAGCTTTGCCACTTTTGAAGGTGGTGTTCGTAAGGCGAATGTCAGTTTTTCTCACTCAGCGCAAGGTACGTGAATGTTTCAGGTGTTTAGGTAGTAGTTTATATTGTTCCCTAAACTACTTCATGAAATGGCGCAGTACATAGTTGGGAGTTCGGTAAAAGTACGTAGAAGTGACTCTGAAGATCTGATAGTACTGGCTCGTTCAGCACGTAACCGAAAGTTGCGGACTGCTCGGGTGACTTGCTACGTTTACTATATTTCCTTAACTACGTTTCCAACTTCTACATGTTGCTTTTAACTTTGCGCTCACCGTCGATCGAGCTCGCACTCGACTCGCATCAAGGTACACCATACATATAACGTACATGTATTGTCAACTATGTTATGATCAATATAATGTATATTATAGCGAATCTGATACTAAACTTGTTCGAATCAAATGTATTATTATATTAAAGAGACCATGTTTTGCTACTTGAAATATTACACAACTGAATGCTGAGACATTTTGAACAGTAGGATAACGAAAAGATCAACATGTTTATGTAAGCGTGCGTCGGTATAAATAAGTGCAGTACGCGATCATTTTAAGAGCTGTTCTGTGAGACAAGATAAAGCGAGGTAATGAAGAGAAAAATACGAGGAAAAATTGTGAGAGTTAATAGTGGGGGCATGTATGTGGTTACAAATGTGCCGCCCGCGCCGCTCGCTGATGCGCGGAGGCAATGTTGCGCGACGCTTCATTGTTGCACATATCTCGGGCGTCTACTGAGTACTCACACACGACACATACGGACACACATTGGGCTTAGAAGCGCTCTTATAACCTTTGATGATGATAATTGTGTATATCTCAAGTTATTTTACTATGTTCACTCATGCAAGATATTGAAACGTTAGTATCTTCAGTAATTGGATCCATGTTGTTAAGCAACTTCATTTTTTTATGTAGATCTATCAAATTATAGTGCTTAAGACTGTTTTTATTACGATCAGGCATTCAATAAAATTTTCTTTAATTTTTGTTCTAATAAATTTCGTTTCAGTGGTTAACATACATAACTCGAGTTGTTTGAATATTGTAGTTTGATATCACCAAGGGTGATTGCTTTTATCTAAAAAATAAAACAATTTAAAAAACAATTCTATAATGAAAGATAATATTACGAGTATATTTTGATACTTTTGCTTGGCTTCTACTTTCGCTTGCTTTGGCTTGGCTGAAGACTATGCTGTACCAGGCGTTTCCGCACCCATTATATTACCGTATATCCCACTTGTGTTTCTAAATTATGACATTTGTCGTGTGTAGCGAGACGCGAGACGCGCGACGCCGCGGCCGCGTGTTATTAACGGCGTCTTATTAGGCCTCGTCTTCGTACCGATGTACCGACGCGACTCGGCGACGTTGCCGACACCACGTACTATGTTACCTACTGTACAGTTAGCAAAGAAACTAGTTTTGATAAAATTGTTACTGACTTTTTAAAATAACTCATACTTGAAACGGCATGACACAGATTTAAACATGATAAAGAGAACAATAGTCACTGTCATTATGTCATTACAAGGAGAAATCGATCTTGTTGTGTCATGACGTTCAGATGAACTTCAACCTTAATATGGTGATAGACCACATTTTTTTGTCGACTGTACCTTGTATCGTTCACCGTGCCGGTGTGACGTCACGCGCGGCGGTAAGCTACGAGTGTGTATTATTATGTACCATGTGTATGTAGATACTTGTGATGTATTGGTATCGTAAACTAGAAGTGTTTTGTTTTATGATTTTCTGTTGCGGTCTCATTTTATCCTGTTATTTGGGTAGTATTTTTCAATGCAGCTGTCTAGTTTTTGTTTGAGTTTGAGTCAGTAGTTGAACTCTATTGAATGATTCGGAGTTACGTAAACACTTCACTGTTGTATTGTGTTGGGATAGTAAGTGATGATTATATGAATAAATAACTAAATTTATTTACAAATGCTGTTAGTAAGCGCAATATATTAATATAATTTATGAACTTGCAAACTAGACGACGTACTTTAAAATTAGTATAAAATAGAGACTTAAACTTTGAATGTTACCTAACATAAAGCCGTTAAACGTAAGAAGGAGTGTGTCCGTCATAGATTAGCCTGCGGGTCTATCTCGGACGTTAGGCGTGAGTTGTGTTGCCGAGGTGAGATATCGAGTCTCCCCGGCCGGCAGCCCCCCAGCCTCAGGGACCGGCGCGGCCCGACCGGCCGGGTATTACCAAAAGATGAATGGACAACAAGTGTTCCGAATGTCTGCATACTGTTGTAGATGCACGCTATGTTGTTACAAGCAGTGAAATTGTCGGTTATCGGTCGATACTTAGATATAGAGGTAACTCCCTCTAGTAAGGGCTCTAATAGGACCTCTTGCACAGCAATTGCACCCACTCCCTCCGTGCAAGTGAGGCTGATATGTCATAACTGTACCTATAGAAGAAGACTTCTTATCGATTAGGCTTGAGGCAGACCCTAGTGTTGAAATTTAACAAGTCACCTAAAAGGCTTTCAACTTGACTTAACGACTGCCACATTAAGTGATAATCAGGACCAACGGCTTTACATGCCTCTCGAAGCACGGAGACGCTCGATATGGATATTGCCACAAACGGTCACCCATCACGGATTGACCTCGCCAAACGTTGCTTAACCTCGATGATCTTAACGAACATCTTAGTACCACTGATAAGAGCGCCTCATGTACGTCGGTAAGGTCGTTATGTACTTTACAGAACATTCTCTCTGTATACTTTATTATGTCCATCTTAGCACAATAGCGGCCATGTGTAGAGCAGTTAATCATGTTGTTCGTATGTAGAGTCAAATGTAGCGCCATTTGTCGCGGGATGAACGCCGCGCGCCGGACAAAATATCGTCGCTATATACGTCACGCGGCCGCTCCATTGTGTGCGCTATCTTACAACGCTCTACCTCGTAGTGAGCTCTACGTCTTACTTGACAACATTAGAAGATGTTGTACTTTACAACTCTAGATATATTAGCCCAATATTTATACATTTAACTGACTAGCGGCATAAAACGTACTCGTTACTCGTACTACAAGAAGACCTAGGTTTGAGTCCCGGATCGTGCTACCGCACTGCGCACACGTTATGACGTCGTGATGTGATCAACCTCTAATGGCCGCCACACACGTTAGTGTTTGTATGATGGTTTTAACCGTGCATACATAACAGACAGGTAAACCCTGGCGTGTGTGGCCAGATAACTGTACGGCTAGGGTTTGCCTGTTGGTTATGTATGCAGGGTTAAAAACATCATCATCTTGTTTATGACAATTAATAAATATTATTATTGTCCCGTAAACCCAATGTGTATGGCGGCCATAAGCGGGACGAACCGCGCAGTGTGGCACTTTGTCGTTAGAGAATTTGATGTTTTCTGCTTGTGAGTAGATACCCTCAACGTGATGGTGATATGTTGGCAAACATAACGATTTGAGGTATTTATTTATTTACTGAACACTTTACAAAATAATATCAATAAATAATAATAATGCGTAGTGCAAACAGTAAGGTCTCATAATAATATATTCGTGAATGATTGCAAGTGAACTTTATGAAATGCGCCGTCGACATAACGAACGGTCCGCTCCATGAATCATTTACTCTTCACTTTTCATTAACTTCATTCATTAATTTCATCGCGTTAAACGAAAATAATTACAATTTCTACTGAACTGAAAACCGAAACACCTTATTATAGTGAACTATGAAAATATTATATGAAGCCCGGGGTCTTACTCCCGTAGATACTGGTTTGGCCACTGCTCAGCTCCAATTGACTCTAGCGTGATGTTATATAACCTATGGTCTTCATTGATAAAGGAGCTATCCAACTCTAAAATAATTTTCAATACGAATCAGTAATTCCTGACATAAGCGCGCTCAACCAAACTCTTCAGCTTTATGATTCTGATTACACAATAATTGTATGATATATCCTATATAATTGTGTATGTGTGTGAACATAAAGTGGTCTGTGCATTATCGTGACGTCACTTGTTCGTAATGATTAATGAGTGGAATCAGCGCCACCTCTCGGCGGGCGCGCGCAACTCTCCGCGCCGCACTGCCGATGCAGCTGTGCATTTATCTCACAAATGCACCGTTTAATTCACTACTCACCCGCTACTGCTAACCGTGTTTAAACCCGATACATGCACATCGCTCTCTCTGTCTTCTGTTTGCGGTTAGAGAGAGACAGATAATCGAATCGTATTTAATGAGGTGCGGTGAAGTAACGAGGTGCGATGAATGATTGATTAGAGTATTGAGTAAGTTATAGGTGAGCGGTAATTAGGTGGCCGGTTGAGAGATTGCGCTGTTGAATCTAAATTCTGAGTTCTATATAATTATCGGAATCTATCTTTTTGTAATGAGTCAATCTTTTTTACTTTAAATGACAACGTTCGCGTTACGGAGCAACCCCTGTTCCACGGGGGATTTTACAAACATACAATTGACGGACTCAAAGAGTTACACCAAACCTTGAAACAAATAACATAAATATTTGTCTCGTATGGGAGTTGAACCCACGACACTTGGTACGGCGACCGATACGCTACACTGAGAGTCAAAACCTATTATATTCCCTATTAAATTAATCCAATATTTCCACCGCTGAATCGAATCATAGAAATTTGAACAGATTAAGACTACGATTCTAGGAAGAGCAAACTGCTTTAAGCTTAACTTCTAAGGTAATGTAAAAAATTGAGTCAATATAATTATATTATTACCATAAAGGTGTGTATGTAATATAGAATTAGTAGTTATTCAGCGATGTTTGGTTTGCGTGAGAGAGCCGTCAGCTGCGCGCTTTGTTTTACATTCAATCGTTAGAAATAACACACGTGTACCGACGCTACGTAATTTTGTATTGTGGGCTTTACGGAACTGACTACGTATGAATAATTAGGAAATTATCGTGTCGACGAGTATATCATTGGGGGTATAACTGTTTATTGTTTATATGAAATCGATGTTCTACTTATTGTACAATCATATTAGATTGAAAAGTGGTGTGTTGGTAGAAATTGTAAAACCACGTTTGTAATGAAGTGAGAATCTTATATGTCAATATTAATTTTCATCATTAGTTATATATTATAGTAGCTTACGGCATTCTAGTTATTAAAAGTAAGACTTACACATTATTATAATAATAATATTCATCAACAAATGTCTGAAAAGGTCTCATTTTCTCTACTCAGAGAGCTTTAGGCCATAATCTATACACCTCCAGTTTCTCAGCCTTGGTAGCGACTTTAAATAATCGGCTCATACTTGAAGGAGATATCAATATACTCACGAGTACACATAATAATATGAGCATAACAAAAACAAACTATAGTTTTTTGAAGTAACTTACTAAAACAAAATACTGTCTAGTGCACCCAGTAATGTAAGTAGCACTGACTTAATTAAACTGCAGTTTACTAACGCGAGGTTGAACCTTGGACAGCTGAGAGGTGTAATATATCACCTCCGATCGTACGTCGGACGGAGGAATACTAATGGGATAACCATTAGCATCAATAAGGTGTCTACTGCACTACTCATGCTAATCTAAGTAAATACATTTCGTAAATATTTTTTCGTTATATATAAACTAGCTAATACCCGCTGTTTGGCCCCCGGAATATGCAATCTTCTTCTTCTTATTCATTGGGCTTGAGACAGACCCTAGTGATGGAATTTATCAAGTCGCCCAGAAGGTTTCCAACTTGATATAACGACTACCACATTATATCTATACTGATAATCGGGACCCAACGGCGTGCTACAGAACGTACGGGGACGTTCTGTAGCACGGAGACGCTGAAGAATGAAATTGCCACAAATGGTCACCCATCATAGATTGTCACGTAACATCATCATTTCTATGTCTTTCATCAAGATCCTTTCCGTGAATTATCAGTGGAAGGGGAGCAGAAACTCACTTAATTCTTTATTTCTCTTCATCTTTTGTATATTTGGTCCTTCTTTTACATTAATGGACATTAATGGTCTTGGTATTTTAAAAAAAGAGACATAGCACATAACTGCACGTGCAACACATCACGTCTCTCTGAACGAGTCCATTATTCATTATAATTAGTATCACTTAATCTCATCAAATCATTCAAATATAACGTAGTATTCGTAGTGTTGTTGAGCACTACCAATAAAAATGTGTTGGCTTCTTCAACCAGTTGTAAGTACCGGCTAATGTGACAGCAATGGATTGGAAAGTTGCCAGCTTTGGTAAGAAAAGCCTTTTACATTATGACAAAATACTTTATGTTATTAACAGTCTATGAATAGAGAAATGACTGAACAGAATAGAAAAATATAATTGCTTATTCATGTATAAGATTAATTAATCATGTATATATGCAGTGCTTATTAGGAGAACCAACTTGGTTTTGTACAAGTAATAGACCTATAAATTCGTATTACTATTTATAGAAAGAGACATATAGCCGAACTATGGTCCGGTATGGTCATTCTTATAGTTTATTTCTTATAATATCATGTACAATCAGTAAAGTTCCCACACGATCAGTTTCCCAACAAATGCTGTACATTACTGGACTGTGGAATCTTCTTGTATAGACCTGTGCTGTGTTATTCGGACTATTGGACACTTTTCTTTCGACTGTTGCATGTTGAGTGCACTTGAACTTTCATCATGAACAAAAACATTGAAAAATGTTTGGAAACTGGTCGAGCAAGAAGTTGGCTGACTGTGCCTATTAAATGCGCTATAAAATGACACTGTGACAGCATATCATACGTCCGCGCGCAAGGCACGAATCTGTCAACTGAGTGCGCGCGCGGCGAGCCCGAGTATTTATATGTGGCGCACTCGCACGGCGTGCGCTACGATTGGCCAATAACGTCATATGTGCGGCTTAACAACTTAACACATGAAAACCTAAATAATGTATAGAAGCAGTGCACTATATTCAATAAACATTCATTCATATCCTAATCGTGACTTTAATTACATTCTAAAATACCCGAGCAAGAAGTTGCCTATTAAATGCGCTATAAAACGACACGAAGTCAGAAAAAAGTGCAGCAGACAAAAACCTCTTAAGCAATCATGAATAATTAAACAGATCTTTTACTTAAAGCATCTGTTAAACATCTCAAGATAAAGTTAGTGAAGAAATACAAAGGTTAATATAAAACGGTGTTATTCTCCGTAATTGTGCGGCTCTTGGCATGATGGTGGCGATTTATAAGAGCACAAATAAAGTGTAGTGCAAATCCAGGGTAAGTAAGTAGATGCAGATTTTACACCGGCTGCCCGTGGCGGGTGATCTATCACTAGTGGGGCGAGGGACACCGGCCGGGCCAGCGCACCGGCGGAACTACTCACTCAAGCTAGTTAGGTGATGTGAGATAGCTAGACAGAAGCTATCTGTGTATTTAAGAGCTACAATTTTTATTACTGAAAGAGATAAATGTTTAGCAAGCCACACATGAACAAGTGATCTTATTGCATGTCTCTTAGGGAGGTATATGTTCCGATTGTTCAGCAGACGTCCTACAAATGATACGATGATAATGATAAAAATAAGTCCAAATCAGGTACATAATGGTTTAGTTAATCTAGTTCGTATGTAAACATACTTATTTTCAACATGTTTTGAAAAGAGACAAAACTGTCATATTTTGTTACTGAAATATTGGTAAGAATTATCGACTATTAATCACATTATATTATTATATATTTCGAGTCTTCAAGACGACTCTCTAGTTTCGTGGCCTCGCTGGTACACGGGAGTTTAGCGGGGTTTAATAAATGCCCTGTCTTTGCTTTGTTTTATAATTTCTTCTCATGAAAATAAGGTGTCTATAATATTGTGACGTCAACGGAAATGAAACGTAACGCGAGCGACACGAAGTTTTTTAACATTTTATTTTCACCTTATAAATAGCTTTTTAGTATTTTCAAACTTGAGGAAGTAAATGAGTCTCGATTAATTGAACCGAAATAAATAACGTTTGTTAGTTAAACTACGCGCTACGCCGTAGACCTCTACGCGGCGTAGCGCGTAGTTCTAACTGTTCCTGATGTATAAATGGAGTTTAACGCAATGTTTCTTTTATAGTTGCGGTGTTCATATTAGTAGAGAGATTGATCGTTTTACGTTTCATAAAATATTTAATATCTGTTTAAAATATCGTAACGGTCGCGGCGGCGGCGGTACGATCAAATCGATAATAACTCGGGATATAAATTCGATACTTTTAAGAAGACATAAATTTTACAACTAGTGCTTACTTTAGTGTATTTTTAAATCATGCGATGGTTAAATTTCAAATGAAATAAGAGTTTCTGAATTGCATTTTATATAACAAAGTATTTTTTTTTACTTTTAAAAAATATTTTGATAACTATGTTTAGCTGGTTTTTCATATGTCCGGCTGGTTTGAACTAGCTCTATTAACAGTAAAACAATTACTTTCGGAACTCGAGGCGACGAGGCGATTAGGTAATACTGAAGCTAATAACTTGATACTTTGATTGACAATGAATGTTTAATAAACCAAGATGTCAGTGGACCAGGGTGAATAATAGACTAAAGTTCACAACTTTATTGTACCTAAATATGATTGTTGTCTTTTCTTCTCAAAAATAAAATCTCTGGAGAAGCATGAAAAATGTAGGTACATTAAAAATTCCTTTTCCCGGGGGCTTGCGAGGGTGCGGTGCGGGGTGAGGGAGGCGGGGAAGTGCGAGGAGTAAGAAGCATCTTAAAAAAGCAGTTAAATATGAACGCGTTCGCACGTTGCCTACATTACGAGACTCGCTCACCATCTTTTAGACTCAAGTCTGTATCCAAGTGTCTCACTGGTCAATATTTTATGTACTTATATAAGGAGCAAAGTTATTTCTTTAGTAAATACTGTTATTAATGAAGTAAGTTGTTGTTGTTTTGGGAAACAGGTGACAAGTGACACAAACGATGGTGTTAGATTTCTTTTTGTAAAAAATCATCATTATGTCATGAAAAACACCTGTACAGATAAACTTGAAAATAAACAAAAGCACTAGTTTTTATACAAATAGTTAAAGCCGTTTCCAAGATACATAAATGCACATACAAAGCTATATAAATATCTACAACTAAGGGAGTTTAGCTCGGTACACTACAAGGTCCGACGGTCGCACATTTATTTACTATGATAGTTTAATATGACTTCTGGTAGAATTCAGAAGAAGCTATGCATGTACCGAATAAGTATAAATTTATTTATCTTTAATAACACCTACCATCAAAGGCGCGTCCGCGCGACATCGCTACTATCCTGAAGCCCTCGGCCCGCCCGGCGGGCGCCCCGCCAAGTGAGAGGAAAAAGCTAATTTCCCTTCGCATTATAAATTCATGGACTCTTTGTGTTGGCCCCAAAATAACTTGTTTGTTTCGACATCCAAGTTTTTTCCGGCGGGCAAAGCTCGACATGTAATTGCTACCTGCCTGATCCCAGGTCAAATTTACCTCGATGCTCGCGATTTATGCGAATATTTAATGGCACCGCTACATATTAGGTGTCCATGTTGGCTCACAACTCTTTATTTACATAGTTCATTATAAAACGTAATCGTAAAGTGTTGCGTGAATAGGTAGTGTGCTTAATTGCATTGCTTGAGGAATGCCTAGGGCCGCAATATCTTTATAATTCCTTCTACAAATTCATCTGGTAGTTATTAAGTTATATCGTTTTGATATTGAAACTGACCGTTAATAACACAAGTAGAAGTTTATATCGAAAGAATAGCTTGCGTTGTAACAACTTGAGTTTTATAAAAGTTTAAATTCTTTCGAAAAATAGAATGACTGAACATACAGTAAAGCATAAAATAGTAATATTGAATTTGTACATAAGTAATATTGTTGAGCAATGAAAAGATGGTAGACTCGTTATCTGAGTAACCGCACCCGTCGAAACATTAATAGGTAGTAAGTTATATTGGCACTGGCATCGGCGCGAGCGGCCGACGAGCTACAAGACAATGCTTTTAGCCGCCACTCCGCTCAGCTCCGCACCGCACGCCCACTTGTAGCCGATTTGTTCGCTATAGACGCCGTAAGTGGAAAAGTGCTTCAAGTCTGAGTGGCTTACTTCAATGTCGTGTGGGCTAACCAAAGAGGTCGGAGTTTTCTTTTTTATTGTACGAAACAAATTTGCAGTTGTAAAGTATTAAGTGAATTTTTGCTTTGTAAATAAAAGTATAAGTGAAAGTTGCTGCTTCGAATTAAAACTTTATAACAAAAAATAACTTTATAAAAAGTATATTAATAAAGAGGTACATGCAGTAATGACTACTAAATAACAAAGTGTTGGTCAACAACACTTATGTAAACTGAGGCAAGTGACGATAATTGTGTTGGTGTATAATAATATAATAATTAAAGAGGTTGTCGGTGTGAGCGCGACAGAAAGTGTGGCGAAGTGTGCGCGCACAATAAGGTTGTGTTAATGAATGCGTGTTACGACACCAACGTCAAATTGGGCTGAGAGACTACCGCTCATGATAGAGGCACACTGAGTTTTATCTGCTCATATAATAAGTTGTTAATTCACAGTTGAAATTGACACAAAAATACATTTTTAACGCTCTGATTAAAAGTGCAATTAATAATACGTATTTAGCTAAAAGTCAATATAAAAAGGAAACAATAATAAAATTCGTCACCTAAGTATTTTAAGCAGTTGCAGCGTTGTACCTTTTGACAGAATTATCATACCTAGATCAATTTTTGCCGAAAAATATCAATGGATTTAGCTTCTTATTATTATCAGCTTACACGTAGATGTATAATAATATGTACATATGTAACAATTTACACAATTGATACTATTTATATTCTTTTTATATTTTAAAGAGTTAATCAAAAAGTCCTCGTTGTGTCTCTATCACGGGCGTTGAGCAAACAGAACTAAAACATTACACTCATTACGTGCGTGTGGTCCGGCTCAATCCCCATAACGCGGGGGATAACTGCCGCGAAATTTGTATAAATTATATAAACTATCCTTCTTTCACTCCCCCGCTGGCGCCACGCCGCCGCCCCGCCGCCGTCCCGCAGCCCACTCGCCGCGGTCACGTTCCACATTTGCACAAGTAAGCCCTACAACGTAGCTTAAGAATTCACTTTAATAGTCTGTCCTTTACTGCTCGTGTAAATTCTTGTCGTTAAGTGTCAATGTTTTAGCCTACCACGCAGAAAAAGTGGTGTTCTGATAGCTTTTACATGTCTTTAAGGAACTACCCTCCTGATAGATGAAATAATTGTAGATCTTCTTGTTTGAAAGCTAATGTCAACGACTTCTATGTCGAAGCGTATTCAGTTCTGTGAAATTATATTTAAAGAAGTTTATGCATCTTTTGATTGGAGCGGTTTGCCATAAAGTACTTCTACAAAAATACAATACTCGTTCTATAAAAATAATTCGTGTTCAGATCTTTTCGAATACGACCATCTAGCGAATAAAATATGTTTCGATACATAGGCAATAGTGCCCTGAAAATCACCTCAACAGTTATTTCTTCAAGCCAGAGTGTCGAACATAAATAGAGTGATAAAATTCACTTACAAGTTATGAGAAACTTGACAATATTCACAAGTATCGATACAGTTACATTCTATGCTCTGCTTCTGTTACTATTGTATTTTCATCAGTTGCCAGAGAACAATGTGCACTGTTTCAATATCATATATCGGATACTTTTTGACTCGATATTGTACTACTGTATCACATATAAAAAAGAGTAAGAGAGACAACTTTTTGGCGAGTTTCTTGCCAGTTCTTCTCATGTCTTTAGCCTAACAGCGAAATAGTTATTGGCAGACTGACTCACACAATTATTCCCCATTTGTGACGCCACGATATTGATAATGTTTAATTACCTAAATGTCAAGAGCTAGTAGTTTTTGGTACTGAGATGTTCACGACGAATTTCCGGTAAGTTTAGCCCATAGAATATGCGTAAGAGTTTGTGAATTTTCAGGTCCTCTGTGTTTCGAAACACGTGTAAAGCAGTTGAACCCGGTTGCAATTTAAAGTGACACTCGGTAAACTACATTGAAAAACTTACATCAATCATAAAGATTTAAAAACATGAAGTAATAATAATAGTAGTCAAACAGGATCTAAATCCCATAGTGGTTATGTGGCGGTACAAGTGAAAACTAATTTATTTCCAGTACTCACTAGTGCTGAAGTATTTGCTCGCTCGCTTAGCGCCGCATCTCGTATGCAAATGCCTTGTCTCATCCCGCGGGATTGGATCCGTCGGGAGATTCAATTACCTATGTTTGAAGCCTTCTGTGTGCACTACACTATCTATTATGCGTAAAAAATGCATCTACAACAGGAAAGGGATTCGATTCCTTTAAATAAAATATAGCTTTTATTTTTATTCGCGTGGATAAGTTTGTATTATTTTCACTGTTTTGTTATTTTATTTTTTAACATTGTTTTTAATTATGAAGGCTAAGTATGAGAATAATAATACAAAAGAGCGCTCTGTGTTAAGGGAAAGAAGGTAATCATTATTATTTATTGAAATATAACATTTTAACAAAGTACCGTGTAATATTATGTATATTTATGAATATAACAAAAATATTAATAAATACATTACACAACCTATACAACGAGCCCATTCTACCATTGAAATTTAATTATATTGTTGAAACGCATTGAATAAAGATCTACTGTTACAGGCAACCTGATAACGTCACGTATAAGTGAAATTTAAATGACTTTTCGATTTTAAATGAAATAAACTTTACACATTCACAATGAAGTTGATTTATTTCAAATACTTCAGTAAAATTAAACAAAATCTTTAGCTTGTGATCTTACTAGGTCATTTAACAAACTTGGATGAAGATGAATGCGTAAATGTGTGTATGTAAATGAGAATATTAGCCATGTATGTGTGTGTGAGTTGACGGTATGCAAACCTGTCGTATAACTCCGAAGGACTTTAGAATCACTTGAAATTCTGAAAGAAAATCGTCAAAGCTTTATATTGCCTCGCTCATAGTGGAGCCATGAAAATTAACATAAAACAAATATTTGAACCTTAGCATTTAGCGTGTGATGATGTATATAACTATACACGTACATAATGTATGTTTTGTTAAAACTTAAATTAGGTTTGATATTGTTCTATTTGATATACCAAATCAATTAAATAATGACACAAAACATTAAGTTATTCTTAGCCACACCGTATCTGGTACATCGTGCTCCAACAGTACATAGCTACCTAGAAGAGCATTTCCAGTTCGTATCTGCCCTCAATTCCAATCGCCGTTAGTTTACCTTAGCTGTTGTATTAGTGCTATAAGAGCCTCCGCTCTCGCTTATATGCTCGCTGCTTTCATAGCCGTATCAAAAAGGCTAGCGCGCGACGTATGAGTAAGAAATGTTTTATTCATTACGCAGAACTGTTGGCGGCTAAACAGCGGCAGCGAAAATATTTCAAATTAAATTTGGCTTGCAAACAACACTCGTTATGCGTTTACCTGCTCTGCGTCCGCGCAATTATTATAATATACAACATATTATCATTATTATAAACAGACAAACATTCTCTCACGGTTTAATGTCGTCGCATAATAGTCGCTGGATTTATATTAAAAATAATTAAGTGAATACGTACACAACTGTTCTAAGTGAGTTGTTTAAAAGTATTATTTCTATTCATGCATTCAATGATTCTAAGTTACATTCACATAATTCCACTAAAGTCGCTCTATTACAGGATAACTGGTTATTTAACAGCAAGCTAAGTTACAGTATATTGTGATCTTTCGTTAAATGCAAGTTTATCCTACGCGGGATTAAAATACTGATATATACGTTTGCACATTAATTGAAATTCAGTTCAAGGCTAGAATTAACAATTGCACAACTTAAAATTATATAATCGAAATAAATTAAATTAAGTTTATTTTCCCCCAGTTGCACTATTCTACCCGTGACAGAAGTATATACTCATAACTCGGATATCAGCACAAGTACGTCACATCACTACGTTGTGTGCAAATTTGCCTTTGCTATTCACTTGCTGTTTTATGACATGGAAACTGCGAGCTTCTCTGTGTGAGTGCACACTCATACATGCACTCGTTATTCTCGCGCATGTGTGCGTTTGTGCAACATATTATTGTGTATTCATGACAGCAAAATATATGATGAACTGAACAAATCGCTTTTATATCTAAACTTAAATATAGTTGCTATCATCTTCAAAAATTGTACAGCAATATCAAAAGATATTGCTGTCAAGTTTTATAATATCTTACAGTGAGCTGAGCAGTGGTCAAATAAAAAATGACGGGAGGGAAGCCCCGCGCGACTTCTAGTATAAAACGCTCGCCTGCGCTTGTTTAGCTGTGAGTGTGAGTAGAATTGTATGTATGAATGTGTGTTAGTGTGCAACAAAAACAAGCATGCTCTTATAAAATAGTAGGCGAAGTTCATCAAAACGATATCGTTGTGAAAATATTTGGTTTTCCACACACAATATCTATTTATAGAGTCGGATTTGGTGTTTGTTTTAGACAGAAGCCGCAGTAGCAGTGGGCTGCTCGGATAGCCGCGAGCGGGGGTGATGGTGGAATTGAAAGATTAGGTTTCATAAATATTAGTAATACGAGTCCCTTGTGATTATTAGTGTTTATTTATTTACAAAGCTAAGTATCAAAAATGTTATTATTAGGGAAAAACGGAACCCTGAAACTATCCGTCTGTATGTCTATCCGTCTGTCAATGATATTTGTCTCAAAAACGCGTAAAAGTATCAAGTTGAAATTAATACCAAATACTCGGGTCTGCAATCCCCTGGCACAATAAACAATCAGAGTTCTAAGTAGTCAATCAAAAAAATCAAAACCTATTGGGTACTTCCCGTTGACCTACAATCAAGAAATTTGGCAAAAAGCAATATCAAGTTGCACAAGTAAAGGATCACTGAAGATTAGTACTACATTGGAAGAGGAATAAAGTGATAGGCCTAAAAAAATTGAGTAAGGAGTTTATTTCTGGACTGACGTTACTTATACATGGTACAGCTACCTAACTTAACCTAACATGAAAGTTTTATTCTAACTTATAGCTATCCCGTTACCTACTAATATCTTACATTTCAATCGCAAAAAAAAAGAATAAAATTGTATAATCGTACGAACTCTTGGTGCACAAGTCCGATTCGCACTTGGCCGGTTTCTTTTATTTACTAATTTATGACCAAAAACAAACTTATCGTTCATCATCATCATCATATCAGCCCAACGCCGTATATTATAGTTATATAAGATATATAGTTGTTATAATATAAATACACAAAAAGAAAACGCCTGTTGAGTTTGCCTGTATTTAACCCACTCAACATATTTCGATGTACTTTTCACCATCAGTTTATCTAACTGATGGTGAAAAGTACATCGTACCATCATCAGTACATTTTGTCATGGAATTTTATATTACTTAATAAATGTTAATTGAGCCTTTCACGACATAGCACCGGGGTGAAGCGATAATTATAAATAAGAAGTAGTAGGTAAAAGCACTAAAGAAATGATTAAATATAGCCTACGAAGCTAATAAGTATAAAAACCAATTATCTAGTTAATATCAAAATTTTAATAAACTCGCTCCGTTCATGAATGTGGTATCGGTTTACTAACATAGGGTTGCCAATCGTCAAAATTGTGCCAACAAGGATCGTTCGAACGTTTTCTCTTACAACAGGGCGCGTGGCGCGTGGCGGGGGACGCGTGGCGTGGCGCGTGGTGTGGCGCGTCGCACATGAATCATTTATAAATGCAAATGGCCATTGTTGGCAACTACGCGATTATTCACCATCGGTTATCTTTGACGTATTGAAGCCGGCCTTTGTCGCAGCCCTGATTTATTTATACACACCGTTTTATTGATGCGACTGTACATTTTGGACGGTTTTATTAAGCATTTAATTTATATGTTGTGATTTCAACGATCTTAGTGTAAACAGATAATCGATATTTTAATTTTTAAAAGTTAATCTAATTATTCGCACTTATAATATGTCTTAATTTGGGTTTATACTATACAAACATAATATTCTGACGTTTGAATTTGAAATAAAATTCTTGTATTTTCATTATCTTCTACATAATTTCACAGAATTATAATGGGATTGATGTGTTTGTCTAGTACGATGCGGTTTCAACAATCATTTCTTCCCCGTGCGTGCCAGCTCTGTAGAATTTTATGATAATAAAACCTAATATCATATTCACCCGACTTGGGAATCGAACCAGGGATATCTTGCACAGCAACAGATACTTCCCCTTGCGCAACCACGGCAGAGTATTCTATATTATCGAAATACATACGTTATAAAAATCTCCATTATGAAAACACTGCTAATGTGTGAAATCAAAGTGATGATGAATCAATCAAACATTATCTCCAAATATGAATGATAACATAACATTAATTAATTTTATGTTTAACTAAATAATGTTAGTTAGTTGAGGCTCAAACATTTAATTGTTAATTTGGTTCACGTTGATTGGTATCAATAATTCGTCCCAACTGACTCGTCCCACGGTCCAACTACATTCCACTATGGTTTACTGATTTACTGTTAATATCAATATCATAGGCCACTATATCACATATATTTTATTATTTGAATAAGACAACGCCCGCAATAGGGAACAAGCCCTGTATCGCGGGGGATTTTACAAACATACAATTAACAAACACAAAGTACACCCAGACTCGAAACAAATATCTATGAATTGCGCAAATATTTTTCTCATGGGAATCGAACCTAAGTCATTGAGGTGAGGCGACCGCCTTAATCACTGAGCCATGGTGACAATCAATTATAAACTATAAAGCATATTATAATTATGTCAAAAGTCTTTCAATGAAACTATAAATAGCCTTATCAGACATATTTATCTACCATCATTGGTGTAACAGGACTTTGGTCTAATAATAATATAAGGTTATAACAAGATACTAGTATTAGCCCGTGTTTCCGTCCGTGTGTGTTAAAGATATAGACGCGTTTCTGCTTTTTCTTGTAAACACATTTCTTCTGAGGAAATTGAAAAACGTTGAGTCACCGTTTCATTATCAAATTGAGCAATTAATCATGATTTTTTATACAAAAATGTTATAAAGTCAAGTTTCTTTAAATATTAAATTTGTTTTCAATACGTACTGAATAGTTTACATAGTCCCAGTCTATCCATGTCTCTATCAAATAACCGTAAACGAATATATAATACGCAATGTAGGCCCGTTTTATAATAAATTAAATTTTAAGCTAGGTCTGGCTGGATGCGGTGGGCGGAGGATATATTGTAATGGCGCGTGTCGAGAGAGGCAGTAGTAGACTGCAGTAGCCTGAATTGATTGATTGATACTTTTTTCTACTGAATGATGCGTAATTCAAAATCAAGGTTTAAATTACAGCTCATACTTATGAATTTTAACAATATATCTACATGAAGCAGTGCTAGAATGTTGCCAACAATTACCAAATTCGAGATCAATATCACTTCAAAGCGATATTTCAACTCAAGTATACTTAACAAAAATAATAAGAGACGTATAGGGGCTCGCGTTAGTCGCAGTCACAAAATTCGATCGCTCATTGCGCTGAGATCGGAATTTCAAGTGAACCAATTAACGGCAACGGTATCTGCATGTTCGGGCATATTTGTCGAGCAACGCCGGGAGGCACACATGTGTATGTGTTGACATTACACATGCTCATATACTAATTCAATTCATAGAAACAAATCAAATATCATTTATTGCAATAATGGGTACAACTACAGAGATGTTAATAAAAAAAATAATAAGTTCGCCACTATTTACCGTAAGACATGCAATATATCAATAATGAGAGAATGAAGATAATTCATATGGGAAATTTTTTTTTATTTATTTTGGTACACAAAACACATTACAATCGGAAATATAATAAAAATATAAGATACATAATTTCGATCTGAATTGTAGCGTTACAATATGCATACACAGTAAAACAATTTGTAGCGAGAGACAGTTCGGATTACTTATACAATAACAAAATTACTAAGTTTGCACCTATAGGTGAATATTTTGTTCTAACTTACCTACCAATCTATTAAGAAATTTAAGATACTGACAAACCCTCAGTGCGCGAGTCCGACTCGCACTTGACCGGTTTTGTATCTATGTTATTTAGTTTTATATTTAACGGTGGTTGTGTGTTTTCGTTGAAATCAATCTGTATTCACCAAACAAACTTGTAACAACACTTCTAATATTCATACATAATATTAATGAACACAGCGAATGACTCTCAGTATTAGGTCGGGTTAGGCGTCTGGTCGCAACTCTGGAACAATGCGAGGCCGCAACACAATGCATAATATCGTAACTAATTAGTTGGCAACTTGTAACACCGCCGAGTTAAAGAGCTCACAACGCTCGCTTGCCGGAAACTTTTCAAGACAGACAATGCCTAATTTAAAGTGGTATGAACTGAGATAATAACGTTAAGTATAGCTGATACTTGAATAGGGATGCGCGCACTACACCCGGCGGATATTCACATACGTTGATAAAATATTGAGTTAACTACTTTGACACTACGTATGTAACTATACAGTGATATGAGGTTACGCGTTCGAATAATTTAATTAAAGAAATATGAGATGCTCTTCATGAGAAAATATTTATTACTGACTCAGTCATATAGGAAATGTAGTGTATGGCCTATGTATGTGTTAGTGGAACGAATTGGTAATAATTAACCTAGTAAAGTTTTTAATATTTATCAATTAGTAAGAAAAAAGAGAAACTACAGTTGTTATAAAAATATAATTGTACTCAGAAGCTAAATTAAGAACAAAGTCTTTCATTAAAACTAAAAGTATTCGTTTGAAGCGAAAAGTTAATAATAATTAAGTTATTTTATGATTCCATTTGAAGTCAATTTAAGTAATTCTGTAAATAGCACAGCAATAGAAAAGCTACGATAAAAAGAAAAATGAACAAAGTAATAATTGTGCGTAACAATATTTCTGCTCGAACACATGTCATTATATCCACGGGAATAGCAAGTGATGTTTAATATTACTCTTCATCAAGTTAGAAATTTGATAAGTAATAAATAAATAAATATACTATTCAAGCTGTAAAGTAACACATATCATCATTATTATCATATATTCATAATTCGTTTATTCGTATAGATCGCATAGGTATGTACATGATAACTATAAACGTGATACAAATGCAAAAAAGTGTCAGTAAATTTTCCTAAAACCAGTTCACTGACAAAGTTCAGCGTTGATAACAGCTAGAAACTCTGTAAACTCTTTTCAAACTCCACTCTTTTAAAACTTTGCATGAGAAACTAACTCAAGTACTAAGACTATTGAAACCTGGCAATATTTGGTTACCCTATTCAGTAGGCCTGTATGTGTAATATCCTACCGGTAGGCTCGGGTCTCCTCTCCTCTAACTAGTGAGCTGAGAGGGTTTTAGGCTATAATTAATTAACACACGATGGCTTAGTGCGGTTTAGTGGATTATTAACTAAGTAGTTACTAATCAACAATAATATAACACATTGCTATCAATATCTCTCTTTTATCCGCGTATATCCGCAAATGTCGGTTCGTGCGTGTGGCATCACTAGACGAACCACGCGGCGCGGTGCGGTGAGCTCATAGGAAGTTATGTCTGGTGTACTTAACGCGCTTAAACAAGTTGTTGTGATCATTTTAATCCAACTGGGAACAACCGACTGCTACTACTATCATCGTCTCACACAGTACAATGATATTGAACCACGATGAGAGACTTCTAAGACGTAGTAGGGTACAGTGAGTAACCCCCGCTCAAACAGAGCCGTTCGTCTGGGGAAGTTGCTACACCCTACAGAAGACACAATAACACTAGTGTTGTGTTCCTGTTGGTATATTGTCCAGAACTCATTCTCAGTTCATTGAGTAAGGGAACGCGTTTGTGATGTATCTGGTGTGGCATACATCCATAGACTACAGTATCCACTTCCATCAGAAGGGCCGTACACCTATTTGCAAACTACTATTTTCTACTATATTCCACAAAACTTGTATAATAACACAACAACATTATAATATTATTTTATAAGTAAAAAAATTTCCTCAACGAAAGATAAATACAATCCATAAAGTCTGAACAAACTATAGCCAATAACTTGTTGGTTCGCAATCCACTAAAACGCGCAGGTATGAGGGATGGAAATAAAAAACTGTACACGTTGATATATGGCGCGACGCCGACGGCGACGCGGACGGCGCGGGCGGGACGAGGGCGCCGCGCCTGGGGACTCTAACCGCTATAAAAGAAATGGCGACGGTCCGAATATTGCTACATATTATTATATTGGCAAATAGTCATACAATAACGGACACCCGTTTACAATACGTTATAACGTTATGCGATTTCGAAATAGCGCAAAAAAAATCATTGCTCCGTAGAGAAATAACTAAAATCATAACATCACATCACGTTATTTTCTTGGAAGGGATAGGCAGAGTTGCATCACACCCTTATTTCGTATTAGCGGCGATCATATTGCCATTAATCGGTCATATTTATGGATTCTCAAAATTTCAAGAGAGAAAAATGCCCATAACGTTTTCGCCTGACCCTGGAATCGAACCCGAGACCTCTTGTTCCTTTCAGAAAAGTAAAAAAGCAGATAACGTAAATGAAACTATATAAATTACGTAGTCATATTCCGCACGGTACAAAGAAGTAATTATAAATTGTACTTAATTGAAAGCTAACAACAACATTTGTATAAGGCTGACAACGTTATTTGTTTTGTGTTAAAACGAGCTTCGTTAAAACGTCTGTTACTGCTGATCATCGGTTGACTGTAATTATTGGTATAATTATAGATAGCTCACTATACGCCAATAAACATTACTTGTAGGATTATTCATCAACTGTTTTAGTTTTTTTTTTTTTTTTTTTTTTATTTATTTAATATTTCAAACAGCTTAAATTATTACATATTATGTACAGTGTATCATAAACCAGTTTCGGTTGAACTGCGTATTCTGCGATACACGACATTATTGAAATGTATTCATAAAATGAAATGGTAATATTAACATGATTGATACATCGGACGGAATACGATGTTTTAATAATTTTAGTAGTGGTAAAATTTGTGATTATAGGTTGCATTCACATTCAGTTTATCATCAACCTATTTTAAAGTAGATGTTTTAATTTTATGAAAGACTTTTTACTTTTGTTTTTAAATTAAATGATATTTGAGACGTTTTGTTGCCAAAATTGTAGTTAATTGTTTTCATGTTTTGTGTTGAAAATAAATGAAAGATAGAAATTCTAATAGTAGTCTGCAACAGTAATATTAATATAACAAAACACAATATACCCGAAGCTCCAACATATAAAACGAGCAAGTGAACTTCATTAAACATAATGAACTATCTGTTATTACGAACTAGTTAGCGCTACGGAGGCATGGTTAATTCGGGAGTGTATTCGCGAGCACGCGGGTAATTGTCGGGACGAGCGAGGGGGGAAGAGACGCGAGGTGGGGAGGGGGCACCGCGACGCCAATCGAGAGGGGGCTAATAAACCGGGGCGTTATGTTCGCGGGATATAAAATAACAGCAATTAGGCTTAATACAACCGGCACACGCCCCCCTTACGTTCAGACCGCGAAGCTTGTTGACTTGGTGCAAATTGTCAAAATACTTTGAGGTGTAGAGTTTACTGAGGTGTATATTGTATGTTCTCTCTCGGTGAACGCGAAATCCACTTAGGTACTGGATGTGTGCTGGATAAGTAGCCGGCGCGGGCGTTCTAAACACACGGTAAGAGTTCGATTTCGACCGGCTGTACCAATGTGGATTTTACTTATTACCTGCTAACGGTGAAGAGAATCATCATGAAATTCTAATGGTATGTCTGATGCACCAACCCACATCAGACCCCCGTGTGTGAATTATGGCATGAACCCTCTCAGCTCTCTAGATAGAGGAGAGGAGTGGGTTGCTAATAGGTGTAATGTATTTAACAAGAATCTGGTTTACAATGTACTAGATGCTAAAATAGTGTCGTTAGTTTAAGTGCATGTATGCTTGTTTAATAACCGTTCTAAATATATATGGTTTTTGCTTTTTATTTTTCCCTAAAAACAATTAGGTAAGTACCTATTTTAAAATAAAAAAAAAAGTATATTTGTAAATTACTTTATGGCTTTCAAAAAAAAGGTTTTCTGATATTTATCTAAATAAAATTAATACTTATTCCATTTTTTGTCAAGTCCTTAGTATAAGCACTCGTACATTAGCTATGTGTTATACGCAAAGTTTGTTCGGCTCAGGTATTAATTTCCCGTAGGACAAGCGTCCGCGACCCGCGACCAAGAAGCAAACACCCCGTTAAGCGGGAAGGGTCCTAGCGACCCATTACGGTGAACCAGCGGTTAAATTGAAACTGTCAACTGATTATCTACTGGTTTGAAACAGGTACGCGATGAAGGGTTAAGTTTTGTGGAAAAGTCTTGGGATTAATGTGGAATGTTACAAAACCTTGGTAAGTTTTTAATTGTTTTAATTAGTTCTTCTGTGATTGTGGAGTTTGGTTTATTTGTGTAAATTTATACGCTACTTTTTTCTGTAAAATCTGTAAATACTGGAACTACATTAAGAACGGCAGAAAGGATCACTATGAAATTTAGCAAACCCATAGATTTAGTTTAGAAATAGTGGAGGAAGAACGAAAAATACTAAGATCAATAGAGAATAGAAAAGTTAATGGGTCACCTGACACGACACGACGACTTTTTTAAAACAATAATTGAAGGAAAAATAGAAGGAAAGAGAGACCTAGGAGAAGTTTCATACAGCAAGTGAAGAGAAGTGGAAATCGTGTGGTACTAAGAAGTAATAAAATCAGAAAGTAGAGAAGAATGGCGATTGGTTCACCGACAAGTCCAAGCTCTGAAATAAAAGAGATAGATTTAGTGGGAAAATAGCACATTATGCTATTTTTTATCGACAAGGCGAGCAGAGCCGCGGGTGAATGCTAGTATTCAAATTTATTTTACAAGCAACAAACACACAGTAGGGACAAAGGCAGGGGCAGCAACACAACAATCGCACGCAATAGTGCACAATCAATTGTGTCGCGTCCCCGAGTGAGTGTCCCACGACGCAGGCCGTATATTGTGTAAAGCCTCCATTAAAATGTCTGCAAGCCGCTTCAAATGACCTTTGTGTTTACACTATTTCATGTTTACATATAACACTACCTTACAGAGCAATATGTGGCACCTAGTTTTAGGTTATTTAGGCCGTGCGTCGCTTTCTTATCAAATAGTTTTTGAGAAATATAGTAAATGGCAATTGATAATAATTATAAATAACAATCAAATAATAAAATTCATGAAAAAAGTACAAACATATTACTCATTATTATTATATATATTACCATATTTTCATTTATTATGTAGTAGTAACTAAATATATAATTGCCTGAACTATAATAAACCTGTGCTTCAGGCGAGAAATTCTATTAAGAAACATTAATATGTACCTATATGTTGATCTACAATATTCATTGGAAGAAGAGGGAATTTGTCGTGATTTTAGAACGTTCCTTTTAAGTTAATATCGTATCAATTTAGCTTACTTATATTTACAGAGAATTTTAAAGCAGAAAATCCGAATAACATTTTTTTAGACCCGGACATCGAACCCGGGATCTCTTGAACAACAGTCATAAGCGTTTCCGCTAATTTAATAATTTTAATATGAGTCATACCATAAGTTAAAGTGAATAAATAATAACTTCAAAACTAAATTAGAACAGTGTATGTCATCGTATTACCATATTAGTAGTGTAGAGAGGGTCCCTATATAATTACTGTATTAATTGTTTGTTTCTCCTTACGCTACAACTTGTAACAAAGGTCGGTTCATAGTTTACTTAGTTATAATTGACCTTCAGTGGAAATTAACCCCTAAATTATATCCAGCCATCCTTCCCGAGTTTCACTGCGTCATGTGGTAAAAGTAGTACTTGTGTGTCCACGGGGATTAAGTTTACAATCTATATGTATAGTTTATATGTAGAACTGGTTATACCTAATACTTCAGTATTTTTTTATCATAAAACTATAAAATTTTCACTTTGCTAAAATTCAGCACAAAATGGTGTTAAAATATAAAATACGGCGCTTCGAAAGCCCGGTATCGGAGCGCTTCCCGCCGCGTCGATGAGCCGATATAATTAATTCAGGTTAATATTTGTTATAGAACAAAAACGTTGGGAGAGATCACACCGCTAATATGCATATCGCAACTCAATCCAGTTAGTATTTGCATTGAGTTCGTCGATAATTGAAACTCAAATAACTGGAGCCGCCGCTGTCTTCGTAGGCACGTTTCAATTCAAAAGTAATCCCACTACAAACATTTGTACGTCTCAATCGCTCTCCCGCTACTGCCATATTGCCGTCCCTCTCATCGATACGACATAATTTCCTTCACTACGTCCACTACGCGTTACGCTCACTCACTCTTATATCATTTAGTTAGTCATACAGCAATGTATGTTAGTATTCTAATGATAATGATGTTGCTCAGTAGTTTGCATAATATTTCAGTGGTTATGGAAGGGAACAACGGGTCGTTGGTGCTATGTAATTATAGCGGTGTAAATATTTGTAAGTTGTAATAATGTATATTTAGTTACGTTTATAAAATACTAGCTGACCCGGCGTACTTCGTACCGCCATAAATAAAAAAAAAGTTATAAAAAAA
Organism: Laspeyria flexula; assembly: GCA_905147015.1. NCBI lineage: Eukaryota > Metazoa > Arthropoda > Insecta > Lepidoptera > Erebidae > Laspeyria > Laspeyria flexula. Next base: position 263,790 of record LR989953.1, read on the forward strand.
AGCGCGTGGATCCTAGGTCTATGGTATTTGTATTCTGCTACTATACTACCTTGATACTGCAATGTATTTACTTTTCTACGAAAAATATTTTATTTCATATTTTACTTTATTTCATATTCTACAATATCCACTATTGTTTTATTTTTATTAGTTTATGACTTTAGCGACCATAAATACATACAATGATAATTCACTGTCAAATGTCAAATTTTAGACCGAAAATAAATGGCGCGAATACATAAAAATGGCGCGCGGATCCTAGGTCTATGGTATTTGTATTCTGCTACTATACTACCTTGATACTGCAATATATGTATTTACTTTTCTACAAAAAATATTTTATTTCATATTTTACTTTATTTGATAATTTTACTACACAATTGTCATAATATATTCTTTGAATTTACTGGTGAATGATTAGTAATATATTCAAGTAATGAGGTTGTATAGTAAGCAAAAAGAAAAAAGAGATCTTTGATTTCTTTTTAATCTGTCATACTGAATTGTCATTAGGGCTGACGTTGATAAATATAGTAATATACATATACAAAGTTGAAAGGATGAATGTTTGTTTGTATATTTGATAATTTTAACCAAAAAGACACGGAATGGATGTTTACAAAGATAAGTACTATTCTAATCAATCACGTAATATTAGTTATGTTTAATCTGAAGTAATTATCTGTGCTTAGAAAATATTGGCCGAAATTTCCCCTCTAAAAGTGAAAAGTTGCTGTGGTCACAGGAACAAAATAACAGGTAAGCGAAGTCACGGGTGACATACAGTATTATTATAAGATTTTTGGGATTATATACCTTTCATTTAATATCGTAATAACTTTTAAACTATTTGTCGAAATAACTTAGTGTAAACGACAAAAATTATCTACATTAAATGACAAAAGTGATAAAGGTTAACATTCCTAGGAATTAGTTTAATACCATGAAATTTTTCACTTTAAATGCAGTATCTGATTTAAATGTATTTCTTGCTCACTATTCTCTCTATACCGACTTCCATATAAAAGATAGGCATATGCTGTCGCGGACTTTTTTTTATAACTTTTTAAGAGTAACAATTCCTCCATACATTGTCCTCATGTAAAACTAACGGTTTAGGTAGAGGAAGCAGAAATAGCTATAAGATGGCAGATTTTTCTCCGACTTACTGTACATTTGTTCTCATGGTTTAGCCAATTTACGCGATATCTATATAAAATATAGCCTATGTGTTATTCTGATGTATAAGGTACATTACTGTAAAGTTTCATTGAAATCTATTCAGTGGTTTTTTCGTTTACTGGTAACAAACATCCAAACATCCAAACATCCAAACATCTAAACATCCAAACATTCTTACAAACTTTCGCATTTATAATATTAGTAGGATTATTTGAAACACTAGAATGAAATGGTTTTTTTTGGTAAAGTAGAATGGCTAAAAATAATGAAATTTCAGCTGTAAAATTTCAAAATTATTTTCAGCCTATCACAACAAGCGATTACAATGTTTATGTTATAAACTTTATACGATACATACTAATAAATACATGCATCATGCATACCAAAAATGAACTCCAACATGACAGCAACCAATAACAACAATCAATAATTTCATGGTTTGTTTTGTAGAAGGCCCGTTGTCTTAGTTTAAATGAGTAAAAATTCATGTGAACCTGCATAGAATATTTTTAGAGATACTACTTTATATCCAAACATCAAACAATCATATAATATTAAATAACTATAAGAATATAGGGGCTAGTGGATACTTCTATAGGAGGCTATACCAACCGCGTCACTTTTGATCAGCGCCTTTTACTTTTATATTGTTTTTATTTTAGTGACGCTCAAGTTATAAATGGTAGCGAAAAATGCTTAAAGTTATTTTAAAAGAGTTTAACCTCTCTTACTTCAATATTTTACATCGGTACTTACAATCGCGGCATTGGATATTTTTTCAGTAACGTACTTACTGAAATTTTAATGAGGCCAAGATATTACTTACATAATTAAAATTTATTACGAATTAAAAGTGATAGTATTTTTTTTTATTATTGTTTTATACAATCGCTGTAACCTGTTTTGTGGGTCGTGGTCACATTTGACGCTAAATGTCTCCCAACAGCTGAAGTGGGTACAAATTGACGGCCATCTCTCTATTAAACACGAAGCTTTAATATTTCAACCGTCCCTTTGTATTAGTGCGCGAGTAAATATTTGTGAGAACGGTCCTCTCTACTCAACTGCACTTTTGTTTTTATTTACTCTTTGGGACAGTTTCTGTGTAACGTTGTTACAATGTCACTGCGAGGTATAATTATGTTTTAATTTTAAATTTGAGCGTCGTTGCTAGCTTAATGAACGTGCTGATAGAGTCTGGCCATCCGTTCTTTGCACAAGAAAAGAGCGGTAAATTCAAAAAAACAAGGTGTGACAACACCGACTATAGACTGAAAAAATGCGTTTGATACTATTATCTCAACTTAAGTAAATATCAACTTTCTAACTACGCCTTTGATAGCTTTCGGCATTATTTTTCAATAATTTCAAAAGAATATTGATTGAAAAACACTAAAAAGACAGTGACATGACAGTTCAAAAATATTGCCATGTATAGATTTTAAAAAACAGTCCAGTGCAGAGAACCGGTAGCCAGACTTTAGTATTGTTGTTTTAATTTTTATTGCTTCTTGTGAAAATATTAGTCTTGTAAGGGTTTTGAGAATATTATAAATATTTTAATAGTATAATAAAAAAATATTGAAGTGCTAAGTCTTCTAATTTGAGCATCGCTGGCCTAAAAGAAGACTCCAACGACAAATGATTATTGCTGAAATAACATGCAGTAACTTTAATAAAATCTGTCTGAACAGTCACGATCATGTCAGTTTTCAAGCAAAACAACTGCATCTCAATCGGCCCAATCGTTTTAAAGCTACCATGTCACAGACAGACACACGTACGTCAAACTTACAACAACCCTCTTTTTGCGGCGTTAACAAAACGAATAAGTTGACTATCTAATGTTGACTATCATGATTCAACGTAGCCTATCAGTATATTGCCGATTGAATCTAATTCATTGAAAACATGATTCTCAATCAAATCTCTGTTTTATTTTATAAATAACAGACAATTATTAATCATAAGTAGTTATGATTCGCAATGAGTATCGATATGTCCTCGAAATTTTTGACTGTTTGTGTGTAACGTCCATGCGTTCTTCACCAAACAAATACATCTTTCAGCTATTTTCTCAGTTTCTTCAATACAATAACAATATAAATGATCCACCTATTTACAATCCACGAACACAACAAAGATACCGATACAACAAACAGTAATACTAGTTTAAACAATACATGTTATTTTATACTCACCTTTTGTTTGCCTTGCTGTAAGTCAATCGGTGCACATATCATACAGAAATGCACCTTGATTTCAACGGAATAAAGCTGTATTTCTTGTGAAATGAATTAACCCTGCGGCTGCTCTTCCTTCGCAATAAATAAGTCCATCTGTCTGGTGCTTACGGCGCAGCGATACTGCAACTCCTTAAGGCGTTGTGTCACATGCAATACTAGTGGTGCTATTCTCTCAGTGCACTCTATTACTTATGGGCTACGTGCTTTGTCGACATTCAGTTGCTCGCTATTTGGATGCATTCATTTTATGGTATTACATAATTCTAAATATCCATCGCAATATTTATCTTATTCATTCTCTTTTCAAATTCAGATCAACATTCTGAGGAATTTAAATAATAAAAACTATATAAACAACGTGCAACTTAAAAACTCTGCGGTACTAATATACAAATTGATTGATACTTTTTAGTCGAGTTCGTTTTGTTCTGACAGATTTGTAAGTGACAGCTCGTCGGGGGAATTACACAAAATTTAACAATTGCCATAAAACAAAACTAAATTTTTTACAAAAGTTTGTAAATTTATTGACGTCTTTTTGAAATGTAAAATATACTTAATTTTTTTTAGTTCATCAACTATTCACTATATCATTATGTAACTATGTGACTACAATATTATAGACTTACTAATATTTTAGAATATTTTTCTTTTCTTATTGAACAATAGAGTAATAATTTTCAGATGGTGGAACTTTGAGAAATTTATTTTGTTAAGTTATAACTTGCAACATGCATTTTTGTTTTGTATAAACCTCGTATCGGGTTTGTCTAAAATAAATCAAAGCTTGATATTAGCGCGGTCAGGCCAAGATGCAGTCTTATTTATGTGATGATGACATATTTTGGTTACTATAAATATTGTAATTTTTTTATAAATTTGTATTCAATTATATCGAACACTACATTAATAGTTCCTAGAAATACCACTTGGATAGATGACTTCGCTATTTCTATCGCTCGCTCGTTAAAAGCCTACGAGTGCGAGCCTCACACGACCGTCATTCGAACGTTGGATATTTTTTGTTCCGTCTACACCTTCCAGCTTAGCTCGTACCGTTTTAGAACTAATCTTTCAAATTTGGTAAAGTATTTTTTATTTATTTTATTGAGCTAGCAGTAAGTGCTGATGGATGAAATAGTACATGGTGCCATGGCATACACAGGGTACAAGGTATCATGGCGCCAGTATCACATTTTATTATACCATGACGGTGCAAACAGGCGTACGTCCTCCGTGATGGTAAGTGGTTACCGTAGCCCATGGATGCCTGCAACACCAGGGACATGAGTACCACATTGCCAACATTGTAAACCCCATCCATCATCTTCAATAAGCTCTGTACTCCACTATTCACAGCAGGAACACAATAATTCTATTCTGGCTATGCTTTTCTATAGGGCGGAGGTACTTTACTAGGCAGCGGCTCAATATGAGTACCTCTCCTGTAATAGTAGTATAGGACCTTTCACAATTTACTCTTGTGACATGACATACATTTGTACCGGTTAATCCTAGCACTGAAGAGCTACGATTACGAAGAGCTACGAGCGTAGCACCGAGGAGCTACGAGCGTAGAACCGAAGAGCTACGAGCGTAGCACCAACGAGCTACGAGCGTAGCACCAACGAGCTACGAGCGTAGACCCGAAGAGCTACGAGCGTAGCACCGACGACCTACGAGCGTAGCACCGAGGAGCTACGAGCGGAGCCCCGAAGAACTACAAGCGTAGCACCGAAGAGCTACGATCGTAGCACAAAATATAATGTGCTCGTATATTGAGCGTAAAAATATAATTGTAGTAATATAAACTAGTATCTCAGTTGTGAGGAGTCATCATTTGCCATTACCTTTCATAACTTTAACAACACAACAACATACATAAAATCTTTTAAACTTTCGCGACTTGTACACATATTAAATTATTATATAAAATATAATACGTGACGTAGACCCGTTATATAATAATTTAATAACAACATACATTTTATACGAAAGAAATTTATTTCAAGCTCAAACTTAATACACCTACGAGTTAATTATGCATTCGTGGGTTTTCTCAAATTATACTTTTAGCTGACGTGAAGTGAAGTTGCGGAAAACCATAAAAATGCGCCACGTTCAGTGGCAGCGGTAGCGCACGTAAATTGTCTAAATAATGTATAAGTAGGACGCAATACTGGGAGTAGGCCGCGGTGCGCAGTCCCGGTGTGGCTCACTCACGGCGACACGAGCGCCGCGCGCTGGCTTGCTGGAACTAACCACTACAGGTGTAAGAGGAGGCGCAACAAGAGATTTGTTTGTTAAGAACTAATAGAATCATTTCATCTGATCGATGCTAATGAAGCGATTCTATTAGTTCTTAAACTCCATGTTCAATAGGCGACATATTGCAGGGACATACCTATCGCCTGACATTTTCTGTGGACGACTTTCTGCGGATTTGTTGGAGAAATGTTCTTGGTTTTTTTTTCAAAACGATATATTTTTTAATTACAGAATTGAAATTATTAAATTTATAGTGGGTCACTGATTGCGCTACGAGATATTTGTTCCACGATCTGTGCTTTACGTGCTTGGTCAACTTTCATTCGTAATGTGGAGTGATGTTCCTCTAAATAATGCCGTAGGAAACCCCCCAGTGTAAACGTGGCTTTATCTGAACACTGCGCGCTGATGTGTACTAGTCGAATCGTTCTCACGTGATAGACTGATTTATTTATTATATCAGTCTGCTTCTGATAAATTAAATAGACCTAGTTAATAGTAATCATTTAAAGTATGGTGTAACGATTCTATCAGTTTAATATTTGTATTTTACCAAGGAAGTTGTATGTTACCAAGCAAGACGTCTGAGGGCCTATTTCTAGTCTCGATTTAAAAAGTTCATTGGTTGATTTCGATTTTCTTGTCAAATGAATAATAATAATAATAATATTATTATAATAATATTCTACCACATTCACACAGCGCCATCTAGTCCCAAAGTAAGCAATTAAATTTGCTTGTGTTATGGGTACTAAACAACTGATATACTACTTAAATACTTTTTTTTTTTGTAAATACATACATATTATAGATAAATTACACCCAGACACAGAACAAACCTTTATGCTCATCACACAAAGATTTGTCCTGGGTGGGGATCGAACCCACGACCTCCGGCTTAGCAGTCAGGGTCACTAACCACTAGACCAACAGGCCAGTCTGAACAAATGAAAAACAGGTCAGACTGAACAAATTAAAATTTTCAAACATATTTTGACAACGATATTATAACAACAGAATTCCTGTTCCGACATGGCGATCGCTATTAAGGAAATCACAAATTTTCAAATCAGTAGAGCTGATTCTGTTGCTGAAAAGGTGTATTGATGAAAGTTGATTGTTATTTGTTAACTATAGAAGTACATATTTATAAAATATATTCATTAAATCTCGTAAACACGTTTTACAAAATAATGACACACGCGACATAATTACATTGATTCAAAGCGATTCTAATCTTATATCAGTCTAAGTTATTTAGTAGAACTAAAGATGAGCGGACAATGGGCAATGGAAATACAGCAATTAGTTGTAGGACCAAGTCTCGATGGACAATGTTCATTCGATATTCTGGAGTTATCTAACTGTGAGGATGTTTCAACTTTGTCCAGCTTTATATAGCTCGCTCGGACATTCGTTCATCAACTGACTAGTCTTCTATAATCTATTCCCTCGTTCAAACTAGTCAGTTGATGAACGAGGGAATAGATTTCTAAACGTAGATTCCTTTTACTGATTTTTTTTACAACAGAGTTGCAAACAAGCACACAGCTAATCTAATGTTAATCAGTTATGGAAAATTCCAAGTTTTGTTTCACACACATTCACATATTATACATCCAAAACATTGATATATAAATCCTAAATACATCAATACACTTTCAATGAATATCACTCTAAATATTAATAACTAACTATACCTCTTTATATTATTCATGCTTCGTAATTGGCCTATTATTGCATTAATTTCCATCACTAGTGAATTATAATTTTTTTTTACCAAAAACCATGTTTACGCCCTCACGATCATATTTTGTATAAATATGTCTGAGTTATAATTCATCAATGTCACTTATTACTATCCCATATACTTTGAATTATTTTACTTGTTAAACTTTCAGCACAAAATAGTGCAAACAATCAATCAATCACAAACACATTACGAATGAAAGTTGACCAAGCACGTAAAGCACAGATCGTGGAACAAATATCTCGTAGCGCAATCAGTGACCCACTATAAATTTAATAATTTCAATTCTGTAATTAAAAAATATATCGTGTACAAAGACGGATTTAATCAACATTAGGGTGGTGCAGAGACAAATGCTGCATTAATATACTAAGCTATAAAGACTTAGATATCTATTGATAGGAACACTGAATAAATATTTAACCATATAAATTGTGGATATACATATATATAAGACAGACACTTCTAAGCCAATGTTCTGCCAAATATATTTTCCGCATGTTCGGAAGTTCGGCTAAGAATGTGTACTGCCCGCGGCTACCAGGCTAGACACGACTGTTACACACCACCCAGTAGAGGCTATGTGCTAGTGTGTGTGTGTGTGTACATGGATGAACTCGCACAGTAAGTACGTACCTCTGTAATGTTAGTTAGTTAGATTTCTTGTTCTAAGTATTCAACATTTTGATGTATCGACTTATTTAACTTTTGTAACAAATATAGGTGTAGCTCTTGTTCATCCTCGAAACAAGATTTTGTTTTCAAGAATGTTGTGTTGTTGCAGGAAAATTTGACTGTGGTTAGTAGGTTGTACACAAAACGAAGTATAAAGTGTTGAAAGGTTAAAGTTTAGATTATTATAGCTATTTAGTATTTAATTTGTTACGAAATGTGTATATATAAACTTTTAAAGACTTTTTTGTTGAGTGATCATTCTTTCATAATGGCTGGGTGCAATATGAAAAACGGCTGTAACTTTTGATTGCGTTTACTTAGAACTCAGATTTTTTCATTGCACTAAGGAATTGCAGACCCGAGTATTTGATAATTAATAAAAGAAAACGGATGGACGACGAAGCGATCCTATAGGGTTCCGTTTTTTCCTTTTAAGGTACGGAACCCTAAAAACAAATTCTTCAGCTTCATAATACTACTACTACTACTACTAGAAGTAAAAAGTGAAATTAAATTATAATTAATTCACAGGAATTAACACAACGTCCTAACGAAGCAACTGGCAGGTTTAAATCTAAAATCCAGTCAAATAACTCAACAAAGCTTCTTGTTGTATATGGCGCTAACTCTTCATAACAGTATAGTATCGGTACGTTTGTTTGTCCTCGTATTGTGTGGTATCGCGTGTTGTGACAGTCGCCGGATCGATCACTACGTTTATTTAACATCTAACCCACAGCTCCACAGAGCCACAGAGCCACAGAGCCACAGCGCCATGCCGCCTCCGGACGACGCGGACGGAGGGATAAGTTGATAGAATTAATTTCGGTTTAGTTAAGACCGATTTAGTTATAGACAATTATGTGTCTATTGTACATAATGTATTAATTTTAATTAAATATTTCTGTAGATTGATACATAAATTTGTGTTTTAATTGAATTGAGAATTGTTCGTTGTTAAATAAGTATAAGCCTAGTATGAAACGATTACGAAAAGAAAAATATCAGAAGCTTAGAAAGTTTTTGATATTTCTTCGATGTCTTATCTAAGAAAAAAACAGTTGAGACCTGATCTAAGGTCACTTGCAAGATCAGAAATATTACCAAAAACTAAACACAGATTTTTCATAACCCAAAACATAATAGTTTGAAGTAAATTAATGGTGTAATGTATAATTATTTGTATAGAACATATGTAGGTACCGCTAACATGCTAGATATTTATAACTCTACTAAATATGTAATCGGTAGATTATTTCTGGGATGTAGTATAAACAGTACCCCCAGGCGATCACTCGACAGGCTATCGGCCCACTTCAATAATAAATTATTTGAACATTAATCTAACAGAATGTCTCCGTTATTTGCCCGGAGCTAAACATGTCCCAATTCTGCAAATGTTTTGTTATTCAGAATAACAGTTTCTGAATGTATAATAAAAAAGGCAAGGCAACGGATGGTGACCGCAGTCCACGACCGCGTGACCGCGAGACCGTTGCGACCACGGTCGGGGCGGTGACCGAGGTGTCAGCGCATACTGTCGCGCGCCCGACGACACCCGACCTCGACCGATGTTACACGAAGCCGCACTCATACAATTTCTTGTGGGTACTTCTATAAATATTACTTACATTTTATATTTTTGGAAATACGTTCCTGTTTGCTGAATAGAAGCAAATATATTGGGAAGGAGAGAGATAACAGTAAGAAGTAAACATTATGATCTAAGTAAAGATCGTTCTAAATAAAACCTGTCTTATTTCATACGTAAAACCCAATCCAGGTTTCGAACCCATGACGCGTTTCGTAGCGCCACTGAGGCTGCCTCTATCATCGCTAAAGTCAATAGAGGTGTGGTAAGGTAAGTCGACCATCAAAGTAATTCACTTCTTTTAATAAATAAACATATTTTGATTCCAACATTTCAATCAATATAAATATGCGTATATCACAATGTATATACTGGTAATAAAGCACAATACTCACGGAACAAGCGACGTTTTGTTCGAACAAGTTGGCAGGAATTATGATTTAGAAAAAACATATTGTAACAACGATTCAGCCGTAAGCGGGACAATGTCGTATTTTCAATTTTGTGGGATTACACAAAACGGAATTCACGCGAGCTTTGGCCCGCGTCATGAGCGTGACACGGCGGTAATCCACCGCGTGACACTCGCGACACTCGCGACACTCGCTTGCGTTATACGACCTTACGATGTTATTGTTCACAACATACACAATAAATTAATATGTTTAAATGTCATGTAGTTTAATGAGAGTAATTTATTCTATAAAATATAAGTTTTCACTTTCTTGCGTGACCTTCATATAATTTTATTTAAAGCGGTTTGTTTTGAAATTGTAAACAGTTTAAACATTAATAAAAATAATTTGGAAATAAATTAATATATTATATAATATTTCTACTTTCATATTTTACATAATAAAATTTAGAAACGATAACTAACAGTTATTTCAGTTTAAAACTAACTCACTTTCAAGGATACATAATACACATACTAAGCTTTCCGTCATTATCTTTTGAGACCCTATTTTGAACTTTAAAACAACTTGCCTTGAGGTTAATACAGTTGGAGCCTGGAACTACAAGTTGTAGCAAGTTATTATGTTAATATATTGTGAGTAGTAACAGTGAGTAAACGCTTTGATTACTTCATTCAAGGACATGTTCAGTTATGTCGTGTAGAGTTATATACAGTCAACATGAAATTAATCTAAGATTCCAAGTTAGTAAAATCATGAATGATAAAAATTCAATTTTATATTCTCAGAAAAGGTATTTAAATGTTGTAGGCAAACAGGATCACTCCGTTGTCCGTTTGACTGTCCTCTGTAAAGAATATTTTTCTCAACTGAAATTAATATCAAATACTCGGGTCTACAATCATTTGGAGCAGTATAAAAATTCATAGTTTTATATTTATATTTTTATATTGAATATGTTGGCGATCAAAAAAGTCAAAACCTATCAAGGCTTTGTTGTCACACCCAACACGGGAATGTTATCAGCATGCTGGCCACTTTTCTCGTAAAAAGCGACAGCTCAAAACAACAAAGGAATTCTATGACGTGTAGTAATAAATAAATGTATATATGTTTCGTTTTGTTTGGAATAAAGAGATTAAAGTCCTATTCAAACCTAAGCGCTATTCGCCACCGTCTGCGGTAGAGAAAACCAAGTGTGTATGCGGTAGTACTACTGTTCACACCAAAACGTACTAAATGCCTGAGCGAAACTCACGTGGTATGTACAATCAGCAAAGTTACCGCTTGACCAGTTTCCAAACATTTGCTGTACATTACTGGACTGCTGAATCTTCTTGTTTAGACCTGTACTGTTATATTCGCACTATTGAACGTTTTACTGTCGACTCTTGCATGTTAAGTGGACTTGAACTTTCATTCATCATTATCAGCAACCCATTAATGTCCCACTGCTGGACTCGGATCTCCTCTCTTCTAACTAGAGAGCCGAGAGTGTTTAGGCCATAATCCACTCACGCTGGCCTAGCGCGGGTTGGTGGATCAGACATACACTTAAAATTACTTCTAGGATATGTGAGTTTCCTTACGATGCCGGTCGGAATCGAACTTGGAGTGCATGATTTGCATGCCGGTCACTCCATCCATTCGGCTTTCATCATCATGTCCAAAACATAGAAAAATGATTGGAAACTGGTCGAGCAGGAAGTTGGAAGTACCTTTACCCCTAACGGCAGCGAATACCGCTCAGATTTAGCTTTTAATATAGTTAGTTATTTTGTTTAACTGTCTGTGAAGAGTAAGTAGAAGGTATTTATTAAAAATTATATTCAGTGTTTAGATAATTGTTTTTTACCTTTTTGTTTAAACATAAGGTTAGTCATGTTAAAAATCAAATATATTTTTGGAGTAAAGTGACAACCATACTTATGATTTTAAAATTTAATAAATAAATTCTTGAATTCGCAAACGAAATTTAAAAGAATATTGTTCAGTACAATAATACAGTTTGAATGACACAAAAAATATATCGCGGTATATCATTTAAATACAAAAGGTGAAATGTCGGCGCCTCAAATGAATGTTCTCGAAGTGTGGCCATGTATAATGCATCAGGCCGAGGTGTGAGGTGTCTAAATTAAATTTGGCCATGCCAATGTCACTCAAAAGTGGTTAAATTACCGCAGCGAGCACGGAGCGAGGGTTATCAGGCGCGGGATTGGTCGCGGTTCATGGAGCTTTTATCGTGTCACAATATTATTTATATTTCATATTGCGGATTACGTTTTTTTTTTGGAATTAAATTATGAATTTCGTCACGATCGAGTTACGTATTATTAACTTGTAATGTGGATCTTTATCTGAATGTTGGTCAGAATATATTATGAGACCTATTTGATTAACATGAACTTGAAGTTTATTTTTAGATAATGCACTTTATTTTTAGTGTTTAATTAGAAGAAGTCAGTATCTTTTAGATTGCGCATATTATTAAATTGAAAACGATGTATTTGTGGCAGAAGAAACAAATATCGTTTGTGCCCAACCTGTGAATCGAATCTAAGATATTTTTCATAGTATTCGTTAATTTTCTGATACACCAACGCAGGCTCTTTTTATATAAGAAGATATTAGATATTTCAGTTCAATTAACCTTTTTCTATCAATATAATACATAAAAGAGTCGATTGCTAACCCTACGCGTGACTGCTCAATCTTGTGGAGTTTTTCATTCCGTTTGTTATTTAGATAGAGAGCCGTTATCGCGATATTATACAGTCGTTTATTATCTCAGCGCCCACACACAGCCCACGCCACTCTTTACTCCTTGTACAATTGTACATCAACTACATCATTTGATGTCAAGTTTTTTACACGGCTTATTTTCGATTAGTACACAATAAAATTATGGATTCCTTGTTTTAAGGTATTATTAGTAAATAACTATAATGCCTATGTTAAATTGTCGAGACCATTTTACATGTTTGATAAGTGGTGTGTCTTTGAGACAAAGGCAAAACCGAAGATAATATAATTTATTAAAGATATTTTGAAACCATAGTTCGTCACCGTTATGGTGTAAAAGTAAAAAATACTACGAATGCTACAGGTGAAACATTATACAGAAATAAAATTAAATAGCAGTCTGTAATGAGTTGCACTTGTCTGAGTTTGTCTGCAACATTATCCATGCATTTATAAAAATCATAAATAAATTAGTAGGTACAATATCTAATTAATGATACAAAAAAAAGTACAATTTTCTGCATTATCCAGTGGCTCCACACTAGGCAGCCTATTCTGTGGGTGCCTATTACGATTTAATTTTACAATTAAAGACTTTTAACACTTTCATTTCTGAAAACAAAACACAAATAGTAAAGAACAGCTTCACTCCACAAACGCAGTTATAAATCCACTGACCACATTTCACACGTTATCTGAACTTGTACAATCGACCGCAGAAAGTATAGCGGCGATAGTGTATAGTGATATTAGGAGATTTACACGTGAACGTAAAGTTCTGTGCGATTTATTGTCAAATGCAGTGTTCGGTACAAATACATTGCGGTTACGTCCGCTGTAATCACGTAATTGGTTGATTATATACGTGTATGGTCGAGGGTTATTCTGATAGGTTTTGAATTTGATATTATTGTTAGGCGCTCGTGTTTTGTAGGATATTGTTTGACGGTTTTGAAATTTACAGTGTGCTCATTAGGGAATTTAAATGAAAATTGTGGCAAAGGTTTGTTAATTTCTTCTATATAACATGTATCTTACATTCTCAACTAAAATAACAAATATATTTCTTACTATCCAAGTATATAATATCGATGCTTCCTATCCGATATTCGATATCAATATTCCTATGAAATAAGAGAGGTAGTTAATTACTCAATTTAATTACTACTAAGTATTGAAACTTAAAGCGATTTGTTAATGAAAAGTAATCGGTTCAAAGAAGTGGTTATACTACTTACTACAGAGTTTAGCTACGCTCACAATAGAGGCTCATACACATAGTACGTATAAAAACAAAGGACGTTTTGTCATTGATGTAGAAAAAATCAGCCTCTCTTGTTTTAGTATATAGAGCGCATTATGTAAACAAAAAGGAAACTATCATACTAATACATATAACGGGTGGCGCAAAAGTAAAGACCCTATTTGGTTCAGCTATAACATTTTTTCTAAATTAGAAAACTAGATTTAGATTTTTTTAAATGTATATTTGTGCCATTAAATTTCGTACCATTAGGATTTAAAGATGATGTCTTTTAAATGGTGACCTCCAGAGTTGATACACATTTGAGCCCTATTTATGACATTTTGCATAACTTGCCGTAACACTTCCTGCGATATGTTCGTTATTTCTTGACGAATGTTTTCTTTTAGAGCTGCGAGAGTCTGTGGCTTGTTCACATACACCCGAGATTTCAAAAAACCCCAAAGAAAAAAGTCTGGACTGGTCAGATCGGGTGATCTTGCAGGCCAAGGCAAATCGCCAAAACGAGAGATAACTCGGCCTGGAAAAGCGTCCCTCACTAAGTCCATAGTGTCGCGCGCTGTGTGTGCCGTAGCGCCGTCTTGTTGAAACCAGATGTGCTCCAGCCCCAATTCGTCCAAACTGGGTATCAAAAACTCACGTAACATGGTTCTGTAGCGTTCTCCAGTGACAGTTATCGCATTGCCTCCAGCGTCTTCGAAAAAATAGGGTCCGATCACTCTGTCAACACAGATGCCACACCATACAGTAACTTTTAGTGGGTGTGTGGCAAAGCGTCGAATTGTGCGACCAATCGGTGCCGGACGGTGGGGAAATCGTCGACGAAATTCACGTTGTGTTCTTATCACTGATATTCCACGTTCTTGGGGAGTAAAACGGTCCATGTTTATTTTCAGTGTATTTTACATTTGTTCACTACACAATTTTCAACAACAGAATGACAGAAAATGTATAATAAAAAAAAAAAAAAGCATTTTCTTTAGTGCCACTACTTTTGCGCCACCCAGTATATATTATATATATACATGAAACTATCCTACTATTATATTTATAATAAAATGCAAAAGTTAGGATGGATGATGTTTGTGACTCAATCACACCAGAACTGCTGGAAGGATCTGTATGATATTTAGCAAACTAATATATTATAGTCTGGATTAGCCCATAGAATAATAGTAATAAAGTATTTTATATGAAGCTAGTTTGTTATATCCCTTCATTGAATTTGTATCATCAAGATATTGTGGTTCCAAAAATAATCAGATGCTTTATAGATACATATACATATATGTACGTATGTATGTATGTATGTATTCCTAGAAGAGGCCAGTCGTCTCAATAATACTCTAATGGAGCTCGGCCGAAGGGGCAACAACATTATTTGGGCGAGTCACTCCGGGACCTCAAAGTACTTAACATTATTAATTCTTTATCCTATCAACCATAAAGCCCTTTCAAAATACTTTCTTTGACATTAATGTCTGACCAAAGTATCTACAGAAAAAAATCAGTACAAAAAGTGGATATCCGATGATTAAATTGATAACGTGGTGTTTCTTGTGAAAGATTGGGCCAAACAAGTCTTATCTGACAAAGCTTGGGGCTCCTATGGTCGGCTTAGAAGTGAACCCTTTCAGGAAAGAGATCAATGCGCGAGCGGCGGTGGTGCAACTCACGTGAACTTACCACTAATGTTTTACGTGGTTTATGATTATTATGTTTTCTATATCTTTTTACAAACTAAAATTAACAATTTAACAATTTTGTTTTCTCTACTTTCTTTTGAAAAACAAAAAAATATTGTTTACTTAATATACATATGTATAATATATTATACAATCTTTATATTAATTAATTTAAACAGTTAAATTTCCAAACAAAAGTTTAGTCCCACTCTGTTTTTGTTTAACTAAAATGTATTTTTTTGTATATTTGAGACTTATATCATAACTTATCTAATCTAATTAAATAAACACCTTTGTAAACATTATCGCTATTCTCTTATAACTTGGAGAATGCGTACCGCTATCAGATACTCGTGAGATTCGCGAATAAAGCCGACAAAGTGAAAATCCGCGGCCACAAACCGTGGGGATACGCGACCAACTTTAATGTACACAGCATTTGTGCTTAGAACTAATAGACGTTAGGATCACTGTTTGTTACGTTTTATACGCGCTCCATTTTAGTGTACTTTATTAAATAATTGAATATGCTTCTTTCATCTTGCTATGTGGGTTTTATCATTGATGTTTACTTTTATAATAAGGCTAGTATAAAATGATGACACTAATTACATTAATTGGCTGAATATTCTTTTTGTACAGACAATTCCCTTTCTTTGTTAGTTAGATTACTACTAATTAAAAGAAATAGAAAACTGTCGGCATAGTGTTACTTTATTTTTAGCGCAATGTCTTGAATACTGTACTAAACTGAAAAGTTAAACAAAAGGTACGTCGAGCGGGTCTGAATAAATAAAATACGATAAACACAACATACATACACAATAACATGGATCACAAACAATCAAAAAAAAAAAAAAAAAAAAAAAAAAAAAAAAAAAAAAAAAAAAAAAAAAAAAAAAAAAAAAAAAAAAAAAAAATAATACCTATAAATATATATACACTTTATAATATATATCATAATACACTTTATATATTATTATATACACAAATATTTATAATTTCCCATACTCACACAATTTTACACACTTACCTTTTACTGCACCAGTGGTTATTGGAATTGTATTAAAATAGTCCTTTGAATTGATATTCATGAACATGTTTTCTTTTTGTTTAGTTCTGTATTTTATTAAGTAATCATTCAGTTAGTTGCGTAGTTTTTAATTAATTAATTGTATAATTTTAAAGATGTCGACCGAGCAATATATATATAATAAACGTACAATGTAATCGCTACGGTACCCACAGGACAGGCTTGCCTAGTGTGGGGCCAACGGAAAACACAATTGTATTTAACTTTTTTCTGGTAATAAATATTTTTATTATTTATTATTATTATCAGCACCAAGTACGATTGATAATAGATCTCTTATTACCTAAAAGGTAGTTAATTATACTACCTAAAATTTTTTTTAACATTCCGCTTACATTCAGCAAGCAAACAGTTCGCATAACACAAACGCGCCCTTCCCTCGCAAGCAGGATCCACACCGTTTGATTTATAACTCCATAAGTGGTTGTATTCACTTTGTTTTATTATCATAATGTTGTCGTACGATGAGTTGGTTCGTGTACAAACGCGGTTCATGTTGGTGAGCGGTCCACTGCATGATACGTGAGAGCTGTTCCGTTTGTTCTCAACTTTTAACATATTGTTTCAACTTAGAGGTGAAATCGATTTGGACGAAAAGAGATAACGGAAAGTGTGTTTTGTTTTCTGTTTTTACGGTGAAGGTAAACATACATAATACAGATGAGAAACTTCACATATCTAGCATAGATTGTAAGAGTATGTCTCATCCACTAATCCATTTTAGGCCCGCCTCTCTGAATTATGTCCTAAATCCTCTTAGCTCTCTAGATAGAGGAGAAGAGACCCGAGCCCAGCAGTGGGACATTAATGGGTTGCTGATGATGATGATGTGTATATTTATGGTTAATTTAAAGCTTAACTCACACTACAAACAGCACAGTTATGGAACGTGGGTAGTTGTAAATTACTTCGAGTGCCAGTGTGACCTTTGGTTTAAATATTGTTTAAGATTTACATTTGTAATTTGATGTTGGGATATTGTGGAATTTAGACTTGAAACTACTAATTCGAATTAATTACGTTTAGCCGATTTCGATAACGTTGTCAAATATTTTTTTAACATTAATTTGATGATTTGTCAGAAAAAGTCGTCTAAGTTGAGAGTAGGTCCCGAGATCTACACAAAAGTTAAGATAATTATAATAATAATACCGTTGATATCAAATGAAAGGTCCACATATTATATACGTAGAGTAAATCTCACGGGTGACGTCGTCGTCGAGGCGCAGTCCGGTAGATATTATAAAGCATCAAAGTGAATTATCAAAAATGAGCGCGAACAAACTAAAAACGTTATTGTACAAATTGTAAGCGCAACTAATTTGCTACAAACTTTGTTCCGGAACCGTTCCTAAAATTAGGGTAACTATGAGAATTATATTTTCAGGAAATTATTCTTTGTTACGGTACACAAATATTTACTAGATTGAGGATATTCAAATAGAAAAAAAAATAGTATTGAATACAAAAAGTTTTAGTTATGGCAATTCTTAGTTAGACAATATTACGTTACGTTACGTAAACCAAAAACGTTTTGTTATCATATGAACAGTTGATTAGTTCAAATATGATCAAGTTGATTATTATAACTATCGACAGTGATAGAAACATTGTACTAATATTTTAAAATCGTTAAATAATCACTTTCATTGTATACTAGCTGTTACTCGCGGCTCCGCCCGTGTTGAATTCATGTCCCAATATTTTCCAATTTTACTCCTTTTATGAACTCTCGTCAGATTTCAACGAATATTTACAAAAATGAATTAGTCAAATTGGTCTAGCCATTCTCAAGCTGTGTGTAATTGTCGACTAATTTTTAATTATTAGTCTGATTGAGATGAAATTTGGGACATGTCCGAGTAAAACCAAATGTGTGGTGTGTGTACTTGAAATGAATATTTAGAGTAACGTTTTATTTGGTCAAATGCAGTTTTTGTAGCTTGTTCTGTATAAGGCAGCTAAAAGCATTGTTGTTTAATTTCGTCCGCGTGCTCTCTACATTATTGACGATTAACTCACAACACATGTTAAATTATTATCGTAAATTATTTTAGACGTCAGTTTAAAACTAAAAAAAAATTTTGAAAACGAAACTACAGACTGTTTATAATTCCCCTAACGATCTAGGGATGGCAATAGTAGAAAAACAGCACTAATGAAGTAATATCGTTTTAACTGCCTATTGTTAAGTAGGGTACTACCGTACTACCCTAACTAGTAGAACTGCCCAATTTGCGTAAAAAAGTTTGTTTTACCATATTATACTATCTCTTGCTTTAAACTTAGCTGATATTTTCACTTTCTCCTTAAAATGAAATTCTATCTTACATTATGAAGTCCTTTACCAGTTATTTACTAAATAACATGGTTTACTGTGTCCAGCTTAGACAGCGTTACGTAGCTCGTAGCAACCGTAGCGTTCGTAGCTCTCGTAGCGATCGTAGCGCTCGTAGCGTTCGTAGCGCTTGTAGCGTTCGTAGCGCACGTAGCGCACGTAGCGTTCGTAGCGTTTGTTAGGGGTCTACAACCTACGATGCCGATATTTGGAATTATTGCTTAGGGTTGCGACAACAGCAATCATTTATGAGAAAAATAAGGAACTAATTTATCCGTGGGTTAAATTTTGCGTCTCCTAATAATAAAAAATGTTTAGTATGATGAAAAGCATAATTATGTTATAATACTAATTAAATACTTTTAATATAATATAAACTATAATACAAGATACTAAATAAAGAGTATGTATGTCTATACATACTCTTTATTTTGTATCTATTGTCTAATAGGGTTACCTGTTAACTGTCTACAGGTACTCAATACAAAGCTACAAGTATGTTAACTCCACCACAGTTACTTACTTATTAAAAAGACAAAACGCCCGCACAAGCTTAACTTCACAAACATAATATAATTAACCCACACGAGGTACACCCAGTCTCGAAATAAATATCTATGAATTACATAAATTAATATTATTCTCGTGTGGGAGGCGATCACCTTAACCACGAAGAGAAAAGAAGCGATGTGTTGTATACAACGAATAAACGTACTGACAGCAATGTGCGCATTAAAATACATTCCTTAAAATGTATCCCAAATTTTATAATACATTCCAAAATTTTTGTCTCATCTGTATTTTTGTGGCGTTTGGGATACGTCACATATCAAGCCTCACACCATCAGTTAATATAGCCCAAAATGAAAAGACAATTTAAAAAACACAAAATTTAATTAAAGTGGCGGGGGGGAGGGAGAGGTAGAAGAAATTGCCGCTCTTTCAGTTTAGATAGATAATTGCGCACGAACTTCACAACGTTCACCGCTGACAACAATGTTTGTGTTCGTATTCAACCGATTGTTGATATAACATTAATTGGAAACTGATCACTCCTCACACCTCATTACATTAACAACTGTTCTTACTAGAATCGGAAACGTTCCATTTGTTATCTTGTGATTAATCATCTAATTACTCAGACGCTGGAAAAGTAGGCCTAGAATGATACAAAATGCTGTTTGGTATTTAAATACAAATTAAATTAGGGTATATTTTGATTTAATTTTGTAGGACTCGTATAAAACTCTCATACTGCCGCACTCAGTGACGTTAATTAGCAGTAATCTGTCATTAACATATTTTTTTCATTGAATAATCGTCTTTAGGTATATAGACTTAAGTATTAAACGTTTTTACTGTAAGTCCATCTAAAACTGTATGTTTTAAGTCACAGTAATGATTATTGTTTGACAATATCAAAATATCACACTATAAGTAGAATATAAAATAAAAATCAATGTTTCAACCCTTAGACTTCCAGTTGGTTCTGAAATGGTCGGTTTTGAGCCACTTGTGTCCAGCATCTCTCATTGGATCAATGTAGTTGAACAGGAAAAAAAATATCTGACTACTGTGTCCGGATTCGAACCCGGGTGGGGCTAAAACAGTGTTGGATTTTTCTGCCATGAAATTCTCAGCTACTAGTTTTAAAATGGGCGCGGTTAGTGTCTAAAGGCTCACCCCCTATTACAAGGCACCAAACATAGCTGGAAAAATGTGGGTGTGGTGCATCTCTGCTTAACTTTCCGAAAAAAAAGCGTTATGTTTAAAATTCAAATGTTGAAAGTTCATCATTAAAATTAACAAAATCATGAATGCAGTCAGTATATTCAGTGTGATTGACAACAGACAATTGACAATAAATCGCCACATTATATCGGGATGGACGCTGGGCCGGGCCGGACCGGACCGGCCGGAGCGAATGGTCCCGACACAATATAGACTATCGGTTTATGACGCCAATAACACTTTTTATGTGCACGATGTAAAGTGCATGGCCTGTGAGTTATGGATATTTAAAACGATTCATCGCCGAGAGCCATGATTGTCTTCTTTATTACATCATTTTACACATAAAATATCAGCGAAACTGAGCCTCGGATGGTACTCATATATTTACCCCGGATCTATGATCGAAAACACCTTTTTTGAGAAATATTGTGAAGATAGATAGGTATACAAAAGAATTTAAATTCTAATATATCCAAATACTTAAAAGTTCTGTGAGTATACAACGAGAATATAATAAAAGTATTTAGTTATTAGATATTATGCTTGACTTTTCAACCAGGTTACACACCGGCTGCGGTCACAGAATTTAAAAGAAATTATCCTGTGAGGTTTGAGAACAACATAGCTCAGAACGACTAGTTTTAATATTTCATCTTAGTGTTAAATTTCTTCTGTCTGAATACTAACAACATATGAACGAAAAAAAACCCGCGTCTACATTCAGCACATGAATGACTGTAATTTCATTTCCCAAGATCATCGCTAAATTGGACCTTACTCACTTGTAATAAGGGCATCGTAGACAGTATTTTTTGTTCGCCAGTTAAGTAATATAATATCCAAGTGACGTTTTCCATTTGTATGCAAATGCAGTCGAGGTCGCGACGAGGACCCGACGACGCCGCGACGAGGCAACACGCCGCGGAATGGATACGTCTTAAATAACGGCTTTATTAAAATTGTTCTTATTCATACTTGTTTGTTTTGAGCTGTCCAGTTTTAAAGCTATTTTGTCGCCTTACTTTGTATTGTTGTTGGCCTTGTCACTCTTTAGTTTGTGTGAGAAATAGTGGCGTGTTAAACTATGTTTTTATTAAGTAAGTTACTACTAAGATGATTCAATGTGAAAGCACTCGTAGAAATGCGGCATTCAGATGTTTGTTATGACCATCGTTAAGCACTTTCTGCTTTACTTTTGAGCATTAAAACACTTGAAAATTAATGTACTATAAATGTTAGGCAGAGTTAGGAACGTTTAAATTTTCAATCCATCTTGATTGTTTAGGATGTAATGATACGTCAATAAAGACAAGTTTTTTATTTTAATTAAACAGGCAAGCACTATATCATAAAAGCTTGTTAGTACTATCACTAAGAAAATATTCTTAAAAAACTTAAACGTAACTCGGTCAGACCGCGTTTACACAGATATTAAAATAAAACGCCAACATAAAACGCACACAGTTAAACCAATAGTCCAATACAGATACGAATGAAGCTCACTTATAATATGATCAGTGTAAATACGTCAGGAGTGCAGCGAGAATTGAATCAGGCTCTTCTGGGAGTAAACAAGAAACGATCGGATCATTTATAACGCGCGATTTAGATAGCCGACGCGACAACCACCATTACTCAATACACTGTGTAGGGCGAACAGAAGTACTACGTGGAACGGGGTGTTGCTCTCCAGGGAATGCTGCAGGAATCTACTGTGTGAAGGGTTTATAGAAATACTTTTTTTATAGCCAGAAGTGGTAAACTGCCGCTGCTCATCGACATTAGCAATGTTAAGGGCACTGTGAAGCTGCTGCCTACCTTGTTGTCTTCTACATTTGAATATTTACGTACACATTGTACTGTATGTGTCAGAACAACTTTATTATCTAATACCACTGTAATCACGTTTTTCGTAAATAAATATATTTCATTGAATTTCTTAATTAATTAACCCTTTATAGTAATACAAGCTTTGCTTAAAAATAAAAAAAAAATTGGAAATAAATTAATAGAAAAGCAAAATGATTTCTTGAAATTACTACCAAGTGATTATTTAGAAAATAATAATAATTATAATTAACTATTATACACTTTGTGTATTTAAACTACTGTACGATCACGATAGTGTAGTGGACGCTGACGTCACGTCAACCGTCTTCCCTCTATTGTTTTTTCTATGTGTAGTGTAGACTTCAGCCGTGTGCGTTAGTGCCGAGTTCATGGCCCAATCACTATTGAGCCGTTTTTTGCCCAGTGTCCACTCACTGACCGCGCTTTTTCAGCACCACTCTGAAATAAATGATGTCATTTCAAACGATTTGTGCAGACTCCGCCGATAAATTCAATGAGAAAAAGGTGACGAATATTTTTTTGAAGACATCCTTCGAAAACGGAGTACATTTTTGTGAACTTAGTGATGGCAGGTGCAGTTTATATCGCTGTTTTAAATTTGGCTAATCGCCAAGAACGATGACGTCACACGGAAAATCGCTGGCTTTAGCTCGAGGTTTTCTTGAAGTATTATCTATGGAGAGTATTTTAATACGAAGTCATTTGATGTAACACTTTAAACCCACTATATGGCCCTCTAGTTAAGTTTGTGAAGCGTTGGTACTTTTATACTTTTGCCCGCAAGTGTGTGGGATAATGACCGCTTTTAAATGTTTTTTAAAATTACAGTAGCATATTCTATTGACTTCAAGAAGTACCTGTGATAAATTTCCTAGCATTTATTTTAACAGCATCTTTGTGGGTATGAGGGCTAAAATATTAATGTATTTTTCATCAATTAGCATTTTTTTTCATATTTGTTCATCAAATAGCATTATTTAAGTAAGTATCTAATGAATATTAAATAAAAATTTCCAACCTTCTATGCCAAAGTACTTCAAGAGTGAGAATCAAGCAGGCCAATACAGCCATTTCGAAGAACAGTAGAAAGGCCGGGGCGGCCTGCCCCAGTGCGAGCGCACGCGGCCTCACGCCCGAACATGCGGGCATCGTCCCGGCGAAGCGAGCGCGCACGGCTTGTAGGTGGCCTCGCTCACTCAACCGCAATATACTGGGTGTACAATAATATTGTAATTAAAAGATAACTTGACTGGCCTGTTGGTCTAGTGGTTAGTGACCCTGACTGCTAAACCGGAGGTCGTGGGTTCGATCCCCACCCAGGACAAATCTTTGTGTGATGAGCATAAAGGTTTGTTCTGTGTCTGGGTGTAATTTATCTATAATATGTATGTATTTACAAAAAAAAAAAAAAAAAAGTATTTAAGTAGTATATCAGTTGTTTAGTACCCATAACACAAGCAAATATAATTGCTTACTTTGGGACTAGATGGCGCTGTGTAAATGTGGTAGAATATTATTATTATTATTATTATTATAACTAGCAGATAAGCATCTGACTAGCACTTTTCACATCTGATCGAGCAACATAGCAAATTGTACCGTCAGAGGAACTATTTGCAATATCGACATTCAATTAGTTGGTTTCGATATCATTGACTTTGAGTTTACAATAAAACGTCTGCAACACCAGGGGCATTACAAGCGCGTCTCGATCATTAAGAAACCTATTCACTCCTATTTTGAAGAACCCTATGCATCTTGAATCTTTGAATCCATGAACCTTGGATATATATAGTAGAAGCGAAAGAGTTATTTTTTCTTACCTCCAATGTAGGAACTCTTTATAAGGGCTTCTCTTCTGCACCATTATATAAACGTTGGATGGTATCATCATCTGCAAAGCGCCGAGGTTACACAGCTCCTCGTCCTTATACGTCTTCGAGACCACTTGACTCGCAGTGTAAGGCTCCGTGTGAAACGCATACTCTAGAAATTTTATTATTTTTAACCCACGATGCACAAACATGGGTGTTATAGTTTGACGTGTCTGTGTATCTATGTGACTGTGAGTCTCTCTGTGGCATCGTAGCTCTTAAACGAATGAACCGATTTTGATGTGTTTTGTTACATTTGAATGTTGACAAGATCATGGTTCTTAGACACATAAATTGGTGCAGACATTTTAAAGTTCTCAGTTGGGCGTGACTTAAAATTTTCAATTTGGTTTTATTCTATTACACATGTATTGGAAGCCAGTCTCCCAATTGTTATGACAATATTGTACAATCTTTTGTAAAACCCTACGGAAGAAAATAAATAAATTGATTGATTGACGAACTTGAGAGACGATGTCCTGCCAGTTGAAGAGACATCTACTGAATCAGATACCATTCAAGTAACTACGCGATCATTACGTTTGATTCATTGTTTTACCTATTTTTACACGGATATTTTCCTAATATATAGGAGGCTAACCAGTCCTTTGAAAGGCTTACACAGAGAAATTGATCCATCACGCAGTAGCCCTTTTATACTTTTCTTATTATTATATAATTAGAAAGGAACATACTGCCAGTGCGCACGAGTTGTATGCCGTCGTCGACAGGCTGTAGAACAGCGACGGTACGTTTGGCGTTTGTCACCTTTTTCTCCCTCAACTCATCTTCTTTCGGGTTCTTGAAATCACTGTAGTAATAGAATCCGGGGTTCTGTATAAGCAAACATCAATAAAAATAAGAATTACTTTTGATACACTGTAATAACTACTTAAATATACTTTACGTTTTTTACGTTTCGAAGAAGCACGTCATAATGAACAAAAATATCCATGAAAATGCACAATTGGATTTGTTTTCTGTACCTAATCATCAATTTATTTTATACTACCCCGGTAGCACAGCGTGTAGTCTATGTCGTAGGTTGCGCATGAAGTCCTGGATACGATTCCTGGCTCGGATTAAAGTGGTATTGGATTTTTCTATCATAAAAGTCTCATTGAGAGTTTGGCATCCGTTTATTCCGATTTATTAGTTTTTTTGTGGATATATAAGATATTCATCATGATGAGCATTAAAAAGCAATTTATAATTTCCTTTGTGAATAAACAATGGAAATAGGCTCGTTACCTATTACGACGGACCTAACGTAGCTGTTGAAATTTGGGTCTGGTGCTTCTCTGGCTACCCCTTTGACACAAACTCACAAATATTAACTCTTTACAATATAAGTATACCAGAATAATCATTTTGAGAAAGAATACATACGTCTAACCATCCTCTAGTGTAGCCGATATCTTCAAAAATGAGCTCAAAGTCGCTGTTAATAAGACCGTCTATGTTGGCAATAGATGGTGGTGTAGCGTTCAGTAGCCAGGACACCACGCTGCTCGTGTAGTAGTTGTATAGCAGCATGCTTAGTGTGCCGACCACAGTCAGAGTTAGACGACGACCTACCGAATGTTTCAACTAAGATATAATTATTGCTTGAAATTTTAATCCGATTTTGTTATAAAAATTCAGTTCTATACCTTGACTTTCTTGTTGTTCTTGTACCTGGACACCGTCTTCAAAAGCTAAAAAATAAAAATTTATATGAAAAATATTTAACAATATTGGATCTTCATACAAAAAAATACTATGTGTGTACGTTCGTGTTAAGTAAATAGTAATAGAAACTCATCGTTGTCCAATCACGTCATCGTCGTGACCAATTACATCTTATTAAATTAGAAAGCAGTGTTTACATTGATCATTTGAACGTAGCCCTTCGAATACATAATCATACCTTAACGAAATAATACGCTTTTACTTTAATGTCTCATTGGTGAGTTACTATTTTCTTAACGCGAACGGACTTTTATTTGACATTGTTAGTAAATGCATTGGCACTCGCAAAATACACAAATAAATGTTTCATAACTTTGTCGAATTTGGAATACTAGCGATATTAATGAAAACTTAAAGATTAAAACAAAATTCTAAAGAAAATTCTAGATAAACTTTACATAGGTACACGGTGATATAACACGGTGATATACGGTGATATAACTTCATCAATAATGACACCAAATAAACATAAATGAAACTTACTTTCTTGACACACTATGGAGAACACGCTAAAGAAGGCATAGATCCCAGGTTCAGGTCTGTTCTCTATGAATGCTGCACCAGCCAGCACGATGGTACAAGCGATACAAGTGAACATAGAACACAGCCAGACTCCGTTAGACATTGGCGTGAGGAATTGGTTCTCGTACTTGCCAACTCCTTTGCTTGGATTCAGGTAGTAGATCTTGGTCCTGGTGATATTGAACATCTACAGTACGGTCTTAGGCTAATTGGCTGACATTACTTCTTTTAGATTTATTTGTTACATTATTATCTTGTGACTTACATAAGAGTGAAGGTGGAAACATATTTATGTGTCGTGGCGTCTCGTGACGCGCCAGATGCATATCGGCTATTAAACCACGAACAAACAGTGCAATAGAATACTATGGAATTATTAATTATATTTTCAAAAGACATAAGCTTAAAATGAAAATTATCACAGAAATAATATTGATTTCATTTTATACCTTAATTTAGATTGAATAATTAAGAAGATTGAGTAATTTTGAAGTAACTCAGCTGGTTCGTGAGTTGAAAGTTCGATGACCAGTAGCTATATAGTTATGCACTAGGTACTGTGGTCTGCGACCTTTCGTATTGTAATAAGGATCACTAAAACTACCGCAATTTTTCGTCACCAACAAGTCAAATGGTCTGATTACTTTGCCCTCCCAGTTCTAATTAAAGAATTTACTGTGTAAAAAAAAGCACCTACCACAATTTACTGTTTTTTTTTTGAATTGATTTATCATCATCATCATTATTAGCTTGTTGCTGGATATAGGCCTCTCGACAAGTAAGTTGTTGTCTCCATTTAAGAATTCGTTGAATTCGCTGATTGTCGATTCTGTTCTTACTTGAAATTAATTATTTCTCTCAAGTAGAAAGGGAAAATTCATTCAAATTTCGTCGTCAACCAAAATACAACATTTGTCATATTTTCTCTTACTTTCATTGGAATTCAGGCCTAAACAAATATTAACAGAAAACACAAAATATATATTCAAATAATATGAGAAACACATTTACTGAAGATTGGTTATCGGAGGATGTATAATGTCGACCCAGTCGAGCCACTTCGGGAAGATTCTCGCGCAAGTGCTGGACAAGTCTTGCTTCTCCCAAAACAACGAATTCGTGACAGCCTGCCAATAAAATTTAGAAATTTAACTTATTTACAAGATATTTTATTTGTAAAAACATGTGTACAATTAATATTATAAAACAGGTTTATATCAGGTATTATATTTTAAGGAATAGTATCTTATTTTATTGCCCGAGGTTTCGTTCGAATTGCACCTCATTTTTTAAATGTTTTCTGAGAGGGGTAGCCTCAGAAACCCACACGCATCGAAGGTGATGCTCTGTAGCCGCACCAGTCAGCCTGTGACCAAGGTAGGTGCAATTCCATCAAAACGTTGTGAAAATAAATAACTTATTTATTTTCCAATAAAACAGAAGCTTAGTAACAAAATTTTATTGTATTGTTGAAAATAAATACGTGGAAATGATATTTCCAGGAAATTATATTTGAAATGTAATGTTTACCAATGTGGAATTCCTTTCAGGCGATCCGATCCAACGGCCCGCGATGCTGTAATCAAATCTGTGAACATTAACAAATGTCACCAATCATTGTCACGATATAACGTCAGCGCGTCGCGTCGCGTCGCGTCGCGTCCTGAGTAACCACGTGGAAATGTTCATACTTATTATTTATCTTTCTCATCATTGGTCTCTCTCCTTCTATTTTATGAAGCCGTATTTATGTTGAAAGTTTAAAGGAAAATATATTTTACCTGAAGTTATGTTCTTTCTTTAGACTGTTGAGCAGTTGTGAGGTAATCTTGGTCATGGCTGCCACTCCGGTGGTATAGCCCAGCTCTGACAACATTCGTGGGTGGAACGTTTTGGGACGGTCTACTATCTAAAAATCCATACAGTGAGAGAAATTGTGTAAATAAAATTAATATGATAGGGAAGCACGTGGGAACACTGTTTTAAAACTAAAAGAAAAATAAATAGATAAATGTATGAATATGGTAAAGCAAGCGTCTAAAGTCTTCGATAGATACTTACCGTATGTCAGCTTGCTCTATTACTGTTATCCAAGTATTATAATAATATAAACTATCTTGTATTACGAGCAGAACTCGCGATACAGTGATTAGATGCGTCAGCATTTTCTGGCACTAGTTTGATCACTAAAGTATCGACGTAAGGAGTATGATAACAAAACAATGCTACGTATACATAGTACATAATGTTGTTATATACAAAGTGAGAACTAACCACAGACACGGCACGGAGCGTCAAGTTATGGAAATCCCACCGATTATAGTATTTGTATCCATTTACCATAATATTTAGACCTGAAATATCCAATGGATTACTTAAATTTTCGATATTATTATCTTAAGTAGTCATTATCATGAAAACGGTATCTATTATAAACTTGTAAAGTGTTTAAAATACTTTGATTTGACAAAAGAGTAAGTGATAATTGACTAAGTTGATGGGTTCGATCGGGCAGTCCAAACCCAAACACAGTTACTGTTAATATAATATAATAATCCTAAGTCTGTGTGTACATCGTTACTACGTCACTATTAATATGGTTGGGAGACTCCCGAGACACAAAGCTAATTAGTGAAACTAAACGAAACTATACTAAGAAAAAAATAATATCCTTGGACCTTCAGATGACTTCTACTACTTCCAAGATACAAGCGTTATTAGCTTAGTCATGTGTTATATTTCCAAAGTAATTACCTGTATCAGTCCGCCATGTTCCAAGTGAAGATTGTTCCAAACCATTGCCTTGTATTTTCCCAAAATTGTAAATGTCAATAAGAGAATAATCATCTCCTAGAAATGACAAACACAAGTGTTTTTCTTTAGTTACGATACTCAACTACGTGTATTTATAATTGAATAGTTACCATTGTTAACAACGAAGACGATGTCGGCATCTACACTCAGGTTAAGTGATGAAAAACTATCATTTATATATTCTGTGTAATTATCGTATTCCGTCATATTGGTTATAATAAACCAAAGATGAACAGCATCGAATAACTTTTCTTTTGAGGCCTGAGAATAAAACTAGCATTATTTTTTTATTTTTACATAACAAACAATAATCGGAGAGGCCTATGTCCAGCAGTGGACTGCAATAGGCAGATGTGATGATGATGAATAACTGGTCTGTCCGTTAATTTAAAGTTTGATATTAAAATAAAGATTTCAATATTACACCAAAACTCTGAAACATCTATGACATCTTCAACAAAAACATCCAGCTGTCTCCTTCTTAAGCAATCAACGCATGACCAAGCTGTCTTACTACAACAGTGGCATATATTAGACTAATTGTGAGCTGGTGACCTGAAACAGCACACGGCGCGTGTTGTCACAGCTTGCGTCGAGCAGCACGCACACTGGCCGTGTGTAGTGATGCA
Organism: Laspeyria flexula; assembly: GCA_905147015.1. Lineage (NCBI taxonomy): Eukaryota > Metazoa > Arthropoda > Insecta > Lepidoptera > Erebidae > Laspeyria > Laspeyria flexula. The sequence goes on from LR989953.1 coordinate 294,198, forward strand.
GCAAACGGTTCAGATCAATATTCATGGACTCATCAATACGCGCCACGGATATTCCCACATTCTGTTTCGTTAATTTGTGTGCCACCATCTTGCTGTCTGAATAGTTATTTATATAGATTAATATAAGTTTTAATAAATCTATTCAATAAATAAAATGACTTTGTCTTAAATTTAATAAATATCGAAGACAAATATTTATGCAAATATTTAGGTATATTGAGAGCACATAAATAATGAAACCCTTATAATAATTTCAACATAATCCATATTACGAGTGTTTCCAAATTCAATAGACTTGGAAATGTAGCAACTAATAAATCGAACTACGAGAGTACTTACAGTAATTACTTTCACATGTAAGGTAGGACACATATCTCAAATCTTTATACGTAATATAGTCGGCAGCGATATTGACCATGTCACTGTTAAAACAAGAAATTTGACAGACAACGTTAAGGATAATGAAGAAGAAAATCATTTTGGTGAACGTCTCGAGTCTGCGGTCACAAATTTGATGTGAGCGGTGGATGGCTTGACGGCTGACGCCTGATGGCCATTCAGTTCGCATCAATGTAATGGCCGACACTTTAACTGTCAATCATATGTCAGTTACGATTGTATTCTTCGACAATATTTGAAGTGCTAAATTAAATTATTCGTGATGGTACTTTGCATTCGCAATTTTTGGAAAATCATACTTAAACAGTGTTTAGGCGTATAGTATTTATATGTCAAGATGTTTTGTTGTACCTACATTATTTAATTTTGCAATCGTCATGTATTAGAAATACATTTAAATAATAATATATTTTAATTTTAACCACATTGAAAAGAAAGTGTAGGTATTAAAACTGTTAGTTAACAAGATATATCAAGATATTTATTTATTTTTCAGATTTAATTACAAACCGAAGTAGCCAGCATTATTTAGAATACAAATTAAAATGTGGTGCTAAGCCTTTTACTGATTCTCATTAGTACGGATAGAATATTCATAAAGAACTTGAAGGAATGGAATAAGATTAGTACCTGAGCCGCGCCATTCACAGAAACACGATGGGAATGGCTAAGTACTGGAGCTTACAAAACGTCTTTAATCAAGTACTTACTACTCAACCATTCTTGTTCGTACAAAAGTAAGTATTACAGCTACAATCCATTGTTTATTTCATATACTTAATTACGTAATTGGTTTTCCTGTGTGTTATAACATATAGGTAAGTATGTACAAGTATCATAATTATAAGTTTCAGCATCATCATCATTTCAACCCATAAACGTCCCACTGCTGGGCGCGGGTCTCCTCCAGAGAAAATGGAGGAAGTTTAGCCTACTACACCACGCTGGCCAGACAGGTTGGTATAGGAATTGTTTCGAATTTTCCTTTTCTCATAATGCTCTTGTGTGCATAAGGTTACTCTCTTACGGCCAATTTTAATAATCTATCTATCTATGGATTTGGCTACTAATGTTAGAATTTTGACACATTTTGTTATGGAGCTAATGTCAAAATTCTAACTTTAGTAGCCAGATAGATAGATTATTGATATCGACCATTAGTCGCTTTTTACGACACCCATGGGTTGAGATGGGGAAGTGACATTATGTATTCTTAATCCATCACTACACGGATACACACAACAATTATAAGTTTAAAGTTATTAAACTATTTATATAATATTAAACTTAACTCATAAATAAATACAATGTAGAGGGTTCATTCAGAGGAATATATAATAGTTCGTGGTTTTCGATTTTATTGTTTAATCATCTTTTTTTAATAATCAGAGCTATTTAAAAAAAAATGTGTTCAATATTCTTTGTATAATTAGGTTGATCTGTTAGAAGAATGAATTAAATAAAACCATATTTTAACTGATATGATGCAACAGCATTTCTTTATGACGCACAATAGCGCGCAGGCCGCAACGTCGGCAGAAAGAGGTTGTTACACTGTGGTAACTCTTGTCGTTTCAAAAAATACCTTTGAGTTATACTTTAAGGATTTAAAGTTAGAGAGAAGGCCTAATACAGTCAAATATGTCGTTTAAAAAAATATCCACTAACTTAACAATCAAACCTATAAAGAATTCGGCGGGTTCTGTATGCTATAATTGAAAATTAATGATATTTTCACCATTATATCATGAGATCGTGTATAAAAACACGTGAAGATGAATAAGAATAAATTATAAATGATCACAATATAGCACAACAGCTATTCTCATAAATGAGTCAAATAAACAACCCACCTACTAACATCATTTCCCTTGTGGCCTCTGTCACTGTTTATAAATCATTATCTTATATGATAAAGTATAAAATGAATAGGTATTGTTTTCAGATCAGTAAATAACCTATATAGCCGTGAAACCTCCTAATTGAGAGAAGTATAAGCTAATTACAATATTAATTTAGTGTTAACGTTTGTGAAATACGTCATATTAGAGACGCGACGCCGCCGAGGCGACGCTGGGAGCGAGCCGGTACCGACTGTACACTCGTACATTGTACAAACGGCTTTACCCCAATGTTATTATAGAATTCAGTTTGCGGAAACAGTTGCGATTATACAAATTGCCTCAATTACGGTGTCGTATGAATATTTTACCCTTTGACCTTTTTACCCTCACCAGGTAATGTGATGCTTGTTGCTTTTAACTTTCATATGTTTATTGATAACAAATGTGTTATCGTTCTTATAAATACACGGGCAGTTCAGTCAGGGTTCACATCAACTGGTTAAATAGTTCACTAAAAATAAAATAAGATTGCTTAATTTGACTTTAAATTAATTTAGTAAATGATATACCTTCAGCATCAGACAGCCTGCGGGAGATATAAACATTAACATAAAACTGAACGTAAAGCTGACTAAAATGTTATTTCTAGTTGTTAGAGGCACTTTATGTTTACAAAATATTCAGCAGTATAAATGTCGCCCTGAAGGAAGCCAGCTCAAATATTAAGTAATTTACAAATTGTTCATAATGAGTATCTGCTTACGATTATCACGAAACAGAACGGGGATAAAATGTTAATCAGGCGTAACTATAAACGCTCGCCGCCCCGTCTCGAGTCGCGCCGCGACGCGCCGACAGGGTACTTCTCAACCGTGAATAATTCAATAAAACTTAAAATTGTATCCATTTTTGTTGGAGTCAGTCTAAGAGTGTCTTGTTAACTGGCTTACTTAGCCCATTACCGGGGAATTATTGAAAGAAATTGTTCCCCCTGGGACAACGATTCCGAGCAAGCAAACATAGCTCTTATTCTGTACAAACTCCATAGAAATTAAAACGGTTTTAACTTGTTTGAGTTGCAGAGAAACGATCCGACTTTTTTATGGTTTCAACTCTAATAATGTACCCCGTGTTGCTCCATTAGCTTCTAATTAGAAGTGAACGTATCTTTGTAGACTGGTATTCATATTTGGCTGTTAAATTTATAATTTATTGTTCATTGAGAGTTTCAAGGTGGAAACTGTAAGGTGAGAGAACAATTTATGAATTGTAGATTAGATACGTGTATATGAAAAATCGTGTAAATATTAAGATCATTTAAAAATCAAGCATAATATAATTCACCATTGTTTAAAAAAATATTTTATAGAGATACGTTAATGTAGCGAATTCAAGTTATGATAATTACCTATGAATGTATTATAATATTTTCTAATTGATTTTTTTCTGAAATAAAATCAGTAGCATTCCTGGGGTACATAGAGATTAGGCAGGCTGCGAATGTATATTTTGTGTCTTGTCTCTATATCAATTAAAGGAAATACACTAAATGCACATTATAAATAATGATATTATTATATTTTCATTTTTTTTCTCTTCCTGTCTACGCTTTATTGAAGACTGCGCCTAAAGCTGCGTTACCACCAGATAATTATGTGAAAGGATGATGAAAGGATTGTGTTTTAAGAACCAATAGAATCGCTTCATCTGTGATTTTATACCTTGCTACACATCTTCGCACATCTCTGATAGAAACACAGCCTTATAATCAACATGTCTGAAGGGAGCTCGATCACTGGTAGCTTCAGGCTCTGTCCTGTCTGCGACTCTTGTTTAACTTATTGCAATGTATTTAATTCAATGTTTCGAACATAAATATTGTGCTTACAATTTTGAGTTCACAATAATAACAATTTGAAAGTGAATTATGTGTTGCATATTTAGTTTGTTAAATTGAAATAGTAATTTGATTTCATTGATTACTGAGACAGAACTTTAAATAAATCTGACAGTAAACATTATTATTAAAAATAGTTATTAGTCTTTCATCATCAGTAACCCATTAATATCCAACTGCTGGGCTCAGTTCCTCTCTCCTCGATCTAGAGAGCTGAGACGGTTTAGGACATATAATCCACACACGCAGGCGTGTGTAATGCGGGTTGGTAAATTTCTTCAAGGGTTGGGGGTTTCCTCACGATGTTTTCCTTAACCGTTAGCAGATGGTAAGTAATAAATTAGTACACCGCGCGCTGCGTCATTCACTTATCCATTCAGCCACCATCACATCTTAACTTTTCTTCTTTAAAATATTTATTTTGGTTTAAAATATTTATAAACTTTTACATAAAAATAAGTTCTTGTTGTAGGACAACATTTTAAAGAACAAGAACTTATTTTTATGTGTCAATTTGGGTGTTTTATTACTAGTTGTTATCCACTACTCAGCCCCTGGGATGTGTCTTTTTCTGTTTTAGTGGTCCAGAACCATAATAAATAATAATAATAAATCATTTATTTGCTGATCAGGGGTATACAGTGGTGTTAACATTCACCATCTTTGCATTATTGTTTTTCTTATGAAACCTATGTTTGGGCACGTCGGTTGGATGGTTTCGATCTCAGATATATTTTTTTAGTGTTTTATAAAGTACTAGATAATAGTTTATTTATTTGGCTCACAAAACAAATTACAATCGCAGTAAGGTTAACAGAGCAATAATAGGTATCATGTAAAACTAGATTGTAACTCTAAATATGTGTGCACAGAATGTTCCAAATAGAGTAATGGTTAGTTGTGTGTTAGTTGTAAAAATTTGACAAATTATAAAGCTTAAAAACCTAGTGTGTGAGTGAGTTAGTACTAAATGTATTTATAAAAATGATAAACAAAAAGGCTTACTTAATCATTTTTCTAGAGCTAGAGCCATGGAAGCCTAAAATGCCACGGATTTGGGACTTAAAATTGAAGTTGAAAGATAGTGCGTCAAACAATCAATGTTCCAAGCTGTTGAGGAATTAACGAAGTTGTCCAATGTTCGGCGACACGGCACCGAGCACACAGTGCACCTAAAAAAGGCAATAAAGTAGAGACTCGGTGTTTACGCCGGTAGTCGTAACGTTATTGCTGTGTGGCTACCATTCACACCGAAGCGTAACACGGACTTGTTAAAGTGTGGTATCTTCTACAGTAGTTATCAATGACAAAAATAATATCAAATCCGAATACTAAAGAAGAAGTGTTCAATATTTTTATCTATGTACGTATATTATGTATAAACCAGCTATGAACTAAAACGACAACCCAGAGTCATGAGAATATTAAATAGTTCTTATACCACGACGGTAGTATACAGATGGATGGTCGATGGTAAGCCTGGACCTTTAAGAATTTATAAATTGTGAATATTTGAATGTTGTAGATTTAGGTTGTTCTCAAAACAAAACAACGGCTGATATGATGATGATGATGATCCAATATGAGGATCAAACTTATTTGAAGTTTGTCATACTATGACGCCAAGATAAATGAAACAGTCATCTTTGTTTTATGCTTTATGCATTTATATATATTTTGCATGCTTTTGATTACTGTATGATTGAATTAAACAATAAAAAATATCTACACAAAAAATCAAAACACCTGTATCTACTTTACGGTCTGACAGCGACCCATTACAAAGGCACTTCGCGTGGCTAGGTTGCGCGCGCGTCGCTTGGTGCAAGGAGACAATATAAATGCTAATTCTCACAGCACCACCGTACGGACGAGGGAGGGGGTGAGGACGCAGCGCGGGGGCGGGGAGGGACACCTCCCTAACGAGGTTTTTTAATGACTTTGTTTGTGCGATTAACAAGCGTTATATTGTGGAGTTGGTAACAAGTGGCTGTGAACCTGATTAAGAATGGATTAGTCGGTAACGTGACTACAAGTCTTACAGAAGCTAACAGGAGCGTCTTTAGTTTTATACGGGGTGCCTCTTTACACAGTTTGTGTTTGTAAATAGATAGAAGTAAAAGTAGGGCCCAATAGGAACAGGGTAGGAAGGACACACGTAGGTATGCCTTCTAAATTATGTTGTTTTATTGTGCACTGTTGGGCAAAGGCCTCCTCCATGATTTGTATACTGTTCGGCCCGTAGCCAATGCAACCAGTCTTTGAAGTATTTGTTCAACTCATCTTGTCATCTTTTCCATGGTGCTCAGCTCGTCAGTCAAGCGACAGACGTGCCGGCCAATGGGAGCATTTTAACCTGCCAGCTTTGTACGCAACATCAGTAGTGATCGGAGTCCTGAAGCGCAGGGTTCTGTTCCATGTCTGATTTGTTCATTTTACACCTCAATACCGTGCTATATAGCATGAACACTAACGAGACAAAGCTAAAATCTACCTTTATTCGTCCAAAATTAAATTTCAAACATTCAAATCAAACGAACCGTGATTATCACGAAACCCATTTCCATTATTTGCTTACAAAACGAAAACGTACAGCATTGCAGGAAGCTTCCTCTACATTACACTAGGCAGTCAAAGCGAAGCAAATTGCATTCGCGGATGTCTGTACCCGTACGCATTGTAAATAGCTTCAGTAAATACGAGTATTAAGGATGCAACGCAAATACTGCCTTTGATAAAAATGGGACTCGCCTTTTGCAGACGTTATAAGGTGACCTCACACTTAAGTTTACGATTTTTATAACTGATCTGGAATTCCACGCAATTAAATAGGGTTGTCAGTCTCGAAATTAGCGTCTCGTTTTAATAAAACATAACTTTAACTATTTTCTCGAAGGAATAGACAAAAATGATACCCACACTTTACGTCAGCCCTGTTATGTCCCATGCGATAGAGGGTCTAGATATATATCATAGGTTTGCCGTATATTTCTAGAGCAAGCCTAGGTATGGTATTTCTAGACAAGACTCTAAAATGATTAATTATAATTATTAATGGACAAGATTGTCTAGTTAATCATTTATTATTTTGACGATTTTTATACATACTGATAGAAAATATAGCTGGGCATAAATTATGGTACAATTAATTTAGCTGCGACAAACTGCAATTGAAACAAAAACTGAAAAAGAAAACAGAATTGGCAGTGTTTTTTTTATCTAAACAAATAGATCTACAATCATCTTAATAAAATGTCTCAGTATGTACACACGTCTGCGTCTTATTTAGAATTCTCTTGAAATGTGAACACAGAATACTTTCGGCTGTACATAGAATTATATTGTATACCTACAGTAGATAATATGTGTTCCGCCAACGCACTCGTTTTCAAATAAGGAGAATGAAGGTCACTAATGTAATGAATATCAGCACTTTAAATTTGTTTAGAAGGATATCAGAGGAATATAAATACTTATATTATTATAATTGAGTTACTACTTCCTACACATCACCTGCTACTATAACTGCAGAAATAACAGGTGCCGAAAATTTAACCTACTGTCATAAGTCCCAACTATGGATTTAATCTTCTGTACAACACAAACGTCCAGTAATTGTCACTGACCGATTGTTAAAAATATCTTCCATAGCTTTAAGTAAGAAAACAAATATATTCCACCAAATTTCCATATTTTATTAACGTATTACCGACTCGTACATAAAATCGTTTACCAGAAAGCATAACGTTATAAAAAATAAAACGAACATCTCCGGTATATAAAAAAAAAACAAAACAGATAAGATAATTGCTTAACACACTGAATAAAAGCAAATATTCACGGCATCCATCAGTCGGAGACACCAAATCAAATAATCTTATGTACGTACTCGCATGGAATCCCACGATAATATGTTGAACCTTTGAGAAAAATATTATTCGATAATTCTGCGTGAATAGGCCGGATAGGCTCAGAAAAGTGAGCCACAATAAACAGGGTGTATTCAAATGAGGCGACGCCGCCGCCGCCGCCGCCGCCGCGCGCCCGTACCGTAGCGGGAAACAATGATAATATTACAAACTTATTTAGATTGTGGCTTCGAAGTGAGCGGTGTCTCGTCTACTATACTCATAAACGTGCTATAAACTTATACACGGGAATAAGAAAGTTTTAGCTAATTCTCAAGTACGACTTTATACCGCGTCTCACTACGTGCGCTACTCACTATCCAACTTGAAGCTGTTCGCAGCCTAGGTCTTCAAACCTAGACAGCTTTTAATTGCATATAGATTTACAGGGCAAAATGTATATAATGTATAGGATGTTAATTGTTGCCAATGAATAGTTAGAAAAGTGCTACGGATAAAATTTGTTATTAAGATTTTTTTTTTGAGGAATTTTCTCGATAAATGATATTAAAATTAAAAAATCTCAATATATGATAAGCCACGCGAAGCTATGGAAGATTACTAATTTTAAAATAATTTAGCTGCAGTGCTCATTATATTTAAGTCCACTGTCAACTGTACGAGAGACAAGCTAGGTACTCATCTGTGTATACAAGTATTAAAACAGCAGCCGCATTGAAGCCTGCACTCCTATCAGCACCATTACACTTAACCATTAACGCACGCATAAATAACAGTATTATCGCTTATTATGTTGTTTACGTGTGAATTGTGATGTTTCCCACGATTCATGAGTTGCACTTCTCAAATGTGTACAACTATTATTTACGAGTATAACGCTATAAATATATCTCGCGCTGACCACGCTCTTGTTATGGAAGCACTCTTTTATCCGTTACTGTGTAATGCTTTTATTTTTTGATTATATGAAATATACAAATGGGCAGAACAGCAGGTAATTGAGGTAATATTACAGTTATAAAAAAGCATTTCATTTTAGGTGAGTAATTTTTTCATTCAGATTTTTTTAAATTCAAACCATTGATCAATAATCGTAATCAATAAAGTAATTTGTAAGTACGATAAATATTATGTAATTTAAGAAATGAATAAAAGGTAATTTTCATAACTAATTTAACAGACTTTTTTCTCGCCCTGCTTTCTCCAGCGTAGCAAGAGTCACTTTTCCCTTTTACTTCATAAAATTGTTACACAGAAGTAAAGCTTAATCTTTTTTGGAAATGGTGCCTGCAGAATACGCTTCGCATTATTTCTATGGTGTATGTAAATAGTACTTGTTATACTGATGATGTTGTACTATTAAGAAGTCGGTTAGTGTGCTGTTTCAGAACGTGGCTCAGGCTCAGGCTCAGCTCAAATGCATGTGGTTTTATATCCCCTGAGCTCTCTGTCTCGTGAAAAGTAATGTAACGAGCTTACTACCTGTTTTAGAATACATTTATTTAAATGTCGATGAATAATAATAATAATATTCTACCACATTCACACAGCGCCATCTAGTCCCAAAGTAAGCAATTATATTTGCTTGTGTTATGGGTACTAAACAACTGATATACTACTTAAATATATTTTTTTTTGTTGTAAATACATACATATTATAGATAAATTACACCCAGAGACAGAACAAACCTTTATGCTCATCACATAAAGATTTGTCCTGGGTGGGGATCGAACCCACGACCTCCGGCTTAGCAGTCAGGGTCACTAACCACTAGACCAACAGGCCAGTCAGGAATGTTTGGAACAATCATGTAGATAAAATAATAGGACAAAGTTTTGGACTTTATCAAGTGGAGATAAGACGAAAGGATTTGCGGTAAGTAACGTATATGCTAAACATGTAATTACGAAACAAAATATTATATCTAGTTATCTATGAGTGTTAGATGAAGACCACCTTTCCTAAAATATAATGCATATACGTATTGTGACCTGTTTTGGTAAGCAATATTTGAAATGGAATGAAACTATACATGTACCAATATGTCGTCATGTTCATATAACTCAAGGGGTAAGGTATGTGCGTCGTCCGCTGATAATACGGCCCCAGTGTTTTAGGGGCAAGTAAATTCAGAAAAAATTGTGAGCTCCAATGTAACCTTGAATATTTACGAGAAGCGACTCCCGAAAGGGTTGGAGGGAACCCAACGTTTTAGATACGCGACGCCTTATGAAATTTTGTCTTTGTATCAAAATGCAAAGAAAGAGTCCACATATTTTTGACAGTTTATAGTAACAAAATATGTTTAATTTTGTTGAGTGTAAGCTCAACAATTTTCAAGAAGATAAGTTCTTAAAACGTCTTCTAAAATAAAAGCAGATATAAATTATAACTTTTTAACACTGAAAATATTTTATACACTGCGTTATATTCAGCTGACATTAAAGTAAAACTTGAAGAAAAAATAATTTTGCAAGAGAGACACAGTGCGCAAGATGTACGGGAAACGTAGACAAAAAATGGCTGTAAAGTTTCTAAAAAGTATGTATAATATAAAGTTTGTGTCGACGAGCCGTAAGGGAGTAATAAAATTATAGAAGTTGTACATTTTAAGTGGATGATGTTAGTGAATTGTGGAGCTGTCTCGAGACAATCAGCACTTGGAATTACACGCGTAACTAGAAAAATGGTGGCGACGAGACGAGTACTTGTGGCTCTGATCACGTGCGCGATATTCATCTACGAATAATTGTGTGGAGTGATAAATTCTGTTACTAACTTATTTAAAAAACTTTGATGCCGAATATTAACTACAGTTTATTACTCAGTGGTGAGTATCAAGGAAATAATGAAAAAAAAAAAAAATTAAAGTTAATACGCCAACGAGATTAAGCTCTATAATGAGTGTCTTTCAACGTTAGTTCTAAACTTATAAAGGATTAAAAAACCTTAAATATAATTAAAACGACTGTTGAGATAAAGTAATTACCGTAGACTTAATCAAAATAAAGTGCTCAGAATATTAAACAACTTTATGTTTATTACAGTTCAGCTATCTTTTTGTAAGCTTTTTTAATTTGTAGGCCAACAAAGAAAATAAAATATCAAGTAGGCATCGTCACGTAAACTCCCGGATAAACACACGGAGGCTTTTTTATTTTACACACACATAGTTTATTCGTTACTTCCTTATACCACTGTGCACTGTGCTCAATGAAAACATACGGTAAAAGAGCCGTATAAAAACAACACAAACATGATAAGGGAGACTACACATTTGATCGAAATGTACAATTCGAAAGTAAACATTGGTTTAGTGGTCTAATGGTATCACTTGAAGTTACAATTAACTCAATTGTTTTATAATGTCTGACATTAATATCATTTTGGTGAAAACAGAAAAGTATTTTTTATTGACATTTTCATTAACCCTTTTTGGATTTAGAAACTGTATCTATTATACAATTATTATAAGTATGATTTTATGGTAACGCCTTAGTTTTGCCATCCAGCGCCGCAATGTGGTCAGTCTCACCTTTCCTCAGGAGTTAGACCTCAATGGTTAACAGGTTTTCTATATATTATTTTAAGTTTTGTTGTAAAAAAGTTAATGAATTTACAAAAAATCAAATGAAATATTATCATTTTATTTGCTATACAGTGTGATTATATTCCGTTCCATTAAATCTCTCATTAATGATTATGAGTATGAACATCTTTTGTATATATTTTAATCCACTTTGGTGTTTCCATAGAGTTTCGGCTAGTGTGTTGACACGCTAAGCAGGGTGAAGGCGTGAAAACTTCGGCCAGCGCCCGGTGTGTCGCATCTCGATCTAACGACACAATTTATACCTCCTCAGGGAAATTAATATCAGGTGTTAGAAACGACCAGTGTAGTGTTCACGGTCTCACCTTCAACAACAACCAACTAGTCAAATGATACTGCCTAATTAAACTGGGACTTTCAATTTTGTGCAAACAATTCAGAAGAAGGCGAGATTTTGCGTTTAAAAAGAAAAATCTGACTGCGGAACTATCTAGGCTTTAAACTACCAGAGGGCTTTGGGGCCTCCGATTTAAGGACCTGTCACACAGAACGCGGTCACGCGGTCATGACAGTTATATTAAATTCGACGTCGAGATTCATTGTAGACCATTTAAGTTGTAGAAAAGTAATTTGTCATTATTGCGTTTTTACTGATGAATTGTTGTCTGTAGAACCAACGCTGAGACTTGTGCTGAAAGTAGGCGGACGTTGCTAACACAGCGGCCTATCAATATACATTTAGTGTGGTGTGAGGCATTAATTCGTCTGCCTCTTTTCCTGCCTTAAGAAAGCGTGACAAAACCCGAGTATTTTGTCGCGACATGCAATGTTCTAATTCTTTACTTAGAGGTTGTTTTGTTTTTCCGCAATTCAAGTTTAAATCGATTAAAACTTTTAATCTGATACGAGCAACGGTTACTAAAGTTCAGGTGCTTGATTCTACTTGGGTAACAACTACTACTGCATTACGTAACGGTACGTTAAGGTTTTTTCAAATGAACTTCCTGCAATATTGTTCTTGAGCACTATAACCTGTTCTTATTCAAATATGGCTTAAATATTTAAATACCATGTCAGACACCATAGTCTGACAAACAATACAATGTGCTATTGTGTCTGCGGCCTGACGGTCAAAGTGTTAAAAGAGAGCTATCCGGTCAAGGTAGGCAACGTCACCAACATTGCCAACAGGCAATGTTGGTGACGTTGCGAAGATGTATTTATCATTCTAGCTTATATTTATCATTCCTTTCTAAAATCACAAGCAATTTAAGCTGTTACAATTTAAAGTTATATGCGTCTAGTGAAAAATGAAAAGCAGAAATTACGCCTAAGTGTGATGGATATTTATATTAATACCCTTGCGTTTTTTACTAGAATTGAAAAACGTAGTTAAGCAATAGAGTCTTTTACAAACTTATTTGAGAACTTGCCAGACGTTTAAAATAATTAAGACGAAGTACGTTGTTCTATAAGACAGGGGCGCAAAAGTTTATAAAAGCAGGTGTGAGTAACATTTGATAACGCGATATGAATATTTAATTGTAATTTTGAGGCACGCCGTGTCTGTGAGATAATAAAGTAGATTATACCTTCGGAATTCTGTTAACATTATAAGAGGATTATGCAATCTATTTTAAATCTTAAGCAGTTGCTTTAAAACAAAATGTTTGGTGTAATCTTTTTACTTCAATATAAATTAATCATTCTTGTCCTCGATACTGAGTACGTCAATTGGTTACTCTACATTCGTCAACATACACAATAGTCAGTTCCGGGTACTTTTAATAATTCACCACATATCCTATTTTGTCGGTGAATGTTCATCTAGGATGGTCCCTTCTGTCGTCTACTTCATTTTCGCTCGATGAACTTTTTTGTTACTTACTCTTTTTTCATCCGTCGTTTCGATATGCCCGAACAACTACATTCCACCATTACTCTAACTACAATTGTTGTCAGTAATATTTTTGTGTATAACAGTAAATCATAAGCAACATTTGTCTAGTGGCTGACTGGCCTGTTGGTCTAGTGGTTAGTGACCCTGACTGCTAAGCCGGAGGTCGTGGGTTCGATCCCCACCTAGGACAAATCTTTGTGTGATGAGCATAAAGATTTGTTCTGTGTCTGGGTGTAATTTATCTATAATATGTATGTATTTACAAAAAAAAATGTATTTAAGTAGTATATCAGTTGTTTAGTACCCATAACACAAGCAAATATAATTGCTTACTTTGGGACTAGATGACGCTGTGTGGTAGAATATTATATTAGAATATTATTTCTTTTCTACAAAAATAGTCTCTATAATAGAGTTATTCTATTTAATTTAAAAGTCAGTATAAATAAAACTAGACAGAAAAATACACAATGGGCTTTAACACTGAGATATACAAGGCAGCCCGCCATATTGCATTACAATTATGCCGACATGACAATGTGAGCGACAAATTATATTTCTGTAGCGCGGTGTGAGCCTCCGTGGGGATTACTGCGCCCTACCCCGAGACAAAGTGACAGGTGCGCCTTTATTCCCCCAAATGATCTGTAATTCAGTTTTGAATTTCGTAAGAAAACAAATCTCCATACCCACGAGACGATATTATACGCAAAAATGAAGCGATAAAAATACTATCACAAAAATGTTTTGTCTCCGAGGTATACGGCGGGGTAACGGCCCACTGTGCGGGGACATGCTTTATTGAATTGTAAATATTGATAGCTCAACCAGTAATTAATCTCTATATTGAAACATGGAATGGGTATGGTCTGAATTTATTTTAAGACATGTACGTAGCCATTACAATATTATGGTTATGGTATAATTATATTATCGACTTTACATTACAAAAATACATAAAACGCAATTCACATAGATGAATTTGAGCACTGGCGGCCAGTGGTGGCTGACCTCAACGAAAACCAATAAAGCATAAAACCATGTTGAACTATTAATGAAAAGATTACGCATTTTTTGATGAAATTTAGGATCAATAGTAAGCTTTACAAAAGACAACTCTGATGCTTTTAATGAAGATTACACACACAACAAAATATGGAACATTCGTACCTTATATGATTCCTAAGACTAATACTGAGGCTAAAAGCGATCCATAAGTTATCCATAAAAATTATCATAGAACAGTGTAAAGAAAAAGAATGTTCTTTTAAACGAGTAAAGAGTGAGAAGCTATCTATTTACTTTCAAACTAAAAATCACGATAACTTGAACAATTTTAAGTTCCATTAAATTTGTGCGAAGCTAATCTTCTAACAAAGTAGGTGTTTGTTTTCCAACTTGAGGTACGCAAGTGTAGTTAAGAGGTATCAGTACTTCGCACGTCATTACAAGTTTTAACGCGTCTTAGTTACCGAGTCGACTCGGGCACTACGCCTTTACTACAGTACTGCTTTTATTAGGGTAATTTTTTTAAAGATTATTATACGAATAGTTGAAGTGTTTTTTTTTCCGACAACGTCAGCGCTTGTGAACAAGCCTTGTGTCGCAGGGGTCTTTACAAACATACAATTAATGAACACAAAGTACAACCAAATTCGAAATAAATTTCTATCAATGACACAAATATTTTCTTCGCGTGAAAATCGAACCCACTAAACTCTCTGCGACAATGTTAGTTGCGAGGTAAACATCATATCCGCTACGCCACAGTGACAGTCAACCAGTAATAATTTCAGAACACATACATACTAAATAAATACGTAATCTAGACTAGATAACCTCACAATAACATTGTTGTACCAAACCTAAAAGTTTCATGTAATTTATTCTCCAGCTGTAAATTAGTTCAGCCTAAAACTGAACCAGCAGATTTGGTCAGTTTTTAACCAGATTCGTGAACGTTGTTCTAGAAAGGCAGCAATCTACTAATAGCAAGAGATAATAAGTGGTAGCAACGAAGTTAAATAATTAGCACAAGCGCAGCTCGTAGGAAGCACGGTGCATGATTGACAAACCGAGCAGCCGACGTAATTAGTTCACTGAATACACTTGCTGCGCCGACACTACTCACACCGCACCGCCCTGTCACGTTGTTGACTAACCTGCACTCAATGATATTGTATATCATTGCCTGCACTATAAAATAACATGTAGTTTCCATTATTTTTGGGAGATGTAAGGCATTGCAACCCCTGCTCAAATTGAGCCCGCTTGGAGAAGTAGCTCCCTCCTACAGAATACCACCACCATTATGTTTTTTGTGTTGTGTGCCTGTTGGTAAGTAGTGGTGTCCAGAGCTCATTGGGGAGAGAAAGGATTTGATGGGTTGACAACCGTTTTGATGAAATTAACATATAAGCATTCAGTAGCACCAAGTGCGCTGCCAAAGAACGTTGATAATCAATCTACTATTTTATTCATTTGTTTGCTTTGCTATTTACTTTGTGTTTTAAAATAGTCATCTCTTCCATGATTTACACCGATAATTCTGATTGCACGGATTTTATTTGAATCCACATTAGTAAAATCCGAACAATCTCTATTCCTAAATAGAATCCGGTATTAGTATGTAGGATAAATTAATGTATTACACCATTTTAGATAGTTTACCTGAAATGATTTAGTCATACAGACAGATTTGTTTATTATATGTATTGGGTTATTGCATATCTTTAGTAGCATCGCTGTTACTATCACCAGTTTAAGGTAACGGGAGGGATCTGCATCCACCCAGTATACTCATATTTTCTAAAGTGCTCTCTCAGCGAGCTATAAGCGATTATATCAAAAGCCTTATTTTAACATCATAACTTACTCAAATGCTTTCATCAGTTTCTTTAGCACCAAAAAGCACTCACACCATAACCATAAAGCCAATTTCAAATCAGCTACAGGAAATAATGAAATGTTAGCAGACATTACGCTGCGGTGTGAGAGTGTGCCATTTCCCAGTGTGTTCGTATTCAAGCAGCATTACACATACATGGACGGCGGCATAAATCGCTCGCTTTGCATACATTGCGCGCTGAGTGCAACGCTCTGTTTCTCTAAGCGGAGCCCGCGTTTTAATGCACGTAATCATATCGTTTTGTACGTGTGTGTGTTGTTGTATCATCAGTTGTATTTAAGTAAACATGCCACTGATTAATTTTGTTTGGCTTCTAAAAATTTAGTTTATAAAAAAATTAAAAATGTAGAGAAAGTGTAACACTGTGTTGGTTTGTTTGCTATTTCATCTTTCGTTTTCTCTGAGTAACAGAACAACACGATTTTCGCTTAAGAATAGTTGGTATATTGAAAAGTGAAATAATGCATACCTACGGGTACGAGGGAGAAGCTAAAGGCAGAAGCTTGTATTTCTATAAGTGGAACTAGTTATTCAGTTATCTTTTCAATAACTCTATTTACGAGAATTTATTTTAGAAAGACTCAAAATAAGCTTAGTTTCGTTAATTGGTGGCACATTATTTATACAAATATAATATTTGTTCTCAAAATAGATGAAAATAGATGGATGGAAGAATTATTGGTCGTACTATAGGAGCAAGTGATGCTGTGATCTCCATTTTCACTAAGCGACACGTATTAATGAAGAATAATAATTATGTCTATTGATATTTAAGTGGTGTATTTCTGCGCCGGTGTAACACAAAGTCGGTACCAATGTTGTTCGCTTTCAATAAGGGACATTAATTGTTCTGCGACATAGATGTGCGCTGTCGCGCGACTATAAAATACATAATGTCTGGCGACAATTTCGCATTTTTTTTTGTATGTATAATTTTAAGCGATGGTGGCTGAATGGATAAGGGACCGGCGTGCAAATCACGCGGTCTGAGTTCGATCCCGACCGGCAGTACCAATGTGGATTCCACTTTGTGGAATTTATATGTACTACTACTAGTCAAGTGACTTACCATCTGCTAACGGTGAAGGAAAACATCGTGAGGAAACCCGTATGTGGGTTTCCTCACGATGTTTTCCTTCACTAGACCTAGAAGACCTAGAAGAAATTCTATGAATATGTCTGATCCACCAACCCGCACTAGGCCAGCGTGAGTGGATTATGGCCTAAACCCTCTCAGCTCTCTAGTTAGAGGAGAGGAGACCCGAGCCCAGCAGTGGGACTTAATGGGTTGCTGATGATGTATAATTTTGATAATAATTATGAAGTAAAATCTCTAAAGAAGCGAACAGGATAAGTTTAAAAAACGCAAGTAACAATAGTAGATGAACAGAAAGCCAATTAAGTAAGTTGATGAGACGTGGCAACTGTGAATATGAGAGTTGTTAATACCGGCTTTGTTCCGCGGCACATCCGCATACACCTTGATTAATCATCTAACTAAGACGGTTTGTTCTAACTTCTCTCTGCGGTTACGTAAACTTACTGTACCGACTAGGCGGATGAGATGCTTGATGAAACGTGTGGATCATGTACTTGTACTTTAAATAACTTAGAATAATAATCAATATTTTATCTACATATAATGATTCATTAAGTAATTACCATGTCTATGTGTTATTTCTATTTTCAGCAAAAAATTTGTAATCCTATATAAACTTTAGTTGGCATAGATACGTATTATGACGACAAAAAGGTGCAATTAAGGTATTTTTAGTTAGAAAATGTTCAATAAGGTAGAGTAGGCATAGTAGACCGCACCCGGCGCCCCTCATCACGACTGACCTTATACCGTCATCGACAAATTGTGCGCACAATACCTTCTAGCGCGTTTATATATGTATACACTTGTACCTTCGTTATTTAAGAATCGGTAACCCTTTCGATATTCGCTTGCCCCTATCACACACTTTATTTTTTGTTTTATATTAAACTTAAACAGGATAAATGTATGTTACTAGAGCGATCCGTGTATTCATCATTACAGTCCATGTATTAATATGCTGAAAATTATGTAGTTGCATTGCTCTTTTGCATCGTAAAAGAATCACAAACAACCTAAAAACACAAACGCAAAAAATTAATTCAATTGTCAGCTAAACTTTTATGTCACGTAAACACCTTCATGTGCTAAAACAACCAATTGTCAAAAAGACAGTGAAACACTCAAAGCATGTACACAAGTGCAAAGGTATATAATATACACGAGTATATCTCACAAACGGGTGTTCGCACTCAATCGCTTATAGTCAGAGTTACGCACTCGCTCATCAAATGTTGGCCCACTAGCGGATAGTTCGCCCATCTAACCTACGATACCAAACTATTCCCATGTGAGAACCGTTTGGGTTGGGTCTTAGCCATGAGTGGCAGCGAAAGCGAACTTCATATTTTATTTTCATTTATTTGTTATACCGGCTGTATCTGTTTTATTTCAATTATGTTAAGCGATTAGTAGATAACTAATGGACAGTAACTTTTTTATGATCTGTTTACTAGATTGGTGTTTAATTTCAGTTTTTGTTTTATTGTTATTTATGTATGGATTTCAAAATGCAAGTTTTGAAAATATGTAACTAATATTATAAATATGATTCATTAAGTTATACAGTTGATTTTTTGAACACGAATGCTATACTAATATTGCCATAAACGAAAGCGGGTATTCCCACTATCGCGTCCTCTCATCACTCAATTCGTGAGCCAACCCAAGACAATAAATGAATAGCAATCGCGAAGAGATTATAGCAATTGAGAAGGGCAAAGTTGTGCGCTCACTACAACTTGTAGGCTTGTGACGTAATGTGGCACTGAATTAGTGACGTAAGGTTACTACTACTCTACTGGTACTAGCGTGTTGTGAGTAGGGACGTGCCGACAGTGCGGAGCGGCCCCAGTCTGTTTACTTTGTTAGTTATCGGAAGCGTTAGTTTTATTTGTTTTATTATTGTTCGTTTGGAAAGAGACACTATATTATGACAACGTCTTAACTTTGACGCAGATTATATTTGGAATCGACGACCGACGACCTAGTAAATGTTGTGGGTGGCTGTTGGATGCGGGCGGCACAAAGTTGTTCAGCAGTGAAAGTGGTTGGGCTGATATGATGATGGTGATATTTGATGAATGAATGAAATCATGTGAATTTTGATACGCAGATAAGTTATAATATTCTAATCAACAGCCAATTTTCACAAAATTCAGATAGGTTACAAACTCTATTTAGTTAAATTTCTCATGTATTTCAAACATGATATGCTCTTTAAACTCAGTATGCAGCTTGCATTCTAACACAATTACCCGAAGTTATTCAACAAAAACTTAAAATACAATTTACTTTCATATCACCGTCCGCTTGTAACCCGAGAAAATAGTGAGACAATTTCTGAAATTGTGTAATCAGAGTGTTCGGGACGAACGGACAGACAATATGGCTGCTTTAACATAAATACTTATATACTTGCCGTTTAGGAGATAACGCAATAACAGATGGACGATATAAGGCTCGAATATTTACACATGGTGACTACTATGTCATATGAGCGCGACATTTATGAATAAGTCTCATTTTCACAGAAGTTGTTATTAATATTTTGAAAACCTCATAATAATATGGACACGATATTGCGTTAGAATATTCGGTAATATTGTAATATTTTATACATATTGTGCCTTACCTCTACCATATTAAAGGAATGACTTTACTATACATATAAGAGCTTTTTATATTTAAAATGAAAATTTTATGAAAAACTTACTATATAATCGCTGTGCATGGTCCTTCTTCAAACGAGGTTTATAGAGAGCTATCCTTTCACGTTAAGCACCGGTTGGCTGTGTCGCTTACATTACTAACGTCTATGAGTGGTGCTTACCACTTATTACCCAATGGGCCGCTTACTCGTCTGTTAACTGTTAAAGTTATTAGAAAAATCAGATTATTGGTTTGGAATCGTGTATATTTTCCCATTTTTTTCTATTTGAATATAATGCCTACGAATATTATTTCACATCATCATTTTAAACCTTACTGTCCCACTGCTGGGCACATACAATTCATAATTATAAAATAAACCGCATCAAATTCTGTGTAAAACTTACACCACAGACCTCGTGATATTTACCCGGCACGGATCTAAACTATACTATCTAAACTATAATAGTAAATATTGATTATACCTTGTATACAATCCCAATCAAATAATATATATATATACAATGTTTTCTGGCATTACGAAATTAAACTTTATTACATCCATAGTGACGATGTAGGTATTTTTAAGGTTTATTTTTTCTCAGCATTACTTCTTGCACTGTTAATGATAATAAACAACAATTATTATTTGAATTCACACATTTCATTTTTATTTTAGTAAAAATTTAAGAGTGTTTATTCTCTATTCCATTCTAATACACTGAATAAATCACTTAATCTCCAACATACCTATCTAGGTATATTGTCTCGAGAAAAGCAGTCAATATTATATTTTCTCATTAAAAAGGGGTTATGACGTAAAATATGTAAGTATAACTTATTTCAAAATTAAATCCCGGGAACTTTAGGAACATACAATTAACAAATAATAACTACACCCAAACTCGAAATAAATATCTATGAATCACACACCTTATTAAATTGGAGAGGGCACAGAGAGCGGTGTTAAAGGTTACCAGGAAACCTTTCAGATATCCGACTGCAAACCTATATGCAAACTGTAGGGTTCTCTCGGTCCGACAACTGTTTGTCCTGAAAGCTATTCTCAGAAAACACCGGGATGTGCCTCTGCCAGACCCTAGTAAACGCAGCTTATCATCTGTATGCCCACGTGTGTCATGTAGAACCTCCTTCGCTAGAAGACAAACGCGTAGTATAAGCGCTAAATTATACAACAATATAAATAAAAAAATTAAAATAGTTAGAATGAGTAGACAACAAGTTAAAACTAATGTTACAAATTGGCTTCTACAATTAAACTATTAATCAACCGAAGACTTATTCTCTTTCATAAAATAACTCCCACTTAAATAGAATCAACCACACACACACACACACACAAACACACACACACAATCACAAACTCACACAACTCACACGATGTATGTATTACAATTGGTATTAAAAAGCATAACCAAATTATATAAATATAAAAATGCGACCATATGTACAAACAGTACTGTCTACCTTTTGTGTGACTGAACACTGTTTCTCAAGATACAGACTTCTAGTCTAGTTTGGGAATCAGGATCAGCAACTATTTGTTAAATATATAATAACCTTAATTGTGTCTTCATAATTGTAACTATACTTTACCGTTTGTGACAATAAACAATTTTTATTTTTTATTTATTTACCTATTAATATTTGTCTTATGTGGGAATAGAAGCCACGTCACTCGGCTGAGTGATGTAAATAATATAACTATATAAGTGCAGAGGCAACCACGAGATTCTACACTGTAACGAACAAATACGAACAATAACCGACAATTTCCGATCTTTGTTTCGCTTACAACTGAATTTACGGCGCAACTATAAATATTAAAACTTGTTTTTGCTTTGACAATGTATTTTTTTTATTGAACCGCCAATTTCAGCTAAATGGCTTCTCAAAAGCTGCTGATAATGCCAATATCCTGTAGTTATTTTAAAAAATGGATACTTTTTTTCAACTTAAATGAACCTGAATGTTTAAGTTTGTTCACTAAGAAAGTCAAAGGTGAAATTATTTTCATATAAATATATTGCAGTGGTTTATTTTAACTTTTATGATTCTAATAGTTAGCAAATCTTAAGTTAAAATAGGAAAAAAAATTGTATTTGGAGAAGAGATGAGAATTCCTCGTATTACCTAGCCAACGATGCCTATAAAAAAGCTGACTATTTGGGAGAAATAGAAAAAGCATCATGGGCTCTTGGTGTTTCAGTATTTTAGAAAAAAAATGACTTCAAAACGTGTTGAACTCTACTTGAGACAAACAAATTGGTATTTATATAAACATTTTTAGTTTTACATATAGAATAAAAGTTAAAAAAAAATGAAATTGTATTCTTAATTTATGTTGATTTCCACCGAGCCAAAATTGTATTTTCGATTTAATTCTAAACGTATTAAGGTACCCACAGGACAGGCTTGCCTAGTGTGGGCCAATGGATACTATGTGTGATGGTGTACTATTTTGGTTAATAAATTATTTTTATTTATTTTTTAACCTAAAAAAACTCTCTGCTCTGTGTGCAAAATATATTGAAATTTGGCTCAGCCATAAAATAATCAATTAAATTCCTACCAAAAACTTAAAATTATCTCAAGTCAAAGTCTATCCATCAAAACTACATATAATATCTAACTATAACCTAAGCGCCACGCACCATTAAAATACACTATGGTAAAAGCTGAACCATCTTGCTTTTATTTATAAATATATATTAAATCCACACGGTACCGAAAGTTGGACGACACGCGACGTTCAAAAGAAAGACAAAAAAGGGATAGCCGTTTATAATATACACATAAGCTCAACTAAATAGAAAGGGTGCAAAGAAATACTGTCGTAGCAAAAAATTCACATCATAGTGTGGGTTTATATGAACCCATGTCGGGGTGGACGGACAGACGCACCGACAGATTAACAGTACAGTGTGTAGCCGACAATGAAAACGAACATGAGCCTTTGTGTATTTAAATGTTGTACGACAGGTGACTTTTTAGACACGTGTAATGACTTCAAGGAGTTTGTTCTAGTTGCTACTGAGGTTTATCAAGCAATTTTGACCTTTATGCTGACTTATTTTAAGAGAATATATAGGATTATGACGTAAATTAACTTCAAAATGTTTGAGGTGAAGGAAATGTTTTGTTGTTTGTATTTAATTAAAATTAATTTACTTATACTCCTTAATATTTCAGAGTAGTTTTTTATAATATGTTTTTCGCTGGATGCTTATATTATAATTAAGTACATTGTACTAATGATATCTCGTATATGTAATTTATGTTTGTGGGTTTAATTAGGTAACTGAAACGAGTTTCCCTAGATATTTTTGAATTTCTAAGTTTAGGTTAGACTTACGTTCTTATGTTTCTGAATAATGAGTAAACATGAATAGATTATGGCGTTGGGAAATTACGTGGGTTACTATGTTAAGAAAAGACGATGCGAGCGAAGACGCTTGTACAAAGGTGAAAATATTTGAAAGTTATATTAAGTAGTCAACTTGTATTAAAACTTTTACATTAGGTCTATCAAAGCGTGACTTAGTTTGTTTACGTATACACAAGCGTATTAATGGATGAGTGTTGGGGCGAGGCGGGACGAGGTAAGGCAAGGCAAGGCGAGGCGCGGCGTATGCGCGACGTATGCGTTACACTATGTGCAAGGTTCAGTTGACTTGCTTGCAACTTGCAATAAAACTTGCCTCCGGGGAAGGAAGGCTACGCGTCCGTGGTACAAGCCACTGGACAACAGAGAGTTATAGATATTAATTAGAAACAACGTTTTATGAATAAATGGTTGGAAATGTGCTTGGCTAATGGTAATAGACTCACCCCCTATTACATGGGACCCCTATAACATACAAAATCTTACATTCATACATATAGATCACACTTCTTTCCCAACAGAGGGGTAGGCAGAGACTATTTCCTTCCAAACAAAACAAACTCTTAAACTTTATAATATTATTATTAAATTTATATAATATTAAATTTCTGATAAAAAAATCCAACAAATTTTGCGTATAAAATCGCTACCTCTTATAACTTAAGATGAGTAACAGGGACATGAACTCAAAAGCGCTGTGTGCAGGCCCAAGTTGGGCGGAAAACTTTCCAGTCGCAAGGCACACCTCCCTAATTGGGTAAATATACGAGTCGAGCAAAGTGCCCAATTCTTAGACAAATGAGTTCCTTCATTGATATCATAATAAAAGCCTTCAAGTGACCTGCGACTTTGAATTGAACAGTTAATCTAAAATATCTCATAGAAATCTGGGAAACTGCAGCCAGATCAAAACAAGAACCCTTACAAATTGCTCAAAATAAAGTTATCAAAGTCCTTCTCAATTATAGTCGGCTAACAAATGCACTACATATATAGAAACTAAATTATTTAATATACATACATATATAGATCACGCCTCTTTCCCAACAGAGGGGTAGGCAGAGACCATTTCCTTCCACTTGCTACGATTCTGACTATTTAATATATTATATATTATATACTGATTATTTAATATACAACAACTTTATCAATTTACAACATGCTTACTGGTAAGAAAGATAATAACTCGACAAATGCAAATAGAAATCATACCAACATTGCCTTACAAACATAAACAAACTTATTTTAAAATCTCACAGAACTGAGTGCGGTAAAACCAATATTTTGGTTGAGGGAGCACAATTGTACAAAAAATTACCAAACTTTATTAAGGACTCCAAATCAAGTTACATATTTGAAAAAGATTAAGAAAGTACATATACAGGGTGTATACGACGATACGACATTAAATGATAAGGCAGCCAGTGTTAACCCTTAAAAACATATTCTAATAAAAATAATTAAAAAAAAAGCAGGTTGCTTTAAATTGTGAACAATTGTGACATAAAGAAAGTACATTTGCGTCTAAACTATTGCAAATTTCTGTTTAATTTTTTTGGTAAAGCCTTCTAACATGACATGCTTCACGTGGTTTCATTTAATGTCGTACCGTCGTATACATCCTGTATAGTGGATAATTTCTAGTTATTTGACATACCTACCTACATTTTATAAATCAAATCTCTGTAGCAAATAAATTGAAATACACACTTCTAGTTATAAGACACACTATTATGAAAATTCATTTTAAGCGAACTATATATATGTTATTTATGAGAAATAAAGTCGTTAAACCTAATGTGGATTAAAAATTTGAATTTATCTGAGATCACAAGCGAACACCATGAACCAGCTTGTATTTAATTCAAGTATCATGAAAAGGAAAAGTTCTAAACTGAATATAGGAAAATCCTTAAGTTAACAGTTTAGGTTTAACAGTACCATATTTATTTCAGACAAGAAAACCAATACTTTAATCAAAACTCATTTAAATCAACACAGTGGTAGTCTAGTGCGTCACTTTACACGCTAGACGCTACCCAAATTGTTACAGAATATTGTACATAACTATCGGCGATTAAAAAGAGTGGCTTGAGTTTCTTACCAGTTCTTATCTTGGTGTTTATCCCTTCATTTAGTCCCGTGTTGCCTTAGATCGATGCAAAATGTTACTTAAACCATCAATAATCCTTAGGAGTCCTTCTCTAGATAAAAGCCAGTGACGATGGTAATCTCTGAACTATCACTCGTAAGGCCAAAGAAGGCTCAAAGAAAAGTTTCGCACAAATGTCTTACTTTTAAAAATAATCCTTCTAGTTTTCTTAAATTTTTAAATCGTTAAACTTTTCTCTCTGTGTCCTACTACTCATTATATATACTTTCCCCGCATCCTAGAAGTACACATTAATTACGCAAAAAGTCTGTAACGTTATTCAAAAAGTTAAATCAATAAATTGTACAATCTGAAACGCTATTGTATATAAAACAACTATTTTAGCGTCGCAGGTAAACACCGAGGCCGCGCCAACACTTAAAATTCAAACACTTGGCTCCGAAACAAATCCTTTGACAACTTGCTTGCTTTTATAACACGCGAAAATTAACTTTAATACCATTATAATAAAGTGCAATGGGGTTGAAACGTTAACGTTTTAAAGTTTTACAAGCGTTTTTAATAATGTGCGGGACATGTAAATTCGGGTGAAGTTTTCCAATAAAAGTTGCAACGGTGTTCGAGTGTGCTGCGCACCGCCCATTATGCTACGGCGTAGTTCGTTGCTACGTATTCACGTAGCACTTGTTACGGTTCGTAGCAAAATGTGCATAGGTTTTATTGTATAGTATTAAATACTACGCATTATAAGCGACTTTTTAATGATCTTCTACTGAATTGTGTGATATACAGTTCTATTTTAATATAGGAATAGAAAAAAACAAAAGACGTACTAAATTATAATTATAATATAATATAATAATAATATAATAATATTCTACCACGTTTACACAGCGCCATCTAGTCCCAAATTAAGCAATTATATTTGCTTGTGTTATGGGCACTAAACAACAGATATACTACTTAAATACTTTTTTTTTTGTAAATATATACATATTATAGATAAATTACACCCAGACACAGAACAAACCTTTATGCTCATCACACAAAGATTTGTCCTGGGTGGAGATCGAACCCACGGCCTCCGGTTTAGCAGTCAGGGTCACTAACCACTAGACCAACAGGCCAGTCAATTATATTATACAATGATATTGTATGTTAATTTTTTAACATACAATGTCATTGATATAATACATCAGTTCAAGACGTCACAAAGCTTGACACGAGTATTCAGAATTATTATGCTTTTATTTATTTAATATATTGTAACGTCACTTCACATAACATGACATTATTTTTTCCGGAGTAGACAGAAGTACATCAAACCTACATTTAGCCAGCTATATTTGGTCTCATATAGGCTTGAGCCTTTTGTAAATAATATATAAATGATGGAATTCCATTATATTAGTTAAAAATTGTGTGGTGACGGGGCTTAAGAATACATGGGTCACCACTCCATCTCGTTCCTAGGATGTCGTAAGAGGCGACAAAGGGAAAATCGCGCCACAACACCTGCGCTAGAGAAGGAAAACTCGAAACAAAACCCTGTACCAACCCGTCTGGCCAGCGTGGTAACAGTAGGCCAAATCACCACCTACATGAACGACACAAACAAAAAACGGCCCCCAGTACCCGGCAGCCCCGCCAGCCCAGGCCAAGGTAGCGGCGTGGGATATGGCGGGGCAGGGGGTGCTAAGAATCCCCGGCACGGATATGGCTACCACCATCGACGACGACTTGCCCTGGCAACATACAACGTTAGAACGCTGCGGGCCGACGAGAAAATAGTGGAGCTGGAAGAAGTAACAAGGCAGTTACGCTGGGATATAATAGGGTTGTCAGAAGTCCGAAGAAAGGGACAGGACACGATAACCTTGAACTCGGGTAACTTGCTATACTACCGGGGGGATGAACAGCTATCCCAAGGTGGTGTCGGGTTTATCGTCCACAAGTCCCTCGTCAACAACATTGTCGAGATTGACAGTGTGTCGACCAGGGTTGCGTACCTGATACTCAGAATGTCTAAAAGATATTCGTTGAAGGTTATCCAGGTCTACGCCCCGACATCGACACATCCAGACGACGAAGTGGAGGAGATGTATGAGGACATATCCAAGGCCATACACTCCTCCAAAACACACTTTAACGTCGTGATGGGGGACTTCAATGCGAAATTGGGCACAAGATGCGGTGATGAGCTGAGGGTGGGGCAATTTGGAGTAGGTCAACGGAACTCCAGGGGGCAAATGCTAGCCGACTTCATGGAGAAGGAAGGCCTCTTTATGATGAATTCCTTCTTCGAAAAGCGGCCCCACAGAAAGTGGACCTGGATGAGTCCGGATGGTTGTACCAAAAATGAGATCGACTTCATCATGTCGACAAAGAGGCAAGTGTTCGATGATGTCTCTGTGATCCACTCGGTGAAAACCGGTAGTGATCACCGTATGGTAAGAGGCACATTAAACCTTGACCTCCGATTAGAAAGGCGTCGACTGTTGAAGTCCACGCTCCGACCTACAACCAGCCACATCCAAAACCCCGAAAGCTTTCAGCTCGAGCTCCAAAACCGCTTCGAGTGTCTTAATTTCGCTACAGTGGATGATACCAACGACATGTTTGTGGAAACTGTCCATACGGTTGGGTCCAAATTCTTCAAGACCCGCCGTACAAATAGAACCAAAATGATCTCGGACTCGACCTTAAGACTCATGGAAAAACGGCGGGACCTTAGGCTGCAGTCTTCGAGTGACGCATTGTCATGCCGAGGGCTCAATAGACAGATCTCGAAATCACTAGCACGCGACAGACGTCTCTTTAATACTCAGCGTATTAAAGAGACAATAGAGCGGAACCAAGGCTCCAAAGTGTTCGCAAAAGATCTGTCTATTGGGCAGAGCCGGCTGACAAGGCTGAAAACCGAAGACGGTAGCATCGTCTCGTCCAAACCCGAGGTCTTAAGGGAGATAGAGAAGTTCTATGGACAGTTATACACGTCAACATCGAAATCCGTTGGCAGTCCAGCGAAAGATCCAAGAGCTAGACTGACTCGACACTATACCGAAGATATCCCGGACGTCAGCCTGTACGAGATTAGTATGGCTCTGAAACAGCTCAAAAACAACAAGGCGCCTGGTGACGACGGAGTTACGACTGAGCTTCTGAGAGCGGGTGGAAAACCGGTACTTAAAGTCCTCCAGAAGCTCTTTAACACCGTCATACTCGAGGGCAACACGCCACAGGCATGGCACAGGGGCGTGGTGGTACTGTTTTTCAAGAAGGGTGATAACACTCTTCTTAAAAATTACAGGCCCATCACGCTGCTGAGCCATGTCTACAAGCTGTTTTCAAGAGTCATCACGAATCGTCTCACGCGCAGGCTCGACGACTTCCAGCCTCCCGAACAAGCCGGTTTCCGAAGAGGCTATAGTACCATAGACCACATACATACGCTGCGGCAGGTTATACAGAAGACTGAGGAGTATAACCGGCCACTATGCTTAGCGTTTGTGGACTATGAGAAAGCCTTTGATTCGGTGGAAACATGGGCAGTGCTACAGGCACTCCAGAGGTGCCGAATTGACCACCGGTATATCGAGGTGCTGAGGTGTTTGTACAGAAACGCCACCATGTCTGTTCGTCTCCAGGATCGGAGCTCGAAACCGATCCAACTGCAGCGAGGTGTGAGACAGGGAGATGTCATATCTCCGAAACTGTTCACGGCTGCATTGGAAGATGTATTCAAGCTTCTGGACTGGAACGGATTCGGCATCAACATCAACGGCGAGTACATCACCCACCTTCGGTTTGCCGACGATATCGTGGTCATGGCAGAGTCACTGGAGGACCTTAGCACAATGCTCGGTAGCCTCAATAGAGCTTCCCAACGGGTGGGGCTTAAAATGAACATGGACAAGACGAAAGTTATGTCTAATCGCCATGTAGCCCCCGCCCCTATTACTGTGGGGAGCTCTAATCTCGAAGTTGTTGACGAATATATATACCTAGGACAAACGGTCCGGTTAGGTAGGTCCAACTTCGAGAAAGAGGTTAACCGCCGAATCCAACTCGGCTGGGCAGCGTTTGGGAAGTTACGCACTGTTTTCTCGTCCAAAATACCCCAGTGTTTGAAGACAAAGGTCTTCAACCAATGTGTGTTGCCAGTGATGACCTACGGAACTGAGACGTGGCCGCTAACTATTGGCCTTATCAGAAAGCTTACTGTCGCCCAGCGAGCCATGGAAAGAGCTATGCTCGGAGTTTCCCTGCGTGATCGAATCAGAAATGAGGAGATCCGCAGGAGAACTAAAGTTGTCGACATAGCTCACCGAATCGCATCGCTAAAGTGGCAGTGGGCAGGGCACATAGCTCGTAGAACTGATGGCCGATGGGGGAAAAAGGTTCTCGAGTGGCGGCCACGTATTGGAAGGCGCAGCGTGGGACGGCCCCCCACCAGATGGACCGACGACCTGGTCAGGGTGGCGGGCGGCCGTTGGTTGCAGGCGGCACAGGACCGTTCGCAGTGGCGTAAATTAGGTGAGGCCTATGTTCAGCAGTGGACGTCGTTGGGCTGATATGATGATGATGATGAGTTAAAAATTGCAGTAAAATATCATCAAACTAACTTCTAAAATTTCAAGTAAAAGTTAGTATTATAACGTTTGTTCACAATGTAAACTTCTTTGCATTTAGTGAACTGTGCCGGCACTATTCTCTCTGCTCACACCCCAAATGACTGCAGTTGTTGTAGTAACTTGTAGTAGCTTTTGAACTATTCTGCTATTACTACTGTTTTGGTATTATCGTTTTAGAACTGAACAACTTATAAAGTCGACAGCAGAACTTTTATAATATATACATAGTAGGCACATATTCATAGGTAAAGCAATGTTCTGCAAGGACAGTACATAGATAGGTGACCGTTTGCGGCTGAGAAAGAGAGTCTTCGTGCTTCGTAACGTACGTAAGCCACAAACATAAAATAACAGAAGCATTAGGTAACATCACGGCTTGCTTCCCAGGAAATGACGGGTGAAGATAGCATTAAAGTTATTTAGCATGATTGTGTTAATTTACAAACAAAACTAATATCTTTTTTTTTCATAATGGTGGTAAAAAATCTTCCGGCCCACCTCAATAAGTGGTTAAGTTACCATAGACTAAAGTCACCAATACCAAGAGCATCTCATGCGTTGCCAAGCTTTTAAAACCCCTCTTCTCCTGAATGAGCTGTGAATACCACTTCTCTCCCACTGGAACACAACAAAACCGAGGTATTCCCCAAGCGGGTGGCTCAGATTGAGCTGAGGATATCTCTCTTCAAATAATATAAACTGTGCAAATATGAGCATTTTGTTAGATTTTCAACAATGAAAATAAAATGTAATTCTGTGTAAGACACATTGCAGTCGGTAAAGAAGTTCCGCGTTTGTGCTGCACGTGCCTACTGCACATGCACAATGCCTCGTTCTAACTGACTGGTTACTAGCACTTGAATCATATGAAAGAGACAAGGCTCCCAGATGTGTGGTACTCGCAACTTAACATTCTCTTGTTTTGCCTCTCCATTAATACAATGACTACGTGAAATGTCACAAATTAATGATGATAAATTACGACCAAGTACTATCTCCTGAAACGTAGGCCTAAGACTGGCTAAGTTCAATAATTACTATCAATCCTTAAATTTAAAAAAATACTTTAATAAATTATTTTTACATTACGAGTAACTAGCGTAAGCATTCGGGACTTCCAACCAGGTTTCAGTCCAGTAAGGGAACCATCTTTAGGGCGAGAGCGCAAAATTCATTCATTCTTAGCTAATTAATAATAATATTCTACCACATTCACAGAGCGCCATCTAGTCCCAAAGTAAGCAATTATATTTGCTTGTGTTATGGGTACTAAACAACTGATATACTACTTAAATACATTTTTTTTTTGTAAATACATACATATTATAGATAAATTACACCCAGACACAGAACAAACCTTTATGCTCATCACACAAAGATTTGTCCTAGGTGGGGATCGAACCCACGACCTCCGGATTAGCAGTCAGGGTCACTAACCACTAGACCAACAGGCCAGTCAATTCAAAAACAATTCTTTGAAGTAGCTACATTTTAGTTGACCTATTTATTATTAAGTAATAATATGTTTTACAAAAACATACATTTTGAAAGACAAGTGAGTGACATGATCAAGTGAATGTGAGTGTGAAGGCAGCATCACACGGCACGCGGGACGAACGCGGTAACTGCGTGACTGGCGCCCCTAAGTATTGCTTTGACATAATAGACGTAGATAAAGTGCCTACCTACTTCTACTAACCAAAGAAATGTACCTATATTCTATAATAGCATAACATACTAACTGTTTGATTTAAAATTTAATGTTGGTGATAGTGGGTATGCAACTTTAATGAATGGTCAAGCGTTTTGCTTATAATATAAATAACTTAAGCGTCACCTCGAATAAAGTTAATGAAACTCGTGGAATTATTATTATTAATTATTTTTCTGTCACTTTTTTGTTAAAAATTGTCAAAAATTCAGAATATATTTTTTTGCATTTCTAGGTCACTATGAAATATAATTATTAAAAAAGACCATTTGGAAAAAGAGGACGTAAGTAACTTAAAACATACCGCGTGTTCACCTAACCTTTTGTTCCAATTATGTAAATGAATACAAAAATTACATTCACAAACTCATAGAACGGGAGTCGCGCCACTCAATAGGCAATTCCACAAAAACTTGGAAAGTAATCATCATACAAACAAGGGGGCTTATCTCCTCTCGAGGCTACATAGTAATATGCCAGACGATACAATTATTCTCTTGAAATTGTCTTTAGTTAGATCGAATTACGTCACCCCCCACATAAAGATTTAGTATATTGAACAACGCGGGTTTATCTGAACTAAACTCAGATAGGTACATTGTATTGTTAGTCAACGAGCATGGTGTTATGACGATAAGGTTTCGAATTTTGAACTACTGTTAAATTCTATCCTCCTTATTACAAAATATTAATTAGCAGTCATCAAACATTAAACCAGGTTTAAAATGACAACTTTGACACTAAAACAATGGCTTAATGCAATTTAAACCTGGTTTAACACTTAGTCCATATTTTGTAATAAGACGGTGAAAGTTCAAGCGTTGATTTAATAGCTAATAAGGTAAGTATGGTAAGCGATTGTGGCTGAATGGATAAGGGACCGGCGTGTATATCACGCGGTCCGAGTTCGATCCCGACCGGCAGTACCAATGTGGATTCCACTTTGTGGAATTTATATGTACTAGTCACGTGACTTACCATCTGCTAACGGTAAAGGAAAACATCGTGAAACTGACATACGCTAGAAGAAATTCTATGGGTATGTCTGATCCACCAACTCGCACTAGGCTCATGCCCAGCATAGGAACTTACTGGTTTACTGGTGAAGGTAAGTATAGTCGTGAATATTTAAAAGTCAATGATGCATGCACTTCTTTTGCTTTAACTAATCCTATTTAAAATGAGGTACGTGTTAAATGTTTTCTGTATTCATTAAATAGGAGTAAGATTTGCCAAACAGCTTTTGAAACTATATTGGTATCTCCCCACTTAGTTGTTGATCGACAACCGTATTATTTTCAATATTTGTAGGTAACGTATTATAGTCAGTTCCAATTTGCGTTTTTTTTTTTACTTTGTTTGATAACTTTGTAGTAAATATGGCATGTTTTACCTATAGTATATTAATTGGTGTATAACAACCAGCATTTACTACGATAATTCAATTAATATGATGAGTTCAGCTCAACCAGGTGTGCACAGTTAAATATTAGTGGGTGCCCCGCCCCGGTCCTATTTCCATGATTTATAATTGGCTCTTTTCATAGAACTCTTGGCTGTTTTTTAATTCCGCCAATTAGTCAAGAGCGAATCTTATGCAAATGACTTGTTAACTGTTAAGTTCTTTTGTTAATTTAAAAGGTCGTGTTCTTTAAGTGATGAGAGGATTCACAAGACTAATACTACCTACTTGTTATACTACACTGACTAATTGTAAGATTATGTCGCTTTTTTAAACGACTTTTTCTATTTTTTCAGTATAATTGTTCTGTTTTTGAAGTTAGTTTTAGAATTATTGCATAATATTTACTAAAAGTATAAAGCTGAAGTTTGTTTGGTTGGTTGAATACGCTTATCTCAGAAACAACTGGCTTGAATTGAAAAATTCTTGTAGTGCATATAACATCATGCTTCGATCAATAAGAGCAGAGTAGTGGCCAAACAAAGAAGTAAAGAATGCACCGAAGCTGGTGGGAGTAGGTAGTTTATAAATATTAGGCATAATGTTGCACGATTGTCTGTGATCAATCCTTATAATGTTTTCTTATTACCAATACGGTGGCAAACTGTCGTACGGTCCGTTTTATGGTCAATAATTACCGTATTCTATGGACGCCTGCGACACTTGAAG
This sequence comes from Laspeyria flexula, assembly GCA_905147015.1. Taxonomy (NCBI): domain Eukaryota; kingdom Metazoa; phylum Arthropoda; class Insecta; order Lepidoptera; family Erebidae; genus Laspeyria; species Laspeyria flexula. The sequence goes on from LR989953.1 coordinate 328,312, forward strand.
CACCACGAGCGTGTTGGCAACCAAACCTGTCCCTTCTCCAACGAGCTCTGGACACCAGTACTCATCAGCAGAGACCCAACAGTTTGAGCGGGGTTCACCCGCAGTTCCCTACTTCACTTAAAACTATTAGCCAGCACCTTGTGGGCTTGCATGGCATTGCCAGCCGACATGACACTTTGGAATACTGTTAGATGCCTGTGAAACCTGCCCCCTGATTGTGAGCTGTCGGAATATTTTCGGCCGGAAAATGTCAGTTTAATTAAAGTTAAAAAACATAATGTTAAAGAAATAGATGGTTGTAGGAAAAAGTCTTATATTAATCAGTTTTAAATTTTCTATACGGTAATAGTACATTATGATATAAGTGCGGTAAGTTGAAAAATACAGCCGAAACGATATTGCTAGCCCGAGCCGCAGGCGAGCGCTACAAGAAAGCAGAGGCTGTAATTATCAAACCGCACGTATTTCATACGACGTTTTATAACAATCATATTTGCGAAAAAATAAATAAAACTCGGACTTTCTTTAACGAATAAATCATTAATCACTTGTTAAAGTAGTTACAAAAAAACAATACAGCGAAAGGAAAAAGCGCGCTGTTTATTTTTTTTAAGGCAAAGGCACAAAAACAGAGTTACTAATAAAGTAAATTAATATTTTTGTGTTTTGTTACAGATATTGAAATTGGTGAAATAAGAAATCATTTACAAGAAAATGTGTTAATATTACAATTTTATAATATTTAATTAAGTTATTTAATGTTATAAAATTGTTAATCCATAAAAATATGTCATACTAAGATTCGAAAAAGTTTATGATCCAGGAGTAATCCGACGAGTCAGAATCAGGGGGCTGGGCTTTTGGCTTTCCGATAGTTGAAGAGGAGCCACTGTACCGAGCTTCTATAGAAAAACAATCTTATCAGTTCGTACAGAAATCTAAGATAATACCTTCACAATTACCCACTTGAAGTGCTTCTTGTAGATATCAAATTAGCGAGTGCAAGTTAGGAAATACACATACTTCGAAAGTGTAGCTATCTATGGAGAGCTTCTAGTTGTTAGGTGGTTCAACTAGCTTCATATTAGAATATAATACTCACGAGAACGAAGAATAAACATGTTAGTTTGTACGTACTATACAAATATATCACATCCACAACAGAATAGAGTAATAAGATGAAATAAGACGCTGGGTTTTGAAGCTTGTTTTAGTAAACAGAAAATTTATAAAATTATGATTAGTGACAAAATGTGATCGTGCTTTACATAAATAAAAAAATAAAATAAAAGAATATAAATAATTTATTAACCAAAATAGTACACCATCACACATAGTATCCATTGGCCCCACACTAGGCAAGCCTGTCCTATGGGTGCCTTATACGATTACAATTATGGAAAATACTATTTTGAAAATGTAAAATTATGTGATCAATGTCGTAGTATATTATTATGGTGAATCTGAACAAACGCATAATACTTATTTATAAATTATATGTTGATTAATTACTTCACAAAAATACATGTGTTAGCCACTACAATCTAAGCTAATTTAAATAGTCTTTACCAGCAAACTCGTAATTTCCAGTTCATCATCATCATCATAATTTCAGCCTATTTATTGCAGTCCAAATTACCAGGTCAATATAAAAAAAAAAGATTTCATTACTGGCTTGGATTTCCAACAAGTTAATTTTTAAGCGTTTTAGAATAGATATATACATTGGACCAGCTCAGACGGGTATTATTATAAGCCGTCCGTCTGTCTGTCTCGCGTGACACGGGTTAAGCCCAAAGCAGCTGATGTTTACACCCTGGCGTTTCCTTATTAACATTTATACTTTTTCTTTGAAGTTTATACATAGAGGAAGTTCACAGCAGGGTCTATATACTGATATGTAGGAGTTTGGGCAAAGACAAGCCATGTCATTTATTACAGAAGCGATATATGCCATAATTTCAATTATATTTATACATTGTTAACTTTTTCAAATAACGGCTTTTTTCCCGAAGGTTAGGTGTCCCCACATTTTGCCAGTTACAATGTTTGGTTCCATGTAACAGAGAACATTTACATTGCGATTAAAGGGTACATATTTCCTGACTCAAGCTGAAATTGAGAATTTTTAAACAGAAAAAGCCATCACAGTTTTTGCCGTCTTGGGTAAAGAACCCAGAATCTTTAATATACCAATACGCAACCCACTGCGCCACAGAGACAACCAATTTTTAACTTATCCTTAGACATGAGGAGAATTCAGTATATCGAAGCAAAAACTGATCTTTGTTAAACTAAAGTTTATAATTTAAATGCTGTTTTTGAACGCTCTAGATTTACAGTTCATTTTAATTCGTTTCAAACAAATCACTGTTTCATAACAAATGTTGAAGCGCACGTTTTGTGATTAAATTTTATTTCAGTTTAATTTTTTTCCAAATGAGAATTCTTTGTTGTATTCGTTCATTGCGATCTATGAAAAATAAATTAGTTTTGGTCCTATTTTATATGTTAATTTATTCTGAGTCATCCTTGATAATGTCAAGAGGTTTGACTAAACCAACAGAAACAATATCAATGGATTATACGGAAAATTCGAAACTAGAGCATAGAAGAAGACATATACAACCAATGAGAAGACCCTATTCAAGTGTTGTATGTGGATTAGATTCTTTTGAAGATAATTATAATGATTGTAAACTGCTCCCTGAAACAACTACTAAGCTAATGATTAAATATTTAGAGGATCCAAGCCTCGAAGAACTAGAAAATATGGCTTCAAGTAGTACTGTAAAAACTACCTTTATTTTAACACAAGAATATACCACGGTGGTGGAAACAGAATTCATAAAAGATATCACTGTAGGGAATAAATATCCCATAGAAGATACTTCAGAATATCATACAGTCGATATTGAAGATGTAAAAATAAAATTAGAAGAACCAATGGAGACTACAGAAACTGAAGATACTACTACAACCGAAGCAAATACAACAACAACTGTTGAAGCGACACCTGGTGGTGTAGGCATAACTAATAGCACTAGTTGTGCAGATGGATGTGTGGCTCGGAACTTTGCAAATTCAGAACTAAATACCCTGACCAAAGGAGAAACATTTTCAAAAGATACGGTAGTCATGTGGCTCAATAATAATAAACCTGCAACTCAAACACTACCAACAGATATAAATTTGGCCAAAAAGCAGTTCGTAATGTTTGAACAATCGATCAGCACATCATCTCCGTCACACAGTCAAGATACTCCAGAACCCAACACTTTTCTTGTGTACTAAGTTTTTGTACTTATTGAAGTATTTTGTTGTATTTAGAATTCATAAAGATAGATTGACATACATGTTTTGTGATTTATTTAAAATTGTATTATGAATTAAACCTTTTGATGCTAATGCATATTAGTATTATTTGTATTGGATTATTTTATTTTTTGGCCAAAATTTCACCAAGTCAATTATAATGTAATAGCAAAATCTATACAATAACAATGTAATTAGAAATTTTTAAGTTGTAAATATTGATTGATAATACCGAATAATATTATTGCTTCAAGCAATATGATAATGTAACATAAAATGTCATTAAAATTTTAACTTAATCTATGTAAATTGCTCACAAAAAAAATATTCTTGACAATGAATTCGTTGTCAACAATATTTTAAAATATTTTGTTACTTCTAATTATATTATTTTAATATTGAAAATAATAAAGATATAAATTGAGCTTTAACACAAACTAATGTAGCTATAATTCGAGTTAAAAAAATGACAAATGAGTGGCTTGAATATAGGTACCGCAAATGCTGATAAATTTTACAATAATTCTACGCAATAAAATGCCGATACGCTTTTGGAGCATTACCAATACATATGTTGTTTACTGATTAATTCCTGTGTAGCAGGTGGTTTTGATGCATTAAAATATCAATGTTGCATAGTTATTAAATATCTGATATGAGAATGCCTAATAATGCAAAATTTTTATAAAAAGCTGGTATTATTAGTGATGTACTTACAATATATAGTTTCCATTCCGGTATTAACGGATAAAGTGAATATAAATAAAAGTTCAAAGAGAAGTAAAATAGAAAAAATCAAAGTATTTACTCAAGGAAATATGAGAAGAAGCAATTTTCATAGAATATGTGGAATAGATTCATTGGAAGACGATTACTACGGATGTACAGAGCCTGAAGACTACACTTTGTCCATAGAACGTCCCTCGAACGTCTATGGGGAGACAGTTCTTACCAGCGTTTATACCTCGCCGAATTCTGACAGCAACATTGCGTACAATCCAAGTATGTCAGCTGGCTATATGAATAATAAAGATTATCCATTTACTTTTACTAACCCAAACAGTATAACCGATGGCTCAAAGGCTCCCATTAAGTCGGTTTTTAACAACATAGTTGTACAAACTGAACCAACAACCGCAAGCTACGAAACTACAGAAAATTATCCGATCACCACAAGTTTCCCGCCCACAGAAAGTTTTCTCAACATTGCTATAACAGATTCCTTTAGCGGTGTAAATTCTTCGCCGGCACCGGACAAACCTATTCGGTTTCACATTGTAGCAAATAAAAATATGTCTGTACATTTGAGTACTCTAACAAAATATTATTTACCGGTCGCTGCGACAACAATGCCGTCAGTGATGTCGTATGATCATATTTATGTACCATCAGAAACTATGGACCCTGTAAATATTAACCCATCTAATATTTTGACGACTCTGAGTACTCCAATTATTTGGGTGTATAATACATCACCAGCTAGACAATTATGGGATTATGATGATAACCGACAGCGTGCGTTGAGTCTAAAAACGAGGAATCACAGATATGCGTATAATGTGTGAAGTGTTTTTAAGAAAATAATTACTGTGAATGACAAAATAAATGTAAAGTAATTTTGGTGTTTTTCAAAAATGTGGTCGTTTGTTACTTATATAAACTTCTGAATCTATTGTTGAGACGATATCTCCAATTCATGTGTAAATACAATTTTGTAAGATCACAATGAATTATAAGCAATAAGTGGAATTTTCATAAATATCAACCAAGATTTAATCTATTTAGAATTTTATAGAAATGCACATAAAATACGAGATATTACGAGACCTGAATTTGTATTTGAACATCAACATTGGAGTAATAGTCTCAAATGTTTATGAGTGCAGTGCAGGCAGTTAGTAAGCTTATATTAAATTTTATATTTTATATAAATTGATAAATCCTAACTTCCCTTATGCTTTAATTATTAGTGCCTAAAGTATTTTATAAATATAAAATTATTTTCTTAACACGAGTGATTTTATTGTTATATAGTTTGTTTTCGTTTAGATTTTAATATAAACCAAACAATAAGATATTAAAGCAAAATAAAATGACACTTAAAGCTTAAGTTTTGTTACTTATATAAAGTTAAAGACATTTATTCGCCAAAAACATGGTAGAACAGCTGTAGCTGTTGTTACTTATAGTTAAATCCAACATATTCATTTTTAAGGCATACGGATTTACAAGAAGTTCATCACTGCAAGTAGATTAATACAACTTTAAATTTACTAAATTTACGTATTTGTATAGGTTTATTTCAGTATTCAGATGCTGTTAGGTAACGCTAGCCAGACATCAAGTAGAAATGAGATTATGTATCGTAAGGTGTTAGTGCGTGTGGCGAGGCTCATACCATCATCATTGTATCAAGAGACGTTGTTATTGAGTTCCTTTTATCTGGGTTGCTCACGGTTATTACAGTGCCCGTCTCCCAGTTGACAAGGGTAAATCCCCTTTCTTCATATTCCCGCGCACGTTCCGTACGCTCGACGGTTTTTATGTCTGTCCGTAAGAATAAATATAATATAACGGTGAACATGTCGAATATGGACACTGTTTACAAGAAATTTAGAATTGTAAAAAGGGCGCGATTATTGGAAATCATAATATAAACGGGTATAAAATATATATATATATATATAACGGCAAATACTTTTAAATTATTTCAAGGCTTTTATGTTATGAGACAGTGACGTTATTGTTTAGTTCCAATTTAGATGTTTTTATACAGTAATGGTAGTAAACATACTTACGGGCAGACAGCAACAACAGCTTACGGCCCTCCTGATGGTAAGTGGTTACCGTAGCCAATGGACACCTGCAACACCTGACCCAAAGCATAACATGCACGATGCTGAATCTTTTAAAATCTTTAAAGTTACTCCCTTTTTCCCTAGTATCAATACTGTATACTTTTGTTGTGCTCTTTTAATGCTGGAGAAGAACTTCAGAGCTCATTGGAGGTATAATCGTTGTGTTCGGAACTTTTTCTTTTACGTTGCCAGAACAGCAATTTATTATAATATGTCTTTTAGCGCCTTCCAATGCGGGCGGCACAGGACCGTTCGCATTGGCGTAAATTAGGTGAGGCCTATGTTCAGCAGTGGACGTCGATAGGCTGATATGATGATGTCTTTTTTGTCATCCGTAAAAGGTTGTTACCATTAAACATCAGGTGGTTACCAAGCTTATTTGCTTGGCTACATTCAGCAAAAAAAAAACAAAGGAAATTTTAATACTGACGTAATTTGAGTCACACTATTGCTTTTTTTAATTTTACTTCAGGCTGCACTTTACGGGACAATCCCACCCTTATGCCCACCATTGCAACTCCTGTGAGCCAGGATTAACAGCGATAACCCATGCGAACAACGAGTTTTGACACTCGGGAGTCTTGGAACCCACAACGAAATACAGAAGTAAATGGAGGAATTGGGAAGTTCGGGCTGCTCTATCAAATTCATCATCATCAGCAACCCATTTTAGTCCCACTGCTGGGCTCGGGTCTGCAGAGGCCCTTAAAGAATTTTAATTTAAAATGGGATAAGACACTTACCGCTGCCTTATTATTATCATTTTGCAATATACAGCTGAAATGTTGCAAGAAAATTTTAGTGCTCTATTAATAGTTAAATTTAAGATGTTAGTCCTTAATATAATGTTAAAATGGTCGTACTTTTATTACAACTTAAAATTAAAATATGACAGTAACTGCCGAACTCAGAGACGTTACTTAACTTTAAAGTTTATTTAGTAAAAACGTTTAATACTTAAGTCGATACGCCTAAAGACGAATATTCAATGAAAAAATGGTGTTAATGACAGATGACTGCTATTTAATATCTTTGAGTGCGGCAGATAGTGCTACAACCAAACACGCAACAACATGATCTCTATGAAAACTAGCAAATTTTACAAATCTATCAGTTGATTTATCTTATCTATCAAAAAGACATCAGTTTTTCTTCGTTGAACTATAATTGTCACTCCAGTCTTGAGACATGCAGATAGCCCAATATTTGCAGTGTTGATTGCTAAATTGCCGTTTAGACGACGTTTTCTCTCTAATATAATTATTCTGGTTTAAATCTTTAGGTGAGTTTCCACTGACGTACGGTGGAATGGTACTCCTTATACTTGTTGGTTTTTCAGTAGTTGTTGTAGTTGTTGTAGTTGTAGTTGTTGTAGTTGTTGTAGTTGTAATTGTAGTAGTTGTTGTAGTTGTTGTAGTTGTAGTAGTTGATTCGGCCTGTTCAGTGGTCAGTGGTGACGTATCCGGAACGGATTCGGTTATATCTGTATCGGTACTTCCATCTTCATAATCTGTAGCTAGCTCACTTAGAATTGGTATTGAGGTACTCGTTGTAATTGCTTCTTCTATATTTGTTCCTGCATCTTCGTTATTTGTATATGAATCGTCTGGAAAGGCTGCAACCGTGCTACTCGTAATTAGGCCATTACGATCTTTGACGTAATTATGTCTGTAATAGTCATTTAATACAGGTCTATAGGCTGGTGTCAATGTGTGCCCTTGCGATTTTTTGTTTCCGGCTGCAAGTTGTTGACGTAAGTAGTGGATGACTTTTGGCATTTCTATGTTATGCATTATAGTCGGCAGTGCTTCACGTTCATCTGACTTAAACAATGGCAAGTGTGGACGTTTTAACACTGAATCAGTTACTAGACACACATTATACACAACTAAGTAATAGAGAACCCATCGCATCACGCGATAAATGTTTTGTGAGTGAATTAAATTTGATGTTAATCGTACTTAAAGTTTGTAAATATTCCATAGCAATCAGTTTGTTTTGTTCTACTGTGGAACTGATTTAATAGCTAAAGAGCTCTAGCTAAGAGAGAGAGAGAAGAGAGAATAAACTATGTTTGATAGTGAAAGCACAAAGGTGCTTTCACTATCAAACATAGTTTATTCTTAATGAATATATTTATAGAATATGCAATCATAATTTTTATCTGCATAATATTTAAATCCACCACTCGAAATTTACAAGATAGACGATTTAGATATAAAATTAAATATTTACAAAATTGACCTTGTATAGTCGACCAAGTTCGAATTTGTCAGGTAGTTTGCATCTTGCGTTTTATAAGTAGGTAGGTACTTACAGCTGATTCTACATATCATTTATAGCTATGTATTTATATTTTTCCCGGTGTAGTGACGGATTAAGAATACATAATGTCACTACCCCGTTTCAACCCTTGTGTCGTAACCTTGTGCAGACAAGAGCACTGCAAGAAAAGGATAATTTGAAACAAACCCTATACCAACCCGTCTAGCCAGCGTGGTATAGTGGGCTAAATTCCCTCACAATCTTTGGAGGAGACGCGTGCCCAGCAGTGGGGCGTTTATGGGTTGGAATGATGATGAATGATGTATGTTTAATACTTATGTATAATTTCGCCTGTTCATTACAAGGAACGGTTGTTACTTATGTAGGTATATCTAATAAAAGAATGTAAAAAAATGTGTTATATATTTTTTTTAAATGTGGTATCGCTATATATAATATTTGTTGAGAATATTTTTTTTTATATTGTGTTTTACGTTAAAAGAACCAAGATTACAGGGAAACTACAGTAATACATCGATCAGATTCTCACCACACTCGACACCAAACTATACGATGCCGTTCATAACATAAAATATAGATAGCGTAACATCAGCCTCGGCACTGATGATCACGACTTGCATTTAACTAATAAGATACTCGTTCATAGAGATTTTCTATTAAATTATATATTCAAATGTCTTAAATTAACATTTATTACTCTAAAAGTCAATTGAGAATCCTCAAATTAACATTTTGTAACCAAATATTATTCAGACATTTCCTGACGGGGAGTCCTCATGATTAAAAGTCCGTACAATGCTATATTTGCTAAGAACTTGGTGTTGATCATTGGATATAATATTATGTTATAATAACAATGTTCATAGTGAAACAAAACAATTTGATTAAGAGTAAGTTGTTTACACAGTCGGTAGTCGCTACTTGCATTGCATCATCTCTTTACAACTATGCTTGTTAACTAGTAGATACGTAATGTGGAACATCATTATCTACTCCACCGCAATGTTCAACATTCTGCACTCGGTGAATACAGCTTCCTTCTACTCCCACCCATTACCAATCAAAACTAACAACAGACGATTGAGATCATTACAGGCAGGGTCGCAGACACACTTCGAGAGCAACAAGCCAATAGATGACGCTATAATATTACTGAACAATAGCTGTATACATCCAAATACTTGTGAGACCAAGCACAGTGATATTACATTTAGTAACAGCAAGAAAACATTCGTAGTGAATCCAGTAAAACTATCATCACGGAAGCGGCTACGACGGGATGTGCATCTCCAAACAGAATCCAAGTTGAACCAGACTTCAGATTTTCGCAGTTTAACAACATTGAAATACAATCTCACAAAGACAACATTCAACCGAAATCAAACTACGGGAGCAACAGTCCAAGAACATATTAAAAGGCGATATCAACCACAATATCTAAGGTACCAAGTGACTACAAGTACTTTCCCACCATTACCAACAGATCTTACAACGACAACGCAAGGCAGAATTGCGGAATTAGAAAAATGTGAAAGTTTTGCTTTATGTTATAGACACCACTGGGACGAAGGACCTAAGCAAACTTTACTAAAGCTATCCCAACCACCTGATCTGAACCCAGTCCGTATCGAAGACCAAAAAACCACAGAGCCGTCACTATTTTTAAATTACTATGTCAGAGCCCATGAAAAGGACCGACACTAAAAACAATTTTGCTCAATTTGTATAAATTGATTGAGTAATAGATAAGTTACTATTTTTTTACAATGTCGGTTTAAAGAAATTTATTAATCTCATGAAAACTTTACAGTTTACTTATAATAACATTTTAGATACAATTTTATCATCATCATCATTTCAACCCATAAACGTCCCACTGCTGGGCACGGGTCTCCTCCAAACAATGTAGAGGGAATGTAGCCAACTATACCACGCTGGCCAGACGGGTTGGTATTGGGTTTGTCTCAAATTTTCCTTTTCTTGCAGTGCTCTTGTGTGCATAAGGTCCCCTAAGTGACATTATGTATTCTTAATCTGTCACTACACGGATGTACGATGTACGATTTTATAGTAAGTAATTTATTAGATTATGACATGTTATGACTCGAATAATAAAATTAATAAATATGTTGTTTATTAATATACAATGTTCAAAAGATAATCTTTTGAACAATGTATCAATAATAATGATATTATTTATATATAATAATAACAAAGTTTATTTATCCATCCATAAAACCTTCAATACATATTATTACTGTTCTCTTTCTATTTTATATTTCATATCTAATAACTGTATAATAATCTATCTATATACCTACATATAACGAGTCGATGTCTGTACATCACTACGTAGTATAAAACAAAGTCGCTTTCTCTGTCCCTATATCCCTATGTGTGCTTAAATCTTTAAAACTACGCAACGGATGTTGATGCGGTTTTTTTAATAGATAGAGTGATTGAAGAGGAAGGTTTATAGGTATAAAATACATACCACACGGGTGAAGCAGCGGGCGGAAGCTAGTCTCTTACTAATATTATTAAGAAGTAAAGTTTGTGAGATCTACAGAAACGATTTTCAAAATTCTTTTATTAGATATACCATTTATCGAAGATGGTTATAGACTATTTAATATAATGCTACGCCCATTTGGCTGAGCAGTGGCCAAATAAAGAACGCCGGGAGAGAAGCCACGCACGACGTCTAGTTAAAAAAGAGATAGAAGAAAAAAGAATGTACCCCCTACATTCTTGTTTCTTCTTCTTCTTTCTTTTAAAGCCACAAAAGCCAAAACAAGAATTTCTAAAATTTGCATTAGCATCGCGTTCTTGGAATTGAATGTGGTTTTCACCAATGTATTGCTAGAGGTTTAACTTAAAATATAGGCCTATTTTACCTCAGGGTCTGATGATGATCAGAAAGATAGGCATGAGATCTTCGCAATGGAACCACTTAACACTTTCATTTTTGAACTTAAACAGTTAGGTTTAACGTGCAAATCCTACACCCGGTAATTTAAGGTTCTGTTGATGACCAGAAAGTTCTGCATGATATCTTCGCAACGGAAACATTTCGGCGCGAAGTGAGCAGTTGTAATGTATGAAATATACCGAAGGTGTTCACACACCGACCCGTCACGCCCGATACTCAATACTTTCAGTGTCCGACGTCAACGAGAAAGATATAAATAAGATATTAGCGACGGTAACACTCAGAAAATTCGGTTTTAGACACAAACAAGCTTATTTTTGTCTAAAACCTATCAATTATCAAATTAATCAGCGACGTGACCGATAATGTACACTATAGCCTAAATCGTTAGACTTAGAAAACCTGAAAATAGGATGCTATAATATTTGTTAGGTATCCAAAGTGAGCAATAAGGAATGATCTTACAAAATTATATAAGGGGTTCTCTAAAGGGAGGTGGAACAGGAAAAAATGTGTGTATGGAGAAATTGTATTGAAGTTAATTCGAAAAAAAAAAATATATTTAGATACACAATTAAACAAACAAGTTAAGTAATATTTTTTTTCTCTAAAAAAAAGATGACACTCGATCTAAAACTCTGTTTCGAAGAATAATGTTTTATCTTCACATAAAACAAAAATGTAATTATTAAAAATTCGGCATTAAAAACCGTAAACTATCGATTGATAAATTTTTATTTTATTCTTTAGTCAGTATTTTATAAAATACAAATTTGATCAATTGATAGTTTACGGTTTTTAATGCCAAATTTATAATAATTTCATTTTTGTTTTATCTGAAGATAAGACATTATTCTTCTAATGGGACGGTTTAAAGTTTATTTAGTAAAAACGTATAATACTTAAGTCTATACACTTAAAGACGATTATTCAAGGAAAAAATTGTGTTACTGACAGATTACTGCTAATTGACGTCTCTGAGTGCGGCAGTTAGACTTAAAACAAACATCTATGACTGATTCATAGATGTTTGTTTTAAGTCTAACTGCAAATAGGTATTTTGTTGCATGTTTGAATCGAACCCACGTAAAGGTACCCTTTCGATTGAGGCAGCACACAGCAGTGCTGCGCAGCACCACCGGTCTTCATACTTCTCTATAGGTTTATATGAGATGTCATTCGGAGCTCGGCAGCAGTGCCGCCGCCACTGACCAGTAGCGACGCGTTGCGCATGAGTCGGTCGCCACTAGTGATGAGTTAACTCCTCAGTCAAATTGACTCTAACTTTGCCGTCTAATTAAAAATAAAAAAAAATTCAATTAATAAATTTAATAAATACAATGCACAAACAAAAAAAAATAAATGTAACAATGCACTTATAAAGTATAGTTTAGTAGTTTACCTCAAACATACCAAAAGATAGACAAAAATGTTCCTAATCGTGTTTTTCTTATAAGTAACGTACATACTTTCACATGCCTGCTCTAAAAAGCTGTTATTTTAGTATTAAAAACAACAGATATTATTTACTTTGTACAAAAAACTAAAGTTAAAGTGTTTTATTACTTCATGCGATTAGGTATCCTTTCATAAGATAACACATGGCGTGAATGAATCGACATCTTGTCAATTCTAAAGCCACTGAATAAATATACAACAGCGCAACACTATGAGCCGCGTCGCACTGCTGCCGAGATCGGAATCACTGCCACGAGCAGCACTGTCAGGCAGGCGGAAGAACAGCAGATTTAAAGACGATATAGAACAGAATTTCCACTACAAGACATGATTGTGTACATAAGGATTGTACTTATGTATTGTGTACTTATTGACTACAAGTACACTCCCACCATTTTCAACAGATTTTACGGGTCTTTAGTCGTTTAACACCGCAAAGCGGTTCGAACGGTGGGTCGGGGGGTACGATAACAGAAGCCTAAATTCAGGCATTGGCAATCAAACCATCTGCTAACGGTGAAGGAAAACATCGTGAAAAAACCCACATACCTAGAAGAAATTCTAAGTGTATCGACTAGTCCACACTAGGAAAGCGTGAATGTATCCTCTTAGCGCTCTCTAGATAGAACAGAGGATACCGATGCCCAGCAGTGGGACATTACTGTGTTGCTGATGATACTACTTTTATGCTTATGATTTTGCTCTGATATAAATGATACTTAATAATATTATTATATTATATTGGTAATCGTTACCCTTGTACAGGGATGGTCAAGGTCCAGAAATTACCTGTACATGTATTACCATATGGATATTAGGAATTTTAAAGATATAGCCTAAGCAGCTATGTATCTAAAAAAATGTTTTTAGCAATTTTCCACACACCCAATAAACTTTGGAGACTTTTTCCATCTATAAGTAGCATCACAAAATCACTAAGATAGTGTTGTTATTACTTCAGTTTTTGGTATACTGGACGTACTTCCCTAGTCGGCGATTGGCAGAGCTACCCATCCCCCTCTTTTAAAAGTTGTTTATGCAGGTATCAAGGATTGCTCTTGTACAACTTTATTATTTAGGCCAATTATGTTAAATTTCCTTTAATTTTGCTTTAATCTGCATCTTACCTTACTATTTTAAGGTCGCTATCAGTGCCCATTAAAGGTACTCAGTACTGAATTTACTACTATCAATTATTACCACAGTTTTTTAACTATTAACTATATATAAGCATAAATTAGCAGTGTGTATAAATTGTATTAACAAATATTTATTTTACAGAACTAATATAGGTATACTTTGAGTTATAACAGTATGTTGTTGAAACGAGTTTTCTCAAAACCCTATTCCTTATGCGTTCTCTTCAGCAGTAAAAGTAAAATAATATCGAGCCGAAAAAGTACAATAAAATTTTCCATGGCGGAACATAACAATCTGATTACCATTGATTGTTTACAAAACGAATGTTCAGTAGTTGCATTGCATCATCTCTTCATAACTATGTTCTTTTTTATTAACTAGTACGTAATGTGGCACGTTATTATCTCCATCGTGATCTTTAATACGTTGCACTCCGTGAGAACGGCCTCCCTCAACTTCCGCCCAGTCATATGGATGAGTGATCTTCAGAAGTCAAACGTCGTGCGCAACAGACCGGAGTCCAGACCGATGCAGTTCAAATCGCCAAAACCAATATGTGGACCAGTGCCATTTCCTAACTACAGCTGTGAACAGCGGCAGCCTTCTTGTAATAATAGCGCAATGCATGGAGTGCTGCATGTAAATCGAGATCCCAGTTGCAACGTTCTTCGAGCTCAACCGATTCCAGTTTATCGAGTCACGCCATACCAAAGAGAGTATCTACCGAGAGCCCCACCTGCTCCTCTGAGGTCTGCTCCTATGCAAGAATATCAAGCACAGCTTCCACGGCCTCCATACCAACAATCACGCCCAATTCAAGCCCAAGCTCCAAATGCAGCTCAGGCACAGCATTTGTTACGCGGACAAGCTCAGTGGCAAAATTATGCAAACCGGCCAGTGCAACAGCGATATGTTCCGGGCAGAACCACTTCGTATCGTCCTTTACTTTATCAACCAAATAGAGGCGTATCACGATACCCCGATAGAGGACTCGATAGAGGCCCCAAAAGAGATCCAAGGCCTAGAGACAGAAATGTTCATTTAGGGCAACACATTTATAATAAAAATAAAAATCCTATACAAAAGCTTCAAGGCGGGGAGGTTACTTTAAGTACTTTAGTGCCTGACACTAGCTCTCTCGTTGCTCCACAAGATCCTGATGGTAAAGACCATAATAACAATGTCATCCATCCAAAAAAAAATCGCTGGGGCACTACAAGTACTCAGGCACCATTCCCAGGCGGTATTACGCCTTCCATGGACACTCCTGCGCGGAATAAGTGCGGTGAATTTGCTGTATGCTTCCAGCCTACTTGGACTGAAACAACGGAAGAAACAAAACCTACAGTAAAGTTACACTACCATGAAGAGATGGATCCTGACTTGATGAAATACATACTTCCTAGGCATTAAGAGAAGAATGAAACAATAGCCAAGTTTTCTGCAATGTCAGGTTGATGTGGCAGGTGGGGCTTAGAGCTGAAATATTTTACAAGTTTTCAGTATTAATTTCGGTAAGACGACATCAATAAATAAACGTCATTGTTTGAAGTCAATTCATCTGCGCTTGGTCAGAGTGCTGATGTTAGAAACTTGCAAGAACAAAGGCTGTCCTTCTGACGAGCTTGGAGAAGTCAAAGGTCTTTTCAAGACAAAGTTATGATAGATTTTAATTTAGGTTAATTAATTTACTGTAATATTTATATAAGAGTACAAGTGTGTTTTTTTTATTATAAAGTAAATGGTTGATTTGGACTACAGTTTGACTTGAAGATTGAAACTTCGAGGCGAGGAGATTTAATCTACGTACATAATTATAATGCAGTACTTAGGTTTTGTTATATTTACATTATTTAAGTGTATAATTATAGTATGTACTTAAATGTTTTCTCAACGACTTATAGACTGTTACACAACTGTTTTGACCATTATTTTCTAATATAAAGTCATGTGCGTTTATTTGTCGTTTGTTGAGATAGCCCTGTCATTACTGTCCTACGAAACAAACACGTATAAAAATTGAAACGTTACGTGGGAACGGTCCTAAACAAAAAACACTCGTAAAAGTAACAAGAGTGTGCCCGAAGGGAAAAATATGATATTGCTTTTAAATATGAAATATTACGCCGAAAGTGTTCTTGTATTATGAAGAAAAAGGGTTTTGGGTGCGTGACGTTTACGTTCGCACGGGGCTCGGCTGGCCGCCGCCGCCGCCGCACCGCGCCACGCAATGTGTCTCTATTGTGGATACAATGAATTGATATTGCCCGCATCCTTATTTTATTGTAGTTATGCTGGATACATTTCTGAAAGGTTTTATACTCAAGTGTGCACTACGATTTATACTTGATGACATCATCGTTTCTTTTAGTAGATACGAGTAGTTCATATAGTCTAAACTGCTAGTTCATTCATTCAGATTGAAGTTTTAAGGTCTCATGATGAAAAACACTGAATCACATGGGACAATTCCCCTCCCAATATTTCCCTGTATTACAGTCTAGCTGGGTCTGAATGGATGCAGAAGGCGAAGGACCGAGTGTTATGGCGAGTGTTAGGAGAGGTCTATGTTCAGCAGTGGACCGCAATAGGCTGAGATGATGATGATGATGACAGTCTAGCTTAAATAAAATTTGTCTAAGACAAAGTGATGGTTTCTGCCATAACTGCTTGACTGTGAACCAGTGGTGCGCTAAAGGTCCAAGGTTCGATCCCTGTGAATGTGTGAATTTTCCTTTTCTTGCATTGCTCTTGTCCGCTTAAAGATACACCCTTAGTAGCCTTTTACGATTCACAATCTAATAAAAAGCGTCCGTTTTAAATTTTCTTTTACTAAATTTCTCTATGAAAAAGAAAATATTTCATAAAATATTTCTTGTGGAATCATACGTTATCTCCCGTATATTCCGTGAGAGATAAGACGTCCAACGGAGCGTGAAATTTTACAAGTGTCGCCGGACGCGGGTCCTGCCATGTATTATATGGGATGAGCTACACTTAGATCATTTAGCCTAGCACGTTCGCCTCACGAAAATTGTATTGGATATTTATCTTAGCTTACATGTAAGATAAGCAGTATTTTTGCATGATTTTTTTATCTACTTTAATACAAGGCTTTTGGAATACAATTTTTGAACGAACATAAAAATTTAGAGAAATAATTTAAAAAAATATGGCACTAGAATTTGTATCAAAGTGATTTTTTTATATCAGAATAAATAAGCCTATGTGTTATTCCAAAATATAATATATCTGTGAGTCAAAATCCATATAGAGCCTTCCAGCCGTTCTGGCATAATTGAGTAAAACTTACTATTTTTATCTTTTAGTAGGTGCTGTTAGATACCTTATCATGTTACTCCACGTTTTGCTTCAAATAGTTAAAGTATTAGTTAATAGAACGATTTCGAGCCAACATTTGATAACTGAAAGTCTAAGTTAAATGTAGCCAAAGAAGCGCAGATTCTCACCACTTCAGTAACACTTCTATCGTCTACAGTTTCTACTTGTATGTTTCGACTTGTTCGACTTGTAATTGTGATTACTGGTATTACCACAGTAAAGTTGTCTATTACATTACTTTCCTTCTCATTATTGTTTCTAAATGATGCGAATTGATACAACACAATAATCTTTATTAATTGAGCATATAAATGTCAAACCTACTTATCATAGTTATTTAACATCATTTAATTGAATATTAAATGATATTATATAACTATGATAAACGAGTTCACTACGTAGTCTTACTTCTTTAATGAATTCTGAAGATCAGCATCAAATCAGCCCAATAACGTCCAATTCTGGACAAAATTCCGCCACTGTAAGCGACTTTTTGCTACCTGCAACTTATTTCTCTCTTCCTTTCTGTACTCGGCGTAGAATAAAATTTTGTTAAATATTTATAACAATTATGAAATAAATTCGCTCTAAACTCTATTACATTCCTAATTTGATACTTTGATTTAAGGTTTCTGAATAGTTTCATCATTAATATACAAGCTGGCTGTTCCTTTTAAAATAAAAACTAAGATTACAAAAAATGTTTCATGGTAAACCTGTTAATCTAATAATAATGTAAGGATGTTCTATTTTACAGGAAAACTATTTTTTTTCTATACCACGTGGGTGGCAACAGGCGTACTGCCCGCCTGGTGGTAAGCGATAAATTACGATAACATACCCAACTACATCATCATCATCATATCAGCCCAACGACGTCCACTGCTGAACATAGGCCTCACCTCATTTACGCCACTGCGAACATACACACCATTTCAACTCCTGTAAGCCAAGATTAATGACGATGACTCTTGCGAGCACCAAGTTTTGTTACTCGAGACCCAGGGAATGCCTAACCTACTGTCTTGAAAGCCGTAACGAAATTAATTAAAAGTAAATGGAGAAGTTGGAAAAAAAATATCCACTTCCCTCCATAGCAAAGCAGGAGACAAAAGTAATCTGTAAGGATCTAATCCTATTAGAGAGAAAGCACCGCGGAGAAAAAAAAAATGGGATTTATAAAATTTAAAATTACTATTTAATTGATTCTAATTCCAGTAGTAAGTGTAGCGGAAAACTCACAAAAATTCACATACCCAACCAATAAATTACCTTTTTGAAATCTCACCAGAATCGTCTCGAACAAAAGCCTCCATGATACATAATCAATTGGAGGTTCACGTTTCAATTGGCATCGTCGCAAACAGGATAAATAGAGCAGCACATTACCCGACGCGCTCCGTGTTCTATCAACATTAGCAATATATTTGTATCGTTAGCCCGCGAACTCCCTCCAACCATTAAGGCTATTTTAGCGCCACTTGTTTTTCCAACTGCCAAGAGCCACTTTAACAAACAGTATTTATTTTCTGCTTTCCGTCGGTTCGTTTTAAGAAAAATTTCCTACTTCGGGTGAATTTCGATTAGAAAAAGACAAAGAGCCGATTGTAGAGCTATTGAAAGTGGGGAATCAATTAAAGCGAGCCATCGATTGTCGGCGGCCGATAACGTCTGTCAGTGAATGAGGGTGCAGATAAGATTGTCTGAGTAGCGGCACCCGCGCCTGGGCACCCACCGCACCGCGCGCCCTCCAACACTTTTAATTATTTCAAACGGTTATCGCTTTTATGTGTCGATGTCGTCCGTAATGGACGCCACAGTGTCGCTACGTGTGGACCCAGCGTTATGTTCCATGACTTACTGACAGTTTTGACTCAATAAAATAATGACATAATTTTATACTAATTTATTATAATGTATTTATTTACATTTTCAAAATCACACAATCTGTACAATAAATGTATGACCTATAAATATATCTCTTATTTTCAATAAAAGATATAATTTTTACATAACACATAACTATATTAGGTAAAATTAACAAATAATTTTCAGATACGAAGATATATTACGTTTAAAATTTTAGTTTTTTACTTACTGTGCATTAATTTGTATATTTACAATTTGACAAGCGTGAGTAGCAAGCCTGGTTACACTATCACTTAGACAAATTATGTCTATAACGATCACCGTAAACACGGTTATCAGATAACAAAATTGGATGTTGGAGAAAGAATAATTGGAACAGTACAATATAATAAGTGTGGGGATGTTTATCTTTGGCACATTTTCATGATGATTACTCTACGCGAAGCACTGAATCACAAATACTCGTATGACGCTAGACTAGTCGCCTGCGGAAGGACAATGCACGTATAATATTTAATGTATAATTTAAAATGGAAATGGGAGTAGGAGACACCGAGTAGGAGGTTAACGAGGTTCATGAATAATTACGTACAACTATTGTGAAGATTCGTGTTTGAACTGATGAAGGATTCCCAAATAATAGTATGTCATTACACGGAGGACGTATTCGGAGAAACGTTTTTGATTCGCTTTACAGTATGTAGGCTCGGTTTTGTACAAAACCAACAATTGTGAACGACTGAGTTTAGCCTAGTTGCGTTTTTAATTACTAAATAGTATAAATGATACCTGTTCTGTTTTATATGCGCTATAAGTTTAATTATCGCACATTTTTGCGCGACGTAAATGTTGGTAAAGCATATTATAAACCAACACGTTATTCAACAATTTCCAAAACAACGTAAAATGATCTTATTCTAAATCTAACTTTTGGGATGTAACTAAACGTCCTTCATACAATTACAAAATACTCATTCACTAACATTCTTCACTTTGGATATGATCGTAACTTTCAGGATGATATGTTTCACTTTTACATTTTATAAATTTAAACAAAATATTTATATTAATAGGAAGACGATAAAACAACACAGTTTCGTAAAAACGAGGATATGAAATAGTTTCATAAAACATTATTGAAACAAGTTTCAAATGTTTAAGACGTTACAAGATTATGGTTCACAAACGACACATTGGTTTAAACCAGGAGATCTACTTGTACTAACACAATGA
This sequence comes from Laspeyria flexula, assembly GCA_905147015.1. Taxonomy (NCBI): domain Eukaryota; kingdom Metazoa; phylum Arthropoda; class Insecta; order Lepidoptera; family Erebidae; genus Laspeyria; species Laspeyria flexula. The sequence continues at coordinate 348,745 of LR989953.1, forward strand.
TCGCCAAGAACGGTTGTCGCCAACAATGTAGCCTTCTTGAGCCTGAAACAAACAGACAGACGACATTTAGTGCAAGTGACGAATGTGATGTCTTTAAAAAGATGATTGAAAACTATACACCCTGCACTTTATTCGTCTTATAATTTTTGTCAGGATCATAATAATCAGATATAATACATCTAGGCTTATTAAAAAAGAAACCCAACCATTCAATTTTTCTGTAGACTGCTCGTGTTTCTATTGTGATTCTTGTACAATTTTGTTTCTTTTTATTTTATTTTTTTTCTTTATGGTTTCTTCTGATTGCTAAAGAAAAGAAAAATTTATAAGTATGTAAGGTTTTACATACTTATAAATTTTTTTAGTGGTTACTAAAAGTGCACGGTGTATTGAATTTGAATATTATAATATAAAACGTGAAGGTAACTAGAAAAACAATAGAGAAAAAAAAAAAAAAAAAGGTAAAAATACAGGTTGAATTTCACATAAATATTATTTTGTGAAAATGAAACAACGACTTCTTGGTGTAAATGAGTCTCTCTCACTTGAACAAATAAATTAATGATTAATAATTTATATCTTAACGGTTTTTCATAGTGTGATTTATTTTAAAGCTAAATTAAGTTAAAATTATGTTATGGTAATAAATTTAATGGATAATGCTAATCGATGATACTTATTCAAATACTGAGTAACAAAAATCAATGTTGACAGGTAGCTATGGTTCTAGCTGGTGCTCGAATGATTCCTTCGTTCTCTAAATACATTCGTCGGTAAGAGCATTGTCGCTATTTTTGTTTGTTCTTTACTACGATAAGAGCGTTTCAACAGCTTACGGTCTACTTCCCAAGCTTCGCAAACAATAGGATTTGTTTTGTTTACAACCCTGATGTGTTTGAATTCGTGCGTAATTTCACATTGATATCAAATATAAACAAGGATTTCTTTGTGAACATTCAGATGAATAATGTTTCTGTATAACATAAAATAATTGTACCAATAAATAAGTGGGTATATAATATGAACACTACGCGGCTAAGTTAGATTCTAGTTCGCACCCCGACTACGAAATTTTTATTAAATATTCAAACAAAGACCTCAACCTGCTCCATACAATTTACATTCGTTGAAGGCCACGCTTTGGCCAGCGATAAATCAATCGCCAATATTCTCACAACAAAGCGAGCATAAAATAAACCCAAATTCAAGATAAAGATATTCAAGTTTCATATCTCCAATATTTATTCAAACGCTACGCGTCTCTATTTGATATCATATTATTCGGCAGTTCAAACAGTTTTTCCTTGGAGGGGGCGGGAGCTGCAAGAATTGATTGTACGCGGTCTGCGCTGAATATTTATGAGGGTTAAGTGTGTATGCGAACTCGTTGAATGTTTAATCTCTATTTGGGTGTAGGGAAAGCGAGCTGGGTGGAACTCAACCGCAGCAGTGAGGAGTCCGCGTCGCGGCGACACACCGGCGGCGCGCACGTGTGTGCGTGCCGCGAGCACGTGTGCGTGTGGATGTTACCGCAGGACATGGCTCCTGTATCTAATACTGCTGCAATATACTATTGTACTATATGTGACGTAGTTACCAAACTATCCTTTGTGAATGCGCACCAACTTTGTTATTTGTTCAACAATTTTGACAACTGTCAATAGCATAATGTTTGCCTATGAAGTTCGAGTTACAGTTTTATTTCCAAATAGGGATGTATAAAACGGTATATATTATGTATAATGGTTCATGTACAAAATCCAATAGTTTATAACTAATTTGAATAAAGAATAGCATTGTAAATAATACGACAGCTAAACTGCATTAGTTACTCCGCCCCAATACCAAAAATGTTAAAAGAAATCCACGTATTTTAAATCCAAGTAGTCGCAGTACTCAATAGTGAAACGAAGACATATGCGCCCTGAGCTATACGGCAGATGTAATGTGACTGAGGCCAGAATTCTTCGTCGACAGATAAAAGCCGAAATGCTAAGAGCGTTTCGAGTCATTCAAACAATTGCGAAGCCTCTAACATATTCCTCTCAACCCATTCCGCCGCCGCTACCGCCGCGACTTCTCCGAGCACATTTATTTTTTACCATGAGACGGAAAGAGACGTTTTTAATAATGCAGTATATTGTTACAAAGAATACAAAGAGGTAAGTAAAGCCTCCTGTGGCTTGAGACTCGCTTTGTGCACGCTATTATATTAAAGGCTTTATGTATTAAGCTTTGGTTGTTTGATGGCCAAATAATTCTGTTAGGCAGGTAAGTGGTGAAACTGATCCATTCATAACTACCTACATACAAGTGATAGAAAAATGTTACGCAATATTCTTCCAAAATTAAATACAAAAACAGATACTGAAGCAAAAAAGGTTTTCTATTTCAAAATCTTCGTCAGTAATATGATTTTCCTGTTAGGTTTTTGCGATAAAATAAACATAACGTTGGACGATGATGCGTAAAATGGCTCGCGCTTGCTGCGACATAAGTTACAAGCCCAACAATGCGTAAAGTTGGGGCTCCACCGTTAGCGGAACGGAGAGGTTAATAAACATATATATGTGGTGCGGGGATTACATAGTATTACTTCGTTGCGTGAAACAACAAAATTACATATTGATCTCTTAAAATTCGAACGCAAGTATTTCGTTAATGAAATTGGAAAAAATATTTAGAAAATTTTTAAACTTTATAATATAAAAATAAGAATTGAAACGTTTTCGTGTGTATGAAGTCTTGTATCCACAAGACGGACGTATCAGAGATATATTAAACCACTCAAGAGTAAACTCAAGAAAATAAAAGGCGCGCTACTACCATGCTTGAAGAAATAAACTTAATGCAATGCAAACAATAAAATACAGAATGATGTATGGTGATGTCGTCATAGAATATGTATAATACTGAATCAACATCCAATATAGTGTATCTCGTTCCAACCAGTCACATAGACTTTATGTGTGAGAGAAACAAAAATAAATTGTAAATGTGTTACACACTAACACCAGTTACATACGTAATGATATACCTATCGGTAATCTGTGCAAAGCGATCTGTACTGATGCAAATGCTGCAATCTAATGTATGACAGATTGTTTCCGATTTATTTTATATACATAATATATTATAAAAACAATCAATAAATGTGATACTAAACTAATATGGTAATATAATGTCAAGCATTTACAGTTTACCCATCTTCTTTAAAATAAAGTACTCGTCAACAATCTATAAAAGAAACCAAAATCTATGCTTTGACATGCCAAAGTGAATATCTGCAAACTGATTTGCTTAGATTCATTTGCAGACCACTCTGCACAATTATTAATGTGCAGAACACAGATATATGTCCAGACTATTCTGCACAGATTTACTCTCAGAAATTCACTTATCATGAGAACATAAAACTACATAGATTTAGCATAAAAATAATTTGCTTATATAACGTACAATGGTGTAATAATAACGGTAGTAACTAATTCACAATGAATTATTAGATGTAAAAAAAAATTGAGTACCAATTCTGGACATACATAATGTGTAAACAATTCTGCCAAGATGTCTAAGCAAATCAGTTTGCACAGATCTATTTATTATTATAATGTATTGTGGGTCACGGCAGTATGTCATACCTGAAATTTGTCGTGGGTGCGGCGGCTGGTAGACGTGGCTGGCGGCGTCCCTGTCGGGCGCGCGGTCCAGCTGGGCGCGCACCACGCTGGGCCGCTCGGTGCCGGCGCCGGCCTCCGCACGCGACACCGAACGACTCACGTTCACGCGTCTCACGTCTGCAATATTATAACTATTAGCATGCAACTACTCGACGTGGTGACTAACTTAGAGTAGAAGGAAGTCTCTTTTGAATCCGAAAAATGGGTGATAGTGCTTACTCACCGATATTTAAAAGAATGCGGCAAAAAATACATGTAGGTATTTAGATTTTTTTTATAAGTAAGCCGCATCATATGTAACATGAGTAGGTATAAAATACAATTTTTTTTATTAACATTGATTGAAAAAAATGATTAGGTATGTTAAGAATACTAATACTATTCTCATGGTTTGATCTCTCTTCTTTACTTACTACTTTTACATTTTACGCCGACCTGTATACAAGATGGCTTACTTAGAACTGGCAATTCGTATAACTACTTCTTCGCTTATAAAATATTGCCCAGCTCGTATCGGTAAAACAATCACCGCTTGTCTCTGAGATCTACCTTATTTATTTTAACTATTATGTTATTTACAAGCTCTATGTCGAATCAAGTTTTACACAATTTAAAAACACATTGGCAAATGATAACACAAATTAATCACAATAATTTATTGAACTGAATTTATCACTAAAATCATCATTACTTATTGTGTATTATGTGGTTAATTAATTACTTTTCACCCTGTTTAATCATATTTCACTAAAATTTATATTAATGGACGTTTGAGTAGATAAAACAGAAATGGTTTTCATAGTATGAATATCATTAATAAGGTTCGAAGACGCAACATGCAATAAACTAAAGACGGTTAATGGTATAACAAAAAGCACAAAAAGCATTTTGATGTCCAATGAAGAAAAAAAGGCTTGCCATTAAAAAGACCCATAAAAACAAAAATCAGAGCCAATATCTACATGTTTTCGATTTGCATAGTATCATGGCCATATCTCTCTGTATAGAGCGCAGTATACACACATACGTGCATGTAATTACGATCGGAAACATAAAACAAGTCATTAAAATGTTAATTAGTTCGATAGTTTACCGAACGCCGATGTTCGTATTAAAATATCCAAACGATGAACAATGATTAAAGCTTTGCATGTTGCTGATAAAGTTCCGCACACAAAAGTTTCATTATTTGTAATTAGCTTTCTTATCTGTATGATATGTAACACTATGTGTTGTCTAGGCATCAGTCTGTGGACTTAGAAGTATTTTTAATAGATAGGGATGAAAAACAGATATTGGAAGGAAAAAGGAATAGTTCAGGGTTACTGAATTTGATTGATGGACAATTTAAAGTATCAGTTCGTAACCGACTCCACACAGCAGCAGTAGACGACGTGTTGTTTTTATGTATTTCTTTCAAATGCCCTCCGTAGCCAGCGAGACAGAGCTAGGCTACGTATTTCATAAAAATACATAGAAACCAGTAGTGCCACGATAATACGTCGCGTATCTAGTAAGACGTATCTAGTCGACGTAACTAGTTCGAATCCGACTCCGGAGTCGGATTCGAACGAGCCAGCAAATTTACAGTAACATATATGTACATATTAAACATGTTCTACAGTGGAAGTCATTGGGGTGATATGATGATGATACATATTACACAGATACCTATGTTTTCTGATGCTAAAAAACATTTTGGAATTTATTTTTAAGCGATGATGTCTTATGCAGGTCCCTTGTTATTCTACAAAATGATAACAGTTCTTTTAAGTTCGCGCTTTTCCAGCGGAGACGACACAAAAAACACGTTTTCATCCAAATCGTGAAGTTTGCCGTTTTCGAGATATCAGTGCGTGAGCCGTTTGAGCCGAGATATCAGTGTATATTTTCTTATTTATTAAGAAATACATAATTATGCAAGAATTATATCATATTAGGACTAAATGTGGTAATTGAATCACTTCTTATAAACAAATGATTAAAATTTAAAATTATGATAGTTTGTAAGAGGACCGTTTTGCACGACGCCCATGGGAGGAAATTGGTCATATTCTTAACCACCAGTAGGTAATATATCTTAGAGCAACATAACACGTACGTTAAGTTTACAAATTTAGCACACAAGTGTAGTGCAGACGACATGTGTCAACACGAAACTTAAATTAGTCATTACATTACTGAATATTTGCGTCCCAACAAGTAACTTCGTGCAGAGGGAGACGTTACGTCACCATATATTTAAGTGTTCCTAACGTTTAGAATTGTTTAAACTTTAGTATAAATATTAAATATTAGGATTACCTATTATCGAAATGTTCATCAAAGCCGTAGCACCTATTAAATAGAGTTAAATATAATATTAATTATAAACAAGATGAACTTACTTTCTTTGTTGGCGTTACTTTTCATTTCCGTGGCCTTCGGTGAAGTCGACGGCATCGGGATTTCTAAACAAACAGATAATTTATTTAATTTTGTCAAATCATCATTTAAACTTTAGTATACTTTTTAATTGGCTGTTTATTTGTAACTCCCATAAAATTAGCATTTATAACATCACGCCTTTTGCCCAAAAAGGATAAGCAGCTGAGGTAAATTACACCCACATTTTGCAAGCTAGCTTTGTTTGAGCCCGAGCCCAAGATATAATTAGAGTTTGGGGGGAGTCCATTACCATTAACAGCACACATTTGCAGTCTTCAGACTCCTACTAAAATTTCAAGCCAGAAATACCCAATATTGTTTTTCCGCGAACCAAAGATTGAATTACACTCCCACTGCTCTACCGAGGTATTTATATAGCTATGTGATTTCATAAAGATAAACGAATTCCTACTCACCATACAATCTGATAGACCCCTCAGTTTCTCCAAGCGAGTTCTTGGAGATGCACCTATAGTTGCCAAAGTCGCCAGTCTGAAGATTTCGAACTGTTAGCTTCATGTGTGCTCTGTGGAAATAATATTAACTTAGTACTGTGGCAAGCATATAACACGTTCATAGAGTTAGCGTACAACGTTTTAAACCTTATAACAAAGTTTTTACAGATTTAAGTTTTATATTTCTGTCTTATATACGTTTCGATCAGATTGCACCGGCCATGATATCTGGCTAACTTAATATCAGCACGTTGACTTCTGTCCTACACATTTTAATTTCTTTTTTATTTAAATGGACTATCTATGCTGCCTGAAAACCTTTAAACACCAATAGGAAGGTATTTCGAATTACATTTATGTAACTTAAACAACGGTATCTTTTTGCACGAATGCAATGTTTTAAATATTAAATATACCATTCCATTTTTAAGCTGCGTAAATATAGAGTATAATGAGAAGCAGAGGGTTGCCCAACATCAATATAAAACAGTTTCATTATATATTCAGATCATTTCGGTCACCGCTGAGCTGGACGATTACAATAACAGCCCGAAATGGGACGTAATATTCAAATTGATCAACACACTGATCCGTTAACAGTGGACCTTTGCAAATGACGCGTCACGGCGCCGCGCCGCGCCGCGCCGCGCCTTGTTTGCTTTGTAACAGAACAGCTGGGCGGTAACCGGTGTTTTTGTTGTTAGAGATAGTTTTGACAGGCTGAAATGTCTAGAGCTGTTCTGAAATCTTAGTACCTACAGATTAGTTCTACATTGAAAGTGGCAAATTGTTTTGGTAGAGTTGTTTTTTAAATAAAAATTATATATCGTATTTAACCGTGGCGCCAATGAAGTCCATAGTACTAAACAGGACAAAGGCCTCCTACTAATTTCTGTCACACCGAACGATTTTATACATTTAGATTCATAGATATTTGTTTCGAGTCTCGGAGTACTTTGTGAGAGTTAATTGTATGTTTGTAAAGTCTTCCAAGAAACAGAACTTGTTTTCAAGTGCGGGCTTAGTCTTTTAAGTAAATTATTCTTTAATTTGAAATGTAACGTAATACTTATAATGTTTAATGTAAATTGGATGTCTTACATGCAAGCATTCAGTATGCACAAAACATTCTACTATAACATGGAACTTCCACACAAATACATAGAAGGTTCGAGCCTCTATCTTATGCTTGCAAGGGGAGAGATAAAATTTCTGAGAAATTATAGTATTTGTCTTCCCATTCAGCCTTCTATTGGCAGTTGTTATCAGCCCCGTGCAGGAATTGTCCTCTCTAGACTGTTCCATTCTGTTGGCTTTTGTCATTACCACAAGTTTTACTTGTTTTAAAGTTTAGTTTAAAATTTATATGAAACGAATTGCGTTCTACGTATGCAAATCACGCTCAGATCACACCACATATAAAACAGGTTATATTTAGTGATCTGAGCTTGATTTGCCTATTAGTACATTTTAAATTTTGGTAAGCTGCTAGTGCCGCCGCTAAACGCGCTTAGCATTAAATAATCAATAATTATAATAAGTATTGATTATTTAATGTTAAGCGCGGTTAAGGTTCTTCGCTGCTAACTTTAGAGTGCTGAGAATTGTTAGATCAATCCCACGTTTGGTTAAACCCTGTTTCACTAACGGCAAATAAGTATAAGATACTGCAAACTTAGTTGGAAGATTTTTAAGATAATTTAAAGATTTTTAATAATTTTCTTTTCAAAAAAATCAAAATCAAATATTTATTTTGCGAAATATGGGTGTACAGTAAATTGGTAGTTATTAGTTTTGTATTTAAGTTTCACCATATTCTACCGTCACAGCGGTATGCAAACAAAGAGAACAGATGTGGAATACTGCATAAATACATTAATTAGGTATCTAGAATATAATAATATGTCAAATGGATATAATTCAATAGGAGTCAATAGGAGTTTAATAACTAAAATCAGTCTCTCAAGTCTTATATAGTTTGTTACGCACTTATCGGTCAGTGGTCTAGTACTAAAATCACCAAAATATAACTGAAGAACGTTGATATGTAATTCAACTAATTAGTTAAAATAATCAGAAGGTAACATATAATTTTAACTAGTGTAGTGGGTTAAACACTATTTAATATACTTTTGGTTAAGTCAATTTAACACGCAAGTGTTTAGTTTTATTTCTATTCTACATAGATTTTATCATAGCTGTTTCTTTACAAAATTAAAATGTGGAGTAAATTATAAGAAGCATTGAGTTTGTCGAGTAAGCTAATTGAAACTATGAGCGGAGATGTTTTGCAGTGTAAATTAAATTTGTAACGAGCAGTTGTTGTAGCAGCTTGAAAGTAATGTTCGTATCGTATACTACAGTAGTTCACGGGAACATTGTTACACTATTCACTACGTAAGTTGCTAACTTATTAAAAAATGGAAGCTGGATTGGAATATTGAACAATCAGTTGATTGTTTTCGGTGGATAGCAGCAGTTATCTAGATGAATTTGATGTTTTCCTATTTAATAGTTTAGGATAGGTGCCTTGCAAATATTATTTTCTTGTTATTTTATAGCTATTAAATAATTCAAGCGATCATGTCTGACCATGCTCTATGTAGATATTGCAGAGAAAGAGCGTATCTTTATACTGCTTCCATGTGATTATTGAGAAGCGCAGTTTTTTCGCAAATAATAATAATAATAATAATCTACCACATTTACACAACGCCATCTAGTCCCAAATTAAGCAATTATATTTGCTTGTGTTATGGGTACTAAACAACTGATATACTACTTAATTTTTTTTGTAAATACATACATATTATAGATAAATTACACCCAGGCACAGAACAAACTTTTATGCTCATCACACAAAGATTTGTCCTGGGTGGGGATCGAACTCACGACCTCCGGTTTAGCAGTCAGGGTCACTAACCACTAGACCAACAGGCCAGTCATAAACAAACAATCAAGTCAAATAACCAAAAACGGTATCGATCATGTTGAAAATATTTTTTATTGGAATTTAAATTTTAAGGTTTTACGGTTTAAAGATAGAAGACGGAGGACATACAATTTAGGCTACTTTCGGAGCGATTATTTCTGAAAATAAAAAAAAATCTGCTTCTATTACATGTATGAAGTGTCCTCCTTGAAAATATTTATTTTTAATATTTTACTTCAAAATAAGTAGCGGCTCACACAAGACACCTATTCCCCAAATTTTATTAATATACATCGAGTAGGAACGCCTGTGAAATACAGACGGACGAAACTATAAGGGTTTTGTTTTTGCCATTTTGGCTACCAAACCCTAAAACATGCTGAATAAAAATAATACGTACCTATAAGAATTCTCCTCAGTGTTGATGGCGTACTTCTTGGTGGGCAGTACCATGACGTTGTCGTACACCCAGTACGAGATGGCTCGGGGATGTGCTTCGGTGTGACAGTCCACCGTCACGTCCGTGCCTGCTGGAGCACCCACTAGCTGGTTCGGCACCCAGATCATTGGAGAAACTGTTAACAAAATGTAATACAGAGTAATCTCTCGTAGGTCTTCTTCTTCTTATAAAATAAAGTTGCTGACGAAACCTGTTTGTACATATTGTGAATCATGAAAAGAAGTCAAAGAATAGAAAACCTACTTTATTTAAATTAAATTAAATAAAAAAATTACTGACCCGATTCATCACAAATGTTCAGGTTTTGTGAAGAAACATGACAGATACTATTCCCGTTTAGAACATATAGTTGAATCGATAACTTGTTGGAGTATTTGTTCATGTTTTCGTTTTCGTTGTAATAATAGAAGTTTGTTGTGTTATTTTTCGTAGCGATATATTAGGAACGGGGTTATATCTAAGTCGTTGGGTTCGACCCCAACGTCGTGCAAAAGTATAATTGGGGTTTTCTTATAGAAAATCCTTAATCTTAATAGGGACCAAATTGTGTACGATAAAGGTATGGATAGGGTCGGTCCCTATCACTTTGGGCCTAATTTGGTCATCGGCATGTTTGTCGAATACCGACACGTAGGGGAATCTCCCCTTGTTGTATCATTCCGTCGAGTATTTTGTGGCTTAGGTAAAGTAAATTAACAAAATATTTCAGTTACTCTTTTAACGAGTTATATAACAAACAATATGGTTTATAAATACTATGGAGGGTAATTGAGCTTAGAGTGAAACTGAGGTGAAACTGTAATGCTGCTAAATGCTTTAAGAGAATTATTTTTTGGGTATACTATACGTTTCCGAAACGCCTCTCCAAAGTAGAATTGAAGCACTTTATATTTGAAAGAAGACTGAAATGATTTAGATCATATAGTTAGACCGGCTTATTACATATTAATGTTGTACTTATACGTTCATTTAAGAAATATATTATATCGTTTTATAATATTTGTTTAAAATTCAATATACGTTATCATATTTCATCTCAACCCATAAAATTAAATATCCCACTTTTGGGCACGGGTCTCCTCCAAAGAATGTGGAGGGAATTTAGCCTACTTTATCATATTTATTTCTCACTAATTGTTACGTATCTTTAACAAGAGACTAACAATAACATTTTCATTTTAAAATTGAATTTGAGGCGCTTGTAGCATTGTGGTACTGAGATGTTCGTTACGATCATCGAGGTTAAGCAACACTCGGCAAGGTCAGTCCATGATGGGTGACCGTTTGTGGCAATTTCATTCTCGAGCGTCTCCGTGCTTCGGAATGCACGTAAAACCGTTGGTCCCGGTTACCACTTAACGTGATAGTCTTTAAGTCAAGTTGGAACCTTCTGGGCGACTTGATAAATTCCAACACCAGGGTCTGCCTCAAGCCCACACGATAAGAAGAAGATTTTAAAATTCTTGAGAGTATATCTCAAGACATTTCAAAGCGATTTATCTCAAGAAATATCAAAGCAAGGATGGTTAAATGATAAAAATAATACTACCTACTATAGTCCGGGGAGATTTTATTGCCTAGATCGGGGATAACGGCGTTCTAGATAGTTCCACACTTTGTATACTAAAACTCATCTCGTCTGAGCTGATATAAAACATTATGGAGGAACGTATTCTTTTATTTATATAAAACTTATTGTCTTAAAAAGTAAGTCCATATTTATATTATTTCACATTTTTTTTTAAAGTTTGCTGATAGAAATCTCATATTTGAAGCTCGGTGCAGTACATGCTATACATATAATATATATTTGTTTGTATTTCTGTATGTATTTTTGAGCACTTTATAGAATTAAGAATTAATAATGATATAACCTATTTGACATAAAACTACCCTATTATTGGTATAGCTCACCAATAATGGGGTAGTTTTGTTTCAGATAGTTTATGTTCATTGGTGTGCGTGAGGAATATACAACATTTTCTATTTACGCATGCCACAGAGTCCGCATGCAAGAATAATGTTCCCTAGCCACTAGCTGTTCTATATAAGGATGCCTTCAGACTCGTTATCTTGAATGCAGGACAGGAGAGTGAATATTTTCGCCTAATGAGTTTTCAAAATTTTCATGTTAAGGTTTATGGCTGCGATTATTAGTTTTAATAACTATGTTTCACTACTGGCTAATTAGTGAAATGATATAACATAAATAACTTAACATAAGATTGTAAAAAAATGTATCAAAAAAGTTTCAGACAAGTTAACAATCAACGATTAGTTAGTGAGGAATCTATCACATTCCTAATTACATATTGTGTTTTGAACCACGAACGTGTTAGTAAAAATCTTAAAACATTATAAGATTTGTACGAATCTTATAACAAGTGCGATGCTGTCGGAATTCCTTACATTAGTAGGGTAGCTAGAAGCAGATACATCGACTACCAACTCGTGATTCAATTACGTATCTCCGTCCTATCCTCCAGAGATAAGTGGGAACTAATTAAAATTAGACTTGCGAAGTGGAACACTACATAGCAACGGTACATTGTGATATTGCAAGTCTTGTCTTTAATAATTAAGGAATAGTTAAGGAATTCTTTGGTTTAATAGCTATATATTTCTGTCACTGTAGCGTAGCGGTTATGGTGGCCACCTCACCACTCACGCTGCTGTGCTGACTGACGTGGGTTCAATTCCCCCACGAGACAAATATTTGTGTAAATCATAAATTAGTTTTGAGTCTGGATGTACTTTGTGTCCGTTATTGTATGTAAGTAAAATCCCCCGCAAAACAGGGCCGGTTCCACAGTGCAGGCGTTTTTCTTAAAAAATATATTGTAATTTTAGCGTAAAATAGTCACTTGCTATAAAGATAATTATTATGATTTTAAAGTTTAAGATTTTACTAAAAATTTTACTTTATTTTGAGTAATTTAGTAAAATTGTATTCTTGAATTTTAATTGTATTCAATTCAATATTAATGAATTAAATTTAATATCAACAAGTGATGGATGTGACACCACCTAATAATCTAAAAAGCCTAGCAACTAAATAAAAAACTAAAATATAAGAGCTAGCTATAAAAACTTTAAATTTAGTATCGTCTGTCTTCAACAAGTTTAATTTAACTAAAATGTTCCTAAGCCGTTATCAAGTTTAAATTACTAAAGTAAATAGAGCTTCTGAATTGTGATTTGAGTAATATTTGTAAAGTCACTACGTTAGCTTTGTGAACTTGCTGTTAAATTATGATTGAAATCATTTTTGTGTCTAATTTGAATCTGAACTGAACTGAGAATTGATAGCCGATGGGGGAAAACGTTCTCTAGCTGCGGCCACGTATGCCATACCAAATAAATCGACGACCAGTCAAGGTTGCGGGTGGCCGTTGGTTGCAGACGGCACAAAATAAATGCAGCCTAAGTTACTCCTTATAATAATATCAGCTATCTGCCAAGAATAGTTCCGTTATAGTTGGTATTTCTGTTTCGGAGATTAACTGAAATAAGCAGGCAGTCAGACCATTTTCTTTTAATTAGATATTTGAACAAAATTTTATACATTTAAATCATAATTCATATATACACTTAAGTTGTATTTACCCGACTGTGCTAGATGAAAGCTTAATTTATAAAACATTTAAACTTTATTGAAGAATTTCTAAATTCATTGCACTGTTTAGATGAATCAAGTACCAAATAACACAGGTTGATATAATTACTATTGACACATTATAGCCGCACAAGATATAAGCACAATAGCTAGGTAATAATAATCTAGAGTAATTAAATGTATGTAATGATTCAAGACGCGGTGTATATTGGCTAATGAATGTGGAGTACACGACCGATACAGAGACTAATAACGGGCTTGTACAGGATGCGCTTCGATTAATTATTGTGTTATAACATATACAACTGTACTGGTTGAATAGGACCCTGCAATAGGGGAGGTATTCATTTATATACTGCATAGTACAAAACTAATAGTACCGAAGGGGTCGAAAGGGTATCTAGTGGAGACCATGCATCTGAAAGCGCAGCATAGGAGTCCACCTACAAGGTGCAAAGACGATCTGATCATATTCAACCGGTCCTATCTTAAATCTCTTTATGAGTCCTATGTCCAACAGTGGGCGTCCTACAGCTGATAATATGATGATAGATCGACCAGAGATGAAGCCACTAGTTCAGTAAACTGCAGTAGCGTTAACTCGTATTCAGTGATACTGTATTACTCAATTATGAAGCTATCATTGACAAAACTGTACTATGTTGTGCTTAAGATTTGTGTATAGCTGTCATTAAAGACTTTGGTGATTATTGTGTTTAAGCAATAGATCACACAATGAATAAAAATGCAATCGTTACGAATTTCAAGAAACTAAAAGTCTGGGTTATAAACTTTGTCTTTATAAGAATTTATCATCTTGCAATAAACCAATTAGTTTTACTATTCCGAAAAAAATGATTCACAATACATTGGAAAATTCAATCTCGTAAACTAATTTAGTTGGAACAAACAAGTGTATGAAATATCCTATAAGCTATCAATTCTTTAGTAGTGCAACAAACTTGAAGGAAGCAATTTATAAACTTTCAATAATGATGGATCGCTCCGAAGTTTGCCGAGTGCGGCCGAGCTCAGCCGACGATTTTTCACACTGATAATAAAATCTACACTTTGAAAACGTAATTCACGACGCGGGTTTATGTGGCAATTTTCACGAGGTATTATACTCGCCTCAGTAATACAATTTAATATTATACGACAATTTAAAATATTTATAAAGTTTAGGTTTTTTTATATTCTTACTGCTTCATTGCGAGCCCGTGCGAGTGTACCTGTGAATATATAATTTTTATCGCTTGAATTATTCTCTTGTTTTGAATTTTGTGGCAATATTAAGGTTTTATTTGGTGTCTGTGGAAATTTATTTTAGGCATAAATTATGTTGTTGAAAGACTTTTATTTGCCGAACGTGCATCTATAGTTTACTTTAAGAGATAATTTCTAGTATTCTGATGATTTGTTTTAATATTTAATTTTTTTTTCTCAATTTGATAGCTTTTATCTACTTAATCTATTTCTGACTTTGACGCCTAGCCCACATCACCGTTTATATTATTATTTATTTATAGCATTGTAAATAGTACATTCAGTCTTTATAAATTAATCGAACATTTACATTATCATTAAAAATAAAAAATATGTTAGTTGTATAATTTTTAAGACTTCTGTTTCTGAAATAGAAGATTGTCATTCCACAGAGTGACTATATTTCTAGTATTATATTTGATAAGATGAAATCAAAACAATGAAACACTTTTTAGAAGTAACTAAATACTTGTAAGTATTTTTAAACTAACAAAGATACAAAAACCTATAGTATAAAAGATTTCTCACGCTATAATTATCACAAAACACTCACTATTAAAGAACTTTACCGACAAAAACAAGAAATAAAAATGTTCTTTCATCTGTTTAGTCTCCAAAGCGATTAATAGCAAACTACATTCCGTCTTGTGTTATTCAAAACGGTCGACAATCTGCAGTCGCAATCTTCGCGCGGGCGCCGGGCGGCAAGAGCGTGCACAGAGAAAAAAATATTATCTTTCAATTATAAGACATTCCGAGGTCTATTTATTCAGCCGCTATTATATTATGAATTCAAAATAAGAACCTCCAATTGTTATTGAAATCTTTATGTTCCATCTTCCTTCTTTTTTATGTATAAGAGGGAGATGCTCGATTGTATTATAATTATATACTCGTAGCTTTATGTTTGAGGCAATCGCACGTGGCCTTTAGAGACTTTCAATCGAGATTCACCTTTGAAATCCTCGATAAATCATAACATACGTGTAGGTACGTTGTTAACAACATATATTCTTTTTAGCATTTCGAAAATAAACATTCCTGCTTTTACATAGTTGCGGATTGAATTGCAGCCTAAATAGTATGCACATAAAGTACATAGTTATGTGCATAAAAGTCAATAGCTTATAATTGAAATTACTGAGATATTAATTCAAGATATTTTAATGTTGTAATAAGACTCAAGGAAAATATGAATAATCTATGCATTTAAATAGCAAATTAAAGAATGAAAATATAATGTATGAGTATTAGAAGGCTTATCTTTTATGCGAGTGTTTTACGAGCACCGCGCGAATGGTCTGATCGTTAAGGATTGATCTCGACGTTGCACGTGATCGGTTTCTTTATGAAACCTTGTATTTATCTACAGAAATACACAGAAGGTACTGTATTTTTAAACTAGTTTCTACTTGATGTACTATTCTGGTCAAATTGAAATATTACCTAAATATAAAAAGTACAAGAGATACGATCATTGGCAAACCACAGATACAATATTGTCCTGGGATTTTATGACCGTAAAGCATTGGTATACAAAAATTCGGCGTCACTTTCCTAGAAAAAAAAAATGTTTTTGTCGTTTTTTGACCGCTGAATGTCTTCGAGTCTTTAGATTTTTGTATATCAATGCCGTTAAGGTATGTCTATATACGAAATTTATTTCAACATCAAAAACGACATAATGGACAGACACACCTGACAAACTATAAAATGATACCTTTGTTCAACATTGGGACGATACTATTAAAAACAAAGATCAAATGCAAATTATTCAAACATAAGTACATTATGAGGACTTATCCACTAAACACAACTAACACACACACACACACACATAGAGAGAGACATTAAAATAATAAAGTAACATAACTCCAGTCCCGAAGGATATCAAGACAATGAATACTTAGAAAAGTTGAAGATGGATGATAAAACTTCACTTGTGGAAAATAAAACAGACATGTGCTTCTGTGCATTAGATATAATACAGAGCTAAAGTGTTTTCTTCACGAAGTAAGAACTTAATTCTTACGTTTAATCATTATCATAATATTGGCCCAATGACGTTTACTGTTGGACATAGGCCTCACCTAATTTCCGCCACAGCGAGCGATTTTGTCTTTCCGCCCGCAACCTTTACGAGATCTTCGATGTATCTGGTGGGAGACCACCCCACGCTGTGGTTCCGCCACTCAAACACCTTTTGCCCCCATCACCAATTTTTAATTTCAATACCTATTTATTTTTTCTTTTTTTTCTTTTTTAAAAAGACAACGCCCGCATTAGGGAACAAGCCCTGTGTCGCGGGGAGCTTTACAAACATGAAACTAACGGACACAAAGTACACCCAGACTAGAAACAAATATCTATGAATCACACAAATATTTGTCTCGTGTGGGAATCGAACCCACGTCACCCAGCACGGCGATGTAGTGGCGAGGCGACCACCTTAACCACTGTGCCACGGTGACAGTCAATATTAATTGAACATGTAAGAAAGATGCGTTTATTCTCATAAGGTTCGGCCGAAACGAGCTGAATTTATTTATTAACGTTCGACGTTCAACTTGGCGACGGTATAGTGGTAACGATGTTTGAATGTATAAAAACTTGTTATATAGAAGTTAAAAGCCTTTGCGACGAGTACGAGGCAGCGATATCGCCCAAGACAGGGTACCTTCATAGAGACCTATAGGAATATAAAGACTTTTATGTCTTTGTTCTGTTACTGAACTATTTTGTTTCTACTGTTGTATTGATGGAATATTAATACGATATTAGAATGAATTGAAAAGTACGTTATCCATAATAATGGATCAATACTGTTACTACGCTGCCTGGTTCTGACTTTCTGACTATGAAAATAAGTCGATACTTTGCAAAATGATACGGAGGAGCATATTATGTACAAGAGAAACAAACACTTAAATCAAGTGTTTATTTAAAAAAACCAAAAAACCCGACTGCATTGCCTTGCCAAAAAGTAGCCTTTGTCAGTCAATATTATTAATTATTATGTATATTATTACTTTGTGAATTTTGATAGTGCTATTTAGGTATTTAATTATGAATGTGACTTATTTCCATCTTTTTAGTCCTTTTTAGGCAGTCGGTTAAATTAACTTTTTAATTTATTTTATTTGAAAGCACATTTTCTATGGCTCGTTCTTATAATCGTTTAAATTACTCTTATCTTGCAACTATTTATAGCAAATATTATCTAGTTTCTAAAATTACCAAAATTTTATATAGTTGTCGTACAAATATTACGAGTAATCGTTGGAAGCGAGCGGGGGTGACGACTCCAAAATGCGCGCCAAACAGACGCCCGCGCCAGGCCTCCGTCACTCGCTCAAGGTCACGCGCTATGTGCCTACCGCTATGTAGCTCACAACTGAGCCAAATCGCCAGAGGGCTGCCGCACGCGACACTGAGAGCGCGCACAGCACGTTTCCCGCTCAAAACGCATACGATACTAACGATATTTTCGTACACTACGTAAGTAGGTATATTAAGTTTTATAATAATAATAATCATTTATTTGAAAGCAACTGAGGCTCAATTACATAAAAACGTACACACACATATAATACAAAATAAAATGTCTTTGGTTTCGTTTTGACTAACAACACGATGGTTAATTATTTTGAAGTTGTTGGATGTCATAGACAAAAGAAAAATAAAAAAAATCTTTTTTTTCATTGCCGAAAGATGAAGAAAGGTACGTTACGTTATTTGAAAGTAGGTACGTATTTCAGCTGGCTTTAGTTAGTAGTACCTAGTAATTTTAAAATGCCTCTTGTGTATAGGTACTCTTTCTTTAAAATTTACGAGAAAGTTTAGTGCGGACGTGCGGTCTTACAGAAATAAATGCAGTTTGTATTTCATTACCTACATTATCGAGTCGTTTTGAGTTTGTCTATCTATCTATTACGATTGCGTTCGTGTGGCATGGAGTTCTTAAAACAAACCGGTCAAGCGCGAGTCGAAATCAGACATTAACTGTTTGATTGTGTGTCCATTGAATATATTTAACAAAACTAATATAAGTGAAAATAGTAACAGAATACAATACGACGATATTCAAATGTTTTGTCTGTTTGGATGTTCGTACACGCATTAGCGTGTACAAACATCTAGTTAGTACCTTCGGAGATTACTCCGAAGGTACTTGACGGGTTTAAATAAAAAAGTTGTCACGCATTGTCTAGCGGCTAATCTTAACTAAAGTCTGATTTCGATGTGAAATTAGAAGTTTTAAGTTAACTGCTTACCTCGCATTCACTTCATTGCATTCAGTGTATATAAACTAAACATAAATAATAAAATTTAAGTTTCACTTCAGCCATGTTGTTTTCATTAATGTTCTTTGTACAGCCCTAATGATTTTGCTCGATGACGGACTCACGCAATGTACGCGGGAATCTCGACTCTCGGCGCGTGTGCGTAGAATACGTTTCTTCTTGCAGCGTCGTTTGTTCGTTTTTGTAGGCTAATATAACGTAGGTATTTTCGCTTTTGTATAGGAGTGATGTATCTGTTACGTAGTAACTATTATCTAATCTGTGCCCGCGCGTGCGCATGTACGTGCCGCGCCCATTTTGCCGCAGCGCATAAGGGGTGTATTTATTTTTATTTGATGTCCTAGTTTATTTTAACGACATCCATAATCTTACTCCATCACTAAAGATCATTTAATTTTATACTGTAGTACCTACCTAGTAAAAAAAAATAAAGACTGTCACCGTGGCGCAGCGGTTAAGGTACCTACCCCCTACCACCTACACTAACATCGGGTGTTCGATTACCACACGAGACAAATATTTATTTATATTATGTTTTTTCAAGTTCGGGTGCACTTTGTGTCCATTAATTGTATGTTTTATCTTTCGCGACACAGAGCTTGTTTCCTTGTGCGAGCGTTGTCATTTTTTTTAAACAAAAGGTTTTGGGAAAAAAGAATTGCATCTGGTAAAACTAGGATTAAAAACTTAATACATAAGATATCTTTAGTTCCAACAGAGTAAGCTGTTAGATTTAATGTTGAAATACTTTCTTGGTAAAATAGTTTTATATAGCAGTGCGCAAATCCGTTGGAGAGCACTCTACAGTTCGAGATGTAATCGCTAAGTGGGTAAAATATTAGATCAGTTAGCTTTTTAAATCTTAGGGACTGCTTTTATTGGTGGGGAAGGAAGCGGAGTGGTTACTTTGTGTAGAAATGACAGGTGATAAGTTAGTCTATTCTGTTAAAAGAGCAATTTTTGTATATTTAACTTTCGTTTTAATAACATAAACTATGACGTTAGTAGGTAGCTTTAAAGTGCTTCATTTCAAATTTATTTGTAAAGTTATATCTAAAGAAACATTCACACACAGAACTTTAATTCAATGAAAAAGTCTCAGAACTCACCAGCACAATATCATTAATACTACTCAGTGATGGTAGCTGAACGGATAAGTGGTCCGAGTTCGATTCCGACCAGCAGTAGGTACCAATGTGGATCTCACTTTGTGAAAATTATAATGTACTAGTTAAATAATTTACCATCTGCTAACGGTGAAGAAATTCTGATGCACCAACCCGCATTTGGCCAGCGCCAGCGTGTGTGGATTATTATGGCCTAAAACCTCTCTCAGCTCTCTAGATAGAGGAGAGGAGACCCAAGCCCAGCAGTATGATATTAATGGGTTGGTAATGATGATAACTACGACAGAGCCGATGTCAATAGGGACTTGAAACAGCGCATCTTGTATAAAATGAAATATTTTTAATACTAGTTGGCACAGAATCGACCTTACTCAATGAAGCCTCTATAGTAATAAAACAGTCGAGAATTCAATTACAGTATTTTTATAAAGATGAAAGTCAAATGAAAATATTTTTACAAAGATCTCTTTTAAGATTTGTTGCCAAGCGCTTCAGTTTATTTAAAACTCTCGGTCAGTTATCCGACCGATAACTGTTTAAGTGGGATGTTCTTTTTTCTTGCTAAGATAAGCTTCGTACCTGACTTAAGGCTCTTCAAAAACATAACGTACGTAGAATATTATTTTTTTAATGGAAAGTATGCGATTCTTAAAAAAAAAAGAGGTTAAGAGCACGTCGGACGATGCTCAATGTAGGGTTCCCCAGCAAAAGAGCGTATCTTCTTAACGCTTACGTCCTTTTGTTGAGTACAAAATAATGTTGGTTGGAAGTACTTATTACGTTATTATTTGTGATTTTTTCAGATCTATAGGTTTAACGGTTTAGATTAGGGAACACACAAAGGGGGGCTTTCTCTTTAACAATAATAACATAAACATTTTTCAAACAGAAAAAATCACCAACCAAATCGTCGAATTGAATCGTTTCTCCATCCATTGTCCACTTAAAGTTATTACTGCTCAAATTCAATCGAAGTAAATCGTGTGTAAAATTACTCTGCAAGTCCGTGGTAATTCACGTACACGTTTATCTCACAAGCTAAACTTCACTGGAGCCGTGTTACCGCTAGGCTAGACTAGTTTTGTGTTACAAATACAAGGAAATTTCTGTTCATGGCCAATTCAAATTATAGTATAAGCTAAACATGCGAAGTTCTGAAACTGTTGTGCATAGAAGAAGATAACAATAAGTAATTTTGTTTTAAAATCGCTTTAATTATTATCAATTATATCTATAACAAATTAAATTGAAGTGTCTGTTTGTAATATCAAAAGAATAGCTTTTTAGAGTAGGCATATGAAAGTACAAGAAGTTACGCGGGACGTTGCTTCGCTTCAAAGTGTTAGTAGGATAAAAATCTACGAACAATTACTTTATTTTATCATTGAACAATCAGAACTTATAATTGAACGCGGTCCTCGAGGTGCAGATAAGCACATTGCATTTTAAATAAACGGTCCACACCGTGATAATCTCGGAGAAGATCGACCCACGCAATCACTACTTTATCTAAGAGAATCATTTTCCCAAAACATCTTCATTAAAGCTTGTCTTCCAAATCCCCTGTTCATCTTGTACATTGAATCTGTGTGAATGGTGTGTAAAGCTAGGCAGAGCCCAACAGTTGTAATCCACAATTGGCTCACGTACGCCCGCTATTGCCGCATTACACGTTCACTGTATTGTTATGTCATTATTGATTTTGACTCCAGAAGAGCCTTCGGTTCAACAAAGCAATCCTGAATCCCGAAGATTTCAAGACAAGCGCGTATTTGTAAGCGTCTGTATTGAACATGGTACTTGTGTTATTGAAAATTAATTGTCGTAATGCGTAGGAGCGCTGGATAAAAAGATGGTTTCACTTAATTATGTATTTTCTACGGTTTGTTTAATATTTTATTTCATAAAATAAATAAGCCATAACGTGTAATATACGTTGGAAAACTTGTCAAAGGATCTATAAGAAACCTTAGATTGTGAGAACTTTTCACATCAATTTTCACAATTTTCACAATCTAGGTCGATAAAGCTAAAAAATACAAATTTATAAAACTTTGTGGCATTTCGCGTCACCACAAAGAGTTACACTGTCCACCTTTAAATAATATCGCTGTATTGGCAACAGAAGATACAAAGTCCCATACATTACCAGCAGAGTTATATTCATTATTTTCAATATACTCTACAAATTAAATTTCCAATTATTAAAGGTCGAATGAGAAAATATCTGCCATGCTAAATATGCAGTTCGAGTTCGATCTCGACCGGCAGTACCAATGTGGTTTTCACTTTGAGGAATTCATATTTATTAGTATGAATTCCATCTGCGAATGGCAAAGGAAAATATTGTGATGAAACCCACATAACCTAGAAGGCCTAGAAGAAATACTAAGGATATATCTGATCTACCGAACTAAAAAAAAAGCAGCCTCACATTCGACATCCACGATGATCCTCTTGGAGACGGAAGGTGGCACCGCGTTCGTGGCGATGCACAGGTACGCGCCCATCTCCGTGCGGCTGATGCGCTGCAGACTGAGGGTGTCTCCCTCGTATACTGTCACTGGAAAAGAATTATAAGTTCAGTACAGGTTTAGTGTGTGTTTCTTTAAGCATGTAGAATTTGCGAACTACTGTTGAAATAGTGATAGCACATTTTTATTTGCGGTATTTTTTTTACACTATCTAGAAAGCTTATTTAAGGTTGTGTTATAGGATATAGTCAATTTTTATATACATAATATTATAATTCTAAAAACATATATAATATGTGTTATATAAACACCCGTACTCCGAAACTAACGTTTGCAGATCACATATTATT
This sequence comes from Laspeyria flexula, assembly GCA_905147015.1. Lineage (NCBI taxonomy): Eukaryota > Metazoa > Arthropoda > Insecta > Lepidoptera > Erebidae > Laspeyria > Laspeyria flexula. The sequence goes on from LR989953.1 coordinate 371,836, forward strand.
TGTTCCGACCCGGAATCGAACCCGAGACCTCATAAACTGCAACCGCATACATTACCGCTGCGCTACCGAGACAGTCAACGAATGGAGCTAAATTTTTTTTATTCTTTTGAGTAGCATTGAGTTATTTAAAATAAAACCAACTGAAACTTATGAAACTTTATGCGTCAGCTGCTATTTGTATGCACTATTGCGGTTGACGACCCCAAGTACTGTACATATAAGAATTGCTAGCGCTACACCAGTGTTCATTAACGAGAGCGTTCTTCTTCCATCCGGTAAACGAGTACATAATTACAGCAATTAGTATATTTTATATATTTTTTTAATTCTTTGTGCAGTTTTGTTTTTCAATTGCTTGTGTCCCAATATGTAAATGTTAGCGATTTAGTTTGCATTTCATTATTTTTTATTTTGCAACATTATAAAAGAGAAACAAATAAATATGTTATGCAAATAAATATAGTATACGTATCTTACGAATTAATACTAGGTTTCGGACTTTATGAAAGAGAAATATCGAAAGGAGATGTGCCATAAACCAATACACATACCAACAGACATAATATTTTTGAAGTATTAAAATTCTGTTGTTTGCTCTAATCTCCGCTTTGGTAGGCGCTAATGTTATATTTGGTTTGTTTTTGAAAGGATTTAGTGGGCACACTAGCCTTCTGCCATTTTCGAACCAGCCAGTCCCAAACAACCTGACCGTTTCCCGAAAGGGGCGGCATGCCTACACTGCAATTCTCTTAAAAAAGTCTCGACTTTGGAAAAGTCCGGTCCTAATAAAACGGCCAAACCACTTAAGCACATCACCTGAACCTTGTATAACACTACTTACGTTAAGGTCATTTAAAACAATCTAGCTAGGGGTATAAAAATTAAAAATTCCACGCTCGTATACGTTGGGTCGGCGTCCGCCATCAAGTGCCCAAATGAGTTTGCCTCTATTTACAATTACGGTACATTTCGTGGCCGCGCGAGAGCGCAATGAATGTAATGAGAGCCAGTACCCGCTCGCCGCTCGCAACTTGAATACATTAAGCAATTAGTACTTACCCTACATCGTACTTGTTTTTAATGTTTATTTTATTGTTTAGATTGTTTATTATAGAAGCAGTTAGGTTTGGTAATCAGCTGGTATTTTAAACTTGTTTAGTTCTGGCTCGGGTAAACAACCGCTTTTTGTAGTGCGCTTTGTTAAATTTAGAATATTGCATTCATTACTTGCAGTTTTAAAAGTTAAATTTAATTTTATAATCATGCTGGAAACTTTGTTTGTTTTATTATTTTACATTTATATATTTTAATAGAGAGGCCAATACGCTATTAAAAAATGTCATTTTTAGTTTAAACCTGAAAATATTTTGTTCAGGGCCGGACATAGGAATCATTTCAAATAATCTTTAAACTATGTTGGATTTTGTAAAAATATAATTTTCTCTCGTCACCGACATAACTAAATATCATCACCCTGCACCCCTTATTTACAGCAAGTTGTGCCTGCTGTAAATTACTGCTAACATTTTCACTTCGATTTAAAAAAAAAGTCGGTTAAGAGCATGTCGGACCATGCTCAATATTGAGTTCCGCAGCAAAAGAGCGTGTCTTCATAATGCTTACTTCCTTTTGTTGAGTCGCGCAGTTTTTTGGCAATAACTCAACAACGAAATATCAAATCATGTTCAAAATAATTAACACTGTAAGTACCTATTATATATAAGCGTTATCTTTGGGACTTTTTTCATATTGTTAGGTTTTACGGTTTACAAGAGGGAGACACAATCTATGTTTTTTCGAAAATATTCACATAAAAGAAGTCAATGTGCCAATATACTAGTAGAATATAAATAACTTTATAATTTAATAATATAATACGCGGAGCTTTCTCAAGCAGTAAACAGCTGTTACATTTTGTAGTTTTTGTCGAGCGATAAAAACGTTACCCTCTTCATTTCATATTTCAACTGTCTGTCTGTTTTTCGATCATAAAACGTTACAATGTTTCTTATAATGTGATTTAATATTTCAGTACGTGTCAGTTATAAATAACCTGTCATGAATATTTATAAGAACAACCTGTTTTTGTCGCCTCTATCTACTCATATTGTGTGTTTGCATGTTAAATAAGTTTCAAAATGTGTGTAATATTAAAACTATATATATGTAGTATAGGTTATATATACCGGTAGCTTGAATATATGTACAGATTATGCTATATCCCTTGGTACTGAATCAGTTTATTTACATAATATCTAATGTTTTTTGTTATTTTTAATCTCTTGAAAACTTTACAAACAGAAATCACTCTAGTATTATTAACTAAAATTAGTTTGTAGGTTAATATGTTATTTGAAGTAGACAAAATTGGATAAAATGGCTCCATGGGCCGATTGTATATTATCTTCTGACCCTGGAGCTTATTTGTTCCAAAATGCATGTTCGTTCACAATACTGTTTACCAGTAGTGCATTTCCTTTTCCTATTTTCCATTTAGATATCGTATTTAATAAAGTTATTTATAACGTCTACTCTAATATTATCCATTGTAAGTTTTCCTGTATAAAACACGAGAATTTCCTAAACAATTCCACAATAATACGATTTAAAACTGAGTTAGTGTGACGTGATAAAATAGCAAGGCTTTTATTTTTTACTCACCGCGGCTCAATTCTATTATAAAATAGACTTTTCTTAGACTAGATTGCTTTATGCTCTGTCTATTGAACTATGGACGAATGCAACGTAGCGACAAACCGCGCTCCAAACACGACTCGCTCTTCAAACCAGATGTTTTCAGTAAAAAACCCGGCATAACAAGTTTTATTCATCAGTACGGGCGCTCTCGACTCCTCCCATTAACCCCGCGAGTAAAAAGGGTACATCGCGCACCGTATTAATTCAAACAAAAGATTAACACGTATATAATCGAAAAGCGGAGTTTTTCGATGGTGGCCGAGTAATTAAAACATCCGTCGGTACATCCTTTGCAAATACGTACGAGTGGGAGTGACAGGAGGGCGAGGGTCACACACAATTAGCGACAAGGGCCCTCTGTACCACACGTTAATTTTACTCTGTACAAGGAAATCGCTCTTGAAATTAAACTCAATTTTTGGAGCCTTTGTCGGCGTATGCTTGAGCTTTAATTTGACGTCGCAGCTCAGCTTTGCCGCACCCTAATTATCTTTGAACTGGTTTTTTTACTTAATCTTCTTGTCGAGGTCGCGGCGCCACGCACTGGATGTGGGATTAAAGAGTAAACCTGTGTGCTATCATATCTCCCGTATGACTTCAAGCGTTCTGATGTGTGTAATTAGAATTTCTATTTCGGGAAGTATGGTTTATAAAGACACAGTCACCTAATTAGAGTAGAGACTTAATTAAAATAAAATAAAAAGGTTGTTAATTTGGATTTTTTGTATGTATGGATATTTCCGAACTCAATTAAATATATTTGGCCACTCGATCAAGATGTAAAGCACACAATTACTTAAATTTGCCATCTGCTAAGGGTGAAGGAAAACATCGTGAGGAAACCCACATACCCTAGAAGAAATTGTATGAGTATGACTGATCCACCAACCCGCACTAGGCCAGCGTGAGTGGATTATGGCCTAAATCCTCTCAGCTCTCTAGTTAGAGGAGAGGAGACCCGAGCGCAGCAGTGGGACTTAATGGGTTGCTGATGTTGATGATTATTGATCATGATGATTAATACAAAGACTACACAGCTTTTGGTCTTGTCGGTTCGAGATGCGGACACACACACTGGACCTCCTATACTTACAAATTGATTATTTTGAAAGGAAAGCACAACATATTTATTTATCAATTAATGCTAAATCATTATTTTCTGCACACTTTCAATTTCTTCCTAGTGTTTAAGAATCCGACTAACTTTTCAGCCGACAGACTATTTTCTTTGAACTCCTATCCTAATATATACCTATTGCACACAATACTGTATATTTTTAAAACTCAAAACTGAGCTGTTCAAAGCCATTAAGGGATATAATAGCATTGCATCTTACTTAAGAGTCCAACAACTTAATATCAACAACACGATAGCTAGCTCCACTTTATACCCTATTAGATAATGGATCCGGAACATCGACTGCAACTGTATTAGCTACGATTGTTCACCCGTTACCACCATTAGGGAATGCAAACAAAAACAATTTTATGGACGAAAGGCAAGCAATTGCGAGGCTAGCAAAATAACAAATGTTTGTGGAACTGCAATGGCTTTCTTGTGATGGAATAATGTAAAATAAGTTCATGTATTAACAGTGCAGAATAGATTTTAGTCACTATGTTTTGTCGATACAATTTGTCAGTATAATGTATTGATTATTGAGAGTGTGATATTAATTTAGATTTCTATATTCTATTTAATCTTGTTATAATAAGGATTTCTTAATAAGTTCGAAATTTTCTTAAATTTGTTATCAAAGCAAATACATACATAAATGCTATGCTTAATATTAAAACAAGGTTGTCAATTTCATATTCTATTGACAGTCAATAATATCAAAATCAAATTAGTAATTTAATATCAATCTAAACAATCAGATTCGCTTCGACAAAAATAAGCGACATGGTACATTTAATATAAAATAATAAGTTTCTTCTGCTATCATCAGGATAGTCAGCCTTATTATATAACCCTCCCATTTCTCCAAACGGGGCGGCATGCTTAAATTACATTAAATTTCTCCTCTTAAAAAAGAATCAAGTATTGTGAAATCAATATTCATTTTATTCCTCCACCACTATAAACACTATTGGACCTTACAAAATAAAACCAATGAACATTTCCTGTGAGAGGCAGCCCTGTGCATTAGTACAATGTAGTTAGCAGGCAACAGCTGCGCTTTGTGGATTGTTTAAATATATTATGTGGCACATATTCCGCTAACAGACAGCGGTTACGAACTTACATTGTTCGCGACATCTCAACTATATCTTTGTGAAGATCGTCATCAGTGCGTGACATGTTTGCATTTGCATATTTAATTATTGTAATTATTTAGTGAGTAATTCATTAACTCGTCATATATGCCTATGATGATATGATGTGATGATTGTTACATACATGATACGAGGATACAAGGACGTTGCAGAATTAAATAAATATTTATTTAGATTGTTTACAAGTCGTCCTAAATGAGCTATAGGTATGTAGGACGAGTTGATGAATTCCTCTATTTAGTGCTTTCTCTGCCGCTGTATGCTATTTTATTAATTATATGTATGGGTTAATTGTATTTTGTTTGTCTTGATTCTGATTCTTGCCACATTGTGAGTGGACAGTGGCGGGACATGCATAAATTGTATAGTTAAACTGTCAGTCCCTTGTATAAATATAGTATATATATACATAGTTCTAATAATATTGTAGACGTAGTCTTGTATGCAATAGTAAAATTATTAAATTATATAGAAATAAATTTTCCACTTAGTATCTGAAAAACAGATTTCGAATTTGAACCCCTGATAGAAACCATTTGGAATTTTTGTCTGGAAATTCTTATGCGCCCATAGTCTAAAAGTGTGTCTAGGTAATGGCTGTGTACTGGTGTAAAACTTCCGCTGATAGGTACATTAAACTGATACTAATTTTAGAATATTTATGTGTGGTTCTAACATTATGGCATTGCGTGTGAGTGTGACTTATAACGTATCATGTGTATATTACGTTTATCTTAACAATAGGTATTTTTCCTAACAAAGACAAAAGAACAAAAGGCATATCATTTAATTGTTTTAAATTTAAATGAAAAAGCCTACGAAGACAGCTTATCATTGGTAAATATTAAGGACAAATATTTTTTGAAAATTTCTGATGTGATCATTACATAAAGGGCATTCACAAACATGCGACTGTCAGGAATTTTGTCCCATAAAGGTACAGCTCGAAGATAGGTACGGAATGGTCTCTTTACTTTTATTATAGAATTAAAACCAAGTACCTGCGTATTATTTCACGTTTATTGCACGTAACGCTTTATAGAACTCAGTGCGACGTTATCGAAGAATAAAAAGAACTGAACAAACACAAAATAGAACAGTTTTAGACGTAAATACTCGTGTTTATTTTAAATAAACTCTCATTATTGGACTCCTCCGTCCATCAGAAACATTATAAACTTAGTTGTTTATTATTATCTATAACTAACCCACAAAGGTTTTATTTATGTGCATCATGACCATGATCATAGTGGGACCGCCAGCCGTTTGAAAATAAATACGGTTATACAGGGTGTCCAAACAAATGGGGCACATTTCTTAATGAGGACACTAAGATTAGTACTGACTCAAAGTTTTTTGAAAAATACCTATCCGTTCGTTAGTTATATCTACATAAAGTTGAAGAATTTCACAAACATTTGAACATAAATATTTGTGTTAAAATCGTGGTTAATTTTAAAATAAAAATAATTTATGATAATCCAGCATTACAAAAAGAAGTTAATGAGAAATATCAAATCAAAGATTTTAAGTAATTTTTAAAAGGATAATATGATTTTTTCCTGTCACCGTGGCGTAGTGGTTAAGATAGTCGTCACACTACTAACGTCGAGCCGAGACAAATATTTGTATGGTTCAGAGATAATAATATGTCTAGATGTACATTGTGTCCGTGATTGGTATGTTTGTAAAGTCCCGTGCGAGACAGGGCTTATGTGATCTTGCGGGAGTTATCTATGTACTTAAAACAAAAATTAAAACACGTACCTTTCTTCCTTCTATCAACAGAGATGGGCTGGCCATCCTCTCGGCGCCACATGATCTTGGGCGTGGGAAACCCATCAGCTTTACAAACCAGGCTGATATTCTGATTCTCGCGAACTGCCACAGCTGACTGGGTGCTCTCTTCATCCAGAATATTCGGTGGTACTGTGGACAATAACGAAAGTAAAGTTAACGTGTGTTGTATGAAATAAATCATTTTTTGAAGTATAGGTGAAATCTTCATTCGCAGATTAAACACTTTAATGAGCTATTGGAAATACAACCGATCCACAAAAATAACTTCTCACAACTGTTGTCACAAAATACTTAGCAAAGTACAATTATTTAATTAATTGTTTCATTGAACAATCGCTATCTACTATTGTGAATACAAAAACAATGACTTTTGTCTATTTGTTTTTCTTGAAGATATTAAATAATAATATTATAAATAAGGTGGAATATTCGCCTCGTTCATCCTATGTATCAAGGAAAAATCAGAGTAATTATTGTAATTTGTACCTCAAAAGTCGTATTAATCACGCAAGCATGGACGCAACGGTGACATACAAATAAACGGACCTACGTGATGCATATTTTGTAAATATTTTTTTCATAGCGTATTTTACTAAATATACTAGTTAGCAACACACACAACTCATCAAATTACATAATTAGTAGCATCTAATTTCTCAATTGATTCGACACGTAACTAGGAAATCCGCAATTACATGGAGTCTATTAACTCACCCCTTCTCTCGAAGTATATTTAGAGCACGTAAGCGGCCACAAGTTGCGCCCTTAGCAATAAAACCGAGATAAAAACAACGTGCCACGTTTAAAATGCAAACACGAGGAAAAACCACCGTTTTATTTCCACTTAAAAGTTTGCAGGAAACGGCCATATAAAAGACTGAGTGTTACCCGTATCGGTGATTTGGGACCGAACCACGCCTACACAGTTTTATATATCTAACGTTACCGCTGGGCAACAGATAGGAATGTTATCTCGACTAAATAGTAACGGAGTCTTTGGCTGCGCTCCATATTTGCTGATTTTCGGGTGGCAGTCGCACTGAAATTATCTGTTAACGAATTTAGTTGGTAGTAAATTTTATGTAGATAGTGATTCTGTTGGTAAGATTCCAAAACGAAATTACTTAATTTTAAAGTAGGTACAGGTACGGCCATAATTGGCACTTGTCAATCACAGTTACTAACAGTTCTGAGAGAATTATGTGAACATACCGATATAATTTTATTTTTAGCATTATACTATTTCAATATAAAAAATAATGCCTATCTAGTGAATTTCCACCCACTTCTGCTTAAACCCACTTGGACTTGTTCTTACGTCGCCGCGTCGGTGGAAACAAAAAAAACCCTACCATAATTTTTTTGGATAGTTTAGGATGATAATTATGTAATTTGGTTGTGAAACATCTAAGAATGGACCAATATTTCAAAGTATGACTTTTGCATTATTGATCTTGGTACAAAAATCAAATGTTTGAAAATAACAGCAACCATAATTATCCTACTAATATTATAAATGCGAAAGTTTGTAAGAATGTTTGGATGTTTAGATGTTTGGATGTTTGTTACCAGTAAACGAAAAAACCACTGAATAGATTTCAATGAAACTTTGCAGTAATTTACCTTATACATCAGAATAACATATAGGCTATATTTTATCTAGATATCGCGTAAATTGGCTAAACCATGAGAACAAATGTAAAGTAAGTCGGAGAAAAATCTGCCATCTTATAGCTATTTCTGATTTCTCTACGTAAACCGTTAGTTTTACATAAGGACAATGTATGGAGGAATTGTTACTCTTAAATAGTTATAAAAAAAAGTCCGCGACAGCATATGCCTATCTTTTATGTGGAAGTCGATATAGAGAGAATAGTGAGCAAGAAATACATTTAAATCGGATACTGCATTTAAAGTGAAAAATTTCATGGTATTAAACTAATTCTTAGGAATGTAAATACCTTTATGACTTTTGTCATTTAATGTAGATAATTTTTGTCGTTTACACTAAGTTATTTCGACAAATAGTTTAAAAGTTATTACGATATTAAATGAAATGTATATAATCCCAAAAATCTTATAATAATACTGTATGTCACCCGTGACTTTTTTTTTTTTTTTTTTTTATTTATTTAACAATATAAAGGCTTATACATCTGTTTAGGTCTTTATAGCATTCTGAAAACCACAGAGGTTTATTATGACGCTATAATAACAATTCCTCGTTAAAACAACGTGTACAAAGTTACAAACATACATTCAACATAATCGTGCTACAGACAATGGGTATGAATACAATTTACATTATAATTATCTATTAAGGAAAAAATGTGAACTAGGTAAAAAAAAAAATGTGAACTAGGTATACGCATTTACGAGAGGGCAATCAATATTATTTAGAAAATGTTCTTTTAGTTTGTTTTTTATATTGATCGGTGTGATCGTTTCACGTAATTTAGAAGGTAAGCTGTTAATAAATCGCGGTATCAAAAAGGAGGTAGTTCGTTCGCCATACGTATTGACAGCCCGAGTTGTACAGAGTAAGTTTCGAGCGGCGGATCTTGTATATACAGGGTTCGATTTTTTTATGTAGGCTTTCATTAAAATAGTTTTCTTTAAGTAAGGTAAGCTTTGTTTTAGTCTGAACTGGGAGAATTTTACAGTGTTTGAATAGGCCGGAATCGTTATTAGTAAATTTAGTTTTAACTTTAGGGGACTTCGCTTACCTGTTATTTTGTTCCTGTGACCACAGCAACTTTTCACTTTTAGAGGGGAAATTTCGCCCAATATTTTCTAAGCACAGATAATTACTTCAGATTAAACATAACCAATATTACATGATTGATTAGAATAGTACTTATCTTTGTAAACATCCATCCCGTGTCTTTTTGGTTAAAATTATCAAATATACAAACAAACATTCATCCTTTCAACTTTGTGTATGTATATTACTATATTTATCAACGTCAGCCCTAATGACAATTCAGTATGACAGATTAAAAAGAAATCAAAGATCTCTTTTTTCTTTTTGCTTACTATACAACCTCATTACTTGAATGTATTACTAATTATTCACCAGTAAATTCAAAGAATACCTATATTATGACAATTGTGTAGTAAAATTATCAAATAAAGTAAAATATGAAGAAAAATATTTTTCGTAGAAAAGTAAATACATTGCAGTATCAAGGTAGTATAGTAGCAGAATACAAATACCATAGACATAGGATCCGCGCGCTTTTTTTTTTATAACGATTTTTTTTATTTATGGCGGTACGAAGTACGCCGGGTCAGCTAGTGTATCAATAATTCAAACACCTGACTGCTATATCAACTCCTTCGTCCTTAAGTCGATGTCGAAATTAACAGTAGGTTCTCTTGAGAACTAATGCCAACGATCCACGGCCAACTTCCTGTAGTGAAGAGACCCCTGAAGAAGAAGACATGCAACTAATACATAATTATTGCTGTGAGTTGCCAGAAGAAAACACTTTATAATGTTAGTAGATGAACTTGTGACCCAAAAGAATGGAACCAGCCAGAGAAAAAGTCAAGGAGCTGTCTATTATAATAACAAAGACTTTTCAACGTCCAGATCAACAGACCAATATCTACTGAATAGGTAACAGTTTTAACAAGCTAGTGATGTCAACATTTCACTCTTGTGAGTAAAGATAAAGATATTCCATACTTATTTTATTTTTGAGAACAACAAAAATAATGTAATTATTGTATCAAGATATTATCGTGTTCAAACTGTTTTCTGTATGAACCTACAAATACCAATTAATATGCTTTTATTGTTTGGCGTTTTGAACTTCAATGATTGGTTTTGAATAAACCCAGTCGAGCAGTTAAGGACATCCAAAGACACGTTTGACATTCGACTTGTTACAAAGTCGATGTAATGAAAACATGTCAGCGTGTGGCTTACATTCTTGAAACTTCCAAAACAAATAATTATGATCCAAAGTAATCATCTTTGTAACGACTAAACAATTTACATTTACGTACAAAACAACAATTAAATTTCACCAAAGAGTTTATTTCACAAAGCGATAAGAACCGAAAGAAGAAGCTATTACCCCTTTCAAAATACTATGGGAAAGTAATTAAAAGTTCCAACGTAGACGAGGTGGATCAGGGGTAAATAAGGAGCTTTCCGTCAATATTTTCCCCATTTCTGATTAATAAGTTTCCATTATATCAAGGAATAGCATCACTTGTGAATGAAAACCTATAATTAGGGCTTAATGGATTCAGCAAAAACGTTGTGACGGTTGCAAAGATTAATTTGTCGGGCTCACTTAGGTAAGCGGTCGGAGGGTTGGCTAATAAAATTTTTGCGTTGTATACAACGACGTAATTAATTATTTGTATGCGTACGAGTATATGCGGCAATTTCAAATACATCTCATGTTATTTCATGTAAAATTTCTGCTGTCTCTCGTTGCGGTTTCCATAGCACAGTAAGCGGGAGTTGTAGTAGCATTGCTTTTGGATAGTTACCACACAAACTCATCAGTATTTCCCGGCATTGCCACTGTCCAAGTATGGTGGATGCTGTTAAACTTTTGCAATAGTAAAACACGCTTAGCAATTTACTTTAGTGGTGATCGACCCCCGGTCACAATAAATTTATTTACTTCATGCCTTCTTCGCTTTTAGTTTTAGTATAAAAATATTTTTATGATACCTTAGAGACCAATCTTTCTGTCTGGGTAGATGTTTTATACTTCGAAGTATTCTGGTCAATAAAAACTATCCGGATAGAAAGGCTTTAACCAGATGGAAAAAAATACTATATTTATTTACTTCACTCCCAAAGTTCATTGATAAAATAAATTGTTTTTATTATGAGTACATATTAATATTGTATTGTCTGTAAACTACATAAACAAGCATTATCAATATTCAATCTCAGAACAATAGGCCACTTAAAATAATATTGTTCCCTGGGATTGTTTATATTATAACCTTTTTTTCAGCAATTACAAACTACGATTACTGGACCACTGCCGCATTATTTATAATAAGATGTTAGATACAAAAAAATTAAAATAAATAAATTATAAAACATTTAAATCATTTTCGAATGATATAATAAACTTTCTATTAATGAAACTCCGAGTAATTAAATTTCTCTTTAAACAAAATTTCATTGCGTCGTCTCAAATAGTCGAGTCGTTCCAATGGTATTTTTCTCTATCTTTTATTATCGTAGTCTGTAAGGGAACTCCGCATTCTATAGTGGCAGTATTCTCGTTTATTGAACTACCCCCACATTCACTAATAGAAAATTAAAGATATTGGCCAGCAATTTAATTTCTTTACTCTGAAAGCAATTTTAATGAAAAGGTTTTTACTGATATCAAATTACTAATTATTTTTGTTCAAATACATTGTAACTGTATTATTGGCTCATTTTAATAACAAAGTAGAGTGAGATATCTGATTTGATTGGGTAAAAATTAGACGAAGAAAAATACAACAAATTATTTTTTGGCAACATTTTTTAGGCAACAGAATAAATTTTGTGAGTTGCCAGAGTTTAACCACATTCATTAATCACGGTTTATAGCTGACTAAAGTTATTGTTCTATTATTTCTTTATGAAGATGTAACATTTTTTTTTTTTTTGCCGATTACGATTGATTTAAGAATAAGGAAATCAGCGTTAGGGTATACTCGTAATGTCGACATTTGACATGGAAACATAAAATATCTTTCTTGTCCTTTTCAGTTTCAAACATTTGACAACGATTTTAAAATCGGTAATGAAACTCGAATGTCAAGATTCCAAGCAAGCACTCTGGATATTGTTGAATACTTACCAACAACTTGCAAGTATCCAACTTGGCTGATCATAGGGTTGGTGTTGACCTGACACATGTAGTACCCGCGGTCTTCCTGCTGCACTTGGCTCACGTGAAGCAGCCAGGTCATCGCGTTATCGTGCGACACGCTGAAGCGAGCTAGTCGAGTGATCACGTGCCTGTGGATCGTTAAGATCATCTGACGGTCGATGTGGATCCATGCCACCTGGGAACAAAAGGGTACATAAATAAAAACATATAATCGAATAGAGAGCGAAAACCTCCTCCTTTTATGAAGTCGATTAATAAAATCTATACGTATTAGGTGAGGCCTATGTTCAGCAGTGGACGTCGTTGGGCTGATATGATGATGATGATGATACGTATTAGTTCAAAACTATTTTATGGTTTGGTTGAACGCGCTAATCTGAAAAACTACTGGTTTAAATTGATTTTTTGTAAAAAATCTATACTACTGCTTAATGGTCTAGGGCTAGTATGTAACTAATAATCATGAGGTCTCACGGCCTTTTATCCCCGTTTATAACAATTTTACATGCATTGACAGACGGAAAGATGGATGGACAGAGCGGGATCTTAGGGGTTCCTTTTGTACCTTTTTGGTACAGAACCCTAAAAAGATGAAGATGAACTATAAAAAATTAAATAAATATACTTAGGTATAAATAAGTTCGATGGTAAATAGTGTTGTGTATCTATTTCAATACAAACACAACAAGTATGATATATTATGAAACCTGAACCAACAATATTAATCTGAGTACCCAAATTTGGACCTGCAAATATCAGGGCAACCAAAATTTCGTATCCATTGTTACCAGACTCGACCGCCTAAATATTAATTTGCTATCGATCTTCATGTTCAATATCAATGTAAATAATATTTTCGTAAAGCCCCGCTTCCAGTGTACCAACATTGAATAATAAACGTTCATAAAGTTTTAAATTCAAGTAGCTTATCATTCGTATGTCCGAACGGTTGATATATTGAGCTGAAGCGAGTTGTTTTACAAATTCCCTACCTGGCAAAGGCAATAAAACTAAAATAGAAAGTTTATTGCGGCTGCTTTTACTATATCCACGTGAAATTTATGCCGCTCTGAAGTCAGGTTATTGGTGGGGAATGGATTGAACTGTAGTATAAATTCACTTCTAACTCTAACGGAAATTGAATTCAAACACAGCACCATCTTATTATGTGGCGGTTTATTTCGTTCATTGTTCTTGTTTATTTTATTGTGTGTGGTCTATTTTGTATTATGGAATCTATATTTATTTTGGTCTTCATCTATGATTATAAAATAAATAAGCTAAGAATATTTTGCTTCATTATTTTAATGAAAAAGAAGAACTTATTTTTAATTTATTTCTAAAATTTTCTTGAGTTGAAAATATTTACTACAACTTCACTTCACTTCCTATTGTATATTCTAATCTCCCACATTAAATTTGTTAAAATAAAAACAAAAAACTATCTCAAAGTTTTAACTGGGTTTATTACCGAGTATATATTATTATTATATTACTGATATTAATATCTGTAAGGCTTGGCTAAGATCAAGTAGGCATTGTTGTTATAAATCCAGGTTTCATTCTACATTTCACATATTCTAAGCATGACGAGTATGTACCCATAAAGAGAATAGAATAATCCAATATCAAGGGTAGAATATATTTGGATTTTATACAATGCTCTCAAACCGGATTAGATGTCACAAAGGGCCTAACACTAAACAAATCAAAGAGATCAAACACGAAGTTGAGAACCCGAACTGCTAAGCTGAAAATCTGTTTCTATGATTCTATAGTTTGTGAACACACAAGAGATAGACAAACAGATAAGACAACTGAGAATCCTAAAACCAAACGACAAACTGCGAAACTGGCTTAACCACGCATCGTTGTTTACTTTGACGGAGTCAGCGGTGCGGCGGCGGCGTGGTGTGGCGTTAAATTCGAGAGTCGCGTAGTCGCAGACGTTCTCTTGCCGCACTGCGGAACACTCGATACAGTGCATATTTTACGAGACCTGACTCAGATACCCTCTGACTCGCGATACAATCGGAATTTTAGTTCCGTTGCTTACTTATTTATCTTAATTATCGGACCGGGAACGTTTGTGAGGCGACGATTGCAAGGAACACTGGTGCAATATTAAGCTGAATTATATATGTGTATTCATGAGATTGGAGATTTCTTATCCATTTTAGTGGAGTTCTAGTCTATGTTTTCGTAGGAGCAATTTTCAAATGAGCGTAAAATTTTGTACAGAAGAAATCTGAATGAAGAAAATTGAAAAATAGGTAATTATTATAATATTAAATGAGTCCCTACGCGTACATAGATTCCAATAATAACTTAAATTTAGGTAGGTTCAACTTCCCTCTAAACAAAGAGTGATGATACATAAGTTATTCAGTAGTAAGTCTCCAGGTAAAACCCCATTCGGTTATGTTTATGTACCGTTTTTCGAGGGGAGATCCTACCTGTATCCCCACACTCACCTCCTTCACAGTATCATTATGTATAAGTCGTGCAGAAATAACATGTTAGATCCACAGGTCAGAAGTTTTCTCGCCCACACATAAAAATACATGATTAAATATCGAACACCTACTATCTCTATCCAGTGAATGT
Source organism: Laspeyria flexula (assembly GCA_905147015.1). Classification (NCBI taxonomy): domain Eukaryota; kingdom Metazoa; phylum Arthropoda; class Insecta; order Lepidoptera; family Erebidae; genus Laspeyria; species Laspeyria flexula. The sequence goes on from LR989953.1 coordinate 387,084, forward strand.
CAGGTTGTTTTATATTAAGAGGTTGTAGCAGTTAAATTTCAAATTTCAATTGAATAGAAAACTAATCTAAACCTGAAAAGAGAACACTTTGAGAAGTACAATATTAGCTAATTAACAAATGAAAAAATGTTAATCTACGCTATGTTGATATATTTAAAACAGAAAAAAACACACTACTTATTGTCGAAAGCTCAATTATTATACTCATGTACAATATAGATAACAAAGTGGCACAGTTAGATAATTTCGGTAGAATTAGTCTTATTATAAATCAATGCTTTTCGACCTCTGCTGCTATTAAGAGCAATGGCGGATTTGTGATTAAGTGACGTCATAATTTATCTGGCACAGTTCCGGGTATTAATAAAGTGGCGCCGGCTGCGAGTTTCCACTCACCTTCACTCTATTAGCTTTCAACGAGCTGAATTATAGGCTATTGATAACAGTTACAGTGTGTCTTTGTAAGATATTCATAAGTTTGTCATCATTATTAAATTATTACAATATTTTTTACTGTAAAATATTTGATTTCGGGATAATTACGATCCAAAGTATTAATAATAAATACTTTAGGATCAGGAATGGTGACTTTTTGTGCAAAACATAATGATAAAATTAATGGCACCTCAATACATTTATTTAAATTGTGTGAATAGTTTCAAATAAAACAAACATTATGTAAACGATATTGTAAACTTTATTATTTTTGTATTTTATTTAAGTATGTAAGCGATGGTGGCTGAATAGATAAGGGACCGGCGTGCAAATCACGCGGTCCGAGTTTGAATCCGGCCGGCAGTACCAATTTGGTTTCCACTTTGTGGAATTTATAAGTACTAGTCAAGTGAGTTACCATCTGCAAACGGTGAAGGAAAACATCGCAAGGAAACCCACATACCCTAAAAGAAATTCTAAGAGTATGTCTGACCCGCTCTAGGCCATCGTGTGGTGGTGTGTTATGGCCTTAACCCTCTCAGCTCTCTAGTGAGAGGAGAGGAGACCCGAGCCCAGCAGTGGGACTTAATGGGTTGCAGATTATATAATCTACACACGCTGGCCTAGTACAGGTTGGTTGATCAGACATATTTTTAGAATTTCTTTCTTGGATATATGGATTTCCTCACGATGTTTTCCTTCATCGTTTGCAGATAGCAAGCCACTTGGCTAGTACATTATATACCTATTCCATTAAGTGAAATCCACATTGTTACTACCGGTCGGAATCAAACCGCGTGATTTGCGTGCCGGTCCATTACCCATTCAGACAGCATCGCTTCTATATTTTATTTTACTCTCTATAGGTATAATAAAAAATGTATGCTTAAGTTATTGTCAGAGTAGTAGACGTAAGTGCCGTGAATAAGTTTTGCAGCTTTCTTAATATTGGCGCCCCAACGTGGGACCGAGTATGCACAATCTTGGGGCGCGTACGTTGTCGGGGGCGTGTCGCTATGTAATTGCATTACGCTCAGCTTTCGCGTGTAGCATGCAAAATATTGAAATTGTCGGGTAATTTTCCTTTGAAGCTAAAGTGTTGAGAGACTTTTAATGAGTTTCTTGTTAAACTAATTCTTGTATTCTTTGTGTAAGTGTGAAAATATTTATGGAGGCCAAAATATGTTAAAGTATTTCACATGATAAAATGACACGCGCTTACCAAGTTTATTTTAACACAAGATGTCCTTTACAACATTGTTACAAACGCAGTACTATTTATTCAAGATTTCATATCTCAACAATTACGACATCCCGTCTCAAACTTTATCATACAAAATCCACCACTTAATCACATAGGAAATGGCACGTGAACAAACAAGCTGTAAGGGCATAACTCCGTGAAAACTTGGCACTCGCGAGCCGCGCAAAGCCCTCTAAGCCCTCTTTGCCCCCTTTTTATATCCCCACCACATACTTAACGGCAATTTCAAGCGTGCCCCTTCACACAACGTTACTTTGGCCCGTTCGAGCTCGCCGACGGCGGCAACGCTTCCAATGTTCTGAATTTGGAATTTGAAACTATTGACTTTTGAAATATTAGTTTTGTTTGTTGACCGTACTAACACTTTGATACTTGAGGCAAAATATATTTTGGCTCTTTTAAAACTACTAAAGATCTGAAGCTACTATATTTGATGTTTAATACTGTCGTGTGTTTGTTTACTTGATGGATGTATCTATTATGACTTTATAAATTACCTACATTAAGTGTAGCTATCATAAAAGCAATTAAAAAGAAAAAAAGAATATTGAAGTTAACGGTACCATCATTATTTGTACAAACACAGAACGCAAGAATATTAAAAATTATAAACTCAAATTTGTACGAGGTCTCGGTATCTTTGCAGTCTCCATTTATTAGATGCAGTCCACATCAAGTCACGGAACATGTTTGCTCTCAGCAACTGTTTGCTAGGGACCTCTTTGTTTGTGTTGTGTTATCTCTGGCCCACCACTACCATCCTTGTTCTACAACCTTGTATAGGATTACCACAAGTTAGTCTCAGATTATCTTAAAATGGTAACTAGTTACAACGATTTGTTTTTAAGATTAACGAGCAGTATAATGTTAATGTTATTTCGATTCGGTGTTAAGATAAGTGTTTGGATCAAATGCGTAATCACTGTAATTTGAATTTAAAGGGGCTTTAATACATTTTAGGTACGCAGTAACTTGTTACATGTTTTCAGCATTTTTAACGCTATTGACGGCATATAGAAATGATAAATAAAAAAGACACTGAAAATTGTTATTTGAGTTTAATGAAAAACAAAATTATTTTTTTGTAATAAATGTTGGAAATGTATTTCGCTATTCTACACAACATACAGATTGCAGAAAAATATATTTATTTACTTTTGTTTGAAGCAGAAAATAAAAACTATTTCAATTTTTGTACAGATTGGTAAAATAAATGTCGTCGTAAACGTAAAACAATACATTAATATTTTCTCTGAAAGCTATCATTACACGTATGAGAGCCGAACGCTCTCCGTGAAATAAGTCGCAGGTGCGATCAAGCAGAAGAATAAAAGTATTTCCAAAAATCACTTAAGGTCCCTACATAATCCGTACAGGTTATAAACCGGGTTCGCACCGGCCCGGACTAAGGTATATTTGATTAGGGTCCTTCGGGCCACTTGCTCCTGGGCTCATACCGCTATTTTTACTTGCTTCCTATTAAATTGTTTTTCAACGATGCCTTTTATACGAATTCTATTTAATAATATTTTGCGAGATTATTAGGTTTTAATTTTGATAAAGGTACAATTAATTTTAACAATGTTTAGGTTTAAATTTTGCGGTTTCAAATATTATTAATGCGATGATCCCAAATCTGGTTGTATGTATTTCATTGGCTAATAAATTAAATTATTTTATTCTTGTTAACTAATACGGAGTTTGCAAATATTATATTTGTTTTATGTATTATTTTTTTTGCTATACCTGTGCGGATTTAAAAAAAAAAATCTATGTATTATTTTTCATAATCAAAAGTGAAGGCTAAGTGATGATGACCGATGTTTACAATAATATTGATTTTATAAAAAAAAGGTACAAACATAATTAACGAGAGAATAATTTATATTATTCTTCAAATATGTTATAATTTAATTAATCCTAATGATTAATCAATAATTCTAAAAATATTAACCATCAAAATGTTAAATTTAAATTTATTTATATGCAAAATACAGTTTTATAAATCGTTAAACAAATATGAAAAAAATAAAAAATAATTTGCGCTGCTTTGTCAATACATTTAATTTTATATTTTTGCTAAATTCATTTATTAGGTATTGTGAAATCATATTGAATATTTAGTTCGAAAACCAATAATCGCACTTGATGCTAATTGAAACGTATACCATTGTTAACATACGACCAGTTTTATAAATACACGAGCCGTACTATAGTGGATGAAATTAACAAAATTGATGTTTGCCTAATCCATCAGGAACGTGTTATTGAAATCCGTCATACTATTAATGAATTGAACTTTTGTACTAGTGCGAGTACACGACCAATAATTTAGGTATTAAAATGATTATTTAGTCTAATTTGCTGTCCATATTCTTATATATATACGGTGTTGAAACCTATCGCAACGCTTCAAAGGCTAATTTCACTACAATATACCAACCAAGACTTTATGTGCCTGCCAAGACGCAGATTGCAATTTAAAAAATCACAAATGGTCTCCCATCTGACTACTGACATAAATCTTAAATGGCTTAATAAGCCAAAGTATATATAATAATAGTAATACACATAGTTGTTTGTTTACGTTCGATCATGACTATTACCATAGAAAGTATGCTCTTGGGCACTAACGTACTGATACAGGCCTATGTTCTGTAACAGCACATAAAAGTAAGAATCGTGACACTGAGAATATTGTGTTATTATGTTTATAAAGGACTGCAGTCCAAATTCTTGGTATCATGATAGTGTCAAATACTTTAGGATTGTTAAATTACAAAAATATATCCGAAATATAGCACATTGCACACGGAGCGTATGGGTATGCCTGATATTTCACGGGGTGAATGGGCACTAGCACCTGGTACGGCTCGTAGCCCACATTACATATTGTTCATTAAATATGAATATGAATGAAATACAATACAAAAATAAAACAAAGTTAAATACATATTAGTTAGACAATGTTTTCGAAATCATCAAAGTATAAATAGAGAAGAAATGTAGTTTGGCAACGATCTGGTAATGTGTGGAATGGGTTTAAAAGAAGTCCTGTGTCCAACAGTGGACTACCATAGCCCGATAATGAAAATGTTGATGATGATCAACCTTCTCACCTTGCAAAGAAATAAACCTGTATTTTATATATATCCTAACCTTTTTCTGAAATATCTTCCTAATAGTAGCAAGATTAAGGTCGTAATTTCCACTCGAAATTAAACTACCATAGATTTTATTGCACCCTTAAAAGCAATTTTCTCATTAGCCCCCTAAAATAACCATAAAACAACTGGTTTAGATTAAACAAATAAAGAAGAGGGAATTGCGTTACATCCACATACATCAAGTGAACACAACAAATCTACAAGTATTATTTGAAATAAAGCCTCAACAGAAGAGCCTTTGAAATTACTTCAAAATTCAAAATTACCCTCTCACCGCTCGAGTATTTACGAGGCGGGTGTTAGAGGATAATAGGGATCGTAAAATAAAATAAATAATTAGGACTCGAGCACATTCATGAATAAGTTAATTGTTACGTTGCAAGCGAACTCCTTTCACTTAATTACGGACCGAGAAAATATGACAGACGAGTATGATTGGACAAAGGTTCTACTTAAATGTTACTCTACTATCAAATCAATTAGTATTTTTTTTGTCATTCATTCATTAAACGTAAAGCTTATGGCATGGTGATCTTATGGCAGTAGATAATATAAAATTTCTTGTTTATTTGCCCTTTATTTCGCACATATTATTATTTGGACCGATTGTCGTCACGGGCTGAGACGGAATATTCCAGTCTGTCCCACCGATCTGTGCCCCGGTGGGACAGATAGGGAAAAAAAGTTCGTTTTGTTCCACCATGAGCAACGGTAGGACAGATCGAACTTTTTTCACTATCAAGAAGTTTGTTTTGTCCCACCGTGAGTAACGGTGGGACAGATCAAACTTATTTTTCCGATCTGTCCCACCGGGGGACCCACCGATCGGTGGGACAGACCGTAATATTCCGGACTGGAAGTCATCAAGCGACGTCTTCGATGCCTGCGGGTTTCTGCCACTACTTACCTCAATATTATTATGGTCTATTTTATTTCTTTTAATATCAGAAGTGACGTATATCTGTATCTTAATAATTAAATCAGTGAGTACTACTCGCGAAAATTTTAAATATTTTACATTCTTGTTTTTTTTTTGCTCGCAGTTGGACAACTGAATATAAAATATGTTTTTTTTTTGCATACTGCACTGTTTGTTACACATCTGCTCTTCTCATGTCGTCTTCAGCTTTGTGGAGTTCTAGCTTTAGTGTTCATTTAGCTTCTCCATGTACTAAGTATAGTCGAATGGCTTCTATAATATATCACTAGTTGGAGTATATAGGCTAGTGGAACATATATCTTGTCTGCACTGTTCAAGGCTTTAATTGTCGCTGACGCAGTTAACCTGCACATCCATTGTTGTGGTACAAGACAATGTACTTAATGAGAGGGTAGTGGCACGCCATCGGTTAGACGATCTGTAGGTACTTGAGGATCTAATGAACATAGTGATAATATGGTTCTATAATCATTTGTATAAAAAGTGGTTGATTCACAAGTTGTGATATTTGATTGAGATAATATACTGTTTTAAAAAGTTATTTAAAATAATTTACATTTAATGATAATTTATCTAGTTACCAATTTTAAATTGGATGAACTTTTAGAAATAAGCTAAAGATACAGGTAGACTACCTGTATCTTTAGCTTACTAATCTCACAACTGACAAAGAAATACTTTGGTACCTGAAGTCCTCAGCAGATACGAAGACCTTTCTACTGCAAGCCATCATCATCATAGGGCTTTTATATCTATAAACACAGCAACCATTGTTTTATATTTTGTAACATTAAACTTTCAGTTTAAATTTCAGAAAGTTATTTCACTAAAAAGAATCCTTCAATATTATATTAAACTAATTTTTAGAATCAAAACTACATAACCAATCGTTGAACTTTTTGACTATTGCAAATACTGAGAGAATAAATATCTTAAGAGCTTTAAAAACCACGAGAATTATTAGGCTTCTATGGAAGAGAAGTTGAACTAAACGAATGAGAAGAAACACAACATACGCTGACTCAAGTCAAACCTATTACTAGTGATGGTCCAAGTTCAGGTAACGTAATATAAGGGTGTCAGAATGAGATTCTGTTGGGTCTAGAAATATATTAGGAGTTTATCTAATAGCAGCAGCCTTTCCATAAGGAAACTAAGCCGTCTGAATGTGGGTATGCGACAATGACCCGTGCCGAAGCTTAGGGGATTATAGATGATATACTTTGGTGTGTAAATATCCGTATTCAAGTTCGGTATTCAATGGGATTGTTAAAATACGTTCGTGTTTGAATATCACGCGTAACATTTGAATACAATATTTGTTGGTTGTGAACATTTTTATACTGAAGTTATTAGTAATTAGTACTATTTAAATTTAAAACGATTACATTGTTACATTGCATACTTTTGAAGTTATTGATAATATCGGTAAACGCGGGTAGTTGCGGTTGAACTCGGCGAGCGCGTGTCGCTTCGTTCTCGTTCACTTTTGCCGTGTGCTCTAGACAACTGTACGTGCGCACGGTCTTCGTAAATAAGTCGTTATCTGAACAGCATATTCGATTCGATTCTATAATATAAATTGCTCTCATTGTGGAAGTGCATAATTCTACTGCCGAACTAGGCATTACTAAGATATATCTAAATGAATTGTGACCCCGTCATCGGGTAAGTTGTGCATTTATTGGTTAAAGTTGTCTTCACTCATCAAACACGTTGATATTGTATGTAATCATAATGTAATCATCCTTGTTATTTTAAACTAGTGCTTCGCTACTTACTTTCTTCATCATAGTTATATCCCTGTAATTATATGATGATGTGATGAGCTATATATAATTAGAAACATTACTTTCATATACCTACATGGTGTCATAATAATATTTCCGTTAGGTATTCTTATTCTGTGAGTCCTTCCGCTTGGCTATAAACCGTGACTGCCGCACCTTTGAACATTACTTTATATAATTAAGTATGTACTTACGTATTTGAATCGTTCGCTTGCTTCTATCACTGGTCTGCAGTCACGGTGCGAGTATGGACAATAACTCATTGTCCACGTGTACGTGATTCCAGGGTTTTAAGTTCGTACTTACTTGTCTGGAGAAGTCGAGGTCCCGCTGCCTCCTGGATCGTCAGCTGTAGACATTCCTCCTACCACGACGAGTACCTACAGGAGGGATTTACTTACTTGGCTGGAGAAGTCGAAGTCCCGCTGGGTCCCGGATTGTCTACTCCAGATATTCATCCTATCATTGCGAGTGTCTACAGGAGCGTACGATTCTATTTTGTATAAATATCAGTGCAAGTCTAGATACTTACTTATAAGTTAGGGTGACGAACCCATTTCCTATTCTTCAAAATAAAATTATTTTTTATGTTTATTTCTTTCGTTTTTTTTTATTAATATTTACGTTTAGACGTAACAACATTGGGATTTTTATTTTTTTAGATTAATTTTAGACCTCTATATAATAAAAGATAATGACACTATGATATGAAGATATAAATAAAAATAGAAATCCATACATATTTTAAAAGGCTTTGTCCTGACTGACTGACAGACAACGCACAGCCTAAACCGCTGGTCGTAACGACTTGAAATTTGGAGGGTGTGTTTGTCCTATGTCTAGAGGTGTACTAATAAAGGGTTTTTTAAAAATCAATCCCTAAGGGGGTAAAAAGGGAGAAAAACTATTGTATGAAACTTCTTTGTTTTTTAACTTTTAGATTTGATAATTATTTTTGGGGTACTACTATCAAAATAAAAAATACCCTCATCAATATTTTTGACAAGGGTGGCTTTGGAAGGGTGAAATTAGGGATGAAACGTTGTATGAAAAGATCTTTGCTTTGAAATTAACGTTTTGCAAATTAGTATTGGGATAGGAACTTAAAATGTTGTTTTTGATAGGTATGGGTTCAGGGGGTGAAATATTAAATAGACAGTTCTTTGTTTTTCAAGGGCAAACTTTAAAATACGCTAGTGTGGACTTAAGAGAGAATTGTTTCTCACACGGTCAATTATATGTTGCTTGCTCCCGAGTAAGTACACCATCTTCAATAATATAATTATTTTAGCTGCCCCAGATATAAAAAAAAACATGGTTTATAAAGAAGTGCCGTGAACAGCTCTGCCCTGCCAATAGCGTAACTATAAAATGATATCCATGCAAGTGAAGCCGCGGGCAAAAGCCAGTATATTATGGTTATAATTACGTTTGTTAAATTAGTAGGTAATATCTATATTTAAATATTTTTATAAGCCTTAGCCAAAAATCATTCAAAAATAGCTAAGCTATTTGATAACAAGCACGTTAATTTATGGTTCAATATAAAATGAAATTAAATCTCTTTACTTTTGAAGTTTGCATATAATCTAAATTGAAAAGTTTTATGAAAGAAAATTGTTTAATTGTCTATAAAGGTTTTTTATGTGTACAGATTTTAGTAAGTATTAATTTTCTTTTAATGTTCAACCAAATGTGAATAGAAAACTGAAAAGCTTTGAGTAATAATCATCTATTCATTATTTTTTCAGATGCATAAAAATTATCACCACGTGGTAACCTGAAACAGTAAGTCAGCGGTTTGGCAGGCGGACCGTACATCTGTTTGAAACCGTCGTGGTGGTATAAAAAAAAGATCAAGAAAAGATAAGGTGATAAACTGGATAAATATCACTAAGATTGGACAACTCTGGGTACTGATAACAAAGCATGAAAATAATGGGGGAGGCTTTTAAAACCTAGCTGTGGGATAAAATAGCCTGAAAGCAACCATAGCAAAAAAAACTTATTGTAACAGATAATATGCCAAAAAAAAGACTAAAAATAAAACCAACAAAATAGTATAATTTAGGTGAATATAACTATTGAAAAACCCAGGCTTTGAAGATTTCCATTACTTGTTTAGCATTTATATAAAATGTTAAACCAAAGCAAAGGAAATTGCTTAATATTATTTAATGTAAACATAACTATTATTAATCAACTAAATAAAATTACAAGCAACTTCTTCCCACCGAAACTGTACAAGAGTTGAATGAAAGGAAAGAATGGAGTGGAGTGACGTCAGAGCACGATAATTAGAGGAATGGTCTGAATGTACATAATATCAAAATGTTGGCTGCGCTCATCCGCGCCATTCATGAATAACTTAATTGGTGCACCGTTTTTGTGCAGCTTGTGCTACTACTGATTTTTTCATAATAGTATTACAATGACTTTTTGTGAGATTGCGTTTCGATTGATTTACAGAAGTAAAAATATATTATCTATTTTAAAAACAGACGTAATGCGGCGATTGAATCAAAGTAAAGCTTACTTTTTTTTTATTTTGGGCTGCTTCTAGTCACTTTTATTCAAATTCAGAAACTGAATTATTATTCTTATCTTTGGTTTATAATAACGGTAGTACTGTTTCACTGGCGGCAAATGTGATAGAGTAGTACACTCCCTCAGAGTATCGACCCTAAGTGGCAATATATGTATGCTGTTGCGCTTTTGTCCGGAAGGTGTGGAATGCCGGAGGCCTTGTTCCTCCTCTCAATCCCCTAAGTTTTCTTTTTCTCCCTATTTTCCTTTTCGGTTGGCCGTAGCTTCTTTGAATTTTCTTCTCATTGGTTAGTCAATGCTAAGAAGAATATAGTTATGTCCAAGAGCAGCAGTTACCACTTATATCAGATGGCCTGTTTGCTCGTCTGACGCTTCAGATTATAAAAGAAAGTAAATCTGGCCAACCAGGTCTTTGGGCCTGGACTGCACCAATATGGAGAAAAGAAAATATGTGTTATAAACAAGTAATGTACGTGCAACGAGCTTTGTGCATTGAGAGATATTGTTAACATCTCTTTTCTTGTGATATCGACTGTTTTGGTGGACTTCGTATTTTGTATAGGATTTTAACTCATTCGACTATCTAGATGTTTCGTGATGGTGCTCACACAGCCATTTGGTGTTTATCACTAAAAGATTGTATAACAACCCTGTTCTGGTCAACTAAAGCCAAATACAGGTAAATATAGTTATTTTAGAATATTCATGGCACTCTCATGAAGTTTAAATAGATTATATCTGTTCAAATAAAGCATACAGTTCTATGCACTTTGCCAATACTGTTTATTCAAAGCTTCTAACAAACAAAGTGAACTTTTCTCGCAAATATTTTGTGAAATGTTCAAGTAGGTGACTGGACGTATGTATGTTTGCATTGAGATTTAGAATGTCTCCACGAACGTATACTCAGAGGCTTTTAGCATATGACAGAGAATATTGTAAAGAAAATGGATGCAGCATTCCTAGTTACATTAAAATTCAAGTTGAAAAGACAGTTTTCATATTATTTGTAAATTAATAAACTAAAAAGTCGTAAGTTAAGAATATATATAACAGTGTAAGCTAATTACTGTCTAGCTTTGACTGTCTCTACCCCTAGCTAACAAACTTTGATATATATTAAAAAGAACATAACATTTCCCTACACCATATCTACATATAACAATTCATTAAAATGAAACACGTATTCCTTCACCCTTCACATTAAGCATTCAGAAAGGTGCGTTTAATCTGCACACTGTTACTAACCATACTACTGAACTTATATAGATACTATACATACCTACACTGTGGTACTTTTGTATTCCCTATGACGTACAACTTAATGAATAACCGGCCCGTTGAAATACTGCCTAAAATTACTGCATTAATTCGTTCAACGATATTTATTATAGCGTTATAATTAGTGCGAGGTCGGGGGAAGGAGAAACGTCAAGGAACCTAGTACCTACTATCTTATAATGAAATATGTAAAGACGTTAAATTTATTAATTGCTTTGATTTATGTTTTGTGAAATATTATGAAATTATATATTTTTTCACTGTCACTTTGAAGTAGCGAACAACGACTGTCAGGCTTACTAGTTTGCTATTCAAATGTAGGCTCCTTATTATATAAATGTCACTTTATTATATTTAATATAAATACATAATATATCTACATAAATAATATTAACTATATTACATATTATCTATTTCTACTTGTTATAATCATATTTAATAGTTTTCAATATTTATTTACTATGTCGTACGTTGTGTGAATATGGAGCCGCATTCCGTAAACCGGTCGCCGGCGGCCGAGCGCTCGCGCAAGCCATGCCACGACATTGTCGCGGTCAGTCGGTCGATAACAGCCGTTCGTCGCGTACACCGTATCGTTTGTTGACCCGCTGCGCCAGCCGCTTTATATTACGTGTGTCTTTTCAGTGTTTATCTTTCGTGTTACTACTTTCTTACTGTTACTCTTTTCTCCTTCTATTGAACTCTGTTCTATAAACTATATTGTGCGTGTGTGTTTCTCAATATACTTTACTTCTGTGAATGTGAATTGTTATACTCATTTCTACGAACCACCTACCTACCTACTTACATATATTGAGTAAGGACTTAACAGGTATTTATACCACACTTACACTATACAAACAAAAAAACTAATTGACGTAATGAAAAAGTAATTGCATAATGTTTCGTTACTTTTGCCATTTTGGTCACGTTACGAGGATCAATTATAAGAAATTGCATACATTTTAAAAATTGTTCCGTTACCTCGTTTTTGTGGAGCTATCATATTAAGAAATGGGTGGTGGAGATTATACATATTGGCACACAAGTGTACCGTTTCCGCCATATTATATTTTATATCAATCAGTGCGCATAACCAGCGCAGGCGGCGCGCGGCGACTCGGAAGCAAGTCATTAGTGTCCGTGTCTATTCGCACCTGAACCGCTGACAGACTGCAACGTCACATGTCAAAAGTGTCATAGTAAACAGTGTGGCCAGTAGACTTGTTGTTTTATGATTAAAATAACCTTTATTCTCCGACATACATTTCAATTAAATTCAATTTATTACAAAATAGGGGTTACACACAATCTTATATTAATTATAAAGGTATCACCATGTTCGACTTTTCAGCCAACATAATAGTTGATAATATTTCAATAATTTAATTCAATAATTAAACCAGATTCAACATAATTACGTTTTTCTTTATACCACGACTGTGGACAGACCAACCGCCAGTGGCTGGCAGACGTATGGCCCGCAAATAATTAATAAAATTAATTAGGTAGTCGTTTCTATTTACAAACTTATTTATAAATCTTGAGTTTTGTTTTACATAATCATTATCGTATATTATCGTAGTGATATAAAATACGTAGGTACCTAGCTTTTTTTATTAAATTTAATTAATGTCATTCCAGTTAGTCTCTCCGAACAAGATCATTGAAAGATTAGAATTCAACAAAACATCAATTTGTATTATAAATACCTAAACATAAAACTTGGAGAAATTAATTCGTGGAATTACAAAATTGGCTTAATAATGGTCGGTGTACCCCCGTATAATACAGAATAGGGGTGGATTGGGGGTGCTCTGATGAGATAATTACATTATATTTCATTCACTTCAAGGCTGAATGCCGCCGGATCTGTGCTAGAGCGGCCCATTAACATTTTAAAATAATATTACGAGTTCACTACTTGATAGGGTTATAAAGCCTCCGGTGGTCCATTGTTCTCTAAGGAACCTATTGGAAAATTTTAGAAGAGAACATTTTTGTGTTTAATTAGGCTCCACAAAATATTCTCTAAGGTTTTGTGCCCCGTGTCGGTTTATGAAGATTTCAAATTCATGTTATATTTAAACAATAGAATTATGAATTGAAGTAACTTAATTAATGTTTTTGTGAATGTTCACAGAATGATGTCTATAAACAAAAATAGAAATAATAAAGGTACTTTACAAACACCTCATTAAACATAAATTATATTGATAGAAAAATATTATACGTACCGTGTAAGGCCGCGTTATATGGAGGGTGAACCGAGCAGTAAAAATAGTAAACGTTTTATTAATGTTGTTACGACTGCAGTTGCGTCCTGTGAGGTTCCGGGTTCGAATTCCAGGTTGGACCAAAGTTCACATTATCAGTCCCAAAATTTGGCAATAATTGTGTTCGAACGATCGGAATATATTCTAACGTTCAACGTTTCCCTATAACATGGGACACATGTAACTGGCGAAATGTAGGTGTCAGGCACCTCTGCCTACGCGATTGGGAAAAAAACGTATACCTATTTAAAAATGTAAAAATTAAGAAAATCTAAAATAAAGGACTTTAATAAGATATTTACCTTATACGTGCCGAGATGTTCGACGACGCACGGCAGGCTGGCATCTCTGCCGAGCGCCACCGTCACGTTGGGGATCGGCTCAGCGAAGCGAGGCTCCTCGGTCAACACTACAACAACACAACAATGCCACACTTAGTACCTGCTAATATTATTAATATTTATTTATTTATAAATTACTTACAACTATTCTTACAGATTAATACAATATATAGTTGTAGAACCTTAAATCTAACTTATTCTATAAACTACTTTCTAAACATACGACACAATATGTAGCCTTCGTGAACTCGTTCAGTGAGCACGAGAAAGTATATAGGTAATAATATTTGGTCAGTGACCATGTTAAGTGTACGCAGTGCCTGTGTTATGGTCGCACGTTGGAGCAGGTTGGTGCGCGCCCGCCGCAACTCAAGAAGTGAAATATAATAATAATAATCATTGTATTGTTCATAGCTCATACTTATTCATGCCTACCTACTCGGAACTTCGACATTCAACTAAATAAATAAAATAAATATTTTATGATATTTTTTTTTCATGCACCATTTCGCCTTCAGCTAATATAAGCTTGTGTTATGACACCTAGACAACTGATAAACATCTATACTTCTATACTAATATTATAATATTATTCTTTAATAATTAGGTTTGTATGTACCGAATATACTTAAAAACTACTTGACCGATATCGAATCGAAAGCTACATTATCACTGAGTAACATAGGCTTTATAACACCACGATACCGCCAATAGGAGCTGAGCAGTGGTTAACTAAAGAACGACGTAAGCGTAACCCCGCGCGGCTTCTAGTATACTAATAAAAGGATTTAATAAGATTGTCTTATAAGCAAAAGATTATTAACGACGTATTATGATTTTATAAGTAATTTATACTTATACCTACTTATAAAAAAGATTTTTTAAGCAAAAATAAATTTAAGGGCCGTATATAAACATAGATATTTTCAAAATGTAAAATCTATATAAATTTTAAAAGCTTAAAGCAGCAAAAACTCCATTTTTTTTATCTAATATTTTAATTGTTAAAGCAGTTATTGTGAGTTATCCGTTGAAGATAAGCATGTGCCATCATCGCGGACTTTTTTACAGATATTGATATGTTCTTTAATAATGTACTTAGTACATTGTTTTGTTCTATTATCAATAGTTTTCGCAGCGCATGCGATGTAAGACTTTTTATGACAATTTTTGGTTACATTATTCAAGTTTTAGTAGGGATCTCTATTTATTTAAGGAAATAAATATAGCCTATATTACTTGGTGAAGATGTATCTTTAAAACGGTGAAAGAATTTTTAAAATCGGACTATTCGATTTGACTTAAATCGCAACAAACAAATCTTTCTTCTTAATTAAATCAGTATAAATAAAGATAGAAGTATAGACTCTTCAAGCCCTTTCATTTGATACCCATACTATGTGGATCGAAGAAAAAAAGGGGGTCCGCCATTTTGGAACGGCGGCCATATAGAAATTATTAGAATTTTGATTTTGGAATAGTATATTGTGACCGGAACTACAAGTGGTCATAAAATGATTTGCCAGATTTGAAAGTTACATACGTACAGTGCAAGTTAATAGAAAGCTTGTAATAAATAATGCATGAAAAATCAAAAGTCTATAATATCCTCATTTTATTAACTACAGCTCAACTGAACTCGGCAGGGACAAACGCTGCTGCCTTATTTAGTATTAATTTACTTCACGTACTTATAACAACGGTTTGAAATTAAGAGCTACTAATTATAATAAATAACTTAACAACAAGTCGTTTGCAATACTATAATCCGTGTTCGTTCACGGCAGTTACTAAAGAGAAATGTTGCCTCCCTAAAAATAATCGTCAGAACGACAAGTTTTTACAACCAGAACAAGTAATAACGAAAATTAAAATTACGAAAGATATTGAAGAACTCGTATTTTATAGCGATTTTAAAAGTTCATAGTCACAAGCCATGAATATGTAACCTTCAGACTATGAAACTTGCTATTTTAATGCGTTATAAAAAGTAAAACTTGGGTGAAATAATAAAGAGGCATTCTGAAGTGGAGAGGAATGTAAAAGCGCTTAGATTGATATTTTTAATCAACCGCAAAGTTAGGGAAGCCGGGAGCTGTCGGCTCGTTATGACAAGCAAAATATTGTTTATTACAGAACTTTGGCAAATTTCCCCCTTCCTCCCCCTTTCCCTCACGACGCGGATGTAGCCGGTGATAACGCTCTGCTTTGTAAAGGGTACGCGGAAAATTAGGGTACAGAACACATGAGGGGATTAAGAAAAATAAATCCGTTAAACAGCCGAACATTTAAGATATAACTGTAACTCAAATTCACGAGGCACATAATAATATTAGGTACATAAAAATCTTAGATGTGTGTCTCAAAGTTTAGCAAAGTAACACTGTCAACTAAACAATATTGATGACTAATTACAAATAATATCAAAATGGAAGAACCTTTCATCACGCAATATCTAATAGGACTAAACTTTGTGTACTAACTCATGTACACAAAGTTTACTATGTCAATATTAGAAACATAGAACATTATAGAATAGCCCGTCAATAGACGTAAAAATCAAAATAATAGAAGAAAGTTTATAAAGTTATTTTTATCAGGCAGCCAAAAAGAAAAACAGTCAAAGTATATTTTGCATATATTTTTCTTTTTATTTGAAATATCTGGTAGAAAAAAGAAAAAAAAAGGTATTAAACAAAAAACCATCAAAACATAGAATATTTATCTACATTCATAGAAATATCAGGCACGCACGTTGCCTAAATCTCAATACACTTTAATCTCCGGATAATACCGGATAATGCCTATTCGATAAGGATTAACGTTAACTTTATTAGATAGGTGAGTACCTGAACGGCTCTAAACTTTGCCTTAAACATAACAGTTTACATCCGCCCCCTTCATTATACGCAAGAGAAAACAGGAACACAGAGGCGAATGAAACATCTTACAACAGTGCAAAATAGAATTTGTTTAAGATTCATAACTGGCAATAACAGACTCGTCTACACACAGCCTAATGAGTCATACTCCGTCGAGTATGGTAATTAAAAGTACGTTACAAACTTTGATGTTTATGTTATTTTAATGTAAAAAATTACCTTCAACGACAACGTTAATGAGTATTCGTAATGCTATCCTTTGAGACGAAATGACGATGATTTTTTTATCAATGGCGACATTTTTGTGTATCGCTTGTGCAATATTATTTGGCTCTTCTTCGAAAAGATTACTTTCTTTGAATTTTGGATTGAGTTCTTATTTACAGATTAATATTGGAAGAAGTTTGCTTTCAAAATTTCCTGTGGGCATTAAAATGTTTAGCTTCATTTTTAAAGATTAATATTTTGTTCTTTCTACAGCTTGTTTTGAAGAGATTTAAAAATCATCTTGTTCATATTGAAATCAAAATATTCTGAATGGGAATTAGACTTAGACATTTTATTGATAATTTAGATAGAACAGAAGAAAAATCGTTGCTAATAATAAATTAGGATAATTATTGACATTATTAACAAAAGATAAACCAAAAATATAATTCTCAATATGTAACAAGTATTACAGAGGAGGTACAAAATATTTCTAAAGAGTAAAACAACCTCTTTGTCTCTTGCCGCTTGACAATATCATTAAATAGCAGCACCTATTGAAGTTATGGATGGTACATCCCATTTAAAGAAGAACAATGCTGATGCCTATCAACCATTGATTTATAGTTATTAAAGTCCCGATTGAACCAGGACCTATATTAATATATTCCTTCTCTAGTCAAAACATAAAGAATAACATAACCCTCCTTTTCCGTAGTCGGGTATAAATACTATGAACTACTGTATTGACAAGCTTTTCATGAAAAATATATAGCTATAAGTTAGTGAGCATATTAATAATAATATTATGTTTAAAACAAGCATCTACTATAACCCGAGTTACCCTCTAAAACACTAATTTCTACTAACTAACTAACTACTAACTAATCTAAAACATTAATATTTTAAACATTACAATATTTACTATGTAAAACTTCCTTTATAATTCAAATATTTTATTTTTATTATCTCTCTTTTCTTCTAATATATTTATCTTTATTTATCAGAAAGTAAATTAATAACTGCATGTATTTATTTAAAAAAACAAAAAAGTTTAATATTACTTAGTTCTAACATTTTCCGCAAGCATAACCAAGGGCAAAAACTAGTTAGTTAAAGTGTTGGTGGTTACATAACATTTTAAACATAGAAGCGACGAAAAATAAATGACGTACATACATATTTGAGAAGCCATAGTTGACGTTCAGCCAGCGTAAACTAAGTGGCTATACAACATTTTGCATTCCCAGTGTGCCATTTAGCAAACACTCGAGACTTTATTGCGTATAATATATTAAACATTGCATACTATTATGTATGAAGTAATAAAACACAATTTTGCTCTTTCCCCCTTACATTCGTCGCACATTAATTAACTCATTTGTTCATGAGGTACGCTTTCATTCACCAAGCTTGACTCGCTCTCTTTTATGCCTTATTTTCTTTGCGTATTTTTTATTGAAATGTTCGTTTTAATTTAACGAAGCGGATACTGTGTGGAGACTGGTTAATGAAACTTAGTAAGTCAGCTTTATTTCATTGGATATACCAAGTGGTACCTCTTATATTAAGAATTGTGAAAAAACATAAAATAATAGCGACTTTTAGTTAAGTTTGTAAGTGATACATTTACATTACAGATGTGTATTATAATTTAAAGCTCTTTTCGCGGTATTTTCGACATTGATCCATAGGTTATCCAGAGTCTTTATTCGACAGTTTTGTCATACTTATTTTTAAATCGTTAATTTAAGACAACCATGTTTATCTTCACTATAGCTTTCTTTTTCACAGCAGAGCAAAAGAAATGAATTGATTTAAAAAAAGTTACAGTACATAATCATTTTGTGTTATTATTATAAATAGGCACTAAATCAATATGCTTATTTAATACTAGAACGAGGAAAATAGTATTTAATTTTGTTATATCAAAATTAAGTAATATTGTTCTGTTGGTCTGAGTGTGCAGCCAACGTTCTCATAACTTTCACTAAATATTTTAATGGGCTATTAGCTTGCCACAATCATTTATTTTTCGAAGTACCTACCTATTTTAACTGTCGTGATAATTTAGTTCTGCGAATATAATTCAAGACGAAACGGTAATAACTTTTATATTTTAGACTGGGTCCCGTTCAAAGTAAAGTATTGAATTTTCCAAAAGTAATAATGCTTCTGTTGGGCGACATTTTTCAACTTGTTTACCGCGCCCCACCAACATCTGCGAGTCTTGGCATTTATAAACATTGCTAAATTGAGTACGCGCTTGACGCGTTGTATAAACTTGTCTCGTAAATGTTTTTGAATTTCACCGAGTAATACATTCTTGTCAAATTAAATAGTTTGCTAAAGTTGTACCTATGTTTTTGAAGAAATGTAATCGAAATTGATGATTGTATTGCACAAATTGAAATTATATTTAGCAAATTACTGGTAAAACATTACTCTGATACGTAAATAGATTTTGATTAAACTGATACGTAAATAGATTTTGATTATTAATCAAAATCTCATATCGTGTTCGGCTCGAATGATTTTAATTTTTTTTTTGTATATTTGGTAGGTTTCACACCTACTAAATATACAAAAAATAGTAGTATTTTTCGTTGCGATTAAAAAAAATATGACAGAACCGCAATCAATACTTAATAACTTTATTTCATATATACCAAATAATGAACGTCATACAAAGGATAAAAAAGGTGTCAGTAAATTTTTCTAACATTTGCCAGGTGATTATATTGAATTTATTACTTACTATAGAAGAATTTCTATTCATTATGATATTAAGTCATTAATTAAGGTCGCTGGGTCTGACTGGGTGCGGAAGGCGGAGAACCGAGTGCTATAGCGCGTGTTAGGAGAGTTAGGAGAGGCCTACGTCCAGCAGTCATCATCATAATATATCAGCCTATTGCAGTGGACTGCAATAGGCTGATATATTATGATGATGATGAACCAATATTAATTATATTTATATTTCCTACACTCCGATGTCTAGCAACAGATATATAAATAGAGTGAACAATTCCCTTGATCTCACCTCAATATTCATCAACAACACATCGAAACCCCAAAACTACAATTACGTGGAAGCCGATCGACACCACGACTAATTTAATAACCAATTACTCGTCTGTACCTAGTTATATTCCCTCCGAGATATGAGCCGCGGATTTAATTACTCGAGTTGAGAGCCCTTCAAAATATTGTCTTCATTAAGGTCCCCAGCCCCTTTGTGACGCGTTTTATTCGAAAAGTTCGCGTGTAATTTTCGAGAACTTAGTTAGGTGGCCTGTTAACGTTCGTGTTCCTGATTCTCATCACATTAAATGTGTTTGCTTTGATTTATTTGTATAGTCCATTATTCATTATAAAACTTCATTCTATTATTCTTCGATAAGTTTCACAAAAAATGAAATAATTAATATTATTCGTTCTTATTTTATGCCTAGGATAAGTATAGAAGTTCCAGTAGATAAACAGTCTATTTGAGGCTGAGATAAATAAAATGATAACGTTCATAAATAAATCGTATTGTTAAATGACAGTTAATTATCTAAATTATTATTGAGGACAATATCCTGAATCAGTCCTAAAACAAAACCTTCAGATTTTTAAATAATATCGTTTAAATTGGTAGGTATCGCTTCATTATTTTTAAATTGAAGCGCCATGTTTTCGTCGGTACAATAAATTATCTGTTATACCCAAGCTTCTTCACTTCCTTTCGAATTTGTGCCATACAAAAATGGCACAAATTTGGCTAATTTATTTATTCTACAGTATATAAGACCGTTTCATAATATAAATAAAGCATAAAATACCTTGACATATAATAGTGATGATCTGTATCACGCTGATGGCGATGCTCCTGCAGGGTCCTCGTCGGGTCATGGTGCGTCACGCTCGCATCCTCACACATCAATCTCTTGTGGCTGTACGTGCTCGCTCTGCAGCCCTCGTCACCATCTGTAACAGAGAAACAGAAATATTACTACCTACTAAACAATTTTGACGTCTACTGTTAGGCTAAGGCTCTAAGAAATTTCGAACACGACCATAAAAAAAGGTCCTGGCTTGCACGATTCTGTTATACATCACATCAATTAATTACGAAAAAACGAAAACAATTTTCAGTACCTAAATTATTATATTGTCGATTGATATTATAAAATGTCCCACATAATTATTACTATCATTATCATTATATATATTATATTATATTTTTATTATATTTTACTATTATGTTATTGTAATCCCCCATTTTTTTTTGTTTTTTATAATACTGCCTATTGTTAAAATACACTTGTACAAAATAAGTTATGTACCTACAAATGTAAAAATTATATTGTCAATGTCGACCGAGCAAACAATTTTAACAAATTTGTAAATCGCAAATGTATAGGTACCCATAGGACAGGCTTAGCCTAGTGTGGGGCCTATGGACAACATCAAAATTGTAATGTGTTTGGCAATAAATGATTTTATTATTATTATATTATTATTATTATAAATTGATTTCTACTTTACAACTAATGAAAGGATTTCCTTTCATTAGTTGTAAAGTAGAAATCAATTTAGGCCTTTGCCTATGTCCAGAAGTGGACAGTGGATTGTGCAATAGCCTGAATAAAATTAATTGATTGAATCAGTAATTCACGCACCTACTTTTGTTTCAAATATCTGTATCATCTAAACGAAACACACATTTAAAATATTAGTAAACATTACCACAGTTACTCTGTAGTGATACTCGATACTGTTATTGACTTAAAGTTTGGGGTCTTAAAAAAGGAGCGAACAGATTATATGTATTATTTAAGGGTTGGCGGCACGCTTGATCCTACCGGTGTTGCTGGCGTCCATAGGCTATAGTGACCGCTTACTTTTAAGCCTGCTTAGCTCCGTCGAGGTATAGAAAACTTAAATAATTAATTTCGGTGAGAGAATACCCCAATAGTTAATAAGCCTAATGACCAGTGCAATGATTTTATCATTACATCCAATAACTTTTGTATTGTCACTAGCGATACCAATTGATAAATGAGTATTGTGTGGCCATCCTAGTAATTAATCACACACACAAAAGTAAATAAATCCAAATATAATAATTTACTTTTATCACGTTTTGTGAATAAATGTCAATGATATGATAACGTACAGCAATAATGATTGTTTGTTTTATTATTTTATGAATTGTGAGTGGACAATGTAGATTAAATACATTTGAGGCTCAATTTTGTTAACGGTTTAAAGTAAAAAAATAATAAAACTCCGTACTCATAGGCGATTTACAATCATTTGAAATAATTATGATTATACTATGCTCTTCCCAATTGCTTCTTCTTCTCAATATAATAATTACAACTTATGTATATTTCTACTATCTTAAAATTGTATAACTTACAGCTGTTATAATCAAAATGATCACATTTCAAATATCATAATGGTCAGTTACTGGTCTTGAATTGACTGTTGGGTAAAGGTTGTTAACCGTTCTGTCCTAAAATACCTCACTTGTTAGTACTTCGCAGTTTGTCTTTCGAGTACCAACATTTACAATATTTTAGTAGGTACAATTAATTATTATTCTACATAATCTGAAAATACGTTTCAGAAATAAAAATGCTCCTAAAACCTTCAATAATGAGTCTTTCTATGGAGTACTTTTACATTTTTATTTTTTAAGTATATTGATTTTTTTATTATTTTTTACTTTACTTCTATAAATCAAAAAGACTGAAATATTATACACTGTTATTACAATAATATTTAAAGAAACCAACATTCCTCTAGATAACTAAACAATGTACCGAAGAATGAAACACACAATTCCAAAGCATGACTATCTCATAGATTAAATGTAGGAATCAGAAATAGATGTTGAATCTCAATTCAAATGATCCATCACAATTGATTCACCGAAACTCCGAAACTCAATACATCATTGCATAATAAACAAAGCAAGGACACAAAAGACAATGGAAGACTGAAATATTCCACTAAGCCGCCAGTCGATTTGCATTAAGGCACAAATGAAGTAAGAATTGAGCAGGCACTCGTTAAGTAGCCTCAAACGAGCCATCCGAGGTCACGTCTCAGCAGCCGAGACAAAGGTTCCATTGGACGGCTTAAGTAACAGACGACAGACAAATCAACGTTCAAGATTCAATTTATATTAAATTCATTATAAATAGTGTAGACAACAAAAAACGAATCTACTAACTTTAATTATAAAACTAGGTTATTATAGTTTCTTGGTCGATAACTTGAATACCTTTAAACCTTATTCAAACTTATTTTAAGAAAACCTAATTAACCACAGACCTTTGTTGCAGCCTACAAAATAATCTGATTAGGTGAGCCACATACACACATATAACAGAGAATTATATATATTCATGGTTTAAAATAGACTCACAGACGCCTCCTTGTGGCTAACCAAAGTTGGAAATTGTCCTTTAGACAGTTCCAACGTTTCGACTCCATTATACTCTGTCATTGGTTCGACCGCAGCCGAAGCTTCGACGGAAGTCACCCTCGCTCGTGCCCAGAAACTTGATTTATCCCGCGATCAAATTCAATTGTGTCAAACGAGAAAATGACTAAAAATTGTACAGTCACCGCGTCCGCGTACCGCTGCCATGTTATATTTTTAAATTGTTTAATATTTTTGATGTCATATCCTTTGATAGAGATTTCATTTTGTCATTAGAAAACTTTGATACTTCCTTATAATTTTACTCCTATTTTCAAAATCTTAAAACTGTTACTTATTTTTATTAGAGATCGCAATTGAAAACATCTCAACAAACTAAAATTAAACACCGTTTATCAATAAAGAATTAAAACCGAAAAAACCTGACGTTATACATGTATAAAAAAAATATCTACGAAAATAGACCAGCAGAAATGTTGTTGATATTACAATCCCCAACACTATAGAAATCATAATAAAATAAAACTGGAAACAAGTTCAATCGATCCCAAAAATGTATGTATTATAAAGGCAATAAAACCACTCCATCAATAAATCATTACATTTACTTTATTTGTTATATAAATCCACACTGTTTTTGACTGACATCATCATCGTTCCATTACAAGCAAATATTACTGATAAAAAGCCTGTAAAGGCCCATGTAATGAAAAAATAACAGCGGCTAATGCCGCCCCTGATCGGCTAATACCCTGTATAAATATCCCACTAACGTACCATTATCGCCGATAAAAATGTTTTGCCCGTCAACATTATCGCAAATTTTCGTATCCAATACCTGTTGTATTCGTTGAGAATCAATCGGTGGCATTTGTGTAATAGAATTGTGAATTGAAATGCGATCGATGGTAGGTCGTCGGTTGTCGCTGTGGGCGGACATCGTCTGCTCGTGATTCATCTTTACGTTGTCGCTCCGAAGGTTTACAGGGCTGACGCTTGACACTTTTATTCCTCTTTTTTATTATTGAGATAAGCATATCGTGATTTAAAAATTTTGTGACATCATCTGCTTTGCGATATTAAAGATGTACTATTTCAATTTACGACGCAGCTATGCTCTGGAAACTTGATAGCAATTTTACTTTTATTTTGTAACGCTTTTGGTCTTGTGATTTCTTTATAGGTGTACTTTAGGTCTTAAATAGCATTTGTTATTTAATAGTATTGGTGATTCATTAAGTCCCAAAATAACTATTTATGAATCACAAAACTATGAGACTTATTAAATTATCATAAATTTTGTGTATAAAATACATTTGCTCTCTGTGTGGATATAATATTGTGTATGGTCATCATATCAACGAGGTACTCATTTTATTTAGTGCTGCCCGTATCTCCAGTTTAGATTTTATCTTCTTATTCAAATGCTCGTTATATAAATAATGGTTTAGTAATCATAACAGAAACTAGGCCGTACAAAATGATAATGTTTGTTCTTGTTCATAACATGTTAGCTGAGACCATCTACATCAGAGAATATATAGTACTTGACAGAAATTCTCGAGAAACCTCAGTTAACGAGACCCGCGAGCAATTATTTAGCGATCAGTTGGTAGCTGAGAATGTGTTATGGCAACAGGTGCATTTGATTGTGTTCTTGCTACTCACGTACAGATCTACGTAGATATAGATAACCAGACGTGCGGATATTTAAAATGTAAGTTAGTGAGTCTATGAATCAAGAGTGATAGAAAATGTTGAATATAAAGTATCCCTTTAAAATAATTTTATTTAAATCATGGGGGCTTATTATTATTTTTGGGTTAGATACCGTGAGAGGCTTCTTCGCTAGGTCGGCCAGTTACTGATCTATTTCATGTCATCTTGTATCCGTTAAGGTGTGCGGGTCTTAAACTGTGTCTACTTACGATACATTGCAATATTTAAGTTTAACACGAAAATAATTATTTATTTAACAGTTACTTTGTATATCTCTAAATCCTTGCAACAGCGATAACCCTGAATTTCCCCTTGGGCAGTGTCATGCCCAAAACTCTAAGTAACCGGTTCATTGCTAAAAACCCTCTTCCAAATGTTTTGTTTAGGCCGCCCCTGTTTGTTTTGTTCTGAATTATCCGTTGTTTAACCTTACAATATTATTCTAACATTCACGTGATGCTATGTTGTGGGATATGTTTGTGTACTAATTTGATATGTTGGTAATGTAATCTGCTTGTTACCTTGTTTTCTTTCAGTTTTGTTCCAAAGTATTTATAAATGTTATAATAGATTAATGTTGTATGTGTTCTTAACTTTTTTACGATAGTTACTGCTGTTTTAAAAGGCTAATTGTATTACCTAAAATATTTTTTTTATTATTAACATTTTGATCACTTTTAACGTAATTTTGACCAATATATGTTACATAATAACGGCTCTGCACCTTATCATATGCTTTCGTAAAAGTAATAGGACTGTTAAAAATTTTGCAATCACTAGAGATGTGAAATAGTTTTTTATAAAAATATTGCTAAAATATACCATATACTCGGCAGATGACCTATTCAATCTAAAACTAACCTAATCTTGTAGTCTAACTTGTAAGATAGGAAAATTAAACCAACCAAACTGATTCACAAAATGACATAGAAATCGCTTGAGTGGTTTCGAAGATTAGTGTGTACGAACATTGTGACAGATTATTTTGATAGATGCTCTGACACAACTTTCTGTGCAGTAATGACGTCACAACGAGGTCAACACTACTTCAAATGCAAATATGACCTATGTTATGTTATAGCAAATAAAACTCTTTGACTGGATTATTATTAAGAGATTTTTAAGCATATGCAATATACTAACGCGATCATTTTCTAAAACTACTTTCACATTGAGTTCAGTAACGATTATACATATTTAACATTTTTTTTTAATAACTAATTTCTTGGCACTGACTCAATTTCATTAGGGGGGACAAAGTACAAATTCACTGAGTCTAGGCTCGGAACCAATGCGACGTCGCCTTGCACCGTTTTATAATTTACCTATTTTGTTCAATAACTTTTTTAAATGTTGAAAGTGAAGCTAATTTTCAATGGTTTTTCCGAAAAATGTAGAGTACAAAGTTTAAGGAGTTCTTTGTGAAATTTAACTCCACCACTCCTTGTCCTCCCCTAAAGTCCTTGATTTTAATTTTTACCCGAATGTCAAAAAGGATAGTAATGTTTTTCTCTCCAATGTACAACTTTTATATTAGGTAAATATTATTATATTGTTAAGTAAATTGAAAACAAAATATATTTTTATATCGGAAACACAAACTGATCCTATAGTTATACCGATTTAATCATTATAAACTTACTTAAAAAAAATTAAACAATTGTTAAAACAGTAAAAGACTTTGGTCGTATAAACCTTAAAGATAGTTACTAAATCACTATAAAGGTAGTTATAATTATTAGTCAAGCAATTCTCGCACGATGAGAAGTCGAGTGAGCTCAAACGGTCCTCGACTGACGATTATCTGAACGTGTGAACATTAGCCGCTGTATCCCGAAATAGGATTTAGGTTGTTGCCTCTAGCTTTATTAGCTTAAAGCGTTCAAACTTTTGTGTGTTTTAGTTTTACGTGTGGTCCTACACTTATTAGCATTTTGTTGGATTCAGGTCAGCTTAATTCACAGTTATTATTCTGTGGCTTAATCTGCGAATTTTGTTTAAAGTCAAAGTCAAATCTTTTAATAGTTGTATGATTTTTGGCTTTGTAAGACTGACTTTCATGAGCATCTACCAAATGATCTAGATTACAAAAAGGAAATATTATTTTTTATTTCTTTAGGAGACGAGAAGCTAATAATATATATCTTTATTAAAATTATAAAGCTGAAGAGTTTGTTTGTTTAGTTGTATGAACGCGCTAATTTCAGGAACTACTGGTCTGATTTATACAATTATTTTAGTGTTGTATAATAGCCCATTTATCGAGAAAGGCTATACGTTATACACATGACGCTACGACTTATAGGAGCTGAGCAGTCACCAAACAAAGAACAACTTGAGCGAAGCCCTGGGCAACAGCTAGTGTGTTATGAACACATTTAGAATTCTGTTAAATAATCACTGTTACACACACCACAATTTTAAATAACTACTACGAAGCGTCCACATTTATTCTTGCTTTTAATTTAAAAAAATAACAAATATTTTATTTATTGGTAGCTCACAAAAAATGTACCCAAACGACGACTTCAAAAAGGGTCCTTTAAGTAAACATTGTGGTCCGAACAGCTCGTGATATAAATCAGTGAAAAACCCATTTTAATTCAAAAACATTTTAAAGATCTTAAAAATTATATTATATAATAAGATAACTATAGATAGATCGAACCGATATGTCTAAAATACTATATTGTAAAATCCATCAATTTTCCTCAACTCAAATTCTTTCATGAACATCTATTGAAAAATTCTAAATCGGAAAATGTTCACGGTGCGCCGCGTTTTTTGCACCAAAATACTAATATTACCAAAGGTTATAGTATAATGCGATTAAATTGAAAATGTTAAACCTTTGGCTCGGTAATAAGGAGCATGACGATCAACATTTTCCACCGTCTTATATTGAACGGTATTAAGAGGCCCGCAAATGAGTTTGAGAGTTTTTATTATGAACGATGTCACGATTGAAGGGAAATAAAAATATAATAGGGGATTGAAATGTTTGCTTAATAAATTGAATTTGTGAATATTTACGTCCTTCGTTACAGCTTGTGGCTACGTTTTGATTTTGGCATATAAATGGTAATGCAGGCAATTTGACGCGACGTGCAATGTTTATAATCAGCCTCATTTTCTCTTTTCTTTACTTTCAATTTAAACATTTACTGTCTCTAAGTGGATATTATTTGACTTTTAATTTTTATAATATGATGCCCCTGGTGTTGCAGGCGCCCATAGACTACGGTAACCGCTTACCATCAGGCGGACCGTACGTCTGTTTGTCACCGTCGTGGTATAAAAAAAAATAAAAAAATAAAAAAAATAAGGTCACTAAAAATATTTACTTAAGTATTTAGTTTAGGTAGCTGTTTATCGCTCACTATGGCAGAAAACTAGGCTAATTATAATAAGCTAAATTCCCTCCACGCTGTTTGGAGGAGACCCATGCCCAGCAGTGGGACGCTTGTGGATTGAAATGAAGAATGATGATGGCAGAAATAAGGTGAGGCTTGTCCAGTATCGGACATCATTGGGCTATTATGATGATGATGATTCAGTTTCAACTTTGTCATTTATTATCAGTTTATCGGCAAAAGAGAACTATAGTGGCCAATATTTTTTTAATATTTCATAATGTTTTATTTTTGTAAAACTACAAACAACTAAAAGACTATCTATCAGCATGTTTCTGCTATCTATTTTGTTATAGGCCTTATCACTATCTACATAATATATCTTTATACATATACCAATAATCCCAAAACCCAGCAGTAAAAAAAAAACCTCCTTCATAATTTCCCACACATTATAATTTTATGCGTTTTCTCTCTAACCTTTTCAAAAGGATTTCCATACCCGTCTAGTTTGTTTTCAGACAATTAGATTTCCTTTGGCAGCTTTATACAATAAATTACAAATAACCAAACATTGTAATAAAGTGTAAACATTTATTCATAATAAATAATAAATATTAGTATAATCTAACAAATTCCTGGTAAGTAAGCCCTTGTTTCAGCCCTTGTGCGACTTATTAGCCCGCTACGGCTTGGTTAAGCGCCGCGCACCGTTGAGTTACACATCACATGGCAGAGATCATTACATACGCGTAAACAATTATGAGACCTATACACAACAGTATTAAGGACTAGCAGAGTTTCAAACACCAAAGATAAGTATAGCACTTCAACGTTATAAGGTTAATAAAACAAATACAGACGCTCTTTGATATCGAAAATGAACCACAACATGAACACAATGATCATATTAAATATACCTCGCAAACAGAATACGTTACTTAAAAAAAGTTATATTAAACGGCGCGGCGTACAGAGTACCGGGGCGGTTGTAATCCACCCATTATTTCGCTTTTCGACAATTACGCGCGGCTGCAAATAAAGACGTTTCGAGAGCAATATTCAAGGGGAAGGAAGGCGTTGGAAGAAAAAATTATCATCACCTCGTCCCGAGTCGTGGGTGTTGGTACAGATACGGACTTGGGACAGGTATGTCACGTTTGTGTGCAAGCTGAGTTTGTTTGTGTCATAATATGTGTGCAACGCAAGCAGATATTATTACATTATAAATTTTATCAAATTGATATACCTGCCCTAAAAAGATATTATCTGTTTTCTTTTAAAAATAACGTCCGTATTGGAGAATTATTTTGAACATGATTGGATGTACTGTTTTGAGTTTAGCCGAAAAACTGCGCTTCTTAACAAAAGGACGTAAGTGCTATTAAGATACGCCTAATTGCTGTGGAACCCTACATTGAGCATGGTCCAACATACTATTAACCGGTTTTTTTTTATGTAATAGTATCCAGCTAGCTACAACATGTAAGCCTTTTTCTTGCTTCCCGTCTCTAAATTTAGTCCATTAAGTCTCACATCGTATAAACACCTGAAATAGCCGAACTGGAGCCGCCCCTGTGCTTCCCAAATAAAAAACTGAGTTGAGAGTAATTTTTTTCTACAAGCTTTACACATAGCGGCAATAAAAACGCTCCACGGAACGCGCGCCCGCCTATATTTCATTTTACTCCTCAGTCAGGGAGGTAGCTCGGTACCCCTCTGTTCAGGGCTAGGGAGGGTCTGCGGGAACTGTCTGTGACACTCGGAATGAAACTTTAAATGTTGGTCGGAAATAATGTGGATTACGTGCGCATATGTCTCACTGTTTTTGTACACAAAGTTTTATTAAAATATGTGTATCAAGAATGAATGGAACAATTATTTTCCGTTTTTTTTCGTTTTAATGTTTGTTAATTTTGTTGTGTTTGAAGTTATACAACTGTTGCTTCATGAACAGGTGATATTATAATACAGAAGTTGTGTGTTTTTCATTAATTATTATTTAACAAAAGTCTCTAATAAATGATATGTGTAAAAGCATGGGGTAAGCCTTTGCCCTTGTAGAACAGTATAAGTTAATAAAAACTTGTGTGAATAAAATTTTACAAAATGAAAACAAAAGTCAAAGCTCAAGTTTCTTATTTCTCACGAAAAGCGGTTACCGTATGTATTGGACGCCTGCAATATCAGTCGCAAGAAGAGCGCGTTGTCGACCTCTAAAAATACACTTAAAAACCTATTCACAAATAATAACAAATTGAAACATAATATTTCTTGTAATTAATGACAAAGAGCGCTATGTCTAACGTCTTGTATTGTCCCAAAAATATATGTATTTTATAACAATACCCGTCCTGTCAGTCGGGTAATTAAAGTCAGTATAAAGTAGCGTGAAAATATAAAAGGTTTACTTGGAACGAACAAATAGCAAGCAACTTGGAAATAATAACCATCTCAATTTCACTTCCACGAACTACAAATTTCTAACAAAACTAGAGAAGCTGACGTCACGTAGTTTTTTGTTCATTAGCCTTGATTACTAACTGTAAAAGGCCCCACATATTTTCAGTTCACTGGACGAAACGGAATAGGTGCTCTATTATGTTAAACTGACAGACTGATATCGTAATCTGTGGCGCCCTTTAGAGGGAACGCGGTCTGTGAGGAATTTAAAAGATAGGTATTCAGAGAAACTATTGCTGCGCGCTTCACCCTTACCTCAAGTCTGCAACCGTAGAGTGTGATAGAAACAACTGTAGCTCAGACAGATTATAACATAAAAAAATTATCAAGATTGACGTTACATTTTCCTCTTTTTCCTCCTAGAAAACTAAGCCGATTCAATTATTTGTCACATCAAAATTACCTAAAAAAAATGCTATTATTTTTTTATCAGCATTATTTTATATTTTATGGCATTATATTATATCAGGAAGAAAACAGGGGAATAGTGATATCGATGTGCAGTCGATCAAAAAGAAGCGGTTGGAACCGAATGTATGACAATAAATGAAATGAAAAAAGGCCAGAAAACTTCTGAATTTCCTTAATTTATCTATTATGTAGATGACCGAATAATAACAAAAACACTTATGTCATTTTGTATCATAGTTTTCCGCTAAACAGATTACGATAGAGAATAAGCGTGAAAAAGCGAGGATAACAACTGGTTTACATTTACGTGAAATAGATTCAGTCTTCTGATTAAAATACCTTTGCAATAACCAGTTCTTGCCGTGGCAACATCATAGATTTTGGTATAAAGTCTAGCTAAGTACTGAGTATGCACTAACCTCATTATGAAACAACGTGACGTTGCAGACGGGCTGCATGAAATTTGGGTGACATGATGATGCTTGAAATTCTAACAAAAACACGACATGTAGGTATTGTAAGGAAATATATATTTTAAGGTGCATCAAAAATTAATATAGTTAAGTGTGCGACCCGTAAAAGAAAAATAAATCTCTTAGGCTCAGTTGGACTTAGGAGTGATAATTAAATAATCATAATAAAAAAAATCGAATCAACACAATTTCATGTCATACAATTATTGATAAATTTAAAAGATTGAATTAGCACTAATACACACATTTACCGCTAAGTACACTACCGAAATTTAATGAATTAAAATTCCATTGAATAACATTTATTATTACCTACTGTTAAGAAAATATAAGGTCGCAATTTTTGTTTTTGTTGCAACACAGAACAGAACAAGAAACCAAAATTTGGTACGATTTTCTTATTAACTTTGTGTTATGCACTTAGGTACATGATTATTTTTCACGAAGCAGAAATTATTGATGTTGAATTAACTGAGTTTCCATTAAAATACGACGACCTTTGTTAATTGCTTATTCAAATATTCAATACCAACTATAATTGAGAAGTCTTTCTTGTTTTATTTAACTAAGTTAGTGTTTATAAATAAAACTGCTTAGTTTGATTGATATTTATTATTCGAGATTATTGTACGAAAACAACAAAATAATATTTTATAGATTATTGATAAGTATAGATAAAGAATACAACAGAAGTATCACACAACAATTATCTATGTAATTAAACAATTATATACGCAGTGATATAAATATATAATATGTGTATAATAGTATCATTATCAATATCCAACACAAATCAATCGTCTATCTAGGATCATAATCTTCGTTGAATAAGCTGTTAATTGGATATAGTATAATGAGAACTGTTAATTGCATCCAATTGTATTATTATCATGTAGCATTATTAGTTAAAGTATCAATTCTGTTAAATATAATAAATATTCAAAAGAAAATATTAAACTTGAAAAATTTGTTGTCATTGTATAGGTACCTTTTCATTCATATTGCTAGAACTGTTTCCAATCTACATATAAGTGCGTCAATTATAATGAGTTTACGTTTGCGGCTATGCCCAAATGGTATGTCAATAAAAAAATTCCCGTGACCCCGGTTTTTTTTTTGACGAAGTGCTAATTTCACCCTTTGTATGT
Organism: Laspeyria flexula; assembly: GCA_905147015.1. Lineage (NCBI taxonomy): Eukaryota > Metazoa > Arthropoda > Insecta > Lepidoptera > Erebidae > Laspeyria > Laspeyria flexula. The sequence continues at coordinate 420,223 of LR989953.1, forward strand.
GTGTAAAGTTTCATATCAATTTCATAACAGATGGATAAATTAGTGTGTTGAGAAAGACCTATACCCATTTGCCCAATAGTGGCATGTAAGACGAAACCTTAACTTATCACATCCACATCGTATGCCACAATATTCATATCTCTGTAGGAGTAGAGTCCATGGAGAATAAACCAGCACATGTAACAATACGAACAAGTATGAACGTAGGAGAGGAACTGAGAACTCAGTAGCCTCACTGCTGCACTGTTGACATTTCAGTCTTAATGTTAGTCTGTCTGTGTGTTTACCTTAGCTAGTTCTCGATAGACTTGGAATTAAATCGATTTACTGGTGATCTTCATTTAATCGGACGTTTCAGTTCGGACTGTGGTGAAGTTTATTTGAAGAGAAATTGAGTTAAAGAACAGATTGGTGTCTGTGCGCGGAATAAGCATACAATTATCTTCTGTGGTTTTTTGAGTTTAGAATGTTTGTGGTTCATTGTGGTGGAGGTTCTTTCAGAGATGGTATTTCTATTGCATTGAGGTTGTGTTATTGAGTAATGAGTATTATAATGCAAGACAATATTGGACATAATTGGGGGATTTATAAAATGTTATTATTATTTAACAACTTTACAGCAACAGTACAACCCTATTATTCTGAATTTATGGTTCGAAATGTTATTTTGTATTTACAAACATTTCACTTAATATTAGAAAAACGTAACATGGTTTTTACTATATTCTTTTATTATTATTTATTTGCTAAATAACATCATTGGAGGGTATATCTTTAAAGCGCTTATTAAAAGACAGGACAGAAAACGTACCCAAGAGCTGCTACAACTCAATAGGTACAAGGTCTCGGCGGTGACAAGAATCCTCACCGGCCACTGCAAGCTAAACTACCACATGTTTAAACTTAACCTGAGTTAGTCCAAAATGTGCAGATTTTGCCTAGAGTCAGAGGAAACTGCCATACATGTTCTCTGCTCATGTGGACCACTCATGCACAAAAGAAGTATCCATTTAGGACAACACCTAGTGCAGCCTGATGACATAAAAATCTCTCTGTTCAGAAACTCTGGAGGTTCCTAGCCTCGACAGGACTAAACAGAGAACTATAATACAACAAGGGCGCTACAAAAGATCAATCCTGGTCGAGGTAGTAAAAGGGGCTGATGGCTCCAAGCCCGATAAATAATAATAAAATAAAATAAATATCTTTAAGCAATTATGTATAATTTGATCAGCTCAAGTATCAATTAAATACTATAGGTAGCTAACATATAATTTTTTCTAAGTAATGATTCAAACGATTGTAAATAAATCATGTTAGTTGCTACATTGCTACACTTATAATATTGTATATTACCAATAATATCCACAAAAGTTTTAAGAGTAGAGAGAAGTAAATTGTATATATTTTACTACCTTCTAACACAATGTTAACCGAAGTTCTAAAGTAAATGTTAGCAATAAGACCACATTGGTAACCACCGCGGTCGCGCACCGACTATACAAACTTTAAATGTATCCTTTTGTGAAGTAAAAACGGTAAAAATAATAAAATTTATTACATTAATATATAATGATATTTGTTAAGAAGTAATCAAGGGTTACCTTAAGAAATATGAGTAATAACAAAATATTATAAATCTACATAAAATGACTGAGTATTACCTAACGGAGGGAGCAGCCTTCCCTCGCCCGCTGCGCCGACCGCTACGTAATTCATTTGCTAATCTATTCAGATACATTAATGATCCCGGAATCCACATCTCATTAATATACAATCATATTTAAACCCCACGTAACGCTAACACTGTGTTTTATTCAAATTGGCTAAAGACAAACAGTGAGATAGTTCAACCGGTTATAAATCAGAATCAACTTCGAGTTTCGGCTTTAAATGCAATTTTCCTTCATAACACAAAGGTATTAGAGTCGGATTTTGTGTGAGTTGTATAAATTAAAAGAACTTTGCTCCGTTCCTGTGTAATTTCCTTAGATGGTGGTGTGAGTTACGAGGTGTAGCGGCGGCAATATTCAGTGCCAATTAATATTTTATGTGCTGAGTACAATGGTTACTTAAAATCTTAGAAGCTGTAGGCGATTATGAGTTTGTTAATGAATTAACATTTTACGGTGGTGTAAAAGTAAAGCTTTTATAGATTTTGTATCAAGTGGCTAATATTATATTTAAGAATTATCTTGGAGTTGGCTTTTTACCTCTTTAGTAGTAGTTGGATGTTGTTTATTTTAAATTGTTTAAAAAGTTATTAAATAACTTTTTAAATAATTTATATTATATGCTATATAATATTATAATATTATTATCTTTATGCTATATAATATTTTTAATATCTCAGCGAAAAGAAAGTATTTTAGTTTCGGGACATCATTTTCTAAAACGGATTTTAGAATGACCCAACCCACTCTTCACTTCAAAGGGCATTAACCGTGCACATTGCTGAGCCCCGAGCTCATTAGGAGAATTTCTTGAAAGAAAATCCAGATACCGTTTGCCCACCCCAGGCTAGCCCAGGTTCTCTTGCACAGTAGTCAATACGATACTAGACATCCATATTAGTTATTATTATTGAAGTATGTGAGTACCTATAATATAACCTGTAATCAGTTTACAACTTGCGCCATCCCAATTTCTCTTCACACTCCAGCGGCTCGAGTTGCGAAGTTTCTCCCCTTTTGTTACTTTTTCATAACAATAACTAATTTCGTTGGTTAATTAAGCAACTGAGAAATGTTTGCCAGAAAATTTTAATGTTTCAATACAGGTCTGCGGATAACATGAAGCAAGTTCGGTACTCGAGTGCTTCGTTTGCAACTTTGTTGTAGTTGGTCGCGGTTGCGTTCTCGCTAAACATTATCGTTTTTAGTGTTTATTTGAGTTGTTCCTTCATTTATGTTTGTATCTAATGTTTCGGCTTCTCTATTCGTTTTATTTTACATACATTTGATTATTACATATATCATTACAATAACGCACCACTTTGTTTGACATTTTATAAAGACACCCTTGTCAAAAATATTGACAAGTCGCTCAGTTAGTCAGTCAGTCAGTCAGGACAAAGCCTTTTATAATATGTATGGATAGTCACCACTACTAGACCAAACAGCTAGTCCAATTTTAAACCTCTTTCGCTAGTTTTTTTTCTTTTCTGCATAAAATTTCCTATGCTTTTCCAACTTCAAAATCTTTCTGTCTAGAGAGAATTTTCAAATTCTAAGTATGTAGTTTCTACAGTGAAGGCTAATAAAACCCGGTGCTGGGGTACTGTATGGAAACAGGTCAGCTTGTAGTCATTTATCGGTTTATCGAGCTTACCGTGCTGGCTCGAGAATTTGTTATAACCAAGCAATAACGTTTTATATGCAGCATTTTAAGAATCAAAGGTTAAGTTTTCAGCTTGATTAAAAGTATAAAAAATGTAGTTTAGCTATAATTATCCATGTGAAGACACAATAAGTATACTCGTACAAAATCAAATGAATGATCTCTCGAAATAGAACCAGGTTAGAGACATAATATGAGATAATGTACTGGAGAAATATGGAAAGAATCAGTTAAATAGTTATAATAACAAATGAAGAAGTAATTTAGAAAGAACTAACTAACTAAGAATGGAGACAGTTGTAGAGAATTACAAACAATAGAAAAAGAAAGTTGATTGGTTGCTTGAAACGACAACTTTTTAAAATCATTTTAGAAGGAAATTCATACAGCAGGTTAAAGAGAATAAGCTTAATATGAGGGCGAAAAAAAAGAATGCAGATAGACTAGTGGAGATTGCCCCATCGACTAGAGTTGAACAAGATAAGAAATAAAAAGACCAACTCAAACGGGTTGGACAGCGTGTAACAGTATACTATTATACTATTTTTGTGAAGTGAAATCTGAGCCAAGAATTGGTACATAATGGATTGTTTATATAAGGATATTGAATAATCCTCTCATACATTCACATCCAGTAATCATTTATCACAGAAATTTGCAATCAACGTATAACAAGAAACCAGCAATTGGTGATTGTGTACCGAAATATTCATATTTGTTCATTAGGATGACGAGTTTGGTCAATTCTATGCATCGAATATTAGTGGCGCGCGGACATTAAAGATTTATTGTGCCAATAATTACTGTTTAGTGCTCGCTTCCCCCGGGCATCATTACTGAATCAGTTGCAAATAACAACTGCGTTTTCAACTTACGGCTTTTGTGTTAAATTTCACTGTACATTACTTATTTAGATGTCAATGGTTTTTGTGAGAATAGCAATCAGTAATATTATTTACATATCATACTATTTTATAAAGCTGAAGATTTGTTTTGTTTGTTTTATCAACGCCAATGGCTTGTAAAAATGCAGCCAATGAAAAACAGTTACCGAAAATTTCCAAGCGAATTCAATCAGCTCTGAGACACAATTGCGCAACTAACAACCTGTTTTTATCTAAACAGTGGTAAAATCACAGGCAAAAGTAAAGTGCTAGCAAATCGTGTCCCACGTGACCGTGTCGCGCAAATTCACCCGCTTTGTGCCCAAATAGGGCCCGTCCCCTGGCACTGTACCCAAGGGACCCCCTGTATTGAAAATGTCGGGTCAACCCTCCAACAAACCGGGTAGTTTTATTTTATTGAAAAACCTTCGTGTTACTGCAGTGGCGATGAATTTTTTTGGGCACTTGGGTAGTTGAGTCCTGGCTGGTTGTAATCGTTTGTTTTTGAGTAATTGTTATCTATTTTATACCGTGGTTGAATTATAATTCTGTTTTTTCCGATCAAACAAATCCATATTTCAAAATGGAACCTCGGAATAGTGCGAACTTGATACAGAAATTAGTAAGTTTGCGTTAGTTAAAAAGCGATTTTTGCCACTTCATATGGTAGTAGATTTTAGACTGGCTTGACAAAGTTTAATGGTTCTGAATATGAGACCATGTCGCAAATTTTACGTAGATAATGTCGAGTAAATCGTACGTTTTTACCTGATTTAAAAAAAATATCAATAATATTCAATTCCACGTTTTAAGTTGATGGCAAAGAGATATAAATTTGGACAAGTTCGTGGAACGATTTAACAGCAACGTCAGCCGAATAGTGAAGTTAACAATTGTACGAATTACTCCAATTTGATTCTTACTCAGCTAAAATAAAGACGTTAATTTCACCCCAGTTTCTCGTTATTAAGTTCATAATCGCCGAGCGCACGACGAAGACTATTTTTAATTAACTTTCTTATTAGAAGCTACACTTGATCGAATTATATTGTGTCGACTATTTTTTATTCTCATTAATTATTTTAACAGGAAACGGGAAGCTTGTTATAACTATGAAATGCTAAAATTTAATTATAATAAGCAAGCGAAAAATATAAGAGGCGAGCCTATGATCACTAACCGCACACATTTTCAGACTCCGAGCTGATACCTACTCAGATTTTGAAGACAGAAAATTCAATACCTCTTTGCTTATCCTTAGAACTTGTTGCGAGGCAGTGTATAATTGAATCTCAAAGTAATCCAAAAATGATCTAACTCGCAACATCTTTGGAAGCCATTAAACGTGATAGCCAATTATTGTTTAATAAAATGGTAAACCGTGCTGTTCATAATGCGCTTCAGGGAAAATATTTGTTTGAGCCGTCGACATTCGACACAGCGGTAAATATTGACCGATCGCTGAGCTCTCCAGATTCAAACTTAATTAATTTTGTTTAACTTCATATTAACCGACATATTTGTGTCAACGCTGCTTTTTGTAACAGAAATGCTTTCCAACATTCAATTTATTGAGGCATTTATTCAAAAAATTATTCAAAATTCAAGAACATTTTATTGCAATTAGGTACGTGTTATTGTTTAAATGTTGCTGTTCTTTATGAGTAATAGATTTAGTAATTTGATTTATTCAAAACCCGTTAAGCTTTTGGGTTTGCAGGTTCCACAAAAAATTTGTTTCTTCAAACCCATTAACCGTCATCAGGTCTAACTGTAACAGAACTAATGAACCAATTATATAAATATTACAATAAAAAAGTTTAGTTTTTCAATAGTTTAATCAAATTTATGTCACTATTACTGTTTCACGTATATAACTCGATACAGAAATAGCACAAAAATCATATTAAAATTAATTTCAAAACCAATACCAAAACACTTTTCATTAAGCAAAAATAAGCCTCATACAAACAGCCTTTTCAATCCAATAGATCCCCGATCAACAAGGAAAGACATACGAATTCATCTGTAACCTGTCACAAAAAAGTCTGTAACGAAATGTCCTCCCCAAATCAGATGCCGACGTATATCGAAAGTATCGATCCCATTGTGTGGCGAACCTAATTTATAATTTACATTCACTGATAGCTACGCATTCACCGACGCATTATTGTACCGTAGGATAATCCTATAGTATTTCATCAAACGCAAATAAGACCTTATATTGCCCATTGTCTCCTGTTTGTTCCGGGCCTGCATCTGACATGTATAGAACAATATCCCCAAACGAATTTCGCCCTTATCCTCTAATGCTAAGGCGGAATTTTCGTTCAAAACCGTGTTGATAAGAAAAGGGGAGGTTTTTTTGTTTAAATTCTAATTATTCATTTTCGTTTGTCCCGCACTGAGGATGATAAGAGTAATGGAGTTAATCATTTTCCGTTATTTATCTTTCATTATATTTGTGAACAGATTGCGAATGACGGTAAGGGCCTCTGTACGATTTAAATTTAGGCTCTTGCTTTCTTTGTAATCAATCCTATACAAACATTGGGATACGTAAAATAATCTGAATATTTTGAAAATATATTTAACGCTGTGGTAATGTGAGTTAAATCACTATGCTAATAGAAATAGAAATAATAAGGCTTCATTCTTAGGAAAGCTTTTATCAATATCGAGGCTACTTCGTGTTCAAGTTCAAGGGAGTATATACAGCTGCTGCGGAAGAGGTCTCAGGTTCGATTCTCAGATCGAGCAAATATAGTATTCGAGTTTTCTATCATGACATTTTTAGTATCAGAACGGAGTTTGGAAACAATAATGGCCGGTTGATGAAAATAGGCTCTCCCTCTATTACATGGGACAAACATAGCGGGTGTAATGTGGATTTGCTGCAAGGATGTTATAGATATTAAGTCTTTTTAAAATTGTTACGGATATTAGATCTTTTTAAAATTGTAAAAAAAAAACATAAATAAAAAGGTTATTGTTTTTTTTTTAAATAAAATTAATAATATAATAATAATTTTCTAATTAATATTATAATAATATAATTATAATTTTTAATATTATTAATAATTATTATTTAATACTAATAATAATTAATTAATTATTAATTTTTGTAATTTTCTACTACGACACTTTTATATCAGATTTATTTATATTTCCAGATATATATGTTCAGATATCCGATAGGTTTGGTTACGGTTACAGAATGCCATAGCATCCCTGGTGTAATACACCTCTGCCTACCCTTTCAGGGACACATAATACGATCACTCACCATCAGGCAAAGTTTTAATGCTAGATAGAAGTATATCTAATATACGTATACCTACTGAATATTTTATTTGTTCTCGTCTCCTAGAAAAGCTTTGTGTGTTAGAAAATTTTGATGAAGTAAATGTAAGAGGATTTGTACAATGTTACACATTAACATTAAGTATAAAACACGGTACGGTGGTGCGTCCGCGCAAGTTCGATCGTCTATCAGCACTTTTAACAAACACATCGCTACACATCTTCGCCCATCTCTGATGGAAACGCAGCCTGTATAATGTACTTAGCATTTGGTCTTTGGTTTTGATTCGGTTATAATATATTTATGTTGCTATGTTACCAGAAGTTTTTGATTAAACAAAACATTTTCTACGTAATTTTCTTTTATTAAAATAACAAGTATCTACTTAACAAAGTAATTTCTAGATATTAAAATATATATTAGGTAATATGTTAGAATTACTAAGAAAGCAGTATATATAGTAATATTTTAATGTGTAATGGTTTTGATTAACGTTAAAAGTCCGGTTTAATTTTTAGAACACACAAGTATTAGCTGATTTCTAATATTATTTTATATTCACGATCATCATCATCATCATTATAACCCACAAACGTTCCACTTCTGGGTCTCTTCCAAAGATTTTGAAGGAAATTTGGCCTACTATACCACGCTGTCCATACGGGTTGGTATAGAGTTTTGTATCGAATTTTCCTTTTCTCGCAGAGCTCTTCTCTGCTTAAAGTTAGGTCCCTTAGTCACCTTTTACGACGCCCACGGGTTGAAATGGGATAGTGAAATTATGTATTCTAAATCCGTCATTACACGGACACCACTAATCATATCGAATTTGTCGTATCACCTGAAATTAATCATTTTGCTATCGCTTTAATAATTCTTAGTACCTGACTTTGTACTTACCCCGTGGAGTCAAGGCCACCACGGTATTTACAACTCACACTTACATAGTAATTACTACTTAAGACTTAATATTCCATTAAGCGTTACACTACCGAGTAATAATACGGCGATAAGCGTAAACTTCATGTTGGTCATGGCTTACATAAAAGCTTACCTCTATTCTAACTTGTATTATTGCATTGCTAAAGATCATTTTAGCTTGGTCAGGTTTAAATTTGAGGAACTTCCGTGCACTTAATAAGTTAACCTCTTTACAACCAAGATAGCTTCACTTTTAAGTGCATTTAAAAACAAATTTTATTGCATATTATCATCACTTAACAAAAAATCAAATAAGATTGTGGTAATTTATTTTGAAGTTTCCGAATTTAGTGAAAATTCAAATGTGCCTAAATTATAAAATGTCTATCTATGGTTTGTATAACCTCTTGGACTAATCCGTGTATCGGGTAGAATTTTAGAATTTTATATTTTCTTATTAGGGTCGAGTTGGCCAAATTGGACCAGCTCGTAATTTGTACCACTTCAAAATCTACCAAACCGTAATGTTTAGTTTTGAATTGGCAATACTAAAAAGCAGTGCTACCAACATGGCACAATCACTGCCATTTTGGATTCGATGTCACAACAGAGTGCAATGTAGTAAACAAAAATCGTTATTACGGCGTTCTAATCTTATTTCATGGGTGTTTACCTAAGGATTTCTTGTCGCAACGGTAAGTACACCACAGCTATTATATATCTTTTTGGAAAGTAGGCATATTAGTGTACTTTTTTGATAATATACTTTTATGTTTAGCATTTCGAGGCTATGATGCCGACTCACATAAAAATAAAACTTTAGTGTTGCCTAATTTGTACTAGGTAGGGTACTCCTAAAATGTACCAGTACAATTTAGGTGTATGGTGGTTTTTCAACTCGATTGTTGACTAGTTTAAAATGTTTTCAGATGTCTGGAGAGGATAAAAAGTATTTTAAATGGACGCAAGATGCCCTAGAAAAAGCATTAGATTGTTAGATAAAGAAATCCATGGGTATTAACGAGTGTTCACGCACTTTAAGGAGACATTTATAAAGTTCGAAGAAGTATGCTAATGAAAAATATATAGAAATTGGTACTATTTCCAAGGGCAGGCCAAATGTTTTTACGATAAAGTTGGACAAAAGCTTGTGTCGCATTTTTTAAACATGTAAAGCTTATGTTTGGTCTCACAATACAAGATAGAAAACTGGCTTATGACATTGGGAAAAAATGGCATTCCAAACATTTTGAAAAACCACGAAAATGGCTGGAAGAAAATGGTTTTCATATTCAAACCTACGTAGATAATATTTTTTAATTAGATGTATAATGTTAAGGCTAGTAACAGTTTATAAGAGGCACTTGAATCTCATTTCGATCATGAAGTACAATTTAGGATACATAAGGTACAATTAAGGAAACCAGTTTCCTAAATTGTACTTTTTCAGACTTTTTTTAAAACTTCAATTGTCGTATTTCTTTTTATGTTTCCTCATTTTCTAGTAATAAAAAATGAACACCAATAGAACAACCTTTGTATTTCTAGTAATAGAATCCTCTAAAGTTATATAGTTTTTGTGATAGCTTGCAAAGTTCGTTAACTGGTACAATATAGGGAACCTTACCCTATATGTCAGAAACTTACCATTTTCTGGCCATCAAAATATCTATCTTGTGTGAATATTAAATGACGGCATCTAGTCAAATAACCACTAAACAGCATGTATGAGACATTATCATTTAATACACCTAATAATTAATTAGGTGTATTAATTATTGATTAATGCATCAATCAACTGGTAATTATTTCATCGAGATAAGCTACGTTTGTAATTGAATACCTAATATCTGCCCCTGGGCATGAATAAAGCCGGTGATAATTATATAAATAGATTACTTATAGATTCGAATTATTAAGTAATGATCAAATGAAAAAGTAATAGTAATTATTTTATTACTTATGTTTTACTGTCTAAATTTCATCATTAGCAACCCATTAATCTCCCACTGCTGTGTTGTTCTGGTTCGAGTCTCCTCTCCTCTATACAGACAGCCAAGTGGGTTTAGGCCATAATTCACACACGCTGGCGTAGTTCGGGTTGGTGTATCAGATTTACACTTATAATTACTTCTAGGGTATATGGGTTTACTCAAATCAGAGGCAAAGCTAACAGCTCTATCCAAATAATTATGGTCACGGCGAATTTAAATGAAGGCAGAGTCCGAAGCGTCGAATCAAATTGTGGACCTATCAACAGCTCATTAATGTCCTACTGCTGAGCTCGGAGCTCTTCATCTCTATTCTCATTCTATCTAGAGACCTGAGAGAGTTTAATAATGGACCTATACAAAGCGCAATTCTAACATTTTACTAGAAAATCTTATTTTAATCTTCACTCTACAAATACTATACTGCGAATGTAAGAATGAATGGATGTATGTGTGTTACTCAATCACGCCAGAACGGTTAAAAGGATCTGTATAAATTTTGGCGTACAGTTAGATTATAATCTGGAATAGCACATATAATCGCGTATTCTTCTTGAAATCATACTTTTCATGGTAAGCTTATTGTGCAAGAGATTACGGTGTTTTAATATGTAAGGTGCACTCTCTACTTTTACTCGACTACGGAAAAGGAGGAGAATCTTACTTTCTCTCTTATTCAGGTTATAATATAATGAAACAGCAACACTATGTCACCAGAGATAGAATGGACGTAGAGCCAACGGCCTACGTGTTTGTGGAAGCTGAAAGTACACTTCCGTGCCTTGAAAACCCACACGCAGTAAACGTGTGGGTTTATAAATATCGATGTCAATAAATAAATATCCTACTACCATCAAGAATTATCTATTATCTAGCTTTGTAAGACTTTGAACTTATTTCAATGTTTAGAAACGTGCGAATACAATAACTTTCTTATCAATCCATTTATAAAACAATGTTTATACCACGCACAGTTATCAAATATTGTTGTTACTATAAATTGTAACGTATTAAAACAAACTTTACACTTATACACTTTTAAGACAGTGCAAGTCAAATTAAGTGCTTATATTCAACGATAATTAATTTAATTCCACAAAAAACGACAACATATCGAAGTAAACTGATGTAAAAACCGCAGTAACAATATAGTTCCAGTCAATAAAATACATCTTGATAAGGAAATAATATAAAGGTCGGTACAACAAAACAGTTTTGTAGATGTGAACCCTTTTCAGTAACAAATAGTAATCGTTATTCATAAAGTATATTACACTCTGTTGTCACGGCGCGAGGCACTGGGCGAGGCGACTCGTGCGCTTGACAGGTAAACGAGGCAACTACCTTCAACTCCTCGGGGAAGGGTCTACGTCACCAAACTATTTCTTTCAGTATTAATGTGTCTTATTTTACTTGGGAAATAAATAAATAGGAGGATATCCTACTAATATTTATTATAAATGCGAAATTAAGTACATATTATCTACATGGATGCTTGTTTACTCAATGAAGCCAGAAAGAACTGCTGAAAGGGTATGTGTAAAATTTGGCATAGATAGAATATAGTCTGAAAACTACTTTTTGTCCCGGAAAAATTTAATAGTATGTGTCTTGTGAAATAGCACACAAAAAATTGTAAACTACAGGAATTGTGTAAGAACCACATAGGTATATCGAATTATGCGTGGGTAGAGCCTTGTGATAGCTTAATATATTTATGATTTTGAAGTTGCAGAGTCACATATCCTGACTAACGTTAAACCTGCCGCTTTGAAATTTCTCTTGACATTTTCAGGTTTACAGTTAATGAAATCAAACCACATTCTCCTCCATTTAGAAGTGTTCACTCCTCTATCTGTAGCTGAAAAGATTCAGGCATACACGACCCAATACGAGTGGGTGAACCAGACATACCCTTAGATTTAGTTTTATGGTATGTGGGATCCTAAGTATATTTTCCTCCACCGTAAGCAGATGATAAGTCATATGACTAGTATATTCGAATTCTACAAAGTGAAATCACATTGGTTTTGCCAGTCGGAGTCAAACTTGAACCTCATTGGTCACTTTCTCATTCGGTCATCATGTTTTTTAGCGCTTAGTCCACCACAAATTTATCATCATATCATATCAGCCCAACGACGTCCACTGCTGGACATAGGCCTCACCTAATGATGCGATTATGTGCCACCTGCAACCGAAATTCAGGTTGTAGGTTGCCGGAATCACAAATTCATTTGTAATGATAATTTCAATGATTCGTATGATACGAGAAGAACATTGGTACCGAATTCAATTCTGAAGACTAACTTAATATATTTAAATATGTTCCGTATTTTCTATACGAAACTTTGGAATTTGTTTCATAGCTGGTAGTATGTACCTATAATTGGATATCATTCCGCCTCTCGTCTATAGACGGAGCAGCGTAGTTAAAGAGTAAAATGCGCTAATTAGCCGAAATTAAAATAATCTCATTTTTAATGAACCGTTATTAATCAACTAGCTTCCGCTCGCAACTCCGCCCGCCTGGTATGTCGTTGAAACGCATAATATGTTATTCCAGACTATAATCTATATATATATATATATATATATTATATCTATGTTAAATTACAGATTCTTTCAGCTATCTTTCTGAACAAACTCGTTACTTAATGTGTGAGTTATTTTTTTTACTACTATTAAAAAAAAAGAAATTGTTTGGTATAAGAATCCTTTTTGCTCATTATATCTTAATTAATAAGATAATAATAATATTATCTGCATTCATTCTTAACTTGTGAATTTCAGAAGTTAATTTGTAATCTAAATTATTTAATGAGATTTCATTTCAATATTATTTTAATAATAACAGTAAATTATTACAATAACATTGAAAACCCAATTTAATAACTAACAATTTATTTTATAATACAGTATGTATATAATTGTTTATGTAAATTAGATAATATTAGAATTATGTAAATCTTATTATTAAATATATTTTAATTTTATTGCACTACTTTTATAGTTTAATTTTATTTAAAGCCTAAAATATTTGAGGTTCGAACTTAAATTGAAAAAAAAAATCGTACTTAAAGAATAAATATTAAAAGCCATAACTATATTTTTAAGGCTACTAAAAACTGATTAATTGCGTAGAACGCAAAAATATTATCAGGACTTACCGCTTTATTTATTACACCACAAATGCATTAAAAATAACCCAAAACTCACCTTTCCATAATTCCAAAATACGTAAAAAACTCTCCAAATAGAACGCTTCACACAAATCCTTATACACTACTAACAAAATGTTCCTAGCTCGCAACTTCACACTTCCAACGTCCGAACGACGAAACTTAAAAACTTTTTGTCGACTCGAAAAATTCCCCGACGAGGGAGCCGCGCGCTGCCGACGACGGACGGCGACACACTGAGAGCTTCGCCCACCCTTCCCAACGCACCACCAAAACGATCCACTCAGTTACATAGTAAGATCGAAATTTGATCGCTGTTAGAACGCGTACTAAGACGGCCCGTTGGCTATTTAGACCGAAAAGGTGGTCGGACGCATGCGCGCGGTCGTTCAACCCTTGCAGTGATGCTGCAGGCCTCATCAGCCACAATAAGCTGGGTTACATACACCGATATGTAAGCGAGTTACCTGCGCTCCGCAAGCGAAGGGTTAGATAGTGTCAAAGTGACACATGATTAATTGTCATAATTGAATACTAAATCCTGCCTACTATTCCTAATTATAATATCATAAATGCAAAAGTTAGTTTTGGTGAATGGATGTATGAATGGATGTGTTACTCAGTCACGTCTGGACGGCTGAAAGGATGGTGTGTTTTAGAAAAAAGAAAAGAAAAATATCGTCTTCGTAAGTACGCTCCACGAGCGAAGGGTTAGATAGTGTCAAACTGACATATGATTAATTGTCATAATTGAATGTTTAATTATTAATAGAACTGAAATGGATTACGTAATGAAGTTTGCAGATTAAGGTATAATAATATAATGATTACGTGTTTGAAAAGCCAGAGATAACGTTATTTGGGCGTGTACAATTAATTATAATTATTTTGGCATTACCGTTGATTGTGTCTGGTCACATTAGTAGGGTTAGGTTGTGCAATTATTTTATTTAGGTTATTTTAAATATCTTTATTTTTATTGATTTTAAATAGTTCAAAAGAGGTTTGTCAAAATAATTTTAGATCGCATGTTTTCCAAAAAGAGGAAACTACCTATTCAATTCAACTACCATTAAAAAAATATATTTTAACAAGTTTTTTTTTCTTCTATAAACTCCGTGCAAGCCTTTACACAAATATATATTTTTTTAAATCATTGATGTACAATTTTTTTTACTTAACCATAGTTCACTTTATTAAACCTATCCATCTCAACGAACTCTACCAAGCAAAAATACCAACAAACTTCATAAATTGTTTGTAAAGCGAGTCTGGGTTTATTAACGCTGTGAATAAGAAGTACGTAGAACTCTGTACGTCTCTAGCGCGAGGCTACTCGAGTGTTATGTGACACGATAACTCTAACTCTATCTAGAGTCAAATGTTTTTGTGATTTTTTTTATATTTTTTAATTTATAGACATAAACTTTGCGTTTATTTATACCACGACGACGATGGAAAACAGACATACGGCCTGCCTGATGGTAACCGGTTACCGTAGTCTATAGACGCCTGTAATACCAGAAGCATCACATGCCCGTTGTGGACCCTTGAAAACCTTTCCCCTCTCCAATGAGCTCTGGACACCACTACTCACCAGCAGGAACACAAGACAAATTTTATTATGGTTTTCTGTAGGGCGGTGGTACTACCCGATATGGGCCGCTCAATTTGAGCAAGCGATATCTCTATCCAACTATGCCATATCTCTCTCAATGTATGAAACAACTTTTCAAAAACCTTGGATTTACTTTGGTAAACGTATTGTTACACTTTTCTATTGAACAAAATACTACATTTTCAAATTGCGTAGACAGTGTTCGTAGAAGCGCTACGACGAACGTCTACGAATTACGTAGACATGACGTGAACAGAATGAGTTATAAAACTTATAGTTTATTCGATGAGGCCTTCTGAGAGTACTGCCTGTCAAATCCAAATTATTTATTTAAACAAATAAATAAAATTGAAGTCTGTTCGTAATATCAAAATAACAGCTTTTTAGAGTACGCATATCAATCAAAAAGAAGAAAATAAAGTGGTAGTAAATAAATTGTTTTACTTAAATAATAATTTACTGGTTTTGTAGTAGTCATTTAGGAACAAAGAACCGCAGTAGTCTAAATGTTATAATAACCAGATAAATTACGCCCTGAGGAAATATCAGAAACTGACCTCGACAAGTCACTTCAATCAATTACCATCGAACCACAAGAATGATGGCCGAAAACTACTTAATAAATAATCCATTGTTCTTAGATTGACGTACAAATCAAATCAGCTGTATTGTGCTCGCCCTGAGGATGAATAAATCTGAGTGGCCTGTGTCGATATTACCGTTTTGACATTAATTGGCTCTGATTTAGACGCCGCGCCGCTAAAATGTGCCCAAGGGAGTGTTGGTTATTGTGTTCCGTCTGTTTGATGGGATTTTGGGTTTGCTACGTGATGGGTAATAAATGTGATGTGGTTGAAAGTAATTAGTAATTAATATGGATTTTATTTTGTTTGTGACGGTGAGGTGGAAGAACTGAAATTCGGAACTCAATCATGTGTGTAAAGTATTATAGAACTTTTTACCTAGAGTCAGAGGAGACTGCAATGCATGTCCTTTGCTCATGTGGGCCACTGATGCATAAGAGTGAGTGCAACCTGATGAGATACAGAATCTCGCTGTTCAGAAAATCTAGAAGTAACTAGTTTCTATAAGACTAAGCAAAGAACCATAATAAACCACGGGCGGTACTAAAGATCAATTTTGGTCGATATCAAAAAGGCCACTGATGGCTTAAAAATCACACAAAATCACAAAATCGTACACTGTGGCCGAAATTAGGTGAGGATAGGCCTCACCGGTCCGGCAGTGGACATCATTGGGCTGATATGATGATGATTTTATTTTCTATTGCTAGGAAAGGGTCTCCTGTCCTCTTTCATGAGAGGTGAGATAATAATAGCTACCTAGAATATTATGTTAGCATCATTTTAACAACCACGAGCAAGTAATCGTAGTCTGCTTCTGACTTCCATTGACAAATTAGATTGATTCTCAATATTTATGAATTGAGTACAGTCACTATTCCTTCAAAGGACCTCGGATCGGTTCTGTTTTGCCGGGTAACGGAAAATATTAGAGTATTGTAATTGGATAAGAATGAAGTAAATATAATATCATATTAATAAATGAGGAATTTGACTTTATTGTTGATTTAGTGGACACTGAGGGAATAAAAAAAACTGCAATTATCACCAGTATGATAATAATTTATATAACTTGTTTGGTTTAAGATTAGGAGACAAAAGAAAGACAAATGTATAAATGACATTTAACCATAGAGTTGTAACTTTAAAATGAAACATATGTACAAAATATGCGTGTCATATTAAGACGTAAATTAGAAGTTAAACTATTTATTTATTGCCAGTACACAAATGCTGGAGACTCATTTGGAGCATAGCATGAGAACTACAGTGACGTATGCATAGCAACGAGCAAAATTAGGCTACTACTGAAATTAGCTAGCCAGAGAGGATTGAACTAAAGCTCTAACATAATTATAACAAATAAAATAGTGAAATCAACCCGGTGTAGCGGCGATGCCAAATAATTGAGTTGCCAGCTTATTAACTTTATCAAACTGGTTAATTATAATGAAATCGTCTAAAAAATCTATTGAACAGACAGATTTATATACGTTGCTCACCTTTTATGTGATATATTATTTTGAAGTCTTTTAGCCTCAATTGATTGTCTCAAGTCAGTTTAAGAAAATATCAACGTGAATTTAATGGTACTTCTGAAGGGTACAGGAGTCTAAAGGCGCATCATGTTTATTATTTTTGAAAAATTTGGTTCATCATCATCATATCAATCCAACGACGTCCACTGCTGGACATAGATCTCACCTAATTTAAGCCAACGCGAGCAATCCCAAAAAAAATTTGAAATGGCAATAATTATTAGCTAATGATTATTAAGCTACCAGCTCAAAGATTCCACTGTAAGTGAAGCGGTAGCTTTACTATATTTTTTTATAGTAGCTCATAAGCGACTCTTAGAATTCTCCTATATACCATCAAATAGACCGCTAGATCATCTACCACCACAATAAAAGATAACAATTATATTTACAAAAAGGCGTTGGTTGTATGTACAATATGATCATGTGAAGGGATACCTTTTTATAAACGTAAGGACTTTAGAGCAGAAAGGTGAATTTCCCTCAGCCATACAGTCAAAAGGTAAATATTGCAAGTCATGTAAACGATGATACAAGTCTATTTATCGTCACCTCAACCTACTCATGTGTTTATAAATGTTATCCGTGTAAGTTTGTTTGTTGAAATATAAATTACACCGAACATTTTTGTAACTTACTTTTTTATATTATAAAAATATATACAATTATAATTAACTAAACAGTTCTTATTTCATTTCACTGTGAACTATATAATCTATACTGTTATATTATATTTATATTAATATTATAAAGCTGAAGAGTTTGTTTGGTTAAACGAACTTACCTCAGAAACTACTGGTCTTATTTGATTTTATGCATTATGCAAATTACATATCATACCAAGGAGTTTTATTTGTATGGTAAGCACATCAAGCTTTATAACCAAGATTAACAAGAGAGCAACCATTTAAAAAAATCAGGATTTTTTTATGGGTTTGCCAAATAAACATTTTCTGAGTACGATTCCTGGGTTCACCAGTATCGGGATTTGAAATTGTGCTCAGTTCATTGCAATAAACTCACCGTCTATTACAAGCAATACATACTTGGCATATACGACGTCTGTTAGTGATAGTAACTATGGTAACAGGCAGAAAACGGGCTGTAGGACCAAGCATATTGTTGACGCAGAAGTATAAAAAAAATTAGTATTCTTGGAGTTAAGCATCAAACAACAGTCGCTCCGAAGTACTAAAAGTCAATCGAGGGATACAAACGTTGGCCTAACAATAAACTATCAATGTAACATTTAAACCCAAACCAAAATTTATTTGTGGTTTCATCAGTAGTTTAGTGGTGAGGTCTAATGGACACGGTGTTCATTACAATTCAATAAGTTATAACTCGATTGTGATTTTCGTTTGTATAGCTATGTGGGAATTGTGTTGGAAATATATTCGATACCTACTTGTAACAAATTTGTTTATAGTTTTACTTAATTGCGTTTAAAGTGTTTACACATTGAAAGCGAAGGCATCGCGTTTTTCGTGGCAAAAGTGGAAGGAAATTTATGTTTAAAAAATGAAAACAAGGTAATAAACCAAACTGAATCGATAACTTCTAGAACACAAACTGAAAAATATGATAAAAAATAAATAAAAGTATCATTAATAATAATAATTTATAATATTTAAATATATTTTAAAGCTGAAACAAACCTAAAAATAACTTTTTTAAGACATCATTTTATTATAATTTAGATATATACAATTTAAACATTGCTTTAGGCGTAATAGAACTTTACAGCATCATTCCAAGTTGAAGAGCATAACTAGTGTTGTTTATGAATGAAGGCTATTCAATGCCCTCACGCAAAACCGCCGATAACCGATCTATTAATATTCACGCAAATATATACATACATTAACGTAGGGAACTTTCAGATACATTAAGTTTGTCCCGTGACTTTATTTAATTTTCTATACTTTATACCCAAAAATCTCGTCCCACTAGAAGAATAATGTCCTATCTTCAGATAAAACAAAAATGAAATTATTATAAATTTGACATTAAAAACCGTAAACTATCAATTGATCAAATTTGTATTTTGTAAAATACTGACTAAAGAATATGGAAATCTGTCTAGGCGGACAGACATTATCTAACAGTCTACCTTTTGATGATTACATATTGACGAGTAAGCATTTCTGATGTTTGATTGTGAGACTTAGAACTCAATACAACATACCTATTTATTAAATTGATACAAATAAAATTATACTTTATTTTATATTAAACATAATTATGTTTTAAAGTCAGAAGGTTATTAAATTTAAATTCCTTTATTTCAGACATTAGGTACATCCATATACAAAATTTGAATTACAGATACAATTTGAATATAATTTGAGTGGTAAAATATTTTAATCAAATTAGTAACATCGTCTAAGGTTTGTATAAGTAGTTACTATTCTAATAAAATTGTACGTACATTTTATCTGTATGTGATATTATGATATAATCAAGTAATAAAATGCAGTTATAATAATTACATTATGTACATAATATTTCGACTGATTTTTAAATTAGAAAAAGCAACTTGACCTCTTATAGTTCTTTATTTGGCCACTGCTCAGCTCCTATTGCCGTAGCGTGGTGTTATATAGCCCATGTTACTCAGTGATAATGTAGCTTTCTTTAACGGCAAATGGTCAAGTAGTATTAAAGTTTATTCGTTTCATAAAAAAATATAAATAATAATAATATTCTACCACATTTACACAGCACCATCTAGTCCCAAAGTAAGCAATTATATTTGCTTGTGTTATGTGTTGCTGTTGAGTCTTCGCCTCAACAGTACCCATATGTTCTTTTCTTATTAATGTCAACGTAAATTCAATCTTATTGTAACAGTTTGGCTAATCATCAATACATATTATAATTATTATACAGTCCGCTCGTTTCATTTTTATAACCATCAAGCTATCGAAAGCTCCAGGTACTAAACAACTGATATATTACTTAAATACATTTTTTTTTGTAAATACATACATATTATAGATAAATTACACCCAGACACAGAACAAACCTTTATGCTCATCACACAAAGATTTGTCCTGGGTGGGGATCGAACCCACGACCTCTGGCTTAGCAGTCAGGGTCACTAACCACTAGACCAACAGGCCAGTCAAAGATGCTTATTGACAGCATATAACAATATTTGTTAATACTTCTACGTAAGTAAATTGATCAGATCAAGTTCGTTTATATTTCAATCGACAACTAAGTCGAAACATTCGAGTGGCATGGACCAACAAACTGTTGACAAACTTGTGATGTCACAACAAGTTTTCCGATTGGAATAGTACAGTTGGTCTTTGAACTTACGCTTGTTCAGCTGAACCTCTATTAAGGATAATGATAAGATAATAATGAGGTTTATATTCTTATCTCTCTCTTTCTAAATGGATTTACACGTTTACACTGATGTATTCAAATTATAAGACACTGGTTTCTGTCCACAGAAATACTGCCATGATCGTACAATGCATTAATAATAGCAACCAATTAATTTCGCCACTGCTGGGCATGGGTTTCCTCTCTTCTATCTAGGGTATTGAGAGGGTTAAGGCCATATTCCACACAGGCGGGCCTAAAGTATGTTGGTGGATCAGACATACCAGATGCGTGCCGAACCGTTCGATGTTTTCCTTCACCGTTAGCAGATGACTAGTACATATAAATTCCACAAAGTGAAATCCACATTGGTACTGCTGCCGGTCGGAATTGAATTCGAACTGTGTGTTTTGCACGCATGTCATTTATCCATGCGGCTACCATTATTGGATCATGCAATGCATTATCACTTAATAATATAAATGCATAAGTAATTTTGTATCTCTGTTACACGTTAGTCAAAGTCAAAGTCAAATCTTTTTATTTCACTTAGATCACACACATGATACTTATGAACGTCATACAAAGCAAAAAAAGAAGGTGTCAGTAAATTTGCCTACGGCCAGTTCACTGACAAGTTTGAGCTCTGAGAAGAACTTGGCAAGAAACTCAGGCCACTCTTTTTAATCGCCATAGTAGTGACAATTTCAATTGGTTACAGTTTGAAATATCACAGAAAGGTACAGAACTAAAACCATTTACACGTTAATGACTATACCACGAAACTGATCTTTGACACACAGGTAGTCTAAGAACGGGAGCAGTAAGTGCGTGCGTTCTCTCTTCGGGGAAAATCGCGTGCTGGTGATATCATGTTATGCTTAAAAATATAGTTAGTGAAGAGCCGCCTTGTATTTACTTCAGAACCTATAAAAAGTGAGCTTCCTATTGGTATGAAGTCAGCGAATACTTTAAACCTCATTGTGTCAGTTATCGGTGCAGATAGGAACAAAGTTGGGAGTTAGGGTAAGTTTCACACTTCCAACGTTTCTTCAACGAGGTTGTGTTACGATGGGACTTCGTTGTTCGCGATTCAGTGTTTTGCTCTTACCGTTCTCTACGTTATCATCATGTACCTATAAATATTAAGGTTTATCTTTAAGTTTGTGTTTTGTTTTAGAAGAGTGTGGATTGAACGAAGTTTAATATTCATATTGAGAAGACTAGTTGATGAGAATCTAATACCTGTGTTTAGGGATGCCATGATAATAGTTTGAAATACGTTTTATTTATGTTTGTTTTCACATGAAAACACGAGCCAATAAATTTATATTAGGTTGCAATGATGTCATCTTATTAATTAAGTGCTCGTAATATATATTATTATGAAAAAGTTTGTATGGATGGATGTTTCTTACTAAATTACGCCAGAACAGCTTAAAGGATCTGTGTGCAATTTAGCACTCAGATAGATTTAGTTTAAAAAAGCATTTATTCTACTTTTTACCAACAAACACGTCAGTGGAAGACATTTTTGATTATAATATATATATATAACTTTAAGCCCGCATGTCTCTCAGTTTGTATCAACGAAGTTCTTACAGTATGCTGTATGCATTGTATGCATCATCATTAAAATAACATCGATTTTACTTATAAGAATAATTACTTATCATATTTTATTCCATTTATAATACATATAAGATTTATTAGAATTTAGTCTCATCTGAAGAAACTCAAGACATAGGCTGAATAAATTATAAAGTTAATTACGAGCCTAAATTAAATTTACGTCGGTATTACTTGAATGTACGTCTAAATTACAGATATTAGCTGAGAAACGGCGGGACAACCCCACTCTATGTTATTAGTAAGCTAATGATATTGCGAACTGTTGGCTGTATGACGCGCATGTTAACGTTCTATTGAGATAAGATGTTCAAAGGTCTCCAGGTATTCACCGCTAGTCACCCGTGTTAAATTTACAGGTATAGTTCGTGAAATAAGGATGAAAAGTCTTTTTTTATTTATATTCTAAAAATAGATTATGGGGTGGTTTATTGAAAATCTTCGTCATGATCCTACCAGCTCAATGACTTCCTGCAGGACATAAGCCTCAACAAATTTCTGCCATAGCAAGCGATTTTGTACCGCCTACAACTAGGGCTACCCGCAACCTTGACCAGGTCATCGGTCCATCTGGCAGGGGGCCGTCCGACACTGGGCTTTCCAATAAGTGTACGTCGCTTGAGAAACTTTTTCCTATCAGTTCTACGTTTTTCTTCTATGTGGTTTTCCATTTATAACCCTTAGTCTAGTTTGTCATTTAAAAAGTATTAAAAAGTAATATGACTTCATAATTTCAAATTATAATAACTTGTAGCTGTAATTACAAGGTCATTAACTCTTTCAATAATTATAATCAATGTACTCATACAAACTAATATTCAAAATGTCTGGGCCTCTAATTAAATTTATTAAAACAAACACTTTCTTATTAATCCTCAAGTTGCGAACCTTAATTATTATTCCACTGTTTTTCAATGTTTTGAACATAAATCTTTGAAATTAATTGCATCGTAAATTATTTTAGTACATTGCATCGGAAAGCTGTCGCCTTGCAGGACGACATAGAGTACACATTCATCTGTTTATTTAATAAAGATAACGAACTATATTGTTGCTCAGACTGTTCATATATTAAAAGAACACTCTAGTTAAGTAATAGTATATCATTTTACATACATAAAACATCCAGTTTATCTGACTTGAAGATCAAGAAGCTTGTTTTATATAATAGGTATGGGTGTGTTTATATATAGTAGTTGCATTTTATATACAGTAACAACAACCCAGCAAAACACTGTTACGCAAACTCAGAACAACAAATTATGAACCGCACAAAATAAATTCTAATACAAAATTATTCTCGAAGGGGTAGGCAGAAGTGTATGACATTCACATTTCGCCAGCTATGTTTGGTCTCATGAAATAGGAAGCTATTAATTGCTATTAACCAGGCTCATTTTTATGGACTCCCAGCTGATACTATTACAGAGAATTTCAACACTAACCAAAAAAATCATTACCTTTTTGCCTGACACAAAGATTGAACCCGAGACCTCTTGCGTGGCAGTTACTACCTAACTATCGCCATCTAATACCATCCTCGCTCAATAGGTGCATGCTATGACCACTCTACACCTACGGGGTAGTTATTAAATTCAATTCAATTTGGGTCATAAAAAATATAAATCAGATTAAATTATTGACCGAAGAATTTCTTCAAGTGACTTGTAACTAAACGTAAATTATAATTCCAATACAAAAAAAGCGATACCAACTTTTGAAGAGTGAACTAAACCCTTCTTCTGTCGGTGAAAATTCCTCGAATTTATAGTACGTAACTACGTTCAAAAATCAACCTTTTTGCTATAAAATAAAACTTTAATTTCTCTGCACACAACAAGCTTAGTGATCCACCCGTTTATGTGAAACAAAAAACAACACTGCATGATCTATTTTGAACTATAATATAATATATATAAGGTGTAGTTTTACTTGGTACCTAAAAAGTTAGTGTTGCGTCGATGCCAGGATAGCAAACTTCTTGCTTAGCTCACTTTTGTTTCTCTGATAGTGGATAAATATTATTCGGAACTAGTTTCGGACGGTTGATTCTAGTTTCAAACATTTGGTTTTGATTAAAAGTCGTTCTGGATGCTTTTGTGTTTGTCTGATCTACGTTCGTTGTTACAATTACTTTTGAAATGAGAAGCTTTGATGACTGTAAGGACTAATAAAGTTAGTAATGTTACACTAATCTAATAAAAGGGTTTCGTACTTATCATTGAAAGACATTTTCGCGAAAGCCATTTCTACGACGCCAAATCATCGAAGAGCTATTTTACCGACGGGTTATTTGATCGATGGGCCATTTCATCGAATAGCCACATGTACGAACTCCCATATCACCGATAGTACATTTCATCGAATGACACATGTTCGAAGGTCAAATTTACAAAACACATAATAAACAAAGGTATTAAGATAAAATAGGAAAAAATTAATTAAAGAATACCAACGTTTTGTTATTTTTTTCTATTGTTTGCCAGTCAATTGTTTTTCTTGAAAAAAATAAGCAACTAAATTATTAACCAACACGTTGTAATCAACACATTCAAAATCATTGTGTTATAAAACAATCCTGTAGCTTATAAACTACCGAACAATACATGGTAATAATGCAAGCTGCACAAAATAACCGTAGGACGGGAACAATGCAGCTCTGTCCCGCGGGATCCCGGCGTACGGGCGCGGGATTGTAAGTTACCGTTATTAATATGCCATAACTGAGATTATAAAGATGCCAATTTTCGTTTGCACGGATTATTAACGGCTTATATTGGGATAGGGGAGGTGCTTTGTTTTGTTTTTAGGCGTTTTTGTTGTTGAGATGGTTCGCGACCTACTTACATACGTGTACATTTTAAACTTTTAAGGGGCTACGGGTATTGCGACACTGAGATGTTTGTTACGATTATCGTGATTAAGCTACATTCGGCAAGGTCTGTTCATAGATGGGTGACCGTTTGTGGCATTTTTCGCCTACAAGCGTCTCCGTGTTTTGGTTTACCACTTACTATGGTAGTCATTAAGTCAAGTTGTCTTCTAGGCGATATGAAAATTGCAACACTAGGGTTTACCTCAAACCAAACCGATAAAAAATGTATATCCAAGGGCAAAGTCAAAATCTTTTGATGTACCTATACTTCTATTGAGGAGTAACTAAAGCATTATTAAATGTAGAATAATTTATCTTTTATGCTTTTTTCATTTAATGAGATGAAAACTACAACACAAGTTAAATAAAGAAAAAAATAAAAAAAATAAAGTTTTGATATCTAACGGCAATATAAAGATAACCATTCCTTTAAAAATAAGCGTACAAAATTGTTGCCACAAACAACCAAGCTAGGCAAAAGAAATTTGTCAACGAAAAAATGGCTTAAAAGTGCATAAAATAACTTGAAGAGAAAAACTGTAGACAGATATGCAAAACTGTACAAGGATATTTACATAATCCGGGACAAGAAGCCGGCCGTCGACGTGTGCGCCTTGTAAATAGAATAAAACCCATTTATCCTGAGGCTAAACTCTAGATGGATACGGCTGAAATGAGGCCGAGACAAGGCCGAAATTAGTTGGTCTCGGCTTTACAGAAACGTACAGTCAAGGCACTAGTGGGCTCTTTCGATTACACTTTGATCTCGGATTTGATGGAGTTTCTTAACGGATAAATGGCATTTTGTTACTGTAACTATCAGTGTGTGTGAATGTTTATTTATTTTAATAGATTCTGCAATTTATGAGTAGAAATATTATTAATTATTATTCATTTTTGATATCATGATTTTTATAAATAAGTACGGGTAAGAATATTTGTTGTCATGAACGTTTGTTAATTGCTGCTGCCGCTAAAGATAAAAAAAAACTTAGACCGACCGATGTGTTGCCATGGAAGTAATCTGCTATTAAATAGCTTATCAAGTGTATTTTTACGTTTATTAATTTTAATAATCATCATGTTCTGTTTCTTATTTTATTTTTATAGATACAAATGATGTTTTCGGATCAGCTTATTCAATTGGACTACATTTTTTGCCGAAATAAAGAGTACATCATATTTTTTACTATAGTGCGCAACACATCACTAAATGTTTTTTGTCGCGTATACACTTCCACATTGTTGTCACGCGCAAACTTAGTGCACTGTGGGTAATTCTCTAAAAAAACTGTGTCATGAACTTGTACATTAAATATGAAATTGTGTATCTGGCGACGAAAGGAAAATAAATTAGCATTTGTTTAACATACTGCGCTGTTGTACGGTCGAATTATTTAGTGCAGCTTTTGGTATACACCAGTTAAATTTGGAATTGTAATTTTCTTTAAACAATGCAAAAGTGCACTAGTAGGCAAATTAAAATCTCTCTCTCAGGATGGCTACCAAGGCCTTTCCGAGTGATGTGGGTTCGATCCCCATACGTTATATATAACTGTGTGATTTATAGACATTTGTTTTGAGTCTGGCTATGTTTGGTAACTAGAACGGGCGCTGTCTTCAATTCTACCAAAATAAAAAAAAACCAGAAAAGAAAAGAGATGGCTCAAAAATTGCAAGTTAAATTTTACAAAATATTATACGTGCATGATGTATTCGCCTCTTACATATTGTCATGTTCGTCATGAATTACCATAACGTTTACTTAAAAAATAAATGGTAGTAAGATGATCTATAAATACGATAAACTCAAACAGTAAGAATCAATGAAGTTAAACTACATATTTTCTTCAAGAGGCACTCGGGAATATAATTCTAAAGCGAGTCCAATCGTGGAAGGTGGCGATCGGTATCGGAGCCACCTCCGGGACATGTTTAAAAAGTTGTCCGGCTCCCAGGCATCCACTTGTGTAAACTATGGAGTGCACTTATAAAACCCCGGCAATGCATCGTTTTACACAGAAAGTTAAAAGTTTTTGAGTTCATTATTGTAGTAATCTCTATATCATTTTAAAAGTGTCAATGCTAGTGAAAATAATAGCCAGATAAAACAATTCGTAGTGAATTCTTAACATAAATAATCTGGAGTGGGTAGTCTGAATTTCTTTAAAGACAAAAGAGATATGAGATGTACATAACAAACCATAAATGAACACGTGGATGCAATTACAAAAAAAAAAACTGCTCGGTAAAAAAAACCATTTGATAAATCTTGTTGATGCTTTGTTTTACTCTACCCCCAATTACAGACAGCCTAACATTTTTGAGAGGCATTGTTTTTTTGAAGAGACTCTCTAGAATGCACACATGTTGCAAATAGCTTGTACAGTGAGCAATACAAGTATCTTTACATGGTTCTAACAACAACGAAGCGGGGCTGGGAGAGTTGGGCGACTGCGCTGCCGTCGAATTCAATTCCCCGCTAAAATTCAATAATATTGCCAATCGGCGGGTTACAACAGCCTCCATTGTATTTTAGAAACGTAGTTTTTGTTGAACGCCGATGGCTCTAAACTACCGAACCACGTTTATGTTGTGACAATTTTTGGCGAGGATTTTGCAAAATATTGACAGTTGTGCTGGCTTTATTTGTACGTGTTTTGAGGTGGAATATTGTTGAGCAAAAATGTTTTAATTACAATAGTGTTTACTTGTCATTCTGTTTATCATCATCATCATCATATCAGCCCAACGACGTCCACTGCTGAACATAGGCCTCACCTAATTTACGCCACTGCGAACGGTCCTGTGCCGCCTGCAACCAACGGCCGCCCGCCATTCTGTTGCATGGAACAAAAAAATCCAAACTGTTTTTTGCTTTTCTTACTAGACCATTATTTTAGAATGATATCACACTCTCTAAACGGCTTGATACACGGTGATATTGTCCTTAGCAACTAAGGACAATTTGGGCCAGGTGGGGTTATTCAGATGGTTCCAAGTTGGAGTGCAAGTGTGGTGCCATTCCTCAGACAATGGCCCACGTGTTATCATGCTCTGCGTGCCCGAACAACTGCACGCAGGAAGATTTGATGAGCGCAACTGACGGTGCAGTGGCTGGGGCCAAATTTTGGGCTGACACAATTTAAAACGATTTGCTGTCGACACGATAAGAAGAAGACGGTGATCTCCTACTCCTTATTAATTTGTCCTAACAAATATTTATTAACTTGTAATAAGTTATTTTTAATATATTAGTATATATATTATTATTGACTTGTCGAGATTCTGACTATATCCAAAAATCAATATCTGTGATTCACTCAAATGACTATTTTGTCTTGAGTGAGCACCGAACCCACAACCGTACATGTGACTAATATACCAGAATGGTGTTGTTCATTTGAACGTAACCTATATACAAATTATGTAAAACTTAAGTAGGTGTATCGTATGTAAGTAAGTATAAAGCGAGGTTATTTGAAAACTGTAATTATGTATTTACTATTTCTGTCGTACACTGAACTTGATTGATACTTACATAGTGTTACGTACGATTAGACGGGAAATATTAGTTTTAATTCGATTATTTAATATAATATTATAATATAATATTCTACCACATTCACACAGCGCCATCTAGTCCCAAATTAAGCAATTATATTTACTTGTGTTATGGGTGCTAAACAACTGATATACTACTTAAATATATATTTTTTTTTTTGTAAATACATACATATTATAGATAAATTGATTTTTGATTTTTTTTTGTAAAAAGACAACGCCCGCACTAGGGAACAAGCCCTGTGTCGCGGGGAGCTTTACAAACATGAAACTAACGGACACAAAGTACACCCAGACTAGAAACAAATATCTATGAATCACACAAATATTTGTCTCGTGTGGGAATCGAACCCACGTCACCCAACACGGCGATGTAGTGGCGAGGCGACCACTTTAACCACTGCGCCACGGTGACAGTCAAAAAATTATACCCAGACACAGAACAAACCTTTATGCTCATCACACAAAGATTTGTCCTGGGTGGGGATCGAATCAACGACCTCCGGCTTAGCAGTCAGGGTCACTAACCACTAGACCATCAGGCCAATCAAAATTTGTAATTACATAAGAATTCTTAACCCTGTGAAGTAAATTAATTTGATTTTTTTATTTTTTTTATTAGGTACAGTAACAGGTTACAGCTTAATTTGTGTACAATTTATAAATTCCAAATAATACATTATATAAATCTGAAGCCCAGTTATAACTATTCACAGCATTTCTTAATAAATTGTTGAGATTAAACTACTAAGTTGAGGCCTTTGAGGCCAGCAATAGACAGAAAAAATGGAAATGTTGAATTATCTTGATACTCATATTATTAAGACCTATAAAAATACAATTTAAAAGTAATGCTATCAATATTTATAATATTTGTGACAAAAAATTGATTCACATACCCAATATTAGGTACTAGATTTCTCATTATATAGGTGAGATAAGCCAAGATTGTATTTTTACATAATAACACGAGTCACTCACGCAACGAAGTCGGGACTGCCCATCGAGTTTCGGTTGCTTTAGGGAACCATCATCAAGCCAAACTAAGTTTCTAAAGCAAAAAAAAAATTATCAACTGAAATAAGCAAACAACTAACACAACATACATTATTTTATAACAAAAATAATTTAAGCTGTTGCCTGCAGCCTCAAATACTTTAATTTAGTTCCTATGAAAAAAAAATCGTACAGGATTTTTTTTATCTCATTTGTGTTTTATATTATCTACAATGTTTCTCTACAGATAAACTTTCCTCGGATATAAAAGAGTGTTATTTAAAAATAATGTTGAATTGGTCAAGCCGTTCTCAAGTTCTGCTCTTATAGAGATTAATGAAATAATATACCTAAATGAAGATAAGTTCCATACGATTATCTTCTCTATACATACCACAGTCTATATTTTGTCGAGGCGTAATTAAGCGTCTGGATTAGTTCGCGCGAGATTAATCTAACGATTTTAGATAGTAAATCACTTAGTATGATTGAGACGAGTTGATTAATATTGAACTTGTGTTCTAACGCTCTATGTTTGGTGACTGATAATACTTGTGTTATACTGTCGAAGGTTGTACTTGTGTTTATAAACTTCGATGTGATTTGAATGAGATGAAAATTATTGAGTACATGTTTTATTTGCCTGACCACCTCGGTAGCGTAGTGACAGTGAATACGATAGGGTTTTCTGAGGTCTCGGGTTTGATTCCCGGGTTGGAAATAATATTTGTATTACCTGTAAATATTTGTTTTTTAGTGGCAGTGGGCAGGCCACATAGCTCGCAGAACTGATGACCGATGGGGCAAAAAAGTTCTCGAGTGGCGACCATGAATTGGAAAGCGCAGCGTGAGGCGGCCCTCCGCCAGATGGACCGACGACCTTGTTGTTGGATGCGGGCGGCACAAAATCACTCGCTGTGGCGGAAATTAGGTGAGGCTTATGTTCAACAGTGGGCGTCATTGGGCTGATATGATGATGATGATGATGATTTGTTTCTGAGTTTGGCTGTATTTCTTATGTATAATTTGTATGTATTTGAAAGTCAGTTTTTTAAATACCACAAGCTTATATTATTTTCTGCTGGAAAAAGAGGCTGGAGAGAATTGGCTTGCTCCCTAATACACGGGGCCTAACATAATGGATTCAAAGACACCATTAAGTAGAGACATTTGTGATTAATGGTGGATTTTATTATTTTCAATATTTTAATATGGTGTTAGGTCTTAATGACACATCTCTATGTGTTAATATTAAAATTTAATTAGTAAAAATAAAATTATTTACTGTTCAAAACTACGCAAATTAACTCCAATAATATTGGGATTGAACAATAATTTTGCATTTGAAGTTGGGCCTAAAATTCTAATTCCTACTATAAAGCTACAACTGTTAAATTTCACGCGAGGTAATCGGATTAGTCCGGCCATAATCACTATGTACTAAATCCTCATAATAGAACATTGTCCGCGAATTGTATAATTATGTTCGCCTAACTATTGAACAGTACTTGCTATCAGTATCTATTTGTTGCGTGTCGGGAGCTTTTATATTCGTAATTAAATTAAATCTTATGTACTTATTCATCTTAAAATCTAAAATTTGGTGGCTATACCGAGATTACGATCGATCAGTGCAATGCGATCAAAATATCGAAAAAATAATTAAGATATTTACTTTTCCTTAAAGAATAAACGTGGCTCTAAAATGGGTAGTAGTCGCGAAAGTTTGAAAGATTCTATAAAAATTTGGTACTTCAAAAACTACCTCAGGCTTTAGTTAAATTGTTTTATGCAAAAAAACCTAAAAACATAAAAATTCCACAAAACTAAGCCATAATAACAATACCACGAATTAATCAATAGACGTGCATGCCAAATTGATACCAACATCCTTATTCTGTAATACCTTAACGATCTAATAATGATATCAAACTCAAAGATTAAATAGGCAATAATTTGTGCCAAATCCTTGGCTCTCGAGACATAGAGAGATATAACGGCAGGTCTACATGGTGTAATAACGATCGTCGGTATCAAACGCCGCCGTTTTCCGATATTGATGAGCGGAGTAGAGCACCGACGTCCACCGCGCTATGAATCACTGGCATTACCTGATTCCGCTACCATATACTGGAGTGACGGATTTGGTTTGATTTCATTTGTGGTACATTGCTTGTTTTGTACTGATTTATGTCTTTCAAATATTTATATATTAAAAATTTTCATTAATTAATATTTAAAAATGCACAAACCATCGACTATAGCATGTGGAACCATTCATCATAAGCCCAACGACTGACGTCCACTGCTGGATATGGGCCTCACCTAATTTAAGCCACAAGAGTGATTCTGTGCCGCCTGCGACCATTGGCGCCTACAACCAGTCATCGGTCCATCTGGTGGGGGTTCTACTCTGCACCTTCCAATACGTGATCGCCACTCGAGAACCATTAGTTTAACCATTAAAGAATTCAAGAAATAGAAGTACATTTTATCGTAAAAACAATAAATATTTAATAACATAAGAAGCAAGCGCGCAATGTACAGCGTAACAATAGATTCCCTCGGCAGTAGTTATCGCGAGCGAGTAAGCAGTATTGGCGCTCACATCAAGCGGAACGACGCGTGATGCATACCCCACATATATGCAACCATTTTATGTGTAATGAGCGCCTCGTCTACCAACACTGACTATTTTGTGCATTTTGTGAAAGTGTTGCAGATAAACTAGTAATATACTACTTGACCAAAACAATTAGGCGCTTGGCTCCTACCTCTTCGCTTGCCCTAGTGACATGACAGCAGTCGTGTACTCGCTATCGGCAGTGATCACTTTAGCGTTCTTAAAATGTTGGTTTAGTTACTTTTATAAAAAAGAAATGTCTATCAGTCATGCGTCTAATTGTTATGGTCCAGTAGTACCAATGATGTCTGTTAGAAAATGATCTAAATTATCTAAGCATTCCTTGCATCGTATGCTTTTTTCGTCTAGCCTTTGTTATCACTCGCTTCCATTTTAATTTTTGTGCGATAAAAAAATATAAATACATTTTATGTGGCTGAAATTAGGTGTGCCCCATGTGCAGCAGTGGACGTCATTAGGCATAATTAATTTAATTATATTATATTAATTATATTTTGTGGCCAGCATGAATATGTACTATGCAGGACATAGACCACACCTTATTTCTACAGCGAGAGATTTAGTGTCATCATCATAATCATATCAGATTTTTTTTATTATATTACTAAAACCAAATCGCCTAGAGCACATTCATTTTGTTTTATACCTAAATTATATAATCCTTATTTTCTGATCGGGAGTGTATAAGACTGCTCCGCAAGAAGTCATGGGTGCGAGTCCCGTGTCGTACAAAATGTGCAAAAGGACGTTTATGTCATGAATTTCTCATTACATACTCTGTTTATTCCATACTTAAACATATCGATAAACCTTAAGACAAATTGTAACATTGTAAGAACAATTCTATATTCAAAGAAAGTCAATAAATACATTTGCATTTTAACATTGATAGAAAAAGTGGCAGCTGTTCATTTTCCCGCGCAGATTCTAAACGCCATTGCAGAAATAAAGGCTAGCAATCGACTAGCACTTACTTGTTTTATTTTAACGACAGTAAATAAAAGCGTTCTGCTATTTATTGATATTTTTCATGGCGTTAAGAAAATGAAATGTGTTCTCTACTTGCCAAGGTATTTATTATCATTCTTGCCTTTAAACATGCGCTTTTAAAGTCCAAGCTGCTACTGTGTTATATAAATGCAGGCTCTGGAACTATTTTTTTGTTTAAACAAGTTTATGCTTAATCATTGGTAACTCAGACACAGCTGTAAAAAATATTGGTTAAGTTTCATTTTACAATATGTTTTCATTAATTTAATGTGATTATTCACAAATATGAAGATTATTTCAGTGCTGCGCTGCTGGTAGTGCTGTTACGTACAATGTTGAACCATGAGCATAAGACTCTTTTTTCTATTCTAAGATGATATTTCTACTGTCATTCACCAAGCTTATCAACCTGGTATTATGCTAATAATACATTCATTAATATGTTCAAAATCAATACAATAACAATTAAATGTATTATAAATAATAATACAATTTAACTTATTTCAACAAAATTTTACACAACATCATCCTCTGAAACAAAACTAATTTTCTTTAAGCCATATCCACAACAATAGTCTGTTTTAAAAAGCGCAGTTCAAGACACCATCTTGACTTCTATTACAAAAACCATCTAATTTCCTTGAACTGAACTCATAAATCCTCTGCAGAGAAGAAACACTAACGCGTTAAGGCTCCGACAACAAAGAGGCATTCAAAACGATCTCCGTCTTAGTTAAGAGGCCGACACTAGAAACGCGTTCGTCAATGCACACTCGAGTTATTGCTTCAGAAACGAGCGCTTCCCGTTACCTTTACTCTGATCCCTCAAACTCATCATAATCATATTTAGCATTCAATAAACATTGCTTGCTAAATTCCATTTTTGAAAAAGAATGCCTAGCAAAAAAGGCAATGGATATCGAATGATGTGATGTTGTCGTGCCAAATGAAGCGTAAGGTTTCCATCGATGCCTCAGCATCGTGAGAGGTGCACAATGTAAGTGCAGGGATGCATTATGCAGTGTACGAGTCGATGGAATTACTGCAGCGGGGCATTGCAAGCATCATCGTAAACTTAGTTGAGTTTCGTTAATGTTTAGAGGTGGTTTAACCGACTGTTAGTAACTTTGACAGCGGACTTAACTTGTATTGTGAAGTTGGGTTATCGATTAGGGTTAAAACGGATTGTGTTTATAAACCATGGCTTGGAAAATGTTATCATAAAATAATAGTAACAACTAATATTTCATTTAAATTTAGATTGGACTGTCAGTGTATTGTATTGTACTTCATACAAGAGAATTAAGGTAGAGTGGTTAGTCTCTGCTCAAATTGAGCGGTCCACATGGAGTACCTCCGAGCTACAGAAGCCCGCAGCCTTTTTTTTTATTTTTATTTATTTATTTGGAATTATAATATTATAATTGTGTCCCTGCTGGTGAGTAGTGTGTGTGAAAGGGTTATAAAGGGTTGTCAACACGCATGTGATACCCTAGTGATGCAGGCGTCTATACGGTACGGTAACCGCTTACCATCAGGCTGGCTGTATGTTGACCAGCATCGTAGTATAAATAAAAAACTGCACAGGAAGTAACATTGACTCAACATCAAACGCTGATAAAGATCAAAGTTCAATGAATTCATGCCAATTAGATTCACTAAAACGAATGCAAATTGAAGAATCGCATTAACAAAGATTCCATTAAGGTGCTCGCAATTATCAGCAATATTGAATTGATTTAAGCTTAGCTATTAGCCGAGGGCTACGAGGAATTGGCCCAATTATGCGACGTAATTGCACGCCGACCTTACAGATTCCATACATTATTTAGCTTTTATTAGAATTTATGGCAATAACCGGTGTACCGGCACATTATGTATCGGGTACAAGATACTCCAGTAAATATTTTTATTACAACGGCTATAAATTTTGTATGAGCGAGTTTCATATTGTTATAAATTTATAAAGAGTTTATTCGTGCAATGACGTATTAATTTTACTAACTTTTGTCCGCGACTTCGCCTGTGTAGTTTTCGATATTAACACAGATCTTTGTTTTAAATGGAAATCTTGAAATGCCAGGTATCACCCCACTACAGGGGTTGAATTTTATTTGATATCTACTGGCCAAAGTATTGAATTTAAAAATAAATCATATCTTCAAGCGCTAGACAATCGGCTTAATGGGTAAAAATGTGTTCCAATAGGGTTATTTTATATTGGCATTAGTTAAAATTTAATATCTAGTTTTAAGTTCCTAGATCAGTATTGCTTCACCCTATAACAAAGCTGACAATGATAGCACTCAATAACAACAATAGTTCCATGACTCAACCGGCACAGAACGTCCAAGCTATTGCACTGATAATTAATTTCTGTTGCGTCCGCGCCGCGCCGCACTGAACGATGCGAAATCGCTCCGCTACGAACAGAATTTTGATTGCTACGAACTACCGTGCTACGCGGCTCGTAGGCTCTCTACGAGCTATTTCATGCATGCCGTTGTATGAATAATATGATCGTTATATCCTGTGTAAATCAAAGTTATAAAATTTTAACTCGACTCTTGGTAAAACGAGATCGAATTTATTTATCTAACGTTTCAAATGTACATAATATAAATTATGTATCATCATCAGCAACCCATTAAGTCCCACTGCTGGGCACGGGTCTCCTCTCCTCTAACTAGAGAGATGAGAGGGTTTAGGCCATAATCCACTCACGCTGGCCTAGTGCGAGTTGGTGGATTAAAAAATTATGAAATTATGTATACTACCGATCAAATACACACGTATTTGATCGGTAGTATGTCAATTTTGATGTGCTCATTAATTGTAGCTTGAAAAGTTTTAACATTTTGCTTATTAGAATTTACTTTCAAGATAATATATAAAAAGTAACAGTTATACATTTCTTAAATCGATTTCGAACCAAGACAAAGTGAAACTAAAACCCTATATCGGTTGCACTGTCAAACCTTTCGTATAAAAAATCCACCACTAATATAAATTATTAATAAAAAAATTGTATGGAAAATATAAAATACACCTCATATATACCAAAGAAAAATCCTTCTCTAAATTGCAAATGAATCGTCTCACTGTAGATATCAGTTGCGCGCT
This sequence comes from Laspeyria flexula, assembly GCA_905147015.1. Taxonomy (NCBI): domain Eukaryota; kingdom Metazoa; phylum Arthropoda; class Insecta; order Lepidoptera; family Erebidae; genus Laspeyria; species Laspeyria flexula. The sequence continues at coordinate 456,741 of LR989953.1, forward strand.
CAGCTAGATTTATTACTTTAGAATGCAGCACCAATCCCGCAATGGATATGGACTATTGATATATTATGCAAAAGCAAGCAAGCAACAAACACAAAAGCACAGATTTTAGTGGATTTTGAATCAGATTACTCTTGTGTTGGACTGTTGGTTATTTAGATTATAATATGAATATAAATCTGAAGTGTTTGTTTGGTTAAAACGCTAGGTACTATATCTGATTCTCTAATTTTTTGCCACCGTGTGATAATAAAAAAATGGTTGACATACAACAACACAGAAAGTAGTTGAAGTAAATACTAAAGTGCTAACACCAAGTTAGTGCAAGAAGTAACAAATTTGTGATTGATTTATGAAGTTGTCTCAAGACAGTTTACCTCCTAACAGTACTTCGCAAGTTTAACGTTATTACCTACTCTGTACTATCTCGGTGAAGTTAGATACCAATCATGACTAGTTACACTACTTGGTCCACGTAGAATATACTGTGATATCGTATAATGAGCAAATTGACTATAAAGACAAATCGTCAGAACAGTGCAGGTCTAAAATATATTGATGTTAATAAAATTGGTAATGGCTACAATTTATCAGTAGTTGTAGAAAATTAGTCAGACACCTAAGGATTTTTTTTATATCTATATTTTTGGCATATTTTTTTTTATTTTTTTTTTATTTTATTTATTAGTCCAAAACAGCTATATAATATTTATAATTGGCCTATAACTACTCATAAAAAAGGTCTAGTAATTTTGTCTTATCTTAAAAATCATTAACTCATTTTGGATAAATACATCATTTGAGAACTGTACAACTTCATAAAAGGTCAGATGGGTTAGACAAATCACCGAAGAATGTAATAATTATGCAGAAAAGCCTTAACCCAATAGTAAGAAGAGGAAGTCATAAAATTGGATTAAAAAATATTAAATGGTCTCTTGTTAGGAGAGGCCTATGTCCAGCAGTGGACTGCGATAGGCTGAGATGATGATGATGATGAAGTAGTCTCTCAAATAAATCAACCCAAATCGTTGCAACAAACAATTTTGAACAAGTTTCGAGTTGTTTAACTACGTTTTCATTTGCCTAGAGGAAATGTAACGCCATTTATAAGTAAAGTAAACAGAGTCGAGTAATTACATCCTTTTGGTATTTTAATAAGCCTTTTCACAACCTTACACAGTTAGCAATGAACGCTTATGCAATTATGTATTTTAAATTATTATGAGCTTTTGACTCTCAACTCGGGGTGCAGTGTTGCTGCATAGTGCTGCATGCCTATGCCATGGTATAATTGAATTTTTAAATACTTCTGCTCTGAAAAACAAGCCTCATGTTAATGAAAATAGTTATATTGTTCCAAGTAGTTAACGCACTATAATTACGATCATCTGTATTATAGGTAACACAAATACAGGTATTATGTTAAAATATAACCTTTGAAGTTGTCGCACTAAACATATGACAAGGTAAATAGTCACAATAAATTAACAGGCATCCAGATAATTTTTGCAAGTTACAGATATTTGAAGCCAACAATATACTTACTTATTTGTAGATTGAAAAAAATAAGTCTCTCTCTTTCTTTATCATGACCATTTCAACTTCTTGCAGTCCACTGCTGGATATAGCCCTAATATGTGTTATAATAGTCAAATATCTGCCTCCTAAATCCAGTCCAACTGTTCATCTGGCCTGTTGGTCTAGTGGTTAGTGACCCTGACTGCTAAGCCGGAGGTGGGTTCGATCCCCACCCAGGACAAATCTTTGTGTGATGAGCATGAAGGTTTGTTCTGTGTCTGGGTGTAATTTATCTATAATATGTATATATTTACAAAAAAAAAATGTATTTAAGTAGTATATCAGTTGTTTAGTACCCATAACACAAGCAAATATAATTGCTTACTTTGGGACTAGATGGTGCTGTGTGAATGTGGTAGAATATTATATTATTATTATTATTATATTATTATTGATGTCCACTGCATATAGGCCTCACCTTATTTCCAAAAGAGCGAGCGCTTTAATTCGAGCCTGTGCCTTGTGACTACATAGCCCTAACAATTAACCTTCAGCAGTAACACAACAAATCAGTAAACATGTAACAAGTTCATGATGACGTAACTAATGCACCGGTGGCGGTCACGTCGTGGCTCGAGCCGGCCGCAGCAGCGGGCCGCAAGCCAGCTCGATTATGTGACCGCACGCGTGATCCTCATGCTAACTGCGACATTAATCGGTCAAAACTTATACAGGTCACTGATATTGATTTGTCTCTTTCTATTGTACAAGTAATTAAGGTTTCTGTTTTAATTTAGTGTAGTAAGCTGCTGTGTTGCCAACAGATACACGTTTTACCTTTGTTGATGTTTATTTTATATGTACAATCTTTTACAGTATCGATGGGGTCCCTGTTGATCTCAGTGACTTTATGTTAATACCTTTTTACCCGACTGTCAGGACGAGTATTCTTTTTAATTTTGGTAAAATGACCTATAATGTTGAAAAGTTTTACATCTGGTTTAAAAATAAATTCGAATATTTTGAGTTTCAAATTTGATTTGACAAAGAAAAAAAAAATAAACGATGGAAAAAAAGGAGATTTGATCTGATATACTAACATTTATGAATAAACATTGATGAACTTACATAATATATTATTAAATGCAATAAAAACTGAACTAATACAATTTCCTTTGAGCGAAATAGTTATAGGTAATCTCGATTTTCGACACAATTTTATTACATCCTCAACGAAGATAGAGTATACTATAATACTGTTTGTAATACGTGATAAAACCCATAAAAATCAACAATTTTTTAGTGTCTCAAACCTTTCAGAAATAATAACAAAAGGTAAAAAATATCTAAGAACAATCACTTAACACTTGAAAAATCATAAAAAGTCCTTGATTAAACTTTGCTCAAGTAAAAGTTAACAAAGAATCTCACAAATTGGAAAGTTATTAAATCGAACTATCGAACTGTAATATCCGTTATGCCAACCTACCGTACTGTAGATTTCATTAGACTTAATTGAAAAATAAAAAGAATTCTTTTACTTACAACGCATTCAGTCTTGCCAGCCATCCCACAGTTTAGTCTACAAATGCAATGTTTTCTATTCTAAACTTACCGAATAAGACTCCAGAAACTTTTAAGTAAAATCGTATTAATCATCACACCAATAAGGTTTACTTTCTTCCACAATTCAATTAAGTCTTACATCCTTTATGTTAACGTTAACTTGAACAGTAAAATCAAATGCTTTGAGCCAAATATCAACTTTATTTGTTAGAAATAAAATTGAATTCTGTTCACCAGTTGATTTCATAAAAAGATCTTCTAATACTAAGAAGAAAGTTCTAGCACTAAGTGCATCGAGATCGGTGTACGTGCATCCGCCGGCGATGTCAGTTGGAAATTTCTCGTTACCGCAATAATCCACCATCGTGTATAGCGTTTTGCAATATTTTACAATTTCACGTGAGCGTACAAACTGGGCTGGCAAAAGGAAATGCTTTCATACGATTTCTTTGAGCTCTTATATTGTGTTTGAAGGTAACAAAGAAGATTCTGAGTACTTGTCTGATGTAATGCTACCAAGTATTGTTGGTCAATTGTATCTGCGAGCTTCTTATTGATTAGCTCACATTACTTGTTGCATTATAATAATGTCGATAGCTATACTACGTGAAACTATAGTTACGTTCTATACAGAAGTTAAATATTGACTTAATTATTATGTACGCATATAAACTAGGTCATACTCACGGCTAGGCCCGCGTGACCCAGGGGAATATTATTGACATAACTCTATTAATTTTGTAAAATATAACGTTGTAAAGTATCATCAAAATGTAGTCAAAAAAAGAGTCAAAAAGTAATATACAAACAGCACAAAACCATGTGTGCACTATTAAGTTTGACTACAGTAAAAATTGTCCCCACAGAGGCAGTCTTAATTGATTCACTCTCTCTAAATTGATCTCCGAAATTGTATTTGTATCTTGTGTGCCGTAAGCACCTTGGCGTTGTTAGTCTTAGCATATCGACCCATTAACGTCCCACTGCTTGGATCTCCTCTTCTCTATCTAGAGAGCGATTGTATCAAGAGGTCACCCCTTCCATCCAGAATATGAGAGTGAACATTCTCCATTATAATTATATTTACATAAATGAACAATCGTTAAATCATCCGATATGTAACAGCACAAAACCATGTGTGCACTATTAAGTTTGACTACAGTAAAAATAACACTTCAATGCATAACATAAATGTTTAGGAATCAAAAGTAAATATTTTAATCGAAGCCTCAGTAAATACTGCTTCGGGTAAAGTCAAGCTTACCACAAGTACCACAAGTTGAATTTAAAGTATCACAAGCAGTAGTTGTAGACGCAATGGAGTTTAAACATTACCTAGGAGACGTTGTACCGTGCGTGTGCGAATACGGAATGAAGGGGACGCTTTGAGCTAACATATACTAACTCCTCCTTGTATATGTTTGTGTGTATTTTTACCCGACTGTCAGGACGGGTATTGTTTTTCGCGCGTATCTTGTATGATTGTAAATTTTTTTATTCCCACGAATCTTCCAAACGGCTGGATGGATTTTGACAATTAGGGTATCGTGAAATTAGTCTAGAAATCCCAAGTGTCCTTAGATAGGTTTTAAGAATAAACAGACTTAATTAAACGGCGGGCTTTTGACGCCAAATTGTAAGAAGTTCAATATTTTCTTTTAACAAACCTATCGAGTTGGGTATCAAAATAAAGAGAATCAAAATGAGATAACATATATTCAAAAAGAGATTAAACATAATTGAATGGTTCCAAATTGTAAGTAGTTCTATTTTTTTTTTCCACCAAACCTATCGAGTATCAAAATAAAGGGAACCAAATAGAGATTACAAATATATACATATGTTATGTATTTAAATTTAATCAGGTACAATAATATTACAATTATTTTACAGTCTTTTTAGTGCGTTGCTCTCTGTTGATTTTTTGCAGTCGGGTTATTAAATTTTTTAAATTAAGTATATTTACTTGTTGCGTTATTGTTGTAGTAAGAAACTTCACGTCTTAACTTTAGTTACAGATATAAATAAGTTGTATCTATACTAACAGTTTGTTTGTTTGGTTGAACGCACTAATCTCAGGAAATACTGGCCCCATTTTTGCTTGCAAGTGACAACAGTACAGTGACAGTTGTCATCAATGTTGCGACGTCAACATTAATAATGAGTCTTATTGAATTTTAATTTTGATGGAAATTTTTGTTAAAAATATAATTATATGGTAATTTAAGTACAGGATACCTACGTACCCTTAGAGAAATATAAAATAACAATGAAACAATAACTTGAAATTAGGCATGAAAGCAATATCAGAATCACCATCCCAAAACCCATAGGAGTAAGAAATAACATAAGCAAGTCATAACCAATAGTAATGGTGCCAATAAATAAGTTTTGATGACGAATCCTGTGTTTACGGCACTCCTGTTGCACGAACACAATATAACTAATCCCTGGACGAAGAACAGTATGTTTACACTTATGACGTCATAAACCGGTTCGCAGTTACCTTATAGTTATGTTAAATTTATGACCTAGGGCTAAAGTATTATTTACTTTGATTTTAATTATCCATCTACCGTCACGGGTACTAAGTCTTTTGGACGGCCTTTATCAGAAGTCAGACATTTAATTAGCAGAAAACTTGTTTAATTCAATAAAATTTAAACAATTTAATATTTAGTTACAACGTTTTATCTAACTAAAATTAACTATTAAAACTGTATACAATTAATTACAAACTAAAAAAAAACGAAAATAAATCTTTAAAATTAACTATTAAAAACTCTAAAAAAAGAAAGTTATTTAGGAGTCCTAGTACTCAATGTTTATTCCCATGTTGATCCAGCTAATATTAGCTAAACGCATAACACGTCTTATAAAATATTCAACGAACCAAAAATATGCAAACAAAATACAAATCCACATTTTTCTAACAAAAAATAACACGGATTAAATCAACACGCAAAAGCAATTTTGGCAAATATGTGTGTATGAGTAAACAGTGAGATCCAGTGTACACGTCCCGGCTCATAACACAAGACAAGGTGCCTCCCCGCTGTAACTGAAAAGCGATATTGAAATCCCCCGGGGCCCGTGAGTGCGCCGTCGAAACATTGTTTCAGATTCAGGTGTCAAATTTTCCATTGTCTTGTCAGGAAATATGAAATAAGCTCCAAATAGTCCCGGAGCTGGGTGCCTCAGTCCCGGAGGTCGGGTGTTACTGACGAGCAGGTTTACGTTCTGATATTAACACATCAACTAAATGGAAATTTATGTCTATCTTGTCGGTTAAACGATCGGATGCAACTGATTAAAATGAACTTGTTTGTTTACTCCCCACATCGGACCAATGTTTTTGCAATGCAATGCAATGCAAATAGTTGTTCTAACTCTGGCTATAATTAGTGTCTGTTAATTGTATATTTGAAAAGACCCATGGATAAATTTAATGGTTCGTTCTGAGGTAGACGCAGGCCATTTATAACGGGAAACAATATAACTTGATTGTTATGTATAACAATATTAATCAAGTATTTTATTGACATAAAAACACAAAAACACCCACAGATTTTAGGCAGTTTGAAATATGTAAATCTAATCAGTTGAAAAAGTTTCTAAGAGATTGAATTCACCCACGCTCCGAGTCTACACAATCTTGTTCTGAAATGCCTGCATCGACTTTAATTTACCGCTTCATTATACGACAATATTCTGATCTAAGATACTCGCCTCAAGCATTGAAATTACACGAAATCGCCGTCCAGAAGAAAACTCTTTGAAATCGTAGACGTTAAAAAGAGCACTATTTAAAAAATATTCTACGTTTGAGACAAAGAGACGCACAGCGCACTCACGCTACCCCCTACTCAATTGTCCTTACGAGTACATCTTACATTTCTGCATCATATTCCGTCGCAATGAAAAGTAAAAACATTGCAGATACAGTTTCGATCAAAGCAAACTCAACCTTAGCTATAATAGATTAAAGTTGAGTTCAGATGTGGATTTTAATTCAGCAAATTCAGATGCAGGGAAAGACGAGAGTGGCTGAATTGAGGTAGAGGCCAAAGTGCGGAATAAAAGTGACGAACTAGACTCGAATGGAATAAAGTAAGCGCTGTTGGCGAATTGGCAGCGAGTCGTTTTACCGCTCTCTCGATTGTACGTACTATCGATTCTTCTATAAAGCTTTTACAATTCATTATTTTTAAATGACATAGCAGCTCTTAAACTATAGTAATGATAATATTTTTTGTAAATAGGAAATTCGTATGAAATTCAAATATTTTTAAGGCATTTTTAAAACAAAATACGATGATTTTCAATTTTCAAAATTTATTATTACTGAAAATTTGAATAACTGACTCCTTTATTGTTAATACAACAATGAAAGGTATCAGATAAATTGAATATTATCCAGAATGTGAATAGACCTCTAGAATGATTGGTATTAAGTTTAAATAATAATTGCAATAGATGACCATTTTACTCTAGCGTCAAAATTTAGTAACAAAACGGATGTAAATATAAATGGGAATAAACACCGTGTCTATAAAAAAAAAATGCGTGAACCAAAATTATGAATGGTCACCAAAATTAGTAAATGTTCACCAAATTTAGTAAATTTGCACAAAATTAAGTTATACTAGTTGTTAGTTAGAGTGATTATGTCCTTTGCTCCTGTCTGACGAATCCGACATGGATAAGTAAGTTTAGAAGGCTGAGGCCAGAACGAAGTGAAGCTCCCGCCTGAGTCTTCGTGGTTATTTTTTTTGAGATGTTTTCACCATTCTCTAATTTACAAATTAGGGTGCACATTTAATAAATATGGGTTGGAAATGTATTTTTCTTTTTGTGTAAAAATACTTAATTTTACTAAAAAAACATATTTAAATATTTTAACGAATTTTGGTGAACATTTACATTTTTTTGGGTATTAATAAATAAGTACTAATAAGTAATTTTACTAAATTTAGTACGCAGTGAAACTAGCCAAAATAAATCTACGTTTCTACTGATTGAGATATACAATAATAATAAAATCTCAAACAAAAAAATTTTGGGTTGATATTTAAGATTCTTAGGAGTATTAAAAATTCTTAAAACAATAAGATTCTCACTTAGATTTTTATTTCTAAAGAGGGAAGTGGATATTTTTTTGATTGAAGTATTTCAAAGAACTCATAGATATAAATTATGCATGTAAATACTTGGAGAAGCACAGAAAATCTAAGTAAGCGTGGATTAACGACGCTGCAAGCTCAATGTAAAATTTATTACATTTTGTTTTAACGTTTCTTAGTTTTATTGTGTTCGAATTTATTGTTCTAGTTGTATTGTTACTGTTGTTATAATTAGTACAATTGAAAAATAAGCACGCTGCTGGTGTTTTAATATAGAATATCTTTCAGTTTTTCTACACACTCCTGTTTTACAATTGGCTGCTGGTTTGGTTTGTATGATGGCCTTTTTTTCTTTGTGTTACAATTAATAGTGTACATTTTCGTAATTTTATTTACTTTATTAATTGACAGTTTTTGATCATGCTTATCCTCGACCGGTAATTAATAACACAATGGTTTCACCCTATAATGTGGAACCACAAGCCTCATTATCGGCAACCCTGACACATTCAACTACAATGCGTTCCGTTTATATTACTTCATGCATATTGTGTTTCCGGGCATTCGGGTTAAGTTTACATCTAATACATTTTTTTATGTGAAAATATAATAAATTTACTTTCAGTGAAATTATTATTTTCGTTGTACATTTTTTTTATGTACTTACAAATCAATCTGAAAAAACGTTTCAAAATATTTAAATATATGACGGACTCATCAAATTAAATAGTATGATACCTTTAGAAGGTCAATTTTCACGGGTTAGTACCAAAATTAAATATGTATCTCTTTGACTTTATAATTTCATTTGTTTTCATATACTTGTATATAAGGTATAGAAGGTACTTAGTCTTTGAACTGCATGTTGTTTATTACCCTATGACTTTCGGACAATAATTTTGATTTCGTTGTACTTATTTGCTAGAATAATGGTCAAAATTTTACAGTTAGAACATGTTTTTTCAGAATTTATTATTTCTTCATATAAGTTATGCTTGTTGTAAATATATTTTTTACAGTGGTACTGTTTTATTGTTCAGTAGTTTCAAAAACAAAAAAAAATAAAAAAAATATTCTGAGACACTTTCATCAAGATACTAACTCTAATATTTTAAACTCTTTACTAATAGGTATCTTATATTGAGCAAAAATGAAAGAGAATTCCAACAATATGTTTTGAGCACGTTCCTATCTCGTACTACGAGTATATACGAGTATATGTTACATAATCAAGTGACTTAATTCTTAGAGCGCGCACTTTCTTTACGTCTGCGGTCTTCCGCACAGAAGTACAGGTCACGTTCCCCTTTTACAACCGACTCAGCTGCTCGCCAACCAATTGGAAAAAAAACAGGCCATTTAATATTTCATCCGAGCTCTCACCCCGCTCATGAGGGAATCAATATATTTTAAATTCTAATTCGGTTCGATACGCAAAGACTTTTACAGCGCCAATCGATCCCGCTGAATATAAAGTGGCTGGGCTCCGCTGGGCCACGGTGATTTTGTGTGAATTTTAATGTTTCGCTGTTTCGCACACGGCTTCAATTGTGCCGTATTGACTTATCAACAATTTGGCCACCAACTGTTAAAATAATACCGCTGTATATAACATAATAATCACCAGTTGTTTGCCGATTTCATTACTTTTTGGCTATGCTTCAATATATTTTATTACTTGTAAAATATAAATTTGTTGAAAATAATAAAATGACTTTTAAGAATATTGTATTTTCATGTTTTATTTTGTCTACCTATATTTATGCCAGTCTCATTCTGTCAATCATGATCATGACAATTGACTTCTTAATAAAATAATTAATTATTAATATGGATCTAAATTTCAAGACAGTCACTGGTAATAAGGAAAATAATATCAGTTGAAATTTAATTAGGAAAGAGATCAGAATTATATTGCACTCTCCATAAACCGCAACATCCCAGAATTACGTTCGGTCGTAGCACGTTACGCGTACCAACTGATAAATAGGTATCGGTTCGACCCCTATTATAATTATAATACGCCCCGTGATAATGTTAGCGGGCGAAATTGCCGGATTAAAAGCATAACCGTTATTACTATGAGCATTATCATTAGGTATTAATACTAAATTAGTATCGCTTTATAAATACTTAATGTTTCAACGTTATATTAAATTGTTAATTAATCTAATGTTAAAATAAACATTAGGTATTTAATCTACAAATACAACAAAACATTTTAAAAAAGCTAGTAGCGCCAACGATTTATCGAATAGCAACATTAATAAATATTTGTATTTAATTAACCTAAGAAATACATAATCGTGAATATTTGAAGGTACTCTCTTGCCTATTGCCCTAGAATTAACAATTAGAAGAATTAGAAGTCGCGCTTCTTGATACAGATTGATAGTGTAAACGAGTGTTAAGTGTTTCAGAACACGCGGGACATTTGGTCGCAATCAAACGATCGTTAACTTCGCGGTTAATTACTCTTGTACTCTGTCTACAGAGTATTGTACATGTTGTACATAAATATTGTGTTCTGGTTATATATTAAGTAGTTTGAACTAGACTGTATTATATGATTTAGGTTAAAATATTATTATTTTTGTTTGTAATATAATTTTAAGTAAAACTGTAGGAGTGTAAGATAAAGTCCTGAAGGCCTAATTCGTTGTTGATCACTGTCACTGTACTTTATAGATATTTGACAGTGGTATCGAATCCAACTAAGTCGAATGTCAAGATTCCTCGATCGTTAAGGTAACTCGATCTTCGGGTTGTGTAGTAAGAGCATTGAATAATTTAGGTCATTTATAGCATTAACGCCCTCTATAACATAGTTTTAACTTTATTCTTGGAAAGTTTGTTATAATGTTATTTTTGCTCATGTTGTGTTTACCTTTAAGTATGTATTTCAATAATTGTAAGTCGCTACCAAAAAATGATTGAATGTACGTTTTGATTTAAATAAATTTAATTATAAATTGTTAGTAAATCAAAATAAATAAATAAATTGCACCTATACTAGCAAAATATATATGTTATGCACTTCTGTCTACCCTGTCGGACATCTAATATTGCTGATGTTTCCTAAATAAGTATTCGATTAGGTACAAATTTAATTTAATTCTGAACCATGACTTTCACTCAATTTACAGTGTTCAAGAAATCACATCAAGCAAATTGGTCCGATAATTTTGTTAATGTACTTTCTCGTACTTCCCGAACTAACAACTAACAAGTTCGCAGTTCCCACGAAACTCATCATTCTATGTAATACCTACATACTACATATAAGGTGGTACACGTAACGAACGCAGGCCCCGGCGTATAAACAACATGAATATTTTAGGGCGACTGTATCAAAGTGGCCGATAAACGTCGGGATCCAATATCGGGCCCAAACAAAGGCTTACAAGAGTTTAGGGCACGCCCAATGCACTGCATATTCAACGGGCCAGAGTCAACATGCTAGCTCAGGAGCTGGGGTACTTAAAAACAACTCATGTTTTTGTAGACCAAACGCATATACCTATAGTATTGGTAAATGATGAAAGTTGGTGGTTTTGTAGACTAATACCTTACAAACCATGAGAGATTGAAACTTGAAAGCGCTCACTTTATGAATGTGCTTCATCCAAAGTAGTGTCCAAGACATAATTTAAATATTAAAAAATGCAGTAAACTAATACCTAATTTGATATTATTAGAATAGTTTTTTGTTTTTTTCTTTTTTATTATGTTTTTACAAAATTAAAACTATATTTTTATTCACAGACTGCCCCTAACGACTGCATAGCAATGTGTAAAGTGATGCAACCGCATAGCCTAACTTTTTATTTTTTGTCTATTATCTATTTTGTAAACATTCATTTTAACTCGTTAATCTAACGGTGTAGTGCTCTGCTGCATCTCTTTACACGCTACCCAAATTGTAAATTACAAAAGATTGTAACTATCCATTTTTTTTAAAAGAGTGGCGTGAGTTTCTTGCCAGTTCTTCTCATAGCTCCACCCCGTCAGCGAACTGGTCGTAGGCAAATTTGCTGACACTACTTTTCGGATAACCTGTTACATTCTTGAGACTTTCATAAGTGTTACCTTGTAACCTGGATGAATAAACGAGATTTTATTTCATTTCATACTTGAAAAAAAATTGATTATTACATACCTAGATAGGGTCTTCAGGTGCATATATCTTGTATTGGAGTGACAGTTTCAGAATCTCACCATTCAAAAATTTTATACGAAGACTGGGAATATAATTTAAGTGAAAAGTTTTTGCCTTGAATAGGTAAGCACTTAGGAATCTGTTTGACTAATAAGGTCAGCATAATGACTTTCACCCACTATGATACACTAAAGCACTTTTCTTTCAAGTTAACGTAACGTTTAAACGTATGTTCATTGTCTAGCCGTAAATATAAAGCCAGTACATAAGTCCGTTATATTAGCAGTTAGTGTGAAGTAGGGAACAAAGAGCGCTAAGCTGCCTATTTCCGCGCTCACTCTGAAACCCAACTAAGGGAAATTAATGATGCTCGTAAACTGTTAGGTCGTACCGCGAACACTTGCATGAAGGCTACTATTCTTTACAACCTTAGTTGCATTGTGTATTTGTGGAATCAAAGCAGACTTCACTTTGAATCGTTTATATTATTAGCTGGCTTAATATTACTAGTTGCATTTTTTGTTTAGATTTTTTACTAATTTGATTTCTTCTTTGATCTAACGGTTAGAGTATGCAACTTTTGAACATGAAATTGTGGATATTAAAGAACACATTCATATAATTTTGTGTAAAATGTACAATGCATATTTACAATTTATTAAATAAAATATTTACACATAACTTAAAAACATACACAGCTAACCTATTAAAAGAAAAAAGAACCAGATCGTACTCTATTTACAGGAAATTCCTATAAATAGAATATCTGATTAAGATCAGATTCCTGAGGAAACGTACCCAAAAGGCTAGCCACATTACCGCGTTGGATAGCAAGGCTAATGCGTTGCCCCAGGTAGAGGCCAGCCCTTGGATCATGTGTAATACCTCAGAAACACGCTTACAAATTTCACGATAAAATTTGTGAGCGTTTGGCCCCCAAGGTCCAAGAGTTTCAACCCCAAAAGGCTTAAAAATGTAAGTCTCACCAAGACTTTCATATTTACGCCTCTTGAGGCACTCTGCAGATTTGGCAGCAGAACCCGCTTTAATACCAGTCCGTGAAAGATGAGATGCCGCCAGTATGTCAACGCAAGTAGCATCCCACACCAAGGGCTTACCCATCTTCCACGGAACGAGAGTCATGCCGTCGGGTCGCTTACCATCGCTACGCACTAGGCCGTTAGGCTCCAAAACGGACGGTATACGCGCACTGACAAGCGCCCGGCGAATGACATCGTTTAAACTGGCAATGAACTGCGTATTTATGAAATAAGAAAATGTCGCATCTGTTTGATATGAAGTGTAGAATCGACGCCGATTTAAGATCGGTAACACGACGACTAGTAGAAATTTTTAATACCCATTTCGAAAATATTGACATATTGCGTGTACAGCATCAAACTTAAACAGTGATCCATACATATTATAAAAGGCTTTGTCCTGATCATGACTGACTGACTGACAGACAACGCACAGCCTGAAACGTTGTATGAAAAGATCTTTGTTTTGAAGTTAACGTTTTGCAAATTAGTATTGGGTTAGGAACTTAAAATGTTGTTTTTAATATTTTTGATAGGGATGGGTTCAGGGGGTGAAATATTAAATAGACAGTTCTTTGTTTTTCAATGGCAAACCTTAAAATACGCTGGTGTGAACTTAAGAGAGAATTGTTTCTCGCACGGTTTACTATATGTTGCTTACTCCCGAGTAAGTACACCATCTTCATTAATTATTTTAGCTGCTCCAGATAAAAAAACAAAAACATCGTTTACAAAGAAGTGCTGTGAACAGCTCTGCCAATAGCGTCTAACTATAAAACTATATCCACGCGAGCGAAGCCGCAGGCAAAAGCTAGTATTAAATAATATTGTTCCTACATAAGTTAGAAATCTTAGCAATTAATTAATTTATATCTACTTTTGTTTGTTCAATCCAACATGATTTTCTTTTCTATTATCAATTAAATTATTCATCAGTATATCTATTAAGTAGACATTGATGATGGTAGTACATAATTTAACAATGCTTTTTTAATTCTACCATTAATATCTTTTTATTACTTGCTTATTTAATTGTTCTAATAAAAAACAAATTTAAGACAAGCAGCAAAAATGACGCAAGTTTTTGGTATCTATGAGTTTTTTCTCTTTATTAATTTGTCACTGTATAGATGTAATAAACACCTGTCACATATCTTATCGAAAAGCAAACCGATAAACGTATTATCTTTGAAACTATCGACCATTGCATTGTTTTATTTTGTTCATCATTATTACCATCATCTTATAGTAGGACACTACTCAACATGGGACTCTTCATATTTCACTGCATGTGCTAGGTTCAGCAATAAAGTGCAGGCATTTTTCCAAGGCATCCAAACTAAAACTTATCCAAACAGCAACAAAGCGCTGAATGCAGGCTGCACAGAACCGGTCCTATTGGAAATCTCTCTGAGAGGCCTACAGTGTATAATGAACATTCTACGGCTGATGTGATGGTAATGACTACAACTATCAAAATTCCAGATTCAAGACTGATCCTTTTGAATATTTCATGAGTTAAAAACCCAAATGCCCATTTTGTCCCAGAATGAAATTACACCCAGGATTTCTTGTTGTACACACTCCCACTGCTTTTATTAACTTAATGCATTTAAGGTATTCTCTATCAGTTCAAATTTATGTGTGGGTTATAACAATTCATGCACATAATTTTTCAATTTAATTCTAGATTAATTTATAAGCTTACGTCGTAGGTGTCCAACTCTTAGACTAACCGCACGCATCGCCGGCCCCTGACCAATATGTGCGAGGTCTCATATACCTTGCATTTGCATACTTTGCCACGCGTGTTCATTACACACACATATTGTAGTATATTGGTTATTTAATGAGAACTCATATATCCATTATAGTATAACGGATTATGCTCCATACATTGGTACAGTATTGGTTGAATACTCAATCAGTTTACGTTTTTTACGGCCAAAGGCGGTGAACTTTATTTCATATAATTTGGCAAACCGGCAATAGCCGTAGTTTAGCGAGTACATTTCTAAGAAATACGTGATCTAATGTCGTATCACTCGGCTTCAATCGTTCGTAGGTGCCACGGTGAAGTCTTTTCGAGTCTTTTTCAACACACACAAACGCAAGGCTTACGCGCCAAAACAATGCGCACATACCGCCGACAGGCGTAGACAATCCTTTCTAGTACGAACTTGTCATTTAGTATCACGGCGTGTGCGCCGCCGGAAGGTCGTTGCATCGGTGGGTGTCGTTTGTCATTTTTGGCAGCAAAAACAAGGTAAATAAAGCTAATTTTACTTATAATTTAATTTCATTATTATATGTATTATACTATACCGTAATACTGTTTTTTTACTTGAGGGAATAAGCGATGTGCTTCCCTGGTGCGCCGGGTGCGGGCCAGCCCCAATACCGTCTTGGCAATGATCGCAGCCAGGCTGGATTGTGTTTATATCCGGCAAGGTTGTGACAGGCACATTTCCGTCCCAAAGCCCTGTAGAGGTTTGTGAGTGTGATTATACATAATCGGACTCACAAATCTATATCAAATAATAATTTTGTTTTATTTATTTTATTTATTTTATTTTTATTATGTTTTAATAATGTATATGTTTTATAATTTTTGGTGCTTGTTATTTTAATTTGAATTTTATATCCACGTATTGACATTTACTATTTTATTTTTATTTAGAATTATATTATAATGTACTTATCTATTATTATTATTATTTTTGAAAATTTTATGACATTCTATGTATTTATATTGTATTATATGTGTGTGTACGTTTTTATGTAATTGAGCCTCAGTTGCTTTTAAATAAATGATTATTATTATTATAAAAATATGTATGTGTATGTAATATGGTAAAAGTAGGAAATTATAAAACATAAACTTTTTGTTCAAATGCTATTTACCTAATATTTTAGCTTGGAATTAACGGTTTTTATAGTGGGTATTTGCTTTGATTTCTTTACAGATGCCGCCTAAACGTAAGAAACGAGCACCAAGTACTCGGCGAAACCTATTTGCTGCCGAAGATGAAGTCAATGAAAGCAACCACGACCCTTACAGTGATGTAGATGGTGAGTTTGGCTCTGATACAAATTATGACCCAGATCGTGATAACGAAACTAGTGAATCTGATTACGAGATTTTTAGTACGAGAAACAGAAGGCCTATATTATCTTCTATTAGGATTAATGAAAGCCCACCTCGTTCAAGTGATACGAGTTCAAGTGAGAACAGTTCAATATCCGACCAGGAGATAGATGATAGATCCCGCAATGAACCGTCTGTCATAGAAAATAGCATAGAAGGTGGAGTGATTGGTACTCAGGAACATCAGCCATCATATTCTAGTGAATGTGATGACGATATTTTCAGTACGAGAAACAAAAGGCATATACCTTCTACTAGGATTAATGAAAGCCCACCTCGTCCAAGTGAGAACAGCTCAATATGCGACCAGGTGACAGATGCTAGATCTTGCAATGACCCTTCTGTCATAGAAAATAGTGGAGATGATGGAGTGGTTTCTCAGGATCATCAGGCATCATATAATTACGAGCAAACTGAACAAATAGATCCAGACCCCAACGTGCTATCGATTCAAACGCTAGAGATTGTCATTGAGCCTTTGCCTACTGAACCAGACGTAGATGACGTAGATGACGCAGAATGGATAGATTTTGTTGCAGACATTCCTGATTTTAGTTTTGATCAAACATTACCCGGCCTACGCGTGCAAATGAATCAGGCCCCCAATGAAAAAGATGTTTTTGATTTATTATTACCACTAAACTTTGTTGAGTATTTAGTAAATTGCACTAACTCATATGGCAATTCATTAGTGAACCAAAACAGGCCGCATACTAGACACTCAAGACATAGAGTTTTTCATGAGATAAGTGTGGAGGATATGTACAAATTTATTGGGCTTTCTCTACTTTCTGGGCAAATACGTATACCTGAAAATCGAAAGCTATTTACTCATGCCGACCCATTATATTACCATCCTATTTTCAATTACACGATGTCAGGTCGAAGGTACGAGCAAATTTTACGGCGCCTATGCGCATCTGAGCTCAACGCAAAAGGACCAGATAAAATAAATGGTTTCATAGATATGATGACTAGCAATTTTCAAGATGTTTATTATCCTGATAAAGAGCTATTACTTGATGAATCGTTGATGCTTTTTAGAGGTCGATTAATTTTTCGCACTTACATGAAAAATAAGAAGACCAAGTATGGAATTAAGTTTTATGTGTTAACTTCTCATGACGGATATGTTTTAAACCAAATAATGTATTCTGGAAAGGCAGATGTTAATGAATCCAATACCGGTGGAAAGACCATTGAAAAACTTGTAGTTCGTTTAATGAGACCTTATTTGCTTAAAGGCCATGAGTTATACATGGATAATTTCTATAACTCCATCAAACTCTCTGAGAAACTTCTTGACCTGAAAACCCATACATGTGGCACCTTAAGAAGTAATCGAAAGGGCAACCCCAGACTTCTAGTAAAAAAAAAATTGAAAACAGGTGAATATATTTGGCGAAGAAAAGGCAAGGTTTACGTAAGCCATTGGAGGGATAAACGACAAGTTTTGATGTTGACCACTTTAGATCACCCTGAGATGATTGAAGTTACCAATAGACGTGGGCAAAAGCGCAATAAACCTAAAGAAATAGCACAGTACAACAAATTTATGTCAGGTATTGACCGTGCTGACCAAATGATTAGTTACTATTCTTGTCCTCGGAAAACAATACTTTGGTATAAAAAAGTTATTTTTCACATGTTTGATATTGCCGCCTGGAATTCATTTTTCTTGTTCAAAAAGTATGTTATAAGAAACAATGACAGAAAATACAGCTATGTTGAGTATAGAGATAAGTTGATAAGAAGTTTGTTGAAACTTGGTGATGATGTTGTTGGAAAAGACCTCATCTCTGTTGGCGCATGGAAGAGGTATCCACCAACAGCGCCAGAACCAAGCATCTCGACGCCCAGGATAAATGGTGGTCATTGGCCAATTCGAATTTCGGCACATGAGAATTCGAAAAAGAAATATTCTTTTCTAAACTGCAGAGTTTGCCTCAGTCAGGAACCAAAAAGACGAAAGGAGACAAGTTACCGATGCAGCGGATGCCCCAAATCTCCGCCCCTATGCCCAGAATGCTTCGAAACTTGGCACAATATGTCTAATAATGACAAACAATAATTTTGTATGGTTATTTTTTTCTATAAATGTAACTTTTGAATACTATTAGATATACTACTACTAGGTATATTTTTTATATTTTGTTTTGTGATCTGAAAAGATTTTTAGTTATTTTAAAATAAGTGAATGGATCTCAATTAATGAATACAAAAGACTGATTATTGTCAAAGATGATTAAATGATAAGATTGATTTAGTTGTGTTTTTCATTTTCTTACCCGTTTAGCGTAGAAGGCATTAAAGCAAACCTAAATAGGTACAATAAGGTATTAACGTCAACGGCCGTAACTGCATATAACGATTTCGATAATACTTGTGTTATGACAAACCACCTCTAGGCTGTAAGCCTATTTCCGTATTGTCAATAAGGTTATCAACCAGTCTACGTGGTATGGCAAACCGTCCAAAGGCACATAATAACGTACATAATAATGACATACCGCCCTTAGGCGCTAACGCCTAAGGGCGTTTTGTCATAATATTATTTTTCAATTGTATGTAATACGGCAGACCGCCTATAGACGGTACCGTCTGTAGGCGGTCTGTCACATTACGTTACCAGTGTTAGTAATGGTATGATGTTCCGCCCTTAGGCGTCAACGTCGGTGGCCGTTATTGTCGCTTCATAAAATTTAAAATATACGTAATATGGTAGTACGGTTATAGACGGCATGATATAATGTATGGGATTTTGTAATGTCATAATAAAGGCAATTGCAAAAAGTCGAGTGTCCCGGAATGTGTTAATCAACTGGTTATTTGCAGTTGTCAGATTTTATGTTATTAAGAGAGTATTTACATCCATAGTGGCAATGTCGCTATTTAGTGTCATATTTCGCGGTTTTTAATTTTTATTATTTAATCGGAGCTATATTTTCAAAATTTGACTGTCACCGTGGCGCAGTGGTTAAGGTGGTCGCCTCCCCACTACATCGCCGTGCTGGGTGACGTGGGTTCGATTCCCACATGAGACAAATATTTGTGTGATTCATAGATATTTGTTTCTAGTCTGGGTGTACTTTGTGTCCGTTAGTTTCATGTTTGTAAAGCTCCCCGCGACACAGGGCTTCTTCCCTAGTGCGGGCGTTGTAAAAAAAAAAAAAAATTTTTTTTTAGGGATGAAAATTTATTTTCAAATATGACCAGTAGTTCATGAGATCCTAGCGTTCAACTAAACAAACAAAATCTTCAACTTTATAATATTAGTATGATGATATAAATATATATTTACAAATTCCCTTTTCATGAAAAACGTACTTCTTGTGTTGTCGATAGGAATCAAAACTCAAGGAAAGTCAACACTTAACAATTTTAAAATAAAACTTTATTGGTATGAATCAAACGAAAATCTGCACGAGGTAGTTAAGTCCATCACCGCGGTTGCTTTTTATCCTGATGTTGACGTAGTTGGAGCCGAGACCACCGGAGGTGATGGTCGCGCGAGCCGACGACTTGTCTATATCTATCGCGACTATACCCTGAAAGAGTAGGTAAAAAAAATTGAGACTAATAGAACATAATTGCCGAATTCATGGCACATAACTTAATGCGGTTAAATGGGTTATTTTTAAGCCCTATTTAGGCTATGCATGTTTTGCGTAGTACGTCTCATCCATTTGTTGCATTTTTCATAATGTTTTACCAAGGTACAATTCAAATGAAAGAAAGAAAGAAAAATCATTTATTTCGGCTTTATTTATTTTATGACAATATTTTAATATAAAATTATAAAATGAACTTGGATAAATTGGTTCAAATTGTGTTTTTTTTAATGAAACTCTTTATTGAACAGGCTTGAGGCAAACCTTTGCGTTAAAATCAAGTCGCCTACAAGGCTTCCAAGTTGACTTATGACTGCCATATAGATAACCAGGACCCACGACTTCAAGTGCCTTACGAAGCATAACGCTTGACAGTAAAATTGCCACAAACGGTCACCCATCATGGACTGACCTTGTCAAACGTTACTTAACCTCGATGGTCTTAACGAACATCTCAGTACCACAATGATACGAGTGCCTCAATAATGAAACATATTGTGTATGCTTGTTATAATAAATAATCAAAAGTCATATCTATTGGCTCTTCGTATTGATAGAGATCCGCTCAAACAGTTTCAGATACATTAGACTAGATTTCAGACACAACAAACATAAAAACTCAAAAAAAAATTAAATGATAGTATAAAACGCAAATTGTTACATCAAAACTCACCTTAATAAACTGCGTGGCGTTATTAGAATTATAAAAGACGTTTTTGACTCTTGTATTGAGAGGAATGGAGGTTAACTTCACATTCTCTGTATACGCAAGTTGATTGTTCACAACAGTGCCCACATACAAGTCTTCGGCATTATACATTGCCATAAAAAGACCAACCACAAAGAATATTTTTAGAGCAGCAGCCATTTTAAATAAATAATAATTTAAAGTTCGAATTTTAAAAATACACAGATCTTTCTTTGATCAAATCAGACTGCGTGTTTTTCTATTGTTTCAATTTCTTATATTGATCTGGATATCAATTGAAATTCTGATTTATCTAATCTATCTCTTTAAGATAAAGGTTATCGATGCCAAAGATAAATACAGTTAAACTATTATTCATGATTGTAAACATGCATGTACTTGAAAAATGACATGTCAGATAATAATATATATGTACGTATTTTTTGGAATGAGTCACACAGAATAATTAAATTAATTGTTACTGAAAAATACTAATTTACATCGTAGATTTGAATGCATAATGTATGTATACAAGAAACTTCAAATGACTGTTCTCTGAAAACAATCATCATTAATGTTTCAAATAATATTAAAATATATTTTTTTAACTATTGAGCAAGAAGAATTATTTCTATTATAATAACTATTAGTTTAGCGTCGCATATTAGTAAATGTAATAGAGGGCCAGTTAAACTATCAACTTAATTTAACGTAAATATTTACGAGACATGACATTAAAACAAAGGTCGTAACCAAATAACCAGACCTCAATAAACAATAACACAAATTGGTCCATTGGAAATTTTCAATTCTACACCCACATGACCGAAAATTTTGCTCTCAACATGAAAAAGTGATTCTGTGAACCCAATTTGTTCTCTAGTACGGCTATATCAAAAGTTGGACACATTAGTACCAGATGTGGCACGGTGTGAAACGACTTCAACTTCTTTTGATCCCGTTGTACTTATGCCTTATGGTCCCATCTATTACTGGTCGCCCTTTATTTGTGGCACTCGCACAGGTCACGCTATTATATTTTATTTAATTGTTAGTTAGCTCATAAAAAAATACGATTTTCATTGTAAATTGCTCACGGTTAGTGGCTTTCTGCTTTAATTTGTGATGCTTAAAAATAAATGATTCTACGATTAGTTGCTAAAGTTTAGCTACTGTGAACGCCACTTTAAATTCACCAATTTGAGAGACAAAAGTAAGATAAAGTTTAAAATGTTTAAATTTCTTCTACGGATAATAGTTATACTACAACTGCTGGTCACAAGGACCCACAAAATTTCAGGAACTCTTAGTACTAAATTTAAATATTTTATTGAGTTATTATAATATTTTGTGATACCACAATATTGTGTCAATATTTACGTAACCAATAACCTCATCCAATTAATTTTAATGGACATTAAATGTTATAAAAGCAATAAATCAGCATTGTGATCGATGTCAAATGCCTTATTAAAATCGATACAAAGTATTGTCCCATCAAAGAACAAAGTTTTGTTCGTAACATAAATACCACCTCAAGTTTACGAAACTTCTACGATTGACTTTGACAAGAAACAATGGGAAATAAAAGTTTTTGTTATTACACTTTATTTATGGGGGATACGAGTTGGGTTCATGTGTTTTTAGATATGGGTCTGAAGGGTTAACAGTTCTAAAGTTAAGATTATTTAAAACTTGAGTCTCTGCGGAATATTGGGAAAGTAAAACGTAAATAGTTTTAGTTTATCTTTCAATATTAAGCCATGTTTACCTATCAAAGGTCAGGCTATTCATGTGAACTTGTTGACATTAAATAGAACCTTTAGCGTATATCTTTAGGATTTAATTCTAGTAGTACCTATCTAAGTAACAAGTTTAGGATTTTGGCTTAGCTTCGGAAGATTCTTGTTAACTCGATTGGTATTTGATAAAATATACCTACTATTCTGATGAAATATAAATCCCGAATAATCGTACTGCCACTACTGGATAAGAAGAAAGAGAGATTAATAACTTTTTGCTAGCGTTGTGGATCGTAGACAGTATTAGGTTTGCAATTATCGTGGATATTAACAACGTTAGAAGTAATATTTTTCGATACATAAAAAGTTGTCTAAAGAATATACTTACTACACAAATGTAGCTTGCATTTATTTTCTGTTCCTTTATAAAACACCATCTTTACACAAAAGCAATTCAAAATACAACGTCACGTTTAATTCCTCCGCTTAAAACGCGCACAACGGCCTCCAAAAGTTGTCGCATACAAGTGTGCGGTGTTATCACATCGTAAAATAAAAGTAATGACCGCGCTGCGCTGGCCGCTACTCGTAACTATTTGAATATATCTGCGGTATTGAAATGCGAGAAATTTGTACATTTTTATCCAAACTGGTGACATCGCATTTATTGCTGACGATTCATGTGATTCGAATCATAATCCAATGCGTGTATAACTTTTTTTTTTTTTCACTTTTCTGTAAGTATGTTTTTTTTGATCATCAATGATATAATGATTCAGTAGGTATCAATTAAATTTGGAAAAAATGTTCTTGTCTCATTCCCATTCAAATCAAATTTTATTGTGAAGAGCAAAATCAATAACATCTAAATCAACCAAATAAATTTCAGTTAAATATACCAAACTTCGAGTCCATTAGTACTTCTTTATGACTCAAAACGCCATGAAAGTTACTTCAAATTAGACTTCCCTTCTCGCTATGGCCACTTTCGAGTATAATGACAATTCATTGCTTCTCAAAACACAAGGGGCGGGGTAAGGAGGGGCTAAAAACAAAAACACGGATTAATCGGCAACTTTGGCTCTTTTCCGCGAGCGCTCAGAGTTCCGCATAATTAAATAGTGATCAAGCCTGTTCCTCAGTGTTCAAATTAGAAGGTTATTAAACGATCTTATGTATATAAGTACCTGCTGGCGAACTTATCAGTATGGTTCAAATTACGCACTTTCTGCTTGTTTATTTTGTATAAGCCTATAGGATCACCATAACATGGAAATGTATGTTGAACATTCTAAATTTTGGTACTGAGTTGATAGACTACATTTAGGTGATCAAAGTTTTTAAAAGATTAAAATATAATACCTACTTATATGAATATTCTCGTGGTATTGATGGATCATATTAAGTGGATATATTTCATATTTTAGATCAATGTTGAGTGGATGTCTAAGACTGATTATGATGAGTACAGACTGCACTAAGTTTTTTTACACTTGTTTTACAATTTATTAACCATTGAACAAATTGGTGCTGCGACAGATCTCTGAAAAGATGGTATAAATGGGACATAATTAATTATAGGTACTCCAAAGATGGTTCGCCTTGACTATAGACTGAAGAGTATGGAAGTCATAAAGGGGAGGTCTTACCCAGCAGAGATAGTGCAGGCTAACTATAACTGTACTTATTCTATTTGAGTTATAAAATATAATATCTCTCTATCAGTATCCGAATATGAACAATGTACATCAGAACACAGTGACTCGATGAGTGATTCGCTCTCAAAGCTCACGCACAGTCGCTAGCCGCTCTCGCATTAGTCTCATTAATTACTTGTAGCACCTTCAAACGACTTAGCTGCTGCTTATTTGAAGCAAAAATTAACTGAACAAGATTGAGCGTGGTCTTTATTTGCTTAGTGATGAACATACTTTGGGTGACTATACTGTTGTATTTAAAATCTTTGACAGAGTAATGCCTATGGGTGATTTTAAGGTTGATTCTATTTTAAAATCTAATTTAATCTGAATTCTATAGATATTATATATTTGTAAGCATTGATAGTAAGTAATTAAATGCTTGAAATACTAATATATACTAATACGTCTCTCTCTCTCATTCTCTAAATAAATAATAATGATTATTATTATCTTTTATCAACGACTGAGAGAGAAAAATTTGCTTCGAATTCATGTTAAAAAACCGACTAATAGTAAACGTCGACTTTGTACAAAAAGAGTCTTTTAATTTTATAACATATTTAATATTAAAAGGATGCCAATTTTGCTTTATTGGTTCACGTAAGTTGCCGTATGGTTAAATTGAAGTAGTAGTATGGTTAAATTGAAGTAGTAGTAAATATTGTACAATTTTGTCGAAGCGATAACCTCTTTAAATTTACCAAACACTCCAGATCGTTACAGAGAGCAAGTTTTATAAACTAGCTAATATTACTTCAGTGGAACATTTCCGACTCAAGAACTCTTGATTACC
The DNA here is from genome assembly GCA_905147015.1 of Laspeyria flexula. NCBI lineage: Eukaryota > Metazoa > Arthropoda > Insecta > Lepidoptera > Erebidae > Laspeyria > Laspeyria flexula. The sequence continues at coordinate 481,829 of LR989953.1, forward strand.
CGACGATTCCCACGGTCAGGACCGCTCACAAAAGGCGGCTACAAAATGTAAGCCCCAGTAACAAAGGTAGGTAAACATCATCTGTTTAGGCGCAACGCTCTCGACTCAAGTGCTCTCGAGTTGAGGACGCGCTTCAAACTCTTCATTGTACAGCTGATCGATACAACCAAGACGTAAGGCAGTGAATTCGGTTCGAATAATTGTTTGATTCGATTATGGCTGCAAGGTTTTTTAATACTTTAAGACATAAATCTAAACTATTAGACTCATTATCAATCATATCAGCCCTGATGTACACTGCTAGACATAGGCCTCACCTAGTGCCGCCTGCAAGCAACGGCCACTCACACCCCCTTTACCAGGTTGTCGGTCCATCTGATGAGGGGCGTCCTACGCTGTGCTTACAATTAGATTAGTCACCTTCAATATGTTGCAATAATTTACTTTTAAACTTTCGCGTTGCATGATAATATTTATTGATTTTAAACGGGAATTCACGCAATTATGATTTAGGTATTTACATACCTTATGCTGCTTGACGTTTCGACCAGGTTCAACAAACTGAGCTTGTGACCATGGCCGGTGTTGCAATAAACACCAATTTTTTGAAAAAAATTTCTTTTGAAATAGGCACTATTTAACATTAGTTACAAAAAATACTCTGATTAATTACAGACGCCCAATAGTATACTTATCCAGAATGATTTCTCCAATAACTCGGGGGCTATCAACTAATCATACAAAAACAAGGAACAAAATAATCAATGCCAATAATGAAAATGAACCAAGACAATCTCTTGAATAAAACAAACTCGCTAGTAATTCTTTCCTAGATGTGGGAATGAAAGAAAAATAGAGTTTCTGCTTATCGCACGTAGTAGTGAGTTAACCAATGGAATGGGTTATTTAATAGGGTTGCCTCGCGATTACATCGTGACCTGTGATTACTTACACTGCTGATACGTTTAAGTCTTGCGATTGAAAATTAAATTACCTAAAGTAAGAAAATAAGAAAATTGTCAAAGTTTTGATTATCCACAACCATCGCCACTTGTTACATTTTAAAGCTTATTTGTAAACATAATGTAATTTTAGTTGCAAATGTTGACGGCGGCGATTGATAATTTTCCTTCCAAAAAGTTTTTTATACGCGAACATGTATGATTCTTAATTTGTATTTTTAGTAATTTCAATCAGAAGAACCAGGCATATATTTCTTTCTTCCATATTTCTCTCATTCAATTTAACAAAACACATACAAAACCTTAATAGAATTACTAGTTGAAATGCTGAGATCCGTTAAGAAACACACAGACAGTTTTCTAAAGGTATTATTGTTTTAAAGACGCGCGCGTGCTCCTGACAGCCTCATTGTGGTGCACTGTGTTTGTCAGTAGTACGGAACATAATGTTTATGTTATACAAGGGATATATTTACTGTTCTCGCAGATTGTCTTTAGGAAGGTATTACTATTTATTAAAAAATTTAGTCTTATTTATCTCTTAAATAACAAGAACTGAAATTGAAATTATAAATAGTAAGTTAAAAATTCTTTAACAGTGCAGAGACACCCAACCGACCCTGGACGTGATGGGTTGTTCGTTATAATTAAAGTTTATTGTAATGAGATGATTCATAAAAAAACCGGCCAAGTGCGATTAAGACCCACGCGCCGAAGGTTCCGTACCATCGTAAAGATATAACAAGGTGACAGATGGACAAACGGACGGACAGAGCAGATCCATAAGGGTTCCTTTGTACCTTTTTAATACGGAACCCTGAACAAATTCAATTGAGATCGTAACAGAAGACATATCCAATATAAGATAAGTTTTTATTAGCATTGATATCAGTATTAGATAAAATAATACTTAAGGAATTTCAAGTACTCCTTGCCACAATGCCTCCGAATACTAAACTGATACAGAACCAGCACTAGTTTCTTATTCGTATGTAATGTAATAGGTAAAAAGAAAAAGGTAATAGAAATAAAAGAAGATAAATAACTCGTTTAATACGTTTCCTGTTTTCATTAACAGGCAATCCTATTGTGTTTGTTCAGAAACTAATACTGTTCTCTTGCCCTGCCCACGCCAGTCGTATCTTAGTCTTCACGCTCTCGTGAAATTGAAAAACAACGATACGGCTCGCTTTTGTGAGAGCCTCTTTTGTCTCAAACAAGATACTTATCAAGGCATTTACTCGTTTACCTGTCCCACCTCTTTTTTTAATAAGCCATCTTGTTTACCATCCTATCTAGAAGAGGATCTTGGTGATTTTATTTTGCCTTTATTCCTTCTGTATTAAGTTACTCGGTAACAGTTCCCTTAATTTAGTACCGGAGCTTTTTTGTTGAGCGATGTTGTCTCTCCAGCGATGATATTTTCTTTGAAAGAAAATATTACAACAAAAAAATGTTACCGTTATTTTCTTATGACTACACTAAGTCAATAATAAATTATGGAGTTATTTGTGATATTCTATTGAAATTGAAATAACGAAAATTAATTTTCCAAACTTAATTGAATTAAAACATTGATGTTTTTGAAACTATGTAACAGCATCTAACTAAACGAGAAAACGTCGGTCTATAGTCCAGGGCGCCGGGCGTTCGCAACGTAAACTGTAATAAAACTCGCTGAAGCGGAGCGAACCGCAATGAATAATTCGTTACATATTTGATGTTTATACAAAAAGAGGGGAGCGTCTGTCAGTTTGACAAACGCCGTCTCAGGTGTCGCTCGTGTGCCCCAATCATGGAATGGAAATTATTCTCATCCCCACTCTACAGCTGAATCGAACCACTCATTACAGCCACAGTCTAGAAAACTTGTGAACACCATTTTAAAAGTTCTCAAATTTTCAAATTGTTGAGGAGAACATTGTTTATGCTGTGTCATGTTCGTGTTGGTGCTCCATGGCGCAGTTGTTTAACAAATCAGTAGGGATGACGAAACAAATCCTGCGATTCGTATTTTCGCTTTCGCATTGTTCGCCTTTAGGTTGTTTTTGTTGAATCTGCTGATTGACGACCCTGACAAGTTGGGATTGCTCTGTCGTTTAACTTGTTTTAGGCTTTTTATAACTCTGTCTGGCCAAAAGTTTGTTTTAATTGTAATGTATATTTAAGTGGTCGTGTTTAGAGCATTTTCGGAGTGTGGTTTTTGTGTTTATGTTACGTACTACAGAATAGCAAAGACAAATAGTACAAGACATACCACCTAAACACGACACAACAGAAGAACTAAACACCGAGTCTTTAAAGGGTTAAATAAAGCTTGTCATGTATTTGTAGCTAGAAAACCTTATGCTATAATTCTATACTTAATGTTATTATATTATATTCAAGAAAATTAAAATTTGGTTAAATTTAGTCAATGATTTTGATTTACCTAAGCTTATAATAAAATCACTTTCTTTTATCTCTTTAATTATACAAAAAAGATACATTGTAAAACGCATAAAACGTAAGCAACAAAAACTTTATACGAATATACGTAGAAAATGTTTTACTATGATGTAGATATCCATATTTAGTATGTACCTACTAGGAGCAAGCTTACATAATTATTATCTTCCATAATATCGCTTATGTCTCAGTTAAACTCAATTAAACTTACCAAATAAGTAGCGTCCATGAACTTTCCTGTTAACAAAATGCAGAGTCAGAGCAATGCCATACTATACTTGTAGTGGTGGACAAACTTTAAACTCTGCCAACTCCCCGGGAGTATCCGCTCAATAATAAATGAGACGACCTAACTTCACGCCTCCACCGACACTCTAGCTCTTGCTATGAAAAACTTTCAAATGATCCCATCTGGAAACCTAAGTTCCACTAAAACAAACTTTAAAATTACCGTAGTAGAGGCTAATTTTGATCGGTTGGTACTTAAAGGTACGTGTACACGTTTTCCTGAATTAGACATGTGTTAAAAGCTTAATGCATTTAATAGGTACCTAAGTAACATACTGCATACATAGTTTGTGAAACATTTTTACTTTGACAACGACACATTATTTTCGAAATCTTTTTGAGTATCTAAAGTTTCTATGCCAAAGTTTTTATTATTAACCATGGCACACCATGGCAAACAGCAGCGTTTTAGTAGAATTATTATTGGTGAACTCTCATTGCTCAGTACTTTAAAAACACGATATAATACACGAGTACACATAGTCTAGGCCATGCATTTTGCTGTAATAAGTATTTAAATTTATCTCTACAAATTACATTATCTGTACATCAGGCTTAATGCGTAATTTGTGGGAGATCTGGAGTCTTAAACTAAGCCTAGGCCTGTATTTTAGAACCATTACATTGCTCAGGATTTGTTTTTGAAATTCAGTTTGTCCACAGCTTGCTTAGCTCAAATACATTTAGTACCATAGAGCTGTAATTGGGTGTGAATATTATTTATTAGTCATACCAACAAAGTATTACGAAAAAATCTTGAAAAAAATAATATTTAAGCCTACCTCTCATACAAGTCAAATGGGGATATTTTTTTTCTCTCATGTGCCCCATAGTGTGGGGTATCGTTAGATAGGTCTTTAAAGAATATTATTAGTTTGCTAACATAATTTTTTTATTTGGGGATCCGTTTGCGAAATCTTAATTCCGAAAGAGGGTTGAGTGTTTTTTGGGAACTTTGAAGCGTCTGGCTGAAAAAACGCCTGGGAGCTCTGGGATCTTGGTCCATTATATGTGAATGTGGGTAGCCGCGCGAAGTATTTGATTTTTTTTATATCTCACGTGACTATGTTCTTTAATATCTAATAATATTATAGAGGTATCAATTTATAAAACTTTGTAGACTACATCCTAACGAAAATAATATCTCAGTTTAATATAAAATTAACGCGAACTCGAAAACTGTCTGCGATTATTACTTTGGTTGTGAATAATAAAGTATTTCAATATGTTTAATTCTAGAATAAATCAATATTCGAATTGCAATGTCTGTCCACGTTGTGAGAATTAAACGTAATATTTTAAGCTACAATGTATAATACATTACATATTCTATGACAATGGTGACAAACTAGCTAACGATCCGCCAGCTCAGAGCTCTAGACACCAGTAGGAACACAACACAATGATATTATTATAGCTACGGTCTTGTGCAGGGCGGAGATATTCCCAACCTCTCTTAAAATTAATACTGTACTTTTTTTCTTCTAAAAATTAATTTATACAGCATTCATAAAACTGCGGTCTTCCGAGCACTAACATAATAACGTTCAAAAAACAGCTCGAACAGACCGCGTGTCTGCGGCATGCCTGCTATATTCTCTTTTGATGTAACACCTGCCTCTATTCGTGTTGCCTTTCATAATTATTCATATTCCTCACGTGCTAATTAGAAGGGATAGTTGTAATTTCATAGTGTACCTTTTGAAGATTCGTTAAGGTTTGAATTACTGCGTGGTCCGACTATTTTGTAAAGTCTAGACAGGGTCGTACTTGAAAACTCATTCAGTTTCATCACGCAACATCCACTAGAAATAATAAAATAATATACACAGTATGTAGCTAGAATCATACTTATTTGATAAGCCATATCTTTTTATGTGTTTGGTTTAAAATTATTTTTGTTATCTCAATCGTGTAAAAAAGAACCTTGTTCACCAAATCCATATCAATATCACAAATGAATTTATCGTTTCAATTAAATTCTTTATCAGAGAAGCATTTCATAATTCTTAATTAATTAGTGTTTTATCAAAATGGGCTCAATTTTATGCAGCCGTAATAACTATGCAAGAATGAACTTTTACTGCTTAGTCACAATGTAAAAGAGGCTGTAGGAATCTCAGATATTATACACACTTTCCAATCACTGCTTCTTAACATTCTTGAACGTAATATCGACATAATATCTGCACACTGTGTCAATTGTTCCGTTAATCAGCAATCTACGTTCATTGTGTGTTAAGCCCTTATTACTCCAACAATAACATTCGGTTATTATTACAAGCTTACGGTACGTAATAGTGCTGATATACCAATTATTACCGTGTATTCATGAAAAAATTAATTAAGTTAAATTTAGACATAATACATTAATTTCATCCTTTGTGCCGTCTGCATCCTACGATCACCCGCAACCTTTCCCAGGTCGTCGGTCCATCTTGTTGAGTGTCCTCTTACCTTAGCTTTCACTGGAAAGCTACTATTTGTGGACTGCCACAAAGTCGCTCGTTGTGGCGGAGGATAGGTGAGGCCTTGGTAGGTCCAGCAGTGGATGTAATTGGGCTCATATGGTTTCATCCTAACGTAAAATATTTCTTGTGTCATGCCATTGTACACTTTCTATTTAATGTTAGAGTCTTATTTTACGTTCGTAATAGTCAATATATTATTTGATTTAATCACTGATTTGACTTTTATAAACTCAATGTAATTGAATCTTCGTAAATTTAGCGCAAGTAAATGTAGTACCTAAAACCTACACTATCACCAATTTGCAAGCAATATTCACAATAATATCAGAAGACAACATATGAATACAGAAGTAGCACAACATTTAACAATACGACAGCATAATAACCATATAACGGTGTTATGAGCTCACGACATAATAAGAGCATTAAACAACTGCACATAAACAATTACAGTTAATACGTGTTTGAAGTCAGACCGAGGCCTGGCTTATGTCGGATTACAACCTCCACTTAGAGCAGAGGGTAATGTTGGAGGCTTTAGTGACACTTTCACTGAAAATTGCAAAGGGTTGGACACAGATGTTGATGGTTGCATAGCTGTTGTGGTTATTAAGTATTCAGATACGTTTAATTACACGCACTCCCGTTGTTGTTAAGATATAAATAGTTTTAGTAAAGTACTGTTAACAATAACTAATAAAGATAATCTGCCTTGAATTAGGCTTTTGATATTGCTTGTTCGAGACGTTGATTGTAAGTTGTTAGTTCAGAACTTGGAATGTAGGAGAAATGTCTAAATTTAAAGTAATCAGTTTAAAAAGTTAGCCAATCACGGTACCGTTGTCAAATGTTTGAAAAAAGACATTTTTAAATATTGCATCTTCCAAAATATTTAGGCATTGGTAAAATTTAAAATATGTCTTGTACTTCTTCTTCACTAATGTTTTAACTGATCTCAGGTGATATACATTTGAGATTAGCATAACTTTTCAGCCTCAGCCTCCTTTATTTCTTCTCTCTTTGTATATTTGTTTTTTTTGTTCACTATTAATTTAGTAACAAACACTGAACTCTCTACTTACTAATGTTTATTTATAACAGACAGCCTGTATAAGGGTTGGACCACATCTAGCCGTATGGAATCTTAATTTACTAGAGCGAGATAGAGAGTGAGAGCTGAACACATCATCGGTTCCACCGTGTGCGGCTGCACTCCCGCTCTCCTTGTGAATGACGGTTCTACATGACAGAAAAGGATAGAAACATAGAAATTGCGATTCAGTACGACTAGATGTAGTGCAACCCTAACATAATATGATGTAAAGAGTCACACTACCGTCGCCTCGCCGTGCGTCTGTCCCCGAGCTTAGGGAAGATTATTAGGGTCCGCTTTATAGAAGACCGATTGCCTTGTTAAGTGTACACCTTTACTCCGATGCTAAACAATGTAATTTTAGTTAATGATAGTGTGATGTCACTGCTATGGGAAAAGGGTTAGTTTCAAATAGAATGCTTGATGTTATATGTTACTCATTCTGAGGTTTAATTTAAAAGGCTTTTCTCATAGTTTGTGAAGTATAATAAAACAACAGTATTGTTGTTAATTTGTCATCGTTTGCTGAATCGTTGTTATAGGTTTCTTTATAATACTTGTATTTTTGTATTATTTTGTCAACTATCGTAGTGTTATAGTTTTCATTAGGCATATTTATGATACATAATAATATGTATAAAATATTTATGATAATATATACAATCCTTTCAAACTTTAACTGCAATGGAATTCAAAGGCAACAAATATTCTTTTAACATTATGAAACTGAGAGGACTTATAAACGTTTTTAATTTATATATTCTGAAAACTTTTTAAGGGATGACAAAACAGCGAGTTCCAAAGAATAAATTAAAAGAAACTAAACAATGAACCGACGAAATGTTCAGAACTAAAGTCCAACTTGTACTTAGTTAACATGAACCTAAATTTGACTTGAGTTATTATCTTTGAGTTGTGGACAAAACTCTTCTTGTAACTGCTTGTTCTTATTATTTTTGTTTTAACTAGCTCTGTCTACGTTATTTAAATTATTTTTTTAAAAGTACCTCTATTAGAATTGGTTTTAAAGCCTTATACGTACGTATTATTATCAAGGTCAACAATCAAAAGAGTTCATAATTCTCAAATGTCAATAATATCATTATCTTATCAGCATCACTCTGGTTTTACCAAGTTGTAATATTTTTTTGTTTGCTGTTTTATTTTCGTTCATGATAAAACATTTTCGATTCAATTCGATTCCTTTATAGAACCAGTGGCCAGTGAACGCTTCATAATTAATTTATAAAATATTGAAATTATGTTATTATTCTTTAGCAACTTCTCTTCTTCTCTTCTTTACTCCTTTCACCTCCATTACCGTTAGTCAAAACTAATCATAGTATCATCGTTGCTTGCTCCTATACGATGTATCTACAAGTTCTGTGGTATATAAAACTTTAAGCTACCTTAATAATATATTTAAGGTAACTACATAGGTCATACTTACATAGATGAATATAAAGCAGGTAGGTACGTAAAGTAGGAATAATTCTATGTTCCACAATGAGATGATATTCTCTCGTACATGAACCACAAGTGATGGAAATAAAGCGTTCTCACATTGATTTAAATCAGAAATAGTAATAGAAATCGTTACGAGATGACGACGTGCTCTGGTCCCGATTGTAACACTGTTAGCGAAGAACTTTAGCAGCCTAAAGCCGTATAACGCCTTCAGACTGCGCTGACATAACTTACTTATACGTCTCAGTGGCTTATATTATATTCCTTCAACGTTCAACTTGTTTTGTAAATTAACGTATACCATGACGATGGCAAACAGGTATATGGTCTACCTGGTGATAAGCGGATAGGACCATAGCATATAGACGCCTGCAACATCAGAGACATCACAAGCACGTTGTCAACTCTTCAAACCACTTCCTTCCCTCCCATAGAATAACGACGTTAAGTAACAGTAAATATATGCTGTTGCCTGTGGAGCGCCTGCGCGGCGGTAAGATTCCTCCTCTCAATCACCATCGTTTTCCTTTTCGGCAGACTTGGTTGTATTCTTCGCATTGTTTAGCCAATGCTAAGAGAACACAGTCATGTCTATGAAAGGCGATTACCACATAAGGGAATTAAAAAAACAAAGTTCTATAACTAGATCGACTAACATGTCTTGTATTCTTTGCAAATTTGCCAACTTCGTGTTATGTTTAGATGTTTGTCCAGTAACTTTTATTAGTTTTGTATATGGTTACTATACACACTGATAAAAAATGTTATTTTAAAAATCAGTATTCACTTATAACTTGTACCGCAACAGGTACCCGTCGCGGTTTAATGCCTATTCTTGAAGATGACAATATAATTTACATAAGCCAGGGCTTCGCAGACGAGAGCACTTGAAACACGTCACTTCACTAGTACCACGTACCCAATTATACTTCCAATGATTTTACGTTATTATGATGAATTCGCATGAAATTCATCTAGGATACTGTTGGAAATGTTACTTAATTATTCAGTGTAACTATTTTATTTCAAAATTAAGTCTCGTGAATTAGTTTTTATACATATTATAACATGGCAAGTTTATCTCATAACTACTTCTTTCCAGCTATTTAGACTTCATGTTCAAAGCTAGGTACTTGGATTTCAGTTCATAAATTGGCCGAAATTGCATTTCTATGTTGCTTCTCAGTCGCTCAGGAATGTCTTTTGCTGGTACAGAGAATTACGTATTGTGTTCTTAAGCAATGAATTTGGAATGAAATGACAATCGACGAGAAAATAACACCGGGTGGCTAAATGTTGGACTTTTATTGATTGGTGGACATCATGAACAATAGAAAAAAAAAGGAATAAAAAGAATAGATGAAATCAAAAAAAAAAATAGAGTAGCTCGAAATAATAGACTTTCATTGATAAAAAATGGTTTTTATCGTCAGTTGGCCATCGACCAAAGATCGACGCAATTCTACCTTATGTCGAAAAATCTTAAAATAATTTAAATTATCTTCTTTGAAACTTTCTGTTTATAGGTATATTCTCTATTTTATTTATCCGTCTGTTTAACCTTATTACTTAATAATAATAATATAATAATAATATTCTACAACATTCACACAGCGCCATCTAGTCCCACATTAAGCAATTATATTAGCTTGTGTTATGGGTACTAAACAACTGATATACTACTTATATACATTTTTTTTTGTAAATACATACATATTATAGATAAATTACACCCAGACACAGAACAAACCTTCATGCTCATCACACAAAGATTTGTTCCGGGTGGGGATCGAACCCACGACCTCCGGTTTAGCAGTCAGGGTCACTAACCACCAGACCAACAGGCCAGTCGCTATTACTTACATGACTAATTAAGATTCACAAGACGCTGAGATAAATATCGATCTAAACAACAACACAAAATCTACCCACCGATACATCCTGACTTACTCCAAAGAAAATTAAGGCGACCAGATCTTGACAAATTGGTGCTACTTAAACACCCAGGAGCAATTTCCGATCGGTACCAGCACCGCTCGAGACGATAGCTATTTCTCATCAGAGAACTGATTACGAGGATCCGTGAACACCTGGGCTGAGACCGGACGGAAAAATATGGATTTGCTAATGAAACGCTTAGTTGGTTTGCATCTGTCGCCTTTATGATTGATATGGAATAAATTCACGAAGTGACAGACCGTAATGAGTTTTGTAAGTTGCAAAAAATAAATTAATTTTCTTGGAAAACAAACATTTGTATACTTGGTGATACGGATGCCGAATATAAAAATATTTGTATTATATTCATTGACTTTTAAAAATCGAGACGCACTCACAGTGATCAAAAAACGGCGCCCAAAATAGAGTTAAAAGAAGTCTAATTGGAACATTTTATTACTTTGTAATGTTTTTTAAAAGCAATTCTAATGTGTAAGACTGATTTTACAAAAACTATTTTCTAAAAAATGTAATTATGTTTTGACTGAATGTTAACGGCGACAGTTTTCAGCGTGACTTTGGTACGTGATTGTGAGTCACCCTGCTGGGGAAATATCTCCGTCCTACAGAAGACGGCAGCCATAATAATTTTGTATAATTCTGTCAGTACACCATTACTGTTCAGAGCTCTTTGTGGAGCAATAGGGTTTTAAAGGGTCGTAACGTGCTCGTGATGCCTCTGGTGTTGCAGGCGTAAGCTACGGTAACCGCTTACCATCAGGCGGACCGTACGCTTGTTTGTCACCGTCGGGTCGTGGTATAAAAAAAATACCAATCGAATCGAGAGCCTCCTCCTTTTTGAATTCGATTAATAAATGACATGTAATTTGTATAAATCTAAAAGTTGGAAAATATATGCATCAAATTTCAAAAGTTTAAATGCCATGCATAAAACTGAATTATATATATACCATTTAAGTTTTAACAGTGCCAAATCTAATCACCTTAAGTTTAATCGAGTCAAGCAACAGAAATAAACATCGATGTAGTTATTTAACTCCTTTACAAAACTGAAAGTACTAAATTTTTTCAGCTCCTAGCAATTAAGCTAAATTAAATCATACTAAATAAGACTATTATTATTATTCACTACTATTATTATTTAATAGAAAGTTACTATTCCTAAATCCAAGCAGATCGAACACAACTACCGAAAAATATATAATCACAAACAAGTTACCATCTGTATTCATTATCAAAGTATTATTGTCTATACAGTTGGTGATTACGACCGCCGTCTGCCCGAGCCGGGCTTACAATTTTGTACCTCTAAACAACGGGCTATTGCCAACCCTAATTTAAATTATTGGTCTATATTTTAGCTTCAATTTGAAACTTGACTTGATTTCAACCGGTAAATAACGAGGAAGATTTTAGTTAGGCATTACTGAATTAGAATGTCATCTTTGAAATTGAAATTGAGATATATTTTGATAGTAGATAGATTCAGTCGTGAAATCTTAATTTCCTAATAACAGAGGCTAATTTAAAAAGTTTTTACTTTAGAAGACTACAACTTAAAATTAAAATTAATTCAGTTGGATCAAAGATTTAAATCTCACAATATTTCACATGAAAAGAAAAATATGACGTACAAATGCTTAGTAGTTTCACTTTAACCCTGCACCTATATATATATACCTACAAAAAAACGTTCAACAAAAAAAGTTGACTGTGAAAATAATAAACATTTCAGTCCATTACAATTTCAATCTTCAATAGCTCCGAAATGAGTGGCTCTTTCATGTACATCTTTTAAATTTCCCGTACAAAACAAGTGAAAAGATGTGGTAGATTGAGCGAGCCAATGATAAGGGGTTATTGTTTGTTGGTTATCGCTCGTGGCTCACGCTTCCGCGGCCGCCCGCTCGCCTCGCCTTGCCTCGCTCCAAATGCTTTTTGTTATTCATTTCGATTTTTAAGTGGACGTGCGACTTTTAGTTACTTTCATGTTGTTAAGTAGTCAGTTAACTTATATTATATTTGTGAATGTTATGCCAACAGGCTTGCTCGCTATTACGTAGGAACAATCAAATCTAGTGATATGTGTGTGTGTGATAAATCAAGCAATGACGCTATGTACTATGACGCATATAAATTGTTATATTTTATTCCTATAACACTAATATGGCATTTTTATTACACTAGGGAGCTAGTGACCTAACGTTTGATAGATAATCTGAAAACCAGCAAAGAGGTCGTTACTATATAAACAAATATTGGTTAACTAAGTTGCTGAATAAACAGCATTAAATTAGGATTATAGTTACAGTGAAGTTTGAATTGTGCTGCTATCTTAAAGTTCCTGTAATCTTTACACATAAAAGAAGTACCTAATATTACGAAATGTCAATATAATAGAGGGAAAATTTGTTACTTTAGTAAGGGTGCTCATAAATTATATTGTATTATGAATATCACATATCTCCATAATATAAAAAGAAGCACGTCTGTCAGCCCCTTTTTCAAAATCGAGAAATTGTCTTGCAATCTTTTTCAAGTCAATATGGCCAAACGATTTTTAACTTTAACATTGAACCACAAAGCTTACATTCGATCAACAGTATAGCGTGTTGAAATGGACATTTTACATGGAAAATAAAAACGTCTGCGTGTTTTATCTAAAGCGCAATGAATGGCAAATGCAGCTACGGATTATTTTACATGCAAGATACCTCTAGTAGTACGAGACTCGCTATTATTTCCATTCGATTTGGGAAAAACCGGTCCGGATTCTTAATAATCGAGTACATTTTCACATATACATCGGATTCTCATACCGAGATATTCTCGCGTAATCACGGAGGGCAATATTTATGATTCCATTCCGCTTTATTGACACAGGAGCATCTGCTTTGGTCATATAGTACTCGTATAAGTAAAATTATTATAATTTAGACGTTATTTTCACACAGAATACAAATGTTTGTTATATAAAGAGCATTTATATTTATTTAGTCACATCGAGACCTATACAATTTTATGTTCTAATTAAAGTGTTATTATTAATAACATAATTAAATTATACTTTCCAACCTAATCATTCACAATTATGGACGTGATAGTTAAATTTCTTTTTGACTGACCTGTTGGTCTAGTGGTTAGTGACCCTGACTGCTACGCCGGAGGTCGTGGGTTCGATCCCCACCCAGGACAAAACTTTGTGTGATGAGCATAAAGGTTTGTTCTGTGTCTGGGTGTAATTTATCTATAATATGTATGTATTTACAAAAAAAAAAAAAAGTATTTAAGTAGTATATCAGTTGTTTAGTACCCATAACACAAGCAAATATAATTGCTTAATTTGGGACTAGATGGCGCTGTGTAAATGTGGTAGAATATTATTATTATTATTATTTCACTGAGGTGATTGACATTTCTGATACTGATGTATTTGTAACTTCATTCTAATCGTCAGATAAATTGAGTAACTTTCAAAAAGTATTAAATACATAGTATCCATTAATGTATATGCACATTCTACATTTCTCTAACTATGGTTTTTTACACTAAATAAATAAATTTCAATGTCCTAAAATTCTAAAATAATTAGTAACTCATTAACAATAAGCAAAGTTTAAACTTTAGATTTGAAACAAAGTTCAGAATACTTGACCGGTCTACCTCAAAAGCAACTGTTAGCACCAGGGAACTAATTAAAAAAGTTATAACAAATAAAATTTTAATAAGAGCCCCAAAAATATAAATATTAAACCACAACATTATGAATAGAAAGTCCAAAGTTGCGATAAATAACGCCTTTACTCGTCCCGGGGTTATCTTTTTAAGCGCACTGCCGTTGTTAAGGAGCGTCGTAAATTTAATTTTATTGCTTAAATACTTATAAAATTTTGCAATTGTACCTACTGGGTTGTAATGAAAACATCGAGATAGGAGGGTAACGTCTTGTTAAAATTCGAGCTGTGCTTTGGGACCTATTTTTTTGGTGCCAAAATTAAATAGAAGCTCTAGTAATTGAAATATAATTGTGATATGCAATTACCTTATCAGTCTAGCGGATATTACAGTAATAGCTAAAGAGCCACTTTATCCTAACCTCATCTTTAATTATATTTCACATCTCTATTTAGATTTCACTGTGTCACCAATGGATGAAGGAAAACTACATCAATTTAAAATGTTAGAGAATAATTTAGATTTCACAAACGTAATAGTAAAGACTAATTTCTTTATTTGGCATATTGTAGCAGTCTTTAAATTGTCAATCATAATTTTTGCTAATTATTTTTCAGGAGATGTAAAACATACCAATGTTCATAATACTTATGTGTATTAGATAGATGATATTACTTTAACTTTTGCAGACTATCTCATACATGTACAGGGTTCTCAACTATCAATTGTAAATAATTTATATGTCATAGCAAAAGTTTAATCAACAACGACAGTTGACAAAGATAAACAATCAGATTTGATAACATTAGTATTCTTGCAATACAAGAAAGTTAGGCAGACTTAACTATCATTGAAGTACATTAAATAGAGATACGAGAGATACAATAGTGGCGCAGACGCAGTACCCTCGTATAATATTCATAACAGACATTGTAGTTGGGAACTCCCAACTGACTATTTGGTGCGGTGTAATGGAAAGGCTTTTAGCGAACAATCACAGTATCGGTTGTTGTGATATCATTTTCAACGTGTTAATGTTCTACGTTTGAAACCACAGTTACCAAAATAGGTATATGATTGTACCTTATTAATGACGACAATTCTGTGTATACAATAGTGATTTTGTGTATATATTTGAAAATTAATTCTGTATGCATGTGAATTGGATTCGATATTAGTGTTATTGCTCCAATAATTTGTAAAAATGTATTGAGATAGTCTGTCTTTTATGTGTTTATTCAATATCATGATGTTATGATGATTATATTAATATTGTCGAACTCTAATCAGTTTGATGATGATTTATATCATTACGTCTGGGTAATTTGTACAATACAAGTTAGATACCATGCTGGTAAAAAAGTATGTATAGCTTGTTATTGTATCCGAACAGATCCGTAAGTGGCATCAAGCCGATAAGCTCAATTGGAAGCTCTTGGTGTCGGGCTCAGAACCGTGGAGGTGCTCCGACTAATATAATCAGATTGGATTGAATGGCTTTAGTTTTGAAAATTGTAACTAGTAATAAATAAATCATTATGGCTGTTATTCGTCTTCTTCGCTTCTTACTTACACCATTCCTATTTTTACACCCGTGTGTACAATAAATCATATTTTATAAAAATTTTAACTCAAGTTTTGGCACAATTTGAACATGGAGGCTGTGAATATTCTGCGGGTGTTCTCAGTAGAATAAGAATTGCTATTGTTTTACACATATGTGTTCAAGATTGTGTTCCTAAGTTACTGCGCTACTAGAGAGAAGATATGAATGGAAATTGAAACAATGAGCAGTTATAGGACTGCAAAGAATATAATATTTTCGTTTGCCTACTCTTAAGAACTATGAACAGATTTTATATAGAATATCTTTTGAGCTCTAGCGATGATACAAATTGGTATAACGTCAATATCGAAAGAAATTATACGTCTAGGTAAATAACAAGCTATATGTATGTTAAATACTTTATTTTAAAAATAAAATTATAAGAAATGAAAAACTTGGACTTAATAATTGTACTTTGTTCAATTAAACTTTATATTACGTCATGCATATAAGAAAAACTTAAACCCTTCTATGTCTGCGTCCACCACCGCCGAACTACAGCACTAACTTACATTTTTACTAAAAAATTCTACGATATTTATTGTAAAGATTTTTCCAAAATTGGAAAGTGTCCGGTTTGGGCATCTGTCCCATTTTTAATTCATCACCTATATGCAAAAATTTTAGCTCCTGTTTATTATTGGGTAACCATCTTACTGGTAGACTCTTCGGCGTTGGGTCCCTAAAATTTTTAAAAATTTAGAAAGTTAGAAACTTAATGAAAATAAATATATAGATACATATATTATATGAACGCTCTAAACAGAGTCTTTTTGCTGCAACAGAAATAATGTTACTGCTTAGATATAGTCAAATTTGTTGCTATCTATACATTGATATACAAAAATTTGAATCTATGTTTAGAAATTTACTGAGATGGAGTACATTTTTATATATGATTATATTTTGCTTTTTAAAATTTCCAATATAATTATATATATATATATATAACCTAATTATATTTCTTTTACTTACCCATATATACCAAAGTTAGTTATCATTGTTGTCATCCAATTGATCATTCGTTGATCGGCTTCGCTAATTTTATACGGCCATATGATTGATTTGAACATATACAGAATATCATCTCCGTGACACGCACCAGGCTCGTCGATGAACCCAGATCTATGTTTGACCATATTGCGGCCACCCGAGTACGTAAAATAATAAATATATATCGGCGCCTTGATATTTTTTGCCATAATTTCTGCTTCTAATAACATGGGCATTTCAAAGTGAAAGTCAGTGTAAAAGTTAGAAAAGTTCATTAATGTCTCTTTACTGATATCTTTGTTTCCAAAATAAAACTGTTTCAATTCTTTCGCCACTTTAGCTTCTTCTTCTTTAGATTTAAATTCAAATTCATTGCCAAATAGATTACGATTACTATTGTATTTTAATGTTTCATCTGTTTCTTCTGATACAAAGAACAATCCTTCTTTGTCCGTGGATCCATACATTAGAGAAATGTTTTTAGGATTTTTAGATATCAAATTAAATGGAGTATCCCTGAAAAACGCTTCTTGTCCAAATTCCTTTTCTACACATGGTAAGTGCAACAAATGCATATTTAGTTGGCTTCCTATAGGTATATTGGCTATAGAAGACACCAATTCCTTATAAGATAAGTTATAATACAAATCATAAAGTTCTTTCGGGTCTTTAATATCGTGACCAAGTAATTTAGCCATTTCACTCGCTATAGCTATTGGATCTTTGTTCAAAGCCCAATTTGCTAACGATGATCCACTATGTATAATAGCTCTATTGAACAAACCGTCCGTTATTTCACTCGCTACAAGTAGCGCAACGGACGTTCCTCCTGCGCTATGCCCAAATATAGTGATATTATCAGGATCACCACCAAACGCTGAAATATTTTTCTTAACCCATCTCAAAGCTGCAACTTGGTCTTTTAATCCAGCATTTCCTGGAGCTTCTTCTAGGCCTAAGCATAGAAAGCCAAGAGCTCCTAATCTATAATTAAATGTGACTAATATTACATTTTTCTGCATGAAAAAATCAGGACCATATACTAATTTTCCGCCACTTCCAATAATAAACGCCCCACCGTGAATGTATACCATGACAGAAAGTGGTTTTTGAGCCTTGGTTGGAACATAAACGTTGATTTTTAGACAATCTTCTGAGCCCACGGCTCCAACAGGTGTCGGTTGTGGGCATAGATGTATTTCTTCTGTAGCTTTGAAGACACCGTCCCAATGTGGCGGCGGTTGTGGAGCCTGCAAAGCAATTTATGTTTATAAGTAAGTACCGATGTTAAATTATAAAATATTTTAAATAATACGAACGACAATCAGGTTTTAAACAAAGTAAAAATATTTAATTAATAATTAAAATTTGTAAACGGTCCCTAAGTATAAGAAATTTAATACACATTTTAGCATGTTGTACTTATATTAAGCAGTCATATAACTTACTTGGCTTTTTATGTTATTGTAGTTCCTTTAATACGAATATTATTATGACTCAACACTAAACAATTAAAGTGATGCGGTTTTCAACTATGGAGTTTAATAGTGTACCTGTGTAAGTCATGTTTTGTATATTTTACCAAGTGATGATCTAATTATGTTATTGCATAACTATTTATTTTCATCAAAGTCGTATCTCACGATTGTTAAAAGTAAATATTTTTAGGCCAGATAAGACTAGTGACTGCTTTACAATATTCTTATCTGAAAGATTAAATTACGTTTTCTTGGTACATTATATTACCTATCAGTCGTACATTTTAACATTTAAATATTATTGGCTTCTATAGAATAGATTCAAGACCTACAATATGAGCATGACAATGTACCTATAAGTCTCAACTGCTATTTAAAACTTATACAGCCTGTTAGTGACAAGTGAGTTTTTTTCATAGTAAGTAAAATTTAGTTAAATTTAAGAAGTCTTAATATCTTCGAATTTTATAATAAGTAGGTACTTGCTTTAACCGTTAGATGTAAGAGATAACCACCAGTAGGTTGACGTTTTTAATAGAATAATAATAGAAAATAATAAATTAAAATTTTTACAAAAAGATACTATTGTGTATGTATGTGTTTGTGCAGAGAGACAGGTTGCTCTTCAATGATGTTTATAATATATTGATGTGTATGAAATTTATATTTGATAAAAAATATGCAATTTGTACAGCAGCGTGGTTATTGATGATAAAGTACGAGTGCCGCTTTGCTGCGTCCGTCTTCCCTCTGCCCCAACCGTCCCTATCCTCTTGCAGGCCCCACCAACACCCGGTCGTTGTGAGGTAGATACAAAATAAATAATAATATTTTATGCGCGAACAGATGCAAATAAAAGTTTTAGGTATTAAAATCATTTAATTTATCATTTTTGCGGTATTTAGTATAAATATCCTTCCACAATTGATATACGCTTGAATTTGGTATGTGACCCATGTTTAGGTCGTCATTAATGTAAAGAAGTTTTATTTTTTTCTTAGTACTAGGCTTCCACCTGACTGGTAGGTCACTTGTGGATGGAGTAGGATCCCTGCAACAAGAAAATGTAACCTAGTTATTGGTTGGTTTGATGATTTACATTAATATATTAATGATGTTAAAAATGAACATTAAAAAAAAACTTTGAGGACGTGATGTATCCTTATTAATATAAAGCACGCAGTGTACCTATAATTTACTAGTTGATTAACAATTTTAAATTCAGAAAAAGCAGAAAAGTAAGTGTGAAAGCCTCTTGTCATCTTTTCATCTTACCCATATTTTGCAAAATTTGCAAACATTGTTGTTATTCGGTTTACCATTATTTGATCTCTTGCATTTATAGGAAAAGGCCAGGCCAGGCCTTTGAAGATATACATAAGATCATCCCCATGACAAGCACCGTCTTCACTTCCATAACCATAAACAAATTTTAAAAAGTTTCTACCACCAGAATAATCAAAGAAATAGTTGTAAACAGAGACTTCCATGTTCTTGAGAATAGTTTCAGTTTCCAATAAATTAGGTACTTCAAAATACATGTGAGTGTATAGTCTTTCTATAGCATCTTGAACTTTAAAACTGATAGAATGGTCTCCAAAATAAAGTTTCTTAATTTTCTTTGAGTTTGATTCTGCCTCTTCTGCTGATGGAAATTCTAAATCAGTTCCAAAAATATACTTTGAATCTCTTTCTGCTAAAGATTGCTCAGTATCATGTGCTAATAACATCAATCCTTCTTTGCTAGTCGTGCCATATATTATAGATACATTTTTTGAGAACTTTGAAAGTAAATTGTAAGGCAAATCAGTCAGAATGGCTTCTTCTCCCTCTATATATTTTTCTATGCAAGGATAATTTAGCAGTTGTTGAAAATCAAAATATTTCCCAATCGGTTTAAGAGGCGTTGCTGAAATTAATTCTTTATATTGAATCTTGTTAAATATTATATACAAATCTTGAGGATCAGTGGCATTATAGCCTAATTCTTTAGCAATTAACCTTGCAGTAAGCAACGGTTGTCTATTTATAGCCCAGCTTGCAGTAGAAACACCGCTTTGGACAATTGCCTTATTGAATAAACCTTCTGATGCTTGACTGGCTAATAGTATGGAAACTGAAACGGCACCAGCACTTAATCCAAAAATAGTTACATTATCTGGATCACCACCAAACGCTGCAACGTTTTTCTTTACCCATCTTAAAGCTGCTATTTGATCTTTTAAACCAGCATTTCCAGGAGCTTCTTCGATACCTAAACAAAGAAATCCTAATGCTCCTAGTCTATAATTAAATGTAATAAGAATAACTTCTTGCTTCATGAGAAAATCTGGCCCATATAAACTTTTTCCCCCATTTCCAATAACAAAAGTTCCACCATGAATAAAAACCATAACTGGCAATGGCTTTTTCACCATAGCTGGAACGTAGACGTTTATTTTCAAACAATCTTCGGTTCCAAAAACTCCTACTAATGTTGGCTGTGGACATTGATATATTTCATCAACTGCTCTATACACTCCCTCCCACGTAAGGGGAGCTAATGGTGCCTAAAATGTAAAAACTCAAAATGAATTCGTCAGGTTTTATCACAAAAATTTAAAGATCATTTAATCTGATTAGTGTTACAGCTACCGCTAATGTTGACCTTCGATATAATTAAAGTAAAGTTAAAGACCGGCCGGCTGTTGCTTGTTAATACGAAATACGTTACTGATCGGAATTGAAATATTTTGAGACTAATTCACAATATTATATACAATTATCAAGAATAGGAAAGCTTACCTTGAACCTTGTATTACTATTTGTAGTAGCGTAGGGAATACCCAAGTACTCGTAGAAAGTTCCATCTGGACTTATTTTACCGCTCAGAATACCTTGTTCAATTTTCACTTCAGGTGCGGGTTGATCCACCAACCTCATTGCAATAAACGTGAACAGAGCTATTTTTCTAACACAGTTCATTATCACACTTTAGATTTCATAATATTATTTCATTTTATCACATAACTGTAATGTTTGAATACTTGTGCTTAATTCACTAAAGGGCTGTATGTTAGTGAGTGTTTATTACTATTAACGGCAAATTTATTATACTATAAATGTACAAACCTTAAAGAAAACTAATTAAGTTATCAACTTATTTATAAATGTTTTGCTTTTACTTAAATGAGGTTGTTTCTTCACGCAACGAGTATTACAGACACGATATGAAGCCCTACTAATTACTTCTACTTTAATAAATAGGACATTATCTATTTGTCTACCAAAAGGTCGTTAGTTCGTATGGTTTATGATCAATTAAAAATAACGCAACCGTTATTGATTATAATAATTGGAATGTTCCTATTTATATTATAGATAATACCACACAGTAAGAAAATGTATAATCTTATAATTCATAGTCACCACACATAAAACATTAAACAATAAAAATTTTATTATTACGAGTAAACTCGTTTACGTTATAAATAAGAACTAACTAGGTAATTTTGTAGCTATAAATAATTATAGTAAATCAAATAGATTGTGATAAAATAACTGCAGTTTTCAAAAAAAAACATCAGCTATATACCTAAATTGAAAACGTCGTTTGGTCGTATTAATTGATGGCTGCAATTTATGAAACAAAAACAATATGGCACCTCCTTTTCTGATGTTGGTTAAAATTTTTAATGAAATTTAATTTTATACACATAGTTCGAATTGTTGTGGCTCCCTCCCCTACTTAAAATAGACACCTAATAAATTTTGTAGCAAAATGGATTCAGTGGATTTTTTATTTTAAATAATCATACTCACTTAATATAAAAGGAAGACACAGAAAAAAAAATACAAAATTAATGTTTGAAGTCGTTTAATTTATTCTTTTTACGATATTTTTCATATATGTCTTTCCACAGCTGGTATGCCTCCGGGTTAGGTATAGGACCCATTTTTAATTCCTTGTCTATGTATAAGAATTTTGGAGATTCTTTTATACTGGGCTCCCATATTATTGGGAAGTCATTGGCAGGCGTAGGGTTCCTGTAAATTTAAAATAAATTAAATAAGGACTGTTTGATGTTAACATGGTTATAAGTAACACATACTACAGAAATCAAAATTGGGCTCTAAAACGTGAGAAGAGTGTGAGAAATTGATGATGAACACTAACAATTATGTGAAAAAAATATTATTTTTCACATGATTGTTCTTCTTCCGTGGAACTCTACAGTCTCTCTGCCTTAGATAAGGCCATACCGTAGTGTTAATCGCTTCTATTTTATTCTAATTTCATAAATTTCATAAAATACGTATACATACACATAATAAGTACTATCACGATAAATCAATAGCCCTTTTAAGCCACATCCATAACATCTGTAAGTAAGTTTGAAGGTTTGTTCTTTGTAATACAATCCAAAATTAACACTTACCCTAATTTCGCAAAATTGGTCCATAATTTAGTAATCCATTCTATGAGTTTCCGATCTTCTTCAGATATAGGTACCGGTAATAATCGACCATCAAACAAATAAAATAGCTCGTCGCTATGAACAGCACCTTCACCAGTTTTATATCCAAACAGGCTAAGAATATATGAGAGAACATTTCTTCCACCATTGTAATTAAAATAATAATTATAGACATTAGCTTTGTTACTAATTAAAGTTTGTGATTCTAAAACAGAAGGAACTTCAAAATACAACTCTGTATTGAGATCAGATATAATACTGTTAACTTCAAAGCTTATATTTTTATCCCCAAAGTAGTGTGTTCTTGCAATTCTGGATACTTCCGCTGCTTCTTCTTCTGATGAAAATTCTAAATCTGATGCAACTATATATCTGGCATCTCTTTCAGCCAACGCTTGTGCTGTATCAGCAGGTAACAAGAAGTCACCTTCGTCACTCGTCGTTCCATATATCGCGGGTATATTATTTACTTTATTCTTAAATATATTAAATGGAAAGTCAGTTATCACAGGTTCTTCACCTTCAATATGTTGTTCAACACACGGGTAGTTTAACATTTGAGTGTCGAAATACATACCAAGTGGCTTTTTAGGCTTAGTTTTGACAAGTGTTTTATAAGGAACCTTGGATAAAATTTCATAGATTTCTTTAGGATCTTCAGTATCGTACCCGAGGTCTTTGACTATGAGACTGGCAACCCAAACAGGTTGTCTATTGATACTCCAACTAGCTGTTGATGCACCACTTTGCACAATAATTTTATGAAATAATCCTTCAGCAGCTTTACTTGCTAAAAGTAAGGATGTTGACGTTGCACCAGCACTTTGTCCAAAAACCGTAACATTGTCTGGGTCCCCACCAAATGCCTTAATATTCTTTTTTATCCACCTTAAAGCAGCAACCTGATCCTTTATAGCAGCATTTCCTGGAGCTTCTTTAGTGCCCAAACATAGAAAACCTAATGTACCAAGTCTATAATTAAATGTGACTACTACTACATCTTGTTTGACTAGAAAATCTGGCGCATATATCATTTTTCCTCCACTTCCTATGGCAAAGCCTCCACCATGAATATAAACCATAACTGGAAGTAGTTTTTTAGCCAGCACTGGGACAAAGACATTGATTTTTAAACAATCTTCACTTCCAACAATGCCGATAATTGGCATAGTTTGAGGACATTGATATATTTCCTCAACCGCCTTATATACGCCATCCCAAGACGGCGGTGGTAGAGGTGCCTACAAAATAAAGAAACAATTTTCTATTTTCAACAATATTTGTAACTAATTATATATAATAATCTAAGTTTGCCCAGATACTTATTAATTTATTAACAAGGGCTCATGCGTATGTGTAGCTGTTTAGAATAAAAACTAAATAAAATTTAATTATTTTTCATTCATCTTTTTACTAAACATTTCTAATACTTTGAGACCGAATTAAAACTGACGTTCAAAACAAAACAACATAAACATACTAGTAATAATTAAACTTACCTTGAACCTCGTACTGCTGTTAGTGGTAGCGTACGGAATTCCAATGTATTCAAAAAACGACCCATCGGGGCTAATTTTACCGCTCAAAGTCCCTTGCTCTATTTGCACTTCGGGCGCCGGCTGATCCACTAAATTCATAGCAAACAGCGTAAATAAAACTATTCTTTTCCCGTATTTCATGTTGAAATTCACACTGAACCTTATTTTTACACTCACAAAGTCGATAATTTCTTGTAGAATACGATGTAAATCTCTTCGAGAGGTTATGTTTTGTATTTTCTGTTTTAACTGTGTTGTTACTGATGATCACTTTGTTTGGTATAACTTTTAACTATAAGGTAACATTTTGTTTCTCTTTTTGATTCAGAAAACTATTCTAGAATGGTTTTATTGTAGCGTTATTATAGTGAGTGTTTACACCGTTTGACAGACCGGCGCGGCAGTGACCTTGTGAGGTAACACGCTCGTTGCGCAAGCGCGGAGTGGTTTAACTGGATATTTAATAGCGTCACGCGACAGAATGAGATAGTAGATAAATTCGTGTCATATCTGAATGGAACGCTACTTATATTGATATCGGAACAGGTACATCATTAATTCCCTAATTAATACGAAAAAAATATCGCATCTACACAGTTGGTTGTCATTATGGAAATATTTGTTTGACTTAATCTAAAAGAATTTAATTAGTAGTCTTTTATTAAAAAAATGGAACCTCTGCGTCTATTTGTATCTGCCACATTTATATTTGCTTAAAATGCATTATAACTCCTTATTTAATAAGTGGACGTCCTACGGCTGATATGATGATAATGATGATGATTTATATTATTTACGATTGTTAAAACTAAATATTTTGTATCAGATAACACAAAAGTGACTATTACTTAATACATTTTCTTATCTGAAAGATAAAATGACCTTCGATTGTACCAATACTCACTTAAAATTTTTTACTTAAAAAAATTATTTATTTTATGAATTAATTTTAGCACATAGCGCTCTTAACCAATGTTACTTGAAGTTTAAGTCACGTATTCCAATAAATTATAGGCCTTACCTTAGCGTGAGCTTAGCTTTTAATTATTGGTATTTTACGATCGTTTTTCTTTTTAAATTGAACTAAAATACAAATGCCTTCATCGTGAATTATGTGGACACACGCATGTTACGTGTGTCTATCGTCTACAAATGTGTGATTCAGATAGTCATGCTGATTTTGTGTTTTTGTAGGGTTCCGTACCCAAACCGGCAAAAACGGAACCCATATAGTTTTTCCATGTCCGTCCATCCATCCGTATGTCACAGGCATTTAACTCAAAGACTTAATGTAATATTTATGAAATTTGAAGAATAGATGTCTTGTGGACCGGTACTAGTTAAATAATAGAAATAAGTATTTTTCATAAAAACACTACCTATAATTCTAGTATTTTTCAAGTGTTTATAAATTTAAGGCTTCTAATTTTTTTTTGTTTATGTAAAAAAACTTTGTTTTCGAAAAAACCTCTCCGAAAGTAGCATAAATTGTGTCCCCCCTCTTTTTTCTAACCCGTAAATTTTAAAATCTGGAAAATATCAAATTATTTGAACATGATTGGATATACCGTTTTTGAGTTATTGCCGAAAATGCGCTTCTCAACAAAAGGACGTAAACGCTATCAAGATACACTTTCGATAAGCTCTTTTGCTGCGGAACCCTACATTGAGCATGGTCCGACATGCTCTTAACAGGTTTTTTATAATAATAACAGCATGAAACGTTATGAAGATAAATAAACTGGCTTGATAACAATATTGGTATCAAATTAAACAATGCAGAGTAAGTCCCTAAGATAAGTGCTTTTAATGAAGGCTGAGCCTAGCAGTGGACAGCAGTGAGTATTTATAAGGTGACCAGCATACAACTCATTGTAAACAAATTGCATGTTATAATATTTTTAAATGTTTCCTTAACTTTATTAACATAATGATAACACAAATTAACGTTATTCTATATGAAGATGTGTTGATCCACCATTAGTGCCAGTACTGAGGGTAATGACCAAGAATTTGAATACAAAACGGGTCCTCTTGACGTGACTAAACAGACCATTTTCTCATCGCGTCGCATGTCCAAAATTTATTTGAATAAATTAGGGGAAAGGCGAAAACTGTTGAATTTTAACCCGATCCCGCGCGTGACTGACCGGCGCGGCGCTACCACGCTCCTGTGCCACTCCACCAGACGAACAGCCGCACTGAATTTTAAATATTTTTCCTACACTTAAATTATTATAATACCATTAGGCTATAATTACTCAAAGGGCCTTTGAAAAGCTTTCCGAGCAGATGTGTTCCTGCAGTTTGTTCCTGAAACCAATTATGTGAGCAGTTTGTCAAAGTCAAAGGGCATTAATTAACGATTGAGTGTGGTAAAATTGAGTAAATAATTTTATAATTTAATGTACGAGCAGATATTTGATAGATGTACCTATTGTTTTTATGTTTAATGTTGATCTATTTAAGTTTAACAATTCTGTGTAATTCGTAATTAGGTTTAGCCTTACGGTCGAATGCCAATTTTATGAAATCCGTTCTGAGTGCTCAATAAAACTAGCATAGTAAAACTATTAATAAAAACTATAATAAAGTTTCAACTGCATCGTCTTTGACTATAACTCGAGTAGTAAAAATTCATGGCTCCCAAATGGCCGCTGCAAACTCACATTTTTCAATTGAGTCCCACAAAAAGTACCTTTTGAAAGAAGTCACTCGCTTCCAAGTAATAACAAGTTATTTGACAAACCAGAACTCACAAAAACTTTTCCATCTCGCGCTTATGAATTCAAAAGTGTTAAATTCTCAGAGGCGATTGGCGGAGGTTGAATCGATTCGCGATTTGCATCGTAGACGGCAGTCGAGTCAGCTATTACCGATGACTCACAAACTAATCTTCAAAGTCTTGGAGTGGGGGAGATGCTTGAATATCTTAATGATGCTCCATTATCATTTCAAACGTTACGTGTTTTGCTCCATTTTGGGTGCCATTGCCACCTGTGTGCCTGTGTGTTTTATAATTATTTTGATTATAAACAATTTTTATTTCCTCTTAATGATATTATTACGAAATAGTAGATTATAGAGTGGAAAGGGAGATATTATTTCCATGTAAGTTTTGAATGATTCATAGATTACACTCGAAACGAAAAAGACACGTAGGAAGGTATGCCATAAAACTATATATTTAGAAAGTACAGAAGTAATAAAGTATTTACAGATAAAACCTTTTATAATAAACCAAACGTTTTAAACAAAACTTAACATATTATGTATATGTATATACATTGGTACGTCGTATTACACATATAGGTAACATAGTAAACATTTTCATGCATACCTACAAAGCGTCCGTCGCGTCGTTTAAATCAGGAACCACACATAATTACGCAGAAACAATGCACTGTAGCACGGAACATCCGCGTCGGTCCCGGCCACTCCAACACGCGCGGCTTTTTGCCATTTTTACCTCCGCCTCCAAATTTTATTCTGTTTTTAAAGCTATGAGCTCAACATGTGGATTGCTGTGAGTTTTTATATACAAAATTTATTAAAAAAATAAAAGCTTCTATACTGACTCGTAACACAAATTGATATATACAACTAACTTTTTAATGGATGGCGAGTTATACATATATTATTGAGAATATTTAATAAATTTATGTTGGAAAGCCTTGATAATGCTACGAGAGTCTATTACAAGGTTATTATTACTTTATACAAAGGTCTCTTGATTTGGTCTGCAATTTAGATGATATATTATAAAAAATATGTATAACTACTTTCAACCGTCTTTAGATTTTGCCTCATACTTGAATAGTTGGTCTTGCTATTGTCTTACCTACCTATTGTTTAGAAGAATAATTCCTGCTTCGCGACGAATTTACAACACAATTAATTTCTATCCTGTATGAAAATCAAACCTACCACCTCATTTTCAGCAATTGAATACTACCAACCAATAAACTGGAATAACAAGTCAGTTAAATATATTATTACTATACCAAACTCTAACTGACTAAGCAGCGTTGAATAGATTATTATTTATTTATTCATGAAAAATAAGATACAAGCTTACAGTATGCAACCAAATCGCTTATATCTATACTTTTACAATATAAAATTAAAAATAAATTATAAATAAATTAATTAAATTACATTTTAAATCAAATCACAACAATTCATATTATATTCTAAACTAAAAGCAATCAAATTACATTTTATATATACATTTAAACTAAAATAAAATATAATAAATCAAATAATGTTCATTTTAAATTAAAACTAAATTAAATTACATTCTAAATTAGAATAAATTATATTAAATCAAACAATTACAAAATTCCAACACAATATTACACTTTATTAAATTCCTATATCATAGATTTATTTATGTATCTCATAAAATTAGTAGCAATAATACCTGGTTTATCAAAAAATATGTCTGTATCCGGACTATTCTGTAAGAAATTATTAATGTGGACAACTGCTCTAGCCGTGGGGCTATTATCCGCTTGGGGAGTGCGCCTCGATGTTGGGTAGGCGAGCAGTTGATGCTGTCGCCGACCACAGCCACGCAAATATCTATTCGGTACATAAAAACCGATGCTCTCCCGTACAGATGGATTGTCTACCTTATTGTTCAGCAATAAGTAATAATGTATTACGTGTGTAAACTGTCTTCTAAGTTGCAGTGTATCAAGTCCCATACCCGACACAAACAAGGAAGGGTACATGAATGGGTAGTAGCCGTAAGTACGTTTGTATATGCACCGGGCGAATTTACGTTGAATTTTCTCAACCATGAGTGCATATAGTTGTTCTTTTGGATCCCAGATAATCGCATTGTACTTTATTAGCTCAACACCAATTATAGACTCCATCACAATCTATCTATTATTTATTATATGGACCGCTAGCTCAATAATACAGTGAACGTACACCTTAATCCGTGTGCATCAAACAACAAAAGCGCTTGGAACACAAGTGGTAATATTCGCGCAATTAAAACAGAGAAGCGAACCGCCGATTGTGTATTATTAACTTCTAGTGAAAGTAGTTCATTTTGGTTCAGAATCATCATCAGTATACAATAATACAAATTGATAATTCTAATAATACTGAGTTCCCAACTACCTACTACTTACCTTTGTGCCCCATGGCCGATGGGGCACAAAGGTTCTCGAGTGGCGGCCACCTATTGAAAAGCGCAGCATGGGGTGGCCCCCCGCCAGATGGACTGTTGACCTAATAAAGGTTGTGGGTGGACGTTGGTTGCAGGAGACACAAAATCACTCGCAGTGCCGGAAATTAGGTGAGGCCTAAGTCCAGCAGTGGCCATCATTGGGCTGATATGATGAAGGATGGAAATGGATAAAAATGCAAAATAACTTAGTTAAAATAAATATAAAATCGAATATAATATAATAACCATAAAATATATGATAACCACATAGTACCTTAAACTAATGAAATGAAATGATACGAAATTTTCGCAACTATTTTTCCATTCACTATCGATTTTTCAGAATTAATCTAAAATATAACTTCAAAAAATACTTAGTAATCTCTATATAATATTCTTATAATAAATCAACCGCTGAAACACCGTTAAGAACGCATGACACACTTCACTTAACCTAAGACAATAATAAATCTAATTTTGGTGACGTAATTTTATCTTGGAGAGACGTTGATAGATCATCCACGAAGACTTTCACATTTCATTCATTTATTACCAACATTAAAACTCTACTGTTTTTGTTATTCATTAATAATGAAGTATTATGGGAATTAAGGGTTGAATTTGATTAAGGAGTGTACCGAATTGCCGCAAAATCAACATGAGTTACATATCTGAAGCTTAGCTTGACTTAGAAAAGACAATATGTCAAAGGTATTTATGTGCGTAAATAAAAAATATGTCTTATTTATTCAATGTAGAAAACTTTAGGCACATAACTGAAACTGTTGTAAGGTAGAATATACAATTAATAAAAAATATTGCCTTTTTCTGTCGTGACTATTAAGATAAGCGTTAGGTTACAATCTTGGAGATCAATTTCGGAATGAATAAGACAAATCAGTATAAAATGTTCACCCAAAAAATTGAAAATAATTATAACTAGTGGTAGGCCTACTGTTTGCGCAGTCCGCTATTCTGGCAGTGGGCAAATTAGCTGCAGCATTGAATTCCGACGTGCTTTTGCATAATATTATTATGACTTACATTAAACGTGTAAGTTAATGTTTTTGAAGTATAACAAAACAGAAATGTATCAATCTAATAATTGCGCATAAGGCTGGGAACATACATTTTGTGTGGTCAGCAAACAGTTCTCGTGATTGATTAAATAAAATTAATTATAATTATTAAATAACACTACATTTAATTGATCCTATTAACCACGGTCAAAACTGAAGTTAAGATCGAGATGTGTCTTATAATTTTTTTAACAAATGCTTTCAATATGATAGATGAAATACACCAAAGGTATATGTATAAAAGTAAAGTTAACAGAGGTTTGAACAACAGTACGAAGTGTGTGGCACTACCATAAATCTAAGTTGTGTTACAAAATGCTATGTTATCTTCAAGATATGACGTTGACGGATCACCATGATGGGCAGCCGACAATATTTCCTTAGGTTCGCGTGTTTTCCTTTTTATATTCAATTTTTATATACATCTTAGAAGTATCAGTGTAAGTATAAGAACAAATGCATTGCGATGTAAAGTTTCTTTACTTATTTGCGCTGTAATAAGGTCTTATAAATTTAAATATTTATTTGCAATCAATAACATCGAATATAGGAATAATATTTTGTAGACCAATATATTATACCCATATAGCTCACAGAATATGGACAAGAATACACTGGGCAAAAAGGTTCTCAAGTAGCAGCCACGTGTTGGAAAGCCTAAGTGGCCGTTGGTAGCAGGTGGCACAAACTCGCTTGCAGTTGCGTAAGTTAGGTGAGGCCTATGTCCAGCAGTGGGCGTCATTGGGCTGATATGATGATGATAAGATGATAAACCCATATACGGAAAACGATCACTTGAATTTCATAAATAATATCAAATTATCAAGACAAAGTTATTTAAAAAGAAAATTAATGTAAATTATGTGGTACAGATAAATACACTTTGTAATAACCTATAATATTTGCATAATGATTATAATTAATATTAATATTGTAACCCATTTATACGAACCAAATGTAACCGCTTTAATTCCCAATAATATTAATGATACACAAATTTAATTCCACATAAGAACACGAACATAAATAATTTCTCTCACATGCTACGTCATCAACATGAGTGACGTCACGTATGCGTGATTAATGTTAATGAGCACGTCGACTACTCAAATACAATGTCAAGAAATGGAGTTCTGTAAATTCTATATGAATATAGTAAAGAGTGCTGGTGTTAAGGATTACCAAAAAAAGTAGCCTATATGCTATTTCAAACTATAATTTCTATCTGTGTGTCAAATTTCATACTGCTATCCTTACTACCTAGTTTTCACATTCATAATATTATTATTAGTAGGAGGATAAAGCCAGCCCTTATAAGGATAGATAGTTAATAATAACAATAAATAAAACAGTTAAAATTATGTCGGACCATGCGTAATGTAGGGTAGGTACATTACGCATGGTCCGACAGCAAAAGAGCGTATTTTCATAGCGTTTACGTCCTTTTATTAATCACAGTTTTTTTAGCAATAAGTAAAAAATACGGTAGGTATATTCGATTATGTTCAAAATAATTTTGGTTGTAAGTATTTATTAAGCGTTATTTTGTGTTTTTTTACGATTTACAAAATAGAGTGGGGGAGACACAATTAAATTTATTTCCGAAAATATTTACATAATCAAAAAAAAACCTTAGAATTGTAAAGACCCTATAGTGTTTTTATAAGATTTGTCGTAGTTTGTGCCATTCGTAAATGTTGGCTGAAAAATTCTCAATATCAAATTGGAAATGGTCACCTCATATTAGATGAGACGTGTAGCTGATGTAAGGTTAGTGTGATGTCTCTGCCTACGCCCCTTCGAGGAGTTATGTTACGGTGAAATTTAACGTAAAGTTTGTTTGTCTTTCTTCTTTCATGTATTTTTTTGTAGTATAAAGAATGTTCGCATATCAAGTGGTTGTATACCTATTGTAACTAGTTCGTGTAAACGAGCCTTTTGTTTGATTGTGAAAAAAAAAAAAAAAAAAAAACTTCTTCGTCTTACCCGACTTACCTTTACGCATGTTAAGTACACATAGTGTTGGAATTTAGTTAAGACATAAAATTTCGAATTTGTAATATCTTTACCCATGTATAACTATTTTCTGTTTTGTGTATTAAATAAATAAATAAATAAATCTAACCCTCGAACAAACCGCAGTATGACTCGTGGGACTCGTAAAAGACGACTAATTGAATACGTCAGTTGATGACTGGAAACATTCAGAATATTATGTAGTTCCGAAAACTGTTTTAGTATCAAACTTCTCTGTGTATAGTTAGTGTACAAAGGTTTGATAGAAACGCATATGGATATTTTCATGACTATTTTAATTAGTAGATCAGATTATTGAGGCTGCTAAACAACCTACAAACTAGTATGAAATGGCAGTAAGGGCATCGGTAAATAAACTTTTTAAAATTTTTTTTCTGTTAAGTATTTTTAAATCATTTGAGTTTAAAAAATTGTCACATAATAGATACTTACTTACTTTATTTTCACTCAAGTATCTGATATTGTTCATCATACTCAATTGTTTTTTTTTTCATAGTACGTAATTACATAGTAGTAGTAAATAGGTTTCTTAAGGGTATGCAACGCACCCGTGATGCCCCTGATCATGCAGGCGTCCATAGGCTACGGTAACTGCGTACCATCAGGCGAGCCATACGGCAGATTGCCATCGTCGTGGTATAAAAAATCGATTTAGTTGGAGTTAACATCACTGTTAAATGCTTAAAAATAAAAGCCACCACATTTCAATAACATATTTTAAATCCATAGATGATCTCTGAACTTGAAGATGTGGTTTCCTTCGGATGTTATCTTTATAAACAATTAAATCAGGTGCTTTACAGCAGACCGGTGGTTATGGTAACACCGCAGAATTTGCGAAATTAATATTTTATATTTTCTTTGTTTGTGCACAAAGCGCCTGTCTTTCTGACAACTACAATCAACAGTTGTACTTCAGACAGGCACCATACGAGTAAAAGTATTTTTTATTCATTCAGAATCAGTCTAAATAAAAATACTTCGTTCCGCTGCGTTCGAATAAAAAACTATCTCACGGCATGAAATGGTAGGCAAATATATTTTTGTATACAAGTCAAACCCTTTTATAACTATATACAGAGCGAGAAGAGTTGAATGAAGCTTTCCTATTTACCGTAAAAATAATGAAGTCGGGACACCCTGCTCTTAGCACGACTCTTAATTATTACAATATTTTAATAGAGCTTTTGTAACGCTTGAACTTGATGCTGTTTTGCTGTTTTAATAAATTTAAACGCTTCAAACTGTTTATGAACCAAATTGGATGCAGAAAAATATTTTATCTATAATACGATAAAATAATTTTCTGCATCCAATTTGGTTCATAAACAGAAATGAATGTTGAATGAATGATTCTGTTTTATCACTGAAAATGGTCCATGTAGATGATGGATTAAGAATACATGACTGTCACCGTGGCGCAGTGGTTAAAGTGGTCGCCTCGCCACTACATCGCCGTGTTGGGTGACGTGGGTTCGATTCCCACACGAGACAAATATTTGTGTGATTCATAGATATTTGTTTCTAGTCTGGGTGTACTTTGTGTCCGTTAGTTTCATGTTTGTAAAGCTCCCCGCGACACAGGGCTTGTTCCCTAGTGCGGGCGTTGTTTTTATATAAATAAAAAAAAAAAAAAAAAAAAAGATACATAATGTCACTACCCCATCTCAACCCGTAGGTGTGATGTCGACTGAGGGAGTACTTAATCATATACAGACAAGAACACTGCGAGAAAAGGAAAATTCGAAACAAATCCTATACCAACACGTCTGGCCAGCGTGGTATAATAGGCTAAATTCCCTCAACATTCGTTGGAGAAGACCAGTGCCCAGCAGTGGGGAACGCTTATTGGTTGACATGACTGAAAATGGAAGGAACTGAGTGAACTCATTATTTAGTAATTATTTTGGTAGGTAAGCAATAATATAAACCTAATATTTTTTAATGATATAGTATGTTAACGATATATTGAACTTTTTATAGACAAATTTTACATTTAAAAACGCTCGAGTAGATTTCGGGGTAAGTTTAAAGAAGCTATTTAATGTAATCTGGACACAAATGCCACTTCATTACCATTACTTTATGCTAACTTCGTTTCAACACTAACAAGTACTCGTAGTCTCCACTTATTTTCCATAAAAAAGTTTAATTATTCAAGCAGTGGTTCTGTCTTGAATATTAATTGAGAAAGGCTGTTTTATAAGAAGCCAACGATATTATATTGCAGGCAACCAATTTGCAGCGCGACAAAACGTCGTTAGCTGCGAATCGTCGCGTCATCTCATTTTGTTGGTGATTTACTTGAAATATTGTTGTGTTTTGTTCATTTTAAACGTCAACAATCATGCTCTTTTTAGTATCGTGTTTTGTTTTCAACTTCGATCAACTAATTATGTTTCACATGACATGACATGTCTTTATGAATCTAGGCAACCAATCTTTACTAGGTAAATTGGCATAACTTTTTTTATGCAACCTACCTCATAATTGTTCAAGATTTTGTTTTTTCAATGTAGATAGTTACTTACGCAATTAAACTAAAAAAAAAAAATTAATATTATGGTCATCCAAAATATTAAAATCTATTTTCGAAACAGAACCTATATAAATAACTCGATTAGTAACTTTGTAGATGGGGTTGATAAATAACGTAATAACGTTGATAAATAAATAATAATAATCATTTTAATTTATAAATTTCTAATACTAAGCAGGTACTTACGATATAAAATAAGAACTTCATCAGTCCAGACTTCAAAGTCTAAATTAGCGAATATATTTGTGAGCACCTTAATTCAATTCTAAGTTTAGAATTTCCTGAAGCGTAGTGCAGACGGGACCGACGACTTGACGTTGAAACAACCGCACGTAATACTACTCCTGTTTAGAAACCTGTACAATAGCTAAATACAGAAGTTGCTTTGTTATTGCTGCCTCTCAAAACAGCAGGCTTTTCTTTGTTAATTACAGTTAAGTAAGACTCTGTGGAGGCTTTTACCCTAAGGGGATCCACATAATCTAAATTGAAATAATCAAAATACCTAATGATATCCTGCATGAATGATTTATTTTATTTTTATTATTATATTAATACTAGTTTTTAAAATTTATTAATTTAATTTATTATTCTAAACAATAGTTTTATACAAATACCATCCGATTGTAATCTTTATCATTTTAAAGAAATGGAATGTAAATGAAATTATTATATTATTAGAGTTTTTAATCAACTTTATTATTATTATTATTATTATTAAGACTCTGTGGGTAACCCCCTCAAACAGAGCTACTCGCCTGTGGAAGTACCTCCACTCTACAAAAAACCTCAGTCATAATAAGATTGTTATGTTTCTGCTGGTGAGTAGTGGTATATATCTCATTGAGGAGTGTCGGTAACGCAA
Source organism: Laspeyria flexula (assembly GCA_905147015.1). Taxonomy (NCBI): domain Eukaryota; kingdom Metazoa; phylum Arthropoda; class Insecta; order Lepidoptera; family Erebidae; genus Laspeyria; species Laspeyria flexula. The sequence goes on from LR989953.1 coordinate 517,969, forward strand.
ATACGACCGAGCTTAGTATATCTAGATTCGTTATTACTTAATTAACAATACAACATAACGCTTTTTCCCTGAAGGGGTGGGCACAAGGCAGAGGTGCATCACATCCACATTTTGCCAATTACATTAGGTTTCATGTAGTGGTCGGGCAGGGCACATTTACAAAATCCACTCTGATACTGAGAATTACGTGACATAAAAACCCTAAATAATTAATTAATAATATCCAATACCAACAATTAAACCTGGGACCTCTGTGCAGTTTTTAAACTGCTAAGCCACTGAGGAATTAACAATACAATACTAAAATGATCCCAAAATTCTACGAAAATTCGGTGACAATTTTCAGACATAATTTCCAGGAAGTTTCTTTACTTCTTGGGAAGCCGCGAAATTTTAAAGATTTTTTGTCAAACCTTGAAAAACAACACCTATCAATGTACAAATTTCCACGACGTTCATATCACCACGGCTAGTTACCCACCATTACAGCCTTTGTTTTATGTGCATGCTATTAACATATGTACGCTGCACCAAATAAAAGCCATTATCAAAATATAACAACCATTCCTTTGATAATATACATTACGTTAAGCTGATTGTAGTGGAATATGAACGTGACTTAGTTAGTACAGGCACGGTCAGTATATTAAGTACTTTGTATGTGTGTGTCTATGATATTAACTGCAATGTTGTTACTTGCCACTTCTTTAATATTTAAGTAATATTTGGACATTCAAACACAGCGCCATCTAGTCCCAAACTAAATAATTAATGCTTGTAATATGGATACTAGACAACTGATATAATACTTACATTTTTCTAAATATATACTTATTATAGATACATTACACCCAGAAACAGAACAAGTAATAAATTGTGCTCATCACAAAAACATTTGTCCTGGGTGGGACTCGAACCAACGACCTCTGTCTCAGCAATCAGGGTCACTAACCACTGAGCCACGAAAGCTTGGAGTAAATTTGCCGTCTCAGTCTCAGTCTAGTAGTCGCTCACTGATGGTTACGGGCCGAACCCAACCTTTTTCACAGAATGGGACTTGCCGTGGATTAAACATAGCATAGCATAACGCCTTTTTCCCGAAAGGGGTAGGCAGAGGTGTTTCACACCCACATTTCGCCAGCTATGTTTGGTCCCATGAAATATATTGTCATCAAACGGGAACATTTGTTTACCAAACTCCGGATAAATCTCAATACTGGAATTTCATGTTGGAAAAGCCCAATACCATTTTCACCCGACCCGGGAATCGAACCCGGGGCCTCTTGCACAGCAGTCATATACATTTCCCGCTGCGCCACCGAGGCAGTTAGTTGCCGTGGATACGTGACTATAAAATACTTTGGTGCCTAGTAGGTACTTAAAATGAGCACATAGTATAGAATGAGTACAATACAGTAAATTGCTATCTTATGTCACAAATGTAATATTCATCTGAGTTTATTATTCACAAACGGAATCCATCGTAACATAAAACACGCTCGCAAAAAAAAAACAGAAAAAATTACCTAACACTTGAAAAATAAACTAACATAAATGCAGGCTTAAATTTTCCACGACAGCGTCTCAAGGAAACCTTACTTTTTCACCTTATTCTGTGGAACTAGTCACAAACTGTAGCGGATTACGATATGAGCCATGTTCCATTTTAAAACTTTTCGACAAACTATATTAACGTTGAGAGAATGAAAATTACAAAAAAATACACTAATCTCAAAAAACCACTGAACCGAACTTAAGTATTCGCTTCAGTTTTAGTGTTGGAAGGCTAGGTGCTTTATAACATTATGCTACGATCAATAGGAGCTGAGTAGTGGCCAACTAATGATCCACGTGATCGAAGCCCCGCACAACAGGTAATATTACCTTTAAACAAGAACAACATGAAACTGAAAGTACTATTACATTAATAGTAACACAATTCTTGGACCAAGTCCAACACTCAAGCACGCCGCACTCCTGGCACCATGTAGAGGGCCTTAGCAAAAAACCACGGCGACTAGAGCCCTTAAAATGTGCCAATTAAGATTTATATTCGCTTGGCAAATCACAAGACGATGTTCCGAGATCGCATCGCGGCATCCAACCGTCCCAGCGCACATTTCTTTAGCTTTGAAACTTGTTCCTAGAAATTAAATTGAAAAGCTGGATTATGAATTTCACTTGCAGATTCTGATTGCACGTTATTTGTAGCTATTTTTCGTCCGAATGGCTCACAGCAACAAAAAGTTAGGTTGTTGAGTTCCTTGTTTTTAGCTTTGATTTGTAAAGTGCAGAGTGTAATTCTGAGCGACGACGTCATGAATTTGGATTTATTTTCTATTTTTCGCTGAAGATTGAAATGGGTCCATGTTTTTGCTGTATGTATGTTTTGTATTGCCTTTTCTGTATCTAGTTTAAACTAGGTCAATGAGTCCTATATAATTAATTATGACTTTTATAAAAAACGCTGTTTTGAGAAGCCAAATGAGAGCCATCGCTGTATCTATACGAGAACATATCTAGCTTTAGTTCCAGATTTTTCGTGTATAATTATTCTACAGAGGAGCAAAGAATAGATGCCAAATTGTTGTCATAAATTCTCGATTCCACACCTCTCAGCGAGTAGGGAGGTAAGTAGTTCTTTGTAAACAACGATTGCTTGTTGCGCTTACATCTCATTGCCATCGCCTTGTCACTTCGTCATTTTATCAGTATGGCTTATAATAATAATATTCTACCACATTCACACAGCGTCATCTAGTCCCAAATTATATACTACTTATATACTACAAACAACTGATATACTACTTAAATATTTTTTTTTGTAAATACATACATATTATAGATAACTTACACCCAGATACAGAACAAACCATCATGCTCGTCACACAAAGATTTGTCCTGGGTGTGGATCGAACCCACGACCACCGGCTTAGCAGTCAGGGTCACTAACCACTAGACCAACATGCCAGTCAATGTCAGTTTATGTTTCAAAGATATCGGCATTCCCACCAGCAGATATCACTGTTCTATTTCCAAAATAATAACTGAAATCACAACTTGATAAGCGGTAACTACCACCTTGGCAGGTTCATAAACATATTCAATAACCCACAAAATAAAAGTTACATTATGCAAACACGATACTCGCAACGTGATTTTTACAACGTATATCACTTTTATCGTTTGTCGTGGTGCTATCGCCGAGTTTTATTTGTATCTCGCACTGAATTACTGCTGCTTCTATGGTGTTATGACTGTAATATACTTTTTTATAGTTCCGAAGCACAGGATGAGCGATAAAATTGTGGCGTGATACGCGATTGAAAAAATTATCAGAACACCTATAAAATGAAATGTTCAGGTCTTTTGTTGTGTTGTTTATTGCGGTGATGTTTTGAAAGATACAGATGAAAAAGTACATGGTGTGTTGATAGCGAGATCATGGAAGAGATGATAAATACCCTACCACTCCGAACTTGTAGGACCCGTATTACAACTTGTTTTTCCTACTGGTAATATTTTCATGTAGGATACGTAAGCAAAGTTTTTTTGTCGTAATGATAAAATTACAGTGTAGCTAGTTTGTCAGAATCAGATTTAAATTTATATGGCCTAATTGAACCTATAATATTGCGTCTAGGTTGTATGTTTTGATTTACGAGTAAAAGAAAATCTATACAATGTTTACCATTATTCTCACATCAGTCGTAAAAAAGACAGCTTGAAATCTTTATATAACTATTAGTACCTATATACTATGTTTATCTATAAAAAATTACGAGTTAGTTTTGTAAAATTTCGATACTTACTAAACTTTGCATATTTATTTATCTTTTGTACAATTTGGCAATTCTTAGGAACTTTTTATGGTGTAAAAAGTAAATCAATAATAGGTCCGCAGAAATATATGAATGGTATATTTTTTTCACATCACAGTCTGCCTTTATACTGCTTTTAACAATCACATAATAAAAAATCACATTGATCTGTTATGTTTGAGGAAGGACAAACAAACATCGTCGTGTTTATTAATGGAGGTTCGATAATAAACTACAGTTTAGAAATTAAACCCCATCATAATCCTGTAATTTAAAAGCCAATAATTGCGCATAATGATACTAAAATGATATCAGTAAATCGCAATATGAGCATAGCATTAACAACGTCCCATAGCCACAATAGTGCCGGTGAAAATAAAATAGTGCCCTCACAGATCATTATTTCCAATTTGGCGCGCTAGTCGGTTGCATATTAAAGTTTAAATTGAACGAACACTGCGGCTCTGTGTAAGTCTGCATTAGGAGTCTCGTGGGAGCACGAGGGTTGGGGTGAGGCGTTAGTGATGAGTTTGCAGCGGGTGTACGGCTTCTTGGTACTTACTTCATTGTCTTACTGTATATAGGTATACGTTACTCTGGGTTTTATTATTTTGCTTAAATTATGTGATTTATATTAGTCGTTAATAGGATCTGCTTTGTTCTTTCTTCTTGAATTTGTTGTTAGTTTTTTTCATTTATATCCATTCGCATAAGAATCAATTGCCAGTTTTGAGTCTTACATTAATTCATTTATTTTTTTGTCATCGTCAATAATTTACTATGTTCTACCACTGTTATTGACGAAAATTTATTTTTAATACCTGTTGTCATGAATGTTAAATAATAATATAAAAGTTCATATTTTTGTTGTACTATTATTGTATATTTTCACATACATTTTTATTAATATTTTCCGCTATCGCTCCCGCTATCACCTATCACTATATGAGCGGCTATCTCTCGAGGGTGCAGAACAAAGTATCTGCACAGTTGTGTGCATAATTCACTTTATTGCATCTCGCGCTTCCGAGACGCGTGCCTTCATAACTCTCGATACCTTTGCGGCGTGCCACGAATACTGATCACTCGGTCACTTGTTTTATTTCAAGCTGTTCATGTCTTATTTAGAACAAAATTTGTTTCAAAAATATTTGATTGTACTGAGCCATAACCGGACTTTAAATTTATACTCATCGTTGCGTATACCAAAAAGCTAAAGACGACTGAAAATAACAATTCAAAACATAAAATTAAACATCAATTTAAAATGGAAATCAATTATTTATACTTTTTTGTAAAAATCTTATTTGATATGTATATATATGTCTATGCTAGTGTGGTAGGTATGGTAGGTATGCCTTTTATCAGATTTCTGACCAAAATTAAATGAATATTAGCGCGTCGTAAAATCCAATAAGTCAGTATCGACGACGCATACGGTACACATTTTCCTCATAGAATTCACCACACAAAGCTGGTCCCAAACGCCAGGCCTGTATGAACGAGAGCTTCTGCGTCCAGCGTATTAATTAGTACATTCCAAGGCTTCCACATAGAGGCTTAGTTTGTACAGTAAGGTATCACTGCACTAGATTTTTGGAGTGAAATGAAAATAAAGATATTTGCTAGAATTTGCTGCTCTATTTTCCATTTAGTACTTTTCCAGCGATTTCGCCCACGAAACTATGATTGATATAGCTTATCTCACTCTTTACGTGCTATCTTTTTATAATGATACTTATTTTTTAGATACTCCCTTAAAGAGGAACAAACTAACTCATTGTGTGGTATAATATTAGTATAGATGTCAGCGTTCTGCTATTTCTGAAGCAAAACCACCGGCGAACAGACAACTCTGCACAATGCGTCACACAAAATGCGCTGAATCGATATATCTCATTACATATTGAAACTAACCGAACGCTACGAATTGTGTACCTAAAGATTATATCAATATGGAGAATAATAGGGAATTTGGCAAATATTCATAAATCAATTTGATGTTAGAGGACTCGAGCGGTTCAAATGGATGTTTACTCTCATTATATTTCAGTACTTAATTTATTTTACTCGCTTATAAATGTATTTGTTTGGATGCAACTTTGTAATTGATTTCAAACGATTCAAAAATAGTTGAAGCCTTGTTAGCGTAGTTTAATATAATTTTGAGGCAGTTGCATAAGCTAAGACAAGGTAGAAAAGAGTCGCCTAGATAGGGGAAAGCCATCAACTCCATACATCATCCAATGGTAACCACGATCCGCAGACTTCAGGGACCGACGTAAGAGAGGATAATAATCTATTCATAATTTATTATTTTCACTCATTTTTCTCCTCTTTTTTGCTTAGGATTTAGGCCTGTTTCGTTACTGTTGTCAGCCAGTACTGGATCTCATTCAATGGGATAAAAATTTATTTTTCATTTCACAGTAATGTTATATTTGTTAGGTGGAGACGTTTCTTTCTTTTTCGTCAGTACTTAGCTTGAACAATAGCTACTCGTATTACTACAAATAAATCTGAAACAAGAAACAGAACAGACGATATGTTTCGCACAAGTTTGAGCAGCAAGGCTTGCAATAGCCGAGTACGTTGTAAATCGCCAAGTCGCGACTCGGAATGATTGTAAATAGCCAATAAATAGCTTACAACACGAGTTTTGTTCAGCAACACACTGGTTATTGGCAGCTAGTGGCAATATAGGGCCAGTTGTTGTGTAGTGAAACGCTTACTTTATTGTTTAATTCCTTTCTTTAACCTTTTACGCCTTTGTCGTCTATACTCGGCAAAACTCAGGTCCATAGAAATACAAGATAAAGATATTAAATCATTGCTTTTATGTGTTTTATTACTAAATCTTCATCATCATCATTTTCAACCCATAAACTTCCCACTTCTGGGCGCTGATCCCTCACAAAATATGTGGAGAGAATTTAGCCTATTATACAACGCGGTGGCCAGAAAGGGTTGGTATAGGGTTTGTTTCGAATTCTCCTTTTCTTGCAGTACTCTTGTCGGCATAAGGTTCCCTTAGTCACCTTTTACAAAACTACGGGTTGAGATGGGGTGGTGATATTACGTATATCCGTCACTACACGGATACTACTAAATCTTAAAAACTGAATTTCATGGCTTGGCGCTCAGGGCACGGAGCTGCCAATTTGAAGTGGAGGTCAAAAGGTTAAATAGCAAGCGAACAAATATTGTTGTTCACGAGGGTGCCGGGCGTTACGAAAGTATGTCACTCTAAAAAAATATATTAGATTAATTTGGTGTAAAAAGTTGCTAAGAATACACCGGCCAGTAACAAAGTCAATCATGAGGATGTCTATAATGTAACTACATAGTTTTAAATTTTATATTTATTTAATTATGTAAACCGGCTGTAATTGACTGCAACCATAATCACAAATATTTTTTCTATTATTGCCACAACGTACGGTCCAATTGTACTTACTATGGTCACAAGGTGATTTTTATTATACGACGATATAAATTAGATTTTTTAGCACATAATTACAGTAGTTTGCAAAGTATCGTTATAGCTTATAAACCAAATAAGTCCCCGTATGTCCACATATCGGTAGTTAGTTGCAATTCGCGCCACGGGCCGCTCATAAAATGTCGCTACTCGCTAGTCGCAGGTGGTGCGCGCTCGCATTATGCACCGGCTCTTATGATACATTATTTTGTTATCGGAACTTCGTGAGTAGCTGCATTTTTGAACTGATACTGTTATTTGTGGCTAGAAAATCATCTTTTTAAAGACAACACTAAATCTGGGAAGAAAGACCTGTGTTGCATCGAGCCATGGGGATATTTTTGCAAACATGCATAGGTAAGTTTTTTTTTTTATACCCCTACGGCGTGACAACCTGGTCACTAGGCTGCTGCCTACCGAAAAAAAAGAGAGGAAAAACGGTAGGGATCGGGTGGGAGATTAGAAGGAATTGTGCCTCCAACGAAGCGTTTACAACTTATCAGGCAAAACTCTCAAAAACCCGTGTGAACCACACAAATCTATACCTTATCTACCCACAACCTAGTGTTAAATAGTCACAGATAAGGACAAATACGGCAGTCTTAAAATTAGGGTTTAAACCTTACGAGGATAGCTATCGTATAAATACTAGCGAATATGAGATAAACGTGTACCTATTACTTTGTACCAGTTAAAGACTTCATCATTACCATCACCAATCATATCAGCACGTAGCGGTAAGACGTCCACTGCTGGACATAGGCCTCGACAATAGATATCCAATTGGACCTGTACGTAGCTCCCATAAGACTTCATCATTTCAACCTACAAACGTCCCACTGCTGGGCATGGGTCTCCTCCAAAGAATTTGGAGGGAATTTAACACGCTAGCCAGACGGGTTGGTATAGTTTTTATTTTTGGAATTTTCATTATTTTCGCAGCGCTCTTGTCCTACTGTCGCCTTTTACGGTACCCACGGATAGAGATAGGGTACTGACAATATGTATTCTTAATCTGTCACTACATGGATAAGACTTACGAGATAATAATAGAATATCCTTTAACATATTTTAGATCCCTAGCATTACAAAATATCGTAATAAAGCCACATTTTCCTCGACTCTCTGCCACGTTCGGTATGACCCAACTTTTGCTGTGTAAGTAGTACATCTGCACGCATGTTTTTTTTCCATAGCGCGTGCCATACATTAAAGAAGGCAATTTGGGGATTTCGCGCGGCTAACAATACGTGCGGGAAGAAACATGATTGTAATGGTTTTTTATCGATGAATATATGTGATTTAATATAATTATTTATAAAATGTGTACAGTAATATGACGGCATTAAGATGGATTTAAATTATATTCTTTTCAACCCGTGGGTGTCCTATAACAAATATAAATTATAAAAATTTTGAAATTGTGTCAACAACAACAAAATATTTAAAATACATGGCATGACATTTAGTTTTTAAAAATGCATCTAAAGTGTCACACGTTATTTTCAAAACTAAAGTAAATTTTATCAAGTGATGCCCAAAAATAATTCCTTGACCTTTTTTGAAGTAAATTCCTTTATTAGAGTATGCCGTGAGGGATGGACGTTGGGGTCATAAATCAGAAGTTAGTACAAAAACTAACTAAAAGTTTCACCACGCGAAAATGATGAAACGCTTCAGAGTTTTATTCAGTTAGAGCTCGAGATAACGAAGTAATTGGTTGCCGGATTTTCTTACACTTTAAATTTTTTTTTGTAAAATATAATATTGTTTAGTTCTAGGTGTTAATTCAGTAAAATTCAATTATGTTTTCATCCAATCATTCAATGGTTTTGACGTTCCAGGTAATATTGTTAATTAATTTTTTCGTACCGCTTTTCTTTGTACCGCTGGAAATGTTGAAGTGTTTCTCATTGGATTTTGATAGTAGGTACGTTACAAAGCCGTTGTATTATTCGTTGTTTAAAAAAACATTAAGAATTGAATGCCTTGTAATAACTAATTGACTTAGGTATTACTTAATTTTTTTTTTATGAGACACATAAAATTATATAACAAAATAGAACGAGCACGAACACAACTTAGTTACCTATCCTGTTTCAATAATAGTTATAACTACCTAAGAATATTCTCAGAAAAATATTAGGTACCTATTTATTTATTGATACATGAATACAGAAAATAAATATATTTTAACCAACCCTACGAAAACAGCGCCAGCAAAAAGTCAATATTTTCCACGAAGCTATTCAATCCACAGGTCGAGCTAAAGATATCATAACATGTGAATATTGCCAACCTTCAGTCGAGATGGATGGTGATGATCGAGCCGCCATTAAACATTCAAGCCTAAGGTTCAATCTAAGTAATAGGGCCGATCAATTTCATACAATCTGTATGCAAATATTTAGTTACCTATAGTAACTGTTTGTTGATGAATCAGAATTGAATTAAAAAATAGAAAAGGTATATAAGCATATTATAATATTTTTAATGATCATTTATTCTCTCACCACAATAAAAGAATTTCATCAATGTGGACAGTTATATAACTGTCTACATGGGAGATAGGTGCCTAAACTAGACTTGCAAGTCTGTATTTCAGGTCAGTATATAAAGGGTGACCCCTTTATATACTTAAGACATTTGGTAGTTATAGTTGCACTCCTCCAAGCGGTAATTTATAAAATATATTTCTTTACATAGCATATTATATATAACAAAGTCGCTTCATTCACGCGCATCTTCTAAACTATGCAACTGATTTTCATGCTGTTTCGGAAAGGTATTATATGTATGTATATATTTTTATTTTCTACTTACCACGCAGACGAAGCCACAAGCAGAAAAGCTAGTTTAAAAAAATATAGATTTTAAATTGTAATGGTCATTTAACTAAATAATATCATAATGTTCGGGATATTTGTATGTCCTTTATCTGTTATCGGTTTCCCATATTTCGGCGCCGTTGCAAGCACCATGATCACGGAAGAATTGAATTTATTAATATTGGCATCATTGGATTGGTTTAGGTATAGTGGCCAAAAATTCTCACATATCGATAATTATTTTATTTTATTGATTTATTCAGAAAATTAATTACCAATACTCAAGTAACTGGACTACAAATCCTCTTTCCTACTCTGGTCACCTCCAGTTTCCTGAAAACCCAAGAAAAGTTAATACCAGCAACGTTTCCAGACAGCGAGGGGTTTTATTTTACTCCTTCCCTTGAATATTTTAGAAGGATGTACGTGCCTTGTGCCTCGTCTGGCGACTTCGTAAAATTTACAACCCACTGCCGAATGAACGAACGAATGGAATGACTTTATGTGAATACCTGAATAAGGACACTACTGCCAAGGCTTGAGCTAAGTGGAGAATTTTATTTGAGATACACTTTAACTTCCCTATTTCTTAGTTCTTTGACTGCAGTGTGCAGGCGGACAATCAGCTTTATTGCCATGTTTAAAGAACGAGTTAAAATACATGAAATAAAACTAAAACTTGTATTTTTATACATGTATGCTCTTGTTTATTTAATAAGTGAATTGATTTATATTATGAAATAATTACAAAACGCAAAGAGAATGTATGTGTGTATGTGTGTTTACCTAAAACTCGAAAACCGTTAGTACTATTAATTGATATTAAACTTTGCACAAACTGATGAACATAGTTAGATACATGGGCAGAGCCGTGAGCGGAAGCTGGTATATGTATAAAATTCAAAAAGCCAAATTCAATTATACCTATACTTCAAGTGACCCTATATTATTATCATCATCATCACCTCTGGTCTCCTCCATAGAATGTGAAGGGAATTTAATCTACTATACCACGCTGGCCAGACGGGTTGGTATAGAGTTTGTTTCAAATTTTTCTTTTCTCGCAGTGCTCTTGTCTACATAAGGTACTCCCTTAGTCACCTTTTACGACACCCACGGGTTGAGATAGTATAGTGACATTATGTATTCTTAACCCACGGTTTGCCCTATACTATATTCCAATGTTTTTTTCTTGTCTTTATATTTTTAGTTCTCAAGTTATCAATTTAGAATTTAAATCCTACCCATAATCATACCCATTGATATGCAAAAATTTGGCGTACCCCCCTATATGCCTATATCCAAACGTTTACCAAATCTGTTGTGTGCGTTACCTAGTATTCCTACTCCCAGTGAAATCAATCAATTATGAGAAAAACAAATTAAAGAAAAGAAAAAAAATGATTACAAAAGTTTATAACAACCATTAATTCTATAAAATTGATACACTCAATAAAATTGTCAATTATATCTGAACATCCAAAATTATTGTTAGTTAATGGTTCATGCCAAATGGGAGTTTAGACTATTCAAATGACCTGTTAAAGTTTACTTGTTGTTGGCACTTTGAATATAATAAGCTTAGTAATAATTCTTTCGTAACTTCTTTGGTCATAGTTGATTAGCTACCTATAGCTACATAATGACTGCATCTGGAGCTTGCTATTACAGCCTGTAACGAAGAGAAGGGGTTTACTGCTTGTGTTGTAGCTATCCATTGGCTACGGTAATCAGGTGAACCATATGTTTGTTGACCACTAAAGAGCCAATTGTGCCATTTAATTTTACAATTGTCGGAGTTTTGCCGATAAATTACAGCATGGCTGTCTTCAAGAAAGTTATTACAAAAATATTAAATACTTCGATACATACATACATACATACATAGCTCACGCCTTTTTCCCCGAAGGGGTAGGCAGAGGTGTTTCACACCCACATTTCGCCAGCTATGTTTGGTCCCATGAAATAGGGGGCGAGCCTATTGTCATCTACCGGGATCATTTGTTTACCAAACTCCGGGAAAATCTCAATTCTGGAATTTCATGTTAGAAAAGTCCAGTACCATTTTCACCCGACCCGAGAATCGAACCCGGGACCTCTTGCACAGCAGTCGTATACACTTCCCGCTGCGCCACTGAGGCAGTTAAATACTTCGATCGTTCTAATAAATTGTGTATATAGTGAGGTTAACCCACAAAATTGCACCACAAGTAACGTAATAGAAACATATCGTGGAGCCAAGTCAAAACATAATAACAGACCATAACAGACATAACATCATCTCGTCTAGCCCGCTGATCCCATAACACTAACTACGATTAATACCCCAACAATCCTCAAGTATCCAGCAATAACTAAGTCGGGTCAAGTGTACCGCCATAACTTGCGGAGAACGACCGCACATAGAATATTTACACAAGCTCACTCAAACACCTTGCTAGTCTTGCCGCACTTTGATCTAAACTTACCGTTACCTACTTAATCCGAGATTAGTCGGACAATGATACTATGTAGTTCGTTGTTAACTACAGTTTAGTGTGGGCTCTACCAACGTGGTGATTTATATTGTTGACGGCATTATAAGGACATAAAACATTTTAAAGTTTATAGATTTAGGAAACAAATTTCTACCCAAAGACGTTTACTATAAAAGGCAGCGCACGCACAGATAAAGGTCATTTGTTCATTAGCTCTCATAGAGGCAGGTAGTGGTCGACGCGATTTGTGAGTGTTATAATTAATTATTTAGTGTTGGTAAAGTGTGTTTAAATCCTGTGAGTACTTTATTTTGTTCTGTAAAGTGATTGATGTCTTAATTCTTATAATTAGGTTATGTTAAAATTGATATTTTTGAATTATAACGTCATTTTGTTAAACTTTTGTTTTTTTTAATAAATTCTACTTCTGTAACCTAAATTCAGAAGTGGGATACGTTTCTTAAACGCTCACTATTTAAATTTTATACCTTTTTATGCTACGTTTACCGGCAGTAAAATAAAATTAAGACATCAAACAACGCTTCATTTTTGAAATTTTATTTTTGATTTCTTTGTGGTTTGAGTGTTAATATGGCTGATAGACAGCATAAATCTCGCAACAAATCGCGTCGACAGGATAGGGACCGCAGGTCTCGTGATAAATCTCGTTCTTGGAGTACGTCTAGCTCGAGAAGTAGGTCACGTTCCTTGATTAGATCTCGATCAAGAAGTAGGACGCGCATGCGGTCAAATCATTGTTCTCGCGATCAAAATACGACAATGGAGAAAACATTACAGTCAATTTTATCACGTTTAAATACATTGGAGACTAAGAATTTCACCTTGCATAGTGAGAATGATAATCAGATAGTTCAGAATAGTACGTCTATAAGATCTTATACTCCTCCCGTAGATGAACCGCAGAATAATCAGGCCCTTCAGGCCAAAGAACCTATGTCTAAGACAGCACTGTCTAGTTCTGTTAGCATGTCGAATATACCCATATCCGTTAGTACGACAATTGAAGGAACAAACGGTGACATTAGTCATGGTACCCAAGTAACTGAGTCTGTGCGTATGTTAGCTGAAGCAATTCGATCTGTAAATTCGGACAAAACTCAAAAATACTTTGTATCCAATTTTGACCCCTCTATTCATGATATTGATGTCTGGTGCGAGGAGGTAGAACGGGCTAAGTATTCAAATAACTGGGGAGACTCAGAGTGCCTCTCTCGCGTATCAATATGCCTTAAAGGTGATTCTCGTACATGGCTCAATGAGTGGGTGACAACTGATCGAACGTGGAGCAACTTTGTTAGAGAATTTAAACCATTATGTCCACGAAAGCTTGATTACGCGAATATTTTGTACGATACAATGCACACGACCTCTGATAAATTTAACACGTACTCTGAATACGCAAGGAGAACTTTATTGCGCCTTAAAATTGTTAAGGGATTAAGCGACGATTTGAGAACCCTAATAGTTATTCGTGGCATTACGGATCCTCAAGTTAGGGCAGCGGCTGCCAATGCTAACCTACAAATGTATGATTTGGTTTCGTTCTTATCAATTTACACCAAACCTTCTCGTACTAAATCGGAAAATCGAAATTCTAACCACAAGCCGCAATCTAGTAACAAACGCTCTTCAAACCTAAAGTGTTTTAATTGTGGACAACAAGGACATAAGTCGCGGCAATGCCCCAAAACGTCCAAAACGGAAGAGAAGAGTAGTACCAATACAAACAACAATAATAAGTCGGTCTGTAATTTTTGTAAGAAACCAGGACATAATGAAGACGTTTGCTTTGCTAAGGATAGGTCAGGTTCACGCAATAAGCGAAATATTAATTTATGTAAACCGATACTTAGCTCCTCAAAGAATAGTGACCTTAAAACCGCGATCATACAAGGTATACCTGTTGACGTCCTCATAGACAGTGGTGCCTTAAATATTTCATTAGTTTCTTCCGAGGCGTTGAAACACTTTACTTGTGAAAGGAAGCCTAGACATTGTACCTTGAAAGGAATTAGTGACGTTGTCATACAGGCTGATTCCTACGTCACGCTAACGATTGAATTTGATGAGGTATCTATCGAAGCCGATTTTGTTATAGTACCAGGATCTTGTATGACCGCCCCGGTAATTATAGGTACTGATATCCTTAATCGAGATGGTATCACTTATATACGGACTAAAGACAAACAGTACCTGACTCGAGCCGTCGACAAGGCTATTAATACCGCTATTACTAGTGAACCCAGTCAGGTCAAAACACCCCTTAAGGGTACTGAACTTGAACGTCTCATGTCGTTGATAAATAAATTTTCCGACTACTTTATTTCGGGCACTGCATCTACTACTGTCACAACTGGCAAGATGTCTATTAAGTTAACCGACGATACACCTGTCGCGTATCGACCTTATAAACTGTCGCACTCTGAAAAATTGAAAGTGCGAGAGATTATACAAGACTTAAAAGATAAAGGCATTATACGCGAGTCTAGTTCGGAGTACGCAAGTCCTATTATTTTAGTGAAGAAAAAGGACGGGAGTGACAGGATGTGTGTCGATTACAGGGCACTTAATCGACTGACAGTTAGAGATCGATACCCTCTACCACTGATAGACGACCACATCGATAGGCTAGGTAACTATAAGTTCTTCAGCAGCCTTGACATGGCCACAGGGTTCCACCAGATTGTCATTGAAGAAAGTTCAATTCACAAGACAGCATTCGTTACACCAGAAGGACATTTCGAATATTTACGCATGCCTTATGGTTTAACGAATTCTCCTATAGTTTATCAACGAATTATCAATGACACCCTTCGTGAGCATATTGAGGCTGGCAATGTCCTTGTCTATGTCGATGACGTGCTCTGTATGAGTAACTCGGTTGACGAGGGCATCTGCTTATTGGGAAAAGTTCTAGATACTTTGACCAGATCAGGGTTTTCTATCAATTTGCGAAAATGCTCATTCTTGTCTACAGAAGTTGAGTACTTAGGGCGCGTAGTTAGTCAGGGTCAGGTGAGACCGAGCCCCCATAAAATTCAAGCCCTAGTTGAGTCGCCGGCACCTCGAAACGTGAAACAGACACGACAGTTTCTGGGGTTAGCAGGATACTTCAGGAGATACGTTAAAGACTATGCAATTAAAACCGCATGCATAGCACGTCTGATGAAAAAAGACGTGGCATTTTCTTGGGGTCCGGAACAGGAAAAAGTTAGACAAGACATAATAACCTGCCTAACTTCTTCACCTGTACTGTCCATTTTCGACCAATCTTTGCCTACCGAAGTACACACTGACGCCAGCAGCATTGGTTACGGCGCAGTGTTGATGCAGAGGAAGGCTGATGGTACTAAACATGTAGTCGCTTACTTTAGTAAAGCTACCTTGGGCGCTGAAAGCAGGTACCACTCTTACGAGTTGGAAACCCTAGCAGTTGTGAAGGCTTTTCAGAATTTCCGCCATTATCTAGTGGGAATCAATTTTAAACTCGTAACGGACTGCAATGCCCTTAAGGCTACTGAAAAAAAGAAGGACCTGCTTCCACGCGTCGCTAGGTGGTGGATCTATTTACAGGATTTTAATTTCACTATCGACTACAGAAAAGGTACTATGATGACACATGCGGACTACCTAAGTCGAAACCCTATCGCTACCAAGGTACATCAGATATTTAAGCCGCGTAATTGGGCTCAAATAGCTCAATCGGCGGACAATGAGACGCAAGTTCTTTTACAAAAATTACAAGACGGAGAATTAGATTCTCAACGATATGTCCGTCAAAATGAACTTTTGTATTATCGGTATTCACCAGTAGGTGAGGAACCCCGGCTCCTTTGCTTCATCCCCAAGGGACATCGGTTAAGTTTATTAAGGATTTTTCATGACGAACATGAACATGTTAGTGCAGAGAAAACTCTAGACTTAATCCTTAAATACTTTTGGTTCCCAGGACTCCGTCAATTCGTAGCTAAATATATTAAACACTGTCTTGTTTGTGTGTCTTATAAACGTGTCCCTAGAGCACCCCATCAACCTATTACATCTTGGGAAAAACCTAGTGTCCCTTTTGAAATATTACATTTAGATGCACTTGGGCCATTACCCGAATCTAACGGTTATAAATTTGTTTTATTAGTTGTAGATTCCTTTACAAAATTTTGTTTATTGTACCCAATATACAGACAAGATGTAAGTGAGCTTAAACGCACTTTTACCAATGTAATATCACTCTTTGGAGCTCCTAAGCTTCTAGTCACTGATCGCGGGCGAATGTTCGAGTCTTCAGAGTTTTCTACACTTTTAACTGAGTTTGGCTGTGATATTCATTTTATAACACCCGAAATGCACAATGCTAATGGACAGGTTGAAAGATACGTTAGGACCGTTTTAAACATGATTCGTATAGAAACGAATCACAAACATGCAGAATGGTCAGAAGAATTATGGAGGCTTCAACTTGTCCTTAACATCACCAAACAGAAGACTACCCAAACATCACCTCTGAAGCTACTATTAGGTACCGATGCCACAACACCTGTCCTCAGAACGCTTATACGTGACGTCGCTGTTGAGATGTCTCAAAATCACGAAGCCTGGCGAGAGATGTGCAGATCAAAAGCACACCAATTATTAATGCAGAATCAAGCAAAACAAGATTCTTGTGTCAACCGGCTGCGACGGGCGCCACGCGCATATAATGTCAACGATTTGGTTTTTGTAATAAAATATTCCCAGTCCACAGGGAAACTAGATCCTGGCATGCGCGGGCCATATCGGGTAATTAAGGTGTTACCCAGTGGTCGTTACCAGCTGAAACTCATTGGTGGGTCTTATGGCAAGACTACACAAGCAGCAGCTGAGTATATGGTACCATGGAACGGAGAGTGGTGCCCAGACTCTTGTGCAGCCTTCTTTGAGGGTGAGTTTCTGATTGGTTTTGTGTGCTGTTTTAGTGAGCTACTTCGCCGCTAGTCACTATCTTTTTAATTTTTTTTCATATTTCTCTTATATTTCGGCGAATTGGCTTGTTATCACGGTCGCGCATAGCCCATCAATGATTTTGTGTTGGACGTGCGATTCAGTGATGCCTCCGTCCACACAAGTTGTAGTATATACGTACTACGGCCATGCTTAACGGACGTGCGATTCAGTGATGCCTCCGTCCGCATTAAGCATACAAACATGCGAGCTTATTGTTGATATGTGTATGTAGATGGACGTGCGATTCAGTGATGCCTCCGTCCAATTAGACACACCTATAATGCGAGAGGTGTTGGTCTGTAAATTGTGTGAAGTGTTGACGTGCGAATCAGAGAGGCCTCCGTCAACCCCAGCCAGAGGGGACGCCTTCTGACTGGTCTGTTTACAGGTGCAGTTACAGACCTTCCGAGGATCGCAACACATGAAGGTGCCAAGTATAAAGAATATTGAGAGCTCTCACATGTTTAACTGTTTATTTCAAAAACTGCATGTGGTGTGTGTGCATATATATGTACCCATGTTAGAGCAATTCCTCAGGACATGCTTATGTTCCAGATGACGAAGCGTATGATCCTAATACAGGGTCATCTTCAGCTTCCACTCGAACCGGCGCTGACGAGGCTGGACCTAGTGGTTATTCTCAAGCTGAGGCGGAGTCATCACGGGACAAGCAGCGTGAAAACCGCGACGAGGACGACGCTTCTTCAGGATAGGCCGATTTAGGAAACAAATTTCTACCCAAAGACGTTTACTATAAAAGGCAGCGCACGCACAGATAAAGGTCATTTGTTCATTAGCTCTCATAGAGGCAGGTAGTGGTCGACGCGATTTGTGAGTGTTATAATTAATTATTTAGTGTTGGTAAAGTGTGTTTAAATCCTGTGAGTACTTTATTTTGTTCTGTAAAGTGATTGATGTCTTAATTCTTATAATTAGGTTATGTTAAAATTGATATTTTTGAATTATAACGTCATTTTGTTAAACTTTTGTTTTTTTTAATAAATTCTACTTCTGTAACCTAAATATAGTTATTTTATTGTGTTGATAGATGTTTATTCATTGAGACTATGGTACTAAAAGTTATTGTTTTTTGTACATATAATATTTATTTTTAAATAGTACGATTGTACACCTTTTTGCTTTCAAAGTATTGTGAGGAGGACAAGGTAGTAGACGTCTTACAGCTGAAAAGACGATGATTGTAATTTTTTATTAATATCAAATTTTATCATCAAGGCATTTCAAAGTCAAAATTTTGGTTCATAAAGACTTCTTATTACATTAAATTACAGTGAATAAAAAAAATACACATTTTTAGATAAACACATTACCTACCATTCAAATAATTTATTATATTCTTGTACTAATACAAGTAAGTGTACGTAAAGAGAAAGCCTACAAACAGAAACAATTACCGCTTATTTGCCCAATTAAGTGGCAGTTACAAATTAAGAAACACGAACGAAAAGCTCGCTCGCTGTTAACAGATTATGTAAACACGGTAACGAAGTGAGTGCTCCACGATAGAACAAATGGATGCGATGCTTTTTATTACATGAATGAAACATTGTTAAATGAATTATTCTCTCTCTAACTACTTCATCAATTCAACCCATAAACGTCCTACTGCTGGGCACGGGTCTCCTCCAAATAACGTGGAGGGAATTTAGTCTACTGTACCACGCTGGACAGACGGGTTGGTATAAAGTTTTTTCCGAATTTTCCTTATCTTGTAGAGCTCTTGTCTCTATAAAGTTACTCCCTTTTTCACCTTTTACGACACCCACGGATTAAGATGGGGTAGTGACATTTTGTATTCTTAATCAATAATTAATACACGGGTTTTTTTTTATTTTAGGAACTACATAAATTAATAAAATTTATAGGGCTTGTCGACACCACAAAGCTGGAGACAAAATAGGATAGAAAAAGGAACAGGATAGAAAACGATAAAAAATTAATATACCTAAATAAACCTAACATACTCAATATCTATCAAATAAAAAATTACGTACCTACTCAAAATAAAAAGTATTATTTCACAAAACGACGATTTCTAATCTCAAAAATAACAAGAAAATTACCGTATCAGTATTTTTATAATCGTTGTTGTCGCGTCGCTGATTACAACGACACCTGACGAACTGCACCCGAGCTGCGAGCGCGAAGCTCCGCGACTAATTGTTGGAAAAATCACTTCAGTTTGTGTAAGAGATTGTCATGTCATTTCACAGACCTTTTTGTTAACTTGATCAAAATGTTCATACTAAATAAACTCTTAGATTAATTCAAACAATAATGATTGCTATTACTAACGATATAAAGGCTTACACGCAATAATTGCCGAAGTTTGTCTGATTTTCAGGAATACGCGAAAATATTATATAATAACAGCTTTCATACGCGTGACATGGTATATAGATAGTGCACTTTAAAGTAATAATGTTTTGATTTATATTAACTTGTTGGTTGGTGTTTAAAAAAGTAAATTTAGTTTATGTTATTTCTATATTTATATTACATTAGCTATGCTCTATTTCTGAACCATCAATTACATACATACATAGCATCACGCCTTTTTCCGAAGGGGTAGGCAGAGGTGTTTCACACCCACATTTCGCCAGCTATGTTTGGTCCCATGAAATAGGGGGCGAGCCTATTGTCATCAACCGGGAACATTTGTTTACCAAACTCCGGGAAAATCTTAATACTGGAATTTCATGATAGAAAAAGCCAATACCATTTTCACCCGACCCGTGAATCGAACCTGGGACCTCTTGCTCAGCAGTCGTATACACTTCCCGCTGCGCCACCGCGTGTGTGTGTGGCGTACGTAAGTACGAGTATAACCTGACTAAATATAAAAGTAAAATAATGTTCAATTAGTTTATTTATAAATTCAGTATTTTTAATGTACTTATTGAACATATACCCGTAGAGGGCATGCAAATATAATTAATGTATGTTCAATAAGTACATTAAAAATACTGAATTTACTGAATTTATTTAAACAACTGTCATTTAAATAATCCTCATCAGAGGGATCAGAAATTTATTCATGCACTTTTCTAACAAATTACTTGACTTAGTAATACTATATTGCTTAGACCCTATTAAAACAAAACTTGCTTAATCTTAAAACATATTTTGTCAGTAATATTAGGAGAGTATCTACGAGACCTCGACGTAAGCTTATATATTTACATAACTTTTTCTAGAACGAAGGTTATCTTAGTCCCATCTAGTTCGATTACTTCTTTGCATAAAAGCTCATATTTTCTTACAACATAAAGTCTATATAATATGTAGACATGTAGTAGAAGCTGAAATCAAATATGGCGCTGGTCGATCCACATTTTATGATCAGTTCGTGAGTCGAAAACTCATCGTGTTTTCTACATTTTTAATAAAGAGTAACGTTAGTTTTTAGGGCACTCGCTCGTGTTTTGAATCGTATTAATGTCTTAAGCAACGGTTTGGACCTAACTTAAGAATAAAACACGTAATTCTGTGTGTAAACGCGAAATAATGCATTTTGAAATTTATACTAATATTTACTTATCAGTTCAGATTTCTTTAAACTTGACAGAAAGAAAGGCATCCTATAATAGTACTATTTTCTTTTTTTTTATTGTTTTATAGAAACTAATATAATTAAACAATACATTTTTTTTTTAAAGACAACGCCCCCACTAGGGAACAAGCCCTGTGTCGCGGGGAGCTTTACAAACATGAAACTAACGGACACAAAGTACACCCAGACTAGAAACAAATATCTAAGAATCACACAAATATTTGTCTCGTGTGGGAATCGAACCCACGTCACCCAGCACGGCGATGTAGTGGCGAGGCGACCACCTTAAACACTGCGCCACGGTGACAGTCTAGTCTGAAACTAAGAGACTTGAAACATATTATTATAAAGATTTTATCCCTTATCCAGCCTGTCTGCAGTTTGGCTTACGTAACAAATAGCAACTTTTTTAAATATTAATCACTAAAAATTTATTAATTTTAAATAATTTAATGTATGTTCCAAAGTTTAGTAAGTTGTTTGTTACTAACACTGAGTATGTATGAATGAATGAATGAAATGAATGATGAAATGAAATCTCGTTTATTCATCTAGGCTACAAGGTAACACTTATGAAAGTCAGAAGATAAGAATGTAACAGGTTATCCGAAAAGTAGTGTCAGCAAATTTGCCTAAGACCAGTTCGCTGACGGGATGGAGCCATGAGAAGAACTGGCAATAAACTCACGCCACTCTTTTTAATAAAATGGATAGTTACAATCTTTTGTAATTTACAATTTGGGTCGCGTGTAAAGTGATGCAGCAGAGCACTACAGCGTTAGAATAACGAGTTATAATGAATGTTTACAAACTAAATAATAAACAAAAGTAAAAAGTAAGGCTCTGTGGTTGCTTCACTTTACACATTGCTATGCAGCCATTAGTGGCAGTCTGTGAATAAATATAGTTTTAATTATGTAAAAACATAACATAATAAAAAAATATAAAAAAAACTATTACTTAAAACAATAAAGGATATTTACTCTTTCTTGAAAAAATGATTGTGTTTTATTATATTATCACGATATTTGCACGTAAAACGATTGGTCCCGTGTAGCTTGCTTTTTTACGCATCATCATAATAATAATAATAATATTATATAACAGTAACATAACATTTAACTCCATAGAACAACCTTTTACGTGTAATTCCGTTAACCCTCGTCTCGATAGTAAAAGGAACATGGAAATAAAGAATACCTTACATGTTACACGTATTATAATGTTCGGATTATTAGACACGTGAAGTTTATGGAAATATCACTTACCCCTTTTTCCCCTTACGGTGTAAATCGTTCGCTTCGCCAGCAATATGTATGACATATTGGGTCTTTAAGGGCCGGTCTGTACTATCAAACACGGTCACCGATTGAGATGATAGGTAAGCTTTTCTGCTATGTTATTTTAAGAAAAGCTGCCTAGTATTGGATTGATTTGGAATATTATCTGGCTTTTGAAAATTGTTGTTTCTTGCAAAATGCCAAAAAAAAAGAAAAAAGTCTTAATTGACTTTCTTTGTAAAAAAAAGTCTGTGTTGTCTTTAAGCAAAATGAAAATTGAAATTTGTTTAAAAAAAATTACAATGTACTTTTAGAAAAAAAAAAATGCTTTGGTAAGAAGAATATAATAACATAACAAATAATATAGCATCACGCCTTTTTCCCCGAAGGGGTAGGCAGAGATGTTTCACACCCACGTTTCGACAATATAATACTCCGCTGCCGTGTGAGTCACACAAGCGAAGCAGTCGACGGATGTAAACACGGTTTGAACCGAAAGACTAGGAGGACTACCTGAACTAGAATTTGAATAAAAACCATATATTATGTAATTGATTAATTATATTGCTTATCTAAAATGATAATTATGTCATTTTAATGGGTAATGATGAATGTGATGTATTACGGAGTGGAATTTACGATTTTCTTTTTTAGATTTTGTCAATTACACATAATAACAATAATATTTCACCACATTCACACAACGCCATCTAATCCCAAATTAAGCAATTATATTTGCTTGTGTTATGGATACTAAACAACTGAACTGTTATACTACTTAAATACATTTTTTTTTAAATACATACATATACTATAGATAAATTACACCCAGACACAGAACAATCAATCATGCTCATCGCACAAAGATTTGTCCTGGGTGAGGATCGAACCCACGACCTCCGGCTTAGCAGTCAGGGTTACTAACTACTAAACCAACAGGCCAGTCATAGTATATAAGTATACAAGAAGTTGTTGTTACTACCTCATTATGACTGTGTCGAGAATCCATCAAGTGTTTTTGTTACCTTTAAGTTATCTAAGGTTGCAGCAGTTAGTCACACAACGTACATCCGACCACATGGATTTCTGTTTGCGAGATAAAGTAAGTAAAAATCATTTACTATGAAAAAGTGTGTGATACGGAGATCTGTTAACAGTTATTTCCCCCTTCCCCTTTCCCAGTAAGTTTTCCCTTTTCACAGTAACATTATCCTGTGTTGACCAGTTCAAAGAATAATGACAAGTCAGTTGGCAAAATTCATTTCTGTTTTTATGTAATCAGTAAATTTAGTTAAACTTATGTATGTATATTCGGTGCATCGGTTTGCGACTCTCATTTTAACAGTATTTCTTTATTTTCTTTTGTTTAATGCACTACTTTAACTTATCTTTAGTCTAAGACACTCATAGATACGACAACAAGTTTTAGTATATGTGACAGCAAAACAAACGCGTATAAGTTATGCTCGTGATGTATCATGAGATATTCAAGCCACACTTCTCGAGCAACGAGAACAGATGTACATGAAACCTTAACATGTAACACGACACCTTTTACATAATGTATTCCATGACATACAAACAAAAAATCGCGTTTTGACTGGCGCGCTGTATCGGCAAAGCTATCGACAAAAAACACCACTATTTTATATTTCTGATCACGACTTAATCGTAAATATGAAGGGTTCGAGCACCTTCTGGTAGCTATTGCAAAAAGAACGTTGCGCTCTCCATAAAATATATTGTGGGGGAGCGAGTATGGACGTATTCTGTAACAGCAAATATTTTCTACCGCGACTTTCAGCTTCTCTCTTACTCACATTGCGTATAACAGAAAGAAAAAGCAACACGTTATATCGAGACTTCTACTGTTATTTGAGTCAGAATAGGAGCATATACAGTTACATATTTATATATATTGTAGCCAGTTCTTCGCATATGTTTCTGGGTGTTTTATTCGCGAGAATAAAGTGCGTCTCATGTGAAAGGTTTTTTTTGTTATTTTTCCCTTTTTTCTCGTGTTATTATTATCTGATACATAATTCGGGTAAACGTTCGTACGTGCAGGTATTTACGAGGTAAATAACGATTTTCGCTCAACGACTGTTTGGAGACATATCGTTGTTTTATTTATTGAGAGTCGACAAAATGTACAACTATGAACTTTTATTTTTTGTTTGTTTTGTGAATATAATATAAAGAAGGACTACGTAGATAAAGGTACGTAATCAAGAGAGCTTTTTTTGAATTAAGTAATTGATTATCCTCTTATAATAGGCTAATTTTTATGTCCAAAATATGAAAACATAATATTGGTTTGATTGAAAAAAGAAATTACTGTATAAATGGATAGTAACGTATTTTACTGTTTTAAAAAGAACGACAGTTCTGTCCAGCTCTTTCCACAAGGTGAAAAAAAAACGATAAATTAACATTGCCAGTTGTTGTGTTCTATCATTATCAGCTAGATCGCAGCATTCTCTATAGGTGTAAATCACTCGCTCATAATTACCTTGTTATGTTTCTCATAAGTTTAAAACTCTTCAAACGTTACAAGAACCAGCTTAGAAGTAAACTAGTATGCAATATTCAAAAGCACTTGCAGAACAAAATACAAGTCGACAGCTCTTTCCAGCTCATTCCACCAAAAGGCGAAACGCTCCAATTAACATTTGCCAGTTGTTGTTACGTCATAATCGGGCCGTTCTCATCACAGCAGTGCGATAAATTCAACGCCAGACACAATGCTCGCTCCCCTTAACTTTTCGCCCGCGAATAACGAGTTTTTAACTTTGTGGAAAAGCGAAAAATGTCTCTATCTCCTCTTCGTAGTGGTAGAAAACACACGCTTCTGCGGGCTGTAACAAAAGCAATTACGAAAAAAAATGTTTAAAAATAAATAATGTATTAAATGATTTGTTTAGAGGGGCGAAAATTAAGCCTTTTATTTTCTGATTGATAAAACAGGGTTTGGTTTCGCGAACAAGACTTGGCTATTAAAAGCACACTCGAAAATAATAGAAAAAATTAAAAAAAAATAATTTCAAAAGGTAATCGCTTGCTGCTTCATTCAAAGGTTTATTAAGTAACTTTTGTTTTTATTTAAGGTCCATGATAACTTAAAGTGAAACTTAGTTTGACGTTATTTGATTTAAAAGAACACCTTGAACTTGTTTTATTTATTAAGGTTTTGGTTTCCTTCATAGTTAAGATATAATTATCAATATGTGAAAAATACAAAAACAAATATCAATTATATCTCGCTAATTGTTCATCCCTTGCACCCCATACCAAGGGTATCCCGAGAAAATTACAGAAGGCAAACGGCCCTACTTTCAATAAAACTGTCGTCTTTATTTAACAGGGCAAAAGTTATCTCAGTGCTCCTTGGTCCGCTCGCGACACACGTATATTTGGACCTTTCCGAATGTCCCATCGTGTTTCCAGCTTTACCACAAATTAAAATTTACCTTTATTTTCTTGTAACTCACACGTACTTGGGGATTGAAGTAGAATATTAATAGTAGATACTCTTAACAATTAGAAAAAGAAAGAAAGAAAATTAAAAAAAATATTGATTTGTCTCATCTGATACAAGATATACATACTGCATAACACTTATAAAGCTACATTATACTCCGGCAGCAGTCGAAAAAATGGTTCCTTCCTGAGCATATTACTGCAACAATAAAACCGCACCTCTGATGAACAGCAAGTGATGCTCTTGCTGCTATCCTGGCAAGAGATTTAATGAAACGATTTAAGAAACTATGATTTTATAGGACTGAAATCTAGGCACAGTAAAAAATATAATAAAAACGTCTTCAGCTTTATAGTTAATTATACGATAAAATATCTTTTTCATCTCTGTCTTCATTTTATATTCATTTAAATTTTTATGTTAGTAGCTCAATTCTTAGCAGCCAGTTTAAATATTAGTAGATGATGATACTATCATAACATTGTTATGCGTTTATTTATTATTAACTGAAAGTATAACGATTATTGGATACCCAAAACCCTGAAATACCAACAAAACTCAAGGTGTTAGATATTGAATTTTAATTGTACAACGTTGGGCGTAACCTCGTTCAAATATTTAACAAAATAATATCGCGTGAAACAGTGAGCCAAGTTGGCCTGTAAACTTGCGCGCCAAAATTAAGAAGGTGAGAAGTCCAAAAGTTTTTATTGTTATAACCCTGGAATTTATCCCGGGGCCATCGTTGCGCAGATGGTTAAAATTTTACTTTTCATTACTCCACTGTTTGTATATTTTTTATTTTTTGACGTTTGATGTATGATTGTTGAGAAGGGCCTTTTTCTGTTGCTTTTTTCTCTGATTAAAACTGATGTGTATTTTATTCGTGAGGCGCGAAACTTTGTGCGATGATTTTCACTTTGTGCATATTGTAGCTACCTTGAATTTTAGATAACTTAAAAAATGTTTTGTAGACCTACGTTTATTGTAAATAATTTGGTAGCATATCAGCCACCTGAAAGCTTTTAGCAAAAGCCACTATTGGGACTATACTGGGTGGAGAAGAATCTCTGCCAGTAACAAAACTGTCACTATTGTTGATGATTCTTGCTAAAATATCATTAAAAATACAATTTTAAAATGCATTTGGTTGGTACAGTTTACGTTAGTAGCATAAAATAGCTCGCTGTGGGGGAAATTAGATGAGGCCTATGTCCAGCAGTGGACGTCATTGGGCTGATATGTTAATGATGATGATGATTTATGTTTTTTTTTTAGTAAGTAAATTTCCATTGTGTGTAAACATGAGCTCAAGATGAAAATAAAGTTATTAACTTCTTTAAATTAGTTTTGTGAAATCTGAAGTAAGCCAGCCGGTTCCAGAATGAAAGCTCAATGACTCGAATTGTCCGTTAAGCATTGCGTTAAAAATCATTAACGTTAAAAATTGCTAGGTACCAAAGCTGCCCTCAGTGTCATAACCAAGTTATTGGGAATATTAAGTTAATTTGTATCATCAGCTCTCATTAGCACAAATACTCTAATGGGACTTATATTTCCAAGAAGTACCGTCTCTATAAATTAATTATACAACAGCATTAGGACTAAAGTTAGTGCACGAATATGTTACTATACGTAAACTCTCACGGCGAGGCTGTCGTGTTGGGATTTATATGTCGTTATAGTCGAAATATAGAGCTTGTCCTACTACTACTGCTGCTTGTGCAGGTTAATGTACTTCTTGGTGCTGTTTAGTCAAGTTTTTAGATTATTTATACATTTTTAAATTTCTAAATGATTACTCATTTTGGTAACTGTTTTCCCAATAAACATTACTTTGATAGAATATAGCGTAATTATTATTGAACATAATTCAATATGATGTGGAAGGTTAAAAGTACAGTTAATACTTTCGGGATGCTCTTAAGGTACATCATTTTCGTTGTGAATCTTGCTTACAACTTACAAGTAATGAACTTATACAATAAATAAAACAAAACCTATATTATTATTATGTTCACAATTGAATGACACAAAAAATTAAATAATGACGACATGTATGTTAAGCGGTGCGGCTCCGAAGTGGGCGGCGCGCGGGCGGTGAAGCGCTTGAAGCGCTCTCAAGCGACCCGAGCAGAACGAGGTCGAGCGAGCTATGCAAAACTCGCATCCTTTTTTAAATAAATCTCGTTTTTCCACACTTATGAACGCGTTAGTATTTTAATTAGGGATTTGGTTTTGACAATTTGACAGTATGTCAATTGACAGTATAACGATATTGATGATACGATTGGTTTTGTTCGGTTTTTTTTTCAAATTGAAACTTGATAACTCGATATGACTGAGTGGCCTACTGGCCTAGTGGTTAGTGACCCTGACTGCTAAGCCAGAGGTCGCGGATTCAATTTTCACCCAAGACAAATCTTTGTGTGATGAGCATGATTATTTGTTCTGTGTCTGGATGAAATTTATCTATTATAATGTATATATTTAAAAATAAAAATGTATTTAGGTAGTATATCAGTTGTTTAGTAACACCAGCAAATATAATTGCTTAATTTGGGACTAGATGGCGCTGTGTAAATGTGGTAGAATATTATTACTCAGTGCTATATTTCTCTCTAAAGTGAAAAGTATACCACACATGAATTTTCACATAAACTTGCCAAAATAAATAACCCACACATTCAAATAAAGAAGCCCAAAAACACATTGTATCTATAAAACCGTAACAAAAGTCGACCCACGTAAAAATAGTTAAAAACTATCCTAAAAGTTAAGCTGTATTACTTTCTCGTTGAATATTAAACTGGCGGTGAATAGATCTAAGTTGTTGCTTGAACAAGAATTTAGGAGTACCTGAGTTTTAAACGAGGTTTGGTATCAAAGAATATACATACGTAGGTGTACTTGAAGAAAAATATTTAAAAGGGTATGAAAATGATTGAAGTAATAATATGATGAAGGTGTAAGAGGCATAATTATTAATTAATTTATAATATCCAACATAATAAATAAAAGCAAATAAATAGATAAGATGAGACCTCCGGCCAACAATAGGCATATAAAGGCTGACAATTATGATGATAATAAGTATAAAAAAAAAAGAAATATAGCAGATTTTACCGACTATATTTGCTGCAACGTAAATATTTGAAACTTTTAAATCACCACGTACACGACTTTAGAAATATAAAATAGTAACATGCAATAATTAACCAAATACACGATCATATCAAATTTTATGGGCTGCGGAAATATTTGTACGATATAAGATTGTATCCACAGTATTGTAGCATCCATACACTGCGCAACAGTAAAAAATCTAAACCAAAACCCTTACAATGTCTTCACAAATAAATACACACAGTGTATACACAATACATAAACAATACAACCACTAAACACAATAAGTGCGTATAAATAAAGAAAGGTGGAACAAAATTTTTCACAAATAACACCAAATTTACGACTATGTTTATGGCTCTTTTCCTCGCAGATAAAGGACATTGAAATTCTGACTGAATACAACCATTGCTTCCGTAACGCCACTTTTTTCACGATACCTTGGAGGTATTCGCGACAACGATACACGATTGCGAGCTTCGAGAAATACTGAACATATTTTTTGTGTCGTTTTTATTTTCAAGAAGTAAGTATTTCTTGCGGGCGTGTGCAATGTGTTTTCTTGACTACGATTATGGCAATAATAATAATAGGTATAACAATATTTTCACACATTCACACAGCACCATCTAGTCCCAAATTAAGCAATTATATTTGCTTGTTGTATGGGTAATTTGCCACTTTACTGATAAACATTTTTCTTTTCGTAAATACATGCATAATATTATAGATAAATTACACCCAGATATAGAACATAGAATCATGCTCGTCACACAAATATTTGTCCTGGGTGGGAATCAAAGTCAGGGTCACTAACCACTACGCCAACAGGCCAGTCACAATATTATTATTAAACTTGCACTCACTCGGGGCTTCGCTCCCGTCACTTTTGTTTGGCCACTGCTCAGCTCTTATTGGCCGAAGTGTGATGTTATATATCTAGCTTATAACCTTCCTCGATAAATGGGCTATCTGACACTAAAATAATTTTTCAAATCGGATTAGTAGTAGTTAGTAGTTAGTTTAGCGTACAAACAAACAAACAAATAAACTCTTTAGTTTTATAATACTTGTATTAGTGGAGATAATTTTTTTTCGGAAATTGATTATAAAATGACACAAATTATTAAGCATGGTAGCAAAAATCTAGTTTCAAGTCAATATAACTACATGGTGGAAATTATAAATACAAATTAACAATTACGTGCGTCAAAAACAAAAATCGGTGAAAATTTTCTTCAAACACAAACATTTTCAATGTTTATGAAACTAAAATATCTGCAGGCAGAACCTAACCTACATAAATATTGTTACGTTCAAATTCCACGCGGTCCGTGAAAAATCGCCAACGTGAAAATCAAAAGCATTTCTACAAACCACACAGATTTGTACAATACTGTGAACGAATTTTATTTTGCTATTCTGAAACTGTTCCTTCATAAGGACTCCACCGTGACTCCGCCAAAATAGGAAATGAGTATTATGGTTTTGTAATTAAGTACATACATCACGCCTCTTTCCCAACTGAGGGGTAGGCAGAGACCATTTCCTTCCACTTGCTACGATTCTGACATACATCTTTGGCTTCTTCAACATTCATCAGTCTTTTCATGCATTCTCGCCGGTTGAGGATACTCCTGGTCTGTCCCTTCTTTAGAACATAACCTATTTGGTCATAGTACGTAATAAAGTTCCTTTGGTTTATTACATCTGCATTCTTTTTGGCTGGTCTCCAATTTGGTGAAGTCTTTTCTAAAGTTTGTCTAATTTAGTTCCTATCATTATTTTTTTGGATTAGATGCTTTGAGCTTCTTTGCTACGTCGATCAATTACTGATCTATTGTAGCTTACACTCACACTTAGAATTTCTTCATTGGTATGTGGGTTTTGTTACGATATTTTACATCACCGTCAGGAGATGGTGGGTCACTTGACTCGTACCTATAAACTCCACAAAGTGAAATCCACATTGGGACTGCCAGTTGGGATCGAACTCGGACCGCATGATTTGCACGCTGGTCACTTATCCATTCGGCTACTATAGCTTAATTTAGTTCCTAGCAATATTAACTACTTTAATTACAATACATTTAATGCCTTCAGGATGTTGTTGGGGCTCTCACGTGCACTGCAGCGCATCAGGAATGTTTACGGAAACACACTCTGATGGTTTCAAAACCATCCTACGTAAGCGAATTGCCTCCATGATGCGTAGAGTGCGTGGGAGCGCCAACAGCATTCTGAAGATCATTGGCAATAAACCGTGTTGCCCCATCATGGCGCATTGGGTGCATGTAACCGATGCGTCAGATGGTGGCAACAGATTTATGAATTAAATGTTACGAGTACTGTTTGTTTGTTTGTTTATTTATTTATTTTATTACTAACATAGTATAAGTTGTGTGTATTACTAACATAAATAATGTATATGGATCTCGGTCTGAAATAAATATTATTTTATTTTATTTTTGACTGACCTGTTGGTCTAGTGGTTAGTGACCCTGACTGCTAAACCGGAGGTCGTGGGTTCGATCCCCACCCAGGACAAATCTTTGTGTGATGAGCATAAAAGTTTGTTCTGTGTCTGGGTGTAATTTATCTATAATATGGATGTATTTACAAAAAAAAAAAATTTAAGTAGTATATCAGTTGTTTAGTACCCATAACACAAGCAAATATAATTGCTTAATTTGGGACTAGATGGCGTTGTGTAAATGTGGTAGATTATTATTATTATTATTTAACTATAAACTTCATCAGTCTTCAGTACTACATTAGTTATAGTTAACCAGAATAAGTTTAGTTAACTTCACCGGCTGTCTCACAAGGAGAGTCAGAACTTTTATTGCAAACACATAAAAATCTAGTACACGTTTATTACGCAGCGTTTATGTGCCCTAATAATATTCCCATGTTTACTGATAGCGACTGTTATTTTATATGTTTTTGAGTGCCCCATCCCGGAAATAGCGGTTAAGGATGCGCATTGAGAAATAGCAGAACTTTATAATCTTAAACACACTGCATTTTGTCAAACAATTGAAATAGTAGAAAAATGAATGGTATACAAAGTAGTTTTATTTAGGAAATATCTTGGATAACCTTGATTGATAATATTTATTTTTTAATCTTCCTGATACTACAGATTAGATTATAATTTAATTAAAGATAAAAATATTATGTCGGGTTTGTGATAGATAGACAAAGTTGCGTGGAATGTAAACTTTACGTTTTTATGATAATTACATTTTTACATTTATATTGACATAATATTGTCTACTTTCATGTAATTGTTCCATTCAAGGAATTTAGGGTAAAAGTTTGATAAATTGTAATTTGTTTTCATTGCCTTATACATTTTACGCAATTTAAATTGAAATATATAATATAATGAAATATTAAATGATTAAAAAGTCGAATATTAATATGCTATTACTCTAAGACTAAATCAAATCTGTTGAAAATTTAGAAAAGATTTATGTTATACACATTTTAGTGTGATAGTTAAATAAAATTTAAATATATTTGCTCTGAGATGTTACAACATTAGACATGACGTCAAATAACCGATATAATAACGATTCTAACCAACTGCTTATAGATATTTAGACACAAAACATTCTTATATTTCATTGTTTTCCAATAATAAACCAAAATAATTGAGCAAGTATAATTGTTGAATAAAAGTTGCTCATTGACTCAATAAAAGTCCTCTTCAAATAAACATCATCAAATAAAAAATATGTACACACGCGCGTACAGTCGGTCGGGCGTATAACTGGTAAAAAAATAAAACCGACACTCCCGTACTCCGGTCACGTGGCCAATATTCCGATTGCCTTCGGATCGCTATCAATTTTTCTTGAGAACAGTCCAGATTTAATTATTCAGTGGCTGTCGGTTTGATGGCAAGCACGTGCACCACTTAAAATTTAGACGTTTTCATAGTTAAAATTGGCCTGAATTTTTTATTGAAATTTATTGTTCGGACAAGATTGTACGAGTAGCTAGTTGGTGTATTTTCAAGAGAAGTTACTGCGTGGTTTGTAAATATTTACATAATCGTTACATATTGTATAACTGCTTTGATCGCTTCAATTATTACTACTTCTAGCTGTTTCAATCTCCATAATTTTAAAAAGACATCTCTTTAAAATAAGAATAATTTTAAATAGCAATTAATTACACTTTTATTAGGTCCACGTCAACTTGAAACTTGGTTTTAAATTTTAAAATAATTCGCATTATTTTTTTTACTGCATAATTATAATTAATTACAATTATTTTTAATGTTAATTCGCACAATAGTTTACAAAAGATCCTAAAACGCATAAATTTCCCATAAAACGTTGAATTTAAAATGTAAAAACAACCGCTTCTATCTGTTATCTCGCAGGGAAGCGTTTGACGTTTAGTCCTGTTATTTATGCAAACGTAGTACGAAAACGGCATTCATAAATTTCAAGTTAGCGCAGAAAGTGACCGCAGGAATTAAGATGTATGTTGGAAAAGGTACAGAGTAGTGACACGCGATCTCTGTCACGCATATATCCCGCTGTTCTAGAACGTGAAAATTTAATTCAAATGCCCGCAAACACGCTGTCCCGCCCGGCCCGTGGTACGTGATCAGTTCGTACGTGATTTGTTCGGTTGACTGTACTTTAAATAATAGATATGTGGACGTTCCAATATGTGATATGAAATAAAACCGCAATACATTATATTTTGAATGTAAAGTAGTGAAATCAAAATAAAACAGAAAATTCCTTTTATTGAATAACTGTTCATATATTATGTGTTTTACCAGCATCATAATAATATGCGCTTCTATCTCCAATAAGCTCTGGATATCACTAATCATCTGCAGGAACACAACACTAATAACTTTAAATATTAATTATGTTTATAATATTACAAATATATTATTAACTTTGTTTGTGTAATCCTTTCTAGGTTTGCACGTTCGTTTACTACATAAGCTTCAATTCATTAAAACATTAACTCAGGTAAATACAGAATCCTATTAGTAAAAAAAATGACTACTTTTGTGGCTGATAGCGTCATCTATTGTAAAAATAAAATACTATAAATGTCAAAATTAACTTCAGAGACATCTATTATTGCATCTTTACACCAGTAAATTGTAGAAGCCATTGGAAAGCTAACAAGAGTTTCAAACTCGCTGAAAATGGTGAAGTAGTCGCGCAAGTAATGCTAGCTATCGTTTATAGATGTCGCTACTTACACAAAATTTGTAGCAATTTGCAACTAGAACAGTATTATTGTTTTATGAAATTCTTTAAGGTAGTTTTGGTGGGTATCTTCTTAGAATATTTTTATCTAGCTTTCTATTTTGGAATTGAAAAAAAAATTGAAAAAAAAAAAAATTGTTTTTCATCTACACTCATGCAAGATAAAATAGTCAAATATAAGGACGGTAAAATAAGTCTACAAAGTCAAAGTCAAATCTTTTTATTTCATTTGGATCACATACATGATACTTATGAACGTCATACAAAGCCAAAAAAAAGGTGTCAGTAAATTTACCTACGGCCAGTTCACTGACAAGGTTGAGCTCTAAGAAGAACTTGGCAAGAAACTCAGGCCACTCTTTTTAATCGCCATAGTTGTTACAATTTTAATGGGTTACAGTTTGAAATATCACAGATACAAAATTTTATTAGACACATTAAAAGTGTGACTTTAACAGGTTCTAGTTTTAGGTTTTGCGACTAGGTTATAAGTTTACATTATAGGTTAAAATTTGAAAAAAATCCACTGTCAAACACATTGTTCTGTAGACTTGCTACATCCGTAGCAGTGTGCTACGAATTCGTAGCGTCGTAGACATAGCAGACGTAACTTTATGATGTGCCTTCTTGAGCTGCCACTTTTTTGTATTTTTTACGATAGTTTTTATCACAATTACCAGCCTATTAGTTAAATTAAATCTTATTTATAATTTTGTATTTCAGATTAATTATATTTCTTCTAAACAAATATACAAGGTATGACCGATTCTTCAATATGTCAAAATCACAAGTATTTCGACGCAACAGCATAACAAGAGACCTTTTATGTAACAATACAGAGGTCACTTTACTCCGCCAAGTGTTCTCAAGTACAAGTATTTGAAAGGTAAGAAGGATCATACAAAACCGTTGTTGTATAATGTAAATAGACTTCTAGACACAAATTGGCTGTTGAAGTGCGTAGTGGATAAAGTGCTTGCCTCGCATCTAACATCGTGCGTGCGCCGCGCCGTGCCGAGTGACGTGGATTCGATTCCAAATATTTTGAGTTTTAAATATATTTGTTTTGAGTCTGGATGTACTTTATGTCCGTTAATTATAATTATGTTTTAAAGCCCCTGACAAAGGGCTTGTGATCAAGGGTTCCCACCCTTGTTTTTAAAAAAATAATTTATTAATTTAAGTTCTATGATATAATAATATAATATATAATAATAATATTCTATCACATTCACACAGCGCTATCTAGTCCGAAATTAAGCAATTTGCTTGTGTTATGGGTACTAAACAACTGATATACTACTATTTTTTTTTTGTAAATCAATACATATTATATATAAATTATACCGAGACAAAACAAACCTTCATGCTCATCACACAAAGATTTGTCCTGGGTGAGGATCGAACCCAC
The DNA here is from genome assembly GCA_905147015.1 of Laspeyria flexula. Classification (NCBI taxonomy): domain Eukaryota; kingdom Metazoa; phylum Arthropoda; class Insecta; order Lepidoptera; family Erebidae; genus Laspeyria; species Laspeyria flexula. The sequence goes on from LR989953.1 coordinate 553,701, forward strand.
GACCTCCGGCTTAGTCAGGGTCACTAACCACTAGACCAACAGGCCAGTCGTGATGATACTAATATGAATTTAAAACTAAGCTAAAATGTGGTTAGCCGAATTAGTCTTGTCGCTTTCCAGCTTTTATTTTTTTTAGATAGATTTATAGATTTGAAAGAGACCCAAAGATCTTTCAGTTTGTTTTGATGGCAGGCAGACTAGTATGTACTCGTAGTTATTATAATAGGTAACGGTCTTTATTTTTCTTTCAAATAATAACTATTGTATTGAAAGTTCATGTGTAGGTACAACAACAACACTTAGCATTATCAACTTAATACTTAGTACATGCGAAGGTTGTCTGCCACAAAAATCTTTAAGCGTTACGGATTATTGTATTGTAGTCTGGGCGTACCTATATTGTTATTACGAATACAAGTAAAAAAAAAACTTTTACCTTATATGAGCACTAGTTGTCGCTCGCGGCTCCGCACGTGTATAAGTTCTGTAGTACACCTACAATTGTAGTGATATACCACAGGAACCGTGTAGTTTTCTGGAATACAAGTAGCTTATATGTTTTTGCAGACTATGATCTTTATCTTCTTTCTAGTTTTCTTGTTATCTTAATTCTAATTTTCACATTTCTAATATTAGTAGAAAATATAAAAAGAAACTGACAACTTGATAGATCAACGTAAAGGGAAAAACATCGAAGTAAAAAGCATGACATTTCGTACACAGATTCCCGGAATGACGTAAGTCGGTCACACGGAACATTTTTTTCATAAATAGTTTGCTTAGTATTTATAAGATATATGGACCGCTAGAAGGCGAGGCTAGAAAGCAACTACATTTTTTACCATAATAAATTTTAAAATTTCAGATGGTATTATCAATTCTGCAATAGGCTGAAATGAGGATGATGATGATGATGGTATTATGAAAAGCCTACCTCTGTTCTGTGGTTTTATGGATTGTTTTAAATATTATCTATAAGCTTATATGTTATCTATAGCCAGAAATAGTTTGACTTTATTTTATTTGATTTTGCTAATTAATATTAATCTACAAAAACATGGTCGCATAAACTATGTGGACATTTCGCTATAGGATTTCTATGAAATCTTATTAGAGTTTATCAAAGACAAGTAAAAGCCACCTGGATAATATTAAAGTTTATGGCCTTTATTGGTTCCAATCGCTATTTTATACACAACACTATACTTTTGTTGTGTAATCATAAATGTAATCCGCCGAGTCCAATAATAATCTGCTTAAATCCCGAATCTGTCAAGTTGGGCATCTGCTGAATCACGAGTCTGTCCAATCCAGAATCTGTCGTACACCAAACAAGGGTTTCATCTCCGGGTTTATACTGAGAATGCCCAAAGCCTCTTAATTACCAGCCTTTTAAATCCCCGCTGTGCCACCGAGATATTTGTAAATTTGTTTTTGATAGGCTTATAATATTTGCCTGTTGCAGTCACTAGTTGCCTATATCAGAATTATACCTAAAGCAGCGCTCCTAAATGAGAGCGTTTCGTGTAAGTTGTGAGGAAATTTTTGGTAGTAAACGTGATAGCGATTTTATTTCGTGAATACAGCGCAAGGTCACAAAGACAGAGTCACAGATTCGTATGCAAATTTGTAAGTATTTACTCGATACCAACGAGGCGTTGTGCTCATTAGCATTCGCGAATCTTCGCTCGCATCGAATAACGGATGAAATGATTTTGATCGTATACAGTTCAAAAATAAAACAGAATATCTCTGATATCTTTGATCATGGATTGCGGAAATCCTCGTACCCTAAGGAGTATACAATTCTGTGTATTTTTATTATACCTTTGATTATTTGAAGAAAAATGTTGTCGGTATTTTGCAAAACTTAATAAATATAAAAGTCAAATAATTCCTTTGATATTTACTCTGATTTTTATAGAGCCTGTTGGGAATTAAATGTTATCTCCAGGCTATTAAAACCACCCTGTATCTGTGTGTATGTTCATTTTATTATAATTAAATTTAAAATTAAATATCTATTGATAACCATAGATTAAATTAAATAAGTAATAAATTGATATTTTTTATATAGCTTTCTGAATTTTTGCCAAATAAACGGGTCTATCGTTGTTTGATAGTCCTATAATCCTATATAAATTTTCCATTGTTCACTCATATGAAATGAAGACTTCAAAAAGGGCCCCTCGCTATTCACATCGTGGGGCAAAACTTAAAGTATGTCAATTTTCACGCTCCCCTGTAAATTTTGCATCATGGGTAAAGATTACAAGGTTCACGTAGGTCTCCGATTGCGAAGTGATAAAATATGATTATCGCGCAGTTTTCAAGAGACATAGAATCATTTGCGAAATAAATACGCCTGAAAGTAGGTTTGATGTATTAGAAACGAAATTGATTTTCAAAGTAATAGGCGCTGTCGTGCGACAATATCTCAATATCATTTTGTCTTACTTTACCTATAGAAGACCGCAGCCATAATCACATTGTGTTCTGTTTTTGCTGGTGAGTAGTAGTATCAAGAGTTCATTGGGGGGAAGGGGCTTTAGAGAAGGATCACATCTAGCCGCTAGAACCGTCACCTAGAGCATAACGAGAGCAGGAGTGCGACCGCACGCGGTGGAATTGACAATGCGTTCAGCACTCACTCTCTATCTCTCTCAATGACGGTTTTCAGATGGAAAGTGCGGATCGATGCTGCTTAATGTGATGCAACCCTTAAGCAGCCGGCAATGCGTATGTATGTGATGTTATTCGTGTTGGAGTTGTTGTACGGGAAGCGCTTCCCATTAGGTGGACCGTTCGACTATTTGTCACTCTCGTATAAAAAAATGTGGAGTTTGAATCTAAAACCGATACAAAATTACATAAAATGAGAGTGTCTTTAATATTCTCTTACTATAAAGCCCATCGTTTTCCTAGATAATAAAGGTGGGTATCTGTCGGAAGTTCACTTACAAAACTCATCCATCTTATGTAGTCGAGTATTTGAGTGACCTCTCTCTACATCGGGGTTGACCCATGTCTTGCCTTGTAAGAGGAATGTTATATTTATTCAATAAAATACATAACACAAAATCCTATTAATATTATAAAGGTGAAAGTTCGGATGTATGGATGTATGTTTATGACTCATACACGCCAAAACGGCTGAAGGATATGTTTGAAATGTGGCGCGCAGATAGATAAAAGTGTGGAATCATCATCATCATCATCATCATATTAGTCGCAGGCAGTCCACTGTTGGACATAGGCCTCCTCAAGAGATTTCCAATAGGGTCGGTTGTATGCGGCCTGCATCCAGCGCGATCCTGCTATTCGGATCAGATCGTCTGGAATATAGGCTACTTTTTACGGACATACCTCGAAGGTGGAGCTACGGATGGAAGCTATATTACAAATGCGAAAGTTAGGATAGATGGATAGATAGACGTGGATTTGGTTCCTACAGAAGACAAATATTTGTGATGATTGTGTGATTCATAAAGCCTGGATGTACTTTGTGTCCCTTGATTTTCTGTTTATAAGGTCCCCGTGATACAGGGCCTGTTTCACTACGCGGGCGTTGTCTTAAAAAACCCATGTGATATTTAATTAGAACGGTCGTTATGTGTGAGCGCCTAAATATACATAATTTCTCGAGTTCCTAACACCGTTTTATCTGAGTGATGATAAAACTTCTCGGTAACACATGCGTTTTATTACAATTATAAACTTTTTTAATCATCCGTTAGAGCTGCGGCGCATGTGAGTATTCAATAAATAACATTTCTAAATACAATTTATATTTAATGTAATATTAAACATAAAACGTCTTGCCAATATAACAAAATAGTGACTTATATTTTAGTATTTTTATGGCAGCATTTAAATTGAATTGAACGTTAGGTGTAATCAAATGTCAGAGGGGCTAGACAAGTGGCAATCGATTCTATCTATCTATTCTATCAACATGTCAACATTGATCAAGTGACATGTCAACTTATATGTCAGGGATGTGTTTAAATTTATTGAAGTGATGTTTTAATTTTTCGAATAGAATAATAATAATAATATTCTACCACATTCACACAGCGCCATCTAGTCCCAAAGTAAACAATTATATTTGCTTGTGTTATGGGTACTAAACAACTGATATACAACTCAAATACATTTTTTTTTTGTAAATACATACATATTATAGATAAATTACACCGAGACACAGAACAAACCTTTATGCTCATCACACAAAGTTTTGTCCTGGGTGGGGATCGAACCCACGACCTCCGGCTTAGCAGTCAGGGTCACTAACCACTAGACCAACAGGCCAGTCGAATGTAGAGGGGCAGTTCATTTTCATCAGAAATATTTTTGTTAATTATCAATGTTTTAAAGTGTATCTGTTAAAAATTAATACCGCGACTTTTTAATTACAATTTGACAAAAAAAATGATACTGCGAGTGCGTAACCAGCTATGGACAGGATGTTAGTGATTTACATTTTTTTTTTTTACCACATTTACACAGCGCCATCTAGTCCCAAATTAAGCAATTATATTTGCTTGTGTTATGGGTACTAAACAACTGATATACTACTTAAATACATTTTTTTTTGTAAATACATACATATTATAGATAAATTACACCCAGACACAGAATAAACCTTTATGCTCATCACACAAAGATTTGTCCTGGGTGGGGATCGAACCCACGACCTCTGGTTTAGCAGTCAGGGTCACTAACCACTAGACCAACAGGCCAGTCAAAACATTAATCTTATTTTGTTTGGCGTTTTAACCAGGTTACACCGGCTGTGATCACTAGGTGATAAATTTCCGATTTAAATATATATATTCTGATATTATATAGCTGAAGTCTTTGTTTCTATTATTGGTTGAACGCGTTGATCCTAGGAACAAATACTGGTTTGAATTAAACATATTCCTATTAAGATCATGCTACAACTAAAAGGAGCTGATTAGTGACCAAAAAGAGATCCACGAGAGTGAAGCTCAGCACTAAGTTGTTAATATTAATGCTTCGCGAAAGTTTAAAAGTAGATATTTGATTGCCTGTCTTTGTATAAATATAATATTCTTTTACTTGTTATATTAATATAATATAATATTGTACCACATTCACACATCGCCATCTAGTCCCAAAGTAAGCAATTATATTTGCTTGTGTTATGGGTACTAAACAACGGATACACTACTTAAATACATTTTTTTTTTGTAAATACATACATATTATAGATAAATTACACCCAGACACAGAACAAACCTTTATGCTCATCACACAAAGATTTGTCCTGGGTGGGGATCGAACCCACGACCTCCAGCTTAGCAGTCAGGGTCACTAACCACTAGACCAACAGGCCAGTCTGTTATTATGTAAGAGAGTAAACAATTCAATATTTAGTTTAGTATTGCTACACTATATTGTAACTGTCCGACGTGTGACCCACATTTAGTGTAACCGGAAGGCGGCCACAAGAGAAAAGAAAAGCGGCTTGAAGGCCTGAAGAGTTAAGTGTAGGTACTTAATCTTTTCGTATAAGAAAAATAAATGTCTGAAATTACTTTTTTAATAGCCACTCATAAATTTTCTTGGTAAATTATAGGCACTTGTGTCAAGTACCCATATTTATTAAGCATTTGCTTCATATTAAATTTAATGTACATAAATATTGAGTTATTACTCTCATTTCAGTATTCTGCTAACTAAATGGATGAATGTCGTCCGTAGATATTTTGTAACGAGTCCCTGTGATAAATATTTATTGACGTTATGTCACTGTGACGTCAGTAAGTCAACAAATAATAACCTACATGTATACTTCAGTAAGAAAAGGACTGGAATACGGAAGCTAGCCGTGGGTTCTTCAACATTTATCAAGCTGTTGACATATTCTCACCGGTTTCGAGTACTCCTGAGCTGTTCTTTTTTTAGAACGTCCCCAATTTATACATGGTACGTTCTTCTTGGTCTTACTCTTGCAACGTTCCCATTTATATTGAACTGTACTCGTTAATATTCCTATGACCAATCAAAATCACCTCCACCCTGCAAAACGCCAAATCCATTGATTAAAAGCAATACCTAGGTACTGTTATATTCTTCGTCTATTACCATAAATAATATACTTTCAACATTGCAAGTGGATTAGACGATGACACGACGGGCTTTAGTAGTATTTACACATCTTTCTTTTTTTTTTTCTCTCTCTCTCTTCATTTTAATTTTCATTATTTATATGTGTATTGTTATTAATTTGTATTTATATAGCATACACTAACACACACACACACACAATACACCCCTACTTGTGTCACACAAATGTGGTGAATAAATGTATTTTCTTTCTTTCTTTCTATCTACTACTTAGCCCGTCGTGTCGTAATATAATATAGGTACTGCATCGTCGTCGGCCAGCGTCAAGTCATTCCAAAAATCTTAATAAGCTGTAACATTCGGTTAGATGTGACTGCGAGGAATATTTCACCCGCGTGAGCACAAGCTGTTACAAATCTGGATCCCACGTTGGGCGCCACTGTATTGTTCTGTTAGATTATTTTCAGTTTGTTAAACTGTGGATGTTTCTTCCCTCCCATGTACTTGAGTCAAGCGGGTGAACCAGTTTACCTGGTCATAAACTGTTATTATCGCCTCTCGACTGTTACACTACCTCGTTGAGGTAGATTCTTTTTTTGTTTATGACGTCACGTCAATGGAAATTTCTCTTCATTCGCATTTCATTAAAGTTTTGAGAGATTCACAAGTCCACACTGTCTTAGTATGTATTTATGTCTGTGACATTATGTGTTACAAAGTAAGATAAATAGCTGAAACATGTCTCCTTTCCTCATATAGCTGAGAATAAGAAAGACATTAGTATTCGTAAATATGAATAATTTGTTGTTTGTCGAGCGCCGCCAAGTGCTGTTACGTGTCAGATCTAATTCCTTGCGTATTAACATTGGGCCCGATTTTGTTTCTCTTCAACCTTAAATAAAGATGAACTTAAATTTGTAAAATAAGGACACATTCTTAAATTTATGCGATCGCGTTAGTACTAAATTAAGGATACGTTCTTAAAAAACTACCAAATGCTAAAAACCTTATTTAAGGACACTACCATAGATTATAATCGGAAAAAGTGTCATAAACGTCATGTTGTTTATTTACTTTTAGATGTTAAAGTCAAAGTATCAGTTTGTAGATTCACAAGTTATATTTATATACCTAGTTTACATAAATCTAATATGCCGATACATAAGCCTTCTTTTTAATCTAAAAAATAAAAAGGACCAAAATCAGAACTCGACAAAAGTGAGGTTAGATCATTAATAAAACAAGTTAAAACAAAGTAATACTTGCCGTCGAAGATCTTCATTATACTTTCTTTGTAAAATAACAGCATGAAAAGGGAATATTTTAAATAATATGTGTTTAATTGAGCCAAGAAATATGAGTGAAATATTTAGTACACGCAAATTAGGTGCGACTTAAATTAAGGTTGCACTAAGATCACAGAGCTGTCAAATAAGTCGAAAGGCAATACCAATTAAGAAACTACCATCTCTAATTAAGTCAAGCCATACTTATTTAAGGTCACGTCCTTAAATAACACAAACGCAAATACCAATAAGGGCTTAAAATTTTAGATCAAGTTTTACACTTATTTAAGTGCATTTTTTGCACTTATTTAAGATCGGATAAGAAACGCGATCGGCCCCAATGTGTGACAAATGGACTTAAAATCTGTATGCTTGGATTAATTTAAGGCCTACGTCTCAAATTGGGTTATGTAACCCCCGTTCAAATTGAGTTGGCTACGGTACGTGACCGCTCACCACCAGGCAGGCTGTAAGCTTGTTTGCCACCAACATGGTGTACAAAAAACATTTGCGGGAAATGTTGATAGATAAGTTAAAGCTGAAAGTGAAAGATGAGCTGGCAACTAGAGCGTGAGTTGTTGTAATATATTTCGCGACCCAATACTATAATACCGTCGGGAGACGACATGACAAGAGCTATAAACAACATCAACAACTAAGACGATTAGTTTGCGGTGTGCGTATTTGGTACATAAGTTTGTAAATATTGAAATACTCTTGTTTACTAGCTATCGCCCTGCATGCAGCATCAGCCTGCAGGGCATATCGGTAAAGAGTAGCCTATATTTTTTTTTATTTGAATTTAGATGGTGTGAATGATGCATGGATTTAGATGCGGTTTTTCCTTTTTAGCAATGTATTTTTTTTTGGTGAAATCCGCATCTAAATCCATGTAGTAGTTTTTGCGGGATGCGCGTGCAAACATACAGACAGTCCGACAAAAATTTAAAAAATTAATGATTTGGCTTCTGTGGTTCTGAAAATGACCCCCCTATATTATTTTTTCTTCAATATCTTCAATTACAGACATCAACCCGTTACAATTTTATTATATTATGTATAGATGTAAGGGGGCAACACATAGTCTAAGCGCAGCACCGATAAAAAATGATTGTGATACAATATCACAAATCTGTGAACAATAGGAATACCACGCATTGTGAAAATAAATCGCTTGCAATCGATGCGAGCTCTTACGATATTTTGTGCTTTATGAAGCAATTTACAGTCAAATCGTTTGCAATAAGCCAAAAGAGATCGCAAAAACCTTCGTAGTGCGTATTTAGCTATGTCTCTTTTCGTTTATTCTTCTTACTATTTAGGAGGCTTTTTTGTTGGTTTAAGATACTTTCTCATTCGAAATGTTCAATTAAACGAGAGATTTCATCTTAAATATCTCATTTATCTTGCTCTTAGATAAATTATGTAAATGTGGCAAGTACCGTTGATTAAACACCATCTTATTAAAACGATCCATCAAACAAAGGACTTTCTTACGTTTATTAAATTCTAATCGTATCGTGCCATAATGGACCGAAATATATTTGCATACTATGAACTCATTACCGCTCATTATTATTCCTCCAAAACAACACAAGAATCTACTACGTTAACTTACACTAGTATATAAGTACTTAGAAGCTGTTTTATTGGCAACTTGACGCTCCCGACTATTTTATTTGCGTTAGGAAGGCGCACACAAGGAGTTTTTGCAATATTGTAAAAAATTAAATTGGTTTACAACACAATTTAAAACAGCAGCAAAATCGCAAAAGAAAGATTGTGGAGGGAATTTAGCCTACTATACCACGCTGGCCAGACGGGTTGGTATAGGGTTTGTATCGAATTTTCCTTTTCTCACAGTGTCTGCGGTTACTCCCTTAGTTGCCTTTTACCACACCCTTCGCTTCGCCTTGAAATGGGGTAGTGACATTATGTACCTATACTTTTTTTATCGGACATTTTTTACTGCCACACGAAATTATCAAATAAAAGCTTTCTTGTACGGATTTTAGAACAGTTCTAAAGTTAATGGCAAATAAACGACTTCTCCTATTCACAAAACGTTTTGATCATAACTGTCCGTGATTCCCAATATATTAGAGATTTTGCGAAAAAAATCTTGTTTAACATTAACTGAGCAATAAGAAAGGGTTATAAAAAATTCAACCCTAAAAACAGCTTATGAATTCTAAGAAAGTAAAGTTGAAAGCATTTGCTAGTATTATATGAATAAACTAACGGTATTCAAATTCTAAATAGGCCTTTGAATTGATAAAACAACTGGAATTTTTTTCTGAGGAACACAATTAGGTCATTTGAAACGAAGCAAAGATAAACGTAAAATGTCTTTCTTTGGCTTCGCAAAGCATTTAAACTAAGAGCAGTCGTAAACTTGAAGTGAAAAGAAAAGGAGATAAAATAAAGTCATTCTGTTACTGAATTTCAAATTGCTTTGTTAAATGAGCATTGGATTTGTACTGTTTGTGCCAAACAACTGTGTAAAACATATAAAAAAAATTGTATTGTCACACCTACCTAATTTGACTTTTAGTTTGTCTGCCACCGAGTCACGTTCGTTCGATTCCCAAGATAAATATTTTTATAGAGTCTGGCTGTACATTTTTTACTTTTATATAATATATGCTATATTGTATGTTAAGTCCTCCGTAACATGGAGCTTGTTCCCTAGTGCAACCGTAAATATTATGAATAGGACAAATATTCTTGATTCTGCACGGATAGTAAGAATTCCACAATGGAGAAACCCAATAAAGATTTCACCTAATACGGATATCCGATCAATAACATCTTGAGTAGCTGTCACACAGACTCCCGCTAAGCCATCAAAGTAGCCAAAAATACATTTGAAAAAATATACATTTAATGCCTATTACAAACGGTTACCACTTCTGTATATTTACAATTTATTTTCAGAGTTCTCAAGAAAGAGCAGGGTTGTTACCCTAAAAAACGGATCCTTAATCGGATCATTCCGTTGTTCGTTAAGTAGTCTGTCTGTCCTCCTGTTAAAAAGTATCAAAAGATATCGTTCTGAAATGAATATCAAATACTCGGGTCTGCAATCCCCTAGAGCAATGAAAAAATCAAAGTTTTAAGTAAACGTAATCAACAGATACCCTGTTTATGCTCCATTTTTGTCACATATTTTTACTATCGCAAAAGTCAAAACTTATAGGGTAGTTTCCATGATATTTATGAGGGGGTATATTTATTATTATTATTACGGTTATTTGGGCTGGAAGCCACTAGTGGCCTCCTTGCTACCTCGACCAGAGTTGATCTATTGTAGAGCCCCTTTTTGTTTTATAGTTCTCGGCTTAATCCTATAGGCTAGGAACTTCCAGATTTTCTGAGCAGAGAGAGAGACTGTATCTCATCTGGTTGCACCTGGTGCAGTCCTAAAAGGATGCTCCTTGAGGGGGTATAAAATTATAGGCGTAAAAACATTAGAGTAAGAGTGAGAGTTTATTCCAGACTGACGTTTCATAAAGATTGACCCTCAGTGCAAGAGCCTGATTGACCGGTTTTTTAAATCTTTCGGCTGTGACTTTTTTTATTGACAAGCCCCATATTACACATAAAACCAATCATGTACATCAGTAAGCTGAAATTGTATATTATGAAGATACGTATTAAACAGAGATTTAATTCCTCACTCTACTTATATTACACGAGAAACTTACCTCATTAACAAAATAACGATACTTTATCATTTTGCCTACGACAGAGTTTATGGGATAAAGTAAAATTCTATATCTTCAAGTAGATAGAACTTTGAAGTATTAAATCTAAGAAGCATACTTAATACTGGCACAAGAATATAATAATACTTACGTTACACTGTATAACAAATCTAGAAAGCCATCTCATCTATTCAGGATTCAATTTGACATAAACTTTCAAGGAAATAACAAAATATTTGTTCAGCGTATCGTATTTACCGACGTTTTTTTACCGACTCGGCTTACCATTGTGTCGTGTATTGATATTTGTGCTGCTATGCGGCACTAGCTATAGACATTATACTATGACTATTTGATTTAGTCACAATATTGTTATTGGAGAGACAGGGTCCTGAAATAAACATTTGTAGAGGTATTAGACAGGGTGACCCCCTGTCTCCTAAAATCTTTATCGCTGTACTGCAAAGTATAATGTCAACTCTAGACTGGGAAAGGAAAGGAATTAATATAAATGGGAAACTCCTCACAAATCTCCGATTTGCTGATGACATCATACTCTTCTCAGAAACAGCATCACAATTACAAGAAATGATTAAAGAACTTAATGATGTAAGCAATACAATTGGTCTCGAACTAAATACAACCAAAACAAAAGTAATGACGAACCACCATACTATACCAATACAGGTCAATAATAACACACTAGAATATGTTAAAAGCTATATATACCTGGGACAACAAGTATCTTTCTCTAAGACAAGACACGAAGATGAGATTAAAAGACGAATTAACATAACTTGGAATAAATTCTGGAGCAATAAGGAAACCTTGAAATCAAAACTCCCTATAAACCTCAAGAAAAAAATTATGGACTCATGTTTACTACCGTGTCTCACATATGGCTGCCAAACATGGATTTACAATAATAGCACTAGAAACAAAATAAAAGTATGTCAGAGAGCAATGGAAAGGAGTTTACTAAACATACAGAGAAAACATAGAAAGAGAAACACAGAAATTAGAAAAACAACAAAAATAATAGATGCTTTAGAACATTCTCAAAAACAAAAATGGAAATGGGCAGGTCATATTGCACGTATGGACGAGGAAAAATGGACACAAAGAGTAACTACATGGCAAGGACCAACTAACAAAAGGAAAAGAGGTAGACCGTGTGAAAGATGGGTTGATGAAATTATAAGAAATGTTGATAAAAACTGGATGATAAAGGCAAAGGACAGACTAATGTGGAGAAAGATGGAGGAGGCCTTTACCCGTTGAGGGGTCCATAATGAAGAAAAGGAAATGAATGAAACGAAATGAAATGAAATGAAATATGAAATGAAATGAAATATGAAATGAAATGAAATATTTATAAAAAACCAAAAATGATAATCAATTTAGTTCAATATAATTTATTTATTTTATAATGCATGCACATAATTAATTTTAAATTTACAATTCATGAATTTATTGTTAAATCATTATGGAAATAAAGAGGCTATAATAATAATAATAATAATAATTGTTATTGGTACAAAAAGATTCGATATTCAAACTGTTCAGAAATACTTTTGTTATTTCTGTTTTATTTTGAGAAACTTGCTCTTATAATGTCCAAACAAGTGTTTATTTGCAGAGAGCTGGCAACGTCGCATGTTTTTTCCTTAGGCAGAGAAGTATCACACTTAAATTTCACTGGCTATGTCTGTTCTCATGATATAGGGGGCGAACTGATTGCCATTACTGGGCACATTTCCAGCCTTTAGGGTGATACTGTTAAAACGAAAAAACATTTTACCCAATCCGGGAATCAAACCTCTTGCACAGCAGTCGTATATACTCCCGTTCCAACATAAAGCCAGTCACGGAAAATATTATGTTATTTTATTATATCACACTACAGTATATGTTTATGAAATATTCATTCTTTTAACTTTATGCATAGGCCGAAGGATGTTTTGATGATTCAAATTTTCGCAAAATTCCAAGGGATTTTACAAAAACACGGATATTAACTAGCATTCTAACCTAGCTATATTTTCCCAATATGATTGAGACATGTTTTTGCCATTGTCTAATTTCTAATTTTAAAATCATCTTACATCATAATACACAAATTAATATTACATGATGAAATTATAATTTATGTCTAAGTTCTTAACGTTTTTTGTTAAAAAACTAAAAGAGATTTTGTACTGTATCTATAAATTATTATGTTTATCGTACACGTGCCCGGAGTAAGCGATACCTCGAAGGAAAATGTCTCTTAGTAACATTTAATAATTCTCTGCTCTACCATTTTGAAATTAATTACTGTATATTATGTGTAACGACAACGCTGTAACTAATTATTTTAATTAACTGGATATAATTAATTATGTAGATTGTACATACATACATGCATCATTCTACTTAAAACTTTTATTGTTTGTCTGTTTCGTGTTTGCAATTTGATGGAAGTAAGTAAAATAGTTGCATGAGGTCAAAACTAGAAATTGAAAATCCATTTTCCTTTCTAAAAGCTTAAGTAATATTTCTTTTATTTTTAGCACATTTTGTCAAAACAACGGGATTCCGAAACAATTGTTTTTTTTTCACCTTTCAGCAAATAATTATGTAAAGTGGGTACTCGAGGTCTTTTCCTGTTTGTTGTTTTTTTCAATCGTTTATTAATTAGAGGAGGATTGAGGTGAAATACCAGTGGGAAGTTACCACCTAATTCTAAAAAGTTTATAAAACATAGTTTTTAAATATCTCTCTCTCTCGTCGGTCCCTCGTGGCTGAGGATCGTGGTCATCATTTGATGTGGATGGTTTGACCCTATTTTGGACGATCTGCCTCCACCGGCATCTATCCATGGCGGTTCGGACAGCTGAGCAGAAGTTGGTTGTTGGTGAGCGTACAATTTCATCGCTCCATCTGGTAAGTGAACGTCCCCTGGCTCGTTTACCCTCTGTGTTCCCAACAATGACCAGTTTCTCGAGGCTCTCATCCCCTCTTCTCATTATGTAGCCAAAGTATGTTAGTATTAGCTGCTGGCAGATCGTGGAAAGGCGGGTTTGGACGCGAAGCTGCGAAAGGATTGACGCATTGGTGCGCATGGCGGTCCAGGGTATCCTGAGCATGCGCCTCCAGCACCACATCTCAAATGCGTCAATTCTTTGCCTTTCTCTGGCTCGTAATTTTAAATATAGTTATTTTTTAAATATAGCTCCCATTAAATAATAAAAATTGAAAACCACGAAATATGACACTAAAATTGCGACATTGCGACTAATATAATGGTATCAACCTATACCTGAAATCTGTATCGAAAAACGTCAAATGTATTTGTATGAGAATTGATTGTGTCAGTCTAGAACTACATATTCAACTAGTGACGTCGGCGAACGTGCTATGCATAATAACCATTCCATTTAAATATTTGCGGTTTCATTTCACAGTTTCCTGTTAAATTCTAATATTATTTTCCAAGATTTTAATGTAATTTATTAGGACAAAATTCTATTCATAAATAGAATAATTTGTTTCTGATATTGAAACCTCTCACAAAAGAGATGTTTACAAAAGTAGATTTAGTTTTGCCACAAAATGTAATTAATACAGTATATTATGTTAAGACACATAAACCTACATTCAATTCAATAAGAAGCCTGTTAATGAAGGCGGTTACATATTTAGAGCTTTTAAATTACTAGCCCTCAGGCGTAATTCTCGTTGAGAACTACCTACGTAATTCCATTCATAATTTAAAGTCTTTATTATTGCATATAATATAATAATAATATTCTACCACATTTACACAGCACCATCCATCGTCATATATTTGCTTGTGTTATGGGTACTAAACAACTGATATACTACTTAAATACATTTTTTTTTTGTAAATACATACATATTATAGATAAATTACAACCAGACACAGAACAAACCTTTATGCTCATCACACAAAGATTTGTCCTGGGTGGAGATCGAACCCACGACCTCCGGTTTAGCAGTCAGGGTCACTAACCACTAAACCAACAGGCCAGTCGTATCGCATATAGGAGAGTTTATCGGATATGTCATGGACTATGAGTACCTTCACCAAATCAAACTCCATAAATCATGTAACATTCTATGTTATAATACGAATATAGTATAGTGTGGTCAGTGACATGCAATGTGTGAAAATAATATGAGTGAGAGAAAAATAAGTACCTACGTGTCCCTATTATTTATTTATTTATAATTTCATACAAACAATTTTGTACAGGCGGACTTAATCCCTTTAGGCACTTTCTACCCGTCAATCAGGTGATGCAGAGAAATGAATGGTGCACAAAATTAAATAAACGTAACAAGAGAATTAAGTAAATTTATTAATACATACAATTCCTAAAGCAAGAAAGGATGCATGGACATATGGATGCACGAATGTTTGTTACGAACGAAGGAATCTGGATGAAATTTGGCACGCAAATAGATTAATTTTTGGAATAGCTACTTTTTACCGAGATACTATCGAGCGGGAGCTATTCAGAAATAAATTTGGTGCGTACTTAGTTTGAAGAAATCATAAAACTTAAGATGAGGTATCATCATCATCATCATCATATCAGCCCAACGAGCGACGTCCACTGTTGAACATAGGCCTCACCTAATTTCCGCCACAACGAGCGATTTTGTGCCGCCAAAGGCTACGCACAACCTTTAGTAGGTCGATCCATGTGACAGATTATTATACGGGGTATACGATATTTTAATTATTAAACCGCATGTACCCAAGCAACCATTTAAGTCGCGTAAACGTTGTATAAAGAGGATTAACGAAGTATTATTAGTGTATTTTACTGCTGGAAAATAAGGCTTACAGCATATTACAGTTATTTGTTTATCATAGACCCTTTTGGAGAATTAAGTTTTCTTAGCAGCCTACGAGTATTTATTTATTGGGGCTTCTAAACGGGCAAGTTTTTTCTGCAATATGTGGCTGCAACACAGTGGCCGGCAACATTGCAAGCAATACCAGCCAGACTATGTAATATTGCAGTAATGTCCCGGATATATAGCCAAATATGTTTGGTATGGCCACAGATGGCTGACATTGTTTTGATAGATTGCCGGACGATCGCCGAGCTATCGATATTTACTGCAATATTGCTCAGCCAGTTCTATTGTTGTTTCAGTCGCTCTCTATTGTAATGGCATAGTGTATCCTTTTCTACGCGACATGAAGTTTGCCGAGAGTGACACCATGATTAATTGCTATATTCTGTGATTTGTTGAGATGTTAGTTGTCGTGTTATTTTGGGATTAGGTATTATTAAATTATTTTAAAATGCTTGTAATATTAATTCTTGACTTAAATTATCTATTTAAGTAAGGTCGAATCCACAATCTCTTCTTTTTCTTTTTTAATTTTTCTTTTAAAATAATATAAGCCGTGTGACAAGTGTGATTTTGTCAGCCATTGTTGCCGGTTTGTGTAGCCCGTTTAGGAGTCTGCATCACAGGCCATACTATTGCAGATATATTGCAACGCATCGCCCAGCCATAGATTGCTAAGCCATTAATTGCAATAAAATATTTTTGTGATGGCCGGACATTAGTTGCCAATTTTGCAGTCACAAATTGCAGTAAAACATGGCCCGTTTAGACGCACCATATTAACATCAAAGTGGCCTCTTTTATATGAGATGATGCCACCATAATTTAGTGTTTTCGGAACAGATAGCTGTAGGGTATGAATTAACTTAAACTTTATCAATATGCAAATATTTGCAAATTTTTATCCAAATCAAGTAATCCAAGTGGTCTCAATAAACATGACTGCGTTATTATTGTAGAAAAGTTGTTTATTTTAGAATAAATTAACCATAATGTAGGTAATCGTTTCGTTACGAACACAAAATTGCGAATCAGCGCGGTGCGAATTCACAACGCAGGAAACTGCGATACACGATGCGATTTGATGTGGCAAGCTGTCTCCCTTCCACGGTTCACCATGACCACTGGTGGTGACCATTCTTTCGACGAAAACCCGTAACATCGCAGGGTTGTGTGATGCAAATCAATTCGCAAGTGCTTGCGATGCGTTGTGCAAGATCGTATTCTTTTACGATGTGACGTCGCATCGCAGTTTTGTGTTCGAACCCTAAGAACAAGCGCACATTACGAGTTTTTATATTTTCACTGTACATAGGATGTAAGTGAAGACTTAGGCAGAAGCTAGTTCCACATCAAATCATCATTTTAACCCATAAACGTCCCACTGCTTGGCACGAGTCTCCTCCAAAGAATGTGAAGGGAATTTAACCTACTATACCACGCTGGCCAGACGGGTTGGTATAGAGTTTGTTTCGAATTTTCCTTTTCTTGCAGTGCTCTTTTCTGCTTAAGGTTACTGCCTTAGTCGCCTTTTACGACATCCACGGGTTGAGATGGGGTAGTGACATTATGTATTCTTAACCCGTCACTACACGGACAGATACATATAAAATAATACAAGCATATAATATTATTTCAAGAAAGCATCATACTTATAACAAAAAATGTTATTTGAAGAATTTGCAATTGTTGTTAAACACTATACTTACTGTATTACATTACAAGTACTGAGACTGCTATCCCTGTTCTTTCTTAGAGCGACTTAATTTTTACAAGTTAATGTGACTATAAAGCTCAGTGCTTGCTTTTTATGTTTGTTGGAAATGTCAAGACGTTCAGACCAAAACCCCGGACGTTCACTGCTCAAGATGGGCTAAAAGTTATCGAAGTGGAACTAGGTTAACTAACTTTCACGAACTAATTTACACTTAAACTTACCCACTTGCTTATCTTTTCTAAGTACAGCTACACTATGTACAATATACATTAAAACACGATTTTTTTAAAGTAATTTTTTAACTACATACATAAAATAACATAGTCTACATACATGAACCAATAAATATACCTATAAAAAAATGCTGTGATTAAAAAGTACTAGTGATTCTAATAGAATTGTAACTTAAATATTATTTATTGTGATAATTAGACTTGAAAACTATATTTAGAAGTTAATTTTAATTACAATCATTAAATATAACTAATTAATTTACAAATTTATATTTTCCATTGACATTGACTTTCCCAGATAGATGTTTTGAAGTCATATCTTTTTGCGAGACAATGTACACTTTCTTTTGTTCTTTTGGTGCGACGGGTTTCTTGAAGTAAGCGGCGCATATGTTATAGATTAGCTCCAGAATAAACCAGAGCAATTCAATGACGCTGATAACGGAGCCGCCAAGACATAGACCAAAGATACCTCCGAGATTTGCTGAAAGAATAAAAAAACGATAAAAAAAAGAATGTATTCTTTTTTTGAAAAAAAAGAATGTATTCTTTTTTTTATATAACGGCGCGGGCGCCGCGGCGTAAAAAACGGTTCTAATTGACAGAAAAAAAGGCATAATATAAAAGAGCGATTCGAGTAATCTAACCCTTAACTGCCCGCCTAGTAAAGTACCACCGCCTCACAGAAGGCCACAGCCATAATAACATTAGAATTGTGTTCCTGCTAAGTGAGTAGTTTTATCCAGAGCTCATTGGGAAAAAAAGAGGTTTTAAAGAGCCGCGTATGTGAGACTCTTTGTGTTACAGGCGTTTATAAGCTACGGTAACCGGTTACCCTCAGGCGTAAGCTCGTATGCCACCATCTACCACGATGGTACAAAAAAATAAACTGCAGAGTAATAGGTCCCGTGTTCGATTCCCGAGTTGGACAAAAACGGTTTTGTATTTTTCTATCAATGAAGTATATACGAAACTAAGTACCAAAAGTTTGGGTATGTGCCCAAATAAAGGCAATAGGCCGTGTGCCTTTCTAGCACTTTTGGGAAAATGTGGGTGTGATAAACCTCTACCTATTATCACTTCGTGGAAAAAGGAGTGATTATTTGTTTCTTTATGCAAAAGTAATTAATTTTGTATTTTGGTATTTTGATAGACTTACATTGTTACAAGCCTGTTTATTCTGAGTCAGTCTCTTATAGATTCAACTCCTACGCTAGATATAAAGAGCGGCTAAAATTACCAAAGTGGAATATCATGTCTCATTTGAAAGCTCAAGATTTATCACAACGTATGTATCCTAAAAAAGCGCGATAAAAATGGAACCTAATAAGATCATGTCAGGACATGTCAAGGCTGGCTGTCAGTCGTTCACAGTATTTACTTGAATATCCTAATGTGTAGTGAATTTACCTGAAACATTGTATTTTAGTATAGAAGAAAATACAGATGTTATTAAATTATGAAGAAATAGAAACACACAAGCCAAAATAGAAAGTCTCCATACGTTACAACGTACTAGTTTCTGCACACCTATATTGACGGTGTCGATTGCACAATCCCTAATTCTGGATTTCTGGAGATAAAAGATATAATATAATAATATAATATTCTACCACATTCCCACAGCGTCATCTAGTCCCAAATTAAACAATTATATTTGCTTGTGTTATGGGTACTAAACAACTGATATACTACTTAAATGGGTTTTTTTTTTGTAAATACATATATTATTACAGATCAATTACACCCAGACATAGAACAAACCTTTATGCTCATCACAGAAAGACTTCCGGCTTAGTAGTCAGGGTCACTAACCACTAGACCAACAGGCCAAAAGATATTAAA
The DNA here is from genome assembly GCA_905147015.1 of Laspeyria flexula. Classification (NCBI taxonomy): domain Eukaryota; kingdom Metazoa; phylum Arthropoda; class Insecta; order Lepidoptera; family Erebidae; genus Laspeyria; species Laspeyria flexula. The sequence goes on from LR989953.1 coordinate 573,457, forward strand.
CACGCATGTTTGAGACAAATTTTTACTTATGTCACATTTCAATAACCCATTCATTTTTCTTTTGAACGGAAAAAGGGATATAGAATATATTATTATTTTAATATCCCGATTGATGACAATAGACTCGCCCTCTATTTCATGGGACCAAACATAGCTGGCGAAATGTGGGTGTGATACACCTCTGCCTACCCCTTCAGGGAAAAAGGCGTGATGCTATGTTATGTTATGTATTTTATTAAATTAGGATAAAATTATTGGTAAATATTAACGTTTTTCTGTGTTTATGTAAGCTAAATGTATCAGACTTACCCAACATTTGGTCCCACGTGTAAAGAATTTCTCTTCTGTACTTCATACATGTCATTTCACCAAAGTGGACCTGCACTCTGCTAGCTCTGGCAGCAAGTTTACTGCAAATAAGAAAGTTCCTTTTGTGGTAACTTTCATAAAAACCTATATATTCCTATCGTCTCACGTCTTGTTATCGATAATTTTGATTAATTTAGTCTATTTTCTAAAGCCTATTACTAGTGTAAACAATATACATAATTAAACATAGTTCTTGTCTAAAACTCAATACCGTCGAGTCTGACACCAATGCAAATATCTGGAATCGAACCCAGAACCTCTCTGTACTATCAAGGCAATTAAAAGATACTAGCACAAATTGTAATATGATATATTATTTTATTCCAACAATAGCATTATAAACCCAGCAAATAGTGTCGAGCGCACCGTTGCAGCAGTGAATAAAACCTCTCACTATGTCAAACTTACCTGACATGTCTCTGATGTTTTATAAATTCCACTTCAGTATCGTATTGTATGTAATCACAGCGCTGATAACATTCACTCTCATAGATAACCTCCTTTATGTCCGCTTGTACCATCTCTGAAAAAGAGCTCAGTTGTAGTATAAACATGCCGTTTCAGACACAATCATGCCGTACCAGACAAAAAATTCTTCTATACAGTTTGTATTAGCCCATAGACGTCTATCGTAATGTGTCGCAAAAATACGGACCGACAAGATTTATCAAATTCTATGGAAAAATATTTATTTTTGAAATAACGGGTTGTTCCGAATTCATCTTAAGATTTTAAGATAAAAGCGCGCCGTCGACGCACGCTTAAAAAAACGCGATGTACACAGGCCCTTAGTCACATTTTGGGACAATCGTTATAGCTACTCTGTATGATAGCGTTATGTTCAATAGTCATAGCTAAAACTTGCCTGTCTTGGTGGCGCAGCGCTATGGTTAGAACAAAATTTAATTTGTGTGATCTCTGCAAATGGTTGTTTCGTAATTTGGGTGTTTTTCTATGTATAACGCGTATTATAGAAACATATAAAAAACAGTTATTACTGGTCTATTTGTTCCTGAGATTATCTTGACAACAATTTCTTCGGCTCACAATATTAGTACGGTATAGATAAGACATAACTTGAACAAACTTCTTATCAAAACCGAGTATTTCTTCGGTAAGTTAGATTATTTTGGTAAGGGTATTTTGATTATTATTAAAGTTCACTACTTAATGTACATAATAATGAGAATCAACTTAATATCGCAACATTCAATGGGTCAAGTAAGATTGTTCCCAAAGTTTAAAAATTATATTTTAGTCGTTGATGATGATTTTCAAACATATGACAACGAAATCATAATCCCTGTTTTATTATTGGGAAACACATTTTGAATCAATAACAAAATTAAATTTAAAATTGATTCCTATCCAACCTATATCGTTTTGATTGTAATATCACTTTAACATGTACATGTACGTGCGAGTCTCAAAATCCATACATATTATAAAAGGCTTTGTCCTGACTGACTGACTGACTGACAGACAACACACAGCCTAAGCCGCTGGTCGTAGCGACTTGAAATTTGGAGGGGGTGTTTGTCCTAATGTCGAGAGGTTTACTAAGAAAGTGTTTTTTAAATTCAACCCCTAAGGGGGTGAAAAGGGATAAAAACGATTGTATGAAACTTCTTTGTGTCTTAATTTATAGATTTGAAAATTTGTTTTGGGGTACTACTATCAAAATAAAAAATACCCTCATCAATATTTTTGACAAGGGTGGCTTTGGAAGGGTGAAATTGGGGATGAAACGTTGTATGAAAAGATCTTTGTTTTGCAGTTAACGTTTTGCAAATTAGTATTGGGATAGGAACTTAAAATGTTGTTTTTAATATTTTTGATAGTGATGGGTTCAGGGGTGAAATATTAAATAGACAGCTCTTGGCAAAGACAAACTTTAAAATACGTTGATTTTAGGCCCCAATAACCTTGAGCGTATGGGCGGAGCTATATTGAACGATTTATACCTATATGCTATGTTGAGATTAAAGTAAATTTAACCATCAATTTATCAGTGTAAAAATATTTTCAAATTATAAAACCGTTTTAAAGTTTTAAGATAAAATATATCGCAATTTGAAATACTTTTTGAGGCAAAAGTATTAGTCGTGCGAAAATTTTATATGTTGAAAATGTATTAGATAGATCAATTACCAACATATTTTTTTTCAAATTTTTCGATCGAGCCGTTTAGGAGGAGTAGACTTCAGAAAATAGCCATTTTCGGTGCAAAACGGAGGGAAGGGCCTTAAGAGAGAATTGTTTCTCGCACGGTCATTATATATTATGTTGCTTGCTCCCGAGTAAGTACACCATCTTCATTAATTATTTTAGCTGCCCTAGATAAAAAAACAAAAAAAATCGTTTACAAAGAAGTGCTGTGAACAGCTCTGCCTTGCCTATAGCGTCTAACTATAAAACTACACAAGCGAAGCCGCGAGCAAAAGCTAGTATTATTATAATTGTTTAATTTTTGTTTAAAATTTTCATTTTAATATTACTGAAGTTTATTTTAATTTGTAATTGGTCCATGTTGACTTTGAAATAAATGAAATCAATATATCAAACAGTTAAACGTGATGGGCTGTTGATGTTCAATCAAATTTACATCATTTGATCGGAACTACACCTCCTTAACACAAGTTATTCTGTAATCTAACAAGTTGATGTAAATGTACAAATACAATGCACATTCTTATCACATTGTTCGCTATTTTTTGAGGATATTTTTTTTTAATAAAGTGTAAATTTTATATGACTACATCAATTGATGAGCACTTCCATACATAACTGTTAGTAAAATAATATAGTTTTAATTCTAAATCAAGAGAAAATGAATGAAATATATGTTTTATTTCCAATAAGCAGCGTAAGTTTTAAATTAAAATACCTATAGATTGATAAACACAGGTGAGGCGATCCCACAGACAAGCCGAGTATTCATCAACGCCCAATTGTTTAGCTGAAACAAATACAAATTTTGAATGAACAAAACTTTACGAATAATTCTGGTACAAATAATAAATAAAATATGCAAAACAATAATATTTCACTAATAAACATTTTGGTAATATTAAATTTGTTTATAAAAATTAGACTATTACAGAAACGTAATAATTATTCGAAATAAATTTCCGTTTTTATTTGCTATTGTAACACGGACAACATTAGGATTGACGATGTAATGCGGGACTTGTTGCTATGCGCTGTGGCGCGAGCGCCGCGAGCCAATCCACGCGTTGCACCTTCCCCTCTCTGCGCCCGCGACCCGCAGACGTTAGCAGCGAAGGGAAGGAGCTCGACCGAAGCCGCGGCGACTGCCTTCTCCTCCGCGCCTCCGATGCGAAAGGTCGTAGTTCGTGTGACGATATATTTGTGTTTTTACTGTAAGCGTTTGGCTTAAATGTGTAAACTGTGTAATAGTTATGTACAGCGTATGATAAATCTATGTGTAAAGTTGATTAAAAGAGACTTTAAGTTAGTAGAGAGTGCATTTTATTGTACCTCTGCCCCTTAAACTGACGTCCATACGTGTGGCTAGACTAGTGTCCGTACGTGTGGCCGTTAAACTGGCACCCATACTTGCGGCTTGACTGCTTGAACCACGCCCACGCTCAACCGCCGAACATGCCGACAACTCGCCAAGGAGTCAGAGGGCCTCTGCGACAGCAGCAGGGAGGTGACGACAACACGCCCACAGAAGGGGGAGAGCGGCGAGACAGCATCACCGAACAGGACAGCGCCGAGGATACTGCGAGGGCCGGCATGATGCCGCCGCAGCCGCCGGCGTTCGACAGGCGAGGAGACAGCACCATCGAACACGACAGCGCCGAGGAAGCTGCGAGGGCCGGCATGATGCCGCCGCAGTCGCCGGCGTTCGCTTCGGAACAGTTCCTGCGCACCCTAGTGGAGACGATAACACGTGCGCAGACGGAAACTAATCGTACTTTGATAGCCATGATGACGACTCAGGGAGGCTTCAGAGCCTCCACCCCCGTCATGGCCGCCACGACAACCGACGTCAGCAACAGGAGCGCCGCCGCCGTCAGCGCCGACGCAAACTTCACGCGCTGTACGGCGAGGTTCAACGGCGCATCGCAGGACGCCGAGGTCCTAGAAGCCTTTGTGGATGCCGTGGAGATCTACAAAGAGTGTGCCGCAGTGAGCGACGAACATGCTCTTCGAGGATTGCCCATGCTGCTAGAGGGAGAAGCAGCAGTATGGTGGCGTGGCGTCAAGGCGTCGGTGACCACGTGGTCCGACGCGATAGCCCGCCTTCGTGCTACCTACGGTGTCTCGCAGCCCGCGTATAAAGTTCTGCGGCAGATTTTCGCCGCCGAACAACGTGATGACGAACGAGCAGAGACTTTTGTGTGTAAAGTGCGGTGTAAGTGCGTTAATGGCAAGGTTACCATATAAACTTAATGATGCGTTAGAAGTAGATATAGTTTACAGTTTGTTACATAGGCGAGTGATAAAAAGAGTGCCCCGTGATAGCATAAATAATGTAGATGAGTTATTGTGTAAAGCAAGAGTAGCGGAGGATGCATTGCAGTCGCATAAGGTAACAAATTTTAATAATATTAATAAAGCCGCCATTTCGACCGAAAAGGTACCTACCACCGACCGTAATCTCACGCGATCGAGTTCACCATCCGCGAGTGCGAGTGGTACCACCGCCGCGGTGCATAGCAACAAGAGGCGTAGACCGAAATGTAGCATTTGTAAAATCTTTGGTCACTCCTCAGACGAGTGTAGAAATCGTGAGAAGGTACAGGGTTTGCGATGTTATGGCTGCGGCAAACAAGGTGTTGTGCAGTCGAAATGTGATATTTGTGTACCAACGTTATCAAAAACTGACGAAGAGTTATCGTTTAATAGCATCAATATAGAGCGTAGGAATATTAGAACGCGTACTAACTCGGATGGTTCGTGTGTACATATATCGAAAGTTGGTACACACGAAAATTACCCGATGGTAAATATAAGTGTAATGGGTCGTACCGGTCTCGCGATAGTAGATACCGGCGCTACACACAGTATTGCGAGTCCTCTTTTATACCGCGTGCTAGTAGATTCGGGAGTGCGCTTTAAAGAAACGAAACGGTTTGTTTACCTGGCCGACGGAACACAAGGGTGGAGAGACCTATTGACGGCCGAGGTAAACGTTTTCATAGAAAGTCGTATTATAATCTGTACGTTTTTAGTGTTGCCTGGAAGCGATAATAGAACACTATTAGGTGTAGATTTCCTATCCAGGGCCGGCATGGTGTTAGACGTTGCTCAACACAGATGGTCGTTCTCGGATGACCCGCGACAGTTTTATAAGTTTGTTTATACTCACAAAGATAGCACAACCTTGCAGAAGGAGCTTGATAAGCTGCTGCAAGATGACGTCGTAGGGGAATGCGAGCTGTGTACGACGATCATTGATATACCTAAGAGGAGTAGCGGTGATATTCGCGAGAATCAGTTACTGGACCCCGAGGTATGTAAAATTATTAAGGACATGGAATCCCACGAACCCTCGAGGGGGAGACCATGGTCCGACCGAGGATTCGTCATGTCTGATGGTATACTCTACAGGTACAATCTAGAGTCAGATGATGGGGAGGACTGCTGCATAGTCGTCCCGGAACACGAACGTAAGCAGGTGATGGTTGACCTCCACGACGCGCCAACGGCCGGTCATTTCGGCGTAGAACGCACGTTGAGCCGCGTTCGCGCTAGGTATTATTGGCCTGGCATGCGCACGTTCGTAACGAACTATATAAGAAAATGTGTACCATGTCAGAGGTATATAACTGACATGAGGGGTATTTTAGAGCTAAGGAAGATAACAGTCGTTTTGGATGAGGCCAGAGGTACGCGCGAGAGGGCACAAGCTACCCAGAAGAGCAACGCTTATCGAAAGCGCAGAGAACCACCTGCGTACAAGGTAGGAGACCTCGTGCTACTCAGAACACAGGAGTCGAACGATGCAGGACGCGGGAAATCTGCAAAGTTTATCCCGCGCCGTGACGGCCCATACAAAGTAAGTAAAATTGTTAGCTCGACCACTTACGTTTTAGAAAACGTGCAGACCGGTAGGAACGTAGGCAGATATCACGTTTCGCACCTCACACCCTTCTCCGGCCAGGTGGAGCCACCCGTTAGGGAAAAACGTCAACGGGGTAGGCCGCGTAGATACCTAGACTAGTTCAACTGCGAGGGCGCTAAGCTGAACTAGAGGGGGAGTATGTAACACGGACAACATTAGGATTGACGATGTAATGCGGGACTTGTTGCTATGCGCTGTGGCGCGAGCGCCGCGAGCCAATCCACGCGTTGCACCTTCCCCTCTCTGCGCCCGCGACCCGCAGACGCTAGCAGCGAAGGGAAGGAGCTCGACCGAAGCCGCGGCGACTGCCTTCTCCTCCGCGCCTCCGATGCGAAAGGTCGTAGTTCGTGTGACGATATATTTGTGTTTTTACTGTAAGCGTTTGGCTTAAATGTGTAAACTGTGTAATAGTTATGTACAGCGTATGATAAATCTATGTGTAAAGTTGATTAAAAGAGACTTTAAGTTAGTAGAGAGTGCATTTTATTGTACCTCTGCCCCTTAAACTGACGTCCATACGTGTGGCTAGACTAGTGTCCGTACGTGTGGCCGTTAAACTATTCAATATTTGTGTAGATATATATTTGTCTACATAGAATCATGGTTTATTGCTTATATTGTTTTTATTAGCTTTGTCTAGACTGCTAAAAGTACTTTATGGAAATTGTTACATACAAAGTCATTGTGATGTTTAGATTTTGCGTTCCTATACCTACTGACAAGACTGTGTGTGCCCCACTAAGATATGTATGTATGTATCTGTGTGTAATAGTGACACATTGATTACATGGTATAAGTATATATTTTACTACTTATATCATTATAAAATACGATTGTTGCTTGTAGTTGTTGGAGTCAGATGTTTAATTGTTGTTCTACTAATAATTATTTAGACTCACTTTAATTATAATTAAAGTGAGTATCATGCTAAAGCCTTGTCTACATCATGTGTGCCCCACTAAGATATGTATGTATGTATCTGTGTGTAATAGTGACACATTGATTACATGGTATAAGTATATACATATTTTACTACTTATATCATTATAAAATACGATTGTTGCTTGTAGTTGTTGGAGTCAAATGTTTAATTGTTGTTCTACTAATAATTATTTAGACTCACTTTAATTATAATTAAAGTGAGTATCATGCTAAAGCCTTGTCTACATCACCACGTCATGACATCACAAACGTGTATAAAACGCTAATTCACGTCATTTTGCTTATAAATCTTTATTTAGCTAATATATTTATTATAATATAGAATTTACCGCATTATGTGCCTATGGCACAACTTCATTGAAACTCATAAGGTCGTACTCGATAAGTACATAAAAATTCTTTAAATTAATCATTCACGCTAGCAACAAACTGATTAGTACTAAAGACGTTTCATGGTATTACTAATTCTAGATAAATGTATTCATAATTGCAATAATAAAATTTATACTTGCTACGGAGCTCGAAAGTAGGACTTACAAGTATTGCTCCATCGTTGTTTATTGTTATTCTACCTAAATTATTCCTTTTCCCTTTAACTTTATTAGTCTACTTAAGTTCGATGAAAGGTTACGTTATTCAAAGTATCAAACACAACTATTTGCCTGAAGTTTTTCTAGTTTTACTACTACAAAATTATTGTATTCAAATTACAGTCTTTGAAGTTATACCTACCTATCAGTAGTTAGGTTGAGTCTAGTATGTCTATTAGTTATAATTTTGCCGTGGGCTAGATATAATATCACAAAAAGATTTTTTCAAAATTAAGATGAAAGTTGTTTTGAAAAATATTATTCTATATCTTTACAATATTATTGTAAAGAGTTTGTGGTGGATCTCTAGCGGCAGCCACGTATTGGAAACCGCAGCGTAGGACGGCCCCTCACGAGATTAACCAATTACCTATTGAAGGTTCCGTGTGGCCGTTGGTTGCAGCCGTTGCATAATTAAACACTAAATTTATCACAAATTTAACTTCTTACCGGTATATCCAAACGGTAAACATCTGCAGTGGTGAGCTACTTTCTTTAGAATCAAGCGCATCATGCATTCTTCATAGAAACTAGACCCAACACTTTTATCCTGCGAATTTAAATAAAATGAAATCAATAATGCTTGTTAAGTAATTGTATTTGGCTAATAAAGTTACGCAAATACGCACACATAAATAAGATACCAATTTTTTAAATAAAATAACGACAGGTTATTTATCTTACAAATAAATAACATACAAAATATCTCTCATTTATCAACTTCCAATTATAATCGATGACTAAACTTTCTACCTATTTATTACATCAAATCTGAACACGACTTATTTCTCATATAGCAGCACGCTTTCGCCTAAAAGACATCCTTCCTATAGGCGATATAGTATTAGAGACGTTACATCACTAACATATTCAAGTTATAATTATTATAAGTGTGTTTTCAAAGTGTGATTACATTTTAAAATTTGTTCAAACAATAACTTTGGTACTGAGTGATGATCATACCATACTGTTTTTGTATAGGTTTCTTTCATTTATTTTTCCAATTTAATACAGTTTAGCTAAGTATGATATTTTGGTTCTGTATCGTTCTGTGATATAACTAATATACATAGTATATTTTTGGCTTAAAAAAATGGCCTAAGTTTCTTGCCAATTCTTTTCGAGGCTCAACCTTGTTAGCTTACTGGCCTTATGAAAACACCTTGTTTGACTTTGTATGACGTTTATATTATAAGTACTATGTCATCATCAGCAACCTATTAAGTCCCACTGCTGGGCTCGGGTCTCCTCTCCTCTAACTAGTGAGCTGAGAGGGTTTAGGCCATAATCCACTCACACTGGCCTAGTGCGGGTTGGTGGATTAGACATACTCATAGAATTTCTTCTAGGGTATGTGGGTTTCCTCACGATGTTTTCCTTCGCCGTCAGCAAATGGTAAGTCACTTGACTAGTACATATAAATTTCACAAAGTGGAATCCACATTGGTACTGCCGGTTGGGACCAAACTCGGACCGCGTGATTTGTACGCCGGTCCCTTATTCATTCAGTCACCATCGCAGTATCATGTATGTGGTCTAAATTAAAATAAAATATTGACTATAATTTTAGGCAAAATCGCAAATGTAGTTCTTTACTCGAATTTCACTTGTTTATTTTAAGGAAGATGGATCGAAATATCCTGTGCCTGTGATTAAAAAGCAATTCAAATGCAAAAGATCAATAGATATTTTATTTACCACTTTTAAATTTTATTTACTTTTGGCAAGGTATTCGTTTTTTGGTCACACACTGTAGTTTTCTGCCTTTTGTAGTATAAATTCAAGAAGTAATGGAAATACAAACAAGAATAATTAACAAAATCGAATCAAACGAAAACTAAAATACTTTTAGTTGTTAATTATTTAAATTTAAAAAGTTTTTAACTGCAAGTGCTTCAAAGTCTAAGTGGCCTGTTTTAATGAATAGTCATCAATATTAAATTAATGGTTAGGTTATTGGCGTATCGATTTTATGTAGACAATTGCTTGCTATTCAACCTCGTTTTGACGTTGATTCACATCTTATGTGATTAATGATATCCTCGATTACAAGCTGATTTCGAAAAATTGTACTTGGTCACTGAACATAAAAATGTTGTCACAAAATGATGTTTTGACTCGTTTTTTGGTTTTCTTTTCGAGAGAGTATAGAGAGAGTCGAAAACGGAGAATCAAAAGGAAAAAAATCGGAACCCTTATAGGATCGCTTGGATAGAGGTACTTACTGATGGCACAATACATTTCCTGACAGATAGCGGCAGCTCTTTTACATATTCTGAAGAGTCAATCGCCCAAGTGTACACGTTGACATCAAAGTATGACTCTGGAGTCAGATTGATCGAGCTATCTATCAACGTAATTTTGTTTTTGGAGTCGTATACGTATAACTGAAATTAAAATATTCTTACATTAAGAAATTATCAGATTTATAAGTAAAAATGCTTTTAATTTGAATGCTTTCAAAACAATGAAGCTGAAAGGAAAAATATTGTCCATATTATTTAGCAGGCGTTTTCCTGTAATTGTTCAATATTGTTATTGACTGCAGCAAAAGCTTGGAAGGAATTAAGGATATATAATTTAATTATTTTCTTCCTTTGTTTTCTTCGGACGCTTTTTATTTTTGTGTATTTCTATCGAATATTTTGTTTTTGTTTAGGTACCCTTTTAAGAGTGAATATTTTGGCATAAAATTTATGAACATTTTTGTAAGTAAAATGTTTGGCATAAAGTTTGGTAAACAAAAGTTTTAGGTATTTTCATTGGTCAAGTCTGTATGTGCTGTGTGAGTTACCTACATGGAATTTGTGGTTATTTGGATCCATTCCATATGTCCGAAAAAGATTCTGTCACAATGATTTATTTAAATTTTATTATAAATTTTAAAGTTTTAATAATAAAAAAAAAAATCCTTAGGAGTGCTAAACCATTCAGGCAAGCAAACTCTCTCATAACTCTATACAATTGCCTGGTTAGAAGTTTAGTTGAATACTGTTCATCTATATGGGCTCCCATTTATACGACTCATATAGATAGAATGGAAGCAATACAGAGGCGGTTTGTTAGAGCCTTATGCGCTAAATTTGGCCTAAGACGAAAAATAAAAGAATACATAGAAAGGCTTGAGCGTTTTAAAATGACAACTCTTGAGGAAAGGAGATGGATGAGTGACTTGTGTACGTTACACAAAATTGTGAACGGCTCACTAGATAGCCATCTTATTAGTCATTTAGACTTTAAAACACCAACGCGATCTGTGCGCACACCACAACTGTTCGATATACCGGTTAGTAATAACAATGTTTCGTACAATAACCCAATGAACCGTATGTGTCGTCAATATAATGTAATTTGTTCTAAGGTTGATATATTCAAAGATAGCATTAATGTATTTAAAGGGTCTGTACTTATAGATAAATTATATGTTCCAACCACTTAAATTTTATATCTTATTCTTATATAGGAAAATCTAATTATTTATACTTAGTATTATATATATATAAGCAATGTGTCAGCATAGAAAATGCTTTCTGCGTTCTCTATAAAACAGAAGCTAGTGTAACAGTTTTTTAATAATTTGTGTATAGTTATAATTGGATCTCAGATTTGTAATAATGTGTACTGATACTAAAATTTTGTGTAATTGTTAATCTTTTATCTGTTACTGTACCTATTTAATAAAATAAAATAAAATAAAAATAAAATAAAAAGCGTTTTATACCATGTTTATGTATATTATTACTACTAACCATAGGATATCCATTGGTTTCATCAGGGGAAACCCTTTCTTCTGTCCTCATAACGGTAATATCTAATGCCTCAGATGATTCCGTCCCAGAAATATAATTGGTTTGTGAGTCACTGTGTTGCCTTAAAGTTAAAAGATCTTATTAGGCTACAATTTTGAAGCCTAAAAAATGCCTATTATTTAGGTGTAATCAAAACTTTTCCCATCCACACAGCACTGTGGCTAACAAGCCAGGATAACCAATTTAAACCTGACAGTGTAGGTGACCATGAGACTAATTCTAATATTTTAGATTAATTAAAAAGATATATCAAAATTAACTACCACGATGATGCAGTGAAAGTGTGTACGAATGCTGTTTGGATACAGTATAATTTTCTTACACTAGATACCTTACCTAAAGTACGGAATGTCAAACTGGCAGCAATAACCAACTACTGTGAACACTGATCTAAACATATCTGAACAGTTGTGAGGCTTCGATCTCCAGTTGCATTCCACTATCAAATTGCTGCACGGTCTCTTAAACTAAAACAAAACGCAAGTAACCAATTTTGAAATGAAATCTAATAAATTGCATGACGTAAATATTTATGTATGTAGTTACGAACTTTTTTTGGTCCTGATGTTATAATATGTGACTGGTGAATATTAATTCCTAAATTTTCTATTTATGCGCACCACAAAAGTTGTTCTGATTGTATCCTATAAATAATTGTATGTTTATAAAGTCACCCACGAGACAATATTCTCTAGTAAGGGTTAAAGTTATCTTATAAAATATGACATATAAATATATAAAAATGTTGTAACTTATACATGAACACAGTTACCATATCCAATAGCGTCATTAGGGAGTACCCAACATCCTCAAGTAGCGAGTGCATCTTCTTCACGTATGCCTCGGGCTCATAGTCCTTGAGCTTGACGCCGTTGAAGCTCCTGTAGAACTCCGAGATCTCACTTTGATTGTAACCACGGAGGGTTCTAAGTGAAAATAAATGAATAAAATGCATGGTTAAAACAAATGGTGGAAGCGTAATACGAGCAGATATGTGACAAACGTATAATTATTTTTTGGTACAAATTGATATATTTTTAAATAAAATATACTTACCTTCAAGGTTACAATAATCAAAAAAAGTTTTTATTTTCAATTTCACACCGATCTTAAATTATTTTAGTAAATTTAGAAATAATCTTTCATAAAAATGAAATGTTTAATATCCCTTAACTTAAAATTTAATAAAAGAATCGTTACGGGATAAGTAAACACATCAAATGAAATGTATGTAGATCAACAATGTACACAAAACACAATTCATTGATTCAACATAATATATATGCCGCAATACTCGTATTTGCAAAAAATGTTATGTTTAAGAAACATATTCTACGAAGGTTATGTACCACTCTGAGTGTTGTAATTATAATTCAGGTATGAAACACTTACAATAATTCAGTGAAATTTTGTGTCTGTGGCAAGAATACAACTTCGCTGTCACACACAGTTACTGCGGGGAATTGTATATTTATCACTGAATAGTGAGTTGTCTCTACCTGAAAATAATAATTATCGCGTAAACAACAATAATGTAGATATATTCTCAAAAGTAGAAGATTTAGTGTTTGATGATTCCAAATAAGACTCCAATTAATTATTTGTAATATTAAAAAGACTAGACTCTCAATTCTCTCTTTTGAGGAAAACGAGGTAGAATAAACAGCAGGACCAAACTAGATAATGCAAGATAGGCAACCTACACACATGTCGAAGTCAGAGATGTGGTTTTATATTTCTATTTTAGATTTAAGTGTAGTAAAAACCTTAGCTAATTCGTAATAAAGGGCGTTAATATAATTTTATTGGCTTTATCAAAGGCTCTTTCATTAGATATTTAACTCAAGTTATAATTATTATCAACCATCTTTTACATCTCACTGCTAGGGAAGATTTTCTTCTCAATAAAGGAGCTACAGCTGCGGTTACAAGTGAAAAATATTTGATTTAATTTGTAATAAATAAGTATCTTATATCCTTAAAGGGAATATTCCGGTCTGTCCCACCGATCTGTCCCCCGGTGGGACAGATCGGAAAAAAAAGTTCGTTTTGTCCCACCGTTGCTCATGGTGGGACAAAACGAACTTTTTGATAGTGAAAAAAGTTCGATCTGTCCCACCGTTGCTCATGGTGGGACAAAACGAAAGTTTTTTTCCTGTTTGTCCCCTCATAGAATTTTATATAATTCTTTTAAGAATTAAATAATTGTCTGTATTAAATTATAAGATTAGTGGCATGGGTTTATAATCATTTTTATTTTAAAAAATTATAAATATTTATTTTATTTTTCATAGTTTAATAAACCAAAGTAGGTGTTACTACTTTAACTACTTATTAGTCTTCTGATTTAACTTATTTCAACTTAGCGACAATAATAAAATACGAACAATAAGAGCATTTCTTTCTTTTCTGTATAAATTAGCCACAGTCCGATAAATAAAAGTAGTTAAATTAAATATATAAATGACTAATTTCACCAGTCACAAACTGCACTTGACACTGATGTTGTACATATTCGTCTCTATTACTTATTCTGTGCTATTATACAAGTTGCCATATAAATTATCAGTTTTTTCTATAATTTTTATCAAACTGTACATTTTTCTTAAATATATGTAGTTAGTAAACTATATTTAAGAAAAATGTACAGCTTTATAAATAAAATTATACCGACACAGCGGGCGGAAGCTAGTAAGCTTCCGCCCGCTGCTTCGCCCGCGTGGTATGTATTTTATACCTATAAACTTTCCTCTTGAATCAGTCTATCTATTAAAAAAAAACCGCATCAAAATCCGTTGCGTAGTTTTAAAGATTTAAGCATACATAGGGACAGAGAAAGCGACTTTGTTTTATACTAAGTAGTGATTATACATAGTATTTTCTATAATAAAGCTTCATGAATAATTTTTAGGCAAGTACTAGTCTTAGTACTTTTGCCGAAAATCTAAAATCTAAAAATATGATGAACTACAATAATGAAAATAAATGTTATTTATAAAACCTAAAACTCGAGACCGTTAGCCAATTGATATGAAACTTTGCACACATATAAAGGGCGATTTGACCACTCCGACAAACATAGATACAGCTGAGCCGCGGGTGGAAGCTAGTAATTTATATAAGATAATTATCTTATATTTAATTGTATACAAATTATGTGCGTGTTTCAATAAATAAACATTTATCAATTATTATTTACATAGGTACCTACATAAAAGAATCGTAAATTATTGATTACCTACATAATTAGCATGTTACTAAATACTCATATCTCATAATAATTATATTTTTTTTATCGGCAATGATACTAAAAGCTAAGCTGTCAATTTGTAATGGTCGCCGATGGCAAACATGAAATCGACGAGATAATAATAATACATATTTGAAGAGATCCACGACAATGTTAAAATCTTTTATTATTATTAAATATTATCAGGCTGGCAGTTTCGTGCACGTGCAACTGATGATGCCTGTATCCTGCTTTCTTTAGTAGTTTTCCGTTTATTCTTAAGATATTTATCCAGTCTGTTATTGGTTATATTGTTCCAGGGTTTTTAACCATTTACATTTTTTGACTGGCCTGTTGGTCTAGTGGTTGGTGACCCTGACTGCTAAGCCATCTAGACCCAAATTAAGCAATTATGATTGCTTAATTTGGGACTAGATGGCGCTGTGTGAATGTGGTAAAATAATAATTAAAAAAAAACAAAACATTAAAACTTGCTAACAATTTCAAATATCGCGACGTTTGAAATTGTTAACAAGGTACACACAAAGTATATATAATATCAATTTACCTATCTGTGATTTCTTCCCAGTTCATTGATAATTTTCAATAGGTAACTTTGAAACTTTTTATTTAGTTATAACTATAACAACATTCAATCATTTCACCTAAAGCCTGTTGGTCTAGTGGTTAGTGACCCTGACTGCTAAACCGGAGGTCATGGGTTCGATGGGTGGGGACTCAGGACAAATCTTTGTGTGATGAGCATAAAGGTTTGTTCTGTGTCTGGGTGTAATTTATCTATAATATGTATGTATTTACGAACAAAAAAAAAGTATTTAAGTAGTATATCAGTTGCTTAGTACCCATAACACAAGCAAATATAATTGCTTAATTTGGGACTAGATGGCGCTGTGTAAATGTGGTAGAATATTATTATTATTATTTATTTGCACCAAGTGAATTCCTAAAAGCCGGCTTTTTGAAAACGAAAATTGTGTGTAAATTTATATTATATTCCCTTCAAATATGTTTTAATATAATGAGTTTTATTTATTTATTATTTTCTTTTATTTAATGTAGTCATTTATTGAATCCATAAAAAGGTTTACCTTTAAGAATTAAATTAAATTCTATGGGGGGACAAACAGGAAAAAAAAGTTTGATCTGTCCCACCGTGAGCAACGGTGGGACAGATCGAACTTTTTAGCAGTGACAAAAGTTCGATCTGTCCCACCATGAGCAACGGTGGGACAGACCAAACTTTTTTTTCCGATCTGTCCCACCGGGGGACAGATCGGTGGGACAGACCGGAATAATCCCCTTAAAGCTACATTCGTACGTACTCTAAATTCTGAAAGAATTCTTTTTACAAAGCAAACATCAACATTAATATCGCAAATCGCAACGTGCGTGATATATTATTACATATACGTCTTTTGATTTATTTTTCAAAGCAGTAGGCATTTTGATATATCAGCTAAATTTGAAAGTGCTCTTTTTGTATGCTGTACCTAAATAACTGACACGGGTAAGGTTATGTGTTTGTATCAAAGAACTCAGGTAGAAGGCTCAAAATATCGCAATCATACTTGGGGAAAGAGGATAAGAGGGTTCTCTAACATAAGTAATATTCACACGTTAAATTTCTTACGTAACATTTTTATAAATTGGATTTCACAACTATCAATTTCCTTCTAGACGCGGTGAATATTCTTTCTCTCATTGCAATAATAGTAAATTGAAATATTCAAGGACTTTTATTCAATGTTTAAAATTGCATCAAACTGTTAAGTTTCAAAATACCAAGACTTCAATTTACTGTAGAAGTTGAAAATCCGTCAGTATTGACGACTAAAGAGAATTTATTGCATTCACCAAGAAAGAGCCTTGCAAATTCAATATTTATTGCCTTTTCGTCATGCATTTCAATATTTCTGTTGAGGAATATAGTTACATAAGGATCCTGTATTACTATTGTGTTTACAGTTTTTGATTACTTCCACATGTACATTTTATTATAGTTAAGGTCGTTGTGGAAACAAATCATAATTTTAACCCATAAACGTCCCATTGCTGGGCACGAATCTCCTCCAAAGAGTAAGAATTTAGCCTTCTATACGAGGCTGGCCTGACGGTTTGGTGGGTTTATTTCAAATTTTCCTTTTTTGCAGTGCTTTCGTTTGAACTAAACTTCGCTCTCTCGTTGAAACTATAATTTTATGTAATTAAATTTAATACAAAAACTGGCATTTGTTGCATTGTTAGCTAAGAAAGACAATTTGTTTCATTGTGAAAGTAATTTATCTTTTACATCATGAGCGTGAAGTATAGGAGCTGAAACTGCTTTCATTATTCATATAGTGTAGTCCAAACATTTCATCATAAACTATCTTAACGAGAACTTTAACTTCAGGATTTGGCTCTAATCCAAGTATTGCTCCACTTACTGACCTCAGATTATTCTCGCCTTTGCTTCCTTCTAACAAACCACGACCTCATAAAGCTTTTAAAAATAATTATTAAATTAATCTTGTTTGTCTACATGTACCTATAAGGTGACTGATTACTAGGTTGTAGGTATGTGCAAACATTTTTTTTTTATCTACATGTTTCATAAAATATACTCACCACTGTCAGAGTCGGGTCAATAATGTACTTCTCCCAGATCATGTGTCCCAAAAAACAACAAAGACCCATGCTCAGGACTATGATTGTCAACCATATGATGTGAACAAACCAATTGGTGGTCTTGTAAAAGTAGTAGAAGCCGTGGAGTGTCGAATGCTTGCAAAATGTTTTGAAATTTTTCACTACTATGGATAGCAGCGCTTTTCTGGTCGGCATTATTGCTAATCTAGTGTTCTCCAGTAAAGTATTAATTTAATGTTGTGCACATTCAGACTAAAAGTATACCAAATTAATTTCTAAAGGAACTTCTAAACATTTTTCACTCGAAATGTATACCTTACAGTCAATGTGGCAAATGAAAATAATGAATAAACGGACGACAGCACACTTTGTGAACAACCAATTAATTTCTAATTTAACTACATTTCACTTCCCAAAACCAATTAATGTTAAAAGGAAACTTCTTTTAGTTTGCATTAAAACACTCACATTAACCAATTATTATAAATAGACAAACTTCATATTATTAGGGTTTTGTTTCTAAACTAATACTATTTTTTTTTTTGCTTACTAGGTGACTTCGATCACTTGTCAGAAAAATATGTAAAACTGGTTGATGAAAATAAAACAAATTTATTATTTATTAATATTATTACCTAGTTCAGTAGATGATGATAATAAGATAATTATGATTGACTGCTACTAAGGCGAAGTTTTCTATAGATTTCACCCGCACCTTTCTGCGTAACCCGACAGCGTCCCCGGTGCACTCGTACGTCGTTTGGTGATAGTGACCGCATGGGGTTGAGTGTCGGTACCCCGTAAGGGGCTGTCTCTGGGTGGGCTGTTGACGACGTATCAGGTTCCAGGGTCCATCTGACAAGGCGAAGCAACCGTGCACAGGGGGAATTTTGTGGATATTCCAGTCCGATGGGATTCTTTGCGTATCCTTGGGTTTCTTTGGGCCGGTGAGTCCCACATAGCCGTCTCTTGACCCAGCACGGGGCGGTTTTCGTAACGAATATCCCCTCTTAAAAAAATAGTTTGTGCTATCTGTTTTTTGTTATGAATTGCAATATTTTGCTGTGCATTGTTTCTTTAATTTAGCATAACATAGCACCGCCTTTTCATCAAAGCGATCAAGCGAGCAAGCGAGCCTCATTTCTAGAAAAATATTTAACCTCGCAATTGGCAAGTGACAACCATACATACAACCTTCACACCCTTTTACACCCTTTGACATTGACTCAGTAATTAAAATGTAATCAAGACGCCCGTTTCTTGTACACCTAAATCACATTTGTCTTAAAATCCAAACAGTTAAGATTATTATAAAGTAAGAAAGGTAAGAAAGGTTTTGTCTTTGTTATAATTCATTTTCTAATCTTAGCACGTGTTTGATCTAATTTATAAATTTTTTATTTAATAAATAATTTAAATATTATCATTATCTCCCATTGTGGCTCTAGTAGAACAACAGTACAGCCATTGATTCTACAATTTGTCAAAGGTGCTTACTTTAATAATTACTTGTTTAAACCACTCAACCGTCAAGCATTGACAGCGATTCTATTTATATTGTATGTGATTTTTAATTATTAACGTAATATTTTATCCTAATTGTTAATTACCTTCAAATATTTTGTTACAAATTAAAACATTTAGGTACGATTCAGACCAACCGGCTCGCGTCGCGCCGCATCGGAACGGAGCCGTACGCGTGCCGCGACAGCCGTTCGGCTGCCGCGGCATGCGTACGGCTGCCGCGGTAGCCGTACGGGTGCCGCGGCAGCCGACAGCGTCCGCTGGAATCCGTACGCACTGCAAGCGCCCTGAAGTGCCGCTCTCTTTGCGCCGCGTATACGTAAAGTGAAATATTATTTAAAATATCGCTTGAAGAACACAACTTGAATGATTCGCTAGCTGTTGCTGCACCGTAATCTCCGTACGACACACGGCCGACCGGCTCCGAGCGGACCCGACGGCAGCCGGTCGGAGCCGGTCGGAGCCGGTCGGAGCCGGTCGGAGCCGGTCGGCCGTCGCGACGCGTCGCGGGATGCCGACGGAGGTAACTATGCGTAAGTTGCATGCAAATATGAACTGTAATTACTGTTGATACATTTCAATGTTCTTTAACGCATTGTAAAATGCCGCCCGGTGCGGGCCGATGCGAGCCGGTTGGTCTGAATCGTACCATAGTCATCGAATTGGACATTTTAACAGTATTCTCTAAACAGCAAACTTTCTAAGTACCTAATATTATAGAATTACGAACTACAATCAGAAATTAATTATGCTATATCGTCATTGAAGTTACAGTTTGCCCGTATCATCCCACTGCAGGTCAAAGGCCTCTTCCCATGACTTCCATATTGTTCAGTCCGTAACCATTGTGGACAAGTCTCATTGAAGTTATTGTATGAATATTATTCTTTCAGTAAACACAAAAATGGCCAAGAAAGAAAAGGTAGACAGTGTCTATTATATGTCTTTGATAGAAAGGATTACCACATTGCATGGTACCAACTATTTTACAATAAAGAAAGGGAAAGCACTTTGGTTGTGGACGTTGTTGATGATTGCCAACATAATGATGACAATACTCTTCATATTTGTGATTAAAGATAAGTTTAATGACAATAAAATTGTCACTCAGGTAAATCACAACTAATCTTGTTTTTTAATTAAATTATTAGAAAAACCAATATTTTTTTGTTACCGTAGTTGTATTGTTCCTAATATTGTGAATTTTTGTTGACGGCACACACGTAGAACAATGACATATAATTTTGTCATAACATTGTTTGTGAAGGTAGACTACTTAATAATCATTTATTAAAATATTATCTTTCTACTTCTTGTCTTAAAATATCAAAATTTGAGCAAAATATTTGTTCTCAATTCTTCATGTTTGGCTTATTTAATTTCAAGTTGAGTGTATTTGTTGTGTGTTCTCATGAATATAATTTAATTATCACATACTTTTCTGAACAGCACAGTCGCATTATCAATTTAAAGGTTTACAATGTATTTAATTTAAAAAAAGTTGCAATTGTTTATGTTTACATATAATTTTATTAATATATTATAATATGTATCTTTGTTTATGCAACATTAACATAATACTGGACAGATATTATTTGCAAAATGTAGTTTACTTATATTGCACAGATTAATTGTAGATAACCACACAATTAAACTTTACTTCATAATTCAAAAGCAAATTCAAAGTTTCCGGCAACAAAAGTACCACGCAATTTGGATACAAGTTTCTACATTTATAATTTTATTATCATCGTTAAAAATTAGATACAAAATAAAAAAATACTATTGTACTCTCTGAATCACTACAATAGGCTGATTACAATTTAAAATACCATTAGTACACTTTTAAATTATTTTAAAATATAATTTATATAAATCAGAAGTGTCATGGCTGTGACAGAAGATATCAATCAAAATTACGCCACAATAGAAGAAAATAGGCCACGGATTTCCGACTGATGGTAGGGTTAACAAAAGGTATCCATCTCTTTAGGAGCATCGTGACAAATACTTGCTGAGTAAGCACGTTTAAGCTTACAAAGAGCCTGAATAGATCACAAGGTAGTCTAGGAAGGGCGTACAAAGGTTAAATCGACTATATTCTTTGTTAGGTTTCTTGTCCCAGATGCCTAACAAAGTTCTTTGTGCAAGTTTGATATGAAGATATGAAGTATAAGGGTGGTCGCTCAAGGCGACTTTTGCAGTGATAAAAATACGATACAGTCGCGAATACAATGGCTATAACATCGCCCGCCGGTCAAATACCATTTCATTCATCATTCGATGCAGCATTACATTAGGTACAGTCGCGATTCCACACGCTGTAGTGACCACCTGCCGAATGTGTTACAGTAAAATTGTAAGACGACATGACAACTTTGATTGCTTTGTCTTTGTTGCTGCCTTCACAAAAACAGCTTCAGCAGAAGCGCAGACAACGTAAATATGGGGTACACCTTTATATAAAAATATCACGAGGTCGCCATTACCTTACAACGTTTAACAATTAGTAAAGTTCAAGAAAGGATAAAGAATATGTTATAGATCACATTCAGCATTATTCTGAAACCAGATCTGACTTGCAGAAATACTGTTTAAGTCAGTTAGAAGTCAAAAAGTCACATTAAGTGAATGCCCTAAGTAAATTTTGAAATTAAATGCAGAACACATCTAAGTGAAGAAAATAAGTTTCAAAATATATGGCGACTGTAGGCATTTGTGGAATGGTACCAACTGAGAAGTTCTAAGTATAAATTACTTTTTTTAGATTTCTGCCTAAAGCTACCATTATTTTGCTATTTGAATTCATCAATTCGAGTAAGGACTTCTTTCTAGCTCTGTCGCCTATTCTATCGAGCTGTATTGGACTCAAAATTAATATCTCCAGAGGGCCTGAAATTGTATAATCTTGTAGTAGATTGTATTTTCTGTATAATTAGATTTTGATTTTTTCTAAGTGTACCCATAAACAAAAGTAATGCTACCGGTTGATTATTCTAATACTCTTGGTTCAGTATTTATTTATATTTTTAAACTGCCCATAATATGTAGTTAAATTTTTGTGTTTTTGTTTTAACTGAATTTGGAATCTTTTCATTAGCAAAAAAATTCAATGAACAATAATATTAACAGTATTTAAGGCAAAACAATACTCAAAAGACAATAATAATTAAATACTTAGTTCATTCATATTGTATTTAGAACGTCCAATCCTTTATAGAACTTGTTCATTACTAAGTTTCTCTTCAAAAGAACATTTCGCGAAGAAGTAGAAATAGATTGCTATTGAGAGCAGTATTTCAGGTAGTTCCAACATTCAGTGAAAGTTTATCTCGTATAAAAATTGGTATTGAATTAAAACAGCTTTTAAAAAAATTAATGATTCAACAGATAAACTCCAACTGTAAAGTGAACCAAGTGCCGTTCCCAGCTGTAAGTATTTGCAATTTCAATTCAGTTTCGCTGAAGGAATCACGAAATATCGCCAAAGTATTGTGAGTATTCAATCTTGTTACACAATAACAGTAAGTTTTTTTTTTATTTTTTTAGCGTTTATTGACCCCAATATAAACAGAAAATTTACATTACTTCACATATATAACATAACCACCCAAACCATCTAGGGTTTAACTGTGGTATGGTAGCCACTAGAGCTCGAGTACTACCTTACATTCTAAGTTAACATAATTTTAAGATGAGACTATTAATCTAATGATTTAAAGTATTTTGACAATTTCCTTTTACAGTTATTCTCATTTAAAGCGTCGCAGATTGCAGTATGTTTTTATTTGAGTTTATATTGGTATTGGGTTTTGTTTTATCAAATATTCATGTAATGGGGTCTTGATTAGTATAACGTTTTCTAAAATAATACAATCACGATGGCGATAGACAAATGTATCGCTTAAACTCAATAGTGGCGCTTAACTTATCACCTGCCATTTAAGCAACATTTCTATAAATAACCTATGCCATAACACTTATATTATTATCTTACTTTGAGCCTTCCTGCCTTCCCATATCTCAAGCTATTCACCCCGTGGTATGAATCGGTAGGGATTTTAGCCATTAAGTCTCTGATAGTTTATCAGACACTTATCAGCCACTTGTGAAAAAGTATCTTAATTTAAATTACCACACTTTCGCTACATTTTTCAAGTATCCCTGACTGTCTCATGTTATCTAAAATGACGTAGGAACACCGTATTTTCTTTTTGACGAATCACTCTCATAAATGCCTACACACATCTTATTTTCCACCAACCAATCCGTCATTCTCTCAAATATAGATTACGGAGGCGGAGGCGACCGGCATTTTCCGATAAAGAATCCGATAATAGTTGCTCGGATTTCTCCTATAGGTAAATAAATTGAAGTATAGACATGCTATTGTATTTCTATTATGATCTGGAAAAATTAAGATAGAACCTATTTATTTAAGCTCAGACTTTATTTGCCGAAATGATACACGTACTAACAAAAACCTGGCCCATGTGGTTATGTGAAATAGTAAAAATAAATTGTTTCTTAATTCCTTCTCATCTCCAAGATGTAATTAAGCAGTACTATAATTGTTTCAATCATGTCCGCCAATAATGTCACCATGATAACAGCATGTTAATTTCCCCCTCTTATGAAGCGATACTTGAGCCCATCAGTGGAATGACTTCAAAGACTACTTGTGTAAATTGCCGAATTTGAGCCATTTTGAGTTCGTTTTATAATTTCTACCACGTTTATTATATAGATATTTAAATTAATTTCATTTGACTAGAATTTTCACTTAATGGCAATTTTATTTTACATTCTAGAAAACACTACAATATTAGTGAAAGTGAGATGATTGATTTTTTCAATGCAATGCCAAGCCTGACCACATTTGATCAGAAAAGCAGGAACCTGAAAAATTTTACCGAAATTATGTCAATATTGAAACATCATTACTTTACTATAGATACTATTGCTGAGGAGGTAAGAAAGTCAAGTATAAAAAAGAATCACTTGACTCGGTTTCTATTGCGTTTGCCCGGTATGGGAGTCAGCCGCTATTCAAACTGCCTTAGGCGACTGACCACTTCAAAGAACCACCAAAGCCGCATCCGTTTTGCTAATAAATCAGTAATATTGAGCCGATACCTTTTAAATTAAATGTTTTATTTTATGTAGCAACATACTTTATCCCATATTTTGTCATAATATTATTAGACAGCATTAGCTCGCATTTCTTTATGACTAGAGCTGTACTGTACCTAGTATTTTCAATATTGCTTCTAGCTATTTGACATTAAATTAAATCTATGTTCTGTGTGTTTATCAGCTGGCTAGTCTAGAACTAAAGTGGTCAACGTAACAGATTTGGTTAAAACCATCTGTGAGCATTTTTGAACATCATCGTTATCATCATATCTGCCCAATGACGTTCACTGCTAGGCACCTGGTTTCCGACACAGCGAGCAATTTTCTGCCACCTGCAATCAACGGCCACCAACAACCTTTACTAGATCATCGGTCCATCTGGTTCCATTTTTGAACCTAAAAGTAATACATAAATCCGGGCAAAAGTATCTAATCTTTATCTAAAAAGTGTAACTTTACCAAACGTCTATTATATTACTTTCTTAATATTTGTATTGTTGTACAGGTGCATCAAAAATGTGACAATCTTCTGTTGTACTGCTCTTTCAATAGAAAAAGGAGAAATTGTGGAGAAATTTTCTTTTTGGTAAAGACGTACTCTGGTTACTGCTGTGCATTCAACTATGCTGCACTTAAAGATGCCAGTGAACTGTAAGTCATATAATCCTAATGTTCAAATTTAGTAAATTTTAACGAAGGAACTATTGTAATATGCTTATTATTTTGATTACAGACCATTTTTACCAGCAGATCCAGATTTGGAATATTACGAAGATGCATCGAGTGACGACGATATTGCTGGTGGAGATGCTATCCCTGCTTACTCTAGAATTATATCCACGTCTGAATCTGGCACGTCAGTACATGTTACTTTTTACATAACTAAACAATTATATTCATTGATCTAGGTATTTCGATTTCATTTTCAAATGAAGTCAAACAAAGATTTATAACGGTAAAGGAAAACCTTTACAATTTCATAACAAGAAATATATTTTTATTAATAATATAGTATATCACCTATACAGGAGTAAATGAACACGTCCTTGACTGATTTTTTACAAAGGTTAACTTCTCGCCTTCCATTTTCCTCATTATCTATTTGCGGTCCCCAACACAGTAGGAGAAACGAGTGTACTGATGAAATGACGTCATTATTGATACGTGATATGCCTCCGGTACCTTTTTCTTTTCATAAATACATTTTTTCTAATAAACGTTTTTCGATATTTGGGGACAAGAGAAGTGTTTAGATAAGAGAAAATTGAAATAAAACAGGGTAGAAAGTCTAATACATTGTAATAATTTTAATGTAAAAAAAACACTATGCACTATAATTTTTTATATAATTGTTTCAGTGGCTCTGGTTTGAGTGTTGTATTGAATGTGGAGCCTGCGGATTACCCGAGCTGGTCACCAGTTAATTACTATGGAGTAAAGGTACTGACTAATTTTTTCATGTCATTTTTGGCCACCTCTTGTTAAGCAGTGGCCTTAGTCTACGGCCGCCCACAATACCAGAAGCAATATAAGTGGGTTGTCAACCCTCTAGAACCTCTGTCTATCTATAGTCTTATACATTAGGGTCTATCTCACCGAGTTACATAATCTTGATTCCAACTCACTAATCCCTTAATTTAGAAAAACTTAAGCCATTTAATTATTGCCAAAGCAATTTATATCAGTAGACCATATTTTACAAGCCCTTAAAATTTACTAAGCTATTTAAAGGAAACTGATAATTAATTCCAACAATTTCTAAAAAGATTCTCAATATTCATTAGCTGAATTTTTGCTTAACACGATACAAATACTTTTTAGCGCACTAGAATTTCTTGAAATTAAATTTAGTTACGGGCAGGATTATTTAAAAAAGCGAAGAAGTGAAATTTACTTAGAAGACTGTGTTTGATATATCTATATAATATATTATTGTATCATTTATTTCAAGTTTTTACCCACGACGGAACGGAGACGGTATATGCGTTTGGGGTGAGAGGCTGTGTGTTTGTGTGTTTGTGTGTTTGTGTGTTCCAACATAATGCCTTATAGCACGGAAACGGTTTGACCGATTTAGATGCGGTTTTCTGTAAAGTGTGTGCGGCTCTTGGGGACAGGTTATTAGATAGGTGTTATGTTAATAGCTCGCCAGGGGGCGCTACAATACACTGATTTCATTGAATCCTTTGTGCCCTCCTATCTTTAAAACGATTAGACTGATTTCGATACGGTTTTCTGTAATGTATTTGTGATTTATCGAGGATTGTTTTTGGATTCAAGATTTTGTATTTTTTCGCCAGGGGGCGCTGCTATAGACTAGGCAAACCTATGTTGATTTCGTTGAAACCTTTGTGCCCTCCTATCTTTAAAACGATTAAAGCGATTTCGATACAGTTTTCTGTAATGTATTTGTGATTTATCGAGGATGACTTTTGGATACACGATATTGTATTTTTTCGCCAGGGGGCGCTGCAATAGACTAAGCAAACTTATATTTACAGTTATCTGTAAAATAATTAGACCTGTTACTGCATAGGGACACGTAGCATTGTAGTACTGAGATATTGATTACACTCATGAGGTTAAGCAACTTCGGATAAGGTCAGTTCATAGATGGGTGACCGTTTATGCAATTTTAGGGTTCTGTACCTCAAAAGAAAAAAACGGAACCCTTATAGGATCATTCCGTTGTATGTCTGTCTGTCTGTCTGTCTGTCCGTCTGTCTAGAATATTTTTCTCAAGAACGTATAGAGATATAAAGCTGAAATTAATATCATTTACTTGGATCTGCAAACCCTAAGCGTAAAATAAAAATCAAAATTCTAAGTTAACGCAATCAAAAGATACAACTGTTTATGCTCCATTTTTGACGATTTATCTTGACGATCATAATCTATAGGGAACTTACCGTTGACCTAGAATCATGAAATTTGGCCAGAAGCAATAACAAGTTGCACAAGTAAAGGAAAAAATCCGAAAACCGATCTTGTGTTGTTATATCACTGAATATTAGTACTGAGGTATACAATAATAAGCCTAAAAAAAATTAGTAAGAGTGAGAATTTATTCCAGACTGACGTTATATAAACACCTACCTACCTTATTTATTCTAACTTATAGGTATCCCGTGCTCGGGGTGTAACCAAATTTTTGCGATAGCACGCACCGTTTTCGAGATACAAGCTATTATAGGTGGAAATCTGCGCTAACGCCGAAGGCAATCCGGCTACGGCAATCAATGTGCGATAGCTAAACTTAACACCCCCCGATTCAAAGCAATCCGAATCGGACTGTTAGGAGGTTAGGGTTTTTTTTTTTTCACACCACCCAGAAGTAAGAGCCCCGCGAAGCGGGGCTCCGGCGACCTTTGTGCGACGGATGAGCACACAAGTCAACAAAAAAATAAAATACATATAATATAGTCGAAGCTCCATACAAATTCCATTCATTCTAGAGCTTACATGGTAAGATAAGGCGCTTCTTAAGAAGTTTAAAATAAGAAAATTCAAATGATAATTTCAAGTTATAAGACTTACTGCAACAGTAAATTAAAAAAAAATGTGTTTGTTCTATAACTTAGTATAAAACTTTTATTTATCTGTCAAGGTTCTTAAAATTTTATACGAGTTACTTACAGTTAGTAAGATAGCGCTCTTTGAAAATATTTAAAATAAAAAACAAAATTAAAAATTTTGAAAAAAACCCACGACGATAACATCTATACAAAATAAGAAACGTAACATATAAAAAGGTTTAAATAACTTGATTTTAAATCCCCGACGAAAAGAAAATAAGTAGCGTAAAAACAATCCCAAGAAAATTCGTCGGGGGCTGCCAATATCATTACTGTTTCTAGTATTAAATATATATTATAAACTAAATATTGTTAATAATTAGGTAGGTATCAAATACATAAAACTGCAATACTTTCGTTCATTTCAAGTCAGGGTATGGCAGCCCTCGACGGATTTTCTTGGGATTGTTTTTACGCTACTTATTTTCTTTTCGTCGGGGATTTAAAATCAAGTTATTTAAACCTTTTTATATGTTACGTTTCTTATTTTGTATAGATGTTATCGTCGTGGGTTTTTTTCAAAATTTTTAATTTTGTTTTTTATTAACACTCATATTTTGTTAGTAAATACATTTCCTTAAAAATTATGTGTTAGTACTTACATGTAGCCTACAACTATTGTTTATATAGGTACAATCTACCCGGTCAGCGATCATTTTCAGGAGGGAGTTGGAGCTTTCCCTGACTCTGTGCACGAGGGAGGCGGCGCGCTTTCGCATTGTGGCATAAAAACAGTCAACTTTCGCCTGCGCGAACATACCTGATGCGCTACAGCGCCAGGGTAACCCCATCAACCTCCTGAATGCGTTATTATATTGGACTCGGAGGGCCCCGTACGTCTTTTGGGTATAGTTTGCCCACAGACTGCAGGTGTAAAATGACGAGCAGAAAGCTCTAAATAGAGTAATTTTCACCTCAGGTGAACAGCGTACAAATCTGTGAGCTATCATATTCGCCCGGACGGACAGAGCCCTCCGTTCCCTGTCAATATCAGCATTGTCTCTGAGGTCAGCGGTTACCAGGTGACCAAGGTATTTAAATTGGTCTACTCTCTCGAGTACGATACCGCCAAGCTGTACAGGTGGTATATTGTCAAGATACCTGGTGCCGCCGGCCCCAAAGACAATGTACTGACTTTTCTTAATGTTATAAATAAGCCCATGGTCTGCAGCGTAAGCTTCACATGTAGCCAGCAACGTTCTCAACCCACAGACTGAGGCGCTCAGCAGGACCATATCATCCGCGTAACTTAGATTATTGACGCAGACTCCGTCTATGTGACACCCGACACGCTGGCTGCTGAGCGCCTCAATCAGTGCGTTAATATATAGATTAAATAGTGCTGGTGAAGTTAATCCCCCCTGTCTCACCCCGCACTCCAACCTATACGGTTCAGACAAAGCACCCGCCCATCTGACACAATTAACCTGGTTCCCATACCAATACTGGAACGTGTTAAGCAGCTCCTTAGGAATACCTATGGACTCAAGCTTTTTCCAAAGTATTTCATAGGAAACCAGGTCAAAAGCCTTGGACATGTCGAGAAAACACGCAAAAACGGGTGTCTTCAGACGTGTGTAGTACTTAACGGTATGCTTGAGACACAGAATTGCACTTTCAGTTGATAAACCAGGCCTAAAACCAAATTGGTTATCATGCAGTTTTATATAGTTATTTAGCTGTGTCTCAAGCAGCCCATCAAGCACTTTAGCAAACACAGTGGCCAGAGAAATTGGTCTATAATTTCCTACGTCAGATAGGTCTCCCGTCTTATTTTTTACAACAGGGACAACGAGTGTCCTTATCATGTCCGATGGTAAATATGAATGACTGATGCATAGATTAAATAAAAGAGCTAGAACCCTAGGTAAATGAGGTCCAGCGTACAGTAAGTGCTCAATACTGAGCCCATCGTGTCCTGGTGACTTACCACGAGATGAACAAGTAATTAATTTACGTATTTCGTTTGCAGTAAATCTGGTATTCACCAAGCCACGTCCGTTCGCCGTATCCTTCACCAACTGAGACCTTCCTAGCTGTGATTTCACAAAAAAGTGGTTTCTAAAACGATCAGCTATTTGCTTCGCGTCATTCATACCATCTACGCTCACGGGCAAGCCAGGCCTTGTATTTAATTTATTTGTACTCTTCCAAAAACCGCGGAAGTCACGCTTTGAGTGATGAGAAGCAAGGTTATCCATTTTGATCTGTTCTTGCTGATCTTGGCACCATTTCAATTGAGCTTTGAATTTTTTCCTACTCTCTGCCATTTCATCAAAAATATCCCCCGTTCTCGGTTTTCCATTTGATTGCCATATCTGAAACTTAAGTCTGGCTTACTCGTGCGCGCGTCGGACATACTGATTCCATCCCACCACTCGCGTACCTTTCTTTCGAATAGTATTGTGATTACTACAGACTGAAGCCTCACTAAGAGCACATACAATATTTTTGTGTAAATAATCAATTACATGTCTATGGGAAATGTCATTACAATAACCGTCACAACATAATTTTAATTCTGGTGGAAAATCAATTAATCGCAGTCTATTATTACATTCATTATTGTACAAGTCAATTTGTTCCTTAGATCGTTCCCCCCATATTATATTATTATTATTATTAACTGAATAATTAATTTATGTACATGATAAAGATGTCAATAAATTAAAATTACATTCAAAAGTCATAGGAAAGTGATCGGACCACATTACGTCATTATTTATCGATACGTTTACAATCGAGTTAAATGCTGAGTGAGTAACAATGCAATGGTCGAGCCACCGCCTTGTACCATGTGCTTCGCTCAGGAATGTGTATGTGTCACTATCAGGGCCTAATATATTAATGTCTGCAACTGACCACATGTCCTCTTCACAAAAACACGAAAGTTCCCGCATAAACAGTTCATTTGGATGTGCATTAAAATCGCCCATACAGTACACAGATTCAACAGAACAGTTATTTACAATAGCACTCACCATACCGAGGCAATCCATGAAAGTTGGTAAATTATCACTGTGATCAGTAGGCATATATATGCTCATCACTATAATTGGTTTGTCCCCGCAACAGATTTTTATTGCACAGATCCGCGGATTAGCACAAGGAATCACTGACACATTTTGAAACACAGTAGAACGCCACAACAGAGCAACACCCCCGTGGGGCCTCCCCCGCAACATTCCAACTGAGGTGTCGATGGCTGATGTCCCCATAGCAGTGAAATTCTTGTCGATAGAACTCAAGTACGGAATCTCATTCGGTAGTAACCATGTTTCCTGTAGTGCCACTATATCAGAGTGTTGGCATAATTCTCTCACATGATCAACAGAGCGCTTAACATTTTTACAGTTAAAGGTACTTAGTTTGTATAGTACAGTCATTGTTTGTTTTTGTAATAGTCGTTTTTGTTCGTATACGTCTTGAAATTCACGAATTGTCGGAAAATGACACCTTGAGGCCACAGGCCCTCATCCAAAAACAACGGCAGCTTGCTCTCATTTACAAAAAACTTAAAAGCGGTGTAGTGTTTTTGTTCCTTTAGGTCAATTTTCTCGAGTTTAATAATCTCATGCGTCTTCGATCGTATATAATCAATAATATCTGATTCATTCGTATCTTTATGAATATTCGTTATAAATATAGGTAGTTTCTTTTCTGCGGCTTTAAAACTCCCTGTCATATCCCGGGACACTCCAGTTTTTCCGGAATATCTATAATTTAATTTCTTTTTACGAAACACCGTCTGCCATTCAACATTAGTTTCATTTTCCTTCACTTTCTGCGCTTCGTTATCATTATGAAGCGCTAGCACTGGCTGAGCAGGTGACGTAACAGTCAGCTGTGCGGTCTGTACCGGCGATACAAGCTCGGACGACGGCGGCGGAGCGAGCACGGGATGCGCGGTCGGAGGCGGAGGAGGGTCGACGTTGGCGTGATTCATACCCGCCGCTGCGACCGTTAGCGATCGGTAACATAAGTGAGGCTCACAATTACCCCCATTTTTCGATTGCGTATGCAAATCGTTGATGAAATCTTTTTCTTGAGAACATGTTAATTCTTTTCTCGTGGAACATGTAGACCCATCACCGTAAGGTATACCTATGGGACCGCTGTCCTCACACCAGGCACCCCTCTTGCGATTCACATTTTTAAACGGACTTGGCGGTAGCGAACAGTGCAACATTTGTGTTTTCAGTTCTTCTAGGTGATTTTTAGTGGCGTAAGATGACCTAATTTCCTCCACTTCACCCTGTAGTCGCGCCAGATCTTTAAGGAGTTTTGTACAGTCTAGGTGATCGAACGTTAGCGGTGGCAACTTCTCCAGTTTTTGGGCCACAAACACTGGTATTATATCCGGTTCACAGGTTTTAAACACTTTTATTATGTCGTCCAGATCACGCACTTCCTTTTTCCCCCTATTTTTCGAATTACTTTTGCGATACTCTGCGGGCAGTGATTCAAACAACAACAACTTTGATTTCGCGATTTCCTCTTTAGAGAAAGACGACGCACAAAGTTTCACTAGCGATACTTGATCCATAATCGAATTTTTATTTTGTATATACGAAAGTAATTCATCTATTACAATATTACAATTATTACATTTTAAAACGTTCGTCATCTTCGTAAGTTATTATACGCAGCACAGAAAGCACGCCCGTTGTTGACGTATGCGCGCGCGCGACTGAAACGCGACTCCGCGCGCGACTGAAACGCGACTGATATGCTTGTCCTTAAATTATAATACTTTTGATATATTTAGAGATATTTGCCCGTATGGTTTCGGTTGTGTGTGAGACTACATTTTCACAGAAATTAAATCACTGACTTGTATCCATCTTCATCAATATTATACTTAGTAGTTTAAAAGTAAAAAAAATCAAATGAAAATGTAAACAAAATTAATTAGATATGATGATGATGACGGGTATACAATTTTTTCCTGCACGGGTATATCGGGATAACTTAAAACCTTCGACTCTCTGCCTATTTAACTATCTGATGCCTCATCACATCCTAAACGCCTGAAAAACGGTCAGCAAAATGGCAGATCATGTTTAGTTATAAATAGACAAGCTAACGAGGGTTTGGTCCATTGTGTTTCACCAAATTAAAATCTCATCCATCATAATTACAATGAACAAATGGTATAATCCTGTTTAATTAAAATTTTCTTGTTGCTTAATTCATAACATATATATTTCTAAAGTTATTCAGATGTTATTTTAAAAAATGTTTTTGTTACTCGTGAAATATTAATACCCGATTAAGAGATATAATAATAATATAGAGAGATATACAATAGAGTTTTTATTAAAATTCTAATAAATTTAATAATTTATACTAATATTATAAAGAGAAGAGATTTGTATTTTTAAAACTACTGGTCCGATTTCAAAATTCTTTTGCCGTTAGGAAGCTCCATTATCACTGAGTACCTAACATAGGCTTTAACTGACACTATACTACGGCCAATAGGAGCTGAGCAGTGGCCAAATAAAGAACGACGGAAGCGAAACCCCGCGCGACTTTGAGTACTCAATAAATTTAACGCATTTAAAAATAATTTGTGTATTGGAATTCCTTTATTTACGCTACGCGTCTCTCCACGCTTCACATCACATTACATCATCAAAGCGAGTCCTTACGTATAATACACGTTATCAGCGCTGCAAAACGAACCGTCAAATCATTCGAATGTCGTTAGCACGTTTGACGTACAAATAATATTATTGCGTAAATAACTGAATCCTTTAGTTAGTTTTACATTGTATGGTTAGAAGCCACGCTGGGATGGATCGGGTCTCTGTTAAAAATTGGATTTTAAAATATATGTTTTTAACATCTATCTAAAATTTCTGTTTTCAAAATTTATATTCTTTCCTCCAGTGCACCTTCGGTTACTGTCACACAAAAACTTATTTTTGGAGCTCTCCGTTGAAATGAAATGAAATCTCGCTTATTCATCTAGGTTACAAGGTAACACTTATGAAAGTCACAAGATAAGAATGTAACAGGTTATCCGAAAAGCGGTGTCAGCAAATTTGCCTACGACCAGTTCGCTGACGGGGTGAAGGTATGAGTAGAACAGGCAAGAAACTCACGCCACTCTTTTTAAAAAAAATTGATACTTAGTTACAATCTTTTGTAATTTAAAATTTGGGTAGCGTGTAAATTAACGAATTATAATGAATGTTTTCAAACTAAATAATAAACAATAATAATAATATTCGTTTTATTAGTAGATTTCTTTTTTAGTTATTTAGTTGATTTCTACGTCGAAAATTTTATTAATGTTTCCTTGTTGAAATGTGAAAGAGGGCCTCATATAAAAACACACTTTTTGTACCGCGACGGTAACAATCAGGCGTGCTGCCAACCTTATGGTAAGCAGTGACCGTAGCTTATGAACGCTTGCAACACCAAAGGCATCACGAGCGCGTTGTCAGCCCATTAAACCACTTCCCTCACTAATGTGCTCAGGGGCCTTACTCTGAATTTCGACATTCGATTAGTCGGTATTGATGTCGCTGTTAAATGCTTGAAAGTGACAGCGACCATATCTAAATTTCCTTACATTTGACAGCGACATCAAAACCGACTAATCAAATTTAGAGTAAGGCCCCAGGACACCATTACTCACCAGGAGGACCACAACAATGTTATTATGGTTGCAGTCATCTGTAGTATAGAGGTACGCCCCAGCTGGGTGGCCCAGTTTAAACGGGAGTTGCCAGCTGTGCTCTTCCTCTCTCTTTATCTCTCTCTTTATCTCTCTCTGCCTCACTATGCATCCGTATCATTAGTGAGTAGGTACCTACATCTAATAAGTTAAATATTTACACTACGTCTCCATGGTTTGTTTCAGGTAATTATAAATGACCCAAATGATTACCCAGAAACGACAGTACTCTATAGATATATTACCTTAGGTGAATCCGTCGACCTCAAGGTACTGCCTATGGTGTTCCAAAGTGAATCAGACATTCGCAGAGTGAACCCTAAGAAGAGAGGCTGTTGGTACCACGACGAAGTGTTTTTGGGTCACACTGATAGGTACAGCTTTGAGACCTGTTGTACTGAATGCAAGATGAAAACTTACAGAGATTTTTGTAACTGCGTGCCTTATAAGTATCCTAGAGGTAAATATGTTCTTTTTTTTCCCAAACAAACAAGCATGGGTTTGTCACACTAAATTTTTTTCAACGAAGTATATCCGTCCGTTATCTATTCGGCCACCATCGCTTCTATAAAATAAGTTTCTGACGTCAGGATTTCAGAATTTTATCCATAGCATAATTTACAGCATTTTGTGTTAGGTCACATGTAATATAAGGCCTTCAAACAGGCACAACTCTGGGCTTAATAGAATTTAATAGAAAAATGTATTAATGCTTTTTGTGACCTCATGTTCATACCCAAGACCAACAGGTCCAAGCAGAAACCTGCGCATGTGCCGTTTTTGCAACGCAGTTGTACACGGCAATGCTCAAAAGCTCCCAATAATAACTTTTTTAACCTAATTAGTTTCTTAAAAAGTCTATTAAATTCCTTAAACATATTCCTGGAATCACAAGTCCCAGGCATTGCCCGTTTTCCTCGCTCGACTACACGATGGAGCCGGCACCCGCACGGTAAACCCATACAACGTTAACTAGTTTAGGAACCTGCTGAAAAGTTTTATGATAATGTTACTACCTACGTTATTATTATGACTTAAATTTGGTTGAACAGCCACACAATTTCCCTATTTTTATTATGAATATTATAGCAATCTAGATCAACGCCTTTATTTTCTATTTAGACATGTAAACAGTAAAAAGGTCCCGACGCCACCAATTTGGCGACGAGAAATAATAGAATTTCAATATTTATAATAAACATTAACAATATCATCACGCCTTTTTCGTCGACAAAGTAGGCAGAGGTATATTATATTCAGATTTCGCCATGTTTGGTCGATAGTCATATAGGCCTATTGCTATCGACCAGGCTCATTTTAGTATATTATTAACATAATATAAACAAAAATACTCTTCCAGTAAAAGGGAAAAATTCTTTTCAAATACGAAAAAAGCAACACCCTTTTAATAAAAGAAAAGGTAGCATTTTTTGCCACAGATTCCGAGGGATAGTAAAAAGATTCCTTTGTCACCCTCACATTATTTTTTTTTTTTTAGATCCAACCACTCGTACTTGTGAATTTGAAGATCTAAGATGCCTAAATAACATTACAGGTAAGTGTCTGATTTATATTATAAAACACGCTCCAAAACAATTTGTTGATATGCTATTAAGTAAAAAACCTGAACATAAAACAAAAGTGAAATTCAAATTTTCTAATAAATAGACCTGCAGTGTTCATTCCTTGCTAAGAAATGATATAATAAGCTGAACGCGCAGTACTCTACGGTAAGCTTAAATTTACCAAATACAAGTAACGCAGATACACCTAACAACAACCTTTAATAAAAGCCTTCAAGTAGAAATAGGATGTCTTTTACCTTACCCTAATTGACTTCAATTGGTATATCTTGTTTCTGCCAATTTCATCACAATTAGTGTTCTGTAAGTTCATGTTCAATGTTGAGACAACTACTTAATACTCTCTTAATTCTAAAAATTCCTGCAACCAGCATAGAAACTCTTAATATCTCGTGGAGTTGACATTTGTCTAAGAAAGCCAAGTTAACAAATAAACATTTCATCAATGTACAATTTTCATCCAAATCGTTGGACCACTTTTGTTAGATCAACTTCTATAGAAGACATATATTATAGTATATTAGGGGAAGTTATTCAATAGTGGCCAAGTTGATAATGATGATGGTGATATACTTAACTTGATCGTTTAATAAAATAACTGCACCTGTACACTCTAAGCGAGGCATCACGAGGCTTGTTGAGTGCGTGAATATTCATGCTAACCTTACGTAGTCTCTTCTTGTCTCGCCACGCCACGTCTACCCTCCATTTAGTTCGCTATCGTCACTCTGCCTCTCGCACTGGTGGCGTCGACATCGGCGAGATATGGCGAGATCACTCCCGTAAGAGTGTAGAGTCTACACTGTAGACGTGCCATTAGATTTTACAATATAATTGTACAGACATCGAATTCTATTTATCATGTTAGCTATTCGAGCCAAAACCTTTGATAAATGAAATATTCTCAACAAAGCATGTTCTAAAGTCTTGTGAATACAAAAAAACATCTTAAACCACGTTGAGAACTGAAATCGTAAGCAAATAGATGAAGCAATAGTTCTATGCGGTTTGCAACGTTGTGGCGTTAACCTTGACTTGTTACACAATGTTCAGTGAATACGAAATATGATAGAAATGTAACGGACTACAAAGGGAGATCTTTCGAGTATCTGAAAAGTAAAGCAAATTTGTTTGCTATTTTTTGTAATATTTTTTCCAGTAAGGCAGAAAGCTAAGCTAATCTCAAGCTTATTAAAGACTAGCTATCGCCCGCGGCTCCACACGCGACTATTTTGGTTCCCATGATCAGTGGAATATGTTTTTGGATATGGTTTTTTCTTTGGATTTGTCAAGTTGCCCTTTATATGCGTGAAAACTTTTATATCAATTGGACTAACGGTACTCGAGATTTAGGTGAACATTTAATATTATGTACATTCACTTTTATATTTAAACATAGATTTCGGTCTTATTTAAGTGGTGCTCCGTCATTCATGTGGTAATTGAATTTTATTTATACAGATACGGATCACGACGGACAAATAAAATTCATTACTCATAATTAAATATATCAGCAATGTGTGTGCACAATTCTGATACAGTTAATTACGATTAACATCCGTCATTTTCATCATCATATTGACATCGATTGTAAAATAATATGGCTGACATTTATGTGGGTTTATTTACGTTTGTCGTTCTGTTAATTCTTTGTGTTGTGTGTCAAAGGTTAGATACGATACAGTGACCTTTCTACACGTAACGCTGTAGCCTCATCTTCGCATTGGATTACCATCGCCTTCGTTGATTGCTTCATTCGACCTCTCTTTGTGTTGAAATATTACGCTACCCCTTTTATTTGACGGTTGATGATTGATCGACTTATACTAATTGGAGTACGTTTAATATAAACTAGTGCCTAGGTTTTATTGTATATCAAATTTGTTAGTGTTATTCTACACAGAATATTTTGTAGCATAATTTCTTTAATCGCAACTTTGCCTGCGTGATTCACAGTTTTTTAATGAAATAGTTCCACGACTTTTATCTTTTAAAAATCGGTACCTTGGTGGCGCAGTTACTGAGGTCTCGAGTTTGATCCCCTGGTCGGAATAATTATTTGTATGATCTGCAAAAGTTTGTCTAGAAGTTTGGTTTTTTCTATGTCCACGGGGTAGACAGCGGCGAGCACAAAACCTTTTTTTTATTGTATCGGTGTATTTTAAAGGTCAGTAGAATGACGTACACGTACACGTAATGAACAGGGGCCTTAAATAAAGGCATAATACTGACAACACTGGCACTATAAATGTAGTATTTTATATATCAGTACGGTCGTTGAAAGAAAACAAGTGACATATTCTGTGAACTTTACGTGAACTATTTTTGTGTTCTATTGTGATCAAAAGTGGTTTTTATGAACTGTAATTAATACTGATAAAGACATTTAATTAAGTGTGTGTTCGATGAATTTGAATGCAAGCCTGAGTGTTCTTTTTTTAAATTCGGCGCTGAACCTACGGCGTCATATTTTGGTAAGTTTAGTTGTTAATTTTGAATTGTGTATTAGAAATGTGGTTTTAATTAGTATAAATGTGTTTAACTAATTAAAATATAACACATTACATGTAAATTTACTTACTAAATAACATAAAACACAAAAATACATAACCTCACTCTGGGCCGGCAGCCGCTATAGAAATTGTACTATTTTGTTGTCCAATTATTAAATACTTATTTTTATAATTAAAGTACAAGGTTTGGGACCAAAAGAAGGGCAATTTAATGATCTTTAAAGAAACACAAATTATTTTGAATATAATTATGGTATTTTCAATGTAAAAATCATTTCGTGGCTACGGGTAGTACATACTCAGAGTTCAAAAATTGTGTAAATTACATTTTTATTATAACTAGAATATAACAAATATTATCTTGTTTCTAAAACTACCAAAATTTTATATGGTTGTCATAAAAAATATCAAGTAATCATCAAAAATAGCGAGCGGCGGCGAGAGCGCCGCGCCGCCGCGAGAGCCCAGCGCACGCGCGTAAACATCGCCGTGTGAGGATTTTTTATAATTTATAAATAACTAGCTGACCCGGCGTACTTCGTACCGCCATAAATAAAAAAAATCATTATAAAAAAAAAAGCGCGCGGATCCTAGGTCTATGGTATTTGTATTCTGCTACTAATACTACCTTGATACTGCAATGTACCTATGTATTTACTTTTCTACGAAAAATATTTTATTTCATATTTTACAATATCCACAATTGTTTTATTTTTATTAGTTTATGACTTTAGCGACCATAAATACATACAATGATAATTCACTGTCAAATGTCAAATTTTAGACCGAAAATAAATGGCGCGAATACATAAAAATGGCGCGCGGATCCTAGGTCTATGGTATTTGTATTCTGCTACTATACTACCTTGATACTGCAATATATGTATTTACTTTTCTACAAAAAAATATTTTATTTCATATTTTACTTTATTTGATAATTTTACTACACAATTGTCATAATATATTCTTTGAATTTACTGGTGAATGATTAGTAATATATTCAAGTAATGAGGTTGTATAGTAAGCAAAAAGAAAGAAGAGATCTTTGATTTCTTTTTAATCTGTCATACTGAATTGTCATTAGGGCTGACGTTGATAAATATAGTAATATACATACACAAAGTTGAAAGGATGAATGTTTGTTTGTATATTTAATAATTTTAACCAAAAAGACACGGGATGGATGTTTACAAAGATAAGTACTATTCTAATCAATCACGTAATATTTGTTATGTTTAATCTGAAGTAATTATCTGTGCTTAGAAAATATTGGCCGAAATTTCCCCTATAAAAGTGAAAAGTTGCTGTGGTCACAGGAACAAAATAACAGGTAAGCGAAGTCACGGGTGACACACAGTATTATTATAAGATTTTTGGGATTATATACATTTCATTTAATATCGTAATAACTTTTAAACTATTTGTCGAAATAACTTAGTGTAAACGACAAAAAATATCTACATTAAATGACAAAAGTGATAAAGGTATTTACATTCCTAGGAATTAGTTTAATACCATGAAATTTTTCACTTTAAATGCAGTATCCGATTTAAATGTATTTCTGGCTCACTATTCTCTCTATATCGACTTCGACATAAAAGATAGGCATATGCTGTCGCGGACTTTTTTTTATAACTATTTAAGAGTAACAATTCCTCCATACATTGTCCTCATGTAAAACTAACGGTTTAGGTAGAGGAAGCAGAAATAGCTATAAGATGGCAGATTTTTCTCCGACTTACTTTACATTTTGTTCTCATGGTTTAGCCAATTTACGCGATATCTGTATAAAATATAGCCTATATGTTATTCTGATGTATAAGGTACATTACTGCAAAGTTTCATTGAAATCTATTCAGTGGTTTTTTCGTTTACTGGTAACAAACATCCAAACATCCAAACATTCTTACAAACTTTCGCATTTATAATATTAGTAGGATGACGGTATATTATGTGTTTGGTATCAAAAGACTTTTAATGTTATTTAAATATGTACAATTTATTTTCAAATTGATACCTACATTATTTTTTTATCTTGGCTTAAGTTATGTATTTCAAAACACATCTCTTAACACAAGCTTATATATTAGCTTACTTTGAGCTAAATGGCACTGTTTAAAAATGTTCCAAAACACATGAAAAATATCATTCTATATTTAATTATTTCATTGTATGCTTGAAACTTATGTCATATCAAAGAATGTGATAAAAGATCACGTGAAGTCTTTATCCAAAGCGTATTCGTAATGTAATAGGCTATTACAGAGCATGTTATATTCGAATTCAGATAGCAATAAGAAATAAAATACATTGCTTTCAGTACATCTTTAGACGACCTAGCCTTCTAATGTACATATCACACTCATAGTAGAAATTTGCACCTTATAGATGTAACTAGTAGATGCAAATTACTGGACAAATATCAACATAATACTGTTTTAGAGTAGTTGGTACTGTGATATGTGAGTTCAAATATTATATTGTTGGTAGTTTTGTAAGGGTTTCATAGGATTCCATTACACAGTGTATTGAAATACTGTAGTTTATATACCTAATTGGTACTTATTTATTTATCGCTGCGAGGCATAAAGCGGCTAATGATACACTTCAAACAGCGGTGTCCAGCTTTCAAAATTTTAATTACATTTTTGAGAAAAAATATAACATGGTATAAAAACTATTATTAAAATCGATTCGATTTGACTGGCCTGTTGGTCTAGTGGTTAGTGACCCTGACTGATAAACTGGAGGTCGTGGGTTCGATCCCCACCCAGGACAAATCTTTGTGTGATGAGCATAAAGGTTTGTTCTGTGTCTGGTTGTAATTTATCTATAATATGTATAGATAAATTACAAATATCGTCGCTTATACAACAATACCGCGCAAGTCATTTTTGACTGGTTTTCAGGAGAGACAAATAACTGTTTATATCTTATTAAATACATTAATGTATAATGAATGCAAAAATAGATTTAAATTATTTGTTAAAGACAAAAAAATATTTTTGCATTCATTAAAGATTAACGATGTATTTAATAAAATATAAATAGTTAATTGTCTCTTCTGAAAACCAGTCAAAATTGACTTGCGCGGTATTGTTGTATAAGCGACGATATGTATTTACAAAAAAAAATGTATTTAAGTAGTATATCAGTTGTTTAGTACCTACCCATAACACAAGCAAATATAATTGCTTACTTTGGGACTAGATGGCGCTGTGTAAATGTGGTAGAATATTCTTATTATTATATTCTACTACTGATTCTGAACAAACTATTTTCGGGTTCGCATTAAGTAGAAATAAAGATGAAATAGATACTGCAGTAATTATAAACACGTGGTAACCAATATAAGTATTTTTATTGTTTGTTGCAGTATACATTTCCAGAAAGGACATGGTATGTGAAACTTTATGTTATATAGAGTGTCGCGATAAAAAGTATCAAATGACCAGTGACTTGTCACCGTTCATCGCTACTAACTATCCTGCTGATGTCACGTAAGTAATATGTTTCATTCATAGAGGCCGGGCACACCGGATGCGTAAGCGCAGACGTCAGCATAGACGTGAACGTACCACTGAGTTGTAATCTATGGGATTGTGTGAGACATGACATGACACACCGCTTCCGAACGTAGACGTAATGTGTAGTTCTGACGTCTACTCTTACGCATTTTTTTAAAGCTACGTTTGAGTGTCAGCATCGTGAAGAGGTTAAGGTGCTCGTCTCGCCACTAACATTGCCGTGCCGAGTGAAGTGGATTCGATTCCCATACGCGAGCAATATTTGTGTTAACACTCAAAAAGTATTTTTGAAACGATACTCAAATAAATAAATACCTACCCACACATTTTCGTCGAGACAAAATTCTCATGAAATAATTATTAAATAACTTTTATAAGTTTATTTTGCTGGAAATACATGATTTAAAGGGCTTAATTATTAGTAACAACTTAATGCTATGCTTAATTACTTCTACGACTTACTCTAAAAAGCTGATATAAAAATCCGTTTTTTTAGTGATGTAACTACACATTTATTATTTTAATATAGTACTCTATTCTTCCATAATATTTGATTTATTTGATTTTATATTTGTAAGTTAAATATTCTGTTATTATCATACGTGGAGTCTTTTGTATTATTTCAAAGACGTAGATTCTTGTAGGATTTCTTACTGTTTTATTCTTCTTTGTTGTTTTGCTTTGAATAACAATGGTAATAAATGTAATTTAAAAAATATATGCATATTAGTTTATGAATAATAATATTTATTATTACTTTATTGACTATTTTTGTAGATTACCTCCAGATTCTTGTCTTCAATTTGTTGAGTCTAAGCCTTTCTAATTCAGCATTTCATATGAAAACAGAAAAATGATACACTTAATTTAAAAAGTATATTATTATGTTTTGGTGGTACACCGAGTGACTCACATTCTTATTTCCTTTTGACGTATTACACTTTCTTCATCTTGACAATAAAAACCTCGTCAAGATCCATCACAATTCACAGACAGTTAATAAAATTAATAATTAATAATATTTTACCATATTCACACAGCGCTATCTAGTCCCAAATTAAGCAATTCTATTTGCTTGTGTTATGGATATGATATACTACTTAAATACATTTTTATTGTAAATACATACAGTCTTATTAAAGATAAATTACACCCAGAAACAGAACAAACAATCATGCTCATCACACAAATATTTGTCCTGGGTGGGAACCGAACTCACGACCTCCGGCTTAGCAGTCTGGGTCACAAACTACTAGGCAACAGGTCAGTCAACAGTGCGACAGGCGTAAAGGAAATAGAAACGATTTATACAGCGTGGGTTTACCTATATTGTGTGCGAGGCCTCCTTGACTTCGATACGTTCTACTCGGAAAAGTGTGCGTTTCCCATTCTCTCCGTTCAACTTTATCGCCGATACTGATAGTAGCTAGCGTTGGCCCTAATTATGACGTTAGAATAACCAAATACACTTTCCTTAAGTGACGCTAAATCCAA
The DNA here is from genome assembly GCA_905147015.1 of Laspeyria flexula. NCBI lineage: Eukaryota > Metazoa > Arthropoda > Insecta > Lepidoptera > Erebidae > Laspeyria > Laspeyria flexula. The sequence continues at coordinate 617,182 of LR989953.1, forward strand.
TAAATTATGTTAAACTGCAGGTCATCGTTTATATTTTACAGTATTCATATCCTATTATACCTTTATACAATTAAGTCTAACAGATCAATGTTATAATATATGGCATCGAAAACCACTATGAATTTAAATTATCCTTTTAAAATTGTAGACACGTTCTCAAGTTTTTTATATTACAAACAGCCCACATAATATATTAAGTACTAAGTTTCTTCCGTGTTCTTTGTTTTATAGGGTTCCATAGCAAAAATGGCAAAAACGGAACCCTTATAATTTCGTTCGTCCGTTTGTATATCATAGGCATTTTACTCAAAAACTACCTACTCGATGAATTTGACGACATTTGGACAATAGGTGTCTTAAGTGGTCCGCTACTATAGGTTTGGTAGTTAAATAATATCAATAAATATTTATTTTAAAGACGGGCACTTTATACATTTTATTATAACATAAGCTGATTTCTTAACCTCGACAGATCTTTTAAAAAATGTGAATATTTTCGGAAATAATTTCTCCAAAAGTTGCATAATTTGTGGCCCCCTCCCTTTCATTTTTCCCCCCATTTTCTAAACCGTAAAACACAAATATAACGATTAACAAATACTTCCAACTAAAATAATTTTGAACATGATCGGATATACCTTTGCAAATAAATGAACTTGAACTTGAAAAACCGTTTTGCCAAATAACTGCGCTTGCCAACAAAAGGATGCGCTATGAAGATACGCTCTTTTGCTGCGGAACTCTGCATTGAGCATGGTCCAAGATGCTCTTAACCGGCTTTGTATTCCTTGACATTTCAATCTTAGAAGCGCCCAGATCGTGATCTGAATACACTTTACAGAAGCTTTTGTCAGTATTTTGTAGGTAAGGCTCAAAACTATTGTATTAAAATAATCCTCCAAATAGCGAAGGTCCACATTCAGAACACGCTGGCAACATTCAATTGAATTCGAAGAAGAAAAGGTCACAAGTACCTTCTTACTTTTTAGGCAATTTTCATCATAGTATGTAATATAACTTTATGTATTCCAGTTTGGGTAGAAACGTGAGTGAGTTGGCTGCTTTGAAAGCTTACTTTGACAAATCGACTTGTAACTGCTATAAACTGGTACTGGTTATCGACATGAGCTATTTCGTTGGTATGTTTTTATTTAAAAAACAGTGTTTTATTTACATATTATGTATCACAAGATACGTTTGAACCTTGCACCATGCACTTTATAAGTTTTTATAGTGTTTTTGCCTCATTAAACTCTACCAGCTCATTGTCTCACACACATTCAAAATTCTAGGTATAAGAAACGAAGAATTATGTCCTTTTTGCTTAACATTATATTTTCACTTCAACAAAGAAAATAAAAATAGCTACAATTCTTCTATAGCTGTAAATTCTTTTCGTGTAAATTAGACTACTTACTTTAATAATTAATTTTACTTTGAAATATTTAAACTTCGAGCTATTTGGCCACCTACTCGTATTGTTTTATATTTATTCCCAAATTGATATAAAGGTCGTAACAAAACTTTCTACTTCAGGAGTTGTCTTATTGTATAAGTTTCTATACAGTGACTTTTAAACTAATAAGTACCCTAAAAATTACTTACTAATTCCACGAATGTTTGTTAGAATCAAAGAAGTACAAAGAAAACCACCGAATAATAAATAATACGACATAAATTCGTTATTCATTATTTATGTTGTTTAGTAAAGCACTCCACAGTTGTCAGAATTGTGATAAATAATGTAACGCTTTTTTGAAACTCGCTTTATTTTGTAACAGAAATTTGCATTTTCACTGATGTTCGGATGAAATATATAACAGCTTAGAATATCCATTACGTTTGTAATCGCTCACATAATTTGTTGAGTAATTATGCATAATTAGGCTATTATTAGGATTGTAATATGAGTAACAAGCTTCTTGAACACTTACCAGCATTAATTGAGAATTACTTAGTCTTACTTTTCCTAAATACCTACTGGATTATTCAAATAAATTCTCGACTCTACCGATTGTTCCTGGATAGTAAACTTTTTCGAATCCTAAAATGAAGTATTTTATGGCTTACATTATTATTGAATGTTAGAAAATAGTTTACTGTATAGAAAATTAAAAACTTATAACATTAAGTTTTTTTAACTTTATATAAACTGACATTTACAGCCGAAAATTTTCCGACAACTCGAAATCAGGGACACAAGTAGTTATATCAGTATTACATAATTTCAGTAATAAATAATAATTATTCTGAGATTTCCCGTAAAAATATTGATTGTTGTAAAATACGTTAAATTGTCTGTTTCAGGATCAATTTTGACACAAATTGTTTTTGTAGGTCTGAAATTTCATTAGGTACACTTTATTTTACAGCTGTCAAAATAATTTTAATTTAAACTCTTGCATCTACTAAGATATTATAAACTTTCACCTAAATACTGAACCTTGTCCAAATTATTATCAATCATGATTTTCTCGCCGTTCAGAAAAGTTTTTGCATTAAATTGTGAATTTTATTTGCATTTAAAATTAAACATCTGTGACCATTGTTTTATAGAAAATAGATACAATAATGCTTATTGCAAATATAAAAAATAAGAGCATCAAAAAATTCTAAAATTAGAACATTAACACTGTACACTAGTTAATCGAATTGACTAAAACTTTTACAAAATGTTTTATCTTGTCGAGATAAAATGTAAGGTAATAATTTTATCCTAGAATTTTCTATCATTCAGTTAATAATAATAATAATAATAAAGTTTATTTCTCACCATACATGTTACATAGAAAGTCTCGAATACAATACAGCAGATAGTAATTTTAAAGCTAATACAAGGATCGATTTCAATTATGGCGGGTTGGTACCTGAACTAGGAGAGTCCTGTGTCTCAGGTTACCAACCCTCCACCCCTGGCAAGTATCTAATACAATTTGTCGAGATATGTGTGAAGTTGCGAGAGAACTAATAAGATGCACATTGTAAAATTTAAACAGATAGTAAAATTTGATACAACAGAATGTATAAGTATTTATATCATAACAAGTGAAATCAAAGGAACTAGAAGAGTAAGTCTAAAGCAAGAATAAATTCAATACTTAATTAAGAATTTACTTGTCTTTTTACCCGACTGAGCCAGAAGGAGTATGTATGCATAATTGATTGGCACGTTCTGCAGGCTGAACGGCTCGATGGATTTTAGCTTGAGAGATGTATTCACTATGAGAGAGACTATGGGTATATAAAGAAAAGGGAAATAAAAAAAATATGAAAAAAAAATGTTAAGTTATTTTTCGAATATGAATTTATGAATATATATCGAATATATCATGTGTATGAGTAAGTTTAACAGTTTGTATATATCCCGACTGTAAGGACGGGTATTGTTTTTATTTATAATTTTAGATTTTAATCTTAGTATATAATTGTTTAAACGACGTTATTTTTTAAATTTTAATTACATACTCTAACATTTAATCTAATAAAATACTGTTCCCATTATTGCCGAAAGTCAATAGAATTATACTATGTAAAGCAAATTCGAAACTCCTTATTAATAAAGTTACTTTGATCAGCCTCTTCAAGTATAACAATTTTGTTTTAAGATTAGTTTTAGTAGAAAGAAAATTAAATAATTAGCCTGTTTTGTTTAAAGGAACATAGCATTCAAGTCATTATAATTGATTCATCATCATCATCAGCAACCCATTAAGTCCCACTGCTGGGCTCGGGTCTCCTCTCCTCTAACTAGAGAGCTGAGAGGGTTTTAGGCCATAATCCACTCACGCTGGCCTAATGCGGGTTGGTGGATCAGACAGACTCATAGAATTTCTTCTAGGGTATGAGGGTTTCCTCACGATGTTTTCCTTCACCGTTAGCAGAAGGTAAGTCACATGACTAGTACATATACCTAAATTCCACAAAGTGGAATCCACATTGGTACTGCCGGTCGGGATCGAACTCGGACTGCGTGATTGTCACGCCCGCCGGTACCTTCTCCATTCAGCCACCATCGCATATGCAATGCATATGCATATATAATTGATTACATCAAGTTTAATAATACGAATAATTATATAAATAAAAATCTTACCATTTGTTTATCTTTAGAATAACTGATGGGAATTAAACACCTTTTATTGGCATTTCATGAGAGCAAATCCCGAAAATTTGTATTGCCCACCCACAGAACAATGAAGAAAAAAACCTATCTCAGTTCTGTGTGCCCACCGTTATTTTAGAATTGCTATCAGTAGTGAGAGTAAAACATAGCAAATAATGAATAGGTACATAATTTACAGTAACACGGTCCGTTGTAGGCAGTAACAGAACATAGTAACTATTTTCAAAATTTATTATTTTGAACACCAATTATCAACTCAATCGGGTTTATTGGAAATATTAATAAACAGGTATAGGTTTATCGTATCGTTTCGTTCGTCTATATATAAACGCGTATCGTTATCGTATAAACGCGATAAGGTTCTTTGGGACTTAATTTAATCATTAGTAGAGAAAAGTCTATTTTTGAACACGAAGTTTGTAGGTTAAGGTACTTATCTGCGCTTGATGATGACGTTCGCTGTTAATGTTCAGCATCCAGATAATTATGAATTTGTCTTAAATTACCGTTTTGTGCAATTCTATTCATTTCTAAATCATAAACTTTAATAGCTAAACGCAGTTCAAATAGTAGGTATTAAATTCCATGCGGAACTTCGGAATTGCGTTTATAGTAGGCCAGCAGTTTATTTCCTATTCAGAAATTTCCAATTCGCAAATAAATGTCCCATTTCACTCTCAGTTCTGTGAGGTTTATTTGATGACCGATATTAATTACATACCTAAAATATTATGTTCTGGCTGTAATGAGATGTCACTTTAATTGAGAAGGGTAGATGGAGGGAAATAATTAAAACTTTGAACTAGTTGAAAGTGATAGGGTACCTTTGAACTTAGACTGAAGTTTTTTCGATATAACCTCACAAAAAAATCAACGTGTTTTATCATAACATCACAACATCATTGAATTTTTTTTAATAGACTTTCTTTTTGATACCAAACTAAAGGCGATAGGTAAACAGATATATTCTTAACCTGTAAAAAAATAACTTTCATCAACATCTTTACAACCCATAAACGTACCAGTGCTGGGCACGAGTCTCCTCCAAACATTTTAGAGGGAATTTAGCCTATTATATCACGCTGGCCAGACTGGTTGGTATAATGTTTTTTGTTCGAATTTTCCTTTTCTCAGTGCTCTTGTTGACTAAGGTTACTCCCTTACTCACCTTGTGACATCCACGGGTTGAAATGGAGTAGTGACATTATGTATTCTTAATCCCTCACTACACGGATTATACATACCTATATTACATTTATTTTTACCCTCTCAAAAGCGGAATGCGATAATTTCTTTTTATAAAATTTATTACGAATATAACTCATCTTTAAATATACTTCTCATTTTTAACTGATCTTGTAGAAAGTAATTTCCAACAAGATTTTAAAGCAATTCAGTTTGAATCTAATATAGTTAGATGGCTAAGTTTAGTATTCGTTAGAGCTTCGATTAAGTGAAACAATTACAAAGAAAGACTTCTTGTCTCACAGTTCTTGTTAACTTTGCAAAGAAACGTTTAGAACCAGCTCTAAGTTATTCATCGAAATAATAATCTTACGAAATATTAATATCCAAGTTAAGTTGAAGCACTAATTTAGGTTAGACTGTTTTGTGTGAATCGGATTCCTTTACGAAGTATTACAATTAGTATTCCCTCAATATTTTCGTGTTGATTAAAATAATTTAGTAAAGACTAAGGTGTTTTAAATAGATTGATCTTTAGAGCATAAAGTAATTATTTAGTCGTGTTTCATCGAAATTTTTGTTTTGCTACTACGTCACAGTTTGTTTTATGTAATTTCTTTGTTATTGTTTCATGTTTTTCAATACTTACTTCGTTGGTCTATTGTTCGTAGTGTGTAATTATTGAAAATGCTCAATTAATTCATTCATTTGCACCTGTGCTTCCGTGTCGTTTTCGTCTTGTCTCGTATATGGTGGGATTTGATGTATTAAGGATGCTGGAATGATGAGTCGCTTTAAAGCGCTCAGCCATATACGATAGTAGTGGATGCAGGATTTCGGTTTAAGGGGGATCTGTGCCCGTTTATGAAAGGTTTAGAATTTTCTTTGAGTGATATCAAGCTTAGTTTAGGAGTTATCACGGGAGACTCAGATACTTTTGGGAGGGGCTTGACCTCTTTAATCCCCCCCCTGGATCCACTACGATCAGCGAAAGGCCCTCATTTGGCTATGTGTTGTTGTCTAAAATGTAGCTTTTTAAACACAACCCTTATATTCAAATGCCTTTAAAGTCATCATTATCATCAAACCCATTAAGTCCCACTGTTGGGCTCGGGTCCCCTCTCCTCTCACTAGAGAGCTGAGAGAATTTAGGCCATGATCCACTCATGTGTCATCATATTTGGTAATAATTCCTTTTGTTGCAGCTACATACGGAGGTATCTTTTCTCTTAGCTTTGGTGGTTCAATAATAACTCTTGTTGAATTAACATATTTGCTCGTTTCTTTTGTTATTTCAATTGTTTTAAGAGCTTGTAAAAATATGATCAAAAGAACAAAAACACAATTAAATGTGGGTAATTAAATATTGGCGTTTTATTTAATTTTATTACAATAAAGGTTTACATTGTTTTAAACTAGGTCAAACCATTTTACAATTCAAGCCTGAAAATATGTGTTTTAAATATTACCTACTACTTGTATGATGACGTTGAAAAATAAGGGATGTTATAAAATAAAATATTAATACAGGTTGTTGTTTTATTTTTACCCACGACAGAACGGAGACGGTATATGCGTTTGGGGTGAGAGGTTGTGTGTGTGTTCCCACATAATGCCATTTATCACGCAAACCGTTTGACCGATTTAGATGCGGTTTTCTGTAAAGTGTGTGTTTGATTCTTGGGAAAAGGTTAGGTTAGTATCGTGTTTTTGTAGTATACAGGTGGATTTCAAACTTTAACGAACGTTTTTTTTTTTTTTAAAGACAACGCCTGCACTAGGGAACAAGCCCTGTGTCGCGGGGAGCTTTACAAACATGAAACTAACGGACACAAAGTACACCCAGACTAGAAACAAATATCTATGAATCACACAAATATTTGTCTCGTGTGGGAATCGAACCCACGTCACCCAGCACGGCGATGTAGTGGCGAGGCGACCACCTTAACCACTACGCCACGGTGACAGTCAAAGTAACTTTTTTATATTTCTTGTTCATAAGTCGTTTATATTTTACACTTCGTTGTTAATAATATGTTTAGGTGTATTTAATTGTCATGTGTTCTATTCTTTTAACCACTAAAAACGTTTCTTGCCTGCTCAAGACTCAACGTCGATAGTGAACTTTGCTGACGCTTTTTTGGGAGATTATTATTTTTATAAGTATTATGTAGGTGATCTATAAGAATAAATATAATAATATGACTTTGACTTCACTATCGGATGGGTACAAACACTTCAGTAATTAATCTCCCGGGTAATTAAGATAACTCTGAAGCCTTTTCGGTTTTAATCTTGTTTTTGAATTAGATTGCTTTAGCGAGTTGATTGCTTAACGATGAGATGGCATAAGTGCCGCAAAATATTAAAGGATGGTACGTACGTAGGTGGTACGTGGAACATGTATTTGTATTGAACCTGTATTTTTTTAAATGGAGAAAGTGTAAGTTTTTATATTTACCTATTTTGCATAATGTTCTTTGTTTTGATCAGAGCTTTGAATATGTTTTCTATATTGTGTGTATTGAAATTAATTAGGTAGTAGATATTTATAAAGAAGACTCCGAACAAGACCTGAAAAACCTAAACCCTAAATGACTATGTCGCGTGAAATTTGTAAGCTCGTTTTCATTAACACAGCTAAATACTTTTGCTATTATTATTCTACGCATGAAACATACCACACTTCTACACTTTCAATTATATAACATTTGCACTTGTTTAATACAACACACTACAGAATACATTCACTCTTTTACTATACATACACGCCTCATACATCACTTCCAATTAAATAACATTCATGTTTACAATAAAATATATTATTCCAACCCCTATTGTATAATGTATCTCGCATATGACTTATATTTAATTATATTAAAAAAAGCCGGACACTTATTTAATACTCACACTCACCTCATATACTATTTACAAATTGTCGGATCTACCGTTAAAATATCATTTTCCATGTCAAATAATCCTACTATACATGTCACACATTGCACAAACCTATCAGTAATAATACAACATAGGCCATCTCCATACATACACCTAACTAGAGACCACCTAAATACCTTGTCACAATATATAAAACGGATATACATGACATACATTCTCCTCATTTTAGTTGATGATGTCTACAATTACTACTCAAATATAGTATACCGCCTTTCCCATTCACTTCCAAATTGGACCATATTTGAACCTTTTACTAAAATTCGATTCTTTAAATAATCTAGTCAAAGATATAGATCATATCTCAGTTGCTACCTCCGCGACATGCATCATGGAGGACTGTCCACAAATTGCAAACTCACATGGAAGATCCATTTCAATAATATGTCAGAATATTAGAAGCATATGCAAAAATTTTGATGCGTTTATAGTGCTACTTGAAAGAAGCCAAATTATATGGGATATAATTATTTTAACGGAGTGCTGGCTCCTAAAACAACCACCCATACCTACCATCAATGGCTATACTTTTACCTCCACAATAACTCATAAAACGCAAAATGAAGGGGTTGTCATTTACTATCGATCGCACCTTCAAATATCGGTAGTAGAATCTCTGCTACAAGATGCTAACTGTGTATCTCTGATTTGTAACAAAGATACCGCAGTAATAGCCATATACCGACCTCCCGCATATCGAAACGTTTCCCCTTTTCTCGATTCCCTAAACAAAATACTTAAATCTTTCTCCTCCTGTAAAAATATTATATTAACCGGCGATTTAAATATCGATATCTTAAATGACACTAATGACTCACGATCAGCGGAATATCTCACCATGCTAGCCTACCATGGCATGCTGCCAGCTCACACAATACCTACACGTCAAAATCGCACCTGTATCGATCATTTAATTCTAAAAACTAAAAATTCTGTTTTCTGTTACGTAGCGCATACTTCCGTCACCGACCATGACACAATATTGTGCTTTCTATCCTCTAGAAACGTTCATAGTACATATCCAAAAGGTAAAACTTTAGAAATTTTTGACTACGAGAAAATTGGATTAGATCTTTCAAATATGGATTTTCACCCCCTGTATAATATTTCTAATGTTAATGAAGCTACAAACTATTTTATTAACTCTATTAACCAAATTCTTACTTCAAACAAAATTTTAAAAATTGTACCTAACCGAAAAAGACTAAAAAAACCATGGATGACAACTGGTCTCTTAAAGTGCCTAAGAAACAGGGATAATCTACATGTGAAGCTAAAAAGCAATCCAAATAATAGTATACTGATAACTACATATAAAAGATATAGGAATTATTGTACTATGATACTTAATAGAGCTAAGAGGGACTATGATTCAAGTCAATTAAACTCGGCAAAAAATAACAACAAAAAGCTATGGAAGGCAATCAAAAACATCACATATACAAACAAAACAAACACTCTCGCTAGCGAACTTCTTTCATCCTCAGAACCACTGGTATCAGTCAATTCAGTAAACTCATATTTTGCTAATGTGGGTCGCTCGCTGGCTGAAATGATTACTCCATCTACTAACACTTACACAAACACACAAGGGCACTTGCAACCAAACACTTTCGTAATGCTGGAGACAGATGAAGCTGAAATTGGACAACTAATAATAAATCTCAGAAGTGATTGTGCTGTAGGTTCAGACAATATCTCTGGCCTTTTTCTTAAAAAATTTAAAAATATACTTATCCCTCCTATTACATATCTTTGTAACTTAGCCTTAAATAACGGCAGTTTCCCTGATGCCTTTAAGCTAGCTATTGTTCATCCAATTCACAAATCAGGGGACAGAGACCGTCCAAACAATTACAGACCTATTTCCATCTTGCCTACACTTTCAAAACTACTCGAAAGACTTATGAATAATAGACTCGTTAAATATTTAGAACAACACGAACTTCTTTCGGCATCACAATATGGTTTCCGCCCTGGCATCTCAACAGAAAATGCAGTGCTGGATTTAACCAACAAAATAATTACAAATTTGGATAAAAAAGAAAAAGTTCTAGGCATATTCTTAGATCTCGCAAGGGCCTTTGATACAGTCTCTGTCCCTCTACTACTTACAAAACTTGAAAGGCTCGGCATAAGGGATATTCAGCTCTCTTTATTTTCCAGCTATCTGACAAATAGGCGGCAGTGTGTAAGAATTGGTGAGTGGTTCAGTGGTGAGCTCCCTGTGTCTTACGGGGTGCCCCAGGGCAGTATTATCGGTCCGACTCTATTTCTAATCTATATAGATGACCTATGTAGATTAGATATTCATAACGGCTCTATTTTTACCTATGCCGATGATACTGCTCTAATATTTCACGATACCTCGTGGGAAGGGGTTCTTACATCAGCCCAGGCCGGTTTAAACCGGGTTACGGGGTGGCTCGCCCAAAACCTACTCACCTTGAATGCAAGTAAAACTTTTTACTTGCATTTTTCAACTTCATCCGCAGCGAAGCCTCCTACCTCCCTAAGCCCTTTAATTGCTCACTCCTGCAACACATACCTTCCTGCAATCTGCAATTGCCCAACTCTCTGTAAAACTGACTGCATTAAGTATCTGGGAGTACAGATTGACAACAGACTTTCTTTCCAGCAGCACATAGAAATATTGTCATCCAGATTACGGAAATTAATCTTCGTCTTTAAAAATCTGCGACATGCAGCTGAAACAAAACTACTAAGACTTGTATATTTATTTATTCTTATTAAGCAATGCAAACTTACAGTGATGTCACCAAATCGTTTGCATGCATGAAGGGACAATTAATAAATTTAATTAACATAAATGTAACAATAAATTTCGCATACAAACATAACAATTTCATTAATCATAGACCATATTATTATTTACATTTAAACAAGTTATTAATAAAATTCAATAGTAAATTATAGTTATTAATTAATTAAATTACATTATTATTATTATTATACATATTTAATACATTATTAAAAATTAGTGTTTATTAACTTAATAATACTGAAGGAAATTGCACATGTCATATATCATTAATATATTGCATAAAATTATTAATAATAACACCCAGTTTGTCATAAAATATGTCTGTATCTGGACTATTTTTTAGAAGATTATTTAGGTAAGTAACTGCTCTAGCCGTAGGGCTATTATAATATGCTTGAGGAGCGCGATTTAATGTTGGATAGACAAGCAGTTGATGCTGTCGTCTACCACAGCCACGAAGATATCTATCCGGTACATAGAAACAGATGCTCTCACGTACCGATGGACTGTCCACCTTATTGCCTAGTAATTGGTGGTAATGTATTATGTGCATTAACTGTCTCCTAAGTTGCAGTGTATCGAGACCAACCATTCCTGACACAAACATAGAAGGGTACATAAATGGGTAATATCCGTAGGTACGTTTATATATGTACCGGGCGAATTTTCGTTGTATTTTTTCGATCATGAGGTCATACAATTTTTCTTTTGGATGCCAAACAATAGCGTTATACTCTAGCTTGCTGCGTACATAAGCGTTATACAGCAACTTGATAGCCCGAACGTTACTAAACTGGTAGGTTGTTCTAATTATGAAACCTAGAGATTTATTGGCATCTTTCGATGCTTGTTTAATATGTTCGTGGAAAGTCACTTTGCCGTCCATGATCACACCTAGGTCGCGAATTGTGGTGACACGCTCCAGTGGAGTGCCTGCCAGTTCATACGTTGACAGTATAGGATTTCGAGAGCGGGTAAAAGTAATAGTTTTACATTTGCTAGTATTGAGTGCTAGTTTATTTAGCTTACTCCATTCGCTAACCGCATCAATATCATACTGAAGCGCCTCACAATCTCTAATATTCGTTACAGGAAGGTACAGCTTGAGGTCATCTGCAAACATTAGACACTCAGCACCACGAAGCACGTCAGGCAGGTCATTAATCATGATAAGGAATAGGGTTGGACCGAGTGTACTTCCCTGGCTTACTCCCGAACGAGTATAATATTCCTCGGATCGATGTTGTCCCACCTTAACATATTGTCTGCGATCCCTGAGGTAGCTCGCCATGAATGTAAGAAGTTCCCGACAAAAACCTATGGATGCGAACTTTGTTAAAAGCACGTCATTATCCACAAGATCGAAAGCCTTTTTGAAGTCAAAATATGCCGCGTCTATTTGGCATCCTGCGGTTATTCTACTGCTTAGATAATCCACATAGGTTATATGATTCGTTAACGCAGAGCGTGAGGGCCGAAATCCATGTTGGCAATTACTTATGGATGTGCTAATCTGACTAAATATACAGGTATTGACAATGGACTCAAACACTTTGCCGAACACAGAGAGTATTGCAATCGGTCTAAAGTTAGACACATCATTCGATGTTCCACCCTTTGGTATTGGCGTTACCCTGGAGACCTTCCATATGCTAGGATAAACACCTTGCCAGAGTGAAAGATTATAGACGTGTAGGAGAGGTATTTCTAAAGCCTGTATGCAGTCCTTAACTAAAAAGACAGGTATATTATCAGGGCCGTAAGCTGTTGAGTTTTTTAGACGACGTACTGCACGTTTTATGTCGTATGGGAGTACGCTGCTAAAACTGATCCCAGATGTGTAACCCAGTTCAACTGCATTTTGTTCAGCTGTTTCTGGATTCAATTGTGGTGCATTTTCATGAAAAACTGAACTGAAATACTGTGCAAATGCGTCAACTGCACTCTGCCCCTCAACCGTGGTGCCATTGTACAAGTATTGCCTATTTTGTTGTCTATTATTGCGTTTTTCCTTAACATATTGCCAAAAACTAGATGGATCGGAAGCGATACTATTCTCCACCCTGTTTATATATTTTTTAGAAGCTACACTGATAAGATCCTTAACTTTAGTCCTGTAATATTTAAATAATTCTCTATTAAATTGCAATCCAAGTGTTTTAAACTTTATCAAATTAAAATATTTTAGTTTTATATAGTATATAATTTCACTAGTGAACCAAACAGGATATTTATATTTATTGCTAGATACTATTTTTTTAAAGGGCACGTGATTTGTGATGACCCCGTTTAACTTCTCGTAGAACATATTGACCGCAACATTGGCGTCCTGTTGTCGTATCAGGTCAGTCCAGTCTAGATCGGCAATGTCCGCATATAAATTAGGAAAGTCCGCTTTGCGGAAATTCCATTCAGAGGAACCGCTCTGAGCGCGCATCAGAGGTTGAGTTATGTTGACTAGAGCACTCCTAGGCACACTTAACATTACTTCCAAGGCAGGGTGATAGGCATCCAACGGCACGAGAGGTTCAGCAGCTGTACTTATGGTGCTATTATGAGAGTTACGAGTAGTTAAAACCAAGTCCAAGATACATCCATACTCATTAACTATACTATTACACTGTTTCAGTTTACAATATTCCAAAAAGTCATTGAATTGGGCTTTCACAGTAGCACTGCAAGATTTCAAATTAAAATCACCTACAATTACTAACTGACAATCAGAGTACGCAACAGTTGCATTCTCGATACACGTTAAGACCTCCAGATATTGTTTATTATTGTAACTGGGTGGTAGATAGACCACACATACAAATAATTTTACATTTTTCCACGTAACTAATGCAAACAGCAGTTCTTTGTCATCAGTTAGATTATCAATATCAGTAATTCTCTTAACAGAGTAACAATCCTTTACCGCCAGCAGAACTCCACCCCAGCCGACATCGCCAGCTCGATCCCTCCTTAGTACTATATAATTTAATGGGAATAATTCTGCGTCAAATACAGAGGTAGTGAGGAACGTTTCAGTCAGAGCAATAAGATCAGAGGAACACACACACACATTACTGTGAAATGTTTGAGTTTTTGTGCGGAGTCCTCGTACATTTTGATAATATATTAAAAACTTCTTTACATGATTTGTTTTACGTTTTTTTGCATGATTAATATGATTACAAATAACCGGTTTGTTCAAGAAAAAACATATTCTGACCTTCATTATTTGTATGTTTTGGTACCAATGGAGATGGTCCGTATATGTTCCTATCAGTTTCTATATTTTCCATTATTTTATAATACAAATGTTTTATCCCTTTCAAATTAATCTGTCCGGTTTTACCCGAGAACATGTCAAAAGATAAGTAAGTGTTAGAGTCGAAGTAATATGCGTAGCCATTGTCATGTAGGTCTTGATACAATAGTTTATTAAATAACTCTACTTTAAAATTGTGTATGGGTGCGCCACAGATGTAGGTCGGACTGCATATTACAATATTCGTATTAGTTATGTGTGCCAAAGATTTCCTAATTACTGTTATTAAGTCTCTGCAGTTATATGAAGTTTTAAAATCCTTACTGCCTAACATAACAATACAGTAATCGTTCATGTTATAATTAAGTAACTTATTGCTAATATTATGCAACAGGCGTTCTATGCTACAGTTAGAAAGGTTATAGCGACAGTACTTAAAATTATTGCTGAATATATCTTCAATACCTCTGATCGAACAATTGAAAACGCTGTTGGTGAGGATACACAGTTTACTTTTTTTTTTTACCTGACCTTTTGGACACACAATACTGGCATCATCGCGGTCGGCGTGAAGGGCATTTCCAGCACCGGGTAAGAGAACTTCATTGTGATTACTTTGGGAGATTTGCTGAAGGATGCGAATTCGTTTGTTAAGTGTTTCTATTTCTATCTTAGCTTCTGACAATTGTTCTTCTAGGTCTGTAATAGACTGCTGCATTGATTTTATTAGCACATTGGATTGTAGTGTCTCCGTTTGGTGAGCTGGGGTTAATCTGGGAGGCGTGAAAATAGTACTGTTCTCTGACAGCTGCTTGGAGTGCGTATTTGTCTTTTTAGTAATGCCACTAGGTGAGCGTGACAAGAAATTTTTCAACGTATTATTGTCCTTAGTTAATTTTGTTATTTGGGCGCGCAGGTCATTGTTTTCCAATATAACAGATTCGAGTTCGTTTTGTGTACTACAAAGTTCAGACTGGAGTTGTTCCATGGCTTCCTTTGAATCTTGAAGATAAACCAGGTTTGCCAAAGTGTCATCCACACTCCGCGATAGTGTTTGTTCATGCAATCTGGGGGACCTAGACACATCAAATGATGTCATTGCATAGCTCTCGCATAGTGTTGTGACAGGAGTAGAAGTAATTAGGATTTCTTGTGTGACGTCAGGCGACACCATTTTTATTTTTTCGTTAGACGAAACTTGCTTCTTTTTTCTCATTGTAATATGAGAAGAATCAGTTGTAGCCTGACGGGTCTTTTTTGTTTTTTGCTTACACAACTTGCAAGTCCACTTTTCTCTTTCGACTTCATTCATTACTTTCACTCCAATACAGTCGTAATCAAAGTTATGTTTACATACAAAACATGATGTGGTATTTTTCATATCTATTTGTTTTTTGCATTCGTGACAAGTAACTAGTTGTGTCACCTTATTTGAATTTTTTCTCTTCGTTGACATCTTTGTTATTAATGTCGTAGTACTCACAAAATTTACTAAATATATTTAAATCAAATTGATATTCAAAAAGAAGAATGTAATGTATACTCGGACGCGAACGCACATCTGCTGCGCACGTATCCGTCCAAAGTCACAATTAGCTATCAACGCTCATATAACTTTAAGCGAAATACACGTTCTATTTTGCAGTGAAGTGTTATTGCGGCTAGTATAGAATGGTGGGGGCGAGTGGTGGAGCGAGCGCACGTTGGGTGTTATTCCTGTTCTTTATAGTAGATGGCTCTGTACACAATATCTTACAAAGTTAAAAGTCTTGTTTAATCTGTGTGGATATACTGTTTTGTCGATAGTGCTGTAGCCAATCAATGTTCAGAGATAGCTTTTCCTTCGTGTGGATATCCTGTTTAGCCGACAGTGGTGTCACAGAGAATAGCCAATCATGTGATGCGTACAAATTTCAAATAATAAACGATATTATAAATATTATTTATGTTGATATTTTCAAAAATGTTATGATATTGATCAATTTTATGAATGTTATTTAAATAACTTCACTAAAACTCACAGTTTTTGTATCAAGTGTTCAAGGCAGCTTTCCGAATGTTTCAATAATCACTTATTCACAAGTTATAGAAAAGTTCGTTGTTTCGTCACTATTTGTCCGTTCTTTAGCTTGCTAACATTGTTACATGTTATTTGTATAACGTAGCTTCGTTTGAACTCAAAAGTAGACTCACACTCCAAGGAAACTATATTTTATTTCGTTATTTAACACAGCTATTTGTTTACATGTAAATGACAGATGACAGCCATACACCTACCTATATCTATCTCTAGGTCAGTCTATTATCCAATATTGCATAGTTGTATGGGGAGGCATTGTTAAAACCAACCTTTTGAAACTGGAACGCGGACAAAGGGCACTTCTTAAGGTTGGCTGGCAGTTACCTTACCAGTTCCCCACCACTGATCTTTATAGAATTTGTGATGTTCTCTCCGTTCGTAAGTTGTTCCTTCTGAGATTAATTTTGACTACACATGCGCAAACCCCTTACGATCCCACAATTTCGGATTCCATGCGCCGCAAACACGCTGTTTGTCACGTAAAAGCGATGAAAACAAGTCACGCCCAATGTTTTTTCCCTTTCCTAGGCAGCTACGTATACAATAAGGTAAATAAAATTATAAATATTCATTCACAGTCTAAATACTACTGCAAAAAAAACTGTAACGAAGTGGTTACAGAGTCTGGACTACTCAGAAACAGAAAACATTTTAAAAATATTAAAATAAATAATTTTCTTTCTGCACATGTAATCGAAAATACATACCTACACACACACACACACACACACACACACACCACACATACACACACATGCATGCAATTTCATATATATATAAATTTATTTATTTCACTTGCCTCAAATTCATGTTCTCAAAGATTACTTCTAAAAGTTCCATCTCTAGGGAGAGAGCCTGGAGATCTGTCACACAGGTCCTGAACCTACTACAGACTCCAGCTCTCAGAAGGATTTAGTATAAGCTATGTAATTCTATAATAATTCTTGTGTAATTCCTTTTGAGAGAAATAAATAAATTATTATTATTATTATTATAAACCTAAATATAGTGAGAGAAAATTGCTTTTGAACACCTGGCTGCAAATGAACCCTCCTGATAAAACACAAAGAGATTGCAAAATAACAAATCAAACAATTCATCCATTTAATATAACATTTATTTACTCCCAATATAATTTTGATATATTAGTATCACATTCATTATAAAAATTCTAACACAGAAATATAACACTTACTTACTTCTAACATTTACAAGCACTATTTACATTTGGTCCGAGCATTCTGATTTTTTCTTATAAATTAGGTAAGTATAAAGCTCTCGCCACACAGCGCGTGAGACCAGAGCCCTACTCGCAATATTGATTATGGTTGCTTTTAATGTCATTGTCAATTGTTCCAAAATTTTAAATAAAATTTCGAATTTGCCAGTAGAGTCCGACGAGCCGTGAGTAGTTATAATATGCTCCACTGATTTTGTGAGTGTCATCTTCATTATATTTCAGTATTTTACAACGTCATCACGGCCCTTAACAATCTAACAAAATGGAATAGACGTTCAACTTCACGTCGATGATCCGTCACACTCACTGTGTGGTTGAAGTTTAATAATTATACTCATTACATATTTTAGCTTTGAGAAGTATGATTGGTGTAAATTTGAGTGAGTGAGTGAGAGCGTTGTGGTATAAAAGAAGATGTTGTGTCGTGAAAAGGGATAGGAAACCCAGTTTAATAACAAGATCATCTTTTCGTTTTAGTTTCCTTTTTTTTGTTTGTATTTAATTGTATATATAGTTTTAATATGTAAGTAGTTGTTTAAATTAATTATTTTCATTATTATAATAAAGTTACTTATATCCTATGCAATCCCATCGACAAAACTGTTTAACAAAAAAATATAAGGTGAATGTGAATGGGCATTTTACAAGGAGAAGTCCTAGAAGAACATTCCATGACCAAATCGGTGACGGCATAAAGAAAGCATAGATCAAAGTAACCGAAATCGGCGACAATGTATGAAAAGTTTGATGAATATTAAAGAAAATCTCCACTTACACCTCTGATGGGAAAGAGGCGTGATCTTTCAATCATTGATCCATTTGAAATAAAGCCTAGCCTATGGACAACCCTATTAATATGGGACATTATTGCAATTGCTTCTTCTATCCCCACGAATCTAAGACATATAAGATTTCTTATGCTAGCAGAAACAAAATTAAAAGTATTAAAAAAAGCAACTGTATGCTTACCTAAACCCTAGCATAGTGAATTCAACACAACAAATTAAATAACAAACACATTTCCGTTTCACATAGGTAATACATTTTCTTGGCGCAAATAAAATACGATTCCCAATATTCATGGTGAGGTATTTATCACAACGAATATAATATAATGTAAGTATCGTATTCGTTAAGAACCATAGATCAGGATAAAGCTTCGATATTCCGATTATCTCGAGTATGAATATGATACATGTCTTGTGTCGTATACGTTAATGCGTACGGTACAGTACGTCATTTTTATAAAACTTGGAGAAATTACGTCGCTCACGTTTCTATGAAGAGCATTCTGTCTTATTGAGTTGTTTCTCAGATTTCTGATATACGGGGAAATATTCGTTTTGAAATTCGTCGATTGTATCTTGTAATGCGTGAATTGTGTTCATTTTATACACAATTTGTAAGTAAAATTAAATTTTTATTTTGCAGGCGATTCTTGGTAATAATATTTTCTTGGAATACCTTGTAGATATATTTATTAATACGATGAAGGGTTAGGGTGTCGCAAAAAGGGTCCCGACACTTAGAAAAATATCGTCGCTTTTTATATGGAGTTGAAACTTAGAATAATTTTGATCGAATTTGTATTGATCGTTATTTTTCCGTTTCGGAGATATGAGGAAATTACTTTTTAGTTCATCCCGACTTGGATAGGTTAGGTCAGAAGGCTAATAAAATAATCACGAAGGCAAAGGCGAGAGCTTCGCTTCACTTCGCTTTTATTTTTTTTGAAACCACCCAGAAGTAGGCCAGGCGGGTCTCCGTCGACCATGCGTAAGACAATTTTTTTTTATTTTTCATGAAGATGTAATTTGATGTTATCAATTTATTTGGATTCAAACTATTGTTATTGTTGTGGTGTAAATGGAACACTTGACTTCAGTGAAATCTTACACATAAGTGAAAATAATAAAGAATCTTTTTACGATGTAACTTTTAAAGAGAGTAGTTTATGGATATGACAGAAGAAACAAAATATACTTGATATTAATGGCTCTTGCAGAATCAGATTTATTTGCTCAAAACATTATAGAAAAAGATGTTTCAATAGATATGCCATGAACATGTTTTGCTAAATATAGTTATTTGTAGCAAAATCACACATAATATAATGTAACACAATATAATATATATTTCAGAAAATTGAATTCCCAAATTCAATCCCAAATTCTAATAGAGAACCTGCAGAAATCTGTCATACAACAGATGTCAATTACTTAGATGTTTACAAATACTTATTGCTATTAACTTGTAAAATATATCTACAAAGTCCTTAAAATTGTCTTGACTGGCCTGTTGGTCTAGTGGTTAGTGACCCTGACTGCTAAGCCGGAGGTCGTGGGTTCGATTCCCACCCAGGACAAATCTTTGTGTGATGAGCATAAAGGTTTGTTCTGTGTCTGGGTGTAATTTATCTATAATATGTATGTATTTACAAAAAAAAATGTATTTAAGTAGTATATCAGTTGTTTAGTACCCATAACACAAGCAAGTATAATTGCTTACTTTGGGACTAGATGGCGCTGTGTGAATGTAGTAGAATATTATTATTATTATTATTATTAATTGTATACAGATACCGGTATACCTACATACACAAACACCATCTCTTTTATAAAATACACATTTTATTAACAGTAATATCCTATATTTTATACATCAATACCTATTTAATTTTATGGCACTTTGACATAAAAACAACATGACTAGATGTACTTTATTTCATTGTATCGTATGATACAGCTACGGTGAATTCATATTAGCTTTGTTTTTGCTTAATATGAGCTCGATTTGGCACACAAGTGCAAAGGAGGGGATAGAGTCGGTAACGCTTTCGTGACGTCCCTGGTGTTGCAGGCGCCCATAGGCTACGGTAACTGCTTACCATCACGGGGGTGTATGTCAGTTTGCCACCACTATGGTATAAAAAAGACGTACTTTTAATATCGTATACAACCCCAGCGCGGCTTATCAGTTGAATGAATAAATAAAAATTATAATAAAATTTAGATAAAATAAAACTTGTGAAAAATCGTAAACATGCACAGAGATTTTCTCTACTTATTATAATAAAATAACAACCCGAAATCGACCTTAGCTGTCTACATTAACGCTTAAAGTCAATAAGTCCATGTCGCTGCAGCATTTCGACGGACAATGCATGTGCTGGGGCGGTTCTTCGTGAGGATCGTGTCACTTGACTCAGTTGTGTTGTTTGCGCACGCGTCTCAATACCACGTGGGATGTGAGTGCTGTAGTGACCATTGTAGCGCATTGTGTTCATCTGTGAAACATGAGGAGAGTTACTGATGTAGGTACCTACAAATAAAAAAAAGAGAAATGGATTGTGAGCTCCAGATATTGTTGGAGCAGAACGTATAAACGCACGTAATAAATATTTTTTTACTAACAAATTATGTAATAAATACATAACTAAAATAATGTATTCTGTTGTTAAGCACAACACACGAATGGCTGCATCAATAAAATTCAGTAATTTTTTTTTCAATATTCTTTGAAGTCCAAGGTTTTTATGAATAGTAAAATTTGAGAACTAAATACAATGTACAGGGGAAAAGTTTCTGAGAATTGCAAGAGGGCAGTTAGTTCAAAATAAAGTTTAAATTTGACTTTTTGTTGGTGTCATCATCAGCAACCCATTTAGTCCCACTGCTGGGCTCGGGTCTCACGATGTTTTCCTTCACCGTTAGCAGATGGTAAGTCACTTGACTAGTACATATAAATTCCACAAAGTGGAATCCACATTGGTACTGCCGGTCGG
Organism: Laspeyria flexula; assembly: GCA_905147015.1. Lineage (NCBI taxonomy): Eukaryota > Metazoa > Arthropoda > Insecta > Lepidoptera > Erebidae > Laspeyria > Laspeyria flexula. The sequence continues at coordinate 638,587 of LR989953.1, forward strand.
GATCGAACTTGGACCGCGTGAATTGCACGCCGGTCCCTTATCCATTCAGCCACCATCGCTTGGTTGGTGTATTCTTCGTCAATTGCTAAATATGAGATTAAATTTTCACAGCAAAATAATTCTCCTCCTTCAAATAGTTGAATCTAGATGTCATACTTCTAGTCCGTTAGTGACCGTTTAATTTGTTTTTGAATTATCTTTAAATAGTTCTCCATTTGATTGTTTTGACTATTTCCATTCAAGTTCATTCACCTTAATCATTACGTTAAACTAGTCCCATTGGAGTCCCATTCGGTAATGGCGCAATTTCTCGTGTTTCGTGGAATTTGGGAAAGCAATTTTCCCCTATTGTAATAATTTCACCCTAATTTGCCCCTATTGTATTGATACGATTGTGAGCATTTAGACTAAACCGCTAAGTTTCGTTTAATACATCGTTAATTTATACTTTTACTACTATAATATACTAGTAATGTATAAATTACAGTATTAGACGTTTATGGGCCGGAGGCAGACCCTAGTGTTCGTATTTATCAAGTCTTCCAAATTGACTTAACGACTAGCGCATTAAATGGTAACACCGACCAACAGTTCTACATTGCTAAACATTGCTTAATCTCGATGATCGTAAGAACCATTTCGGTACGACAATATAACGTACGCCTCAGCTTCTTTTACTAAAACTTTTCAATTGCTGCTGTATTGTACGTCATTTATTTTGACATATTTTGATATTATATATGACTGTCACCGTGGCGCAGTGGTTAAGGTGGTTGCCTCGCCACTACATCGCTGTGCTGGGTGACGTGGGTTTGATTCCCACAGGAGACAAATATTTGTGTGATTCATAGATATTAGTTTCGAGTCTGGGTGTACTTTGTGTCCGTTATTTGCATGTTTGTAAAGCTCCTCGCGACACAGGGCTTGTTCCCTAGTGCGGGTGTTGTTTTAAAAATAAAAAATATTAAAATTATCTTACATTAAAAATTTACCACATAATTACATAGGAACATAAATAAAATTCCGCCAAACCTAAATATGAATTTATTCCTAACCTAAACAAGTTATTTATTTATTTATTTAAAATACACAATCTTAATGTATTAAGGCGGACTTAATGCCAGAGGTATTCTCTACCAGTCAACCTAAAAGTGGTTTAATAAGTAGGAAAAGAGAGTAATTCTCTTTCCCTACTTATTAAACCTGTTAATTACATAAAGTTTACTTACGTGTAAGTAGCACCGCTTGTGAGGCTCGTGGTACAGCTCGTAGTCGCTCGATGATCCTTCAGGCTTTTGTGCGCAGCGCCACTGTGCACAAAATCATTTATAAGTAAATTAGGCCTAGTATTAGAGTCAACTATACACTAGGTGACAACTACTGCTGACTATCAGCTACGAAATTTGCGGTATTAAAAATCGCACGGGTTCAAACTTGAAATAGCGTACAATAATAATTTATACTGACTGAAATTTTGGTGGATTTATAAAACTTTGACTAACTATATTAACAAGTTGATCTTTCAAAAAGTTGGTCGAAATTTAATACAAGTCTTCAAAATGATATTTTGTACTGTCATTCTTTGGCTAATTCTTCACTCTTTTTTTCACTCAACGTTACGCCATCACGCACGCAAATAAATATAAGAAAAACAAATAATTAGTTTGTTAGTTTAATCAAACCAAATCTTGGTTTTACCAAAATTTCATCACAATTTTATATCATTGTGGAAAATTCATAGAATTGTCTTGCTTCGAAATTAATTTGCAATAATTGGGTTATCGTATTGGAATATTCTGTAAGGATAGTAGTAAGTTTAGATAAATAAATAAATAAATAAATAAATAAATTTTGTTACTTCTTGAACTGTTGTTATTTAATACCTTTGAAATTCAATATTGAAATCAATTGAAATTCGGAACTTAGACTCAGTTTCCCTAAAATAAGACCAATATAAATGCTATTCAAAGTTCCACAGTTTTGGTATTTATTAATCACAATTTATATTTGAAATTTGAAATGGATCCTTTATAGCTAACATCGAAGCCAATTTGAAGAATTTTATAACTCATAGATAGTAATGTAAGTATACTTACTTACAATACAATGTTGTTAATTTAGTAAAACTAAGAAACACAGTGTGCCTCATGTGCATGACCGATTGAAATAGAAATTAAAAATAAAAAAACTGTCTATGGCCACGTAACAGTTTTATATAACATTTGATTCATCATCATCACTATAACCCAGAAACGTCCCACTGCTGGGCACGGGTCCAAAGATTGTGGAGGGAATTTAACCAACTAACGTGGTATACATTGGCCAGACGGGTTGGTATAGGGTTTGTTTCCAATTAATAATATTCTACCACATTTACACAGCGCCATCTAGTCCCAAATTAAGCAATTATATTTGCTTGTGTTATGGGTACTAAACAACTGATATACTACTTAAATACATTTTTTTTTGTAAATACATACATATTATAGATAAATTACACCCAGACACAGAACAAACCTTTATGCTCATCACACAAAGATTTGTCCTGGGTGGGGATAGAACCCACGACCTCCGGCTTAGCAGTCAGGGTCACTAACCACTAGACCAACAGGCCAGTCGATTCTCCTTTACTTGCAGTGCTCTTGTCTGCATGTTTACTTCGTTAGCAATTGCAAAATTGCTGTAACAGTTGATAAGTCTCACGATTTTTGCGGTACTGAGGTATATAGGTGCTTGTAGCATTGCGGTACTGGGATGTTCGTTACGATCAACGAAGTTAAGCAACATTCAGTAACGTCAGTCCATGATGGGTGACCGTTTATGGCAATTTCAATCTCAAACGTCTCCGTGCTTTGGAAGGCACCTAAAGCCGTTAGTACCGGGTATCATTTAATGTGATAGTCGTTTTATCAAGTTGGAAGCCTTCTTGATAAATTGCAACACTAGGGTGTGCCTGGAGCCCATAAGATAATAATAAGAAGAAGGCGACTATTATTCGCAAATGGGGAGGCAGAGGTGCATCGCACTCATTTATCACCACACATTTCATGTAGGTACTTCTACTCTGGGCTGACTCAAAATGGCAGAAAAACCTAAAACCGTACTTAGCCGACGCGGGAATCAAAAAAAGAAAGCCGCTATACAAGCATTATTTTGACACAAGCAATCTAAGTAGAAATAAGTATAAGCCCGTGCCTCTTGAATAGAAACGTCAAAACCGTAATAAAACCGTTAATTGTTGATCATTGTTCAACAGCCAACAAATAGGCCCATCAATATACAGCTTATCTTAAGTCCCAAGATGTTTTATCACCCCAGGTTTTACTTCTAATCCTATCCTATTAATAGCTATTTATCTTACGCTTACCAGTAATTTAGGTGTCTTAATGTATTCCTCTTCTATTTATGGAATTTCGTTACAGAGTTTTATTGATGCAATCGACTGGCCTGTTGGTCTAGTGGTTAGTGACCCTGACTGCTAAGCCGGAGATCGTGGGTTCGATCCCCACCCAGGACAAATCTTTGTGTGATGAGCATAAAGGTTTGTTCTGTGTCTGGGTGTATTTTATCTATAATATGTATGTATTTACAAAAAAAAAAGTATTTAAGTAGTATATCAGTTGTTTAGTACCCATAACACAAGCAAATATAATTGCTTACTTTGGGACTAGATGGCGCTGTGTGAATGTGGTAGAATATTATTATTATTATTTATTATTATAATCGTTTTATAGGGGTGCAGCTGTTGCCTGGAGTTTTACTCCCACGGATCTTTGTTTGGCCACTGTTCAGCTCCTATTGGTTATCGCGTGATGCTATATAGCCTTCCTCAATAACACATTTTTTTTAATTCGGACGTTTCTGAGATCAGCACGTTCAACAAAACATATTAGTATAGATTACATTTTATACTATACTGTGCTGTTTCTATTCCAACGTGCCGTTTTAAGCCGATAGTCAGCACGTGATAAGAACGGATGGCACAGTGTTCCGGATCGATCCCCGTCCGACCTTTATAAGCCGTCCATTTCAGATACGGCTGACGGTTAGCTCAACTATCAGATGTTCACTGGGTTTGTCTATTTATATTACGTTGTGTGTGCAATTTTACGTAATGACTGGCTTACTGTGGGCAATCGCTGCTAATGAACATTTTGGCTGCTTAACTTGAGAAGAGTTTTTGAACGCTTTGTGGCGTAATTTGTTTTGTTCACATTTTTTATATTGGTACTCGTATCTGTAGATACTGATATTATAGAAAGAAAATTGTATGTTTGTGTTTTTATGCCGAGAGTAATCTTCGAACTTAACTACTGAACCGATATATAAGATCTTTCATATAGAGATAATCTAAGACCTATACTAGACAATTCTTCATTCTTCTTTTTTCTACTCGTTGATATATGACCCAGAACTTAGCCACGGTGACCTACTACATACCGACAAACCACGTGAGTGAAACTTGAGGCGAAAGCTAGTTAGTATTATACATAATATCATCTGTGTACATAAGATAAGAGACATAGGTCAACTCAGATAAAAAAATATTTCATTTTCAAAAAATCATTATAAAAACCTAAAATTATTCCAGAAATGTGATGTTAATAATAAAGGTTATATTTCAAACCAATATTTGGTCTTAATACAAGAAGAGTCAATTTTGATGGATTGCTATGTTTGTGTTTATTTAAGCGTGGGCACAAAGCGAGCTTCATGAAGAATGTATGCCAGTTAGAGCCGTTCCTAAAATAGTAAAGGTTTAATTTTACACAAGCTAGTGGTCGCATAGTAGTCATAATTAGTTTTAAACTAGTTTTAACTGTGTCATTTTTCACATTTCTTCGTCCGCATAAGTTTTGTAATTCACCGTCATTATCGACCGCGTGACTGTGATACCGACCAAATCACAGCCACGTCACAACCATGATGTAATCACCAGCAGTACTGTGAAGCAGCGGCCGCGGCCGGCCACGTTGCAAATACTAACAACAATGCAACTTCTACCAAAATTTTGTAGTTACCACAATACACTCAGTAACACTATTCACACATAACCAGCTTGACCACACTTTGTCGCGACGGACCCAAGATGAGGTAGAAACGATTTATATTCGCGTCCTAGCCGCATTCAATAGCCTCGTAGGGGCGAACCCGGACTGTGATCTGTTCGTAGACGATTTCGGGATTGTCGCAAACGTCTGCTTAACTTTTTACGAGCTTAACAAATTGTAGATTACACATTTAATTTCAATTGGTTTACTAAGATTATGTTATTTGTTGATTTCTAATTTTATTTTTGTAATTTTTTATTTCTGGTATTATATTTTTTTATTTCTGTTATTATATTTTTTATTAATTATTTTGATTTGTTCAGTTTATTCATGTTAAATTTTTGTGAGTTTGTTAATGTAAATGGTCTACGGACCGTGTTAAAAATAAATAAATATAATAACAAAGAATAATCTTTAAGATTCATGCAAGTGAAGCGTAGGTATAACGTTTACTGACAACAGCAAAAACGTTTCGCTGCTTAACTCAAGACGTCATCGTTACAGTCTGTCACAAACAGTCTCAACTAGACAAAACCACTTATTTTTCTATGAAAAAAATAAGCGTCAATGTCATAAACATATTTAGGTAGAACTAATACGCCTTATTTAAATTAAAGTTTTAAAGAGAAACTATCGTCGTAACTTAAAACAAAAGCAGAAATTACGAATCACTTTTACGTCACATTTCCGAGTGAATTTTTGTTATCAATTTCGAGTTCAATAAATGAATTTCGTAATTTATTGAACGAGACACAATTACAAGTTTTATATTTCAAATACACAAGAAAATGTTATACATTTTGTTCTATAAAATGTATTTGCGAACTAATCGATAGCGAGAAGATGTCAATTATACTTATTTAAATTCGATCTGTAATTTATGGCAAGCCCCCCCCCCAATTTTTCTACATTTCATGACGTGTTACAACTTACACAGGTACAAGAGTTTGTTTATAACGCGCTAATCTCAGAAACTACGAGTTCACATTGTTTTAGTGTTGGATAGCCCATTGATATTTGAGAAAGGCTCTAAGCTATATAACACCAGGCTACGACCAAGCTGAGTAGTGTCCAAAAAAAGATCCACGGGAGTGAAGCTTCAGGCAACAAATAGTGTGGATAAAAAGATTTAGTAACTGAACATACGAATATAATTCCTTTATTCTAAATAGGAAATGAACTTGTACCACTCCACGGCGTAGTTCATAACTAGCAATCATAGCAATCGTGAGCAAGCGAGTGAAGTAGTTTCCAATTTCCCCCACAAACATCACACAAGAATGATTTTGTTCAACAGATTGTAAACTCAATTTGTTCGTTCAATTTTAAATGGAAACAGCTTAAATATATCAAGAAGATTAGTCTTATAATAGAAAGTAGATGTTTTTACGTTTAAAAATGCGAAGCGTAAAAGCGGAGAGTGGTTGTTTCTTTGTCCTGTTTTTACGTTGCATCAATATCAGCACAGAAATTAATAATACACATTGAAAGATTGGAGAGAGACTTACTCAATAATTCAATGCCATTAATAATTCTAAAAGTATGTCTTTTCCATAAACCATCCTCGATTAGACACAGCATATGTGGATAATTTTTTTAAAAGAAAGATAACATGTATTGTTTCTAAGAAGTACATACTTACCTCTATTCAAATGAAGACCGTAGATAAATATGATAATAAAACAATTTTAACAAAATAGGTCAAGTACCACATTGTCGTATGATAGCAAATAACGTTTACCTTTATCCATTAGCGTGTACAAAAGTCTAGACAGTGAAAAAACATCACGCAGGTGAAATAAAAAATAAAGAGGTCGAGACGGGGCGAGTAACAAACTGCCCAGATCGGGCAAATCTCGTTTTGGAATTTTGAAATTCTCAGTTTCAGCTCGGAGTCAGAAAATTTGAAAATTCCCGGTTGATGGCAATAGGCTCACCTAGTGACATAACATAGCTATTGAAATGTGGGTATTTGTACCTCTGCCCAACCCCTCGGGGGTATAGGGCATGACGCTATATTCTTTGTTTTATGAAAAATAGCTATTCCAATTTTTTATTTTATGCAAAAATTTAACACTTTCACATTTATTTGACATGTATTGTGTCTTAATCAATTTAAGTAATATATAAAAATCTCGTATAACGGTGTTTGTGGTTGCACTCCTCCATATATAACGGCTCGATCTATTTTAATGATTTTTTTTTGTATACTTGATACCTACCAAAGTCTAGGTCGTATTATTTTTAAATATAAAAAATAATATTAACACTTCTGAAGCCTAAAGTGAAATTAATACCAAGTTAAAAGCAAAAGTGAATTATCAAATGGTTGCTGATATCCTTAACTATATGCCAAAAGTGAATATAGCATACTAGCAGGCATGGACCGGCAAACTAAGAACATAAACTATATAATAGAAAGTAAATGAATTATATAGATACTTTACCGTAAACTTGGTTTGTTTACAGACACCACGGCCACACAGAAGCTTGCGTGCCGATCGTTGAAAGTTCCGCGTCATTAAACAGTAGACTATCGGGTTTATTGCTGAATTTGCGTGACCTGTAAAAGAAATGACTGATTGTAGTATAAAACTTTTAATTACCTTCGTAAAACGTCTTCCTAAAAGAACTGATGAATGTGAATGAAGTTGATGGTGCAAATTGACGAAATTCACTTCTCATAAATGGGGTACCTAGAGACTTTTGAATCACGCATTGTCGCTGGACACTTGCTACTTTGTTATAGAATAGAACTTAATCACTCGGCAAGTGGTTAAGTTCTATTCTATTCTATAAGATAAGTTTTTATGGTTTGCTGTCGAAGAAGAAAAATATCGGTCACTATGTATGTGGTGTGTCTGAACCTTAATAAAGTAAAAAAGTCACGTCCAGGTATACGACAAAAAATAACTGAGTCCTATCTAGAATTTTCAAATGTTACCCAATTTTCTTTTCAATAAAATATCTACGATTAGTCTCTGAGGGCCTATTCACTCTTAGTCTATACGATTACACTTTAGTAGATTTCAATAATTATACTTGGAAAATATTTGACAATGATTTCAAAATCGACTAAGTTGAATGTCGAGATACCGAGAGTGCCTTCTGGTACAGCTTTTTGGTCTGTTGGAGAAATTAAAAAAATTGAACGAAATGTAATTCACGGATTTGAAGATGGTAGCTTTTTCAATAAAAACTTACTTGATTAACATTACCAGATCTGTATATCCGTATTATAAAGTAGAAGAAATAAGGTTTATTGTCACTAACATTTAAACTCTCCCATTAAAGGTGAGTGGAAAATAAATAGGAATGTTGTCAAACATAATAATATTTGAATTGTCGTCTTTCCATCCACTCTACGTCAAGCTGATCTAATACCACCTTAAAACATGTTGACATCGGATAAACACATTAAAAAAGATATTTTCCAATGAAATGCTATTTCAAAGCTAAAATAAAAATTACCGTCCATTATTCTATTCGTATTTTTCTCGCAGCTTTTATATTGCACAACCAATAAAACGCTTGCAATTTTGATGTGACAGCTTTATTGGATGCGACAAGGTGAAATATAACTAAATCCTCTACCCATAAAGCTCAAATTGGATATTCACTAACTATATTCTTCTTTTAACTTGTCCTAGTATTTGCTAAGTTCAATATAAATTATAAAATAAACATCATCGACATTATGACAAAAAACTATATTTGCAATGTTTTATAATCTTTAATTAATTAATCAATTCAATAATCCTAAATTAGTGAGCAGATCTAATTATAATTATTATAATACAGAATTGTTAGAAGATTAAACTTAATGATTTTAAGACATTTCAAAATAAATATAGTTTATTTCATGTTATTAAAGTCATCATGTATCTTATACATCTCTTTTGAGTACCCACTTAAAGAAAGTCACTCCAAATTATTAACTATTGAAATTAGGTCTAATTTACACCCTACTTTACATTTATATTAAAACTGTCCAAACATTTTTAAACAATTTTGTCAGTTTCGATGTGAAATGGTGTATACTAGTGGGATTTATGCAGGTGCAGTTTTTGTTCCGATATGTAAAGTGTCTTATAATTGTATTTTGTCAATCATAATAACTTCTATAGGTATGTCATTGTGTCATCCAAAATATAGAAAAAAAAAAAAATTTTAATTATTAAAAATAGAGAAAAAGAAACTTACAAGCTAGACTGTATACATTTATATAATATATTTTCTTTATTATTATAAAAATACATTTTATAATTAGTATAAAATACATTCTTATTTTACATAGGGTCTAGTTCGATTTTTATGGATCAACATGGGTTTACCTTTATAATTTATTTTTACATTTGGTTCAGAAACTTCAATAATCAGAAATGGTCCGATATATTGGATCAAATTTATTTGTAATTTGTTCATTTTTAAGCAAAATAACATCACTAACTTTGTATTTAATTGGATACATATTTATATCATATCTATATTTTCTACACTGTTTACTACTAATTAGATTCTGTCTTGCATCATATTGCGATTTTTGTAATCGATATCTAAGTTGTTGTGGATAATCATACTGATTATATAAAGAGGATATCATAAAATAAAAAAGGGGAAGAAAGGGGGAACATTACAAATTAAAATACGGCATCATAAAATTCCTCCGCATCGCTGCCATTGTCTGTGGGAAAAGTGCCCAACAGACTAGCCTTAACATTGCCACGCTGGATGGCAATGTTTATTCTTTAAATTAGTTATTTTTATATTGAGAGGGTTTAGGGTAAGGCGGAAGTAATATTGTATCAGATAATTTGCTAAAGATTGACATATTATTCTTTTTATTCTCATAAAACCAAAACAGGATAACATAACGACCTTTGTTTCATTATATTAACAACAAAAATATTATGTAGCTGAGAGGAAAGTAAACAATATAATAATATTATCGAGTAAGAGAAATCTCAATCATTCTGGTAATGGTATTTGTTATCGACAAAGTGCACCGTCATGCAGGAGCTATTATAAATACTCGTCTGAATATATTCTGTAAACGCATATGAGAGATGTGCGCGGAATTTCAATTAAGTGAATATTTTGGAATTTTTAATAAGCTACTACTATATCACTTTACTGTGGAAAAGAGCTGCATGATGTGAATAGCTACTAGGCAATTTTGAACCTTATGTTAACACACGGAAGATAATAATTGATAGATAGGTAAATCTGAAGTTATTAAAGCGATATGGAGTAGACCGTATTTAATATTGCTGATACTATAACTAACGTGAAAGTTTGTGAGTGCATAAATGTATGAATGTTTGCAAATTATTCACTTATATATTATGGAATTATGAAGTTAATTAATACATACTGAGTAGATATATTCTTGTGACTGAAATTAGTAGCCTTTCAATCAGTAGTTGATTAATTAACTCAGGTAATGAAGTTTATGCAAGCTCTGCTATACGTCCAGTGAATAATGTCCTTGATATACAGAATATTGCCAAACAGCCACGCCAAATTAATAACAAGGACGCCAGTTATATCATTAAGGTATATTATACCATACCAGTTATATCATTTAGGTCTATTTTACCATACCAGTTATGACACAAGGGTCATCAAAGTTGGCCTAATTAGTTCTATGAGTATAACATGCGCCGACACTGCGTTGGAACTATATTGTGTTCCTATACTGTGTGTCTATTAATCTAAATGGAAATAGGTATGATGAATTTCAATCTACCTCGATGGCGCACTGCTGGCACTCTGCGTATTAGGCCCTGGGTTCAAATTCTGTGTCTGACGAAAAACGGTATTGGGTTATTCGGAAGGAAGCCAAATTCCTCCATCCAAACCCCCTCGGGATCCCCACGTCCCCATCGTTTTCCTTTTCCTCCCTCGTTCCCAATTTCAATTTTCTTTTTAGGGTTCCGTTACTCTTAAGGAAAAAACCGGTACCCTTATAGGATCACTCCGTTGTCCGTATGTCTGTCTGTCCGTCAAGAATATTTTCCTCAAGAACGCATAGAGATATCAAGCTGAAATTAATATCAAATACTCGGGTCTGCCATCCCTTGGAGAAATAAAACAATCAGAGTTCTAAGCAAAAGCAATCAGAAGATACAGCTGTTTATGCTTCATTTTTGTCGTATAAATATCTTGACGATCAAAAAAGTTAAAACCTATAGAGTATATCTTGTTGACATAGACTCATGAAATTTGGCATCAAGTTGAACAAGTAAAGGAATAAATCGAAAACAGTACTAGTGTAGTTATATCACTCCTCATTTAATTTAAGTTACTCTAGCCTCAGTTAATTATAAATTTAAACGTTCTTTTTTTGTTTGAAGGTTAATCGATATGACTTAATAAATTCTATTAATTTATTTTTATTTTTAAATATTTACACACAATAAAGTAAAACTTATAAGATTTAAATAAGTTTATATTCTGCCATTATTAGATGTTCGATAAAGTTCCACGATACGAACGTTCTTTTAAAACTAATTAAAAATTCCAAATTTTTAATGACATGTTTGTAAAGAAATTGTGCTAAAAAAAATTGGATATTTATTTTTCACCAAAGCAAATATGAGCACACTTTTATTTATTTGTGTCCCATTTTTTTTTAAAGAAGATGGATCCTTATGTCTCTCTAGGATAGTGGGACAGATCAGAATAATTCGATAATAACGCTAACGATTACAATGGAAAAAAGTTGAAATTTCTTGAACTCCTAATGTTAAAGAAAGAACGAGAAAGGCGTCGGGTGTAACTCAATTAGCAATATTGCGCTCCGAAAAATAGAAAAAATAATATTTAAGCACTTGTCCTGTTTCACATACATACATTTCTAAAGCGCATATTGCATTGTATACCTGACATACAAGTTACGGACGGCATGTCAACAACGATATTATATACCTTATATTTATGTATATAATAAGAGCAGATAGGTAAATAATAATTTATTAACGGTTTTGTTGTTTATTCAGTTATCCATAAACATCGTATAAAATAAAGTCACTTCTGCTGTCTGTACGCTTAGCTCTTCTAAACTACGCAACTAGTTTTGATGCAATTTTCACTAATAGATATGGTAATTCATGTGTAAGGTAAATACCTACATACAACGCGGGCAAAGCCATCTACGGAAGCTAGTATCGTATATAATCTAAATAATATGATTCCAAGCAAAATATATGTACTTAATATTAGTCAAAATGTCTATTAAGTCAATATAAGCCAAAGTAAAGAAGTTAAATTTATTCATAAATGTTCCACTGTCTAAATTATTATTACCAAATAAAATTCCTTATTCGCTTTCATAATGTTTTAGATTATTATTTGATGGTACTTAATAAGACCGACTTGTAATTAATATAGCCCCATACAATATGTATAGAAACATTCTTTGATGGCAGAAACTTTCTTAATGAAATATTAAATGGTCTAGAAACTAGACAAGGATATTGCGTAGGAACTTTTTATTACCATATTACGAGAGCACAGCTGCGGAACACGTAAAACATAGCAACGCCTTTTTCCAAGAAGGGATCTGTCACATGTGCATCATTCTTATATTTTTTAACCAACTTCAAAAGAGGAGTATTGCTACGATTACATATTTCCCTGGCTGACACCGACTCCAAGAATAAAGATAAATGTACATTATAATTCTCACAATGTTAGTATTTTTCAGCTATCTATATATATATTGTAATTAGTTGAACTTACTAGAAAAAAAAGGTTAATTGTAATTTGTAAATAAAAAAATCAATTAAACTGTTTTTTTTTTGTAATTTTTTTACCTGCTATGTTTGATCCTATGTAGTGTATTGAGTGGGATCGAGACAAACCCTAAATTTATCAAGGCACCCAGAAGGCTTCCATTTGCCTAAATTAAATAATAACCAAGACCAACGACTTCAGCTGCTTTCCAAAGCACGGAGATGCTCGAGAATAAAACTGTCATAATCGGTCACACATCTATAAATTGGCCTTGTCAAACTTTACTTAACTTCGATGAGTGGGATGAACATCCCAGTATCACAATGCTACAAGCGCCTACAATACTATGGGATGACACTGAGAATTTAATGAAACCAAACTCCCATAACATTTTTGACCAACCTGGAATAAATCCATGCAACAGTCATCCTTCTGTGCCTTGCCATCTTATAAAACAATCAGTAATCAATAATTTGATATACATTATTTCAAACTGCTTCAAAAACATCTCAAGTTACTATTGACTTACTGACAACTTAGTCTCACAACTCAAGTGAACGTTAATGATCTAAACTAAGTTAGGAATACTTAACGATATCAAGTACGTCTTCAGTTTTGTTTACGAAATTCAATACCTATTTACTACGTAACTATCCTTAAATATCAAATATTACGACATTTTTTTTCTGTTTTTTGATTATTTAATTTAAAAATTATTATTCGGATATCATTATTTGTGAACCTATCTATAACTAAAGTAGAGCTGATGTCTAATATATTTTATTTGTAAAATAATAATAAAAAGAAATATTTAGAAAGAAAACTCAAACTCATAGTAATTGAAATAATAAAGTCAACCTACTTTTACTAGACCTTGTCAAGTAGTCCAATAGGGTTTACTTAAAAAGACCTAGGTAGTAGATAATTACTTCGGTAATATTACATTTTAGACTCAATTTTCTTATTAAATAGGTCTAATAAGATAGGCAGTTTAGGCTTACTTTATACAATTTCTTTCATTTGTTCACTTAAATGTGTAGAAACACACAACTAGAAAATTTATTGGAAAGCAAACACAGGTTATTAAAACTGGTTTTAACTGGTTTAACCTGTTCAGGTACCTGCTTGTTGATTTTTTTAGAGATGATATATACTAGATACGCTCGGTTTTGTGGGATTTACTAGCCCAAAGGCAGCAGAAAGTCAGAATATCCACTATAACTCTTTTGAGGATGGGCCGCTGAAGCTTGCTACCACGTCAGCGATTAAATTGCCTGTTGACCTAACTTTATGTACCTAATCATATTTTATTTATACTACTTACTTGATTTAATCTCTGCATAATTCATTATTAATAATAGATATGTATGATTTTATAATTCCCAGGAGACTGTATGATCACCTTAATAATGACAGCAATGATGATAAAAAAATACGTAACTTACCTATTAACAAAGCGTATGGAAGATACATGCTGAGAGCTTTGGCATCAACCCAATTGAAGTCGAGTAACAACTGCATGATGTTGTAAGGCATCCAGCACATAGCGAACAAAACAGCTAAGAGCAGTAAGATCCAGGCCACTCGCTTCCTCTCCTTCATCAGTCTTAAGCCCTGAAACAATTGAAAAAATTTTCAGTGGTATTTTTTTTCATCAGCAACCATTTGAGGCAGCCGGTGACCACATTCTGTGCAATCCGATGAAAAACACGACAAATTAATAATTCTAAAAATATAATAGGTTATATAGAATCTTGCATTTGCCGTTGCTAACGAAGTAACCATGCAGACAAGAGCATTGCGCAGAAAGGAAAATTTGAAACAAACTCTGAACCAATACCAACCCGTATGGTCAGCGTGATATATAAGCTAAATTCCCTATGGACATGACCCGTGCCCACAGTGGGTCGTTTATGGGTTGAAATGATAGAATCTTGCATATTAAATATTAAAAATGTGATTGAAGTAAAGAGTAAAAATAATCTCAAAAAAAATTATATTATTCGATGATTTTATTCGATTCTCTAAAAAAACTTTGGAGAAATTGTCTACAGTTTTACATGACATTTTAGTCTTACAAAAAAGGAACTATTTTTTAGTTAAAGTAAAAAAAAATACGTAATAATTGTAATTCAAAACGTTTGAAAAGTTAAAACGTTTAAAATTACGTTTTAACTTTTCAAACGTTTTGAATTATAAATGTGCTTAAAATCTTACTTTGCTAAATATATTATAAGCTTGAGTTTTCCTAAATGCTCAATTCGTATCTAAGTTCTTTACAATATATTTTTAAAAGTAGGTACCTACTTAAATTTCGAATGTAAAAATATTTTCGCTTAAAAGCTTTTCATAAAATTTTATTAATTTAAATTAATTATGTACCGTCAATGATGTTTTTACTAAAAAGTAAAAGGTTTGTTAATTTGACATATTTATTTTTATTTAAATTATTTTAAAATAATAATATTTTATTTTAGCTTATGGGTTATTTTAAACTTAAAGTCGATTTAATGTTATTATAATTATGTATGTATGTGAGTATATACTAAATAATGCTGTGTTTACTCTACTTTCTGTAAAGCCATATCAATTTATCAAAGACATGTTAGGACTTATCATAATTATAATCGAATGTGACACGCACAGAGTAGAAGAATTTGCCAATAATAATTTATTAGGTAAGAATGGAAAAAAAACCAGGCATTGTATTGACTATATTTTATATTAAGATATTTATAATATTAATATTAAAATCAATATTAAGATAAAGAATTGACGCATTTGAGATGTGGTGCTGGAGGCACATGCTCAGGGTACCCTGGACCGCCATGCGCACCAATGCGTCGATTCTTTCGCAGCTTTGCGTCCAAACCTGCCCATCCACGATCTGCCAGCAGCGAATATTAACATACTTTGACCACATAATGAGGAGACGGGATGAGAGCCTCGAGAAATTGGTCATTGTTGGAAACACAGAGGGTAAACGAGCCAGGGGACCTTCACCTACCAGATGGAGCGATGAAATTGTACGCTCACCAACAACCAACTTCTGCTCAGCTGTCCGAACCGCGCCATGGATAGATGCCTACGGTGGCAGATCGTCCAAAACAGGGGCAAACCATCCACATCAAATGATGACCAGGATCCTCAGCCATGAGGCACCGACGAGAGAGAGATATTAAGATATAATTATCTTGAAGACCAAGACCATTATCGACTCGACAATTTCAGCGGTTTTTTTAGTTTATCTAGGGAATTTACTAAATACAAATAACCTAAAAAGCAACACTTTATTATCGAAAAATGTTCATACAAATCATTAGCGTTATTTAAAAGACACCAATTCCAAAATTTAATTTAAAAATATACAATAATTGTAACTCGCTTAAACAATACCCACAGGACAGAACCGTATGCTAGTTGTTTCAAATGTATGGCGAAACACAGCCAAATCTTAATAAATAATTCAAGGAGTATATTATTCTTTGGTACCGATAACATTGGGTACATAATACATTATCGAGATCGTGAGCAAAACTGAGCGGGATGTATTATACAAGTATAAATGGGTTCAATATTTCAGCACTCAGACTAATGTGTCACTTCAAACTCGGACGGCCTTCTGATTTTATGTTATGAAAGAATGAGGGCTCTGATTAGAGAGATATGTGTAACGATATCGTTACAAGGGATGTTTTAGAGTAATCAAATTTAGAAATTTATTCAGTCATCAGCAAAATATATTAATCCGTCTATTTTTACCTAATTTCTCGTTGCAACGGATTTTATATAATTTAACTTAATTATTATAATCATTAATAATATAATCAATCAATTTAATTTTTTATTTTTATTTTAGATTATAATAAATTAGACATTGTAATTTCCTCAATCATATCACAATAGTGAAACAAACTGTACCTATTTCAAAATAATATTAATCTCCTTTAATTTCTATTAAGTTGAATGACATACAATTTACAGATCTAGATTCTAAAATAAACAAGTGAATAGATTCCTATAACAAGCACTATCATCATTCATCATCATTACAACCCATAAATTAATGTCACACTGCTGGGCACGGGTCTCCTCCGAGCATTTTGGATTTATTAATTAGAATTAGAATTTAGCCTACTAATATACCACGCTGCGAGACGGGTTGGTATAAGGTTTTTTTCGAATTTTCCTTTTTTCGCATGCTCTCTTTATTTAAATTTATCAAATTTCGTTTCCTTACGAGGTAGGCAGAGGTATATTATACAGTTTACCAGCTATGTTAGGCTTCGTGTAATAGGAGATAGTACAGAGCCAAATTTCTGACTCTAGGCTGATATACGAAGAAGATAAAAACGTTTAGACCGACCACAACCCGATAGTAGACCCTAGAACGACTTGCGCTGTAGTTGTTGAATTTCCCTTTAGCCCACGAATGTTGTCAATATATAAAGATTTATTTTTGAAATCCGCACCTACCTTTTTTTAGCAGTCGAATAACAAAAACATCAAAGCATTTTTCAGCAAACGTGCTCGTAAAAATGACACCTGTTGTTAATGTTGATAAACAAAGTTTTAAACTTTAATGAGGAACGAGTCTTGTAGCTGCTACAGTCAGAATTAGAAATGTAAATATTTTAACTTCTAAACGTTTGACAAAAATTAAAGTGTTTTTTCATTTAATTTTGTTACTACGCTTGATTTTGCCTTTGAAAGATGTACCTAATCAGCATTTTACATATTTGCAATGTATTCAGTCATATATTTGAAGTAACGTTTCAGTTAATAGGTACACTTCAAAAATATTATTGACAGACGAACAGACAGACAGATCCTATTAGGGTTCCGTTTTTCCTTTTGAGATATGTAACCCTAAAAAAAGATAGAATCTAGTGTGAAAATATCTTTTAACATCGGAGTAGCAGTATTTGAGATTACCATTTTCAAGCTGTCATACTCATCACCTTCGTAATATTACAATTGACGCCTCTATTGAAGCTAGAATAAAATATTAGAAATAATTTAACCCAAAAATATTAATTCAGTATTTATAAATACTGTTATTTTTAAAAGTTATCATAAGACACAATAATAATTGTGCAGCTCATGACTTAACGACACCTTAAAATATCAGCCGACTGTTTTAGCAGCCGTATATTTTTATCTTCCTTTTATATTTCATTTGATGATATAACTTGTAACAAAATGGGTAATAACGATTGTTATGAAACAGACAGACATCTTTATGACGAGTTAGTAATAAAGACTGACTGTACGCAGCACAGTGTTGAAATGGTCAGTAAAAATATTGTATTTATTTTCCGCTGATCTGGAATTACAAGACCAATCTTTAACAACTTTTATATTAAAAAAGCTTCCTCTCGCGGCTTTGCTTTCGTGGTATATTAGTAAACGTAGGTTATGTTCTTTTTATATTATATTATTGCAAGGGTTTTAAGACACAGTAGCATTGGTAACTATTTATATACTCGTATCTATTTAATTGCAATTAGCGTTGTAAAATAACCCGCCATGTTTAACTGAACGAGTTCGTAAGACTAGTTTGATTATGATAACAATTTTAATAATTGCGCGGTGACCTAAATAATGAACAATATTATTATTTATTATGTAGCAGAAACATGTTTTCTGCCGAAATTAAATGAAAAGATCATTGGCACCGTACTAAGTTATGCGTAGATGTAATAGATGATAAACCTTTGTCTACAAATAGAATATTTTACAGCAGAAGAGTTTCTTTGATTTTTTTTAATTAGGCAAATCGAAAAATGATATTACTTTAACGTGCCTTGGAGCCGAGAAGACAAAAGAGAAGATTTATGTTGTAAAAATAAATAGAATTCAATACTTAGATACAACATCAGGCGGGCCAAGCTTGTTTGACATATGCCAGGTGGAAAAAAAATGTCTGGTCTCATCATTGTCTTTTTTGTGTTTTGAATATCGGTTTTTTATGGCATTTCGCCCCAAACAAGGAGCTTGAGGAGTTGTCTTGTACATACCATTAGCGTGTCAGGTCACACTATTCGTCATGACTACGCCCCGTCGCTAGTCCACCCACATCACGTCGTCTTATTGCCCACGCGAGCTTAAAGCTGAATTTATAAAATACCGGTTCAGACAAAATAATATTTTTTATAATTAAATTTGACACCTCTTGCCGGTACGTGCTTGTGCTGTCGCGTTACTATACCTAGATAATTATAAATAGGCTTTTAACAAACTGTATAGAAAAATATTTTTATGTCTGATACGCACGTTCTGTGCCGGTAGATATCAAAGCAGTTTTATACTGTCTCGATACGTTGAAAACATAAGTGAATACTGCACACAGTGTATTCATATTTCTTATTAATAATTGACCGTAGTTGAATTTAGTAAAGATAATTTTTCTATGCTGTGTTGTTGTCCTAATTTGTTTTAAGCTACAAAATATTCCATCGCGATCCATTCAAGCGAACACTACATAAACAACAAACTTGAGAAAATCTAATTTCACGCGAATATAACCGAAGGGTAGAGAGTTAATAAATCTATACCGGACAACCCGTATTATCCTTTATGGGTTCCCAATATTTGTAAAGCTATTATACAGTATTAGCAACGTAACATATGCCTGTATTGTTAACTCGTATAATTGAGTTAAAAGTAAAACAATGCCATTTAGTTAACAAACACTACTTATTCTGCGGTTTTACTAACGAGTTGGAATTTTCGTTTCATTTGTGACTCAAACTTTGCTCTTTATGTAATTACTCGCGATTCATTACTGAGCATTATAATCGTAACATAGCAATGATATTATCACTTTATAATAATATGAATGTGAAGATATTAGAAAAACAATTAATTAATTAGTATGAAAAGTACCTACTTACACCATAACAGCAATTCGATTTTTACGGGGTATGTAGAAGTGCAAAATAATTGGCGCTATAATAGATCAACTCTGGTCGAGGTAGCAAGGATAATAATTTATTGAGCCCAATCCAGGCAGTTAGCTACTGAGAATTTCATGATAGAAAAACCAAATACCTTTCTAACATAACATACAACGAAAATTTAAAAGTAGATCCCTAATTATAGCAGTTTGGCTGTATCTAGAGAGCCAATCTCCTTGGGCGTTAGTCGATCACTACGCTACTCGTATCGTGCTAAATAAGAACGAAATAATTGCAATGCACAAGTCCTGGGAAAATGGTTTCTAAGATTGATGTGTTTAGACACATTTTTCTCTAAACTTGACCTATTCTTCATTAGTAAGGTATAACTCACCATTGAACCGGCCATTAGCTCGTCAGCTTCTTTCACCAAATCAAAGAAAAAAGAAATAAGTAAAACTAATTGATAAACGAACCTGTTGCATGCTGACGTTTCCTTCATCTATGTCGAAGGGTGGTCGCACGGAGCAGAGTGTTCGCCCCATGCACGCGTACGACATTATTGTTATTGAACCTGAGGACAAAACATACAATTAATTATTTTTTATAACAATTATATTAAGAAAGAAAGAAAAGATGCTGCAGCAACGTCAATCTTACGACATACCTGTCGTAACAACGCGCTAACAAACATTGCCATTTTATACAGATTTGATGTCTATAGCGGTTAATTTAAATAATAACTAATAATAGTTGATTAATTAATAATAATTAATTAGTAATAATTGCATGAGAAAGCAGAGTTGCAGAGTGCCTCAAGCGGCGTAAATGTGAAAGCCTTGGTGCGGCTTACAGCTTTGAACCTTTTCGGGTTGAACTCTTGGACTTTGGGGACCTCACAAAATTTATCTTGAAATTTGTAAGCGTGTTTCTGAGGTCTCACATAACCCAAAGGCTGGCTTTTACCTGAGGCAACGCATTAGCCTTGCCATCCAAAACGTGGTAATGTGGCTAGCATATTTGACCTCAATCTGATATTCTATTAAATAGGAAATTCTTGTGAATCGAGTACCTGTTTTTTTTTAATTCTTTATGGTTCCTATTAACATCATGATTGCTGTTAGCTTCAAAAATTTGTCAGGGTTATCTACGCTAACTAAGTTGAGTTCGAAATTTATAGTTTATCTAGTCACAAAAGTCTTAAAGTTATTTATACATTTTCAATACTACTATAAAATAGTTTGCCAAGTCCTTCTATCCGATATCTTTGTACCTTCAGTCACTACCTAATTACATATTAAATGACATTATATTCGTCGTACACAATTAGTTGATGTTTAAAATGACATGAATTACCTACATTATTATTATTACAACTTCTTAATAACTCATAATAATTCTTAATAACAAATAAGTGAAAACAAAACACACAGTTTTGTTTTCACTTATTTGTTTGTTTTTGTAGTTTTAACCTGAGAATCATTGATACAACGTTTATTGAATAAGTCCTGCAAACCCGACTCATAAGCAGACAGATAATATTATCATTTTTATCTGTTCTCACTTTTACTTTGACACAAGATTAGATAACTTATGAAACTACTCTCAGTAAATCACATATTAACCTATACTGGATGAAGTTTGCCAATTTATCGAGGACCATGTAATTACGAGTCGATGTTTATGGAGGCTTTGTAAACAAACACAGCCAGAGCCAATAAGGAAACTATAGCTGACGCTACATAGATACAAGAAACAGTCGGAATTTTTACTGGAATGTTTTCTTTGCGATGGATTTTGGGACCAAAGGGAAGATTATTAAGATCCCATCGACCTTTGTGAAAAAAGTTTATTTAAGTTATCGGCCTACTAAAAAACGTTTTAATAGAATTGTATATTTTATATATTACGACTGATATTTAAATAGAACTTATACTTATTTTCTTAACTAGATTTTGCAGCGTACTTGCGTTGTATATTCTCTCGTTGTCGATCACCACCTCTAAAGATTGTTGATCTCTTTTCTCATTACGTCTCGCTCTAATGGATAAGCCAACATGGGTAATAATATGTGTAATGAATAACGCACAACCCTGTGAGTTATCCGTCGAGTATATTGGTTCACACATCTCAGAGTAATTAAATGGGAGTAGCCAAGTCAACGCTTTCCCCTCTGCCAAAGTATTTAGTCGTTTTATTTGTGTGACGATTTTATTTTGGTGTGCGTTTAAAGACGTGGATTTATATTTGTGTGCGGCAGTGCGTAGATACTAAATATATCATCTTGTTTATTGTCTCGTGACAAATGTGACATATCACGCATTTACCGTTCACAAAAATAAGCATTTGATTCTGATACATTATCACAGAGAGAGAAATTCACGCGTGCAAAATCTCAGCAGATATTCCATTCATACTGATTCTTTGCTAAATCATACGTGGCGGTTTTTTTCATTGTTACTTTGTTTATCATATGATGTCATAAGCAGATTGCCTTATGTATAAGTTTGTACGGGGATGTAATTTTTGTTTAGTGTCAGTGTCACTATGTCGACAAGCAAGCATTATCCATTAGAAAATTTGTTTTATTTCAACCACTAAAGGTTTATTTTTGGTAAATCAGATCTTTTTGACCTGTCAGAGTGAGGAACTAACTTATCACTACTCATTTTCGGACGTTATTAGGATTTTGCAAAAAGCGATTAAGGCGACAAATCACGGTGTAAGAGAAGGGTAATTTATAAACTAAGTCCAAGGAAAAAAAAAGGACTAGTGACGGCAGCAGCAGGTTTTTTCCTCTTTTTCGCAGACGAGACCTAGGCTCTGCAAAGGAACGCAATAAACCATCATCTTCCAAACCTTGATACCTATTTAAATTTTAGTCAGGATGGAAAAGAAAACACCACAGCGTGAGTTTCTTGCCAGTTATTCTCATAGCTCCACCCCGTCAGCGAACTGGACGTAGGCAAATTTGCTGACACTACTTTTCGGATAACCTGTTACATTCTTAAGTTGTGAATTTCATAACTGTTACTTTGTAACTTAGATGAATTAACGAGATTTCATTTCAGTTTAACATCACTCCAAAAAGGTAAGTATAATAATTACAGGGTCTTTGATTTGTAATCATTGGATATGGGGTTCTTTATAATAAACGGCATTTGGTGGGTGTTCCATTATCTTAAATCTGGGAGCCCCTGATATAGCCTATGCCCTATAGCCCCCTATAGCCTTTCTCGATAAATGGGCTATCCAACATTAGTAGCTGGGACCACCAGTAGTAGCTGGAATTAGCGTATTTAACCAACCAAAAAAACAAACAAATTCTTTAGCTTTATAATATTAGAATAGTAGGAATTAATATTAAGATAAAGCTTATAAATATTTAAGAAAAGATTTACAGAATACTGTATATATATAACGAGAATATTAAATTATCAGAGTTTCATATATTTGTAGGTAAAACATAATCATAAAATCTTGTTGTAAATTTCGGATTGACAGACAATTCATAAATAATTTGAAACGGCAAGAATACTCATAATCTGATGTCTAGACATGGACAAGAAAGCTTTAATTTATATATCTGTTGAAGAAATCATGTATTTTCCTAAAATAAACTTTAATATTAGTGCCGTACTAAATATTTTATATAAATCTCTAACTGGTATTATAATAAAGTAAATTTCGACATCATTCGGTTAGATATTTTCCTCAGAATGTCGTATATATTATTATTGATGCGGAGCAAGCTATAGCATGTATGAAAAGTAAATTATATTTATAAATGTAATAGAGGAAGTTTTTGCAGAGATTGTTAGCCAACTTTTTAGGGATCCGACATCGAAGAATTTGGGACACCCTAATTAACATAATTATTTCAAAAAGGATGAAAACTTTACTACATAGAGAGGTATATAAAATGATTTCTCGTTTAATATACTTATTTTAATAACGAACATTAGAACTGTTCATAAAACCCAACATTGTCAGAATGTATTTACGTTTTGCTTGTACGCGCCTACAATCTTTTTTATCTGAACAATTTGTTAAATCGAGAGAACATAAATGCTAAGCATGCTAAGCATTTCATATTTTTGAGAGTAAAAATCATATTCGTTATCCTTAGATTTTTGTAGAATTATCTTAACGAGTTATGCTATGAATTTTAAATACAGAAAACGTAATAAAAAAATTCAACCATTTTTTTAAAGATTATTATGATGTTAAAACTTCTAGTGCTCATATTTCCTAATGTCAAAGTTTGAAATCAAAACTAAACTTACTATAGTCTGACACGCCTCGCTGTGCAGTAATGACGACATTATAATAATAGGACAGTATTTAGCTCCACTACAACAGCTATTCGTTTTAGACTAATTGTACTGAGATGTTCGTTGCAATCATCGAAGTTAAGCAACGTTCGACAAGGTCAGTCTATAGATGGGT
This sequence comes from Laspeyria flexula, assembly GCA_905147015.1. Classification (NCBI taxonomy): domain Eukaryota; kingdom Metazoa; phylum Arthropoda; class Insecta; order Lepidoptera; family Erebidae; genus Laspeyria; species Laspeyria flexula. The sequence goes on from LR989953.1 coordinate 662,723, forward strand.
GACCGTTTGTGACAATTTCATTCTTGGGCGTCTTTGTGCTTCGCAAGGCACTAAAAGCCGTTAGTCACGGTTATCACTTAATGTGGTGCCTTCTGGGTGACTTGATAAATTCCAACTCCAGGGTCTGCCTCAAGCCAATTTTTTTTTTTTTTATAGAAGCCAAGCGTAGTGGCTCCATTTCGCCTGATGGAAAGCTAAAAGAGGAGCCCAAGCTGCTTTGCCAGCTGACAGGAGACCCAAGTGTCCTGTTAGCCGGCATAGCCATGCTGGCCTGCTGTGCTTCTTCACGCTTCGCTTGAATGATCCCATATTGTAGGAAGGAGGAAAGACATGAGCCGGCAGTGCGTTCCACATTTTGATGGTACGGCATAGATAAGAATTGCCGAATTTTTTAGTACGTGTGGTGATGTTTTCCACAATGTAGGGATGACAACGCAAGCCAGCACGCGTGGTTCTCCCACGGAAAGGGGAAGGTGGAATGAGCTCGAATAGCTCTTCAGAGCACTCGCTATGGTATAAACGGTAAAAGACACTCAGAGAACCAAATGTCTCTGCGTAGCTGTAGGGGTTCAAGGGCTATTGTAACCTTATTCGCTCCAATAATGCGTACAGCCCGTTGCTGCAATCTATCAAGGACATCGAGGAGGTACTGGGCAGAACCATCCCAGAGATGAGAACAGTACTCCACGCAAGACCGGACCTGACTCTTATAAAGAAGACACAGTTGCTCTGGCGTGAGGATAAAAAGAAAAAAACCCAAATAAAAAAAGCCCATACGATAAAAAGAAGATCGAAGAGGATTCTATCACTGCTATCTAAAAAAATAACAATAATATAAATACGTATGCCTTACTCAATACTAATAATATATTAGGTACTTAAAAGAACGGACGAATATAAGCGGATTTCAGAGCTATTTATATTTTAATGAGGACGCAACGGCAAGCTTCTTACCACAACAATAGTTTAAATATCAAACTGTTACAAGGATACTCGTTTTTATTTATCTCAGTGAGTAGTTCATTATATTTACTTTGTGGGTAGACTAATAAAAAGGAAATTACAGGGTCCAAACTACGCAACCTACGGAAGTGGGGAGACTTGACGTCTTAAGCATTCCATGCCCTAGGGCTTGAGATAATGTCATAGTGGAAACCCTAGCTCTTATTTTTTTGGGTATTTTGATAATTCCAAATTGCCACAAAATGCGATACCTACTAGCAAAGTTTTAGGATGATATTAGACATGTTATCCCATGTCATTTACATCCAAATTAATTGTTGCAGTAGTTATTTTTCTATTCTATTAAATGATTAATGCCCTGTTTCCGAGCTCTCTGATTAAAGTTAGTCTTCGATAAAAGTATAACCTGACTGAATATAAAATTAAACAATAAAAAGTTTATTCATACAATTGTCATTTTTGATTTGTGTATCTTACATATAATCCTATCAATTGTCAGCTCAGAATCGGGCCTAAGTACAGATTTATCGACGACACAGTTTTGCCACATTATTATTTGTTTCATATATAAGATACGGCACGTTCTTAATAAGGGTTCGCCATTTTTGGCCATCTCATCTACGGGGGTAACCTTAACAGACAATAGCACTGAGAGAAAAGGAAAATTCGATACAAAACCAGGCCAGCGTGGTATAGTAGGCTAAATTCACTCTACATTCTTTAGAGGAGACCCGACCCTACAATGGGAAATTTATGGGTCGTAATGATGATTCTGGCTTAAACCGTAATTGGATTATGCAGTTACCATATAATTCTATGAAAGTATTATCTAATACAAAAAGTACTCACCTGGTATAGCGTATACTAATGTGAAGGATAGCATCCCGAACTGTTTCTTCCTGTCCGGTCCTGGCCATTCCTCTGTGCAGAAGTGGACGTCTCTCGTTTCTATCTGAAAATAATGCTACTATTTTAATAATTGTATTAATAACCGCTCGCTCATGAGATGTGTCCACAATTTATTCAAATTCGTGTTTGTGGGCTTCTTTTATTCTAGGTACCTTATTATCATTAACTTTCAGCAGTCAGCAGCTTTGCCAGTGGGATAAAAACAATATGGAATGTTTAATTTTTAGTAAGAATTACTAAATTAATACTCGTTTATTAGTAACTTGCACTTCATTATAATCATTATTTTGATCAAACTGTCATAAAATAAAATAGAGTGCAATTATATTTTAGAACACGCAACCATTTTAATTTTTAAAATTCAAATAAAATGGTGGACCTAATCGAGTGAGCTTTTTATGTTCAATAAATTCAAGATTGATGAATTCAATCCCTCTTTAAAAAGGGAAAAATCCTCTTTAAAAGGGTCAGCACATTTTTCAAACAGATAAATCGAATTTGCACTAATGACCTTTGCGATTTAAATGGTAATTATTTGATGGAAAAATAATGATTGTTTTAATGCATACTATAATGTATCATTCCTGGTGCTGTGCACACAGTTCTGCTTGATATTATACTGTAAAAATATTTTTTTTTATATACTTTTACCTAATTATTACCATAATCATAAATATAGTAATAATATAATAATATCATAATCATAATATACAGTGAATACAGTTAATTCCCTATCGTTAAATATTCTATTATCGGGCTCACGCACTCCCCACGAAGAGTTCTCTTACATGCTCCCAGACCACAGATATTATCTGTGTCCCAGACCCTATTGCTTAGTAGAAAGCATCTAAGGGGAAGGTGGAGAACGCTAAAGCTTACATATTCTGTTGTGTAATTTTCAGTATCAACCTGAAGTACTAAAATTTGTCCGGTTAATATAGCAATACGTTCCCCTAAATTACATACATGGGACTAATAAACATAGCTGACAAACAAATGATGATGAAACGTGAAGGTATAATTGAAACATTCAACAACATCAATGAGTGACCATTGTATCGTCACAAATGTGACGTATAAAAAATATATATTATCACAGAAATGCTGAAAGGCTGAACAAGGATGAGAACTGACGTTTGACATTTAGGTTGACAGTCGATTTGAAAATTATGAACTTTTTTAAATATATTATATCGAATCATTTCTGTGAATAATCAGACATGATCGCGATACAGATACCCTCACTACACGTGAAAACGTGGGTAATTTGATTAATTCTAATCTTAGAATATTGTAAACATTGATTATTTTGTGATCAAAATCGGACTATCAAATTAAGAGTGTTGAAGTGAACTATGCACTGGTATTTTGAGATTTTCTTCATGTCTAAACATATTCTGACAAACACGAATATTTTCACATGAAGAGACTTAAAACATTGGCTGTAAAAGCCTTTTAAATATTTACTATACATCACCTACTTCGTTGCCATTTGAGACGACTTATCCACTTTCGAGCTACAATCCTACCAAGAAAGCGTATCGGAAAGGATTTCCATGTCTTAACCTTACATTATTTATTCCCAAATCAAAAATGAACGGTAAGAATAAAAAAGGGATTTAAGGCAATAGAATGGATAACAGAGGTTAAATGAAAAACCTTTTTAAACGACTTCAAAAAAGGAGGAGGTTATATGTTCGACTGTATGTATTTTTTTTTTTTTTTATGTATGTTCATCGATTACTCGGAGATGCCTGAACCGGTTTAAAAAATTCTTTTTTTGTTTGTAAGGGTATACTTCCGAATTGGTCCCCTATTCATCACGTCAAGTTCTGATGATGGAATCTCAGGGAAATCGAAGGCAACCCTCAAATTTTATAGGCACATGTTACGTGTTTCATATATTTTTTAAAGTTATTCAAGTATTTACGTCTGATAGTCAACATCTCATGTTGATGAGCTGGTGATGGAAGGTATAACTCCTTAACTGTTAGGAGTTTGAGGATAATTCTTTCGACATTATAGGTTCTTATAAACCAATAGTTGTATTCTTGTAGGTTATTCAGGTGAGCTGTCAGTGGAAGGTATAACTCCTTGACTCTTAGGAGTTGGAGGATAATTCTTTCGACATTATAGGTACTTATAAACCTATAGTTGTATTCTTGTAGGTTATTCAGGTGAGCTGTCACTGGAAGGTATAACTCCTTAACTTTTAGGAGTTGAAGGATAATTCTTTCAACATTATAGGTACTTATAAACCTATAGTTGTATTCTTGTAGGTTATTTAGGTGAGCTGTCACTGGAAGGGAAACTTCTTAATGTTTAGGAGTAAGAAGATGATTTCTTTAAATATCACATCCATGTTTACACCTTAAGTTGTGTTATTTCAAGTGTCTGAGGTGAGAGCTCTTGATGGAAGATAAAGTTGTATAATTCAAAGGAATTCTTAGATGATATTTTAAGTTTTCGATATAGTATCTAACCTGCATTGTATACCTATACTTGTTACCTGTCGCATTTTATAGGAAAAAAGAAAGACATAAAAAGCTGAGAGTTTTGAGATTCCTCTATTCTACAATCAGGTTGTGTTGTTAGAATATTTAAATAGACGTTCCCTTCTATCGAAGATTCTTTATTTCGGTTTTCCGTCTTAGTTTGCCAGCCAGTATTATTAAATCTGCTAGATAAAAAGTACACTAAAAATGGAAAAATAAACTATTTTTAACAAAAAAATATTAAAACGACTTCAAATCAGTACTAAAAAGCGAAAAATAAACTGAATTAGATATTTAATTCCAAGCTAAAAAATACCTACCTACCTGTTTAAAGTATAATACCCTATTACTAATCTGTTTGAAGTCGGTGCCAGCCTAATGAGGTTGTATCACTCAGTTTGAGCCGTCCACTAGGTACGATCACACGCAAGTGCGAGGTGGTGTGAAGTAGCGAGCGGTAACAGATGTACGTACTAAGTAGTACGTAGCTTAACAAACTCTTTAGTCTTGGCACCGACATCAAACAGATTAGTAATAGGGTATTATACTTTAAACAGGTAGGTAGGTATTTTTTAGCTTGGAATTAAATATCTAATTCAGTTTATTTTTCGCTTTTTAGTACTGATTTGAAGTCGTTTTAATATTTTTTTGTTAAAAATAGTTTATTTTGTATTTTATTTGGTGGTCTATTGAGTCTGACATGGCTTATCATAAGCTAGAACTAACGCTGTCATATTGTGAAATGTCTCTTTGACAATTTCACCACTGTGGTCGCCGTTATCGTATAGTGTTGAAAATATTTATAAATAATAGGTCATGCGAACATGCGAAATAAAGACTTTCTCATGAATGTAATTACATTTGAAATTTCTGTCTCAGACTAATGTAATTAATAGTTACAAATTTAAATTAAAAATTTAATTTACAAAATGATAATTCTTTTAGTTGAACTATTTACTAAAGGAATTATTTTATTAGTTAAATATTTAATTACAAGGGGTATTGAAATTTATATAATCTAGAACTCTGTCAAGATATTATTATTATGTACTTTGAATTTTAAATGAAATTGATAGCTATTTATTCATTATGTCATACCCATATAATTATAGTCTCTACAGCGTATGCTAAAAAAAATAAAACCGTGACAAAGTAGTTTTTATTTTATCGTATTTAGACAACTTAGCGATGGACACAGACCTCCGATTTTTTTGGAAATCTATGTTTAAAGGAAAAGATCTTGGAAACTAAATTACACGTGGATAAAACCTCGGGTGATATCAAGTTTATACATAATAATATGTTCCAGCTGGTAGAGCTCACACGCATAAAATGCTTCTGGTGTTTCAAGCGTATATAGACTTCGGTCGCCGCTCAGCATTAGGCAGGCTGTGTAAGTTGTTAGCAACCATGGTATAAAAAAAAAATTGAAAATATTCATGCAGCTCGCAAATAGTTGTTATAAGTCCTGGTGTACCGTTATTTGCATGTTGGTAAACAAATCTCATAGGTACTAGTGAACCAGCCTCTGTTGTGGAGTACCTAATTTATGAAGATACAGTTTACAAACACAAAGTAGGTAGGTACTTAAATCGTAACAGTTATATTATGTGAGTTATACAAATATTACTTAATTATCAGTATATTATCATTAGGTAGTCATGATTTACTCATACTTATAAAATAAATGGTTTTCTCGTAGGCGAAGCTGTTAGCAAGACTTAAATCTTATATTAATTATTATAACATTGTACTTAATTAAGTTCCCAACATGAAACTAATGTTTGCGAGAGGAAGTCTTTTATTAAAGTTTATTATTAAAAATATTACTGACTCATCATCATCATCTCAACCCATAAACGTCCCACTGCTGGCACGGGTCTCCTCCAAAGAATGTGGAGGGAATTTAGCCTACTATACCACGATGGCCAGACGGGTTGTATAGGGTTTGGTTTTTTATTACTGGCTACTTTTATTTAAATTTATCAGTAACCCATTAAGTCTCACTGCTGGGCTGAGGCACACACACACTCACTTTTTTCTTTCTCTTTATTTAAATTGATGTTTACAAAATGGCCTAAATGTATATATATATTGTAAAAATAGTTTTGTAGTTGAATACATGTATGTTTTTCAAACTGTAACCAAATAAAACTGTAACTACTATGGCGATTAAAAAGCGTGACCTGAGTTTCTTACCAAGTTCTTCTCAGAGCTCAACCTTTATGTAACGTTCATAAGAATCACGTATTTGTTGCAAATGAAATAAATATATATATCATCCGTGTAGTGACGGATTAAGAATACATAATGTCACTACCCCATCTCAACCCATGGGTGTCGTAAAAGGCGACTAAGGGAGTAAACGCAATAAGCAGACAAGAACACTGCGAGAAAAGGAAAATTCGAAACAAACCCTATACCAACCCGTCTGGCCAGTGTGGTATAGTAGGCTAAATTTCCTCCACATTCTTTGGAGGAGACCCGTGCCCAGCAGTGGGACGTTTATGGGTTGGAATGATGATGATGAAATAAATATTATGACTATGACTAAATATAAATAGAATAAATTATATATACCGATATATTCCTTAGACTCTTTGATATAACCGGCACTGGCTCTGTCCTTATTGTTGCTACTAACAACACTGGAATGAATATCAGTAATGCTGCAAACCAAAGCAGTAGTAGCAACAGTAAGGCTTGTCTTCTGCCTGGAGGTCGCAGTCGAGGCTCCGGGGAGATGGAGAGCCATCGGTCCACCGACATTGCTGTTAGGGTGAACACGCTGGCTGCGACTGCTATACCTGTAATGGAAACTACTATTGAAATATCTTTTTGGAAGCTACTATAGGTCGCGCCACGAGTTATGAGCGGTGCCAATTTCTGCGCAGAACGCATTTTTAGGTCTGTTTGGTAACACGGGTAGGGGAGCACGCGCCGAGCAAGCTCTTGCACGCAATTGGACAATCAGAGCCAGCTCTTGCACGCGATTGGACAATCAGTCGCTGCTAAACTCCCGCGCTTAGCAAACATTGGACGTGTTCAAAAAGTACAGTGTACACATGTGTAGATCCCCACCACTAAAATAGAGCGATCATAACTCGTGGCGCGACCTGTACCTAAATAGCTTAAGGCGGAGACAAATAACTCGGGCGTGACGTGGCGTGGTGCGCCAGAGACGCCCCTGGTGCATATCGGTTTCATCGATTTTATAATGTTAAAGACACATTTGAGTGTCGTGGCGCCACGACAGAAAAATGCAATAAAGAGAATAAAATCCCGATGTTCACTGAAATAACCTTAAATAGTTAATCTATATATCACTCTGGTTTTTACTGTAGACACGAGTACTAGTTACCAAGACGACAGCGAAAGATACGGAAGCAGATGTGGCAGTGTATCGGAACAACGGGCCGTGAAAATTGCTCGTGTGAAATACGTTTCCGTGTGTTCTTATTGTTGTAATAAATATGGGTCACTAAATTCTGCGTAGTGAACTGTGAAAATAACGAAGTGATAGAGAAAATAAATGGGAGTAACAATAATATTGCTAGCTTCGGTGATATAAGCACAACCACAATTGGACACAATCAATACAATACAAACCTACAAAATATTTTTTTTTAAACAAAGTCTATCCCCACACTACACCACGCTAATACTAATTTTTGTTTGGATTTCGTTTACACCCCCTCTTAATCTCCGAAGTTTGTGATGAGTTAATGTTGTTTATTTTTCCTGTAATATTTACGTTTCTGTAAATATTACAGGAAAAATAAAACGATTTTTCTAAATAGCACACTTTTCACGGTCCTACCTTACTAAATTTGTTTGCTAAACATTATATTAGACGCTTTAAATAAAAATAAAAAAATCTTTTGTGTCAACTTCTTGACATGCAACATAGATGTTTCTGTATCGCAGTTAAATTTCTGAAAATTTTACAGCAATTTTCAAATTTCATATACCTATCAAAACTGACTAAGTTTTGTGTCCTTAAGTCAGGACACTTAGAAGACCCTCAGACTGATATTATAAAGTACTAAGTACAAAATTATAATTATTTAATTTACAGTAAAACATAAAATATGCCAGGTCTATTTATCCAATTTTCAACTAAAAGCAAACATTTACACATAGCTTTTAACATTAAAATCACAAAATATAATTATCTTAAAAGTCCTTTGAAAGCTATTTCAATTTCCGCTAGGTGACGCTGTTATCGGACACTTTGTATCATTAAAAATTCCTTTTATATATTTAAAACCTAAATTCAAGATGGTTCTAATTCGGGTTTCCTATGTACTGCGATAATTAATTATTTCCAGTTTTCTATTCAATATAAGAACTACTAAAAGTTTCAGAACTAAATTACTTTATAGTTTTTTATAACTAAGCTGAAGTTTTGGAAGATAATTTTAATTGATATTCTATTAAAAAGAACTACGAATACAAGAACGAAAACCCGAGTAATAAATACCTTTACCTTGTGAGTGGCCTACTCACAAGGTAAAACAAATAACTGCAACGCTTGCGCGACCAAATCTTTTGACGGACTGGCGCTTCAAGGGGTTTTTCCCAAAGTACTCCAAAAATTATTCTCAAACTACTCCATGAATAATTATATATTTTAAAATAGGTTTCATTTTACTCCATGAAAATATTAAGATGTTCTCAAAGTACTCCACGCTATTTTAATCAAAAAGGAGTTAAAACAAGTAACAGACTTTTATGTTGTACATATCATAAAGAGTAGCAGATCAAGTACTGTCAGGCTCAAAAGCTTTGCAAATTTATATTTTTATTTAAAAATAAATAGAACACTTTATAATGTAAATTAACTATCAATATGTATTTATTTATTATAATTGGGTTTAAAAATCAAAAAATAAAATAAACTACCAAAAATATTCAAAATTCCACGTCGAAATTAAATAAGCTTTGGATCATTATGTGTAAAAATAAAAAACAAATAATAAAAAATCAGTCTGACAACGAAACTTAACATAAAATATTAAAAAATCCTTCAACAATCAACAATTAAATACATACATACATATAGATCACGCCTCTTTCCTAACAGAGAGGTAGGCAGAGACCATTTCCTTCCACTTGCTTGCAACAATTAAAAATACTCAAAATTTCACTAACAAAATTAAATTCGCAGTTTTTGGATCTATAAGTCTAATAAAATGAACAAAAAATAATAAAAAACCTTAAACGATATCAGTCTGGCAATTAATCCTAACATAAAATATTTTAAATAATTTTAACAGTCTTCATTTGAACTTTTAAATAACATTTTGAAAAGTACTTATAATTACTAAATGTGTAGTCTTTCTTAATAAATTTCTTTTAATCTTTGTAAACAACAAATTTTGAATCATTATAAAAATTATCAACATAAAATTAAGTTACTATGTAAGATTAGATTAAGGCAATTATTTCAAATATTTGGAATAGAGCTTAAAATAACATTGAAATATTTATTAATTACTTATCCTGCCGCCAATTAGTTGTTAATCTTTCAAAGTCAACTGACCAATTAACGTACGACGTATTACTTACACATAGATAATAAATACTATAACAACTAACTAATGCAAATGCAACCCTTCTTTGAGCCGCCACTATTGCACTATCTCGCTCACATACAATTGTAAACGCTAGACGTGCAAATGAAATGTAATGTAATATAAGTGTTGAATATATCCGCTAGATGACTACAAAAACATATTTTGTTTGGTTTTTAAATTAAATTTATGATTTTGACAAATTGTTACAACATTTTAATGAGCAGCGAACAAGTTAAAGCTTTAAAAGCCAATGATTTTCAATGTGCATTGATGTTATAACAAAACGCAAAAAATCTATCACATACAATTTGATCAGGTTAAACTTTAATCTTTATTTTAAGATTTTTGTGACGGGTTGTACTGAAACATTTTATAGGTAATTATTTAGATGGAGCAATTGGATTGATAATGGAATTGATAACGAATAATGAGTAGTTGGAGAGCAATTCTTGGTAGGCAGCAAAATGGGAACAAAATAATAGGTATTTTTAAATAATACAAATTCAATGGAGTAACTTGGGAATGAATGTATGAGATTCTTATCTTTTTGGAACAAAAGAATGGAGTACTTTGGGAATAACCCGCTTCGAGTCGGGCAGTTGGCACCACTGCGTGCGTCGGTCGCCCGCTCCTGCTCGAATCACGCGTCAATTTATTTTAAAATAAAGCGCGTTAGGTGCCATCATAAACCATTCATCTCTTATACATTTATATTTTAATGTTAATTATTTATTTATTTATATTTTATCATACATTCGTCCGTGCGTCACCTATATAGCGGTTGCCAACTGAAAATCAGCGCTGGGTACTATTTGCTCAGCCCATGCTGAGATGGCGGCCTTTTTCGGTGGGGCTTGCAGAACAGCATACCTTAAACCACTACACCATATTTATTTAAGTTTCATTTTTTTTCTCTCATGTTTGTATTATTATTTTTTAAATTGTTCTTTGTTTTTTTTTTTGTTCTCAGTGTGAGGCTTTTGTAGGCCCTAAGCCGAAATAAATGATTTTTCTTTCTTTCTTTGTAAAGGTATTCCACCCTATTTATAGCTAAAGCAATTTGCCCCCAGCCTAGTTTCTTGGTTAGCAATGGTTTCTTAAAATATTATTTCATTATTATTAATTAATTATAATTATTTAACATTCAGTAATGTTGTAATTATAAAATTTAACTTTCATTGAGTTGGTTATGTCGTACCAAATTATTTAATTCTAATTGATTAAATAATTTGGTACCTACCTTATTAAAGGTTTAATTATTCTGAATATTCAAGATAAGGCTAAGGTTTCATCTAGATGTATGATAGTAGAGATAAGCTTCGAGAAGGGTCAACATTTAAAGTGACATAATGGAAGCATCGTGTATATACACGTAGACTAGAAGTAGTGCGGGACTTCGCTCACGTCGTCCTTTTTTATTTGGCACCTGCTCAGCTCCTATTAGCCGTAGCTTGATGTTATATTTCCTATAGACTTCTTCGATAAATGGGATATCCAACGCTTAAATAATTTTTAAATCAGTTAAGTAGTTCCTGAGATCCTAGCGTTCAACCAAACAAACAAACTTTTCAGCTTTAAAATATTTTAACAAAGTATACGTAGATACAAAATGTTGACTGTAAACTGTGGTGGTTGTCTCGTCACTCCATCGCCGCGCGCGGACGTTTATGGGTTGAAATGATGATGGTGATGATGATAACACTACCTTACTTGATTATCATCATGAATAAAACCATGATAAAGCCCACAACAGGACATAATAGTAGTTTATGCAACTGTCATATAAGAAGGGGTATTTAAATACGAGAGTCTGTTTATCTATAATTATATAGATAATAGGTTGACTCGACTGTTTTAATACCTAAGTTATATGCAGTTTCATACACTACTTTATCTTCACTCATAGGAAAACTGGATTTTAGTAAACTTTTTTGGAATCCCGAATACAAAAACACGATCGGCAAAAAAATGTATGGGAAGCACGGGGAATTAAGTTCAAACTACGCATGCGTGCGCCATTTTTTTCACAGTTCGAACTGCGCATGCGTGCGCGTTTTTTTTCATATTCAGCCTAAAACCATAGTTTAATGAATTATTAAAAAAAAAGATAGGGGTACTATAATGAGTTTTATTTTAAATTTTATGTATATGCGTTTATAAAGTGCGTCTGTATTGAACCGTCTTTGAATTCGCAATTCGAATTTTTCGATTTGAGTGTAGATAAATTATATTATATTATAATTATATGTAGCATGTAAGAACTTATTGCCTGAAGCACAGGTTTTACCTAAATCAGGCAATTATGTATTACTATTCTATAATTTATGATTTTGTTAACATATTTGTACTTTTCACATAAATAAAGAATTTTATTATTATTTATTATTATAAAACTTTCCAATTGCTCGCTACTAGTCACGCTCTCCGGCTTCCTACGTTTATTTAATTTTGCTCTCAGCCCCTTTGCCCTTCTTTGGTCGTCGTTAAACCTAGCATGAAATGAGAAGTCATCTAGTTGAAGTAAATTCCTAAGAAAGTTCTACATTTAGATTAGGCCGTACTTAAAAAGATCGGTGAAAGATCCTTAGAAGCAGACATCAGACACGACAAGCAAATGTCATAAACCGTTGACGTAACATCGTCAGTTGTCATCAAGACGTTTAATTGCCACAGTCAAAGTTGAGAGGCATTAGATCAACCCTGCTTATTACAAGTCGTAAAGCATTGAGTGGCGACATACAGTTTATGATCACAATTCGTAGGAGAGGTGTGGACATTTGACCATCTATACTATCATAAAGAGGAAAGATTTGTATATTTGTATGTAACGAATAAACTTAAGAACTACTGGACCGATTTCAAACATTCTTTTGCCGTTAGAAAGCTATATTATCACTGATTAACATAGGCTATATAACAACACGCTACGGTTAATAGGAGCGGAGCAGTAGCCAAATAAAAAACGATGGGAGCGAGGCCCCACGCGACTTCTAGTCTCTTTATATTGTTACCTATATAAATCTTGCGGTCCAGGTGCAGTAGTTTTTTGATGATTTAATGTGCAAGTGTGTGAGGCTAGAAGAACATAGGCGTTAACTTGTAAAGCCTAATTAGCTATATGTGTGTTATTCCCAACTATATAGGTAATACTGCTGTAAATTTTTTCATATTTTCAAAACAATGATTTGAACACTTTCAAGCTCAATATTTTTCAAAACGATCCCTCAATAATCAATTTTTACTGACCAGCAAAATTTTTCAACGAGCTGTCTAATGGCTCTTCATACCGAGGGATAAATTATATGAAAAAATAATCATCCCCACTTGAATCCAGGGCCAACGGCTTAATGTGCCTTCCGAGACACTCGAACGAGTATCTCATTACCAAAAAAAAATCATCACTGCTAGCGATCTATTAACAACATCAATTCGTAGAATAAATTTCCAAACCTTCAATAAAATTAAATTAACGATGAGTATATTCGGGTACCTATTTTAAATATCAAACTAGTTGATATCTACCGTTCGTAGCTATTTAATCAAGAATTGAAGGCAGGGGATTGCCAAATCTATTTTATCAATAAACCATTTCGAGAATCTTGATATTTCTACGAACAGTTATTTAATATTTCCTTTGATGTTAAAACAAACTAACAAGGTTAAGTTCTTTATGAAATGTTAAAATTTATTCTTTGATTTTTATTCTCTATCTCGTTACAAGTACGAGACTTAGTAAATATAATCTTTGTTGTACACTTTGTACATTTGTAGAACACAACTTTTGAGAAATATATTATGAAGCTTTTTATTCAGTTGATAAATAAGTCCGGTTATTCTTCATCGTACATTCCTGGCTAAGTGGTCGTGTACGTAGTGAATCGTCCAGTAAGTTGGTTGCAGCTTTAAAAAACTCTTCCATATCTAGAAGAAAACTTTTTTTTTTCTTACCTTGAATATAATTGACAATTTTGCAGACCGTTTCCCCATAAAACCAGACGAGGGTGATAGCCTTGCTGAGCTGGATGGGCATGCAGATACCAGTTACCAGCAGGTCTGCAGCTGACAGGTTCACCAGAAATATATTCGTTACACTGTAACAAAGAAAAATCATGTTACAAATTTAATAAAGCGGAGATTGATTTATATTCGCAGAAAACTGATTGAAGCCCGTCTCAAACATTTAAAAGGCTACACTCAATTGGAGTTCTTGAAAAATTCGAGTCAATTTATTTCAAACACCTGTTTAATGTGTCTATAGAACCTGGCTTCCATTTCCATTCAATTTAATCGTTTGTGTGTGTGCTATAAACAGGACTTCCAATTTGTGTGAAAGATATAAATAAATTCCATTCACATAAGTACATATTATTGGGATTGAAGAATATATTTGTTATCACTAATATAATCCAGCTTTGTACCATTGTGCAGTAAGATTTAAAATAAAATATTAAATGATGGTGTTACTGTCTTCAAAATAGGACTTTTCTCTGTATCATAGTGATAGTAATGTTATCCAAAAATGTATCTATTATATTATACATTTCATTGTTAAATAACATTACTAGAATAAAATATAAACATAACAGAAACTGTACTATTTTTTGGGAAATTAGTTAACTTGGAATAACACAAAATTATATTCGATTTCGGAAACGTAATGAAGACGTAGGCCGCAAATCAGTCAAATTAAAATGGGGATGGGCGGGACATACAGGATGACGGATATAATGTTAAAATGACGGATATCTTTGGAGAAGTAGACCCCGAAAACGCTGGTACGACGATCTCGACTCGTTTGACAAGAACTGGAGGAACAAAGTATCAAATAGAAAAGTATGGGAGAGCTTGGGGAGACCTTTATCCAGCAGTGGGACAACATTGGTCAAAAAAAAAATTTGATAGTACCTATATATTTTAAAAAGAAATCCCAATTCTACGTTCCTAAAAATAAAAAAAAACAAAAAAAAAACATCCAATTTTAATAACGAGGTATTCCTATTTTAACATAACTTATAACATAGCATCACACCTTTTTCCCCGAAGGGGTAGGCAGAGGTGTTTCACACCCACATTTCGCCAGCTATGTTTGGCCCATGAAATAGGGGGCGAGCCTATTGTCATCAACCGGGAGCATTTGTTTACCAAACTCCGGGAAAATCTTAATACTGGAATTTCGTGATAGAAAAACCCAATACCATTTTCACCCGACCTGGAAATCGAACCCGGGATCTCTTGCACAGCAGTCGTATACACTTCCCACTGCGCCACCGAAGCAGTTAAAAATATGTTTCGATAATAATATTAATTTGTATTTTAAGTCTCTTCCTTCTTTTTTTAGATTTTATGCATCTACTTTCATTATATCTGCGCCACCTCAAGATGACTAGAAGAGAATCTAGAAGTCCGCCCTATTACAGTTTTAACTCCATTTTTGTCAAGCGATGCCCACTGACTGCCTAGCACGCCACGGTGCGACGGCGGCGTGGCAAAGAATTATTTCGTAGACAAATAATTTGAAAACGACCCGGTTAATGTCAAAAGGCTATTTTATAGGACCATAGTAATAATAATAATAATATTCTACCACATTCACACAGCGCCGTCTAGTCCCAAAGTAAGCAATTATATTTGCTTGTGTTATGGGTACTAAACAACTGATATACTACTTAATTTTTTTTTGTAAATACATACATATAGATAAATTACACCCAGACACAGAACAAACCTTTATGCTCATCACACAAAGATTTGTCCTGGGGGATCGAACCCACGACCTCCGGCTTAGCAGTCAGGGTCACTAACCACTAGACCAACAGGCCAGTCAAAATAGGTGTGTGATGATCTCATCACATCACCCTCTGGGGGTAAATGGCATGAACCTTTATCACAAATGGAGGCCTCCAAACTAAGACAGTGTATTTCGAAGACAGTAGATTCGTAAACCGCAGTTAACATTAATATGATCTTCATTCAAGTGAACACGCTCTAGAGCACTAGATTAACGCATTGAAATTAATTTAGATGAGTTTGCAGTAATGTAACTATTTCTGTATAGTAATTTGAATGTGGTACCTTCCTTTAGAATATTGATGTGTGGTATTAATTATACACGAGTATTACCTAGTAAGGTAAACCAGCTTGGCAGGTAGCGTATTGTTTCTCATGCAATTTTCACAAAATCATTTTAAACTTGCAGCATTTTGAGAATAATATAATAATAATTTTGTCATGAAT
The DNA here is from genome assembly GCA_905147015.1 of Laspeyria flexula. Lineage (NCBI taxonomy): Eukaryota > Metazoa > Arthropoda > Insecta > Lepidoptera > Erebidae > Laspeyria > Laspeyria flexula. The sequence goes on from LR989953.1 coordinate 678,903, forward strand.
ATTCAAGTATTTTTAGAAAAAAGATCTAGATTTTAGCGTCCAAAATATTATAAGAGAGAGGGTACTATATAAAAGAGGTCACGACCCTCATCATTGATGAAAACGATATGAGGACGACAGGAATGAAAAACGTCAAACGAGTCAAATTATTAAATAAATAAATATCACCAAAAGCTCTAAATGGAATAAAGTGACAAAATGTAAAACAAATTATGAAGCGAAATTTAATTAATAATGAAACTAATGAACCTTTTGATGATGTCAAAGTTAGTAATTGGCAAGAATTAATTAATTCGTGTTGTCAGTTCAATCAATAGCCTTAAATATAAACTTGCAAGGAACTTTAATCAAATAATTAGACAAAAGTTACCACAATAGTTTGTATAAATAATTATTAAAGCTTCTAACAATGCTTGATTGGTAGCAAAGTAAAACAATTCACTGATTAGTTCTAACTACACGTAAATATTTTAAATAGGTACATGTTCTAAACAGTGATTAATATTTATAAGTATATTTAGCGAACAATTCTTGTATATACCTAAGCGTTCTAAATTAGAAAATTTAAATATATAATTACACCCGCAATCCGCGCCGGGTCCGTAAACGAGCATTTTTTTTTCTTTTTCTCATAAAAAGATAACGCCTGCACTAGAAAACAAGCCATCACGGTGGTGTTAGTGGTAAGACGCTACACAGTGATAGATACTACATAATTATCAATGAGGCTCGTGGGGCGTTATGGTTTTCATTGAGAGAACCATGAAGTAGGTATGGGCAAAAGAGAAAAATATTAGCTTACTGTTACCATGCTGAACAATGCTCTTGCATAGAACTGATTTCAAAACTGGATATGGAGCAACTAAAAATACCTTAATATTATTAAAATGTTCGGGATATTTATCATGTCTTTTATTTGTTTCGGGTTTCCGATATTATAATAATATTAAGTTAAATGACCATGATATTAGGTTAAATGAAATTTTAAAAACTATAAATGTACCTTAAACCTGTTCTCTCGCCAATATTAAAATGAATAGATATTCATTTTAATATTGGCGACTAATGAGACTCCTCGGAAATGAGGTAGTATATTTATTTTGTTCTCTAAACCACACAATTATAAGGGATAAATAAATTGTCCTCGTTCCTTGGTTAGCCTTCTTTAGGCGATTATTTTCCATTAAATTTATATCATTTTTTTATGGAAATTAATCGCCTAATTTCTGAAAGCAATGGGCGCTTTCAGAAAAATAGGTAAGTAACTGATTATAAAATCGATTTTTTTATTAGATGGATAGAATTTTTGAATACAATATAATCTAAGCGTGGGTAACAGCTAATTTGTTTTCAAAATGTAAAAAAAAAATCTTTAGACTCGATCTCGGATTTTATTGTTTTTAAAGGAAAAAGTTTGGTGTCCTGGGTAATAAATTTTACTATTGTATAACGAACGTGCCTGCATTGAGCGTGGATTGAATAATTGTATAATTTTTTTGCCATCAAGGGATGTATTTCGACTGAAATAATGATACTATTGCATTGGACGTTAAGCTACATAATATTTCTACCCATCCTTGATCTATATTATGAGAATTTAAAAAAAAATCGTATTTTTACTATGAAGATACTTAGGGCGAGATTCACAGACCGTACTTTGACTTTACTTTGAGGGAAAGTTCAACTTTCAACCAAAATTATGTTTCACAGTCCTGTCAAACCCTTACTTTACTTTCCGAAACCATACTTTGCTTAGTAAAGGTGAAGTCGACGATATTAGCGACTTTGGCCGCAAAGTATGCTTTGCATAAATATACGGACAATTATTGTAGACCTTTACCTAATCAATGTTTTCTACAAATCAAACGACATTTTATTTTAGTCGGGTTATACGTTCCTTTCATATAGTGATTTGACGTATGACGTTGTTGTTTTATCTATGGACATGTAAACGTAACAATTTCTGTCTCTGCACGTGCTTTACTTTGGGTTCATACCTTGCTTAGAGAAGAAAAGAAACTGTCTATGAATTTCAAAAAACGTAAAGTAAACTTCGGCGTTCAAAGTATACTTTGGAAAGACGCCTTTGTTGTTAAGTAAAGTCACGACTGTGAATCTCGCCCTTAGTTTAATATATAATTTGGCTTTGGGTTTTGGTTTTATCTCTTATTTAAAGTGGCTGAAAAGTCACATGGGACATAAACTAGCTGATAAAACTAAAACCTAGCTCGTACATACTGGGTGTTATGCATCTATTTCTACCCCTTGGATGTAAAAGGTTTGACGCTATTTTATGTGTGTGTGTTCATTAAACTACTTCTTTTTTCTACAATTTTCAACGTCATGACTGTGTATAGTGTTAAAGCCTTATAGCGCTATTACACTTGGTCGGGTGCACGAAAGACATTACCTACTCGAAATCGGTCACTGGAATACGGGCAAACGACCCTGCGCGCACATTCAGAGGGGTACGTGCCTGCGGACGCATGTCAAACTTCAGACACTTAACTTTGACATAGCGTGCGTCGTTCCTGTAACCTGATTTCGGTAATCAAAGCGAAAGCTAGTCTAGATTGAAGACGGGTGTGTAAATGTGTAAATGAAAGTCGGATATGACTCTCATTTACACTGAGTCATTTGTCAATATTCCATAGGCAATTGAATACGAGATAGCGATCAAGTGTAATGACGTCATTAGGAAGATACCAAGACTAAAAATTGACCCTCTCTATACCTAGAACTAAAACGATAAAATATTTGACGTAGAATTTAGTTTTCAAGTTCTGCGTCACTTGATATTATTATTTATGTTGTGACATTTTATTATATATTTTATGTGACATTATGTATGTTTTTCAGTAATTGAGTCTCAGTTGCTAAAAAATAAATAAATATTCTTTATTATTTATTTGATATTAATAATAAAGAATATTTTAAAAGAGCAAAGCTGAATGGTACTTAACTACTACTTTACTAACAAAACATAAGTACACTGTTCACATAAAGTAATAACATACGAAGTCTCAAGTTTCAAATAAAAGTCTATATATTAAAACGACTGGCAGTGCGTGATACACTTTTATTTATCTAACACCAATATAAAAGAATGATAGGATCATATTAAATGGCGCTGTGGGGGCTTACTCTGTATTTTGACATTCGAATGTTCTGTTTATAGGTACATGAGATGTGTTCAAATGTTTCACATTTAATATTGTACATTTAAATATTTCGAACAGAAGCAGCGAATTTGCCACTTGGGGAAATGTAGATATTGTCGCTGTCGCTTTCATACATTTGACAGCGACATCAAAACCGAACATTCGAATGTCGAAATTCAGAGTAAGCCCCAGCCCCACTAGACAAGTGGCAAATTCGCTGCTTCTGTTCGAAATATTTAAATGTACAATATTAAATGTGAAACATTTGAACACATCTCATGTACCTACAGATATTGAATGTCTCAGACAAGTGCCATATCAGACAAAAATATTTTTCTAGACAGTATTAACCCATTTATATCGACTGTAAAGTGACTTCACAGAACGAGGCAGACAAGAGCTGTCAAATTTTATAAAAAATACTATTTTGTCTGACACGGCACCCGTCTGACACGTTCGATATCCATATATATATATTAAAAATGCATTAACCCTTTAATTGTTAATTTGTTGAAAAATTTTGTAATTCCATCAAGTATTACAGTAAATTGAAATCTCATTGTCTAACACCCTTTCATCATTGTTCAGAATATGTAGGTACCTACATAAATATAATCTTATTACGAACGTTCTCTTGAGCCTTTGAAAGCGACCTCGCCCACACTTTACCTTATTTACTTCATTTAGGTCAAACGCCAACTATTACAATTTATAGTGAATAGTTCAAATCTTCTGGGAGCTACTGAGAATGAGCCTATCAAAATTTGTCGTGCTCTCGTTTACCTATCAATATTCTAGGTCTTGTTTGTTGGAACTTTGTACGACACATGGAAACTATAAAACTAATAAATGAGTTATTATTATACCTATGTCATAGATTAATTTTATAATTGGCTGTTTTACAAAACTACTAGTGTTTTCATACACATCATTGTCATCATTTCAACCCATAAACGTCCCACTGCTGGGCACGGGTCTCTTCCAAATATTGTGGAGGGAATTTATATATTAAGGCATAATAAGGGTTTTGTTTCAAATTTTCCTTTTCTTGTAGTGTTCTTGTTAGCTTAAGTTTACTCTCCCTTAGTCGTCTTTTACGACACCCACGGGTTGAAATAGGGTAGTGACGTTTATGGGTTGAAACGATGATGATGACCTGAAATTCTACTCATGGTAATGTGTTCACAACAGAAACAGACGAAACAGGCGGACAGGAGCTAGTATTACAATACAATAAAATTTGTCGCTTCGTCGATTTTAAAATACGCTTGAGTTCCCCTTTGGTTGTTACTTGTAGGCTTAATAGTCCCTTTGAATGCCTTGTAAAAGGATAAGGGGTATAGTCAAGTACGGGCCAATAGATGTCAAACATCTTTATTTTTTGAGAATATTTTAGAGGACACTCAAATCTGAAGATATTTTGTAATTATGATTTTAATATAAAATATTTATGTATCTATGATGAGAGACGACGTGAGACCGTTCTATGTTTGGCTTTGTAGGTGGCAGCGCTCGTGAAATTGTCCTAAAATACATACACTGACCTCAAACGTCAGTAACAAGTTTGTTTCACTTGCACTCTCATAATATTTTATATCTAACCGCCTATCTCCGACTGAGAATATTTTACACAAAAATTCCAAAGTGTTCATTTATAACATCAGTATACAGAAATGGCCGTTACCTGTAAGTACCTCTTGTTTTCGATACAAATAGATATATTTATAAAATAAATAAAACTTTTCTCTGTAAATGAACTTTTATAAATCTAGGACTTAAAAAAATATTTAAAAGCTGATTTTTACCAACTGCCAGAAAGGTGGATAATGTTTTTATAGTCGCGCTACGCAAAGAAACACGCGGGTGAAAGCTTGTTTAAAATACATCAGTCTAATCAAATGAACCACTTTAGAAAACATAAAATATTGTTAGTTACAAAACAATTTAAATCTATAGATCACATAAACTGTTTGGTCAATACACATCAAATAGAATCGAATATAAAAACGAGGTCAGTACCGACTATAATTCCGATTATAAGTTAACGTTGTGCAACTGATGACGATTTTTATACGTTATACTTTATTTGTTTTATAGCTATGACACTAAAACAAATAAAGTGCTGCAAGTGATACCTATACCTATAGTGCTAACAAATTGAAAATGTCATCATCATACTACCCAATGGCGTCCACTGCTGGACATAGGCCTCACTTAGTTCTCGAACCATTTTGTGTCGGTCCATTCTTAACGTTCTAAAATAGTACCATTTTTGAAAAAATAAAAATCAGTGAAAAATAAAAAACAACTTTTTTCTGAATGTGAATGTGGCATATTCCAGATTCCATTTTTAGTATTTGAAATCCAAAATGAATAAATGATTATCTTTGATATTGTTAAAGAAACTACTTAATAAATAGAAAAAAAAAAATAAAAGATGAGAAACGCCTTTATTATGAACACGACAAACAAGACGTACTCGTACTTGAAATAATACAAAGCTAAACGATACAATAAGTACCCTCCTAACAAGCAACGGAACAGAACAAAAGACTTCTGGTTTTCCTCCTTCTAATAAGGGACTGTCCATAATACCACGTCACGAACCCGTCAACGGAAAATGGTGCGGTGCGTAAGGTCGATATCGTGATGTGCAAATTTACGATGCCGTGTCGTAAAAATGCAGGTCACAATGCCGTAAGTAACACGTTTGCTTGTCATTTCAATAAATTATAAGTGATATTGATTAAATCATAATCAATGCACACTGCATCTTTCCGCGGTGACGTTGCCGTACCGTATATTAGCACGTCACGCCACCGTACCGCGGTACCGTTTTACGTTGACGACGTCGTAACTTAGTGACGTGGACAAGGCCACAAAGCCACAACTATACTCGTTTTCTTGTCTTAAAATCATCTAAGGTTTATCCCAGAGCCCTGCACGTTCCTTAGCAAGTGATATTTTGAAATAAGAATCAAACTTAATCGCGTCCCGTTTCCAATGACGCGACGTCCCGCGCATTGTGCTGTAGGCACGTAACGCTGTAGTACCGAGCTACGTCACGATACCGCACCGTTTCACGTTGACGACTACGTCATGTGCGCAAGTTCTTACGCAGTTGTATTTATAAGTTTACTCGCGGTCTAAGGAACGATGATAATCGAATGTATAATGTTGTTTGTTCTATCCCATGGCAAATATTTAGTTTGGATACATTGTGTGATCCTGAATAGTATATAAGGATCAGTTACTTTCCTGGACTAAAACATCGGTTTTACTCCTAGAAAAATATACCAAACAAATTAATTTTCTGTAAGTTTTGTTGCAAATACAATAATACTGATTTTGTTATTAGTAGGTATTATCCTTATTTCAAAATACTCATATTAATAAAGTTGTCACAAGTTTGCTTTATTACCAGTGTGCAGTAAAATTATCCCACTCATAAAATAATTCTCTCTTCTCATTGTTAAGATAAACATTTACTCGTATATTTGAAACTACAAGTAGTGTCTTACACGAATACGCTTTCATCTTCAGCGCTTCGTATTATATTCTCAAAGCATAATAGTGGAACGTAATATTGTACAAACAAGCTGATTAATTATACAAAGGTCATGAAGAAAAAGATTCTATTAGTTTGGTTTTATAAAGTTCATGAACCTTCGCAAACCTTACAGAGTATGCAAGGACTCTAGAGAAGTTGCATAAAAGATATTACAAGAATAATAAAAAAGAAAAGTAATAAGAAATGTCTTTCAAGCCGTTTTCGTCACTAATCTTAACTGAAACTGGCAAGCTTTGCAGGATATACTCGAACTGTAGTGTATGTGAGTGCCTAAATGTAGGCACGCTTTGAATTCTCCAGTGTTATGGCACGGCAATCGCACACGTGTAGGGAAAGAGAGAGATCTTAGTACAACGGCTACCAACGCAACGACTTTCTGGCCGACGTGCTAGCTATACAATTAGACTCATTTGTATTTTCTTCTCGAAAGTGGAGACAAGGCTAGAAGACAGAAGACTTATTTGTAATTCTAAAATTCGATTGATCGTTCTAAAATCGAATATTAAAATTACTAGTACAACTATTTTACGGACAGTGTTTGGCGTGTGTAAAGTATATTGTAACTACCATAGATTTAGTATGTAGCGCGCGGATCCTAGGTCTATGGTAACTACACATATAGTGACATTTTATAGTTTGTTTATTTACCAACTCGCTTCCGCAGTAATGTTATTTTGTTACAGTTTTTCTATGTTAGAAAATTCATCTAGAAACCAGATTGTCGTTTCATTGAAACTAAATGTAATATTATCTCGAACCGTAAACATAACACTAACGACTTTTGTAAACAAGAATATTATTCAAAGTTAATTGCTCATTTTGTTAGTTACACGTTCTTAGCACCTGTTGCTGAGCAATCATGAGTTGTGAACACATTAGGGGTAGTCAAAACATCATTGTTTTCGCTTCTTGTAAGTGTTTCTCGGTAAATGGGAATTTTCCTCAATTTCTATAATGGAGCTCTTGTTGGAATGTCAGCACCAATTCTGTCTAAATTAGTCAAGCAACTAGTTTTTAGTAATCATTTCGTTCTCGAGCGTCTCCGTGCTTCGGAAGGCACGTAAAGCCGTTGGTCCCAGTTATCACTTAATGTGGTAGTCGTTAAGTTAAGTTGGAAGCCTTCTAGGCGACTTGATAAATTCCAACACCCCAGTGTTTGAATTTACATATATTAGTGTATATTACATGTCCATAGTGCCTCAAGCCCATATGATAAGAACAAGATTTAAAATGCACAAAATAATCACTTTATCAAAGTAAAACTTCAACAAGCTTGGTTCATACTAATGCAAGTAATACCTACTTTGCCCAAAGTAACAAATTGCCAATCGAAATACAATTCTCTGAAAGTACCTATCTAAATAAATCAATGCGTGGATTAAACTAAATTCTTATGCCATCCCAAACCTTTATTCCTCTTCACAGCTACAATTACCAATCAGTAGTAATCGCAGAATAACATCTCGCTAACAAAACAAACCCCTTCGTGAGCCTCACAATCTAATAGATTGGAAATCTAAATAACAGGTTTAGGGTGTGATTACATTAGCACGACAATAGAAACGTGACTGTAAAGGCGTAAGCCGAAGCCGCATGTGTAATTAAAGCCTACAACCTACAACTCAACACCACGCAAGCCTTGCCGTTGTCGCCTCTCCGCTCGTTGTATGATTTGAGCTTTGGAAACCTTAAATATTTGGTAAAACGAATATAACTTTTAAAATAGATAAATGCTGGCTTTACTTAAGGATATCCTGCGTTTTGCTTTTTACCAGAATAATTATATTTAAGTATATTTTTTCTATAAGCTGGCAGAAATGTGAGTTCAACAATTAATGCTAACTTTCATCATCATCATCTCAGCCCATTGCAGTCCAATGCTGCTTATCCCTTTCCGTAGATGCCTATTCTTAATTATATTATTTCACATGTAAATTTTTGACAAGCTTGTACTTCTGCGCACGTGTATCGCTTCATATTCAAGCAAATCGGTGCGACTTCAGTGATGTCAGCAGTTTATGAAATACATTTCCCATCATCAAGTGAATCTTGAATACATTATAAAGTGAAGCACGAAATTACATTTTGATTTTAGGTCTGTTTAAAGTTTATTCCTTATAAGGGATTAATATCACTATGACCAAACTGCAAAATTATATTGATATTCAAGATAGACTATTATAGAATATTTAAAATTTAATTTGTTGACTTTTATTACGTTGTCTGCTGATTGAAAATGACAGCGATCATTTGACAGCGACAACGAAATCCACTAATTTGAATTTCGAGCTTTTAAGAAAGCCCTTCACTATTCCGTTCACTATTATTCCATATTTGAATTTAGCCCACGATTAGAATAATTTCAGCCAGGTTTAATTCTATCATACAACAAACAACTATCGATTTTTCAATCGATTAAATTACCGATACAGCTGTTAGCGCTCTCACATCTCGTTTATATGATAATTTCATTGTGAAGTAAACATAACGAAACCCTTGGATGGTTTATTGGAAGTTGACGCAGAATCCATCTTCACGTGAATATTACATAAGGCAAGTTTCTGGTATTAATGTTATATATCCTTCACGTGTTACTTAATAAATATGAAAATATTTATCTAGACCACTGATTTATTTAATGGATGAAGATGGGCTGTCCTCACCCATTAAATTTGTATATTCTAACAAAACTTGAGAATTTTTTTAAACATGGCCCGCTCTTGGATACAAATCCTGGACCGCAGTAGACTTTAACTTTTTGTAGGAATCAGACAGATATTTGACACGTGAGGGAATAGAAACCACGTCACTCAGCAGGGTGATATAAGTGGCCGGGCGACTATTGCACGTTTATGTGTTAAAATTTATTGATTTGACATATGAATTTTAGAATGAAACGAAGCGTTTCCCCTTTATCTGGGAGTCAATCATCGTAACCAGGTAATAATAACATAAGCATCCTAATTTTAATTTCAAATCGGACATCACTAAGTAAGTTAAATTTATACCTATTGCAACACTTGATAATATACACACCAGGACAGCTGCTGGATCCAAACAAAAATTGATAAAATGTTATTAATTATAATAAATCAATCAATAAACAATGCAAATTATTTATAAGCAACGATTTATTTTTTTTGTAGTAACTTTTTAGGATGGAATATTTATGCGTTTTAGGCGTTGTTTTATTAATAGTATTTTTTATTTGATACAGCAGCCTGCTGTTATTGCAATAATTCTTTCTATTATATTATTATTTAAACCTAAATAGAAATTAATTAAGGTCAATGATAACAAAGAGAATATATAATTTATATGTATTGCTTGCGTCATCCAACTATTCTCTAACAATGTATTCATCTACCTAGTACGTACCTACACAGATTAAGCCCATAAAATAGGCCCAAGAAAATAAGAAAAAGTACATCAAAAGTAGTATATTAAAACAAGAAGGTAGAATGAGAACAGTGACTAGTTTGATGAATCTAGTTGATTGAATTATTGGAGACGTCACGGTGGATAAACAAAGCCCTAATTGGTGTAACCTATTTATTGACTGTGTTACGGAGATACAGGTTCGTGAAAGTATTTGATCAGAAATTAACAGCAAATTAACATTGACACAACTTAATACTTATATATAAATCTCTCGTCACGACGTTCGACATACCTACCTACTAATGGCCGAGATCTCCTAACTGATATCAAACAAATTTTGTAAATTTATTTAGTTGGTTGTAACTTTATTTATAAATAGGATAGTTTTGGACGCGATAGGTGATGCTGTTTTCTTGCGTTAGCTAAAAAAAAACGAAGTCAATCAAAAGCGTTAATATGGGGAATATTATAGACTGTCGGGAACTGTAATCCCATGAAGATTTATAATGCTGATGGCTAAAATCAAAATCAAAAAACTGTAGCCTCTAACAAGTTCAATGAGTTTTCCAACACATTCGTGGTACATTTTTGTAAATAAATACAACATTGCCGTCCCGTCGAGCTTCACTTAACTTCATTGAAGTTATACAGTAATCTAATTGAAAAACTCATAATCAATATTAAATTAATAATGGACCGACCGTATATTCAATTGTTCTGCAGACAAACTACTGTAACCTACCTCCTCAATACATAATCTTGCGTTCAATATCTAAAATAATTTTAAAAAGCTGCGGAGTATGTTTTGTTGACCGCGCTATTTTCAGACAATGCTAGTTCGATTTAAAAAAAAATGTTGGATAGGCTATTTATGTAACAAGAAACGTGGTAGGCTATATAACATCATGCTGATTGGAATGCCAGGGTCACAGGGTTCAAGTCCCTTTCTAGGTTTGAATATTTCCATTACTTGTTTAGCATTTATATAATATAATAACACAGACAGGTATGTAAATAAACTTTTTAACGATAACCCCAGAAAGCAAAGATCACGAGCCAAGTTCAAACGTTTGATGCTCAAGTCTAGACAAATACTTGTGCTATAGAATCTTGAACAAAGGTTTTAATTTATTAAACGAAGCGAGATAATTATTTAAATGCCATCAGAAATACGATCCAAAATATTTTGTAAGTAGTATGATTGGCTTCGAATGCCTTGACCTCGGGTAGTTCAATGATATATTTAAATTTATAAATATGAATAATATTTTTTTTTGAGTCTATGTGTACTTTGTGTCCGTTTCTCGAATTATTTTCAAGTCCCCCGCAACACAGGGACTCTTGTAATTATCGAGCTTTGACAATCTTCGACTGTCATATCTTAGAGGAAACCTAACCTACCTCCCTGATGGGGGAAAAAGGCTCTCGAATGGCGGCCATGTATTAGAAAGTGCAGTGTAGGGCGACCCCTCCCTATCCCCCATCACCCAAAAATGGACCGATGACCTGTTAAGGGTTGTGGGTGTTCATTGGATGTAAGCGGCACAAAGTGGCTCGCTTTGGCAGAAGTTAAGTGAGGCCTTTGTCTACTCCTATATATAAATGTACTCTGTGCCTTTGTCTAGCAGTGATGATGATATTATGTGCCTTTATCTATCCTTGCGGAGATTAAAAGCTATTTGATAATAAATTTTATTATGAAAATAGCAAACAAGCTTAGTGATCACATATCTAAGCCACCACTTTTAAATCAAATTACCAAACTCTTGGGTCTGAAGTTCTGAACTTTGGTGTTTGTAAGGGTTCAAGGCTGTTAATCCTGTGTGAGGGTCGAATTGTTCCGTTAATGAAGTTGTGTTTAATATAGATTCGTCAACTCGACAAACAAACGTCGACTCGACGTCATATTTTAAACCTCAATCAATAGATTGAGGTTTAAAATATGAAAGATTGTCGTCCTATAAATTGTAGATTTTCTACTCCTTTGTCAAAAGTTGATTAACAGCCTTGTTGGATAAGTGGTCGTACAATATACCTCTATGAATAGGGTTTATTTGCTCTGCCTTTGGGTTTATTAAACTGCTTGTATAGACATTGTTTTTTAAAAGCCTAACAAAGTTGTGACTTTTTTTTTTGTTAGTTGTGACTGATACTGTGTTGATTTATTTTGATATTTTTATTTCTTTTTCGACTGTAATCAAGGAGGACACGTATGGTTTCTTAATTTTTTCTTTGAATTTCCACCTATTAAATTCAAAGACTTTATTACTCCTTAATATTAGGATTTCCAAATTATAATCTATCTGTATATCTATCTAAATTTCATACAGATCCTTTCAGCCGTTCTAGTGTGATTGAGTAACAAACATTGGCTCATACATCCATTCATCGCGCAAGTTCGATCCCGACCGGCAGTATGAATGAATGAATGAATGGCATTTATTTCTCAGTATATGGTACATGAGGTCTTAAAATAATACAATAATAAACAAGCGTTGCTACCATTGCTGGTGTACAAATATAAAAAAAAATATACATGCGAATTATAAGAAATAAAATAGGTAAGAATTATTACATTAAATTAAATTTAGGTTTAAAATTATTATTATGTACCAATACCATACCAGTACCAATGTGGATTTCACTTTGTGGAATTTATATGTATGTACCAGTCAAGTGACTTACCATCTGCTAACGGTGAAGGAAAACATCGTGAGGAAACCCACATACCCTAGAAGAAATTCTATTTGTATGTCTGTTCCTGTTTTTTTTCAACCCGCACTAGGCCAGCGTGAGTGGATTATGGCCTAAACCCTAACAGCTCTCTAGTTATAGGAGAGGAGACCCGAGCCCAGCAGTGGGACTAAATGGATTGTTGATGATGATGATAAACTCTAACAATCCTAACCCGATAAAACTTGACATTTTAATAATTTAAATAAGTGAACGTAAATTTCAACTTAAAGAGGATGACATAAAGTTTATATTTCTATATTTTGCAGTGAGTTGAGCTGAGGTAGTTGGTGTTGTGTCTGTGTAATGTGCAAAGACCTTTGCCAACTCAAAATGAATAATGAATGCTTCAAAATCGAAATTTTCGAAACGGAAAGATAAGCCGATTTCATAACAGATGGGACTCTTGAACTTAATCGTGTTTTTATTTTCCTGAGAACTGTTTAATTTATGAAATTGTTCCCCCAAAGCCTCTTTACATTTCGCCAACTTTCGCTGCGTAGTACAAAAATTACAGTATTTAGCAACGAAATGGCAACAGGTATTTTTTAATAAAATTGTTTAAAAGTAGAATGTTTACTTTAGTAAACATTCTACTTTTTTAATACATTATTAAAAACAGAATGTGTTTCATAGAATGTCAGATGTTTTTATACAAAAAATATTTTGTTGACAAAATCTCATACAAGGTTCAAAATCGTTTCTAAGAAACTTTTATATACTTAATTTAATCTCCATTGATTGCTGGTCCCATCTTCTCTAATCACTAGCCTCGTTAGCGATGTGCCACAGGCCACAGAAAATATCATTTTAATTTATAAAGTGCGTAAGAGAAAATCTGTCGGTAATTTGATAAAACTTTCTTCTAAGGTACCTTCATTTAAGGTTATCAAGTTAATTTCTCTTGTTATATGCTATAATTATAATAGTGAATATAAATATACGAAATACTTAATTATGTTTGTTTTCCGTTGACAAAATGTCAGTAGTCTAGACACGTTTTTAATACTCGACCATATAAAAATAAAAATATCAAGCTCTCATGCGCATAATTGTTGTGGTTGAGTAGTACCAGTTAACGCTAAATAGAAAATATTTTTTCCATTTAGCAGAAACCTGTTTCAAGCGCTAGAATACAAGGATTTTTCATTTGGCTAAAACAATGCACTCGTTTGCTATTGACGCGGAGTTAATTGAAATACGTTTCTTTGTGAACAAAGCGGATGTGGGTTGTGAAAAAAACTCTTTTGTCGATGCGGTTGCTGATTGCATTTTGGCATAGCTTTGTTAAAAACTTGTCCAATTCTTTGTTCGATACATGTTTTGTTGGCATGAACGCGGTCTACGAGAAATTTGAATTTTGAGAAACTACTGCCGTCGCGCTGCGATCATACCTCAAGTCTGCAACCGTATTGTATGATAGTGACAAATGTAGCTCAGACAGATAAGATAAAAAAAAATCGAGATTGACGATATATATTCCCCTTTTTCCTCCGCAAAAAGTGTGACGATTCAAATTTTTTTACATCAAAATTTTCAGAAAGAAAATTGGGTACTTGTACTATTTTAAAAATGTGTCGCTTTTGTTTGGACTCCCAGTATAATAGCCTCTAATTAGGCGTTCACCTTGCCATGTCAAGCCTACGCGGTCCTTAGAGCAAAAAAGCACAATGTTTACGTATATAGAATCATTATAATTTATCATCAAAAATGTATTTATAGGTCAAAATAATATTATCCGTAGTTACAGAACGAGCTTCTCGCCCACGTATTGGATGGTTAACATGTCAGTAAATGAATCATTATACTTAATTGAAAGTTGAATATTATAATACTAGCTTCCGCCCCCGTCTCTGCTGGCGTGAGTATCCTGTGTCTTAACCTAAAATCGTCTATTTGTGTGCTTTCATCAAAATCCGTTCAAACATTCTATGAGTGGGACGAATTAAGTTAATATTTGACATTTACATTTAAATAGGAAATTAACGATTATTTATTACATTCGAGTGGGCTCAATATCGTAGGAGGGCTTGTTTAGTAAACAATGAAAGTTTAATTGAAATTTAAATATATTCCGAACTGCAAACATTTCAATATTAACATAACATCTTAATAATTTGTATCTCTTATTAGAGTACAGAGTCACTAAGTGATTATTAGTCGATAGTAGTCGAACACTGAACACTGCAAACATTGATCTCATTATAGCAACCCATTACTTAACGTCCCACTGCTGGGCTCGGGTGTCCTCTCATCTATATAAAGAGCTGTGAGGGTTTTAGGCCATAATCCACACAAGCTGACTAATAAAGCTAACTTTAGAAATACTTTGTGTTTTATTATACAGTAACACCTTAACAACTTTTGGAGTACAATAAATGTATTGAGTATGTGAGCTTCCTCACGATGGGTGGTTCTTTCACCCTCAACAGATAGTAAGTCATATGACTAGTACATTTAAATTACACATAATGAAATTCACATTGCTATTCTGCCCTACTAAGCGCAAAAGCGGTATCTCAAAAAAAATCGAAAATTTGATTTTGATGGCATCGGATAGCTTAGAAAAATACGCGTCTATTGAACTAAGACTTATAGCGGTATGTTACTTAAAAAGTATAAAAAAACGTTAAGAAAGTTTTCTCTATCTTAGTTTGACCTTAAATTTCTAAGGATATTAGAGGTATATCAATATAACGTAGGCAACCAGCCGTATATTTGAATACCGCCAAAATCTCTTTAAAAACCGGAGCGTTTTACGCACGTCGCGTCGCGGCGCCGTGTTCTAAGCCAATAAGCGGCATAACCACAGAACGACTATACTCACTGAGTAGTTAGTGGATTATACATACTCATAGAATTTCTTCTGGGGTATGTACTTCTAGGGTTTCCTCACGATGTTTTCCTTCACCGTTAGCAGAAGATAAGTCACTTGACTAGTACATATAAATCCCACAAAGTGGAATCCACATTGGTACTGCGGTCGCGTTCGAAATCGGACCGCGTGATTTGCACGCCGGCCCTTTATCCATTCAGCCACCAATATCCGTATCATTACTTGTTTGTTATTGTTGTAAACAAGTGGTTTAAAATACTGTTAATTCATAAGTTCAGTGGTTTGATTGCGTGCTTCAACAATCAGGTAGGTAACTGTTAATGTATCTATAATTTGAATGTTAATTTTGGTAAAAGTATTATCCTGTAAACTCTATGCGGTACTTTGATGTCTGAATTTGTGTACACGATATATCGCAGATACAATGGTTTTACTAAAAAATAACTTAATAATCAAGTAGATATCACAGAAGTACAACTTTTGTTGAGTTTACAAAATATATGATTTTGCATTATACCCCAAAATAGAATGTCCTTTTGGAGAGAACTCCTTACTTTTGACTGATTAGAATTCATAGAACACGTTTATTTTTTTAATATTTTTTTTTATGATTATAAATTTCAATAATAAAAGAATTTATAAGTGCACTTTGATTTGTTTTTTTCTTTATAAGAATATGTTTTTTATTCGACTGAAAATTCATGTCCTTTTGTATACAAGCATGTTAGGTGAAACGCTAACCAAAAGGCGGCAACTCAACTCTTAAGTTTGTAATTACTAAGCGGTGTAGCAGTATCTCATGGTTAAGGCATTTCCACGTATATTTTACATATTTTAACTATTGTAATAGAAAACATACCTAATATTATATATAAATTACATTTAATAACCCAAAATAACAATCTATAAATTAACAAAAAAATGAATTTTACATAACGTCAATTATCTCGAAACTAGCTTTCACTGAGATACCGCTTTTGCGCTTAGTAGGGCAGTATTGTTCGGAATCAAACTCGGACCGCGTATTTAGCACGCCGCGCCGGTCACTTATCTATTCGGCCATCAACACTTGACCTACTATAGTAAAAATACATTCCATGATTTCATTAAAATCTCTCCAGCAGCATATTAGCAGATATGCAATCAATCATGCTACTATATCGTCATATAGATATTTGATCAGTTCCATAACTGTAGGATGTTACCGTTGAGTACTTAGACTTAGTTTGATATCGTAGCTACGTAGCTACGTAGGTGTAATTGAATCGTAAAAGAAAACTAATGTCATCAATCTTTATATTTGTCAGCTCGCTAACTGAAGATAATATGATCTTATTTCATGTTAGATCATTAAGTGTAGGTATCTTTTGAACACTGTTTAAATGTTTGTTACTCTTCCATGGAAAGACTACTAAATAAAATTTGTTGAAATGTAGCTCATACATTTAATATATATTAAGCTATAATTTTAACAATGTTCGCACGTGTGGCAAAACTGCGAGGCACGACAAAATTAAGATATTTTTTTGGATCGTTTTATTTTAGAAGTAGGTAGTTGCCTAGTATACTCCTTGTTTTTAATACAAGAGACAATATCCCAGAATCTCAGAATTGAAAATAAAATAATATCAGTACCAAGAAAATGTTTTTTGTGTAAACGAAAATGTCTAGTAATCACATTTGGGCCTCACTTTTTTCAGTTTTTCTTTCGAGGCAAATATTGAAATTTTCTTCTTTCAATTTGTTAACAAAATGTATTTAATATTGGTATTGAAGTAACGACAAAAATGACTAACATGTTTGTTTCAATTTAATCATAATTTTCCCTATTGTTTAATTTTTTTTAAACTGATCTAATTTTATTTCATACTAGCCTTTATTCGGGACTACGCAAACACGGTATGTGACTAAAAAGTAACTACAAGGAGGCTACTGGATGCGGACGTAAATTACTTTCAAGATTCAATCACTAAATTGATCATATCTATCACATAAATACAACAAGACTATATAAATATAAATCGTAAGAAAATTAATGGACTGCGTCTGCACTTGTAATTGCTCGAAATCCATCCAGATTGAAAAAGATACGTGGCAATAAAGAAATTTACAAACAAACATACAAGATACGCGCTAAGAACAATACCCTTCCTTGGCAGTCGGGTAAAAATAAGACATATTTTATTCACAGCTATTGCGTGACTGATCTGTTGAATACCATTAAAGTGATGACATGCACACCGTAACCAATTCAGCATTAACAAATTTGTTTTGTTTTGGCTTAGGTATCTTCCGCTTACCAAGCATAGGTATTTTAAAGCTCACTAAGTTAGGCGTTCAAACTATATTACGATATGTGCTTTACACAGTACTAAACTTCACCCGTATCTAGAGTTTCAAGTCCAGTGAACACTGAACGTATCTAAAAGTTGTAAAGTTATACGGACGCCCAGCATTTTGGCTGAGTTGCATTTTCATTCCTACTATCTTCTGTAGAAAGTGTACACGACTTAGCTGGATTTACAAACTACAACATTAGCAAAAGGTTTGCAAATACTGTGAGTATTATAAAAGTTTGTATTGTTTATTATTTTTTTGAGATGTGGTGTGTATGCGATTAAGAAGTGTGATTTGGATTACTCTAACCTAGAAAAAGTAAGAAAATCCCCTACAATTTCAGCCGGTATGTAAACCATCTTTATGTTACTCTCAATCTTTTGTTTGTGTGAACAACGTTTAATTTTGTAAAACTATTGGAATTGATAACTGTTTCAAAACATTAGTACAAGTATTTTCAAATTCACATTAGCTAATAAGGGAATGTCTATTTAAAAACATCTCATTTCATAAAACTTTATACTTCAGAGATTTGAATGAAACTTTCCGTCCAAAAAATATACTAATTGAACATGTTCCGGTACGCACGAATAACTTTAATTGGTCTTATTTATAAACTTATTATCAACAGAACAAGATGCGAAAGAAGTATATTAACTTCTACCGTTTAGATCGTACGTTGTTAGAGCGCCTATAAAACATTGTGCCGCAATATACAACTATGCAACTTCAGATTTGAATAATATATTGTCGGTACTTGGAAAACAAAACTAATATTCTTTAATCATTTTTATAATGTCTAATGTATTTTTTATTCTGTCGACATAATTATTCATTCTAGACATTCGCTAATATTATATCGCTATTACAATCAACTCCTAAAACATATTTAAAGTTTTATTTTAAATCTTCTCATCTATTTGAGCGTCCAGTGATGGAGTACCTAACCGACAAACGTGATCATTAATCGGTTTGTTAAAATTTATAGCTATTACTTGAAGCTACAACGCCAATATTTAAATATGTTCGTTCTCTTTTACATCGGGGTTAACACACCTGGCAAAATGTGTGTGTGATACACTTCTACCTACCCTTTTGGGGCACAAGGCGTAATGCTTAGAACGTATTGATAACACTCTCAGAATAGAATATATTCTGAGTCAATAACTTAGTATCTAGAATATATTTTGCAATGAGATATCGATAGTCATTCAAGTGAGGTTCCGAACAAAGTTTGAAAGCCGCAGTAAACAGAAGTCGTAAACGTATTTGATCTCATATTTCAAAGACTTTGTATGCATACTGTAGAACAAGTATCGGAAAGCGCACATAATATTGTTTAGCAGGTAGGTCGAGTAGTAGTCGGGTAGGTCCAGACCTTATTTTTGATTTATAGAGTGAAGTGCATCAATTCACGTAATACAGGCGGTATTAGGTTCATCATTATCATATCAGCCTAAAGATGTCCACTGCTGGACTTCACCTAATTTCCACCACAGCGATCATACGCATACTTTCCAGGTCACCGGACCATCTAATGGGGGGCCGCCCTTCGCTGCATTTTATAATATGCATAGTCTTAGATTGGTTACCGCATGTATCACAAAGATAAGAAATCAATAATTTCATTGGGTTATCTTAAGGCGTATCTGGTTGTCTTGATATGAAATTGTAGTTTTGGAAATGTATGCGGATATAATAATATTATGCCGGTGTCCACGTGGACGTGAATAACCTCACATAAAAGGTAAGTAGCTGTGGCGACACATTTCTTCGGTCGTATCGTTCACAAATTCAATTAGATTTAAGAACACACTTATTGTAAAAAGTAAAGTACTTTTGCGTGAACGATACTCGTGTGCGTAAATCGTTATTGACAAATATTATAATGAAGAAGTTTTTGCTTACTTTATAATATAATTATATATATAGAATTAGTAAAATAACTGCATTTCTGATGTAAAATGTAAACACATTTCGGGGACCGAATATCACTACGTACAATATTATTGAAGTAATTCACTTCTTACTAATAGTGTTCTGTATCTACTTGTCTGTGAATGTTAGGAATAACAATGAGGAGTAGTGGACATACACTACAAGAAATTTTGGCTAAACTTCTAAGCATTCGTATCGTTTCTACATAATTTGACTGTAAACTTCCCGGGCGCTGAACAAGAAAAAAAACTTTACGGCGCGCTCTGTCACTACGTACGGTATTGAGCTGGTGCACCGAGGGGTTTAGTGGGTATTCAGGTTCCGATCGGCGAGTCCCACATAATCGTCCCGTGTTCCCGCACGGGACGGTATGCGTTAACGCATTCCCCTCTTAAAAAAAATTGTATGAGGTTGGCAGGGAAACACAGCAGCTATTGTAAATATTAAAATACTATTGTATTTAGAACTAGCTGCCGCGAGTAATATCGCTAAAAGTAATAACGGCAATGTTTTCGATCGCAGCTCTCAGGCGGATTGACTTTTTTCCGACACTTCCAACAACTATCGTCATATTTCAACTGATTCACACAAAGCCTTGACAAATTATGAACTGAAACCTTCCTTCTGTATATGTTAAATCATACATAATATATATGTATATATGATTTAGTATAATAAATAGGTTATCATGCGGTTTCACTAATAGATACATTGCTATCTATTGGTGAAAACCGCATGATAATCCGTTTAATAGGGTGGATTACTTTACGTGGTGATGATAAACCGCACATCTATTTGATATTTCAAACACATCTTCATTTCATCTCATCTCGCCTGAAGCTCAATCTTGCACGGCTTGGTCGGTCGGTACGGCTCGGTAAGTCCTATTGTAGAAGTCGAAACTTTCATTATAACTTCTCGTGGCACGTCGGTCACCAGTGACCCAAGATTTTATTGTTTGTTGTACAAAGTTCAACATGATAAAACAAAGGCTATAGGGATTTATTTTTGTGTTCCACTTTGAATTTTATTGTATTCACAAATGTTTGTTGTTTTTAAGTATCTAAATAATTGTACTGAAGCCCTAAGGAGTATTTCTATGTTTATTTATTATTGTATAAGTAGGGTTGACTGTTGAAATAAGTGGTAATACCGGGTTTCTGAAGGCTTTTTCTCTGTGAGTTAATTTTGAGTAAGATATAAATAAATGAATTACTTATAATTGTTGCTACAAAATGGCGAAGTACTTTTATGAACGGATTATTAGGGTTAGGTTATACTGGATAAAAAACTACTCATACTGGAACGTATTAACGATACGTGCTTCAGTATTTGTGGACTTCAAAAGTAAAAGGTTTCCGTGTACTGACGGATTAAGAATACATAATGTCACTACCCCATCTCAGCCCGTGGGTGTCGTAAAAGGCGACTAAGACATTATGCAGACAAGAGCACTGCGAGAAAAGGAAAATTCGAAACAAACCCTATACCAACCCGTCTGGCCAACGTGGTATAGTAGACTAAATTCCCTCCACAATGTTTGGAGGAGACCCGCGCCCAGCAGTGGGACGTTTATGGGTTGTAGTGATGATAGAATTCGACTGGCCTGTTGGTCTAGTGGTTAGTGACCCTGACTGCTAAGCCGGAGGTCGTGGGTTCGATATAATATGTATGTATTTACAAAAAAAAAAAAGTATTTAAGTAGTATATCAGTTGTTTAGTACCCATCACACAAGCAAAAATAATTGCTTACTTTGGGACTAGATGGCGCTGTGTGAATGTGGTAGAATATTATTATTATAGAAAAGTAAAAAGAAACTTCTCTATGGTATTGAAGCTAACCTAACCTAACCACAAGGGTAACAAAGCAGTCGAAAAGTTAACTGCTAATATTGTGATCGTTTTCTGGTAAAAAAAATAATCATTATAATCTTATGTTGTTTATGTATCTTGTGTCTAAAAAAAAATTATTTAAACTTGTAGTTCAAATAAATGTTTTTTCTTTCTTTATTCTGCTTCTATTTGTAACAGCAAGAATACTTATTGTGAAGAAAAAAATATGTTATTGGCTATAAATCAATAAATAACATTACATTTTACCAAAACAAAATATTTTCAACCTTCACCTACAATGTTCAATGTACAGCTAAGATCATAAACAACACATTTAGACCAATATAATAAAGCTTTTGAATATGTATGTTTGTTTATCGCACCAATCTTACACAACACTAACTAAACCATCCCACGTGATGGGTGATGGACAGAGCTGTGTCCAACACACAGTCGGTAAAAGATTTTTATTATATAATATTCAAAAAAAAAAATCTAACTGAAATCGCAAAAAAATTCGTTAAGAGGTGCAGGAGGACTTAGCTGATATACAGAAAAAAAAAAACAGACACAGAAAGTAGGTAACTTTTTTTGTACTACTTAAGTAGAAAAAAAATTCTCACCAGTTCAACGTTTGTACTAGTGAAAAGAAGTGCTATTTAAAGCTAATCACACACGTCGATCAGTGATTTAGTCATTATATACGACTGCTCAAAAAAAATGAATATTATGTTTTCAAGATTGTGTATGTGCGTTTCTTTATTTCATAACTTCTAAAGGCCTGATCTGATTTAGATTATGTATGACTTATCATTACAATCCTGCCAAGTAATATAGGCTAATAGAAAAATAAAATAAGATACCACTAAATGTTTAAAAAAAAATACGGCTGCTATAACAAAAAGAACTAAAAAACAAAAAGATATGTTTTTTCATCTGCATAATATATAATTTATGTTTTTTTTTCCTTTTTAGTTTAATTTGTCATGACAGTCAAGTCTATACTTTTTTTGAAGTTAAATGCAGTGAAAATATACAGCGATGCGATACGTAAAACCACCAAAGTAGTGTGTGCTGTGGCCTTTAGAGATAAGACATACCTATTGACATCACGCGATCAAAGCTGTGTGCTAAAGCTAGTAAACGATATTGAAAAACAAAGTCTATTTCAAGTGTTAGGCATATTTACGAAGATTGTTGGCCTGATCTTTCATCTCTATAAAACATGTTACTGCAGCCATCAATCTGCTTGGCTTAGATCAACATGACTCATATTGTTAAGGATAGAACATGAGGCGAGTTTTATGTAGTGTTTTATATGCTACGTACTACGTTATAAAGCATACCGTACACGAAAGGTTAATTAACGCTCATAAACTATAAACGCTCATTGAACGAGAAAAAACAACACATCGTGTTTGTATAGCGCAGCCATGAAAAGAATTTCTATAATTTCCAGAATACGTAGAGAGTGAAGTTTGAGTGTAACATAATTATTATTATATAAAAGAATATACCTACTTAATGCCAAAATTCATTCAGCATCTAAACATAAGAACCTCAAAATTTCGCATTTATAATATTACTTAGGTAACCGAAATTTACATTTATTTTAACCTAGCGTGGAGCTTACAGAAAAAGTACTTGCATTTATATGCATAACTATACAGGTTCCCCTATTTACACGACAGATCATGTGTGACGTTTTATCCTTACTAATTGTATGGGATACTCTCAATTCTTTCGTAATTTTTTGCCATCAAATCTTGTTTTCGCATTTTATTTCTATCAGTCTCCCTATCTGTCACTATTTGAGAGCTTAAAAGGAGGAACTGTCACACCAATAATGTTGTTAAATACAGCAGCGTCGCGTCGTGCATTTAAATCCAACATATTATGCGAATATATGTATAAATGTACTTCTATAAATAACATGATTTATCCTAAGTCTCTTTAAACAAACTCTAAAGGCGTCAGCGACGCGCGACGCTATGGTGAGATACGATCCTAAGTTATATTAATAATTCGAAAATAACGCTGGCTTGTTACATTTTCACTAAACTAATTTTGATAAAATTTGTTATAATATAACAGTTATATGTAGTATTGAACCTGGAAAAGGACTTAGGCAACTTTTTACCGACATTACAATTAATTCAAAAGTTCTGAAACAAAATTTATTGCTTTGCCGTCCATCAGTGTGCTAGCGCCTTAAGTATGGGGTAATAGTGTGAATAACTATCTTGTTCGAGGCGATATATGTGACGTGGGTAAACATCAATCAAAGTCTATTAGCGGTGGAGCATTATAGACAGTTGATGTAAATCGGTAACAGCGTGTACCATTGATTGATTATTTGTGTGAATGTGCCATTTAATGAATTTATTATTGCTTCCGTATTTATATTGCAAGCTGTCGCTTATAACTCAATTATTACAAAAGGCCTACAATTTGTGTTCCACTTTAAAATTAATTTATAACAAACTAAATTTGTCCCCGGTTTTGTCTGCGTGATATGTCATAAGGTAGCATAAGTGTGATGGATTTTAAATTAGATTTCATTAAAACATAATCTAATCAATTTTTGTCACGGGTAGATAAATTGTTTGTTAGCTGGATAAATATTTGTATTTAAGCAGTTCTCTAATATTTTGCGCTGTGGCTATGAAATTTTGGGGTAAGTACTTTTTGTTCGCCCTGTTCCCTTACAAACATGTAATTATGTTTTTCATCTAAACGGTACAAGCCCTGTGAGTTGCAAGTGTGTTATGTGTTATAAAGAAAAATAATGACAATATCAAAAGATAAATTCTTTGATTTTCAATGGACTTGTTCGGAATTAATTGCGTTTTGCGAAAGAATTAATTAGTGGCAACTGTAGTGGACTCTCCAAGGAATAATCAATCACTTGGATTATATTTATTTCTTCAGTATTAGTTTTTAATTAGAATTGCTTTTATTTGTGGTTATAACACCATAACTGTAATTGTTAACATTATTTTTTAATATGTTTTTTTATTTGAATATTTGAGTAAAAAAAATCTGTAAACTTTTACTTAATAAAATTTAATACTAATTAAGCAAGTTCTACACGTGGTTCCGCACGCATGATCCATGGGGACAAATTACTGAGATTAAAAGTACCGAAATATCGTATTTGTGTTTTAGTCCAAGATATATTTATATCTAATAATATAATTATCATCATAATATATCAAGTTATCAACCCGATGAAGACATAAGGCTGCACTTAATGCGCGAGTGTGTTTGTGTAGTCAGTCTTGTTTTTTTTGTGCAGTCTGCAACAATATGCCTTTACCAGGTCGTCGATTCATCTGGTGGATGATGGTCCATCGAACTCTATTCAGTACTTATTGTTTCAATGAGTCGGAAACATCCAAACATCAATCTCTTTAAACTTTCGCATAAATGCTGCAATGGTGTTAAGTGCAAAAGTCGAGAATTGTTGAGTTCTTCTTTTTATTTAATTCCTATTAATTCGTTGAATTGCAAGAAAAGTTCTTATGAAGAGAAGAATTGGAAAGTTTATCATAATGTATAGAGTATAAGTTCTGTGTGTTCTGTGGTCACGAGAATCTAATACCATGCAAAGCCGCAGGCAACAGCTAATTTATAAAATAAGTGGGGTAACATTCTGTTTGATTTGTCGAAATTGTTCTTTTGTTGACTGTACATTGTTGTATTAAAAATGGAAATAGGCCCTTTGCTAGCAATAAATAGCGCTCGTAGATTGTGGTGCTTCCAAGATAATTTTGTATTTACAGAACAATCTGCGGGCTCTTTCTTACTACTTTCATTAGAAATGACTCAAAGGTATAACTGCTACATTTTTAGCATATTCTTGCTTATACTATAATTGCGCTGTCACGCCTTATTTACTCAACCAATCTTCATATTAGATATGTGCTAGAATCTAGAGTAATCTTTATATGAAATTTCAAGTAGCTTGGCACTTAAGACCTGTAGAAGGTTTTATGCTACTTTTTCACAACATGCCATGCGCCACCACCATTAGCTTACGCCTAAACCTATATAAAATATGTCTATATAATAATATTCTACCACATTTACACAGCGCCACCTAGTCCCAAAGTAAGCAATTATATTTGCTTGTGTTATGGGTACTAAACAACTGATATACTACTTAAATACATTTTTTTTTGTAAATACATACATATTATAGATAAATTACACCCAGACACAGAACAAACCTTTATGGTCATCACACAAAGATTTGTCCTGGGTGGGGATCGAACCCACGACCTCCAGCTTAGCAGTCAGGGTCACTAACCACTAGACCAACAGGCCAGTCATACTATGTGCTATGCTAGGCTATAAACTACCTGTGTCCCTCTTTTCTCTGGATCGCGAAAGCGTTATGACGTGTCACATTGTATCTAATTTCATTTTAAAATATTTAATAAATAATTATTTTTCAATCAACCAACCCGCAAGCGATTGTGGAAAAAACTTCTTAGCTAGAGAGCCGATTTCCTCTCTTCTACCTAGAGAAACCGAGCCCAGCAGTGGGATATTAATGTGCCTGAAGATGAATTATTTTTCAAATAAAAATCACAAATTTGAATTCACCAAGACCACGATCAAATACCAGGCGGACAGACAGCGCGAGAAGGTGCGACAGTGAGGTGAGCTACGCTTTATATGTATGCTGTAGATCTTATAAGCCACGCCCACCCCGCTCTCAATGATATTAGTTTTTGAGCGCCTGCCAAGATATGCATAGTAAACTAATACCTGTGTGTTGTTGCTTCTGCTTATTTGAAATTATGTGTCAACCAAACAAAAAACTGTTGAATACAATTAAAAAAACTGATCAAGAACATGTCGGGTAGGGTTCCGCAGCAATCGTATCTTCATAGCGCTTACGTCTTTTGTTGAGAAGCGCAATCTTTCGACAATTACTCAAAAACTGTACATCTGATTATCAGAATAACCAAAAATTATAAAAGTAGGTACACCATGGACCACAGCTAATTATTAAATAGACAGTTCAATAGAAATTTCCTTCAAATTGTCAAAGTTACTGTATCCCTTATCATTAAACCCTATGAGAGACAGATTATGTAAATACAAAGGTAAAATTAACAACGCACAAAACTCAAGTTGAAAAGTTATAATCTGACATGTTCGCTTGACTCGTAACGAATGTTTTTGTCCGCTGATGAGACCGCGGACGTCGGATATTACAACTTGACGGATGAATGCGGAATTTTGATTAGATATTAAATAAAAATGTTTGAACACTTGCCGCTAAGTTTT
This sequence comes from Laspeyria flexula, assembly GCA_905147015.1. Classification (NCBI taxonomy): domain Eukaryota; kingdom Metazoa; phylum Arthropoda; class Insecta; order Lepidoptera; family Erebidae; genus Laspeyria; species Laspeyria flexula. Next base: position 705,994 of record LR989953.1, read on the forward strand.
AATTAAAGGTTTTTGTTCGTTTAAATTAATTTAATATATGGTAGATTCAGCTTTGTTGGCTACTCATGCAATTACTAAATAAATATTAACTGATTTTAGTTTTGAATATTAGTATATAGTCTAAAAATGAAGAAAATGATATTGATAATTTTTTTTTTTTTAAATGAAATGGTAACATGACATTGAACGCTCATCAGAGCGCGTTACGCCATAGGGTGGTCTCAGTTTCCGAAACAATGGTTGTCATGTCAATGCAATATTTACTGCGTACCCTGTTATCGACGACATTGACTCATTTGACAATTCGGCGCATTTTGATGAAGATTGTCAAATTATTTATAAAAACATAAATAAACTATTTTATTGTTATATTTTTTTACGACGATATAAACCACTTTCCTACGACGATATAGACAACTACCGAATTATAAATCTAGCTTCTGCGTCTTAACTTCACATGCGTGGTTACGTATGTCAACGAAAGATATCTCCAGGTTTTACACTATCTCTTCGTCAAAATAATTAAGATCTTATTATATTATATATATATATATTCTTTAGTGATTTAGTTGAAAAAGCGTTACAAACAAACAAACTCAACCGTCATGTTATAACGCAATAAGAATTGAATGTCACTCAGTACGAACGTAACTTCATCATTGTCAGCATATTAGCCATTGGACGTCTACTGTTGGACATCAGCCTCCCCAAGAGATTTCTGTGTATACGGCTTGCATCTTTTATAATAACCTAATTTAACTAACATTATTACAACGACATTCAATTCAGAGTTTCAAGTAAATTAGAATCAAAATACTGTTTAACATATTATTAAATATAATATATTATATTCCTATATAAATCTAGAAAATTACAAACGTTACAAAGTTTTATTCTTATGAAAATTATTCGTGACTTATTTTCAATAATGACTAAATGAAATTATAGATAAGAACAAAAGGTTTTGATTTCTCGTTAATAGGAAGTATCCAAATTTCAAAAGGATCACGAGAAACAAAGTTAGAAGTTTCACTTGAACTCATTAAGATTGAAAACATGAAAGGTTTTGATGTTACCAGTTAACGTTATAAATTATTTCCAAATAATTGTTACCGTTGCTTGAAATATCACGTGAAGGGTTGACTCACCGTGAACTTTTAGTTGTCTTGCTCATAACACTTCTAAGTCAGAAAACTTTTTCTAAGTCATAGTAATAGATAAACAATATTATACATCTAGCCATTTTAAACAAAAGATTTTTGTTTTCTTACTTTTTTTGTTTATTTTTTTTTGTAATTTATTTTAAGCTAGTTGTATTTAATTCTACAACTGACAAGTTCTTTGGCCCAAACAAAGTACATAAGATGACTTAAAGTTCACGGTGTATGTTATCTCTATTTATTGTTTAGTATTTAGTACAGATTGATCAAAGTACTTTATTTAAAAATAAATAAATGTCGCGTTAACATAGAATATTATAAATGTCTAAAACTACTTAGTTATTGCAATATTTTACTTTTTTATATTAAAAAAAAGAAAAATATATTACGATATTTCTTTTAGAAAAAGAGATGACACAATAATACTATTACCATAAACGATGACACATTTATATTCAATCAGAGTGCATGTTGACACGAAGGATTATAAATAATAAGGCTTACCTTTTAGTATAATTACATTTAACTGCGACCACAATAAGTAATATGTTGGCCGCCAATGATAGCAGAATGATCGGCACATACAAAGTTATCAACACAATTTCAGGTTGAAATAATATGTTGAAATCTGTGTCGAACTGAAAACTGCCATTTAATGCAGCTGTTAAATTATGTAACGCACCGAAATCGTTCAAAGTCAAATTTGAAAACATTTTGAAATTATATGAAAATTATGCACAATTCACTATATATTTTCACAATCGCATTCATTTTCGTTAAGTATCTTTGCACTTTAAATATAACACTTGAAATTTAAATACCAAGGTTTATTTATAATTATTTTTGAACTATTTCGCAAGTTCGACGATTCGCGAGAATTTCTAGAGCTTCCTTGTGACGTGTTGTTGGAGGAAAGCTCCTGAGCTCACTGAATGATAGCGCGCGAATGAGATGGATAGCGCGAAAACGAACAGCAGCGTGGCCTTGCCGCTCATTGATAAAATTTTAGTGCGAACTACTGTTTTTATTCTTTATTTTTGATGAATGATTAACTACAATTGTTTTACTGAATTGTAGCAGATTAGAAAGATGATCAGAAAGATTTTTATTAGAATTAGTCAAGTGGTAACCATTTAACTTATTAAAAAGCTAGTTGGTTAGTTAATTATAACGAAACAAATTAAAATGTTTCTATTTGAATCATAAGCAAAAAATATGTCGTTTTCTTTTTACAAGGTGTACCTATCAACATGGAAGTTGTCGCGCATTACAAACAAAATGGCACTGCACTGATTCCAATCTAAAATTTTAGTTCCCTACTGCTGGGCTAATTTCCCTCCAAATTTGGAGGAGACCCAAGATTTTAGTACTTAATAAGTATTTATATACTTAATTAATATATAATTAATAATACGGGTCAGTCACGTAAAGAAGTCGGGAAGAAGAAGAAGAAAAATAACAGAAAAAAAAATGTGTTCTTCAATCAGTACTTTTAGGTTCCAGATTTAGATTAGGATCAATAAATCTTTAACCAGGCTTCAAAAAGGTAAACACCTTCGATTTCCTTAAAACTTCCAGGCTCTGGGTACGTGGGTATATAATTTAATAAAAATATGAACACAAACCTCATCGATATTGTGAAATTTAATAAAATTAACAATTTGTTTAGGAGCCAAACAAAGACTTTGTATTACCTGTGTGATTAGTAGGTATAGGTTATGATATTTTTTGAATATTTTTACATAAATATTATAAATCGATATCTAGCTTTAAAAAAATTAACATGAAATCATAAAATTGAAAAAAAAAACAGTTGATTAAAAAACAATTTCAGCTGTTATTTACTCAATTTACACCAATGAATGTAATTTCACATCTATGAAATTCATTTTCTTTTTAATGATACATTTATACACTTTTTGAGGTTAAAATAATAAGACTGTGTTTTTTGAAGCTTTCAGTGTAACCATTTCATCTTCACTAACACCAGTATTGTCTGGGATTGCTGATATCTATGAGTGGTAACTTCCACCACTCAATAATAGGTAATGAATGAATGGATGGCGGTCAACAACTTGCAACTTTCTAGAAACTTCTTGCCTAGATAGACAGGTCACTGGAACTAGCTCAATAAAGCGGTATTGTCGGACTGATACGACAAACCGTCAGAATAAAAATACAATAAAAATACAGAAAACAATAATAATTATAATTTAAATAAAATAATCAGTTTCACGCTACGTCCGCATCTGTCGTCCAAACCACTAGCTTCTTCGTGTCTTCGTTGTTGGTGTTCCAAGTTCTGATGATCGTTGCACAGGCTACCTTCGCCATAATCTTATCTAGGTACTGCCTTGCACGAGTCTTAGCATCGAGTTTGTTGCTCACTTCGGAACTGTGAAGAGGTAAACAAATATATAAAAAAATATATTTATTATTATTGAAATCATCTAACAAATAAACAATGTTATAATTTAAAATAATAAACAGAACTAACCTATTTAAATAAAAGCCGAATACTCTATTCACAGGAATTTCCTTTATATAGAATATCTGATTAAGGTCAGACTCCTGAGGAAACGTACCCAAACGGCTAGCCACATTACAGCGATGTATGGCAAAGCTAATGCGTTGCCCTATAAATAACTCCTATAGTATAGTCCTATTGTTTATAAGTTATAGAAAATTAAATATGAACTAATAATTACCTTTCCTTCGCGGCAGCGAAGATTGTCTTCCTGAAGACTATTAATCTGAAGAAAGCTATCAAGATGCAGATGTTGCAGATATGCAGAGTGAAGACTAGGACTGATGGTATATCCTTTACTAATATTAACACGCAGGTCATAATGATTATACTCAGTATCTTCATTGTGACAATAGCCCTGAAAAAAAAGAAATTTAATATTTCTAAATTAATAATCACACATTAGGTTCTACACCCAAAACATTTTCTTTTTACGTAGGATGAAATGGCCCATTTATTATATAAAAAAATATTTAAAAAAATACATAAAACTCGGTCATTTCCCTAGTGGCCGACGTAAATATCATGCGCCGGTTCATTGTGGCCGGCTCGCATAAAACGCCTAGAAACTTGTTCTCAGTGGACACGCGATATAGCGTGAACGGCACTCAACGTGTTAAAACCGTCGTCTACCTTGGTGGTGCAACGGGAGTGTAAGATTCTTGCACAAACGCTTGAGAGACGAACCCTTTATGTTCGAATGATAACATAATAATTCTAGTGCACCAATCATTTACACTCCCATTACGCCATCTAGGCAGTCGGCGACATAAATGTGATTATAGTTTACATTATTTTTATAAAGGTACCTATGTTTTGTAGTAGCATTCACAACATTCCGATTTTTTTGCAGCTGTGGCAGTTTTTTGATTAGTCCTAATATATGTTCTTCGTATGATAATATCACGTAGACATTCATTAAAGACAGTAAACCATGCATCAAGATCAATATGGATACTGGTATGTGTAAGTACCACATGGTTTTCGTCTCTGAAAATAGAAAATATTTTTTTAAAGTTAATAAGTAATTTTTCTTTTACGAGAATAGGGTGGTAGACCAGGGCCAATAACTGTTTTTCAAATTGTACCAATGATTAAAAATATTTTTTTTGAAATCGTGTTTTATCATTTACATGCATTTTATGAGAAAAATTTCCATTATAATGTATATTTTTGTGTACAACATCAAGAAGTAGAGGTACAATCAACAAAACGCGTACCAATATTTAAAAAAGAATAACAGTTTTGACGTATAATTTTTCGAATGAAAATAAGGTTACTTTTTAGATAAAATATCAAAATAAGGAGAAAAACTAAATATTGTGAATTGAAATTATTTGAGCTTGTTTGGGCCATTGAGATGTAAGCTTCGAATAAATTTCATTAAATAAAAAAAATTTTTTGTGGGAAATAAAAATAAAAAACCAAGACGTCGGTTTTTTGACTTTTCGCAGATATTTTTAGGATATATGACAAAAGTGTTAATCCAAAAGTTGTAGACCTCTTCATCATTATCATTATCATCATCATCATTTCAGCCTATTGCAGTCCACTGCTGGACGTAGGCCTCTCCTATCACGCGCCATAGCACTCTGTCCTCCGCATTCCTACAACTATGGCATTTGAAATTTTTCGATAGGAGTTGTAGTTTTCCCGGGAATTGCGATAAACCGATTTTCACCCTTAAAAGGCCACCCTCATACCCTTCCTGACCTCAAATTGCCCGTAATTTATTTTCTTCTTTTTTTATTAACATTTACTTACTTTTGCAATGGGTTTAATGCTATTCAGATTTAATTTCTCTTTTGACTATTTTCAACAGCATTGGCACTGGTCTATGACTGTTGTTCTTATTTTTGCTTTTGTTAATACTTGTTAGGCCATATAGGTAGATATAGTTTAAGTTATGAAGCTTAATACTTTAAAAGAAATAAGCTTAAGGAACTCTAATAACGCCTTTATTAGTAGAAAATTACTAATTTATAATTAAAAGAATTACGGATATAAATATTTGTTATCCTGAATACGGTAACGGGGAATATATATATATAAATATTTGTAAGAAGAACATACCATTTGCAAAACAGCTATCAAAAGGTGATCTCTCTATTGGTAATATTGTATTAAGGTGGAACTTATCTACAGCGATGAGTGTTGCTGTCAACAACAATGGTATACCAAACGCATACAAATGGTAGCTGGCAATCCTCAAACAGCTAAGCTTATCGTAAAATTTGCCCGACTTATTGAGTTGACCCCTGTAAGAAAAAAACATTTAAATTTTTAGGGTCCAGTAACTTTATAATAAAAATAATATTTTCACACATTCACACAGCCCTATCTGGACACAAATTAAGCTATTATATTTGCTTGTGTAGTACCCATATACTTAAAAACTGATGTACTACATATAGGTAAATTCATTGTTTTTGTTAACACAAACATAGATAATGACACCCAGACACAGAACAAACATTCATGCTCATCGCACAAAGATTTGTCCTGGGTGAGAGAATCGAACCCACGACCTCCGGCTTAGCAGTCAGGGTCACTAACCACTACTTCAACAGGCCAGTCAATTTCTAGAAAAAGTTCGACACTTTTTAGTAAATTACCTATTAGGCACTTCTCATTGACATAAAATCATCGAAAATAAAATCTGCAAAAATCCGAAAGTTATGTAAATGATGACAGCTGTACGACACCATCAAAATAATTGGATCCAGGAACTTGTGCGCAAAAATCGCATACATTTCTGTTGCTTTCTCACTCCTACGAAGCGAGATCATTACACAGTGCATTACCGAAATGGATAACCAAAGGTATCAATACTTCTAGTATACATAATAACGAAAACGTAACTAACGTAATGCAAAAAGGTATACAAACTATAATTATCTACTTAAATCTAAAAATAAAAATAAAGCTACATGGGATATTATAAAGGATAGAACAGAATCACATAACATACTAGATAAAATAAACAAAATTAAACATAATAACAAAATACTAACTAATCCAATGGATATCGCGAATGAATTTAACGATTTTTTTACGAATATCTCAAGTACGATAAATGTAAATGCTTCAGAAAATTATCGTCATGTACCACCCGATAGACTTAATGTTAGCATATTTTTAAGCTCTCGTTCTCCTATTGAAGTTTATCGCGTCATAAAATCTTTAAACAACACAAGGTCAGTGTCTCAACACATATCCTTAAATTTAGTGCTGCCATCATATCACCAATACTAGCTCATACTATAAACCTATCTTTAATAGAAGGAATCTTTCCCAATAAATTAAAACTATCAATAGTCAAATACATAAGAATAAAATTACACTAGATATAACAAACTCTATAGTTTGTTATTATATGTTATTGGTCTATACCAATAACATTAATATTAATATTTTCTAAAATCTATGAAGGAATTATGTACTGTCGTCTAAAACAAATAATATTTTATTATTAGAAAATAATATTCAAGTAAATGCATCAAAAACAAAATATATTCAATTTTCCAATTATAAACAAAATCCTCAAACAATTAAAGTTATAATTATGTAATAATGAAGAAGTTAGTAAAGAAAACAGTATTAAGTTCTTACGATTAAATTTAGATAATAATTGCAACTGAAAAAACCATATCAGTGTATTGTGTAATATGCAGTAAGTTAAATAGATTTGTGTATGCCCTAAAACAACTCTGCATGAGAGCTAACGAAGCTACTGCAATAAATGCTTATCATGCTATGTAGGATCGGCTTTGAGGTATGGTATACTCCTATGGGGCAACTCCGTACATGTCGAAAGAGCCTTCATAGTACAAAAAAAATGTATTAGAGCCATCATGGGTGTATCACCCTTAACAAGCTGTAGACCCATATTTAGACAGTTAAATATCTTAATTCTAGTGTCCATGTATATTGTTGAAGTTGGTATGTTTGTTATTAATAACTCCCAAGTTTACCGTAAAGATAACAAATTAGTTAAAAGAGATCCAACTAAGTTAAGATATGAGCTATGTAAAATCACAAAAAAGATCCGAGAGTTACCGCCATCTTTATTCAAGTCAAGACTGAAGTCTTGGCTGATTGAAAAATGTTTTTACAACTTAAAAGAATACTTTGATTGTAAAACTTTATAGGTGTTTCGTGTTATATTAATAACTGTCTAGATGTAAGTTTAGTTATTATATATTTAGTTACTAATTGAACTTCTTGTGAAATTCGCATGCCTTAAAAAGGTGAATATGTTGGATTTTAAGTCACACAACTAACAACCACTGTACCATGTTCTTGGCGAAAATAAATGTCTTTATCTTTATCTTTATCACAATAAAACATAATTATGAAGTTCGACGTTTTCTCAATAAAAAAAAATTATTACCGGGTTCTCCACCATATGTCGTAGATGAAAAGTTGTGACCATATGAAACTAGATAATATAAAGAAGTATAACGCTGGACCTAGAACAGAAAAAGATTTTATTTCGATCCGTAAATGTCCCACTGCTGGGCATGGGTCTCCTCCAAAGGAAAATGGAGGGACTTTAGCCTACCATGCCTGGCCAGATGGGTTCGACTTGCTTATTCTACGAGCTATGTCGGTAACTTTGGTCCTTTGTCGGATTACCTCGTTACGAAGTTTGTCCTTCAAAGAGACGCCGAGCATAGCTCGTTCCATAGCTCGTTGAGCGACTTTAAGTTTGTGGGCTAGTCCTACAGTGAGTGTCCACATCTCCGCACCGTAAGTCATGACAGGTAGGACGCATTGGTCGAAGACTTTGGTCTTCAGGCATTGCGGTAAAGGCGAAGAGAAAACCCGACGTAGTTTGCCAAACGCTGCCCAACCCAGTTGGATCCTGCGGTCGATTTCTTTCTCGAAGTTGTTTCTACCGAGCTGGATAACTTGTCCAAGGTAGACATACTCTTGAACAACTTCGAGAACCGATCCGTCGACATAAATCGGCCCCGGCATGACATGTTCGTTGAACATAATCTTGGTTTTATCCAAGTTCATGCCGAGACCAACACGTCGAGAGGCTCCATCTAGGCTGCGCAGCATTTCGCTTAACTGTTCCAGTGACTCTGCCACGATGACGATATCGTCGGCGCCCGATTAATCAAAACAAGTCACCTGATCAAAGTTCAAAGTCAAGGGGTTTCCAGTAGCCACAACTCAATTTTTGTAAGAACTCTGATTACCACTTCAAAGCAGTCAGACAACATCACCGAACGTACGTCCCCAGTCGGCGGCTCCAATACCTTTCTTCGCTTTTTCTTGGTTTTATTGCTGCCTACCTTATTTGCTGGTTACCTTGAAGCTTGAACATAAACGAGTTTAAAATCAGACTTACTTATGATTCTGCAGAAATCCAATCCGTTCATGAAAGTACCAAGCTGCGCCATCTTCACCGTGTAGGCAGATACAATACACAAGGAGAACATCGATACTATCAACGCCATGGCCCGCCTCAAGCGTGGCCGGTAGCAAAACAGTTTTGAACCGATTGATATAAACGAATATAATAAACCTGGAAAAATAATTGTAAATTTGTAACAACTACCACAAAATAAAATAAGTTATAATCTGAAAAGTGCATTTATTTTGGTTAAAAATATTAGTGTATCGTTAAGTGTATCGTTCTTTGCTTGACCACTGCTCAGTGACCAGCTCCTATTGGCTTTCTCGATAAATGGGCTATCCAATACAAAAAAAAAATCAAATTCTATTTATTGATTGGTTAACACGATCGGACAAACAAACAAACTTTATAATATTAATATCATCATCATCATCATATAAGCCCATCAGATCATCATTATGACATCCACTGTTGAACATAGGCCTCACCTAATTTCCGCCACAGCGAGCGATTTAGTGCCGCCCGCATCCCTCCAATATTAATATACCTAGTACATAATAATATATATAATTTGTCTAATCTTAAATTTACACACGATTATTTATATTATGTATTTAGTCTTTAAAAAAGTATGTATTGCTTTTTACCCGACTGCCAAAAAGGAGGGTAATGTTTTTCACGCGTATGTATTGTATGTATATAATATGTATGTGGGCATTTCTGTTCCATTGGACCTTCTGTAGCCTAAACGGCTTGGCTGAATTTAAAGTGTGAGGTGTCATTACATTTGTAATTTTCCCCCGAGTGTCATAGGCTATGTGACGTCAACAAAAAACCAATATGGCGGCCGTAAACTGTAAAATCAGACGTTTTTAATGCTATCGCAATATGGGTATCCGATGAAAGCTAATTAATAGGCTAATTCAATTATATATGCACTAACTATTGTCCGCGGCTCTACATAATAATTAATAATATTGACTGACGAAGACTACTTTTTTGCAAGGTAAGGCAGTCGGGTTTTTTGGTTTTTTTAAATAAACACTTGTTAGTTTATTGTACGTGTTTTTTAAGAATACGTAATCTATTTTCAAAATGTTTTCTATCCCCATTTTATAGAATTTCGAAGCAATGGTGTCCGAACCGTCACTATATGCTGAGCTGAATAAACCTACCGTATTTTATTATATGCAATAACTATATCCACGATTAATGAATTTCTAAAACTAACAATTTATTCACTGTATGTACAACACTTACCTAAACAGAAAGCAAGCAGCTGGTAATCAAGGAAATACTGTGGATTATAATTAAGTTCATCAAATTCGAAAACGGCAGCAAAATTTGTTGAATTCTCCATTTCACTGTCGAGAAGGTAATCCAAGCAGAAGTGAAAGGGTGCTAATGGTATCAATTTGTCATCATCATAATCAATTCTTATGGATCCATCCTGTCGACAAAAATACATTAATTAACTCCTATTTTTATGATAGACAGCAGTAAAGTCCAGCACAGTTATATAATTATCTGGTAAAGTACAATAGACACACCAAACCACCCACAATATTAACTAGTTTCAAGATAATTACTAAATTATGTAACTAGACTGAACTTTAAAACCCCACTGGCTATACTATTATTATTATGAACATTTTCCTCATAAGTGGAATGAGATACGCCTTATCTTTCACTCATTCATAAAGATTCTGTTTCAATATTTGTAACTGACATGACATGACAGGCCTGTTGGTCTAGTGGTTAGTAACCCTGACTGCTACGCTGAAGGTCGTGGGTTCGATCCCCACCCAGCACAAATCTTTGTGTGATGAGCATAAAGGTTTGTTCTGTGTCTGGGTGTAATTTATCTATAATATGTAAGTATTTACAAAAAAAAAAAAATTAAGTAGTATATCAGTTGTTTAGTACCCATAACACAAGCAAATATAATTGCTTAATTTGGGACTAGATGGCGCTGTGGGTATGTGGTGAAAATATTGTTACTTGCGTTTAAACAGCTACTATGTATTTATCAAAAGTCGAATCTAGAGATGCGTGGACGTAGCGTGATGATATATATAATTTAGCCTTCTAACAGCAAAAGAATTTTTGAAATCGATCCAGTAGTGTTTATGTTTATTGGTTACATACAAAAATACAAATCTTTCGTCTTTATAATATTAGTGTAGATATAGAAAAGGTAGGCAGTGATGTTAGTGATACATCACAACACTTTCGCCGCTTATGTTAGTCAAAAGGCAACTAAGGGAGTGGGGAGACTAACCCTAAGCAGTCAAGTGCACTGCGGGAAAAGGAAAATTTGAAACAAACCCTATACCAACCCGTCTGGCCAGCGTGGTATAGTTGGCTAAATTCCCTCCACAGTGTTGGGAGGAGACCTATGCCCAGCAGTGGGACGTTTATGGGTTAAAATGAATGAAAGGTATAAAGTTGAGATTTTTCTGTTTGGCCTCTCTTATTCTTTAGCCTCTCAGTATTATTATAACGTTCAAAATGGCTCAGCAGCCAGTCTCATCTTATAAAAATGTAATTTAGTAAGAAAGTTACCTACCTCAAAGAGAGAAAACTCCTTGGTCAAAGATCCATTAGACAGTCCATTCACATATTTGTTATTCCTCACAAATATCAAATCACGGGTTAGTTTCTTCGATGTATAGTTTTCTCTCTGAGTTTTCTCAAACCAGTGGTACACACTGAGATTAGCATAAGAAGCTTCGCCGTAATTAGTCTCGAATCCAGGATTATCGATACATTTACCTTTATGATTTAAAATTTCACCATGGTCGCAACACTTGATTACGCACGGCTTCTTAACACTATAGTCTTCGATTTCAATATCATTATTATTTAAGTCTTTAAACTTTGAATTTACTATGTCTTTGTCATGTGACACTCGTGTGGTAACAAGATATAATAATAAAATTGCTATGTATATCATATTCACTTATTTTATATATAACTTTGTGTACGCGTGTCAACTACAGCACTGAATGGAGACCACTAAACAAGTTAATTATGTGTTTGCGATGCTGTTTTCCTCGTTCCGTAACTTGTTTCGCGGCATGGGTTTTACCGAACACTCAACACTCAATTTCTCTGTTTAGGAATATCTTATACGTATTATTATTTTATTATTACACTATTTGTTGATATACAACTCTTGTACTTAGAAAAATTGAATTGTTTCTACCGTTAAAATAAAGGTTATTTGATTTATAAATCAGTTACTATTTGTGTACGTGTGTATCTACGAGTATCTGTGCCTCTTTTGGCATACTTCGTCGCTTTGCGTGTTTCTCCCACCATTGTGAATTTTATGCATTGGCCTAGCACGCCAATATTGGCGATACCGTTGTATACGTAAAATAAAATTATGCTTGTATGGCCAATATTGGTGCTTTTACAAACTACATAATATAGCCAATCCTATCAATATACAAATGCTGACTTTTTAACTATAAGTACATCTTTTGACTTAAAGCTCAACAGAAAGTTTTAAACTATCGCATTGAAAATAGTAGAAGTTGAATTTATCGCGATAATACCACGTTGAATTATTGGCCTCTCTCTTGTTTGTAGGGCCACCGCTGCACCGTCCAGAACTGTGGCGTGTAGTGCGGGAAGGGGGGGGGGGAGGCACCTTTTGTATTCATTCCCTCACCAGTACTTAGTCGACGAATCCAACGATAGCAGTGAGATCATGACTCATCGTTATGGATAGTATGTTTCATTCATTCGTACTGTACCGTTATACTGCAGCTATTTATGTTGATATTGTTACACAATATTATCAGTTGTAAGCTTTTGTGAAATATTACGAAATAATATGAAATTAGCAGCCATTTTCATTTTCTTTTTTATGATGCATTTTATGCCTATTGTGGTTAAGATAATATGACTGTGTCTTCTGAAGCTTCCAGTGTAACCATTTTTCATTTCGAGTTAAGTGATCTTCAGTAACACCTGTATTGTCTGGGATTGCTGATATCTATGAGTGGTAACTTCCACCACTCAATAATAGGTAATGAATGAATGGATGGCGGTCAACAACTTGCAACTTTCTAGAAACTTCTTGCCTAGATAGACAGGTCACTGGAACTAGCTCAATAAAGCGGTATTGTCGGACTGATACGACAAACCGTCAGAATAAAAATACAATAAAAATACAGAAAACAATAATAATTATAATTTAAATAAAATAATCAGTTTCACGCTACGTCCGCATCTGTCGTCCAAACCACTAGCTTCTTCGTGTCTTCGTTGTTGGTGTTCCAAGTTCTGATGATCGTTGCACAGGCTACCTTCGCCATAATCTTGTCTAGGTACTGCCTTGCACGAGTCTTAGCATCGAGTTTGTTGCTCACTTCGGAACTGTGAAGAGGTAAACAAATATATAAAAAAATATATTTATTATTATTGAAATCATCTAACAAATAAACAATTTTATAATTTGAAATAATAAACACAACTAACCTATTAAAAAAAAGCCAGATACCTACTATATTTACAGGAATTTCGTTTATATAGAATATCTGATTGAGGTCAGATTCCTGAGGAAACGTACGCAAACGGCTAGTCACATTACAGCGTTGTATTGCAAGGCTAATGCGTTGCCTCAGGGAGAGGCCAGCCTTTGGGTCCCGTGTTACTTCAGAAACACTCTTTTACGATAAAGTTTGTGAGCATTTAAATTTCAAAACGCATGTATAACGAGCATACGTAAACTACTTAACAAGACTAGTTTCAGATGTCAATTACCATCGTAAAGTAAATGTGTTCAGCTACTTTTGTTACTGACTGTATATGAAATTGTCTTATCTGCAGACTTTCTACTGACTATAATAATCGATTGCGATCACGGCCAGTATAGCTTAGTCGAAAGGTCAAACTCTTACGTCTATTACTCATAATCATTACGACTACATTATGTAGCTACCCCTTGCTAAACATAAATAACTCCTATAGTCCTATTGTTGCTCATTGGCATGCATTAGTAATAGAAAATTAAATATGTAGTAATAATTACCCTTCCTTCGCGTCAGCGAAGATTGTCTTCCTGAAGACTATTAATCCGAATAAAGCTATCAAGATGCAGATGTTGCACACATGCAGAGTGAAGACTAGGACTGATGGTATATCCTTTACTAATATTAACACGCAGGTCATAAGGATTATACTCAATATCTTAGCTGTGATAATAGTCCTGAAAAACAGAAATATTTCTAAATTAATAATCACACATTAGGTGCTACACCCAAAACATTTTCTTTTTACGTAGGCCGAAAGGGTCCATTTATTATATAAAAAAATATATAAATTTTAAAAAAATACAAAAACTCGGTCATTTCCCTAGTGGCCGACGTAAATATCATGTGCCGGTTCATTGTGGCCGGCTCGCATAAAACGCCTAGAAACTTGTTCTCAGTGGGCACGCGATATAGCGTGAACGGCACTCAACGTGTTAAAACCGTGTCGTCTACCTTGGTGGTGCAACGGGAGTGTAAGATTCTTGCACAAACGCTTGAGAGACGAACCCTTTATGTTCGAATGATAACATAATAATTCTAGTGCACCAATCATTTGCACTCCCATTACGCCATCTAGGCAGTCGGCGACATAAATGTGATTATAGTTTACATTATTTTTATATAGGTACCTATGTTTTGTAGTAGCATTCACAACTTTCCGATTTTTTTGCAGCCGTGGCTGTTTTTTGATTAGTCCTAATATATGTTCTTGGCATGTTAATATCACGTAGACATTCATTAAAAAAAGGAAACTTTGCATCAAGATCAATATGGATACTGGTATGTGTAAGTACCACATTGTTTTCGTCTCTGAAAATAGAAAATACATTTTTAAAGTTAGTGTTAGATTTTAAAATGTTCTTTGACGAGAATAGGGTGATTGCTGTTCTTATTTTTACTGCCAAAAAGGAGGGTAATGTTTTTTTCTTTTGTAAATACTGGTTATGTCATATAAGTAGATGATGTTTAATACTTTAAAAGAAATAAGCTTAAGGAACTTTAATAATAACGCGTTTATTAGTAGAAAATTATTGATTTCAATATAAATATTAATCTCGTAGAATTAATTCTGTTAACTTTCTGGAGAAACTTGGTAAATTATAATTAAAAGCATTATCGATATAAATATTTGTTTTCCTGAATACGGTAACGGGGAATATAATATATATAAAAATATTGGTAGAAAAAACATACCATTTGCAAAACAGCTATCAAAAGGTGATCTTTTTATTGGTAATATTGTATTAAGGTGGAACTTGTCTACAGCGATGAGTGCTGCTGTCAACAACAATGGTATACCAAACGCATACAAATGGTAGCTGGCAATCCTCAAACAGCTAAGCTTATCGTAAAATTTGCCCGTTTTATTGAATTGACTCCTGTTGGAAAAGAACATTTAAATTTTTAGGGTCCAGTAACTTTATAATAATAATAATATTTTTACACATTCACACAACGCCATCTAGACACAAATTAAGCTATTATATTTGCTTGTGTTATGGGTACTAAACAACTGGTATACTACATAGGTAAATACATTTTTTTTGTAAATACAAACATAGATAATAACACCCAGACACAGAACAAACATTCATTCTCATCACACAAAGATTTATCCTGGGTGGGAATTGAACCCACGACCTCCAACTGCAGCAGTCAGGGTCACTAACCATTAATTCAACAAGCCAGTCAATTTATAGAAAAAGTTCGTTGGTTTTTAGTAAATTGAGAGCTATTAGGTACTTCTCATTGACCTAGAATCATCGAAAATAAAATCTGCAAATATCCGAAAGTTATAATTTTTTCAAATGATGCCAATCAGAATAATTGGATCCAAGAAGTTGTGCGCAAAAATCGCATACATTTCTGTTGCTTTCACACTCCTACGAAGCGAGATCACAAAATATATGAAGTGTGACGTTTTCTCAATAAAAAAAAATAATTACCGGGTTCTCCACCATAAGTCGTAGATTAAAAGTTGTGACCATATGAAACTAGATAATATAAAGAAGTATAACGCTGGACCTAGAACAGAAAAAGATTCATTTCAATCCATAAATTTCCCGCAGCTGGGCACACGTGCCTTCTGCTCCAAAGAAAAATTAGGGAATTTAGCCTATCACGCCTGGCTAGACGGGTTCGTACCTATAGGGTTTGCTTCGAATTTTCTTTTCTCGCAGTGTACTTGTTTGTATAAGGTACTCCCTTAGTCGCCTTATACGACACCCACGGGTTGAGATGAGGTAGTGACATTATGTATTATTAAATTGTTCACTACACGGAAAGACAGGAGAAAATAACAACAACTTGGCTATATGCATGCCGACAAACAAGACGGCATTATCATGTCATCCCGAGTGCAGCTCCGCGATTTTACGATCTTTTACCTAAAAATTATGTTAATTTTATATTTTAATCTTAAGTACCTAGGTGCGTGTTTAATTGTTGTGACTAATGTAACCATTCTGCATGCCAATCTATTGGTTGATACAATGACATGGTGATACTTTACTTTTAAAACCACTTTAATTGAACACCCATGTATCGCAAAATAAATGATTTGATTTTATTTGAAAAAAAAAAAAAAAACATATTAAACAATGCTTAAATTAAAACAAATCATATGGTCAAAATTAAAAGTCAAGGGGTTTCCAGTAGCCACAACTCAATTTTTGTAGGAACTCTGATTACCATTTCTCAGCAGTCAGACAACATCACCGAACGTACGCACGTCCCCAGTCGACGGCTCCCTATACCTTTCTTCACTTCTTCTTGGTTTTATTGTTGGTTACCTTGAAGCTATAGCTTGAACATAAACGAGTTTAAAATCAGACTTACTAATGATTCTGCAGAAATCCAATCCGTTCATGATAGTACCAAGCTGCGCCATCTTCACCGTGTAGGCAGATACAATACACAAGGAGAACATCGATACTATCATCGCCATGGCCCGCCTCAAGCGTGGCGGGTAGCAAAACAGTTTTGAACCGATTGATATGAACGAATATAATAAACCTGGAAAAATAATTGTAAATTTGTAACAACTACCACAAAATAAGTAATAATCTGAAAATATTGATTATTTTGGTTAAAATTATTAGATAAATGCGTCGTTCTTTGCTTGACCACTGCTCAGTGGTCAGCTCCTATTGGCTTTCTCGACAAATGGGCTGTCCAATACAAAAAAAAAATCAAATTCTATTTATTGATTGTTTAATGCGATAGGACAAACAAACCAACTCTTCAACTTTATAATATTAATATAGATATCTATCTTATCTTATATTTATCAGACGATTATTTCTATAATGTATTTTTTTTGCATTTTTATTTAGAAAAAGTACCTATGCTGTATTGCTTTTTTTGGCCTTTTTAGCAATGGTGTCCGAACTGTCACTATATGCTGAGCTAAATAAACCTACCGTATTGTAAAATAATTAACCCTTACAATAACTATTATCTATTACTAAAAATAACAATTTATTCACTATATGTACACTTACCTAAATAGAAGGCAAGCAGCTGATAATCAAAGAAATATTGTGGATTGTAATCGAGTTCATCGAATTCAAAAACGGCAGCTAAATTTGTTGAATTCTCCATTTCACTGTCGAGAAGGTAATCTAAGCAGAAGTGAAAGGGTGCTAATGGTATCAATTTGTCATCATCATAATCAATTCTTATGGATCCATCCTGTCGACAAAAATACATTAATTAACTCCCATTTTTATGGTAGACAGCAGTAAACTCCGGCACAGTTTTACCCTCACGCCCACTGCTGCAACTTCTGTAAGTCAGGTTTAACAGCGATGACCCTTGCAAACACCGAGTTTTAGTTACACTAGACAATTTAATCTGGTAAAGTACAATAGACACACCAAACCACCCACAATATTAACTAGTTTCAAGATAATTACTAAATCATGTAATTAGACTGAACTTTAAAACCCCACTGGCTATACTAATATTATTATGAACATTTTCCTCATAAGTGGAATGAGATACAAATCTTTCGTCTTTATAATATAAGTGTAGGTATAGATATAGGTAGGCAGTGATGCCAGTGATACATCACAACACTTTCACGCGACTAAGCCTTAAGCAGACAAGAGCACTGCGAGAAAAGGAAAACTCGAAACAAACCCTATACAAACCCGTCTGGCCAGCGTGGTATAGTAGGCTAAATTCCCACACACACTGCAGTGTAGGGAGGAGACCCATGCCCAGCAGTGGGACGTTTATGGGTTGAAACGAATGAAAGGTATACAGTTGAGATTTTTCTGCTTGGCATTCTTTAGCCTCTCAGTATTATTATAACGTTCAAAATTGCTCAGCGGCCGGTCTCATCTTATAAAAATGTAATTTAGTAGAAAAGTTACCTCAAAAAGATAAAATTCCTTGGTCAAAGATCCATTAGACAGTCCATTCACATATTTGTTATTCCTCACAAATACCAAATCACGTGTTAGTTTCTTCGATGTATAATTTTCTCTCTGAGTTTTCTCAAGCCGGTACACACTGAGATTAGCATAAGAAGCTTCGCCGTAATTAGTCTTGAATCCAGGATTATCGATACATTTACCTTTATGATTTAAAATTTCACCATGGTCGCAACACTTGATTACGCACGGCTTCTTAACACAATAGTCTTCGATATCAATATCATTATTATTTAAGTCTTTAAACTTTGAATTTATTATGTCTTTGTCATGTGACACTCGTGTGGTAACAAGATATAATAATAAAATTGCTATGTATATCATATTCACTTATTTTAGATATAACTTTGTGCACGCGTGTCAACTACAGCACCGAATGGAGACCACTAAA
The DNA here is from genome assembly GCA_905147015.1 of Laspeyria flexula. NCBI lineage: Eukaryota > Metazoa > Arthropoda > Insecta > Lepidoptera > Erebidae > Laspeyria > Laspeyria flexula. The sequence goes on from LR989953.1 coordinate 724,927, forward strand.
CAAGTTATGTGTTTGCGATGCTGTTTTCCTCGTTCCGTAACTTGTTTCGCGGCATGGGTTTTACCCAACACTCATTGTGTCTGTTTAGAAATTTCTTATACGTACTATTATATTATTATTACACTATTGGTGGTATACAACTCTTGTACTTAGGAAAATTGAATTGTTTCTACCGTTAAAATAAAAGTTATTTGATTTATAAATCAGTTACTATTTGTGTACGTGTGTATCTATCTGTGCCTCTTTTGGCATACTTCGTCGCTTTGCGCGTTTCTCCCACCATTCACCAGTCCCACCATTGAGAATTTTATGCGTTGGCCCCAATATTGGCGATACCGTTGTGTGCGTAAAATAAAATTATGCTTGTATGGCCAATATTGGTGTTTTTACAAACTATCAACAATAGCAGCAGTGAGATCATGACTCATCGTTACAGATAGTATGTTTTATTTATTCGTACTGTACCGTTATACTGCGGCTGTTTATGTTGATATTGTTACACAATATTATCAGTTGTAAACTTTTGTGAAATATTACGAAATAATAGTAGTGGGACATGTGGGACAATGTGGCTCATAATATTAGAGGACTAGAAACTTACATTTCGGAACTTTCACTTTCAGATCACACAGCTCAATTGTTGAGATGCAAAGTAAAAAAAAACTACCACTTTACACACTGGTATAAATTAAAACGAGATTATTGTGAAGACAACATTATGAAATCCAAAAATTGCATACAAAGTCTGAGCTTTAATGAATGTTATACAAATAATGATCCTGCTAAAGCGTATGATAATTTCTATGATCTATTTCAATTATTTTACGATTTGTGCTTCCCCACTATACAAGTTAAGATATCAACTTCTAAAAAACCTAAATGGTTAACTAAAGGCATCAGGGTGTGTTCTAAACGAAAGCGACAGTTATTGTGGCAGTATAGATTAACTTCATGCCAAAAGGATAAAGTATGTTTTAACGAATACACAAAAAAACTAAGAACTATAATTAAAAAAACACAAAAATCGCAAAACATTATTATATTAATTCAGCTATAAACAAGACACAAGCGACATGGAAAATTATAAATAATCATAAGAATCTATCACCTAAAGAGATTATTGAGCAAATAAAAGTTAATGAGAAAAGTATTACAAAGCCCAAAGACATGGCTCAAATTCAATGACTATTTTATTGATGATATAAAACCGACAATTAGATATAATAATTACCTAACTAAATTATTGCATTACATATAACAAATTAATTAATTAATAATTATTACATATAACAAATTCAATTCAAAAGTAGATGACAATGAAACACATAGAGGTAAACACCGCAAAAAAATATAATTATTGTATATTAGCTATAGAACAATTTTTTGGTGACAATAAAATTATACCGAGAAGACTTACCTACTACGACATACTACACAGATACAGTTTTCGAAGTTTTTAAACCTTAAGATAACAATCTACGCTTAAATACAGTTACTGGGGACCCCCTGGGCTGGTTATTTTACTGAATTGAATGAGTTAAATTTAAATTCAAAGCCTTTTAATGTATTCAAAAATGTTTGCATGTCTATTGGTATGGAGGAAAGGAAACTAAATATTTGTAAGATCACTATTGTACGTATATTCGCAAATAAAAGATGATTGATTGATTTATCTATAGATATATTATTATATTATATTGTTGGGTACTCAAAAACAGGAGATCCTAATGGAAAATTGGCAAATTGATTCGACACATTACAGTTTTCTTTTGATTTTTTTTGTTTTTTTTTTTTTAAATACAACGCCCGCACTAGGGAACAAGCCCTGTGTCGCGGGGAGGTTTACAAACATGAAACTAACGGACACAAAGTACACCCAGACTAGAAACAAATATCTATGAATCACACAAATATTTGTCTCGTGTGGGAATCGAACCCACGTCACCCAGCACGGCGATGTAGTGGCGAGGCGTGGTCGCCTCGCCACTACATCCACCTTAACCACTGCGCCACGGTGACAGTCATTTTGATTTGATTTAGATTTTTTATGCAAATAGATACCTAGTTAAGTGTTGTGTGTGTTCCTGTATGTTGACTATGATTCCTTTATACGTAATATATATCAGGTTGCATTTAATAATGTTTAGATCAGCTAAGGCCTTAAAATATTTGTCTCGTGTGGGAATCGAACATCACACGACGTGGCATGGCGGTGATGTAAGAAAAGCCCAGATTGTACATGCAGCTGACAGGATACTGAAGTGCCATGTAAGCTGGCAAATGTCATACTTGTACACGTCGCTGCAGGCATTATATTGCAAAGCTTCACGTCTTCACTCTCCCATGGGGTCAGCAGATATGCATCACACCTCAATTTTTCCAGCTAGGTTAGGTGAAAACCCTTCTGCCCTTGTCTTAATTACCTACATTTCCAAACATCGGGATATTTATATATTCTATTCATGTCAGAAAAGCTATTCGTAAGTGCCAATATTTTCCGGTCCTCGAATTCTACCTTTGACTTTTTCGCAGCATCTATACCTACATCCATATAAACAAATAAAAGTGTCTGTTTGTAATATCAATATAATGGCTTTTTAAAGCAGGCATATGAAAGAATATAAGCGATGGTGGCTGAATGGATAAGAGACCGTGCTAAACACACGGTCCGAGTTCGATCCCGACCGGCAGTACCAATTTGGATTTCACTGTGTGGAATTTATACGAGTATGTATGTATTAGTCACATGACTTACCATCTGCTAACGGTGAAGGAAAACATCGTGAGGAAACCCACATACCCTAGGAGAAATTCTAAGTGTATGTCTGATCCACCAACCTGCATTAGGTTGGGTATTAGGTAGGGTGCAGTATGTGTGGATGCCTGAAAACCCTCTCAGCTCTCAGGAGAGGAGACCCGAGCCCAGCAGTGGGACATTAATGGGTTGCTGATGATGATATGAAAGAATACGTCACTTATAACAAAAATACACTTTGTTTTTTTATCTGTTTGTCTCTTTCTATCTGTGTGTTTGTTTGAAGTAAACTCCGAAAGGACTGAACCTATTTTGACGGGACTTTTACTAGCGGATAGCTAATGTCACAAGAAGTAACCTAACAACTTTGATTTTTGAATAATATTTGGGTGCTAGGAAACAATGAAATTAGTAACTTGTCCTCCCGTTCGAAGTCGTGGACACATCTAGTAAGCAATAAGTATGTGTATTTGTGTAATATATAAAGTAATATTCTGTACCTAGATGTTATATCGATGATGGTTTAATATTGTAGTATTCCTCCAAAGTTTACACGTGCGTGAAATAATTGACCTTTTAAAAAATGTACTCGTATACTCTGCAAAATTATAATGCGTAGATAACGCTTTTTTAACCTAAATAACAAAATAGAAATCTGTTAGAAACAAAACCCTCTGCTTTTTTTTTGTAACAAATAAGAAAAATCAAGATTTATTAGGTAACAGAATGTTGATTAGAGAATTTGACTTGCCCTCATAATACAAGACGATAATGACCTCATTACACACAGCCGTAATGGCTCTTTGTAATGGTAATAAATATAGGTTATTAGGTTGGTAGGTAATAGATTTTTTTTGGTTTTGAGTCGATCATTTGCTTACCTACCTAATAAATATTATTTCTTTGAGAATCATCAACATCAAAAATATAGTTTAGACTATAGATATAATTCTATAAGACAAGTATGTTACCTAGGTACCCACTACCTTTTTACCCGACTGACCCGACGAGGGTAATGTTTTTCGCGCGTATGTATGTATGTGGGCATGTATACTATGTCTGTTCCATTGTGACCCCCTGTAGTTTAAATGGCTTGAAGGATTTTGAAATATGAAGTGTTATTAATTTCGTATTCTACTCGCAAGAAGAGCATATGAAATGTCACCAAAAAATCAATATGACAGACGTAAACTGTCAAAACAAACGATTTTTAGTGCTATCGAAATTAGTTTTCATTTGATATACCAATATCAAATGAAAGCTAATTAAAAGCCAAATCCAAATATATATAATATTATATATGTCGCAGCCAACTGGTTAATTCAGGCATTCAATTAACTGCCTAGCCGTTTTACTAAACAGCGGCGTTCAATTAACTTAACTCGCGTAAAACTTGGTTCCCGTATCCGCAAATAACTATCCAAAGGTATTATATGTTACAGAACTAGGAGTAATGTAAGTCCTGTCAAAATTTAAAAACAATGGGAAATAAATTAAATTATTAAAAGAACGAGGAACCCGCCTGCTTATTATATATTTAAAAGTGCTCGCGTTTTTTGTTCTTTTAATAATTAATTACATTACATATTACCTACCAAAAATTAGAAACATGACAATAATCTCCAGCCACATTCATACACTTGTCGTCATACACTTGGTAATGTAGTTGGGTGTGTAGAATTCTTATTAGAAAATTCCTTATTATGCATTTCAGTATCAGAAACATAAATGTAAAATACACATCATCTAATATTAAACACTAGGCAGACTCAGTTCACTAGATCGAATGTCTTTTGTGGCTTCCTTTTGAATGCCAAAGCCTTCGTAATGCTGAGCTCACATCGAGCACACCGCAGCTCGCAGGATCAGTCAAATACTCCTAAAGACGATTATATTGTGCGAGGAAATCGAATTTGAAATAGATTACGAGTATATTATACGTACAGTTGTACTCGCAGTAGAAAAGAGTTATAAGATAGGTATTAGGTTATTCTCCTGCAATTTTGAACCCTGTATTTATAGCAAGAAGATGGAAATTGCCATATGGGCAAATTAAATTATATCTGTTTCATGCTGACAGTGCATTGTCTAGTCCACATATTTTGAGACTGTTCAAGCGTAGCACTTATGTATCTGGATAGTTTTAATCTTCATCAATATATTTTGTTAGTGAGGCTGAGACAAATTAAGTGCAACTTTGTTACGATTTTGCATCCAGTAATAAATTGCGGGAAAAAGAAAATTTAATTTCAAGACATAAGCACTATCATACCATACTTACTTGAACCAGAAATCGAATTCTAGACTTCTTGCCCAGCAGTAATACATCCCTACTAAACCACCGAAGAAGTTAATCTCAACTAATAGTCTATCAAAGTTGAATGAACTTAACGAATGAGTATTAAGATAAGCTTATTTTTGGGATATAAAATAAATAAACATTAAATAATGGCCAGCGATTTGTTCTCGCTAACGACTGTTCTTATCAATTCAAGTTCATTACATAATGCTTGATAGTTGGTAATAAATCTATTTACTGTAAGAACACACCTTTTAGGTTTAAATAACTACGCAGTCATTCATCAAGAAAGTTGTATGTTAGTTACAATTTTGTGCCACACATAAAATGACTTATTGTAACATATAGCATACGTGTTCTATGTCTACCTATATATTATTTAGGTACCTACATGTATTTCGAAAGTTTTAACTTGATATAAATGTATTGCATTTTTGTTTACCCTTTCAGTGTTACTGTTGAAACAAGGTATAGATAAAACGTCTCTCTAACCAAACTAGTATATAATTGTTCTTTAATTCAATGCTTTTTGTTACCTATTCGAAATTCCGCTCTAGTTTAACAAGTTCTTCAGCCGTCCTGGGGCTATAAAGTAACAATCATCCATTTAGCCTAACTTTCGCATTTAATAAATAAGTAGGAAATAGGACTTAAACTAACATATAATATGCAGGTGGCCGTGGCAACTTCTGAGCAAGGGTGTGAACTGAAGTGGCTTAATCCACAAACCATACACGCTAGTCCAATTATTGGGCTATTGATTCAGACGTACCTGTGAAAATTTCTCTTCTTTTGCCACAGGATCTTTAACTTTTTTTACAAAAGGTGGCGAAGGTATACAAACGTATGGTCCTCCTGATAGTAAGCGGTTACCGTGTCCCTTAAACTTGGTCATCCTTTCAAACCCTTTTCCTTCTCAATGAGCTCTGGACGCCACTACTCACCAACAGGAATGCAAGTCTTGTTTTTGTATGCGGTCTATAGACTTCTATTGCGCTGAGGCAGTTTGAGTGGGTGTTAAGGGGTTACCCACTGTGCCTCTTACCTAATATTTATTCATCTTTAGAAGGAAACTAGTTGTATCATTTTAATTTTCATTATTTATATGTGTATTGTTTATTAATTTGTATTTATATAGTATACACTAACACACACACACACGACACCGGGTCGTTGACGCGTCATCCTGTCCCTGGGGCTCTGCTGAAAATCAGCGCTGTTGAGTGTCCAGCAGCTGTTAGTTGCTGGCGCCACAGCATTATGCTGAGCAGAGTCCAGATTCCCACAGGTGTGACATGCAGTAGGTGCAACTGGTTATTTTTTTTTTTTTTTTTATAATTTTTCCTTTTTTCGTCGTACTATTTTTTTCTTTATATTACTTAATTTTTTACTTTTGGTCTCATCCCAACATGTCACAATTGTGGTAAATAAATGTATTTTCTTTCTTTCTTTCTTTTGTATTTAAACAAGATCATAAGTAAGAAAACCTACTTTAAATTAAAAACTATTTAATTTTCTGCTTTGGTTTTACCTACCTATATAATAGGTAGGTAAAACCAATCTCTGTTCTGTGGTACTTACTGTCTGTGTTGTCATTGTGGAAATATTTTTTTAAATAGAAATAAAACACCATAATCATATCAACTTTATATACATGGTTTTTTACATAATTACTTATGAATTAAACACAAAAATAGTTTTATATACCTAGTTAAATATGTAGGGAATTCAATTAATTACCATTACTAAATAATTAATGCCGAAAGTCACTGGTGGCATTATACGTTGGCTTCGTCGACATACATAATATAAATATAACAAAAGTTTTCTAAAGGTTAATTTTTTCATCGCTAGATTACTTTATTCGAGAAATAAATCTAAATTGTTGACAGTTTTCTATACAAAATCAGTCAAACGTCAATTTTATTCTCCAAGTAAAAGTTATCTGACGATGGAAAAATTGCCCCATAATCATATAGGTTTTTAAATTTTTCCGTAGGTCTGTGTGACTCGAACTGGAGAATTAAATAGGCCGCACCGCAAATGTTGTCTACATTTCATTTTGGTCTACCAACGCCACTCTTTATTTACGTTCTGTGTGCATAAGACTAGGATTTCAAATTAGTTCTTGATATATCCGCTAATAGAGCCAATGAATAAAAGTTAACTATATAAGTCTATCAATAGATGTCGCTGTCCTCAATTTAAATTGAAAGGAACAAAAATAAATAAAAAAGTTTCTGTTTTGAATGTGTAAACTTTTATAGGTTTATATTATATAATAATGTATTTATTTACAAAGTGCATCATGTAATAAATTATTATAAACATAATTTCAGTATGACTAGAAGTTTAAATTATCTTCAAAAGACAATCATTTCACAGCAATATAATATATTTTGATTTTACAATAATAATTACTTATTTTAGTCCCAAATTAAACTAATTCATTAATGTAAAAAGCAATATAATAAAAAGCGATTTAAACAAATTAATAAGACGATCTATTATCACATTACACTCATAGATGGCGTTGCGGTTGTCATGATCCCATACATTGAATTTTATCCTAGATGAATATGACGTGTTGGATTTTATGGAATATTTTTTTGATCTAAGTAGAAGTTACAAAGATTTACATTTTTATCATAATTACTTAGAATATTATAGTTGAAGAAATTATTTAACTTTAAGATGAAGTTTGTAGTCTCTAAATGCTAAAATATTTTGCTTCTGTATTAAGACTATTCCACACTTGATTCTCACAACTAGAAAACATAGCAATGTCAGCAAGTTCACAAGAATTGCGGTGTTTTCTGATACCGTTGCTCCTTCCATCCGTTGTCTCGGAACGAAGAGTTTCTGTTTGCCCGTCCGTATTGCATGCTGGGAGTCCCAGTTCTTCCCAACTGATTATTACTGCTTCTAAATGTCACTGTGGTGCAGGTTCGCATGCTAGACGTGTTGGATTTTTGACGCAACCCTTGCATCTGTAATGAGAAATTTATTTTTATTGGTTCTGTAATGTACAAGAAAACACATTTATCTTGACCAAAATAAGTAACTCTTTTTAGAGATAATAGTGAAGTTAATAGTAGCACGTCTTATATAACCAGGCAATTTTTATTAAAAATGTACACCCAACGTGAAGTTCAGTTTCTTGTGATTCAAATATCATAATAATATATAAATCCTTAGTATCCTAATTAGATTTTTTTATTTTCGATACCACGACTGGCAAACAGGCGTGCAAGCCTAGGCGACGCCTGCGCGTCACCGTCCGTTAAGATATATTTTCACTGCTTTTTTTACAAATCGATTTAGTTTTATGACGTGCACGTGTAACGTGTCTTTTGCTTCAAGGATAGTTAGGCTATCATTTAATATCCAAATTAATATTTAGCTTGTTTATCACTAGAAATGCCTAATAAGCTCTAAAATTAAAATAATTTAAAATAATATAAAATAATCATTATTAATCTTAAATATTTTTTGCTGCCGTGCCCCAACAGAATTACATGCAAGAAAGTATTTAGTTTGAATTTATCATGGTCATGCGTTCTCGTGTTGCACGAGAGCAAAAATGCTGATTGAAGTTAGTAAAGAGTAGATAATAGTACCTGAAAGATAGGTGCAGCAGTTTTCTGGGTTGCGTGCAAGCAATAGCGAAGACAAGCATAAATGTATTAGTTTCAGAAAAAGTATTTTAGTCAACACTAATTATATTAAAAGTAGCAGTATTAAAAGTAACAGGAAGTAGAAGAATAAGAAGTAGGAATTGAGATTAGAACCAGTGATTACTTTGTTTCACATTATAAGTCAATTCAGCAGAATAATATTTTCTCGTAAAATATAGCTGTGATTAGGAAAATGGTTCTTACATGTAGGTTAACCTAACCACATTTGGAAGTACAGGGTACATCCTCTTTTATATTTTTTTTTGGCAGGACCTCTCCTTTGTTCAATTCCCGGTTTGAGCAAGGTTTTTTTTCATACATTTTTCTATGTTAGCCAGGAGTTTTGAAACGTACTATGTCTTATGTATATGCTCCTATTACATAAGACTTAACATAGCAGGCAAAATGTGGGTTTATGCACCACTGCCTACCCTTCGCGAATTACGAGCGTAATGCTGTACTATTTATTTTTTATACGATTTTGGTAAGTTCAAATATTGGATTAGAAAGTTACAACAGATACTATAATGAGAAATAAATAAGTTTTAGGAATATCAAAAACATTTTAGAAAAACGTGCATCGTGGTAAGATTTTCAATAATATAATTGTAGTTTATTTTAGGGTTAAGTAATAGCACCACTATTAGTAAATCGGAAAGTTAAATTAGAATGTCTTTTAAAATGTAAAGTATTTCATTCTATTTGTGGATTTTCTTTAAACTTACATGGAAATGAGTACTAGAGTGTATGTTACCCGGATCGTGGCAGATGAGCTTGCGAAGAGAACGCCTGAAGTTTCGCGTCATCAGACAGTACACTATTGGGTTGATTGCTGAATTCGCGTGCCCTGAAATGAGAAAAAACATTGTAACATTTAAAAAAAAAGTAAACATTTTCAACATATTACAGAAAATAATATCAAAACTTATACAAACATATAAATAGTCAAGTTTTTTTTGCTTGTTTGTAATGTATAGGCTCCGAAAACACTGAACATGATTTAAAAAAAATTTCACCAGTAGAATGCTACGTTATCACTATGTGACAAATTTCACTTTTATGACAATACATCAAATGGTACAAATGAATAATTACCTAAATTATGTGAAGTTTTTTTAAATTTGAACGCCAAAAGGCAAAATATAATTATAACACTTAATACATTATGTAAAAATATTATCTGTTTGTACTCATGACCTATTTTTATAAAATAAACTATTCGTACTTATAGAGTTGTATATCTGAGCTAGTGTTAGCATAAACACACCCTAATCTCAAGGCATAATTAGCACAGAACAGACTTTGTTAGTAAACCTAGGTTTACATCCAATGTAGGGCATACAGAGCTTTGTTTAGAATAACAAATCTTGGCTTCCTTGCCTTTAAAGTATAATTAAACTACTTTAATTTAAACCATTAGACTGTTACGAATAGAAATGCAAAATTTCGCTTGAAATTACAAAATTATTTTTAATTTTACGACCGTCTGCGAAATCGATTTTTGCATAAACTTTCATTACAAAAAATCAGTTTTCAATCAATCATACTTCATTTAATGACTTTTGAGACATTGAAGAATTTTTAAAATCGGACGAGTAGTCCTGAGATCCTAGCTTTCAACCAGTACAGAATAGATGTATCACCGTTAGACGCCCAACTACTGTATAAAGGCCTTCCCATTTGCTTGCACAGCGGCCTGTATTCGGTGTCATGCTTCGCCCAGTGGATTCAACCAAGTCATTTGTCAATCTAATCGGGGACCGTCCCACACTGTGTCTTCAGGGACGCATCCTACAACCTTTCTTTCTAAAAAAAGTTTTTCTTGATCATTTCACGTTAGTTTTATTTTGCTAGTATTTTGAAAGAAAAATTGAATATCTTGCTAAGATTTTACTGATTTATCAAGTAACAATTTAACTTTATGAGCAAATATAATTAAGTCCGCCATTGTACATATTATGTGCATTAAGTTTTAAATAAATAAATAATAAATGATAAGTTGATTGTAATAAAATTTATGTTATGTCGTAATATAAGTTGTCTCATTAAATTACTATCAAATTGTGAAAGCTTTAAACATTTAAAGGCTTTCAATGCAAAATATAATATATAATTCTCAATATTAAAAGCATTCATTCAATAGGATTCTATTGAATCTGCATCTAGTTGATAACAGAATTCCTGCAGCCCGGTCTATACAAAATACGGTCAGTAATGCATCCACATAATCCGCCTTGCATTCCATTTAATACCATTAAATGGAATCTTAATAATATGCCGTCAATGCGTCCACATAATCAGCTTTACCATTAAAAGGAATTAATTTGGTTTCAATCATATTTGCGATAGCAATTATGTTATTAATTACTTCAATGGCAGTAAGCAACAGGAATATAGGGATATCATCATCATCAGAAACCCATTAATGTCCCACTGCTGAGCTCGTGTCTCCTCTCCTCTATCTAGACAACTGAGAGGGTGCAGACAATCAAATTTAAAATATATACATATTATTAGATACACATTATCGTTAAGAAATTAATTTAAAAAGTTATTGATAAAACATCTGTATTCAGTCATTGCTATACGATCTTTGAATCTAAACTGAACTAGAGCTACCATAATATTATAGCCCCGAGTGTACCAATAATCGTGAAATGCTTTAGACTTACAATATAAAAATATTTTTATATCAAGATGATATTCCTGTGGGCCTAGAGGGTTAAAATGCGGATAGAAGAAAAAGGCCCCGATTTGCAAAAAACTTAGTAATCAAATTCAGTTTTTTGAAACCAAAATATTTAGCTTACTAAGGCTTTTATATAGTATCAGATTCAAGTTCTTTGTGTTGGCCTTAAATGGTTTCTTCAATGAGACCATTTGGATAAAACCTGAATAAATAATGCATTCCCTTGTTCCATTATCCGTTGGTAACTGACTTATAGTAATATCGTAAAATTCAACAGTAGAGTCTGGAAGTCTGCAATGAAGCATGAAGCATGAAGCAATGAATTTAGAAGCGACATTATCTGTTGGCTTAGTCTAGAGAGCTCAAAAACTGCTACTGGATGAACTACAGCTGCGTGGCGCAGCTTATAAATATTATATACTAACCTAGCAACAACGTGTAAGGTAGCATGGTGGCCACGGACTTCTCCCTGATCGCGTTGACGTCGATCAGCAGCTGCAGGATGTTGTACGGCAGCCAGCACAGCGCAAACAGTACTGCTAGAAGTAGCAGTATCCAAGCCACTCTCTTCCTTTCACGAACGATTCGTAGCCGCTGGAATAATGCAAATTAATTGTTGCAAATTTTTATCCAAATAAATTTATTAGTTTATCTAATATAGTTGTTGCTCTTGTGGGACTTTGTATGACAACTACTCAGCTCTAATTGGTAGAGCTGTGCTGATGTTATACACATTTATTCCAACTTAATGCGAAACCTGAAAGTAGTTTGTTCAGAATCAGTAGCAGAATCAATTTCAATAGTTTTTATATATTTTTTTGTCAAAAATTTATGAAAATTTTGAAGGCTTGGACACTACTTGAAGTGTATCAATGGCTAACCTACTAACACCTTGTCAATGTGCCGTACCGTCTAATCGCAGCGATAAATAAATAAATGTAACTAAACAGGTACATAAACTACTGAGGCAATTTCACTGAATAACATTATTACATTACAGACATATTACTTCCAAGCCATTAGTTCTCAAGTGAAATACATCTTTCAAAGTTATTTACTGAATTTACATAAATATATCATCTAGATAGGGTAATTTGCTTTGTCACAAACAATTTTATGGTAAATACTTGGGATGTTATATAAAAGTTTCAGTATTATGCGATCAGAATTCTATTTTATTAGCTCTTAAGTTTTTCCCAGCTTTAATAATAGTCCGCTATTGGATAACATTATTATTTTTTAATATTTGTAGAATAATAACTAAATTTAATTTAATTTTATAACTTAATAACTTGCAGCCTATAATATAAAAAATATACCTATAATATAATATATACCGCAAAATATAAAATATTTCCAAAAAATATAAATCACTAGAATACTGATTAAGAAATAAGCTCGACTTCTGATGAAAGATGTCCAAAAGACTGACTTAGCCTGACTTCATTACCAACTTAAATGACAAGTCCTCAAAATCCTGGCTTGTGATCATGTGACATCCAAGAAGCTCAGCATTGTATCATATCATGTTATACGATTCAACAAATTATCATCATAATCAGCCGAATGACGTCCACTGATGGTCATAGGCATCACCCAATTTCCGCTACAGCAGCGATTTTGTGACGATTTTGTAGAACAAAATAATATAAACTGCTTTTTAATGTTTCGATCTGTTCGAAAGTGACACTCTGTAAAGAGACCTTCATCACGTCTTATCAATGCTATTAACAGGCCAGCGGTCACAAAAGGTCACGTCTATAGGCAACACCTACCATTTAAAATTTGATTTACACAAATAACTCCGGCTTTCGTGATAAAATGCCGAAACAAAAAGTCTTTATGGGCTGTAAAAGTTGAGAATAAAGTTTATTAGAATTCCGCACTGAAATATCTTTTTAATATCGTTTGGATATAAAAGATTTAAGCAACAGCTGAAAAATTATTAAAATAAAAATAGATTATATATATTAATAGATAAAAGTAGATTCAATGTGATATGCCAATTTTGTAGTTAGAAGAAAATTTTCACTCAGCCGTTAATTGTGCTAGTACATGTCATTTCAAAATGTAATGGGAGCGCGCTAGCACTATACCTGATTAGAAAAAAAATCAAATTTTCATCCAAATCATTACATTCGTTTTCGAGATACCATACAACTTTGAAAATGATACATCATTTTTGTGTGAATTGCTGACAAACTTACTACTTACATATTTATCATCTTCTCGCTGTACTTTTGGTAAATTTTATTGTCGAGTGTTTGCTAAGTTTGGCCAAAATCCATTTAAGAGCAACAAATTCTTTACCTCATTCCTTATAAACGTTCGCATATTAAAATATGAGACTTGTAAGTAGCATGGCGAAAAAATCGTCTCAAACTTGATTTTATTGTCTACCTGTTGCTGTCCGAGGCCGCCAGTTTATGACCGGCAATAATGTGGAAATAACACCGTTGAATAAGGGAAATATCTTTTATAGACTACCCTAACTTTTTACTGCTGAAATTATCTACGTGCTTGATAGTAGGTATATCTACGAGTAATTCAATTTTACCAAGAACTTGATTTCTTATATTTTATAAAATAAAGTTCTAAAATTCAAAAATCATTGTGAGTTTAAAAAATGTTCTGTTTATTTTTAGTTATAAATATATAACTTACCAGTGACATTTGGCCTTATTTTCACAATGTCACGAATACAAGTTAGTTAAAGTAAATAACCAAATAATTTATTTTTACCTGCTGACTGTTAGCACTGCCCTCCGTCTGGTCAAATGGTGGCAGCACTGAGCACAATCTTCGTCCCATTAGCGAATATGACACCACAACTATACATCCTGGAAACAGACAAAATATATATTTAAAAAATATTAGTTAGCGTTATGTGCACAAGATATGCGCTCTAATACAAACAAGTTTCAGCTGCCAAATAACTAAAATAGTTAAATTTCACGATGCACTGACGTAGAACACTACACTAGATTCCAATGTGTCCCAATTGTATGGATCTGATATAATTTAACTCTGCTCAAACTAAGCCACCCGCTTGTAAAACTAAGTAGCATTTAATGTGTTTAATTTAAAATATTTGTACACCAGAGATGGTAGAACATAAGAGCCAAAAACAACTCATCATCTAAGATTATGTATTACTATGTTCTGAGAAATAAATTATTCGTTCTTTCTTCCTTTAAGTCAAACTAAGTAAAGTCCCTTCTTCCTACAGAAATCCGCAACCATAATAACATTGTAATAATTGTGTGCCTGCTACTAAAATTCAGAGGTCACTGGGAAAAGAAGGGATTCGAAAAGATCGTCAACGCGCACATGATACCCCTGGTGTTACAATCGTCCTTAGTCTACGGTAACATACTGGTATAAAGAAGATCTATTTTTATTAAAACCGGAGTATATATATAACATAAAAATTAACATAATCGGATACTGACAAGTGCGGCATTTAACTTTCAAGATTTAATTACAGATAGACACATAGAAACTAAATAAGAGCTTGTAGCAAGATAATTCTCGTTAGATAACAATATAAGCTTTATAAAATAAACGCAAACCTTGGGGTAATCCCAGGAAACGTGGAAGTAATACCACAGGTTAATCAGGTATCACGGCGCTTAATCCTTTGTTAATTAATGGTTTCCGCGAGAAAATTAAGTGTTCCGCATTTCCTAGACTTGAGAGAAAAAGTTATTGAGTGTTTTCTTTAATTATTTGTATCGTCTTGTTCTAGAAATACCTTTAATTTGTAGTACCTAAAGGCAATAAAGGCCTATTATCCGATCAGTGGCGTAGGAGATTAATGCAACTGTTATTTGGGACAGGTTTAAATTTTTCTTTTAATTCTCGTGCATAGACGTACTGTGAATTGCTTTCTTCGGCTCTTCATACCCTTGCAGGTAGAGTGGTGATACATAGTATTCCTAATTTATCTATTTATGGACCACGTGGAGAAATCCTACGCGAAAGTTAAGATGGTTGGATGGACGAATGTTTAGATGGATGTTTGTTACACAATCAAGTCGGAACGACTGAAAAGATTTGTATGAAATTTGGCACATAGATAGATTCTAGTCTAGCATAGCACATAGGCTAATTACCTCGTGGGTGAAACCGTGGGTGGAAGCTAGGGTATAATAAAATACATACAAAAATAACTGCAAACTTTATACCCTCACTATAATATTTTTATTTAAGGTAAATTGTTTTTTTTGTGTCGATTCATAAAGCGATCACTTTCAGTAATCCTAACAAAAATACAATTAAATCCAAAAAAAATCGAAAACAAACAACGTCCTTTATATTGTTATTTTTTCTGAACGTCCCTTTATGACTTCAAACATGGGAATCAATAAATGAATTTTTTGCTTGTGGATTTTTATAAGGGCCTACGCAGATGAGGCATTTTTTTAACGCTATGTTATGTATAAAAAAAATTATAGGACAGGAAACGTTTTTGTAAAGTGGAAATTATTTTTATGGCAAAACTGACCATGAAAAATCTCTTTACTCTTTAGTTACATACCTATATTGGCATATACATATAAATCTATTGAAATTTTCTTTCCTACGAGTAAAATAATATGGTAGCGAGTTTTCAAACTTTGTTATAAAAATATATCTTCAAGATAATAATTTTCCTTGAGCGAATATATAATTAACATCTATTTTTAAACTGACTTAGAAAGGCGTTTAACATAAATAAGTTCCTGTTTTAAAAAAATACATAGATTGATTGCAACTGCATTGAATTTTTAATTCTTTTTTTTCATCATTTATTCCAAATAAAGAAATTATTATTACTTTATGTACGGTTGTAACAAACGAGCCCTTATATCGTTTTATTTTGTATTGGATAAAATACTATTATGATGAAATTGTTAAATGTCGGTTTGTTACGAATGTAAACAGCTTTGTTGTTTTTGATTTTCGACCTTTATTTGTCAACTATAATATACAGGCCAATAGAAAAATATGATTGAAATCCTGTACTGCGAAGGACCCAACAAATATAGATTCTGATTAGTTGAAAAAACATACACACGCATTAGCAAAACAAGTAGTCACTGAAGTGCAGAATTATTTGTTCAATGTGGGCATTGAACCTGATCCTGATTCATAACTTTTATAAAACCACTGGTATTCACAAAACACTTACGACAGCTTAATGACTCTAAATAAGAAATACGGTACTTGTTTCTTCTAATTAACTGAAGTTCTTATTATGCCTGCGCACCGTCGTCAGGATATACGACGTTTAAAACTTTCGAAGTAGGTAATTGACCCATGTCAGATAAAAGGCGATGTCAAGAGCAAAGTATTGGCTTTTAAGCTGTTTCCTCAAGTCTTATCAATTAGGGAACTTTTTTCGTGCAATTTTTCCATTAAAGCGGCTATCAAACGCACGCAGTAAATAACCTAAACTTGTCTGAGATTAACTAATCTACGCGTTGCTATTTTTAATTTTCCACCTTGTATCAAATTAAGTCGGCGCGACGTGCTAACATCTGAAAGAAAGTCTTAGCTACCATCAATATATAACTAATGAATTTTAAACATACAAAAATGTACATTATTACGTTTTATCAGGATACACATCCATTTAAAGAATTTCTTTTGATGTCACTTTATAAATATGTGGAATCGATTTTTTTGTTTCTCACACATGACATGTACCAACATATTCTATTATAACTGAAACAAACTATAATGATTTTAACTAAAATTAAAACATACACTTGTATTACTTTTAAAGTTTTGTAGTTATGTAAAAATATCTCATATAATATAACCTTTGAAAAACTACATTAGTACTACCGCTACACGCTGAGTACTGAGTCTTCCAGATATAATATAATATATTCTACCACATTCCCACAGCGCCATCTAGTCCCAAAGTAAGCAATTATATTTGCTTGTGTTATGGGTACTAAACAACTGATATATCTACTACTTAAATTTTTTTTTTTTGTAAATACATACATATTATAGATAAATTACACCCAGACAGAACAAATCTTTATGCTCATCACACAAAGATTTGTCCTGGGTGGGGATCGAACCCTCGACCTCCGGCTTAGCAGTCAGGGTCACTAACCACTAGACCAACAGGCCAGTCATATCTATGAAATACGTCATCATCATTACAACCCTTAAACATCCCTCTGCTGGGCACGGGTCTCCTTCAAACATTTTGGAGAGAATTTAGCCTAATATACCACGCTGGCCAGATGGGTTGGTATATATAGGGTTTGGTATACATTTTTTTTTTATTTCGCAGTGCTCTTTTCTGCTCAAGATCGGTTTGTACGACACCCACGGGTTGAAATGGGGTGGTGAGATTATGTATTCTTAATCTGTCACTACACGGAAGATGAAAATTAAATACATACTTGTAACTATTATTAAGTTCTCTTTAATTAAGCAAAAAAACAATAAAGCTTCTTCCGTTACCATGGTTACTCGTATGTGGGGACTTAGGGAGGCTGAGACGATTCATAAACGTTTCATCTGCCGCAAGTGCTTTTATCTAAACTTCAAATAAACCCATAACAGTATTGCTGCGATGTTTTCCTTATTAAAGCAACTCCCCATGCAATCACATTGTCCCTTCAACATGTTTATGAATTGTGCCATTTCGTCGTTTACTTTGTGACAAAATTGGTCTTTAAGCAAAAATGGTAGATTGGTATCAGAAATGAGCAATATTTCGTTATTTTTTAATGTTTCAGACGAGTACGAGCGAGTATTTTTACTGAGAAGGCCAAAGATTGTTCTTGGCCGCTTCCCCCCTGCTACCCATGGGTATCTGTAAAATAGATTTGTTCCCGGACTTTTAAATAGAAGTATGTTCGCTTTTAGGTCATCTGTCCGGAAATACCGCCTTTTAGAGCTATTTCCACAGAGCTGTCGCTATAGACAAGATATTCCTAAAAATCAAACTGATATTTTATACAATAAATGCTAAACAAGTAATGGAAAAATTCAAACCTACGACGGGACTTGAACCCATGACCCTGCCATTCTTTATGAGATTATTTATCCATTACCTGTTAACATGATGTTAAGCATTTATATAAAATGTTAAACCGAAGCAATGGAAATTGCTTAATATTTAATGTAAACATGATGACGTCATGACAACGTTTTGCTACTTATCACCGTGGCTCGTTACAGAAACCTACGGACGATATTCCTCCATTGTAGGTAGGTTAACATCGTAATGAAAGTAGCAACTCAATATATTATATATATATATATTTTTTTTACCACATTCACACAGCACCATCTAGTCCCAAATTAAGCAATTATATTTGCTTGAGTTATGGGTACTAAACAATTGATATACTACTTAAATAATTTTTTTTTTGTAAATACATACATTATAGATAAATTACACTCAGACACAGAACAAACCAAACCCCAGACCTCCGGCTTAGCAGTCAGGGTCACTAACCACTAGACCAACAGGACAGTCAATTGTTTAGCATATATATAAAATGTTAAACCAAAGTAAAAAAAAATTGCTTATATTTAATGTAAACTGTTTTTGTTGTATAAAGTTTTCTATTAGTATTATTATAAACTCAATATAGCATCAAGCTTTTTTTCCCGAAAAACGTTGCGTAACAGTCTTACACACTCTCGCTGTGTCAGGCATACGTTTTTATACAACAGTAGAATAATGTTAATCAATACAGACGTGTATTTTTATTAATTTCATTTAAAGATCCAATGACAGTGTATATGACATGTTTGATTGCTGTGAGGTTTGTAATTTTTTTTCTAATTTTCAGAATTTTCAGTGTTTGCCAGAAGTCTACAATTAAAATGCGCATTCAAGCATAAGAGCTAATTGATTTTCTAACTAAATATAATATTAAGTTAGTCTGTTCTCAAAATACCTCAAATTTCTCATCAGTTTTCGCAAACCTAATTTAATCAGCGAATTTACGTTGTTGTAGGTAAATTGGTTTATTTTGATTGATGTATATGATGAAATATTATTGTAACCTCAAATAAATTTCATTTCAATTACAGTATGTAAAATAATTGAACAATTTTGATTAACATTTTATTCGAGAAATCAGTGAGTTTCATGTAATACAAAAATGGTCATCTATTCAATAAAATATTTACAAAATATGAAACTAAAACCTGATATATTTTATTCAAAGGATTTGGTCTGTCTTACTGCTCAATAACAATCACAGAAGAAAGACACTCTACATTTTCAATCTTGATAGCAAGGCTAAAAAATGCGTTGCTCAAGACAAAGGCCTAACTTTTTTAGGTTATGTAACTTCTCAGACAAAAATGGGGACCAAGTCCCCTTTAACTTTTAGTGGGTATTTGGTCTAACTGTTTTATAAGAGGGGAAATGGAATTTTTGCCTGCCGCCCTGTTTGGGAAAACAGGACAGATAAGAGCGGCTCGCCTGAAGATGGCAAAAGGTCGGTTTACCCACTAAAACCTCTCTGTGCATCAACTATTCACTCTTTGAAGTGGTTTCCTGGAGCCTGGATACTATTCCCCGAATTCCACCCTAAACGTCTAACAGACTTAGTTGTCCCAAAATTCTAAACGACGCTGTCGGTATTGAGATAATTATTTTAGTGAAAGTTTATATTTTCTTTGTTTTTTTTCTTACATCGTGGTGAAAAAAAATTGGGTTAACGAGTATTTTTAATTCGTTTCCTCACAGAGGCAAAGTCATGGAATCACTTTCGTATAACTGAATAACATTTTTAGTGTACAAAGCTACATGAACTGATAACGCAATTCTGTCGGCAAGTTTAACTTGTAAGAGTCCATTACAGACAGACAGGTAAAACTAAGCAAAATCATCAACTTCACAACAAGCTGGCTACACTGTACGAACAATAATAATTATTTTTATCTGACAATACTTACATGTTTCGCGCTAGTGGACCGCGTAATACAAATTTATGACAAATGGACCGCTCGGTCCGTACGAAAGGCCATCTACGTAACAAAAATACGCTTCAAACCCGATACTCTTATAATATAAACAACGTACACTTGGGTGGAACAAAATGGAAAATATGTTGCTAGGAAATATTTTATATGAAATTTAAATCTTGTAGGTAATCTTCTCCAGCTCAAAAAATTTCTGACTTTTCTCTTAGATTTTCTAAAAAAGAATTTTCCTACATATTAAGCCCGTTATATATACTGACTTGATGCGCGACGTAGTGACTTCGCATCCAAAACCGCAATTGGTATAAGCAATGTAGTTTTCTTAAAATTATAATTATCCTATACGATATAATAATATCTGAAAATTATGAATTCAAAAGCAAGATGTGTGGTATAATTGTTAGTGCCCTAGTGTCGAGTCATTTTAATTTTGATGGAGATGTTGTAATGCAAATTTACGAAGATCTTAGGTCAAAGATACGGCTAGACCAAAATAAAAACATTATTTCAGTACACACATACTATCTTAGTAAAGTGTGCATCGACCGCATTAAGAGAAGTACATAAACATGTTCCTTCAAACTTTCAGTAAGCCATTTATTGCCATAACTACAAACAAGTCAATCCTTGTTCACTTCAGGGCAAAGGAAAATCCAGGTCAAAGTTTTCTAAGGTCATAACGATCTATAGTTTGTTTACTGTTATTGGATTGTAAACCATGATTTGTTGTAAATTATAAATACTTACTAAGAGTAGTTTAATTTTAGACTGATGTTTAATTATGTTAGCACAAGTTAGTAATTTATTTTTACGAGCACATTTTTTTATTATCTACATTTAAAGGACGAAGGCTTTGAGTTTCCTATCAAATTACTTTTATAAAACATTTTCTTTTAAAATATAAGATTCTAAAATATTATGTTTTTAAAATCCAATAGTAGAAAAAAAAATTTTTCGACATTCGATTGATCGATTTAAATACTGTTACATGCCTGAAAATTGTAATTTGGTTAAGGCATTTTTAAACCTTTGACAACAATCAATTGAAAAACTAGATGTTTTTCTTTTTTTCGTCTTTTCACTCCTTTTTTGTAGAATCTCATACTGTAGTCCCTTGGGAAAACTTCGTTAGGCATTTTTTAGGATTGATAGTAGTAGATAGACTCTACATTTAAGTGGCTCAATATTCTGTTACAAGTAAATGCTCCAATCTAAAATCTCCTTAAACCAAAATGCGGTTCAGTCTGACCGTAGGCAACGAGCACTCGTTTAAATATTAAACACTCACCGGGTACAGCGTAAACAAGAACGAAGCTGAATGCTCCGTATAACTCTTTTTTGATTGAATCTGGCCATATCTCTGTGCAGAACTCGATGCTGCTGCGCTCAACCCATACCTGTTGACAAAATTGTTCGTGAATTACATTCAGAAGAACAAGCAGAAAAAAATACAATATTTATAAGTAAAATTGTAAAGGCGCAGACGCGACCTTACCCGGTTGGTTTGCGAAAACAATGATATCAGGGTGAATTATATTATAGCTTAAAATTCATTCTAATGTATCAAAATCCATTCTAAAATTAAGTGTAAAAGAGTACCTAAACAATATCTAGACATACAAATGAACCCATTTTCAGAGA
Source organism: Laspeyria flexula (assembly GCA_905147015.1). Classification (NCBI taxonomy): domain Eukaryota; kingdom Metazoa; phylum Arthropoda; class Insecta; order Lepidoptera; family Erebidae; genus Laspeyria; species Laspeyria flexula. The sequence goes on from LR989953.1 coordinate 746,943, forward strand.
AAAATAATATATTGTAAGTTAACATAACATAATAAACATTTCAAATAAATACATATTTCTGTGAAAAAATAAATATAAACATTAAACATTTATAATACGATGAAAAGTATATTTATCTTTGTAAATTCAAATCTATGTAGGCGTTAGTTCCATTACGTGAATATAATTAATAATACAGTACCTAATAGTAGAGCCTTAGTCTAGAAACTTGACAAACATACAATCAACGGACTCAATCTACTCGAAACAAATATCTATGAATCACACAAAATTAAATGTTCGTCTCGTGTGGGAATCGAACCCACAACAGTTTGCACGTCGATCTTCGACACGAGGCAACCACTTTAACCGCAACGCCACAGTGACAGTTAGAAACTCTGAACTATAATTATTTTATATACACGTATATCTTTATACAACGTCATAGCTATTAGGGATTGAGTTTTCCGTATCTCTAAAAGGGTTCCCACAGACTGCCACAAATGTCTATGGATTATTACATCCGAATCACTTTTCTTTAAGGGTACGTTAAGCCTCCGACTATCTTAAGGTTTCTAAGGGATATAATATTGAGGAAGGCTTTCCAACTTCGGGGCGAAGACCGTTGATAAGAGACTTATACAAACTTATATTGGTTTCGTTTGTTTACGAAGTTTTGTTTATTTACGACAAATTATATTAATATTAGAATTTAATTGCGAAATTTACTCATAGAGATTGGAACGATTAATTTTATGCTGATACGATGAATGTTAAATATATTCTATAAATATATATCACTCCCATCGTTCTTTGTTCACTGCCCAGCTTCTATTGGCCGTAGAGTTATGTTATATAGCCTATAACCTTCCTCGATAAATGGGCTATCTGACACTAAAATAATTTTTCAAATCAGACCACTAGTTCCTAAGATCCTAGCGTTCAACCAAACTAACAAAATTCAGCTTTATAATATTAAAATATAGGAGTATAGATATCTCGCTTAGCCAGTAAACGAAGAGAGTAGGTATGAAAATCAAAATCGCATTCCTGGCTTACAATTATGAGTTAAATTTCTACCCAATATACAACATACGTTGTTCTTCATACATCAATCACTCGAGGTTATACCATGAAACGACCTTTTGTTTGCTATTAATACACACAAAGAGTAACGTAACCTTTGCACACAACATTGTGCGAAATGAATCGATTCAATGGAACAAAAGAATTTCAAATAGATCAGATAGTGACCACTGGCTACGCCTGTTGAAAGTTCAATAGGCTAACGAAAATATTGTTAGAGGTGACTTTGTGTAGGTGGAATGGAAATGTATTTTGAATTACAAATGTCCGTACAGCCAATTAGAGTAGCTGAAAGTATGGCGCTACCGACACTTGGTTTTTTTTTGTGAAAGTTTATTTTTATCCAACGAAGATAAATTGAAAATAAATACTTATCGAAGACTATGTTTTATATAAATCGAATTACTGAATTATTTTAAAATTATACTTACTCATGTATATTATTATTATACTTATAGTAAAATACAGCTAAATACGACTATAATGTTACTAGATAATTTTCTTTTGAAAAAAAAAAAAATCAAAATAAATAATTCTTCTTGAAATGATGTGTGCTTTTTTGAGCTTTTAATAATAAATGTGGACCCAAACACGTGTCTATCGTAAATGCCTCGTGTCCAATAAATGTCACATAGTAACATAATACCATTCTGTTTGACGTGACTTGTACAAAACAAACTAAAACTACAAATAGTAGACAGCCAAAACTAAACCTAAAGTTGGACACGTATTTGTTGGATGTAAATATTTTCTATTTATTTATTTAATACTAGCTTCCTTCTTACTTTGCTTCCTCCTCCGTGTAGTAACGAATTAAGAACACATAATGTGACTACCCCATCTCAACCCGTGGGTGTCATAAAATGCGATTAAGGGAGTAACCTTATACCTACTGATAAGAGCACTCCAAGGAAAATTCGAAACAAACCAACCCAATAGGCTCAATTCCCTCCACATTCTTTGGAAAAAACCCAGCAGTGGGACATTTATGAGATGAAATTATGCCTACGCCCGTTAGGTACGTCGATACAAAGTAACTTATATGCTATTCTAGACTACAATATATCTGTGTGCCAAATTTCACATAGATCCTATCAGCCGTTCTCGCGTGATTGAGTAACAAACATCCATCCATCCAACCATCCATCCTTGCTTACTCTTTTATAATATTAAGTAAGATGACACATAATCCCAATACCAACTATACACTATATACTTTCACAACGTCACAGACAGGTTACCTAACAAATTTATATAAACGTAAGTAAGGAACATTTATCTGAAGCGTTTCTCCAGTGATGTAATCTGCATACTATTCCCTGATTGAGCATTACGTATTCAGGGAAGAACTCCACAAACTTATTATGTAACGAGCTCGACTTGTTAAGGAGATAGTTTTTACTTCGGCTTTGATGATTGCATTTTTAATGCAGTAATTTAGCTTCAAAGAATTTTATATTACATCCTCAGAGGGAAAGCGTTGCAAGAGCTATTCAATTTTGCAATTATCAACCTTAACACTATTTGTATAAGATGGGTATTGCTAAGTGGATTTTAACGAATTTTTCCAACAGAGGTACGATTGGAAATGATTCTTTATCAGCTAACTTTTTGATCTCTTAGGTATGCATTGAAAGTTCTATATTTGATTATATATTCAAATGGCTATCGTTTGAATGATGAATGATGATGATGATGAATGATTGAATGTTCACCAAAATCTATTATCCTATTTTATACAAAGATGTTATCCATTTAATTAAGTTTTGTTAGTCACTCACGTACTGTAATACCAAAAAAAAAAAACATTGGCAACCCAAAAACCGTAAATGTTCACCAAAATTAGTAAAATGAAATGGTGAAAACATCAAAAAATGTAATCATGAAGACTGACGCCTCAATCTCTCAATTTACTCCAAAATCTATGTAGGAGACCCAGTCCCAGCAGTGGGACGTTGATAGGTTGAAATGATGATGCTGATACAATGCATGTACAAAATAATAATGTCTATTCCGTAGCACCGTAGCAACGTCTACGACACGAAGCCACACTAACCTCGTTTACACAAACACAAGAGGGCTACGAAATACGAGACAAAATGTAAATGAATCCCTAGTAGAATATTCAACAGTGCATCTATTCTTATGTTAAAGTCACATGAAAGGAGTTGAGATTTACTTGCTAATACTTTTGCGTAATCGTCAAGTCTTTGAAAATCAATAGAAAATTGGGTGTATATTTTAATGATGTATTTTATAATCAATGGAAAATGCTTACCTATGCTGTTTTTATGTATGAGTTGAATTTTACATGTAATTCGAATCATCTGTCGAACTCAGACACCGCAAGTACAATACATACAATGCATTTAAATCTATCTATACCTACATCAATTTAAAATATCAGTTCTTTTAAGACAACGCCTTCACTATTGACAAGCCCCGGGTCACGGGTAACATACAATTAACGGACAAAAAGTACATTCAGACTTAAAACATATATATATATATATCTTCACAATTCTATCTCTCGGGTTGAAATCGATTGTTGAATATTCACACTCAGATATCAACGATTTAAATCAACCACAAACTTAAATTTGAAACTGCCAATCTTTCAAACAACATTATCGGTAACAACAAACTCTCTGCTGGAAACATTCGCTTCGATTTGGAGAGGTGCCATGTAAATGTGACAGTGTGAACTTTACGGATACAGCACACGTATCGACTTGGCAACGTGTGGACCGCTACTGTTTATACCAACCTTTTTTATTTTATTTTGAGGTCAATAATTTTACTATTATTTCTCTTAAAAAAAATTACAACGCCCTTTGTGCTACTACCCAATAAGCCTTGTCTCAAATTGGACTTGACTATACAAATATACTAAACTAAACAAACTAGAGACTTAGACTTTGGAACTATACAAATATACTAAACTAAACAAATATCTATGATTGACACAAATATGTATTTGTTTCATGTGTCACTCATACAATCAACGTACACAAAGTACACCCAGACTCGAAACAAAAATCTAAGAATCTCACAAACATTTGTATCGTCTGGGTATCTAACCCACGTCATGCGTCACAGCGTTAATGGCGAGGCGACCAACTTAACTGCTACGCCAGGGTGATAGTCGTTGCTACAACGTTATTCGACACACAACATCTCACTCAAAAAAAAAAAATTAAATTAAAAAAATTAAAAGAAAAATTTGTTAATACCTTTACATTAAGTATTTAGGTAAACATGCCCAGTTGTCGGCGTTACAAGATTACAACTGACTTATTTCCTTATATCTAAGCTTCCGATACATAAAAAAAGTATAAATATAGTGTTATGAAATTGTAAATATATATATAAAATAGTTATTAATTAATTTAGAATGCATAAGCTGCCAATTTTTTAATATTTTTGGTTAGGTTAAAGGCATTTGTTGCAGCCGATACACTAGGCACACTACCCTATTCGATAGTAGCAATGTCATTGATTTAATGTCGAAAAATTAAAATGGCTCCTTTTTTATTATTTTTTTATCGGCGTATTATTTGGTTATTTTTTCTCTAAATATTATGCAAAAACTATAAGAAACTAATTTAATTACGTTAAAAATATTATATTGGAATAATTTATATGGCGATACGATATCGTTTACGTCGTAACTTCGTACACATTGTTTTAACGAGGAATTCGTATTATAGCATCATAATAAACCTCTGTGGTTTTTCGAATGTTATTTCGACCTTAATAGATGTATGTAAGCCTTTATAATGTTAAATAAATGAAGAAAAAAAACATAAGGTCGGTGCCGCGGTTACATTGTGGCCTTTGGGCAGCAATTATCACTAACCAGAGGGTTATTTTATTTTCAATGATAATTCAAATCATTCATGTACAAAATTGTTTCACACACAAACCCAGCAGACCGAACCATTTCTCGTTTACCACATTATTAAAACAAGAGCTTTTATTAAATAAATTGAAAGGCCAAATTTTTTTTATGATACGACGCAGCCGACAGCCTGCGTCATGTGAGAGTATTCATGTAGTTCTATTAATTTGTCCATACAAACATGACGTCATGACATTTATCTGCGCAGGGATAAGCAGAGGTGCATGACACTCACATTTTGTCAGCCATGAGTCCCATACAATAGACGACGGCGAGACTTATGGCTATCAACCAGGTATATTTGCAAACTTCGAGCCTGAAAATTTCATGACAGAACCGAATTCCGTTTTCGTCTTACCCAGGACCTGTGACGTAGAATTGCACACACCCATTGCAAAGCAGTTCTATATGAACACTTTCATATTATTATATTCATATTATGTTAAGTAATTCGAGTCGCGATGTTGTACGTGCCGTGGAATACAATTTTTTCTCAACGAGCCCTGCCAGCACTGCAACATACTTTTTTTTATTTTTTATTTTTGGTTTAAAAAGACAACGCCCGCACTAGGGAACAAGCCCTGTGTCGCGGGGAGCTTTACAAACATGAAACTAACGGACACAAAGTACACCCAGACTAGAAACAAATATCTATGAATCACAAATATTTGTCTCGTGTGGGAATCGAACCCACGTCACCCAGCACGGCGATGTAGTGGCGAGGCGACAACCTTAACCACTGCGCCATGGTAATAGTCATACTGCCAAAGTGAAACCTATATTATAAGTTACTAGTACTTGACTCGACTGGCCTGTTGGTCTAGTGGTTAGAGACCCTGATTGCTAAGCCGGAGGTCGTGGGTTCGATCCCCACCCAGGACAAATCTTTGTGTGATGAGCATAGAGGTTTGTTCTGTGTCTGGGTATAATTTATCTATAATATGTATGTATTTACAAAGAAAATAGTATTTAAGTAGTATATCGGTTGTTTAGTACCCATAACACAAGCAAATATAATTGCTTACTGTGGGACTAGATGGCGCTGTGTGAATGTGGTAGAATATATTATATTATAATAGCTTACTAATAGTCATCTGGTAAGACATAAAAGAAGTGAAACAATTACGACCAAAGAAAATTAAACTGTAGTGAAAGACACAGTAGGCCTTTAATAAATTGAAATTGATATATAGCTGAAATAATGCTATTAGTGTTACGCCGTAATCTCTGCGAACGATGACACGGAAACTTTTTGACACTCTTCAAAATAGGTGTCGAAATTTCAATCACGATAGGAGCGTTAGTCAAAATAAAAAGATATTCGCGCTGTCACCCACAGGAACGATGACAATACGATTCGTTTATCTATTTTCTTCCCTTTGTGGATATTTAAAATCAACTTCATAGTGTGTTTGGATATTGTGTGTGTCGCAAAAATGTTATAAATGAGTTATGACCCGTTTGGATTTCGAATAGTGTAGTGAATTGTTCTAAATTTAATTAAAATGAAATAACATCACGCCTTTTATCCTGAAGAGATAGGCAGAGGTACAACCCACCCTCATTGAAAAGCTATGCTAGGTTCTATGTAATACGAAACTGGTATGTTTGCCATTAACGATAATGTTTTTTTTTAGATTTAAATATACACTTAGTTACTTTGAGTTACCTATGTTATAATCCCTTTAAATGAGCTCTGAAGACTCACTGCTGACCAGCATAAACATAATATATTCGAGGTCATTATAACTATGGTCAGCGAGATTTCTAGTCGATCTAGCGTGAAATATCGCTGGCTATCTGTGTTATATAACGTAGAAATTCCATTTTATTGTGCAGATATTCAATCTAGGAGGCAATTTCCTGCGACGAAGTCTGTGCCTAACACGTAATTTTATTTATTGTACTTTATCGGACGTTTACCAATATAAGTCTTGAGAACAAACTGAAGAACTATCAAACCCAAGTCTATAAAAAAACTAGCTGACGCTCGTGGCTCCGCCCGCGTTCTTTTCGGCAAATAGTAGCTTATATGCAATTCCAGATTTTAATCTATGTATGTGCCAAATTTCATACAAATCCTTTCTGCCGTTCGTTATTGAGTAATAAACATCCATCTATCCATCCATCCTAACTTTCGAATTTATAATATTAGTAAGATCGACAATGCCCGTAACATTTAATAAGTCCTGTATAACAGTAGTAACTTTTATCATTCATCATTTCAATCCATAAACTTCCCACTGCTGGGCACGGGTCTCTTCCAAAAATTGTGGAGGGAATTTAGCCTACTAGACCACGCTCGCCAGACGGGTTGGTATAGGGTTTTGTTTCGAATTTTCCTTTTCTTGCAGTGCTCTTATCTGCTTATGGTTACTCCCTTAGTCGCTTTTAAGAAACCCACGGGTTGAAATGGGGTAGTGACATTACGTATTCTTAATCCGTCACCACATGGAGAGATGACAGTAGTAACTTTACAATCGTAATATTCATAAATATTCAAATATTCCCTACAGTAAAATAAAAGCACAACCCTAGCTTAAAATAAACGCAGAATGCTAATATTTGATTTGCTTTTAACATTTTACTTTTATGAATATTTCAAATTATAATTCTACTCCAATAAAAGCCTAGCTTTGTCCAAAGAATATTTTAAGGCGCTACAAATACAGCGGGATTATTTCTCCAACATTTTCAACTGCTATTGGAAAAAGTCCATACGACTTTTAGCTCTAAAATTCTATTTTATTATGTAGGAATATCAGATAGTATTCTGTAGTCGAGTCGAATTGTCATATTGTTTACCTAAAACATCACGGTTTTCTGTTTATTTTTCCCATCTGTGCTTGACAAATACTCTAGTGAATAATACAAAATTAAATTACTTTGTAGTAAGAAAATAAATCAAGGATATTGGAATACAGTTTTAATAATTTAGTCTTTCAATTTTACAAATTCTATCTAGCTTAAAATTTAATTTATCGTCACATTTACTATACTTTAACATTCAAAAGACGTTCAAAAACCATTAGCATTTTATAACTTTAAAAACGATTAGTCGTAATTTATGCGATGTTAAAGAGTGAAATTAATACCTATTTTAAATATTGTCTTAAATTACATAATATATTATTACAAATCAATGTGAAATCATTACACTCAACAACCATCTAAGAAAATAATAGCAATAATAATTCTTCAAAAATTACTATTATTTAAATCGGACAAAATTTAATCTTTTACTTCAAAATTTGTACGATAACAATTCATACGTCCATGCATTAGTAAGCACACCGGACTCGTGAGCTTGGGACCACGGCCAGCGTAACCTGGTCTATAAAGTAAATTACCAGAGTCGTCTGAATTCACCTCGTATGTAGATAAAATAATATCTATATTGAATCTTTGTAGATTTGAGCTAAATTCACCCAAAATGATATACCACCATTTTAGTTTAAAAAGATATTTTCGAATAACGTATAATTATTTACGTCCTCTCAAGAGTAAAGAAATATTCACGCCAACCGAACTTGTTGACAGATAATTTATTTTTATCGTTCAAAATCGTGTCCTTGAGTTTTGAGAGAAATTGGACGTTTGAGGATATTCCATTTTCGGAAACTTTGCCCCAGACTCCTAATACTTTACCCATTTTCATGTTATTTCGGACGAAATTGGGATTTGAATTAGTTCGCCGTGTGTTTTAGCTGCTAAATAAATTAGTTTCTTTTTTGTTGCCAGGGCCGCATTGGGAGTTTGCCTCTACTGCACATGAAGTCTCGGGTTGGATCCTTGGGCCGAAAAAAGGTATGAAGTTCTTATGTTAAAAACCTCGAAAAGCGTTCAGAAATATTTCCTATGTTTTAAAAAAAATAATCTCTGAAAATAAGAGGTTTTTTTTTGTAAATTATACCTTTTTTATTACTTAGTGAGAAAACATCTGTAGATTTTATAAAAATCTAGACCCTTGGGGAACACGCCCATGTAATGAGGATTTTATAACCTAAATACTAAATCTATTTATGTTCGAACTGCAAGCACTGCACCGATACTATCCTTATCGGTATAGTTCAGCGAACAGTAATTTTACAGTTGCCCAATCAAAGGAATACCTCGCGTTATATCGGTGTAAATACTGCAACATGCATTATCAAGCCATTTACTAAGTGTGTTCAGTGAATTGATAAATGAATAATCCGAATTTTCGATTAACATTCTACGTAACAGTGAAACTCGCGCAATTACACCAGCATTGAAATATTTATAAATTAATCCTCCCAATAGATGGACGAAATGAGTTGTTGCTAATTGTATGTCAACTTTTATATGTTTGAAAGATCTCATCTAAAAGATCACGCCTTTTTACCAACGAAGGGGTAGGCAGAAACTAATTCCACCGGCTAAGATCCTGACATTATATCTTTTGGTTCTTCAAAGTTAATGAACGAATTGAAAGCCCGACCACCTGCGGCAATCAATTATAATTACATAAACAGTGTGCTCACATGCCCGCAGTGTGCGAGGACTTTTGTTAATAAGATTGGCTACGTTAGCCACATGCGAGCACACCAACGGAGTTGAAGTAGTCGCCGTGACCGAAATCGGTCGAGGAGGGAGCATCAGCATCATTATATCTTTTGGTTCTTCAAAGTTAATGAATATTTTCATACATGCTTGCCGGTTTAGGGCACTCTTTTTAGAACGTCCATTAAATAGTAGGTAATAATTGTAGTAACTCTAGTTTATAAACTACATACTACAAGTATATGAAAGCGTTAATTATAGCCCAAGCTAGACTGATTCAAGGCTCACATTTAGTTAAACACATAGTTCAACATTAAGTATGAAGATAGAAGTCCTCTAAGCTACAGATCCGTACTTCGGAGTAGCTTAGTGGAGTGACCCTTTAATTCCAGAGGGCTCATTTGGAAATTCTTGCCGAATTTCTTGGTCGACGCGTCTAATGCGTCGCTAGGGGATTAGATCTATTTTGGTAATTTTATTTTGTACCTTATGGAATCTCCGTACCAGCCATACCTATTTATAATTATGTATTTATAACTAGTTTTTTAACATCTGCGATAATTTCAGTAGTTCGCTGTTGCACATAGTTCTCAGGGAATCCATTATTGGGATAAATTACAATCCATCTTAAATTCTGACTATCCAATGGTTTCAATGCAATAATAAAACGTATTTATAGTAGACAATTCATCTGGTCTGATCACGACTGTTTGTTTAATGTCAAACGCATTTTTATGCATTTATGACCCCAGTGCTGCAGATGTCCATGGTTAGAAAAAAATTACCACCTATAGGCTACGGTAACCGTTTACCATCAGGCGGACCGTACGTCTGTTTGCCACCGTCGTGGTAAATAAAAAAAGATTACTTAACATGAGGTGACCTGCTTGCTCCTTTGTCACCTCTTTATATAAACAATTATAATTAAATTTATTGTATACTCTTTTAAAGAGTGCATGAAGGACACACGTGTGAGCAAGGATAGAGAATGAGTGTAAAACCGGAAACATAATATCAATAGCTTATAGTCTAGTATAGCACATTTAGGTTAATTTTTACCGACACACCATGGGAGCGAAGCCGCGAGCGGCCGCTAGTATTTAATGAAGTGAAACAAATTTGACGCTAGCGTTAACTAAAATTACATAAAATAATTTATGACTTCCCTTTACTAATTTATGCTAGGCCTAGAAACTTTGATTAATTTCACGTAGAGGTTACAAATTGACACGTTTGGTGGTTTCATTAAAACTTGAAACCTACGTTGATTGCTATCGGTACATTAACCTAATTTAATATTCATTGAATTCTTAACGCCGTTTGGTCCTATCTAGGTACCATAGAACTTATAATTCTATTTTATTTCTACAACTACCTTTAAAATATATATATTTAATGCTTTATACATCGAAAAAGGCTTATTGTCCTATCCCTGTAGTGACGGATTAAGAATATATAATAATGTCTATGTAGTATGTATCCCCATGTCAACTTTTTGAAAAATGTTTACCGCATCGTATATTGATAGCTTTCAAGCAATTTTGAGAAAAAGAACTGTATCCTTGATGCAGTGACTAAGCGGGAGCTTCAACAGCATCCTGAAAATGATTGCAGATAGTCCTGACTGTCCAATCACAGATCACCAAATCTTATATAATATATAATGTATTCATATGTGCAGCTCTAGTGCACCAGAAAGGCGACGGTACATGCATTAGCTTTTTACAATGGAGATCAAAATGTTGCTAACATGGTCAGTAAATCCCTGTAGTACTTATCCATATGGATAATATCCAAAATAATACATGTTTTTATTATTTTACGATACAATATAAGGAGAAGCGTAACATTTATCAATATTGACATTTAATCTGCTTTGTTTACTTTCTCATTGTATCACCCACACGTTAACATTTCATGCAAAGGTAAGGTAAAAATGTAATTACATACAATTGAGTCTGTTACTCGAATCGACATGATTGGGATACATTTTTCTTCAAACATTTCTAAATGTCGACACCTTTAAGGAAAGAACCTCGTTTTCAAATTGGTCGTAAAATAGACATTCTGTACTTCAAAGAGCAGATAAAAATTGGTGTATAAAAATACGCAGAATATTTTCGACAATATAGTCTGACTGACTATTGTAAACTACGAGTATATTGTTCTTTCTTTTCCTCTTTTCCTAGTTCTAAATGACTAGGTGTTCAATGTGGAATAAATTAAAAAGTTGTCTGGAAGCTCGATAGATGGCGTTGGGATCGAGATAGATCGCGATATGGTTTCGTTCACATCCTAGGTATATAAGGTCGAAAGTGTAAGTTTAAGTGCAATTTGAACAATAAATTGTTTTATTTAACTCAGCTTAGTTCCACCTTAGTTCGATTGTTCCGAGATCAACCAATTTAAGGTGTTCGAACGAAAGGTTTGACACTTTAACACTAGGAAGTCTTTAAAAAAACTGTAGGTACAAGACTGGCACGTATAATTTGTTCTTCAGTATTCCACATTCATTTAAAAATGAAAATATGATGTCTTCTGATAAATTAATACTTAAGCCAATAGAAAACAGATTTCTTCATCGTCCATAATTGCCAATTACGAGGAGTTACAGCGGAAAAAAAGTAGCTTACATAGGGGAAAATGGGGTTCGTGAGTATACAATCTTAGTCCTTTTTTCGGGCCAATTACGAGCCAAAGTTGTCAATATCACACTCTACCAATTAATTAATACGATATTAGTTTTGAAAGCGATGGTTTTAAATTAAATTTTAGGATCAAAGACCTTTGAGTGGTTTCATTTATTAATTTATTTATCGTATCTAAAATATATTCGTATCGATCAGTTTTTAATTGCTTTATCAAGATGCTTTATTATTTAGAAATATCATCATCATCATCATTACAACCCATAAATATCCCATTGCTGGAAATGGGTCTTCTTCAAACATTTTGGAGACAATTTAGTCTACTATACCACGCTGGCCAGACGCGTAGACGGGTGGGGATAGGGTTTAGTATCGAATTTACCTTTTGTCGCAATAATATAATTTATAACTATGACTAATGTCCTTGATGAACATTTTTAATATACAATAATTATGAAACAACAATAGTTGACTACCGTATTATTATACGGTAATCAACTATTGTTGTTTTATAATTATTTAAATACTTATTAATGCTAATAATGTAATCAATAAATAGATGGTTGGATAACAATAAATTTTATTTAGAAATTTATATAGATTTTTAAATACATTTATTTCTGTAACGATTATCAATAAATAATCTTTCTCGGAATTATGTATACTTCTCAAATAAATATTTTATTCCTAAAATTATTCTAAATGACTGTATCAAAGCGCCAACTTAAAGATTTTTGTAGTAATTCCGTAAGACGAGACCTACAGTCAAATTACACTATTATTCGTTAATTAATTACATTTATAATAATACAATAATTATTATTGAGACCTTTCTTTAAAGTGAAAGAAAACTTACTTACTCTTAAAACACTTTTTCTTCTATTATTGCAAAGCTCAAAAGACTTGTTAAGCACAAGTCTTTCTCTCACAATCCAATTAATAGAGTAACAAATCATAAAATTGACACACACTATTAGCTGGTATTTACCTGATAATAAGATCACTTAACTAATATTGGAACATATATGCTTAAAGGAGAGTTTACACCAAAAAATAAAGACTCGTTGAAGTAAAAACGTACGAAATTAGGTCAAACAAATAACGACATGTGTGTAAATATTAATTACTTTTACGCACCAATACTTGTTATTTAACTCCAATATGACGTTTATATTCAGAATATCTTCGTATTAATGTCAGCAAAAGTCTAAGAAGATACCGAAGATATATTTTATGAGAAATTCGAGTTGTTACCTGGAGAAAACATGATAACCATATATCTCAGAATAAAGGGGCATATTTGATATTATCGAGTTGCCTTCCTACTATAACTTTCTGTAAGTATGTGGGTACTTAAACAAGATTTTTATTGGCTTTGTGAATATAAATACTTCCATAGTTTGTGCCCCAGATTACAGTTATTTTATATAAAATAACTGTAATAGTATAAAATAACTGGCTGATGATGATGACACCCAGACACAGAACAAACTTTCATGCTCATCACACAAAGATTTGACCTGAGTGGGGATCGAACCCACGACTTCCGGCGTAGCAGTCAGGGTCACTAACCACTAGACGAACTGGCCAATCGAAAAAAAAAAACTGAAGAAAGTTCAAATGACAGTAGGTAGGCTACATAGCTAATAATATAATAATATTCTACCACATTCAGACAACGCCATCTAGTCCCAAATTAAGCAATTATATTTGTACTAAACAACTGATATACTACTTAAATACATTTTTTTTGTAAATACATACAAATTATAGATAAATTTGAAAAGCCGGTGGAACTGATGGCCGATAGGAAGGAATGGTTCTTAAGACGGCCACGTATTGGAAAGCGTAGTGTGGGACGGCCCTTCACCAGATGGAAAGGATGGTAAAGGTTGTGTGTGGTGGCCGTTGGTTATAGGCGACGTTAATAAAGTTGTCTTCCGTCTCCTGAACTAATTTTATTTTTTCACAATATGTAATCGTTATTTGAATCCTACATAACGTTACGCTATCTTTATACAAGATTTACTCTTATGACGATGCTTAGAGCCTCTGTCTAGATAAGGCATATAATTCTCTTAAAACATTCTGTAAACTTTTATTTGTTACTTCTCTGGCGGCAAATATACTTCATGTTTTATGTGAAGTTGAAAAAGTAATGTACCGTAGTGAACAACTTTGAAGTTGAAATGTAGTTATGATTGATTCGAAATTAGTTATTATTTACTCATTTAGGACACAAAGTGACCCACATTGAAAAAATTGACAGAATTTTATCGCTATCTCGTCATAATGGTCTAAAATAATTATGTTGACGTGAAAACTTTGAGGATTTTTTTTTGACTTTTCAAATACGTGTTGTGTGAATGCAAAAAATAACGTAGTGTGTTAGTGCTATGTTTACTGGTGCTATTGTTTACTTTTATTTATAAACAAATTCTAAGTTATATTCAACTGTACATACAAGAATTCCAGATGAATGAATTATATTATCATATTAATTGTCCCTTTTTCAGTATACGACAAAATATTTAAATTTATCATCCATTTTTATGACTCAAATTAACTAAAATTTAACAATATTCATAGTTAAGAAACTTTTAGACTAATCAATAATAGCTATCAACTAAAAGCTGCAGAATTTAAATTTATTTGCATAAAAAACCAAGTTCTATGATGAACTTCGCTTTTTAGGGGTCCTTCGATTTATGTTATAAACCTTAGATTAGACTAACAAATTACTCGTTATTTGCTTAACTGTCTCGTAAATTAAGACTTTTGCCATCGTAAAAGTTAGCACTTTAGTCTTATGACTATGTTATCTTTTGTGTAAATATCGTTATCAACAATATAAGACGACCCCCTGGGGTGGGTCATAGGCTCACTCAGAAACTCGACATTCGATTGGTCGATATCGACAGCGCTTTCAAATGTTTGAAACTTTAAACTGTCATTTTCAAAAATTTGGAAACAACAATATCAAAATTAATTATTTGAATAATAATATTGAAATTGCGAGTAGGATCCAGCATAAAGTGACTAGAGGTATGTCTATTATTTATTGGTTATGTGTGGGACAGCATAATAAAATCATAGAAGGAAATATTGAAGGCAAGAGAGGAAGAGGTAGATCGTGGGGGAGTTTTATTGAACAGATCAAGCAGAAAGTATGCGTGGTGTCGTACTAGAAGTTGAAAGAAATAGTAGTAAGTAAGAGAGGATTGGTAAGAACTCGTCTGACAAGAGAGTTGCTTTAAATTAAGAGATACATCGGATAACTCTATTTATCTTTTGGGAGACGACTAGAAAATAGCGTACTTTTACAATAAAAGAGTACTTGTATAATTTACTTTTTAAAACAACTCAACAAAAATGTAGAGAAGTCTTCAATATTAAAAGTGTAGAATTAAATTTCAAGTTTGATTTATAATATTATTTTTACGTGTCAGAGTAACTTTAAGTTGAAAGTTTGCAACTGTTTCTTTTTTTGCTTTCTTCGATAGAGGCAGACAAAGTTTGAAACTTTTTAATTGTTTCCGTGCTTAGATTAAGATGCTGAAAAGTTACCTATTCGAACTTTTTTTAAATAATGACTTCTAGTCTTCCACATTTAGGTATAATATTTCCTTGATAGAATTTTTTCTAAACTCCTCAAGGAGAAATTTGAGCTTTTAATTTTCTTTTCTTTTAGTTGTTTATCTTTTATATAGTTTACATTTTGATTCATTTTCGTTTTGTTTCGGGGTTTATTTTAGATAATGATTAGTTGATTTGTTCAGACAGTGAATTTCGTTGTGGGTTCCAGCCGTCATTCCCGAGTGTCATAGATTGGTGTTTACCTGCGAGACCTAATGCTAACTATATCGTGGATTTCTTGAATCTTGATGTTTTAAGAAAATCAATATAATAATAATGTATACTTACTACTACGCAATGACAAGTCAGTTTAAAAGAAGAATTGCTAAATGTAAACTGTTTTGGATCGGGGTAATGACCTGGAAGCGACAAATTGCAGGCTAGCTCAAAATGAACGATAAATTGCTCAGACTTTGTACACTCAACTGTTGGAAACGAAAATAATTACGTATATAAGTACTTAAATTGTCTCGAGATAAAAATGACTTGCCAGTCATCTCTTAACCACGCAAGAAAAGAAGAGTAAAGGATTTCGATACGTATATTTGCATGTTTTTACAAGCTTTCTAATAACTTGCAATGTACGTATTATGTTTCAAATCTTGCAAATCATGTTTTGACCACTTGTAGCAGATACCTACAAGTGATCATACCTGTACCTACATATTGAGCTGTAATTTGGCATATACCTTTAGTTTCAGTGACATTATACTATTTAGAAGTCAAAATTCTAATTTCAGTTTAAATTAACTTTTATAAATATATTGGCAATTAAAATCGGAACTCACAGCTGCTTCAATTAGTAATCTAAACTTTTAAATATTATGTGTTTTTTAACTACCTAAGTATGTTTTTTGTGTTTATGTGGTTTATTTCAAAGTTATAAATTATGAAATTTGTTATTTATTTTTGGTCAAATTAAAACTGTCGACTTTTAACAATAATATAATATTCTATAATATAATATTCTACCACATTTACACAGCGCCATCTAGTCCCACAGTAAGCAATTATATTTGCTTGTGTTATGGGTACTAAACAACGGATATACTACTTAAATACTTTTTTTTTTGTAAATACATACATATTATAGATAGACACCCAGACACAAAACAAACCTTTATGCTCATAACACAAAGATTTGTCCTGGGTGGGGATCGAACCCACGACCTCCGGCTTAGCAGTTAGGGTCACTAACCACTATACCAACAGGCCAGTCAATAATGCGGCCCAATTAAGACAGAGGAAAAAAATTACATTTAATATGAGTTGAGTTTTACTCGTATTAGGGTGAGCAGTTCTTAGAAAAGATATCTTTCCAGGAAAGCGTGGTTGAGATTCAAATTCCCTCTTAAATCTAAAAAAGGGACTAATTTATTAAAACATTTTCCATAATTCTCTGTGAAGGTAAAGTTGATTGCATGTTTTTAACCTAATATATTCAGTAAGCAATTGAGAATTTATCCCAAGGGCTAAATATTAAAGCACCTAAACAAAGCTGGTCAACGGAAATTTTTGCCCAGGTAAACAGGCTACCTGAGCTGAGAGGATCTATAGCAAACCAGTATTAAAATTTGTTGGTTTAGCGATGAGCGAGGGGAACTTGCTCTAGATTCTAGTGGTCTTAATATGCAACATCTTAACGTAGATTTGCGGAATCCATTCAAACAAAAAAATAATATAATTCTGAAGGGCTGCTCAAAAACTAAACGTTTGACTTTTTTTTTATAATAAAGGAAATAATCGAGCAGGCCGGTCACATGATGGTAAGTGATCTCCTGTAATGGATAAAAAGAGGTAAGCTCTTAATGTCAAAGTTTCAAAAAGGTCAGGGACTACATATAAATTTTCCAACATTTGACAATACTATTTGACTGCATCCTAATCAAGAATAGTTTTTCTGAGATTGTGTTTATTCTCTTATAAATATACATAATATTAATGGAGTCCCTTGCGATACAAAATCTGTACTGTATAGTGTATTATAAGCCAAAAAGAAACGGATAACTTGTCCAGAAACTGACTTAACTTATGTATAGTGAGGAACGAACATTACTCAAGCAAACTTTTCCAGCCATAATACTTTCAAGAACTTTGCGTAACTTCCATGTGATGATAACTGCCTAATATATCAACTTTTGAAAACGATATCCATACAAATTTTGCAAGCGATGTCGTACTTACATACTTTATTGAACGTTTAGATAAAACTAAAGAAGGCCGCAATTTTTTATACACTAGTGGCAAAGAAATATCCTAAGATGAATGAACGAGCCGGGGTCGTGACCAGCCGGGCCTGATTCTAATGTATTACCGTTCTATCTCGAATTACTAGAACCGATAATTTCAAGAATCACGAAGTACCTACTTCTAAAAATTCTATATTCCATTTTTACCTTGCCTCTTAGTTCAAATTAATGCAATGGATTTTATCGGATACAGTAAATTATATTATCTACGTAAGCAATATAAATTCCTTTAAATTGTATTCAAAGGTATCTTGACTCAGATTAAGTAAGTAAAGCGAAAGAAACAAGTACGTAAGTAAAAATATTAAAACTCATTGCGCGAAATTTACTTTGCTATAAACTTTCTGAAATTCAGATTTAACATAATTTCGAAGCCGTAAAAACTGTACTAGGCATTTAAGTACCTATTCAATGAGAGCTGAGACATGGATAATGTAGTGGCATAATAAAAGGCCTACAGCTTTTGATATGAACAGAACTCTTCTCTGCCACGTGGCACGTGCAAATAAAATTATACATATACTACCTAAAAACTTTTCTCATAAATCAGTTTATCTATTGGTGGCAATCGCATCAAAATCCGTTGCGAAGTTTAGAAGTTCCAAACGCACATACAGAACGAAGCGACTTTATTTTATACTAGCTTAGTTACCTAGGCTTCGCTCATGGTTTTTTTTGCCACTGTTCAGCTTCTATTGGCCATAGTGTGATATTATAAGCCATTAGCCTTTCTCGATAAATGGGCTATCTAACACCAAGATATTTTTTTAATTTGGACTTGTAGTTCCTGAGATTATAAGCAAACTAATAAACAACCTGTTCAGCTTTATAATATTCTAGTATGTAGTGTAGTAGATTATGTAAGGCAATATAGGAGTATATCCCGAATCTCCTGTATCCCATATTAGTTTGACATTGATAGAGGTTCAGTATTGAAAGCCCATTGTTAACGTATTCAGTGAATGGTGTGTATGATTACTTAAACATTGTTACTATTGTTCTTTAGTTTGTTGTATTGTTTAGGTTTCGTTTGTTAGGTTCACGTACAAGAATCTTTTTCAAGAGAACTGAACTTAAAGCCTTGTACATAAGAACGCTTCTTCAAAAAGGTTTTAATTCGAATTCTTTATCTCAAATTGGAATAAATTATTTCGTACTCTCATAGCCGAACTAATTCACATCATGCACTATCAAGAGGTGCTAAAAATACTTACCCTTTGTAAAAATAAACCAAAACACTATATCACTATATATTTACTTATCAAACACAATATTAAAACGTTATCTATTAATTTTAGTGAAAGTATTTTATATTTAAAATTCGTATTTATTTTTTATTTTTTTAAATTATTATTTCTAAAATCCTTTGTATGTTTAAATGTACATAAGATGCCACACACAAAAACATGACAAGGTTTATATGTGTGCTGGCGAGTCGATTAACTAAATACTTACTTACTATATAAAAAATATTATTTATTTTATTTTTTATAAATTAAATAGCTGGCGTGTAAAACGTAAACCATGTAGTACTGATTTCATATTATGGTGAATGAATAATAATGTAATAATCGGTGCCTAACAGAAACAATCACAATACATCTGATCAGAAGAAGATAAACTCTAAACAAATCAACCGAGTGAAAGAGGGTAGTAATAGTATGCTAATACGCTAGAGTCGCTAGACAATACAAAAAGAAACAAGATGTTTTATAAACAAACAATTGAATGGTTACAATACTCGTATATCAACTGTCACCATAACGTAAGCGGTTACGATAGTTGTCACGCCACCAACGTCGCCGTGCTGAGTGACTTGGATTCGATTCCCACTCGAGATAAATATTAGATATTCATAGATATTTGTTTTGAGTCTGAATGTTTCTTTGTGTTCGTTAATTTGTATGTTTATAAAGTTCCCCGTGACACAGGGTATGTACCCTAGAGCGGGCGTTGTCTTTTTAAAGAAAAATCTAAATTTGGATAATATAAAGAAACACAGATTTAAATAGAATACAAAAAAAATCTATCCTATGCATCGCATCACTTTAAAGAATACTCTTATCTTTGAAACACTTCAAGCCTTTTCCAACAAAAATAAATTAAAATTTGTCTAAGAGACAGTCACGTTTCTCGTATTAACATTTTGTAGATGTAAATAAAACATGACGAGACGTGTCAATGATCGTAGTTTGATAGTTCTATAATAAACTGTTTTGTTTTTGAACAAACGATTAGAGTGTTTCATAAATCAACAAAATGTTCAAAACATTGTTTAACTGTATACAATATATTAGTCCCGGCCGACCACAATAGTGCAAGATTAGAGTTCCAGACACTGAAAAAGGGTCGTTGGTCTTTCAACTGACGAACCTGCGACTCATCATCTACGTCTTCGGGCTGATAATTATGATATCAAGCTGAGAACGTACACTGTTGGACATAGGTCTCCCCGAAAGATTTCTAATAACACTGGTAGTTTGCAGCTTACTTCCAGTGCAATCCTGTCGATGGAACCAAAAAGTGCCAGTGAAATCCCACAAAGTGCTTGTCTCGTGCTGTTCCGAGCAGCAAGAAAAAATAAACAAAGGTATGATGTTCATCTGGAGGCATGGTAGTGCTCATCCTTCCATACCCATTACGAGACTTACACCTACTTACACTTTTGGGTATTCTGTGGCTAAGTACAGATTCGATCGCGTTTTACCAAACGGCTTATACATCTATGTCTTTATCTACAATGAACTAAATCATTATTATTATATTATATTCAACATTGTATGAGCAAAAAGTTTTACTAAGACAATGTTTCTCTGCTTTCCGCTCCGCAATTCTTGTTTTTACTGTCTTTAATTATATACTGATCGCTTTATTGTTACATGTCTCCGTCGTGGATGGATGACAGTCAAACAATTCCGTGGATTTACATAAAATAACGAGTCCTAAATAAATATATCGTACCTCTATCTAAGAATACAGAATAAGGAATGGATGAAGTCGCAAGTTTATTTATCTAAATGATGATACATTTTGCTTTGCTTAAACTATTATTACCATATCATATTATAATATTATATTATATTATATATTATTCATGTGGTCTCTAGATGACTAGATCTGATTTAAAAAAATAATATTTATCTTTGCATGTTTGTCACGAGCATAGTTCATCAGGTAATTGAAGATTGGCGTGGTATGTTTGGTATATTTTTTGTTTCTCGTGTCCAGCGTGGTGATAGTATAATATATTTGTATGTTATTATTAAATTACTTGTAAATTAGGTGAGGCCTATGTTCAGCAGTGGACGTCGTTGGGCTGATATGATGATGATGATGTTATTATTATCATACACCTTTTGTACAGGTGGGTGATTTGATTTATTCTTTCTTAGGGATAGACTTGATTTTAAATACCTACTTATGAATTATTTCTTGGCGTGAAAGTAAATTACTGACTAAGGCACGTTTTGTTAAGTGCACAAGGTTCCATCACTGACGGGACAGTAAACATTGTGATTTAAATACTTACTTATTTAACTAGACATAACAAGATGGCTGTATTTTTTGTTTCTTTTTTATTATTATGTTTACTGATAGTTTTGTATTTTATGTATTTTTTCGATTGATTCAAATTTAGACTAAAAAACTAAATTCATACGTTATCGGGGATAGAAAAATAAATTCTAAAAAATATTGCAGTTCGGTCAATATCTAAAAAAAAACATCTAAACGAAGCAAGATTTCGTTGGAATATACGTTTTTCGATCTCAACGTAAATAAATTCAATCAATTTGGTCTTACACCCACATCCAAGACATATATCGTTTTACGAGCTAGCGGAGAAAGTAACAAACTTTTGTCGAAAGTTGTCACGTCAACAATCCTTTGAAGGTCTTACAAAGATCTCTTGGAAAAGTTATCTAGATAGTATCAATTCTGTGTATTTGTTTTGGGTTCAATTGAACGTATAAAGCTGTATGACGATAGACATGCGTGACTGTAGGCGTAAGTGTGTCATGTGACTTACCATCTGCAGAAGGTTCACGAAATCATAATAATAATATACACATTCATTGACTATAACTTAGTCAGGATTATACAAAGCAGTACTTTGTAACATAACTATATTCTGTACCTATTTAAAATAAAAACCTCTCTTTTGAAACTCAACTCCATGAGCTGAGGTTTTAAACTGGCTCGAAACTATCTTAAAGAAGGATTTTCTAGATAATCTTTTCGATTGTTTTGAAGTACAAAACCCTAACAACAAGAGCGGTTTTATCTACAAATTATAGGTCTTCTAATTTTGTTCGCAGTTACTCTCATTTCAAGTTAAAAAGATTTCTGTTTTTAAAGATTTTTATTAATAAAGTACAGTAGGTATAAATTATAAATTTAGAAAACGGACACAGGAAGTATTTATAGACAAGGTAGCGGTTTTTTAGATACCCTAAACCAGTGAGAAGAAGCGACAGATGTATGTCAGAATCGTAACAGGTCGAGGGAATGGTCTAATCTTAATTTAAACATAATGACGTCACTATTACCTGATCTAAAACACAAAAGGAATGGTTCAAAAAGAAATTTCTTTATCAAGGTGCTCAGTTCAGAATATAATTAACATTTAAGCTTTAAGGTTCCTGCTTACATTACGGGGAGGTAGAAGGTACCATTAATATTTCAGTGAGGTCGAAAACACTCGCCATTCGATGCGATTTGTGAAATAAGTTCAAAGGCGATACGAACGTGGATAGGGATAGAAACTACCAATGTTGGAACTTAGGTTAGGTTCTATTAGGTTTTATGGAAATCGCTTCTAGCCGTTGGATCCATGTTTGTCTAATGATTGTAGCCATATTGATAGTCTTGTATCTATTGTTTTGTAAAGGAACATTGACCTTACTATCTTTTAACCATGTAGTGACGAATTAAGAATACATATTGTCATGCCGACCGAAAAGGAAAATTTTCTATACCGGATTGGTATAGAAAATTTTCCTTTTCGTCTGGCCAGTGTGGTATAGTAAGCTAAATTCCCTCCACAGTCTTTGGAGGAGACCCGTGCCCAGCAGTGGGATGTTTATGGGTTGAAATGATGCAAATTATTGACCTTGCAGTAATTAAACTTCTCATTTAGATGCTGTTTGATGTGTGTTGAATACGTTATTCGCAAATTTTAGATACCTTGACGTTGTCTTTGTATTCTCTTGTGGCTTTGCACATGTTTGTAAGCAGGTCATGTGTCTTGTTATCAAATATTTGAAAAATACTGCAAATGTTAACATGTTCAAACATTTGAGACCAATATCGAAATCAAAGAATCGAATGTCTAGATTGCGAGTAGATCCTCTTGAGACGATTTGAAGCGACAATAACAATTAATAAATATTTAAATGTAATAAATCGAGACTTGCCTATTTTAGTGCTTAAGTATGTTATTGTTAAATACGAGATTATGACTTCGATGCCCAGAGGACAAATATTTAGTGTTTTGGGTCCATTATTTGTATTTCCACTCTTCACAACATAGAATTCGTTATTTAGTGCATACTTTTAAGAATAGACACACCCCTTTTTGGATGAATAGGGAGTTTGTCTTATCTGTATTTTTATACGGAAAAAAATCAATTATAAGAAATTATGTTCTAGCACTTACCGATCCATTTTTAGTCCTCGATAGCGTAGGAACGTATTCTCTCTCCACGGTAGCAATAGCTAGCAATGGCGCGAATATCGCAAATGAGATCAACCATAGCCCAGCTAGCAAACTGCAGGCACCTCGCCTTGACGGCATCCAGGGCTGCCTCAGTGATTGTGTGATGGCTAAGTATCTGTCCACAGACATAGCTGTGATGGTAAACACGCTTGATGCTACTGCCACCCCTGGAAAAAAAGAGAAAAATGTTTTAAATTATTTTACAGTAGTACTTTGTAGAAGTGTGTTTATATTTACTAGTCAAGGGACTTACTCTGTTAACAGTAAAGGAAAACTTCATGAGGTAACCCACATACTCTAGAAGAAATTCTAAGTGTAATAATGTCAGATTCACTAACTTGCACTAGGCCAGCGTGCATGGATCATGCCCTAAAACCCTCTCGGATGAGACATTAATGAGTTTCTGATGATGATTATGATATATATCCCAAGAACAAGTCGTGATGTTACTATCGTAAAAACAGCCATTAGGTGACATTTTGTATCTATCTGACTGACATCGTCCGGCGAACCGTTAATCTGTAGGGCCCTTTATAAACAGGATGAAGGTGCTATAATAAATATAGATTTATATTAAACGCATCTATATTAAATCCACAAAGTGATTAGTAATTAAGGGCTGGGGTTGTTTGTCTTCGTTAATTACGCAATGTTCAAGGATCATGGTCCTTCTGCATCAATAACGTTAGCTTTGATATCAATTAGTCAAGGATAAGGCTGTTGATATTTGTGAAGATCAAAATCAAAACATTTTTGTTTAATTTTTATTCTTCCCTCTTACACCTTATGTTGCATATTTCTCTTTTTTTTATTTGAAAAGTAAGTAATAACTAGACAGCTTATAGATAATAGAATGCAAATAAACTACATAGTTATACCTGGAAATTCAGGGAATTTCTCTCAAAGCTCGTGTTGCTGCGGGAGTAAGAGCATAATTACTATGCAAGACATCCTGAGTACAATCCCTAGGTTGGAAACTTTTATAGAGTTTTTTTGGCTTGAAATTTTCAGCATAAGACCACTGTCTTAAAATGTGCCCGGTTTATAGGCCCGCTTTTTACATAAGAGTTTTGATACACGTCTGCCATTACTCTTCGAGAAAAGGCGTGATGTTATGTGATAAATATGTGATGATGAATGTGAAGCACGTTTCACAATGAGGTTCACACAAAACCATAAACAGCTAATCAAATCCTAATTTAGCGAACTAAATTAGGATTTGGGGGTTAGAAATTGGGCGCTTTAGCGCCGATCCAAATTTGACCAATCTCGAAAAATCTTTTATCGTTAACCAATCTGTAAACGCTAGTATAGACCTACTTTCGTCAATGGACTTTGAATGACTTCTCAAAACAAACAATCGATGCATTCAGCTCCGCACTCAATCTACATGGAAATTAAATCCTCATACAAATTTAATCAAAAGCTTATTCAGTGAAACCGCGTATTCGACACTGGCTGTGTTATTTCAAGTTAAAGACCTTCAAAATTAGGTTAGAGGCTTTAATCACACTTAAACTGGGTTTTGGCAGATGCTCAATGCAGAAAAGTTGTAGATTCCAATTTCACGACTTTGGAAGTGGAATTGATTTTATTTGTGTAGATTATGAAAGTTTGAAATTTATTTATTGGTAGGTATTCAAAGATTCGTTCTTAAAATATTTATGAAATAATAGGTACCCTGTTTCATTACAAAGTAGTAACTGTATTACAAGTAGTCAAATAACTTTTTTGCAAATCAAATCAAATCATTGACTGGCCTGTTGGTCTAGTGGTTAATGACCCTGACTGCTAAACCGGAGGTAGTGGGTTCGATCCCCGCCCAGGACAAATCTTTGTGTGATGAGCATAAAGGTTTGTTCTGTGTCTGCGCATTTATCTATAATATGTTTGAATTTACAAAAATAAATGTATTTAAGTAGTATATCAGTTGTTTACTACTCATAACACAAGCAAATATAATTGCTTACTTTGGGACTAGATGGCGCTGTGTAAATGTGGTATGATATTATATTATTATTTATTGTGTGAAATTAGGTACAAAAAACATCTTAAAAAGCATAGTTACAATACCGATCTCTAATAATCTTCCAGTTGGCGTACACAATTATATTAATTGAAGAAAAAGACTACAACTACATTAGGAGGGAATACATAAAAGGTACAACCAAAAAACATTACTACATTACTAATTTTGTACACACTTGCAAATTTGATAATTTAGTACCTACTTAAATATATATAATATGCCTATATTTATAAATTTAAATTAGATTAAGTAAGCAAATAATGCTGTTATTGACTTTAAATTTATTTTAGACTTATATTTTCCTGTAAATTATATACCAATATTATAAACAGATAGAACTAGATATCAGCTGTAACACAGGATTTTTCCTAGTACAGGCATCTTAGTTTCTAGACTTTATGTATAATTTTATAAGACTATTGACAATATGTACTATTTTAAATTCTGAATAAATGATTTGATTTGATATAACTACACACTAAACTAAGAATCGTAGTATATTACTACGATTTCGTTTCCACGACTTGTATCGTAATACGATTCATGAATTCATGTCATGAAAACTTACAGTAAAACCCTACACTATTGCCGCATTCAATTTCCGATATCCATCATTCATGGTGAAAGAAAAACAACATCCATTTCGTTAACTAAGCCAAGAAAATTTACTGACACTTTGTTTTCAGATCGAATATTGTAATAAATGTATTTTGCTTAGGAAAAAATCGTCGCACCCTTTTCAACTAGTAAGATAACCTCAAATAATTTTCACAGTTCGTTACAACTATGACAGACATTTTTCATTTATTTGACAGGCTATCCAATCAGAAGAAAGGTTCGGTGGTTGAACAATTTATTTGACAGCTCTTCATACAAAAAATGGGTCCTAAATAACCATATTATAATATTATAGAAAAATAGGAAAAAAACATGATTACTCTATCCTAAGTAAGATCGGATAATCTCAAGACTTGATGTTATATTTCTTCTGCTGGTGTAAGGTTATCAATGGTCTTCGTAGACTGACATGTATCATTGAGTCTGGTTACGCAGCTACTTCATTTTAAAGCAAGTAGGTTTCGATATCGCTGTGAAATGTTATACCTACTTGACAGCGATATCGTCATTTTCAAATTTCATACAGCTGAACTTGTTTCTAACTAAAAAGCTATACACATTTACATTATGATTGGCGATTATGATTCATTTTGACTGGCCTGTTGGTCTAGTGGTGGCTGACTGCTAAGCCGGAGGTCGTGGGTTCGATCCCCACCCAGGACAAATCTTTGTGTGATGAGCATATAGGTTTGTTCTGTGTCTGGTTGTAATTTATCTATAACATGTATGTATTTACAAAAAAAAAATATATTTAAGTAGTATATCAGTTGTTTAGTACCCATAACACAAGCAAATATAATTGCTTACTTTGGGACTAGATGGCGCTGTGTAAATGTGGTAGAATATTATATTATTATTATTTAATTATCCTTCATCTACCTACTTACCCTCTATTCTATCTGAGGAAAATAATTTAATGTTTCATGATTTAGGTACCACAAGTTTGACTGCCGGGATTGAAAAATAAAAAAGCTTTTTATATTGCTATCTTCAAATTAATAGCTTATTGTATAGTACATTAAGGTTAAATAAACGATTATGGTAAAACAACTCGTATAGAAGTCGTTATCAGAAACCCAGAAAACGATTTCAGCCAATTTTTCAGCTAGTCAGTTCGCAGACAAGGGTCCAGCCATTAACAAATGTACTCGTATGTTAGTGTGCTTGGTTGAATTGCCGAATCAGTAATGATCATTTTTAGATAAGTGAAGGTTGACTAAAAATAGTAGTATGGGAGCAAACAGAGGAATTTTCGACGCATAAACTAACAGTTATCCCTTTAGAGTCCATTATCATACAGATATAATTAGTAAACAAAACAATTAAAATTAAATAAGATAATATTGTGAGATTTAGGTTACTTGAGACTTTTTTGACAGATTTTATATGAAAAATTCTTCAATAATCTGTCAAGTAAGTTTCATATAGGCTATCTAGCACTTATGTGTCAGTAGTGAATCAGGCGCTTAGCATCATAGGCTGACTCTTTCTTTCAGGGGTACTTATTATGTTCTTTACTTACCCCTTAGCAAACAAGGATAAATCTAGTTATATTACATTTAACAACTACAGCATTGAAGAACGAGCTACTAACAATTTTGGAACAATTAAAATAATTGGTTTTGTTCGTGTTGGTAGTCAGCCATCTTGGCGGTTAGTTTACACCACGACATGGAAATTGCTCGATATAAAGGCACTTTCAGCTTTTCTATTAGACTTTAGTATGCACTTAAATGTCTTTCTATTTTCTTTAACAATTTGCACATGACGTACTAATTTTGTTCTTACCTCTTTTACAATAAAAATTACAAAAGCAAATCATATCCACATTTAACCATATATATTAGATTATATTATTATGTCATTGGTGGTAAGCTCATTAAACTCTGGGCTGATGCCGCGAAATTAACTACAGAACTATGCAAAACCGTTGTTGTGCGATCCGGGAATCGAACCCAAAACCTCATAAGCAGCAGTCATATATTATATACTACAGCCCTCCTAGATATGTGAAACAGAAATGTGTTCAAATATATTGTATTGAATAGACATTTAAAAATTGCGAATAGTATTAGCAAATTTGCCACTTGTCTCTAGGGGGGCTGACATGTCGTTAAACTAGATAGATCGAATAGAAT
The DNA here is from genome assembly GCA_905147015.1 of Laspeyria flexula. NCBI lineage: Eukaryota > Metazoa > Arthropoda > Insecta > Lepidoptera > Erebidae > Laspeyria > Laspeyria flexula. The sequence goes on from LR989953.1 coordinate 775,467, forward strand.
GCCTCTGGTCCAGCCCCCCGTACTACGCTATCGTGGCAGTTTCAACTATCAGTATATTGCCTATTGACTACAGTAGCGGATATAAAGTTGAAAAACTTTACCTTGGAGAAAATTGACAGTCTTGCACATAACTTCTCCAAAGTACCACAGCAAGGTGACTGCCTTCGCAATCTGCACCGGCATACAGAACAAAGTCACCAGCAGATCTGCCACTGACAGGTTCACCAGGAATATGTTTGTGACACTGAAACAATCAAATATTAACGTTAGGATAAACAATAGCCGTTCTAGTAATAAATAGTCATAATCAGAAATAGAATACGTTATCTAGCCATAACAAATAAAAAACAAATTGTAATACTAGGTTCACGAGCTGGGTAAAGGAAAATTTGGCTTTTTGTTTTATTAATATGGCCAGATGTGTTGTATATCTAATTCTATAACCTAGACATAGTTTTTAAGGCGACTAAAAGCACGTGGTGTACCTCGTAAGACCAAGCTAGAGTTAAAGGTTCCTTTATGGGAACCAAAACTTTTTTTTTATTATCTGTGACTACGGACTATGAAGTTTCGTGTAATATGGCATTTTTACTTCTGAAGTAAGTGACAGTTGACAAGATCTGTCATTTGATACGGAAAGATATTGCGTGCGCCCACGAGGACGTGACGTTCAGTCGTGGCTAGTAGTTAGTTCAAAAGTTCAGGACTGAATGACTATAAAAATTTGTGCCTTTAAAGTCCCTTTAATATTTGGTTATGTACCACGGCAGTGTCAAACAGGCGTATGGCTTGAGTGTAAGCGATTAAACCTTGTGACTTCTTCTCAAGGTTCATCTTTGCTCACAAATTAGTCTTAGCAAACTTGAAGTACACCTTTTGGAATGTTAAAAGACATAAATGACTTTTATTAGCGATTTTCTTTTTCATTTTCAGTAATACACGTAAGTTCACGAGACTTATGTCCGGTAAAAATAACAAGTAGCGTACATATTCCGGCTTCATATTTATTAGAGCGAAAACACTCTCCGGTGTGCGAGATTGATAAGTGTGGGTTTTAATTTGTGGCCATGTTGTGTGTTCTATTTTCAAATATTTTACTTTCCTACCTTTGATTTCTTGTCTTTGTTTGTTAAATGATTTTACATAGGTAGATATTATTTATATTACCTCTGCACGTGGCTTATAAAAAGCTTATATTAACTTGTTGCCCGTTCTATTAATACTATGAAACAGAATCACATTTACTGTTATGTTGCTATGTGAAGAAAACACATAATGTATAAATCAATCCCATCATCATCAGCTTGTAGACTTGTGAAAAAAGGCTCACAAGGAGATTCACTTATCGTGTATTTTTCTACTTCTTATTTTCTAAATTAAATCTAACCGCGTACCAAGTTCGTCATTGCATAAAACATGGTTGATTTCGTTAAAAAACATTATTATTTTTAACCCAATTTATCTCAATTTATCCTCAAACAAGAAAATTTAATTTACGCAATTTTCCACATTATGTTCAATGAACCGTTTAATCACATTCTATTTATTTTCCTCTTGTGCTCAAATTTTTGTATTATAATTATTTAATGTCAAGGCGAACAGCCTAATTTAGTTCCTCTGTTATTTTATCTACTGAAGTACCTTATTATACACCGTGCACTTTTAGTCATATTTCAAACTTTGCCCAGGGTCATTATTATTACTTAGATATAGAATAATTTTCCTTTAAACCTCTCTTGTTTGTCGCGATTCTTTGTATAATTCAGAGTTCTTGTTTTAATTATATTTTTGTTTGTTAAAAAATTGCACGGTGTATAAAGTACTTAGTTTATTTTTAGTTAGTAAGTAGTAGTATTAGTTATCTTTAAGCATTGTGTCGCGTCATTTGAGCAGGGAAAGGCTTTAGTGTTTCACTATGAGAGTACGAGAGCATCACAAACAAATTTACCAAGCTACAGAAATCTAGTTTCTTCGTATTCCTTTTGCTTGTCTTAAAAAAATCCGCCTTCGAATGTTTGAATCTCTTTGTATGATCATCATTCATCATTTCAACCCATAGACATCCCACTGCTGGGCATGGATTCCTCCTTGTGGAGGAAATTTAGCCTACTATATCTCGCTGGCCGGGTTAGTTATACGGTTAGTTTCGAATGTTCCTTTTCTCGCAGTGCTCTTGTCTGCATAGGATTACTACTACATTAGTCGCCTTTTACGACACCCACAGGTTGCGATGGGGTAATGACATTGTGGGTAATATTATTATTCGTGTAGTGACAAATTAGGAATCTAATAATCTCTTTGTTTAACTTATTAAAAATTTATTTAATTAATTAGTTGAACTTGATACTTGCCAGTCATTGCATCAAACTTTTTAATTGAAACCTTGACGAAACACATTAGGGCAAGGGTGAAATTAAGCAGAATCACTCTGGCATTCTACTCGAGTCAAGGTACGAGCTTTTACTTTCTTAATTAGATTAACCTCGTTTGAATCACATTTAAATTAAATACAATGGATGCGGAATACATGGATATAGTCGACATAACGAAAATTGTTCGCATTCCTTTCTGAAAGTCACTAAAAGTATTAGTAGATTATTGGCATATATACATAAGTTATTCTTCGTTCCGTGCACGTGTAGGCACATATGTATACTCTTTGGCTATCATGAGAGCAGGTTTAACATGACAACTCTTTCCGATCGCAGACGTATCCTTGACCTTTGTTTTCTTTATAAGTTAGTAAATGGTCACATACAATGTAACTGTCTTCTAGAAAAAATTCTATTGGCTATACCTCACTCATACCCTAGACATAATATCACAAAAATATACCACATACCGTTTTCAAGAACTAATTTAGGTCGGCAATCACCCATAAACAGAGTCCTATATCAATACAACAATATTCATATTCGCGATCCAAACATTGACATCTTTCATCACTCGCTTATCGAATTTAAAAGCAAACTGATGACATGTTTTGCATCAGTTTAAACCTATTTTATTTAAGTAAAATTTGTTACTACTACTTTAAGTTATAGTTTAGTTACCATAGTAGAAACAAATAATGTAATTTGCACTGCTACGTTATAGTAAAGGCTATGTACACCGAAATTGTCATACATATCAGATGCAATATTATGTACTTATTATTACCTGTAAATGTTATAATATGTATGATGTGGTTGTGCTAATAAATATAAATAAAGCTATGTATATAAATATATAAATATGAAAAGTTATGTTCCAAAAAAATATTGATTTAAGATTTCTGACAGATGTTTGTTTCAAAAACTATCTCTCTCTCTCTTATTTAAGAGCTTTGCTCAATATAAAATCAAAAATGTTACACACATCGGTGTTAGGTTTTTTATTACGGTTGGTCGTCATTCGGAAAATTGTATTCTACTTGTTTCCTAACTACTTATACTTGTAAGTAAGATGAAAAATAAAATACTTACTTAAATAATATAAAACAGCAGCGGTATTTGCTCGATTCGCAAGGATCGAGCAAATACTAATTTGCTTCAAGTTATTTCGCAGTACCGTCAAAATGCTAAATTATTATAAATGTAGACCGCCTTATCAGGAGAAACCAAGCTTCCAAATTTCAGCCTTATTACTTATATTTCGCATTTTCAGGGCCTACATTATTTAACAGTATTTTCTTCACAAAACCCAAACCACGTTTGATAAAGTATGGGGATCCCAAATGGATGAAGCCAACCCTATCGTTTCTTATAGAGTTCAGTTCCCAATACTACGCCATGAATTAGAAGTTTCAGTGAAGGAAATGTTACGTAATGGGACCTAAACATTGTGAAAAATAGTGTTTTGCTTCCCAAGGGATCCCTCGAATAAGACTATTGAATATCATACCATAGAATAAGATACACGTGTTACCTATCAGTAGATACTTAAAAAAAAAACTCAATATAATGTCGGCTAATATCGATTATTTAATTATTAAATAACAAATTTACTGATTGTATTACACTATTTGTTGTGAAACTTCACGTTTGCTTTCATATAGTTTTAATCTGTCAGTAGTGTGAATAGACTGCACCAGTTATTCGCACTGATTGCATATTGATATTAAATAAAAGATGTCGAAAGTGGAACACGTGTGGGTCAATACTAATCTAACGGAATCCACAAAATACAGAACATAATGAGCCAAGTAATTATTGCATTTTTCATTTTTTTTTTTTTCATTTATCTTTAAAAAGACAACGCCCGCACTAAGGAACAAACCTGTGTCGCGGGGAGCTTTACAAACATGAAACTAACGGACACAAAGTACACCCAGACTAGAAACAAATATCTATGAATCACACAAATATTTGTCTCGTGTGGGAATCGAACTCACGTCACCCAGCACCGCGATGTAGTGGCGAGGCGACCACCTTAACCACTGCGCCACGGTGACAGTCAAATTGCTCTAACATTTTCTTTTTGTCCTTATCTTATGTTATTTGAGATCAAAATGACTTCATCTTCCATATTCTCTGTCCGCCGCCATGTCATTGCACAGTCTATTCTTTTTCTATACACTTTTTATACTTTTATTTAAATTCTAGCATTTTTCTCATTTTCATCATTAATCAGGTTATAAACATACATGCATAAGCATATTTGAATGTATGTATATGAGACCCAAGAGTGTATTAATACCGGAAAACAGCATGTTGATGTAAACACGAAAACTTGCAAGACAACAAAAGTGATTCGTGTTTCAGCTATAGTCACGGGATTAACGATCTTATTCCAATCACCAACAAACTATAGTTATGTGTACAAAGGCCGACCTAACAAAAACAAATAGTACTCGTAACACTACTGACACTGATTGACCAATACGTCCCGGAACAATAAAGAGACAAGTCCCAAATTGACGAAATTGTTCACATTCAGCAATACGACACAGAGTGTATACAATCAATTGTACGAATCGGACAAAATGGTCTTAACTCGATAACGACCGATAAATTGTATTTAGTATAATTATGTACTATCATTTCAGCTATGTTTTATGAAATAGGTTTTCTAATTGGAATTGGATATGCCTGCTTTCAGTTTAATTCATTTGATGCTAAGTGGTCCTCTTTTTCTTATTGAATAGAATTAGACAAGACCTAAAGATTCAATAAACCACTCAATAGCATTCAGCACCGCTGTGAAGCTTGAGGGTGACATTTTTTAGCGGTAACCACAACCCATAGGAATAAATGAACACCCATGTTAATATTAATTCGACTGGCCTGTTGGTCTAGTGGTTAGTGACCCTGACTGCTAAGCCGGAGGTCGTGGGTTCGATTCCCACCCAGGACAAATCTTTGTGTGATGAGCATAAAGGTTTGTTCTGTGTCTGGCTGGGTGTAATTTATCTATAATATGTATGTATTTACGAAAAAAGAAAAAATTATATAAGTAGTATATTAGTTGTTTAATACCCATAACATAAGCAAATATAATTGCTTACTTTGGGACTAGATGGCGCTGTGTGAATGTGGTAGAATATTATATTATTATTAAATAAATAGACATCTGCTTTCCATGGACCAAGATTAACCATGTTTAGTATGTTTGGAAAAAATCGAGATAATGTCAATTATTATTTGAAATCTTTTTCATTTAGCAAACTAACCTAACGTGTGTGCGGGTGCGGTCCATTATGATAATAAAAAATGAATTTGAGTTTGCGAGAAAATATTGATAGAAATACAACCAAATACCATTATTATTTACATTGAATATTTTTATACTTTTACAAACATTCCTCAATTGTTTTTCGAGTTTAGGTTATTCTAAAATTTTGGCTTTGTATCGTAAAAACATTTAATATGAAAAATATGTTTGTAGCATTATGAATTTTGTTTAAATATTTTTATCAAGCAATTATCTTTCATGTTTGTATGAAAATAATATTTGAAAATGTTGATAAGGCCTTGCGACTTTTTATAAAGAATGTTGTACTTCCAAAATATTGAACTTTTTAAGTCAAATCATTGTCACTATATAAAACTGTTACCAGTCGACTGAATTGATCAATTTTAAAATATATTTAAAAAAATATATAATTAAAGATTAAAGTGATCTTAGTAAATCTTGCGTGTTTTTTGTTTCGATCAAACAAACATTCGATATTTTGAATACTCGATGTATTGAGTGTACGATATAATGAATGTTCCATTTATTAATCATTCGATAAAATTAAGAACGTTCGAGTATTTAGTCTTTCGATGTATAGTGTTCTATCAATTGATATTCGAATATTTGGCATTCGATTCGGCGTAATACACCCGTTATAGGGTTATCGTAATTTCGTTGTACCTACAATATTTAAAACTCTTTGCACGTACTATTTTTTTTTAATATTGCTTAATTTTGTAACTTTTTGTTATAAAAAGTCTTTTAGTAAAAAAAGACTGGAAATGTTAGCTCGATACACAATTGGGACGTTGGTGTTAAGGAAAAATATATTTTTATTTTCTCTACCAATATTCGAGTCCCTCGCAAATTCGCAATGTACTTGGGCTCTGATATTTTCCTACACAATTTTACAAGAAATATGTCGATCCCAACTGTACATACTACATAGTAGTAGCAGAAACTGATATGACTGAAACGGCGCAATTGTCAGAAAAATAAGAAAATATTAGTTATGTGTTTGTACGTAACATATTTTTCTTTCCTGTTTTAATATTTTAATTAACCACAGTAGATTTAATAGGTCTTCTAGATATTATTATTTAAAAATATTTTCTGAAAAATGAGATTACTGTCTGTCATTTATCCACATTTTCCAGCTAAATAAAGATTTACCAAGTCCAGTTCTGAATTATGATTGTTATGCGAGAATTTCACGACAGCAAACTTAATTGTGTTTATTTTGACATTTAAATAAATATTACCTAAAAGTTTATTAACTTATGCGTTGTTTGTGGAAATAATTGGCCACATAATTTCACCGAAATGTAAACTGGAGTTCACCTATTCTCCTTGTTTTAAATCAAGTCAGAATTTGTAATCTGTGGAGGTAGCAGCATTCTTGGCTTCCAGCCACATGAACTGTGCTGAGTCTAAACCTTGGCTACTATTTCAACTGCAATCAACGGAAACATTATCTGACTTGTAGCGAATTGTTTTGTACTTAATGATATTGTTGCTTCATTGATGTGTTTTGTTTTGTATTGTTTATCTTCTGCTTTTTAAAACAGTACTTAGATCTCTCCCTCAGGGCAGTGGAGTGCCAAATAAATGACCACAGGAACCCTACTTGGCATCTCAGCATTTATTTGATCGAATATTGTGTTCTAATGTTTGATAATTTAATTTGGTCATGTAATTTTTCAAACTATGACAATTATATCCAAATCTTTTTTTTCGTTTAGCGTCACGGGGGAGTTTACATACATAAAGGCAGTGAGTGATTAATCAACCCCCTACATGCCTACGGCCTATTTCGGATGACTTTCAGAAAATCAATAATTAGGTATAAATAATAATAATTATATTTAGTCCGCAACTCTTTCCAAACGCAACTATACCAAATATTGACAAAAAAACATTTTTACTTTAAATTTTGTCACGTTTAATCTATCCACGCCAAAAAAAAACAAATACCATACAATATCTATAAACTACGACAAGTTTGTTTAACCCTTCAAGTTTCATACCAAATAAATCGTAACCAACAAATATATTATCTCTAGTAACCTATATTTAAGGCAAGTAATCTATTGTAAACAACTCTCTCATACAATAACTGTTCAATAAACGTGTGGAACAAAATAATGTTTGCACAGACATAAGTGTTTGTTTCGACTTGAAATAATGTTTATGTAACGATTTATTTATGTAAACACATATTCACAAAGTGGACTATTTTGTCAATTTTCTTCATTTGGTTGTTATTTAGTGTGTGTGATATAGAATCATCACATCAGCCCAAAACAGCCCAAAAACGCCCACTGCTAAACATAGGCCTCACCTAATTTCCGCCACAACGAGCGATTTTGTGCCACCTGCGTACAACGGCCAATAATATATTAATGTAGCTTGTATATGGCGAAACCTTAGAGAGCCTTCCCTGAATCATGACTAGTCGATTTTGATTATTGTCACTTGTATGAAAAATACAGCAACCATTAATTTCGAAATTTTCGACAGCAAATTATTTGACAACGACATCAAAAGCGACCAATCGAATGTCGAAATTCAGAGTAAGCCCCCTGAATACAAATATAATGACACCTCACACTTTAAAATCGACCAAGCCGTTTAGCCTACAGGAGGTCACAATTGAATACATACCCACATACTTACATACATACGCGCAAAATCCACCTTTTTGGCAGTCAGGTAATAAATATTACGTCTATACAAAAAAACTAAAATATTGCAAAATTAATACAAGCGAGAATATTTTCATTTATCTTTCTTTCGCATCAGAAAGGATCAAGAGATTATCATGATTTTTTCATTAGGTTGGAGGGCCGTGTATTGACATAAGCTATAATTTCTCCTGGTAATGAGTTCCCCTGAGGCGCAAGGAATCTGGTTTTATAAATAAAATGCTTTATTGATATTACTACAAGGGCTTGAATGAAACTGTGGGATGTTGTATATAAAGTCCATATATCTTTAGTCGTTTAAGTACGTGCCCTTTATATTTTGTACTCTCCTAGCTAAAAGGATGTATTTCAAGATTACTTTTGTAACTAACCATCTCTAAATTAGGGTGTTAACATCTTGACTTGGGTTCCGGAACTTTATTTATAGACGTTTTGTGGCTACATTCCTAGACAGTTGGACGTGACTGAGATAAAGCACCGTCTATATTTCTTGAAAACAACGTTCATTAGAAATTTGTAAGTAAGAAGCTAGGAGATAAGAATAAATGAACTGGACAGACAATTTTTGTTTGGTGGCTTACTTGTTTTACACCATTTCTATTATTTTAAGCTAGGTTGACCATAATAAATGCCAAGTTTCATAGCTTCATACACTGAAACCAACTTTTTCAGACTCCATAAGGAAATCAATTTGAAAAGACACACATTCTCTCCACAATCTTTGGAGGAGACCCTTGCCCAGCAGTCGGACGTTTATGGGTTGAAATGATGATAAGATGGATTCAATAGAATGTTTAAAAAAAATACGTGATGTAATTTGTTGACCCATATTTCGTAAAGTAATCCACTATTTTGGTATCATTACATTTTCTTTTACATCGAATATTTCGTTATATGTTCTTTTGGGGAATACTCACCGACACATTTTTATGATTATTCCCTGAAACAAGAATGTTATCTTGCACAGAATATTGAAACATCTCTAGAGTACCCTCTGTTTCGAATAAATCCCATGACTAATCGTGAAAATGACTCAAATCAGAGTCTGAAGGTCCCTACGGGTAAAAAGTTTGTGCTTTAAACCATTACCTAACTTTACAAAGTTTCAAATCAAGATTAGTTCATATTGATTATAGATTCAGGATAGAAATTGAAAGGGTTTCGAGATAGCTAAACTATTACCTAGTTTGGAGAAATTAAATTGAAATACCTGTCAATAGTATTTGATACTGATTTCGAGTAATAAATATAACTTAAAATATAACAAAGAAGAAACAAAAAATATAATAATACAAAAATGGCATCTAGATTTTGTCACTTATGAATATTTTAACACGTCGCAAAAACGCAAATCAAATCTTTACGAGTTGCAGTTTTGATGCACTAAATTATTGTTCAAGAATTGTTTTTTTCGTTGTTCACTTTATGTTTTAACTGCATTTTTCGTCGACGGCTGCAACAACAAGGCTAGGGACTATACCTGCAAATTTTATGAAACATTTTAATAAAACTATTTTCATTTTATAATCCTGGAATAAATAGAGGTTTAGGTTTGAGTTGATGAATTACTCCTGCTTACGATTTTTAAAAAAAGCGTTTATAACACTTTCAAGGAAACTTTACGAAACGTTATCCTGCCAACAATGTAGTCCTCTCACGAAATCTAGACCAATCTATTCTTAGGCGTATATCAAGTGAAGCCTTTGATCGCAGCAGAGTTCCAATAGCTTTATCCTTCTAGGCTACACAGGACAGATGGAAGCCACCCTAGTAAGACGGATGGTGTCCAATACCCACAATCGATTCTCGCTAGCGATAATTCACGACTTTATTTTGTGATTCTGATTTATTCATGATGTTTCAGTTAATTGCACTTTTATCTTAATTTATTGGAAGGGGTTAAGAATAAGTTCTTTCACTTTAGGCGTTCTTTCACATAATAAGCGGAAAGTAAATTCAATCTGAGTAGAGTAATTAGCTCATTTTAGCGCAACTAATCTAGACACCAGCAATTAGGCAATTTCATGGGAGAACTTCCCTGTTTTAAGTCAGTTTCAACTATAAATTATACGATTCTTTTTCTAAACAATTAACCAGCATACAAAACTAATTAGACAAGCATTCAATGAGATGCTTGCACAATACCGTCATTAACTTTTATAAGATCTTACTGGAACACAGTTGCCTATAAAGTAGAACCAATCAGGTTTATTGATGTTGGAATTTCTTTTCCTTGTCCTTACGAATATTTTACTGATCATTACAGATACCTTTTATTAGACATGGAGTTAATTTTTTACAGGTCGTATTTTTTATTACAAACAAAACGATTCTCCTGCACCTGGTAGTAATCAATCATATTATTTTAGATATTATAAAGTTTTCTTACTGCAAGACTTTATGAAAAAATATTTGAAAGTACCTACCTAATAGTCCAAAATTATTCATTATTATATAGAAGGTTTTCTTGAAATAAACATTCACATTCAAATAAATTAGTAAAATAGAATCAGTCTAAAGTCTAAAGCTGGCTCCACAGAGCTAGTTAACGGTGCGTGGCTGTTCGTGATCGTCGCTTTGAGCCGTACATGTTTACAGAATCATTGACCGTAGAAAGCTACAGTGAAATAATACATAGGATTTCTGTAGCTAATAGGCTCTGAGACGTAAAAAATATAAATCTAAATCAAAAAGCCTATCAAATACAGTCGGTGTGATAGACCTGTGACCTAAAACAACAAGGCTAATATATATTTTGACAAATTACAAGCTAGGCCTAATTTAATTAGACCCTGAGGTACACAAACAAGTAGTAATAGTGCTTTATTACACATGTGTATGTAAATTTCCCGGTTAGATAGTACGACGCAATTTAAGTGCATACTTGTGCCGACCCTAGTCGACGTTTATTAGGTTTTTACGAAACAAAAAGTTTTCCTCGAGATTTTCTTCGGTATTCAACATTAGGTAAATGTTTAATAGTTAGATAGAAAAGGTAAAACAGACACATTGACACTTCATGTACTTATGATAGGTATATGAAAAAAGTACGCAATATTAATCAAAATTCAATATGCTATATGTATCTAATTCAGAACAGACGTTATGGCCTTTGTACAAACGTAATATTGAACTAGGTAATTGAAGCTCCAGACAGTTTATGTTTCTATTGAACGTACGAAATATACTGATACAAGTTTTTTCATCATGATCAATTTTAGTTAAGATAGGTTATTTTTTTTTTACTCCAAAAGTTGGTATCATGCACATCGAATGATTCAAGATTTCTAGCTTGTAATATGTTTGTTTTTTTGTACTTTTACCGCACGTAATATCAAAATTTCATACCTAGAATAATTGAATGTCGTTTTCACAAAGCTTTACATAATTAACGTTAGCATTGAGGTAGTTATTTACAGAGGACGCAATAAAAAAGAAATATGGCCAAATAAATCTTCAATAATGTGCCTTAATAAAATCAAAAACCAAACGTCTGGTGAAGTTTAATGGATTTTAGTAAGAATGAATTAGAGTAGATTAGCTTGCGTAAATAAATCTTAGCCAAAAGGTCTTGAGCGATATATTTTTACGGTAAACTAATTTCTGATCCGACTCCCTTAATTACTATTTTTATAGTAGCGAAGGGTGTTTGCTGTTTATTGTTTAGGAAGATTATTAAATACCTTATGTATTTGCCTCACAAAGCGACGCTTCGATCGAATTGAACCGAGCGATGGTTGTCACGGTCTGACAACAAGCATTCGCTGTTAAAGCCTGTCCACATCGCCTTGATTCAATTAGAAATGGAATACAAACAATTCCTCCCAATCTATACCTCTCTCCCCTTTCTGTATTCTAAATTCGGCAGTACAAACGTTTAATTATCCCTAAACTAATATTAATTAGGTTAGATATTAACAGAAGGTCTACAATTCTACGGATACCAAAGTTTTGAATAAATTACTGGGCCTACAGTGAGTCTATCACATAAAATTTCGAACGATAAATTTGAGAAGATAGATCATGGATTTAGGCACAAATTTATTGGGCCTAAATCGATCCTAAAAATGCCACCGAAATGTTAAAACGATTTATAATGACAACGCATAAGTTTGAAATTGGTTTTATATTAATGGCCTACAATTTAATAGAGTAGCTGTAAGTATGAACGATTCTCCATAGCAACGAGGATAACAAAAGATGGATTTAAAAAGAATAACACACAAAGAATATCTTGCGAAAGGCAGGCTTTGTTGTAAGTCCACCGCCCACGCTGAGATGAAAGTCAAACAGGATTCGCTACAAAAACACGGCATTACTCGTATCTTTTAGAAAACATGACCCATTATAATAATAGTTTATTATCAAGTAATTAGGCTCAGTCAATAATAAAAACTAAGTAATACAGCCGTTCTGCTTTGTGGTGGCTCAGTCTTGAAATGTTGCGTAGATATACATATTAGATATAGATTAAAACTTTTTTCTTATAAAAGATTCCTGTAAGTTTAACGCTTTTCGCCTTGAGCTGAAAATGCTAAGATGGTTATTAATTAGTAGTGTAGGTTTAGAAGATGCTTTTTAGTTTTGAAAGGCAGGCTGCTTTCTTAACTATCATCAAGCAATAAAAACAGCTAATGTAAATATAACATTTTTTTTATTTTTGCTTTTATTTTGGAACGGGAGACAACATGGTTTATTACAAATTGCTTCTTCTACGAATATTTTTTTCAAAACTATTTGCATAATAATAAATAATATAAGCCTAAATATTTGCACCAAAATTTTCCGCACAATACCTAAATACAGTAGTCACACAAACAAATATTGAAATGTTGGTCAATTTCAATGATGTTTTAGAGCAGTTTGAAAATGTCAATATTTACTTGGAATCTTAATACATACATACATACATATAGATCACGCCTCTTTCCCAACAGAGGGGTAGGCTGAGACCATTTCCTTCCACTTGCTACGATTCTGACATACATCTTTGGCTTCTTCAACATTCATCAGTCTTTTCATGCATTCTCGCCGGTTGAGGGTACTTGAAATCTTAAATAAACAATAATATTTGCAGGTAGTTGAGGGGACTCATGATTGTTTAGGATACTGGTGCAGATGCCTCCAACCCTTGTCAGTGATGTATCTCATTATCTTGTTATGACACCCGAGGTCACTAAGGTACATAATATTGTTAATTTATAATATTGTTAGTAGACAGTAAATAATATTGTTAATTTATCCATTAACAATATTATTTACTGTCCATTTTCCAGTTTACTGAACCTGATTGAATTTGTACTGCTACTTTGATTATTTCAATAGATACTATTTATTTTAACAATTAGTCCCAATTTAGATTAGGGCGACGGATAATTTTCCAATTTTATTTTTCTTAAAAAGAGTAAGAAACAGCCCCTGCACTAAAAAAAGCCCTATGTCGCGAACATACAATACTAACAGACACAAATTACACCCAGACTCGAAACAAATAATAATAATAATATTTCACCACATTCACACAGCGCCATCTAATCCCAAATTAAGAAATTATATTTGCTTGTGTTATGGGTACTAAACAACTGATATACTACTTAAATACTTTTTTTTTTGTAAATACATACATATTATAGATAAATTACACCCAGACACAGAACAAACAATCATGCTCATCACACAAAGACTTGTCCTGGGTGGGGATCGAACCCACGACCTCCGGCTTAGCAGTCAGGGTCACTAACCACTAGACCAACAGGCCAGTCATATCTATGATCGATCAATCACGCCCATACCGCTGAAATCTCGTGACTGACCATCTCACAACCAGAACCATCTATGGTAAATGGAATATAATAGTCGAACATTTTTTTAAATAGTTTTTTGACAGTTATAAAAAAAATAACTAGCTCGATAAAAGGTTAATCTCTTAGATTGGCAAACGTTAATGTAATGATATTAGGAATATTTAGTTAAGATATAATATAATAGTCAAGGGATTAATCTTACTATTTCGTAGTTGTTTCCAAATTTAGAGTTAAATTTCTACAAGAAAACGTTATTCTCCCAAGCCGACACTTTAGTTTTAGAGTACAAGATAAAGTAGTGGAATTCATTAAAATTACTAAGAGTTTTAATTACTAGGGCAATTGTAGGTCAAATAAAATTAGTTTTATTTTTACTCAACTAAAGGCAAAGCAATGCAATTATAATGAATATTTTTAATTAATAAGGCATGTAGCCTTATTAATGAAAAATATGTCTCTTGAGCTTTGAAATCGCGTTGGCGTTTGTAGTGTTGATTGTGTGACTCGGAAGACTGAGACTTATTTTTATGAAAGAAGTAAATCAAGTCGGCTTAAAATCGGTTCTAACTACTTAACTTCCTTACTAATATTTCAACAAAAAAAATTAATTTATGAAATTCCAAAATTATATTATTGATGTTTGCCAGAAAACATTAATTCTTCATAATAAAAAGTTGATTGCTACTTCCGTAGAACTCCAGACTATTCCCGTAAGCACCACCAATTGCCAAGGAACGTTTGATTTCTTAGATAAAAGAAATAAATGTAAAATAAGATATCAAATTTAAATACCACTGCTTACCTTCATAGCTCAAATGAAGGACGTGATTAAGGCATAATGTATGTAACAAGAAAGTATCCTTTGATAAATCAGAATCAGGTTTGAAAAATTCTGTTTTAATTAATATGATACGTAATAAAACAAGAGGATAAGTACACTCATTACGAAGAATACCGTTGTTTATTTTATGTCAACAAACAAAGGCTTAGGTTTTAATCATACTGTAGCATTATAAAAAACAAAGTGTAATATTTGCGCTACAAAAGACTTTCGTTTTAATTTTAATGTGAGCGGATTTTGTTATAGGATTTTTATGTTACCAGCCAGTTACTTAAAAACTACTTAAACTTTTTTGAATCATTATTATTGTTTTAATATAAACAAGTGTAATAATAGTTAATTTAGTATAAGTATAACTTCTTTTAATATAAACAAATGTATAATAATAGTTAATTTAGTATACAAATGTATAATAATAGTTAATTTAGTATCCCGATCCCTCAGACAAACTGCCTGTGCAGTTTTGTGGGACATTGTCTTTATTTTTAAGAATTTACATATATATATAATAAATAAATAATAATAATATTTAGCATTATTATTAAATATTATATGACTATGTTCAGGCAGCAATTAAATCGACAAGAATCAAAATTAGAGGAAAACTAATTGCAAATGTTATATTGATGATTAAAGCTCCTCATTAGCTACTTAACAATTAAAAAAGCTATTGATGGTGGCTGAATGGATAAGTGCTTTGTTTTTTTTTTTGTTGCTTCCGACTTTTAATTCATTTTGTGGAATGTATAATAAAAATATTATGGACGAGCTATGCTCGGCGTCTCTTTGAAGACAAACTTCGTAACGAGGTAATCCGACAAAGGACCAAAGTTACCGACATAGCTCGTAGAATAAGCAAGTTGAAGTGGCAGTGGGCTGGTCATATCTACAGAAGGACCGATGGACGGTGGGGCAAACGTGTCCTAGAGTGGAGACCGCGACTCGGCAAGCGTAGAGTAGGACGCCCTCCAGCTAGATGGTCCGACGACCTAAAAAAGGTCGCTGGGTCTGACTGGATGCGGAAAGCGGAGGACAGAGTGCTATGGCGCGTGTTAGGAGAGTCCTACGTCCAGCAGTGGACTGCAAATGGGCTGAAATGATGATGATGAATATTATGTATTAGTCAAGTGACTTGCCATCTACTCATCAGCCACATATCCAAGAAAAAATTCTGTGGGTATGTCTGATCCACCAACCCGCACTTGCCCAGCGTGTGTAGATCATGGCCTAAACCCACTCAACTCTCTAGAGGACAGGAGAGTTGATGATGATTGATAATTGGGATGGAAATGGTCCTGAGCTGTTTTGTATTAACTTACTTACGAATAATTTCAAATAGCATTATGCTTTTACTGCTCACATACGTAAGACACGAAGTAGGTAGTTTTCAAATAATTGGTCTGGGTGAGTCAGGCCCGGCTCGTCACGATCCCGGCTCGTCACCATAAAAAAACATATCCCGACTCGTCCCCGTATAATTTATTTTAAAAAATCAAGTCCCGGCTCGTCACCAATACATTATTTTAGTCAAAGTACAGACAGAACGAAAAGCAACTATAAATTCCTACTTATATTAAGTCCTTATAAACGAAAGTAGGCCTATGAAATGCACTATAAATGTCGGTAAACTAGATAATAATATAAATCGCGTATTAACTGAAATATGTAACAATTGTGATGTCTTTAGTAGACAGTTTTAACTTAAAAATAATAATAATATAATAATAATAATCTACCACATTCACACAGCGCCATTTAGTCCCAAATTAAGCAATTATAATTATTTGCTTGTGTTATGGGTACTAAACAAATATACTACTACATATACTACTTAAATACATCTTTTTTTTAAATACATACATATAGATAAATTACACCCAGACACAGAACAAACCTTTATGCTCATAACATAAAGATTTGTACTGCGTGGGGATCGAACCCACGACCTCTGGCTTAGCAGCCAGGGTCACTAACCACTACACCAACAGTAAAAAATGTATTGTTACTAACAATAGATTTTTAAGTTATAAGAAGATTTAGAATTCATACAGTTTACATAAAATATAATTATTAAATTCATCAAATCACTAATTAATGATTTTCAATTATTTAATTTATGAAGGTGACCATGTAAGGCTTCACTTTATTAAAAATAATGTACCTCGCAGGTCAAATTGTATTTCAGATTTATTTTATAATTATTTTCTGTTTTATTCTCATACCCAGTGATTACCGTTCCATTGGGCTCTGTGGGGTTTTGGACGAGAGAGTGCATCTGTTATAGCGCAATAGCTTATGCACTAATATATCATGCGCATCTGATTGTTACTGCAGTATCATGCTCAATTAACAATACGCAGTAGCAGTCGCAATCGACATGGAGGACATCATCATCCTCATCAATGTGCCTCATTACGGGTGACTGATACCGATCAGCTTAAGCTTATCCGGTACAATAGACGAAACGACGATGTTTTTCCCCTGGCTGCATAAAACCCATTGACCCTCACTTCTGCGAACATGTTGGATGCTCTGCAAAAGGGTAGCATCCCCAACAGCATACTAAAAGCATTCTTATATTGAACACGCAGGGCATTTAATGTTTTTTGCGTATAGCACATAGGTATAGGCCGCTCGTATAAAAGTTTTGGCAGTATGCCTTGAATAGTGTAATTTTAACTTCTTTACTTCAACGTGCAAACCTGCGAACTAGCATGTTACACCTCACCACCATTGCCCTGCGTTCCTCCATGGGAGGACTTCGGTGACATCATGTCCAAGATATTTTTTGAGTGTCTGTAAATTTATATTATATACTTTTTTATTTATGTGCAAGTGATAGATTACTTACAAATTTAATACTTCTAAAATCAAACCACTATTATATTTAACGTACCTAGTACCTATATCCCCATAAGCTTTTCTTGCAAACTGTACCGTTTATTTAGAAATTTTGTAATGGTGACGATTCGGGACATGAATATTTAATAAAAATTTATATATTTTTTGATAGTGACGAGTCGGGATTTTTAGTATGGACAAAATTTTTGATGACGAAGCGGAACAGGTGACGACTCGGTACTAACTCGTCTGGGTCTAGGTGTACTTTTATTTAAATATACAGTTTAAAATCTCTCCCACCGCAGGTAACTTTGTTACCATAACTTTAAAAAAATAAGAAAGCCTTTTTCACAAATAGCGACTGTAGGTTTCATAACTTTTTGTGTCTTTTTAACAGCTGAGATGCTACTATTAGTAAAGGATTATTTAGATATTTACAATGCTATCGTAAATTTGAAACTACTAATTCAATTGATAATCATAAAGAACATCTAAGTGACATTCTTAATATTACAAGGCGTGTATTAAATCTGATTTCAAACGAAACTCAAGAGATTTCTGACTTAATTTAATTACCTTCGTTTTTCAACTTCAACTGAACGAAAAGTTATAAATGAAATAAATGGTGAGTCAGTGTTTTAATCAGCAGTGAAATATCCAATTACTCGAACTTCAATAAGAAAACTATTCCAAACTCTGTAAGTTTCGTAATTTTCGGAATAGAAACTCCTTTGATTGCACTTGTTTTTGAATACTAATTTGTAAAATCAGAGCATCTTACAGGTACTCTCCACGTGTTGTATGTATAGAACAATAGCAAGTGATATTGTTCTGTAAATTGGAATCCGGAATTGTTTCTTTTGTCTACAAAAGAAATGAAGCCGTATCTTACTAATATCAAGCTAAAGTTTAGGGATAGTGTTTGTTACTCAATCACGTCAAAACAGCTGAATAGATCTGTATGAAATTTGGCATGCAGGTAGATTATAGTCTGGAATAAGACAAAAGCTGAAATATTGTACCTGGTAGATTTTATTTTATTAGGTTCATTATCATTCGTTTACACTTAAAATATTACTCATAAAATATTGTATTGATGGAAATTAGCCTATTTCTTGCCCTCAATCACAGATAGGTTTAAGTAGTTAGATAGGGTAACACCCTGTGATTGAAATAAATGAAATAATGTGAGTGTAAACGCTTCTCTGCCTACACCTTCGAGGAAACTCAATGTTGTTTTATATTATTTTTTTTATTAATGAGGTACAAAAGAAACTAAAAAAATTGGCATATAATCACAAATTGTTTTTGAATTTGTCGTGATTGTGTTTTGCAATAATCACATCATCACGTCCACTGTTGGATATGGACCTCACATAATTGCCGCCTCAGCGAACGACTTTTTGCCGTCTACAACCAACGGCCACCCTAACCTTTTGGTTCGTAATACTGTTTATCTTTAAAAAAGTACCTTTTACACCTTGTGACATTTTCCCAATTCGTCAAGAATAATCCGGCGTAACTTAACTTAAATTAAGATTGATGGATTCTCAAAAATTACCAAGTTTTACCGATTATGCTTGTGTGTGTGTGTGTTCCAGGTTAGATTAATGATCGTTGTTCAAACATTGCTATGTACTAAGTCATTAGTTTAAGAGCTTGTTTATGGGTGTTTTGAGAAGCAATTTTTTATGAGGGGATTATTATTTTTTGGCTAGAAACCATGAGCAACTTCTTGCTACTTCGACCAGTTGCTGATCTGTTCTAACGCCCTTGTCATTAATGTATATAATTCTCTGCTTAATCCTTTAGAAACTAAGAACTTCCAGATTTTCTGAGTAGATAGATTATGTATCTTAACACGATAAGAGATGATAACGTTATATGTTGATGAATAATAATTATCTAATAGATCTAGTTTCAGCAGATTTTAAAGGCCTATTTATAAATGGATCTTGTTGCTCTAGGTTTGAACCCACACAGAATTAAAAAAAAAAAACCCACCTAATAGCTGCTTTGAGTCCCGCCCCACAGGGTTTGTTCTTAGTATGGGTGATGTTTACAAACATTTTTTATAGATAAATATTTCTACCCATAGTAAAATAAAGTTTTTCAGAAAAATCTATCGTTCTTTGATATAACTACTCAAATCGATTTTTGACGTATAACAGGCAGTCTTTATTGTTTTCCCAACATTGAGATTTCTTACGGGAACTGCATGTAAATATTTATTAAGTCTTTATATATATTATTACTGTAAATAAAGACTCATATACGTAAACACAAATCGTTGAATTGAACGTCTACATTACAACTTAGAAGGGGCCCATGACACAACTAATTTTATGAATTGCGCTCTGTTTGTCATCTAATATTATTATATCTTCAGAAATAATATCCGTACGTGCAAAGGTCATTTAATTTAACAGAGAATTAATGAGCTTTCCCAAAATTACGATGAAATCGTGCAAACAATTTCCTTCACCCATTTGAACAACTCAAAAAGCAAACGTGTCCTAGAGTGGAGACCGCGACTCGGCAAACGTAGAGTAGGACGCCCTCCAGCTAGGTGGACCGATGACCTGAAAAAGGTCGCCGTGTCTGACTGGATGCGGAAGGCGGAAGATCGAGTGTTATGGCGCGTGTTGGGAGAGGCCTATGTCCAGCAGTGGACTGCAATAGGCTGAGATGATGATGATGATGATGATGATTTGAACAACTCACAAACAAATTGACCTTGTCTATTAACTACTTTATTTTCCCCGATTGATACAAACAAATCGTAGGCGTCATATTATTTAGTAACTACATTATGAATATAAGCAAAATTAGCTTCACTTGGATGTATTTTAATGATCTGCGCCCTCATTTAATAACTTATTACAACAAGTTGTATCTGTCAGATAGTATTACAATCGACAAACTACACATAGCAACAGATTTCTATACTAACTCAGTGTTTTACAATGGTGCGCTTTGTTGTACATTTTGTATGTATGACATGTATTAAGGTTTCTGAATTCTAATTATGAAACAGAAAACCAAAATAGGAAATTAACCTAAGACGGAGACTGTACGTAAACGAAACATAAAACGTTAGAATTACGAAAAGCCATTACCACTACAAAGCTTTATTGACAAGAAATAAAACATTCGTATACACGTGCCAACCCTAATTCGTATGTGCTCTGATTCATTTATCAACTCAAGGTTTTTAGAATCTTTTGTTGTGATTTAAATCATTAATTAGGGCTGTCGTTTAGCTACATTCTTTATTATGTCTGTTTTGTGTTGGTTAGGTTTTGTATTTGTAATATTCACACATTCTTTTATAAAATTATACAAATATACATCTGCTTTGTAATAATAATTAACATAAAGGTATGATTAAAAGAATGACTTGAATTTGTTTCCATTTCTTATGTCACATAGTGCACGCTCGCAGAACTGATTGCCAATGGGGGAAAAAGGTTCTCGAGTCGCGCTTACGTATTGGAAAGCGACGCAGATTAACCAACGAACTGCAAAAGGTTGCGGGTGGCCGTTGGTTGCAGGAGCACAAGATCGCTCGTTTGTTCAGCAGTGGACATCGTTGAGCTGATGTGGTGGTGTGGTTATGAGGAGTAGGCGCGTCTGGGGAAGTATCTCCCCCTACAGAAGACCGCAGCCATTTAAGCTCGTGGTGTTGCAAGCGTCGGCATGGTTACCGCTTACCATTAGGCGAGCTGTAAGCTAATTTGCCATCGTCAAAAATAAATATCGGAAATATACGTGAACGCTTAGATATAAATGATTAGTAAGTAAAGCGATTTACTTTCGTGAATATAATTTCAAAGAAACCCATGAATGATAATCCCCCAAAGAAAACTTGAAGTAAAATTGCTGGAAGGAAAAAATATTCTCTGTATAAGTTTTCCAAGCATTTGTTCTTCCTTAATTTTTCAATAAACATAAAAACTTTGACATCCCACTTCAATAAACAAAAGTTCAAATATTTGTTTCTAAGCTGTTGACTTCTGATAACTTCAGAACTTTTACAACTAGGCTTGTAAAACAATTCCAAAAAGTCTTTGGATAACAATTTACATATTTCGCCTACGTATTGTAGATTTGCTGTTAGTTACGACTTTAATTATTCATACTTTCCCTGAGACAGCTCTTATTTAATTTTTAAATATTCAAGAACAAAGTTTGACTATCTTAGCATTTAAACTTTGTAAAATAATCAAGTCTAGCGACTCGCCTCTCTGTGAACCGTTGCAATTTACTAATGAGAAGTGCGCTTAAGTAGGAAAACAAATTTATTTATTTGATACTAGATTGCGCCCGCGGCTCCACCCGCGCTTAATTCGGTTCGCAAAACAGTAGGAATAAAATATTTAACATTCACAGATATTTTACCACAGGCCTGTATAAAATCAGACCTCTAGCAACACATTGGTGAAATTATGCGCGTGCATGCCGTACATACATACAGACTGATAGGCAGACAGACAACATTTCTAAATATGTTGTTTTGGCTCCTGTTGCCCTAAAAAGACCCCCATATTATTTTTTCTTTAATATCTGTAATGTACAGACATCAGCCTGTTACAATTTCTAAATTTTATTAAATTTTTCACTCTTCCAAAGCCACCCTTGTCAAAAACATTGATGAGGGTATTTTTTATTTTGATAGTAGTACCCCAAAACAAATTTTCAAATCTATAAGTTAAAAAACAAAGAAGTTTCATACAATCTTTTTTATCCCTTTTCACCCCCTTAGGGGTTGAATTTTAAAAAACTCTTTCTTAGTACACCTCTGGACATTAGGACAAACACGCCTTCCAAATTTCGAGTTTGTTAAGTCGCTACGACCAGTGGTTTAGGCTATGCGTTGTCTATCAGTCAGTCAGTCAGGACAAAGCCTTTTATAATATTATGTATGGATGGATTGTTATAAATGCACCTAAATGTTTTAATGTAGATAATATATAATAATTATAATAATATAAAAAATAAGAATACTACCTACTACACCATTTTAACAGGCAAAATATTGTATTCACCTAAAACCGAACAAAATTATTTTAACCAATATCACAAAAAGAAAATACAGCAATCTCAAAACTTAACTATTTAGTTAGTAAGAGCGCCTCTTTCGCCAACAAACTGCTTGTGCAGTTTGGCGATTGTGAATTTTTTTTTTAAATTATGAAAAAAAAAAAATAATAATAATAATTTCAAGTGATGATTTTTTCATTTAAACTGAGTGAAACTTTAATTAATATGAAAAGTTGTATCAATTAACTACAAGAAATTACGAGCGCACAAGACATAACTCTTGCATCCCTAGAAAGGTATAC
This sequence comes from Laspeyria flexula, assembly GCA_905147015.1. Taxonomy (NCBI): domain Eukaryota; kingdom Metazoa; phylum Arthropoda; class Insecta; order Lepidoptera; family Erebidae; genus Laspeyria; species Laspeyria flexula. The sequence goes on from LR989953.1 coordinate 798,658, forward strand.
GGAGCCATCTCACTAAGTGAGTCTGTGAGAAATGGTGCAACAAAGGTTATACTGGACCCTACAGAACACGCTCCAGCATTTAGCAAATAAATCAAATGCACCAAGACGCTACAAACTACAGTCAAACGGTAGCATCCTTTACATTCTGATGCAATTCATCAAGTAAAGCGGCACTTTGTAGTACTAGTGCTACAAATAGTTAGACAGACACATTTCAAGAGCTTTGAGATGGTCTGAATTCCCTTTAGCTAATATTATTAGTGGAATTATATCTAAATATTACTAGAATATGGTGTACGACCGTACAAGAGGTACAGATCAGCTAAAGTATAAGTAAAGAAGTAGGTATCATCATCATCATCATCATATCAGCCCAATGACGTCCACTGCTGAACATAGGCCTCACCTAATTTCCGCCACAGCGAGCGATTTAAGAAGTAGGTATGGTCTCCATAATTATATTTTAATAGTCGTTTTCTACTGTATGTCCCACGTAAAACACGTAGAGCTTCTAAACTACGCAACGGATTTTCATGCGGTTTTCAGCAATAGATAAAGTGATCAGGGAATTTTAGGTGTATAATTTAATTAACTAAAATAACACGCGGGTGAAACATCATCAATGTATGTTAAAGGCTCATTTCTGTTACTAGAGACTCAACTTAACAAGTGAAATATTCTTGAGATGTGTCAAACTAACTTTTATTTATTTATTTTTTCTTTTGTGTGTAGTATTGCGTCAAATCTTTAAAGATCAATCGCCGGCTTTTGTTTTTTTTACCAATTCGCGAAAGATTGATTTATAAAGTGTGGAGGTGTTCTTGAAGTCCGCACTCTATCAAAGTGAAACAAGACCTGAACGAATGAGGTGTATCGTAAAAACGTTGGACGCTCGGTGGATGTCGTTCGCATTGTAATATATGGTAAATATCTATTGAAAGAGCACAGTGAGAAAAAGAAAATTCAAAACAAACCCGAAACCTACCCGTTTGGCCAGTATGGTATAGTAGGCTCAATTCCCTCCACATTCTTTGGAGGAGACCCGCGCCCAGCAGTGGGACGTTAAAGAGTTAAAATGATGATCTATTGAAATTCAAGTGGTTCTTTATACCACATCACTTTTCTCGTCATATTTACCGTTTGGTAGAATCGTGCCTTAGTGTAACTAAACACAACTTTAACAAATAACTAACACACTTGTACACGCAAAACTGAGTCGTCTGAAGATAAGGATTCGCAATTAATATTGTACTCAACTACAGAATGAAATACAGCTAAGATATGCTTCTCATTATAACATTATTCTTTGAAACTTAATTAAAATAAGCAAGTTAATTAGTAACAATAGCAACGTTCTTTACAAAGATAACAATAGTTATAACACAACAGTTCTCGAGGAACAATGTTCATTTATCTGAATGTAAAACTAGCTAAGATTGTTCAGGCAAGTTAAAAAAAAAATACGTGACTACATTAGATACAAAGAACTGTTTCTTCAAGGTTCTGTGAGGCCGTGAATGAAAAGAACTCCTATAAAATCGTTTTTTTTTTTTTTTTTTATAGAAGCCAAGCATAGTGGCTCCTTTTCGCCTGATGGAAAGCTGAAAGAGGAGCCCAAATTGCTTTTTAGTATTGTTCTGTCCGCATATGATAGCATAATATGCTGGAAATTCTAAATGTGCTGAAAGTATCTGATAGATGTAAGGAGTGAGGTGACCCGATTATAAGCCGTATGTCGTAAATAAAGTATTTGGAACTAAATCCCTATTAAATGTTTTAAAACGGATCCGCATCGTGTATTATATTCTAAGGATTAAAAAATACCATAAGCATTTGCCTGAGGCTGGGTGTATAAGATGTGTGTACCATTCGCATCTAGGCTTCACAACACAACTTCTGGCCTTATTTATTAGGGTCTCAGTCTAGACTGATGTCTATAATATAGATAGACTTCTCAATCTCTGGAAAATTGGACACACTGTTCAATTGTTTCTTTATGATTGCTTCAGTATGATTTTTGGATTTATTCCATAACTTCTGCAACTGGGATTGCGAAACCTTTCACAGGTAATCGAATTTTTAGAGCCTTACAAAGCTGGTTTTTTTTCTAATATAAAAGATTTATTTTCTAACTTTCAAATAATAATGAAATATTTTACTTTTGTGTATTTTGTTGTTAGTTCTGATAAAGTTTGACGTGAAGGAATATTATAGCAACTACCAAGTTTGAAGGAAAATTCCACTTTTTATTTTCTAGATTTGAACTACATACTCGTATATACTCGTAATTACAAAATATTGTCATGTTTTTGATGTATTATATATAATAACATAGAATAACAGCAGCTGACGGCTTTTCCCAACTTTGGTATGAAACTGACAAAGTTTTGCACGTCAAAATAAGATGGAAGGCGTAAAATTAAAAGCAATCCGGAATAAAGATAATATATTTGTTAAATTGAACTAAGTACTAAGGTTTTGAAAATGTAAGGTTTTATAACAAATAGTAAATTTTATTTTATCTGGTTTCATTACTTTTTATACTTATTTGAGTAATTTCTTAAACACTTTATTATCTTTACTAGTAACTAAGTTATAAGCAATTGTATCAAACGTTGAAAGTAAATATGACTTCTAATCTAGTTCAATTACATCATAATAATTATATTACTTTAGAAATTCTCAGCATAAATATTATTTTTTATAATTTGATTAGGTATTATTTTAAAAATCCTGCCGCAATATGAAATATGTTTACGGCTAACGATCTAACTCGCTTTAGTCTTTAGGAGAATAATAATAAATAATAATAATATTCTACCACATTTACACAGCGCCATCTAGTCCCAAATTAAGCAATTATATTTGCTTGTGTTAAGGGTACTCTGCAACTGATATACTTACTACTTAAATACAATTTTTTTTGTAAATACATAAATAAATTACACCCAGACACAGAACAAACCTTTATGCTCATCACACAAAGATTTGTCCAAGGTGGGGATCGAACCCACGAGCTCCGGTTTAGCAGTCAGGGTACTACTAGACCAACAGGCCAGTCCAGTCTCCAGAATAAGAGAAAACGATTTACATAACAGTGTTGCTCGTTTATATGGGAAAAACGCGTGAATGTCACTAATGCCCAACAATCGAATCATTTTACGTACAAGTACTCCATTGATAAATTAATTGAAGCTTTCTTTACTCTTCACGTAATCAGTAAAATGTTTCCTTTGTTGTTCTTTTGATACATATTATTGTATAAGAATCATCTAAGAATAATCTGAAAATGTCTTACTTTATTCTCAAGTATAGCTTGAACTATGTTCATAATATTTCGTTTTTTGCAATCACTAAGTAATACTCTTTAAGTTGGGTTACCATGAAACAATTTTTATATTTCGGTTGAAAACTATATTCCTTTTTTTTAAGACACTCCCTCTCCACAATGTAACATTCAGACTCGAAACAAAAATCTATCATCATCATCATCATATCAGTCCAATGACGTACTAGACATAGGCCTCACCTAATATCAGATATTTATCTTGTGTCGAATCCACGTCACTCGGTACGTCCATGTTGGTGGTGAGGCGACCATCCAGTCATTCGTTCCATAAGGTATATTTTATGCCGTAATTATTGCCGAAGTTGATTGTGGTAGTGATTTATAGGCCATACATAACATGTATTTAAAAAACACTCATCATGTGAACTTCGGAATTGATTTCGTGGTAAATATAGCTACTATTGTACAAAATATAGCTTCGTTGTCTCACTAACATTATTACACACTATAATAAATATCACTGGGTAACAGCCTCCCCATACCGTTTTAAATTGGTATGTGTGTAAGTATCTCACCAAAACAATAAATATAGGGAAAAAAAAACGTTTTATTCTCCTCAGCCCTATTTGAACAAATAAACATTTTAGTATTCCATACATGTTTCAATAATATTAACATAGGGTTTTGGGTTTCTTTTTGAAGTTATAGATATAAGTTATTTTCTTTTAACCGTCGCAATGTGGCTGTGGAAAGTTTTGGGTCAAAGCAATAGGAACTTAAAGAACAAGCTTGGTCTACATGACATTGGTAAAACTTTATTGTAATAATGCCAACCTGGGATCACTTAGTATCTAACTAATATTATAAATGCGACAGTTAGCATGGCTGGATAGATCGATGGATCAAGTCCATCACGTGAGAACAGCTAAAAGAATTTGTATGAAATTTGGCACGCTGATACATTATAGTCTGGAGTAGTACATAGGCTACTTTTTACCGAAACACAACGCAGGTGGAGCTACGGGCGAAAGCTAGTGTTCTATAGTTTGTAGATTGTGAGAATAAGACGACAGCTGCGTCAGAGGTCTTGAATTTTATTCCGGGTTTTGGTAAGGTCTTACTGAGTTTTTCAATTGTGAAATTATTGGTGTCAGTCTGGAGTCTGGAATCGAGCCTGTTTATATACTATGACTTTGAATATTTGGTGAAATTTGACTCATCAGTAGGTATCTACATCTTTGAAAAAAATTAGGTATAATCCCATATTCTGTTTAAAATCTCAACTTGTCACCCAACTATGAAGCCAGGGAAGTTTAAGTGTTTGGGTGTTTTAAGGCTCCTTAAATACAATTATTCACAGTGCACTATTTTTCAAATAAAATATTGCACAAACTTTGCCTTTATTATAAATAGTAAAAAAACAATCAAATCGGTCGAGTTGTTCGCAGGTCATTTAAGTATTTTATATATGCCACAATTAATTATATTGTTATGGATTTTAAGTTCATGTCTCATGAATGAATCTAATTATTATTAATAATAATAATATCTACCACGTAACACCATATCTCCCTATATTTATTGTTTTGGTGAGGTACTTATACACATACCAATTAATTTTTATTAAATTGAATCTTAATTACCAATTTCACTTTTATAACCCATAAAAGTGAAATTGGTAATTCAAGTAAGGCATTAGCTGATTGTTTGACATCGTGTTCACTTAATTTAATAATATTATAAACTTTACCAGTCTTTATAACTTCTTCTAACTTTCAAATATTACTTAGAAAAGTTGGTAAACATTTTATTTATTATTATAAAGTTTTAGCTAATCGGGTACTTAATATAATTTTCTCGTACAAACTTAGGCACCTGGTTCATGTGATTCGTTAAATATTTTTACTTATTCTTAAACAAAAGATTTTTTTGTCTTATTATATTGTTTTTCTAAATAAAGTAGGTACGTATTTTAATTTTGAACATTGTACCTAAGTCTTAAAAATAGTTACATTTATTAAAAAGTTCGTTGCGAAATCAAACTTAGAACAAGTTTCGTCATCATATATAATACTTTTTAACCGAAAAATAGATTATATATAATATTATATTCTGCTTTTAAATCTTTATATTATGTAATTAAGATGTTGTAATAATTTATTAGTAGGTACCTACCTAACTTTGTTGTCTCGAGTATTAACTTGAGTTTACAGTTATTCAATGCCATGCATGCCTCTTATCTGTGCATCTACTATATAATGGCACCTTTGTTTGTTGTTTTTTTTTGTGAATGTATTTAATATCGCACACCCAGAGAAACAAAGGCGTAAGTGAAAATCACTAACTTTACAGGAGATTAAAAAAACTGTTTAACCAGATGTATCTTTTATGTTTTTGATCCTATGATCTTTTGTTATATACCAAAAAATAGTAAAAAAATCAAGCATTTTTTTTTATGTATATTCAAAATACCTCAAATTACCTCAATAATTAATAATTAATGTTTAAGGTTTTACAGACGTTTTTCTTATTTGTTTATAACTAATCCTTAAATGTAAAGATTTTTACTCCAATCACCGTTTTCTAAATACTTATTATAATATAACTGTTCATGATTACGTCTTTTTTGAATTTCTATAATATGATAAAATACAGGGGCTAAGTACTGCTTACCGCCTTTTTCGCTTAATTACATTTTACATTTCAAAGTGTACAACGTATTTACAGTTTTGTTTGTTAAAAAATAAAATGTAATGTTAAGTCTTAATACAGACTTTTTAAATAGTATTTTCAATTAATCCATTACTGTAAGGAATGTTAAGCCTCTCAGTAATATACATTTCAGTGGTGTAATAAAACAGGTTTTTATAAAATTGCACTTTATTATAATAGTTTGTACATAAAAGATCCTGTTACGATATAAAACGAATAAAAATGAATTAATAATCTTTCTAAGAGGTGTACCTTAAAAAAGTAACTTCATAAAACTCAAAAATCTGGCAGTAACAAAAATCGAAAAAATATTCACTATTATATCACTCAGTAAACAAACAAAAGAGTAAATTGTATTGAAACAAAAACAGGAATTTTCATTTACTTATATTTATCATAATTATACGTAAGTATCTACTTATTATACGAACTAAAGTTATTAAAATGACTATTTCTGTTTAATGAATTTTAAATTCAAATACTTATACATATAGATCACAAAAAGTCATACAAAGTCCAAAAGGTGCCAGTAAATTTACCTAAGGCCAGTTCACTGACAAGGACGAATCTTAAGAAGAGCTTGCAGGAAACTGTGGCCACTGTTTAAATCGTAAAAATAGTTAAATTAATATAATAAATAAATGGCATATACACCACATCAACACACCACACTGCCGCCGCATTTCTTGACAAATTTTATCCCGATGACACACCCGATACCCCGACCCAACAAACCACACGCAACAACACTCTACACCCACCAAACACTAATGAGGAGCCACCGTTCACTATAAACGAAATCACAAATATCCTAAAATATATGATCCCGGTGAAATCACCCGGCGCTGACCACCTGACTTCCGATATCTGCCACCATTTCACACTCTGCTTCCCCGACATCATAACCAATCTGCTTAACCACTGCCTCTCCCTGTCCATCTTCCCCAAGTCCTGGAAACATGCCATCATCGAAATTATCCCCAAACCTAATAAGACAGGATAGACCTCATCATCATATCGCCCCATAGGAGTCTTACCTATTCTACGTAAGACCCTCGAAAAACTCATCACTCAGAGGCTCACACATCACCTACACACCACACACACATACACACTAAACAATACGGGGTTAAACAACTAATATCCAGTACACACGCCTTCACTAACATTGTCAACACCATCACAACAAACAAAAAACGGGAACTACACGTCGCGATGATCTCCCTAGATATCAAAGCTGCTTTCGACCATGCCTGGTGGCCGACAATGCTCACACGTCTACACCACACAAAATGCCCCAGAAACATACACAATCATACAAAATTAGCTTTCCGATTGCACAGCCACAATTCATTACGCCGACACCATAGCCACTAAACACCTCACTAGGGGATGCATCCAAGGGTCTGTTTGCGGGCCGACCTTCTGGAACCTAATCCTAGATGAGTTACTGGACATGTCCGGTGACTCTCCAGCACGCAGGTCACTTCCTGAGGGTTGCGGGCTGCAGGCCTTTGCTGACGACATCACCCTCATCGCAGCACATAAAAAACTCACCACATTCCAACAAAATATCAACCAATGTCTTCACACTATACACAATTGGGGCATCACAAAAAAACTCACTTTCGCACCGGATAAAAAAAACCATTGCACTCGCTTTTACACGAAAAATAAAGCTACTCCACATCACACTCAACCACATGCATATATCCCATTAAGCCGTACTGCCAGGGTGCTGGGGGTGGTCTTCTACGACAACTTATACTTCACTCAACATGTCGATTACATCACAGCCAAAGCACGAAAACTCCACAATAGACTCACCCAGTTTGTACGCTCCACCTGGGGTGTACACTCTAAAAACATTAACACATTGTACAGGAGGGTAATTGAAACAATAGTCTGCTAGGCCTCCAGCGTATGGTAACAGGCCCTGAAATCCAGCACGAACAGGAAAAAACTTTTCTCACTCCAACGAGGCTTCGCCCTTATGATTATCAAAGGTTTCCGCACCATTAACACCACAGATGCCTTTTCCCTCTCCATCCTCACACCACTTGACATAAAGGTGCTCGAATATGCTAAAGTCGAACAGACGAGAATCACCGGGGTCACCGATTACCTCCCTGACGACATCACACTTGATACACCCATTCATCCATCACAACTACTCCACCCGACCCCCCGAATCCCACATCCTTTCAATATCATCAACTCACAAGACTAACTTGATGGCACATTCCCACGTCATTTAGACGCACACCACATATACACTGATGGCAGCAAACACGATAACCTCGTGGGAGCTGCCTTCATTGTACACACAGTGGCTGCAGAAGCAGCAAATCACTGAGGCCATCATTATGTCGAGCTCCAGATCAGCTCTCGAAAACATTAATAACACCCTCATTACACATTGCCCACGTTACACGCAATGTCACTATGTACAAATCAACCCATACAACCTACAACATTAGCAGCAGCACTAGACCTACTCGTAATCTACAGAGTTGATTTATCTAATTTCGGCGGCTTTTTTAGCAGGGCACTCAATGCCTCCCGTTTTGTGATTGCTTGGCTTTTTGAAACGTAAGCAAGTTGCAAATTTCGGTGGGTCATTTCTTCTTTGTGCATTCTGATATGGAGTGCCCTATTTCACCACAGTGTACACACAATACATAGGGACTGTTTTGACTGACCTGTTGGTCTAGTGGTTAGTGACCCTGACTACTAAGCCGGAGGTCGTAGGTTCGATCCCCACCCAGAACAAATCTTTGTGTGATGAGCATGAAGGTTTGTGCTGTGTCTGGGTGTAATTTATCTATAATATGTATGTATTTACAAAAAAAATGTATATAAGTAGTATATCAGTTGTTTAGTACCCATAACACAAGCAAATATAATTGCTTAATTTGGGACTAGATGGCGCTGTGTAAATGTGGTAGAATATTATTATATTATTACTGTTTCTCTGCACGATTTAGCCGCATGACCATATTGATGGCATTTGTAACATCTTGTCACAAGTGTAAAGCCCCTACTGGACAGGACGACCAATTTACGAAAAGTCTTGCTTGTGTTATGGTATGTAAGTACTAGATTTATAAAATAGGTAGGTAAATAATTAAGTTAGTATAAAATTGAATACCTAACAGACAAACTGCAATAAATAAATTATAGGTAGTTACTTACATTCAAATTTATGTTATGAAAAGTTAATTAAGTAAACAACCCGCACCCGTGCATGCGCTGTAAGGATGAATATGCACACGTTTTGACTTGTTTGTGTGACGAGTTCGTGATTACTGCCGCAGACTAAATAAAACTTTGAATGGGAAAAAGGCGTAAGCATGATTATTCTAAAACTATGATACAGGTGTAGACGTAAACAATTAATACGGCTGTTTTTGTTTGATTATTTTTAAGAGTGATGGGATGTAATCAGTATTATTTTTGGAAACGTATTTTATTATTAAACATTAAAAAGCGTATTAGGAAATACATTTATATAAATGTTTACTTTACTTAATAAAACAAAAGCTTAAGCACAATTAGGTGTATTTTTATACAATTTTACGTGCTTATGTTGGTTTATCGACTTCTTTAATTGGAAAAATATAAAATTTATATAACGTGATAAATTATTTTTTTGGTATAAAACCTTCATTTTACGTCAAAATTTTATGGAAAAAATTTACCGTATGTATCTTTACTCGTACTATCCAAAAATGCAATAAAAAAAAATTGACGTATTTGTACTTACGTCTTTGTTGATCTGGGTGTGCGATATAATTTATGTGTACTGTTGGTGTCCTAAATAAAATAAAATACCAACTCAACGATGTCCACTGTTGAACACAGAACCTCACTTATAAAACAAGTTTAACTGCTAACAAAAGTTAATTCAAGTAAATATTTTGTCTTTCATATAAAAATAACTCATTCAACTTTTTCTAGAGTTCAGTGACCTTAGATAGCTCATTCTTAGCGAATATTATAGTTTATAAACTTCCCAATCTTAGAAGTTTTAGTGTCCAAGTTTTTATGTAAATCTCTTTTAATCTAGAAAATGCTTTATTACAATGCCATAAGGTACCTTATCTATTGTAACGTCAGTCTCACGTCAACTGCTTTCTTTAAGGCTATTTTTCGTGGTGCTCGTAGTGCAGTTTTATGACGACGACCGTTGAATACTACAATGGTCAGCCGATAAGAATTATTATTGTATCATTATATTATGCTTATGTAGGGATTACCTTCGTTAAGAAACTTAATTCAGTGATATCTTTTGAATATATGTATACCTACTGATAGAGTGTAGGTAACTTGCTGTTTGCCGCTTGCCCGCTTCTTTTTTTTTTTTTTTTAAAGAACGCCCGCACTAGGGATCAAGCCCTGTGTCGCGGAGAGCTTTACAAACATGAAACTAACGGACATAAAGTACACCCAGACTAGAAACAAATATCTATGAATCACACAAATATTTGTCTCGTGTGGGAATCGAACCCACGTCACCCAGCACGGCGATGTAGTGGCGAGGCGACCACCTTAACCACTGCGCTACGGTGACAGACTATTCTATTTCAAAAGTTATCTATAAAATACCTGGAAAGTTGTTGAGTTTTCAAGTTGATATTGATTTGAACTTACCTGAAACAATATGAATTAAACTATAATTTATATGACAGTCTTTATACCTATTAATATTTAAAATGACAGAACAGTGAATACAAAAAAAATCCGCCATTTTCAATTTCATTCCGCCGAATTATTCGATTTTTTTTCGTTATCATTTGAGTTAGCGTGACCAGAAGAGATTGGTTTTATATTCAAAATAATTAAAAAAAAATACTTTTTATTCCACCTGAATTGAAAAAGAAATATAATCCACTTAAATCACAACAAAGCATGTCAACAAGTATCAAAATCAGATTTATTAGCAAATGCAACATTTCCATCAGAGATTTCATCAACACAGCTGTTGAAGTGATATTAATAGCAAATGGTGCATCCATTTGCTATTAGTATAAGTGCTATGTAAGCGAACGATAAACAATTTGTGCTTCGTAATTGCGTTAGTGACGAGCTGTTAGTGCTGTTTGCAGTCGTGATTGCATGTATGTGTTGCATAACATCGTTACTGTTCACACTTTATAGTGCCTACAACGTATATAGGTAGTGCACCTTTAATCGATTTACACACTTTATCAAGGTACTCATTACGTGTAGTGATGGACTAACAATACATAATTTCACTACTCCGTTTCAACTCGTGAGTATCCACTATCGATTACGGGAGAAACCTTATACAAGAGCACTGCAAGAAAAGGAAAATTCGAAACAAAACCCTATACCCACCCCTCTGGCCAGCGTGCTTTATTAGGTAAAAGTTGTGACGCAATACTTTATACGTCGAAGGCTTATGTTTATTTTATTGATGAACTACTCAAGCCTCTGCCTTACTCGTATTATCAACCTCAACACACACACACACACACCAAAAAATGTACTATTTAATTACGTCATTTTAGAACAACATTTAAGTAATTAACTTTTTAATAACGAAAACAAGTGAAAATGTCTAACTTTGAGTTCACGCGTCACCCATCAAAGGGAGTAATATCGTATAAAGTACACAGGGGTAACCATGAATAAGGATTATATTGGATTTGATCATGCGTTGTCTGATGTATGTATCAACATACATCAGACAACGCATGACGCATTTTATTTGCATCACCTTCAAAACGAGCCGACGAACGAAACCTTCAAAGCAAACATTAAAAATAAGTTACTTTTTATTTTTGCTTTGTATTATTTTTTTTTCTTTGTATTTATTTTTATTTTTTATTCTTACCTTAAGTACTCTTGTTCCTACTTGTGTCACATGAACGTGGAGAATAAATGTTTTTTTCTTTCTTTTCTTTTTCTTTCTTGATGCCTTGGTGTATTTCTTTTTTAAAAGACATCGTCTGATCTAGGGAATAAGCCGTGTGTTACGGGAGACTTAACAACGTACAATTAATAGACACAGAGTACACCCAGATTAGAAACAAATATAAATGAATGCCGCCAGCCTTTTGGGTACGTTTCCGGTTGACAGTGATGCTGACGAATATTACGATGCCTAAACAAGTTTTCTTTGAGTTATTTGTTTTTTTTTATTGTTTAAGTTTTCGTTTTAGTTTCCTTTTTTTTGTTTATATTTAATTGTATATATAGTTTTAATATGTAAGTAGATGTTTAATTTAATTAAATGAATTAAGAGCTTAAATATTTATCTCGCGTGGGTACCCAACGTTAACCGCCACAGTGACAATATTTCAGACAGAAATTCTAAAATTCAGGTAGCTAAAGTTGTCTCTTTTAAGCTAGCTACTTAAAAGAGACAACTTTAGCTACCTTTTGAATGTTTAGTGAGATTGCCTACCACAATAAAATTGTTTAAAAGGTAAATTTTGACAGTGGCCTGGCTGTGCTCCTAAAATTGCCAACGTTTATGAGCGGTGGTCACCACTTAACATCAAGAATGCCACTGCCACTTCAGGCAATAAATGTGTGAACTAAAATGAACTAATATACAAAAATATTTTCATGAATTTATTGTCGGTCCGTCTGTGATTACATTGTGACAATTAAGACTATTCAAACCTATATCGTTATACTTTTCTAAAGAAAATTTCCCTTATATCTACATTGAAAGTTACAACACCTGCCATTTATCCGTTACATAACAAGGATCACGACCCTTCACACCTTAATGTTAACATTTGACAAAGTTACACAAATGTCCTAAATAAATAGTTTGAATTTATGGTAACATCACACCCGCGGCAACTACCTCTTCACGGTTTATAAATTCGGTTAAATTAAAAGCTTTTGCGATTTCTGTCTCGCTCTAAATTATAGGAGTGAGAGAAATACGAGTATTAACGTTCAGTGAACTTAATTAAGCGATGAAACCGTGAATAGTTTAGACGGAGAAACAATACAATGTAATAATACTCCTTTTCATCTTCAAGTTACAGTAAGGTAATGAGTTGAAAAGTGTGTAAAAGGTAAGAAATTATTGCATTTACAGTTCTATTTATATGCAAATAAAACATTGGAACATCCAATACGTTGTTTTCATAGTGTAACTGTAAGCATTATGGATACTTTTTAATACACACGTAATTCTAAAAAGTGTATTGAACATATTTTTAAAATATAGCTCCGATTATATAATAATAATGAAGTCGGTTAAAAATTGAAAACTCTAAATTGCGACGTTGCCGTTCATACTTACATACATACATACATAGCATCACGCCTTTTTCCCCGAAGGGGTAGGCAGAGGTGTATCACACCCACATTTCGCCAGCTACGTTTGGTCCCATGAAATAGGGAGCGAGCCTATTGTCTTCAACCGGGAACATTTATTTACCAAACTTCGGGAAAATCTAAATACTGGAATTTTCTGATAGAAAAACCCAATACCATTTTTACACGACCCGGGAATCGAACCCGGGACCTCTTGCACAGCAGTCGTATACACTTCTCGCTGTGCCACCGAGGGAGTTCATACTTATAAACTCTTAAATAAAACTTTTGAATAGTGCAGTTTTATGGACCAAACATAACTGGACTGCTGTGGAGCGCTCCTAAAGCATTATACTGCAAAAATATTAAAGCTGTAGTCATAATTTATTGCACAGTATCCAACGACAATCTCAAAAGTATTACTTTTCCTCAAAGACCATATTTCATACAAGCAATGACTTGTGCTATTGGTTGGAGCATGGTATTGTGTATTTTTTTGGGCCCAATACATAATTACATACGTCAACTGCATTTTTACAATTGTCTTATACGTCATATTTCTGTGTAAAAAATATTAACAATCATTAATTTTCTGCGACGTATCGGATATTTTTTGTAAGCTACGAAAATGTTATTGTATATACCTATATTTACTTATAAACTTTCGCGTTGTATGATAATATTATGATAATCACGTGAATTCCCGTTTAAAATCAATAAAAGTTATCTATACCATTCGACTGACGACCTAGTCAAGGTTGCGGGTGGCCGTTGGATGCGGGCGGCACAAAATCGCTCGTTGTGGCGGAAATTAGGTGAGGCCTATGTTCAATAGAGGGCGTCATTGGGCTGATATGATGATGATTATGATGATACTATTCGAAAAAGCTTAGGAAACTGTATCAAACTGCATTACATGTTATTTTGAGCAAAACGTATAACGGTCTTCGATATAGTATCTATAGGTATATCCTTCCAGCACAGGTATTATCATAGTCAAATTTTGTACCGGGGTGTGCTGAATAGTTCTACTGGACTGGATTTCTATTTTTCTGAAGCAATGAACGAAATCCATCCAACATATTACTCGAATGAATTTAATCGCTTGTAATAACTGTTAAAGCGTGACATTAAGTTCTCATAACAGTCCAATTTCCCTTAATTCTGTTGAATCCGGTAGGAGATTCTGGGAATCGTAATTTGGATAATCCGCTTTATAAGGGTGACATTGAGAGTCAAATGTCAAAATAATCCGTAGCTGTCATTATTATATTCAGGAAAAGTAATGCCTTTTATTCTTACTAAGTCGCCAGATTTCGAAACGAAATGTTTTACTTTTAGGTTTGGGAAGGGATCGGCGCTCTTTTCCACGTAGCGGCATCGTCCCTGGCTCACCTGGTGTTGGTTTCCTGGTCACTGACGTCGTAATAGGCTCCAGCAGCCAACGGTGAGTATTCTGACCTTATGCCATCGAACCCACGACCTCCGGTCTAGCAGTCAGGGTCGCTAACCACCAGACCAACAGGCCCGTCCGTGATCGCCTTGCCACTATTGCAGAGTGATACAGGTTCTATTCCCACACAAGACAAATCGAGTGTACTTTTTATCCCGTAATTGTATGTTTGTAAAGTTACCCGCAACACAGGGCTTGTTCCAAAGGGCAACAAACAATGCCTGATTTAAAAAATACTCTATCTTGAAGAGTCATCGATTACTATTTAATTAGTTTGTCAATCTCATTCAAGCACCTTCCCAATTTCCCAACAATTGTTTAAGATAGGTTCTGTAACAAAAGATCACGTATTTCCTCAGAGAGTGATTCAAGTGTGTACCTAATAACCAAGAATGGTCAGTCACGTAGTGTACTGGACGATTTAACGATCCAGCAATCAAGTGAGACATGGCCGTATCGAGTAAAGTATCGATTACAGTAACAGCTATAAGTATTCGCATCGAATCTTGTAACTGTTACACGTACGAAATACCTTGAATCGAATATACTCGCCCGTTCTTTTGTTCACTTCGCCTAGTTGTATTGTTTTGTGCGAGTAGGGACTTACGTTTGCGCTATATTAAACAATCAATTCCTTGATCATATAATACGATTGAATGAATATCTTTTACTATCACAAACGCCGCAAAAATAATAATACATAAGTGCTTATGTTTGAAATGCCAAATAATAGAAATATGTAGCTTTGCAATATTTTCTACATCATTTAATACCCTTAAGAAGATTATATACTTAACAAGTATTACTTCAGCTACACACATACACAAAAATAAATTTAGCGAGCCATAACTTTTCAGAGATGATGAGTAGATTCTAACAAAAACATGCAACTTACACAAGATTAGTTCGGACTGTGTCGAAAAATATTTTCATAAAAGTTACTTGAGTTTATTCAAATATATAATAATATTATTATAGGTCATTTAGTATAACAAAAAAAGAACTCCGACTTTCGTTTGACTAGGCAATATATGCTTAATGTTTTTCCCAGAAGGAACCTTTAAAATTTTAGATTTGCTTTTAACGAACCAAATGTTTAGTTAAAATAATGTAGAAGTAAAAATGTAAACCACTCACTCACGGTAAAAAATCAATTATGAGAAACGATGTTATACAATTTGAACCTTATGCTAATATAATAAAGATGGAAATTGCTCTGCAGGCACCCCTCAGATTAAAATATATCTATTTTAATTTAGTGGTATATTAATATTAAAACCATTATCACATCACTTCAATCCACAAATATCCCACTGCTGGGCATGGGTCTCCTCACTCTTCTCCAAATATTGTGAAGGTAATTTAGCCTACTTCACCGCGCCGCCGCCGGCCAGACGGGTTTGGAATTTTCCTTTTCTCGCAGTGCTTTTGTCTGCTTAAGGTTTTATAACACCCACGCCACGGGTTGAGATGAGGTGACATTATGTATTCTTAATCCGTCACTACTCGGAATATAATATAATAATATAAATATTATACTACGTCACCCTATTCAATAAAATATTTACAAATAACTTAAAAATTATATATTGTATTATTATTATATTATTTAATTTCCTCCCCCTTTTTTATTTTAATGATACATTTAGTTAGTTTTTATTTGTAAATATTATTTTTAAATTTAGTTTAATATTATAATAAAAAAAATAAGTTTAATATTATAATTTTCTGTAAATAATATGCTATCAAATTAAAAATTTACTAAAATTATACAGAATTACCTATGGCTATGTGGCTATCTTTTGGGTACGTTTCCTCAGGAATCTGATCTCAATCAGATATTCTATTTATAGGAATTTCCTGTAAATAGAGTCACTCTATCTGATGAACATTTAACTAATTTTAATAAAACTTTTAGTATCTGTAGGAATATTCTCCCTAGAACTCTCATAATGTAGAATAAACCCTAACAATGTTTTCCCAAGACACTACAGAATATAGGTTCATAAAAAGCAGAGTGAACGTGATTCTTTAGGGTTGAAACGGCGCTCGTGATGCACCCACACTGTAATTCAGTCTCATCTACGTCATATTTCAGTCTAGATCCTTCTGCGGCATTCACTTACTTCTACTTTGTATTTTCCATATTATGCGTCCGCACGTTTTTAATAAAATTTGTATGTCTATTATCTGAAATATTTAAGTCGTATATTATGCCTTAGTTGCCGTTGTAATACAAAGGGATAATGGATAAAAGTTGCGAGTATATATTAGACTAAGTTACTTATAAGATAAATAAGCTTAAACCTTTGTGTGTATTACTACTTATTAT
This sequence comes from Laspeyria flexula, assembly GCA_905147015.1. Lineage (NCBI taxonomy): Eukaryota > Metazoa > Arthropoda > Insecta > Lepidoptera > Erebidae > Laspeyria > Laspeyria flexula. Next base: position 815,749 of record LR989953.1, read on the forward strand.
TATAATTATATCTGAAGCCATACATATTATGGGTTCAGATATACCAGTGTTATTTATCTCAAACAACGAATGTATACTAACTATAATATTAAGCAATTAATGTCCCACTGCGTGATATATTAGGCAAAAATTTTCTTTAAAATATTTGGAGGAGCCCTTTGCCCAGCAGTGGGACATTAATTTATGGGTTGTAATGAAAATGTTACTGTTGGGCATAGGTTTCTTCTCATCTATTAAGATAGCTAAGAGGATTTAGGGTTAAACTAGATCTAGTCGCACGGAATCGCACCTTCCTATGTTTTTATTCCTGTTTGTCACTTAAAAAACTGTAATTCTCAAGAGTGAGAACTAGTGAGGGACTTCGTGGCTAAATCAACGAAGCGATTGGCTCTAACCCTATCGCTCTAGTAAAACATGATGGTTCAAAAGTTACTGAATTTTTTTTCTGAAGCATAAGAAAGTGTGGTGCGGTTAGATGTTAAAGCCCTTAGGCTATATCCACACACACCGTGAGTATATTCGCTATCACTTATTACACACACACAATTAATGAGTTTTTAGATGATAAAATATCTTGGGAATAATGTTATCTTTGATTTGATTTATCTTGTTTGTGTAGAATGACACTTGTGACGTGGGGGCACGTTGTGAATATTTATGCCAGTTTTCTCTTGCATTTCCTTTATTTTTTTAGTAACATTTTTTTTTATTAAGTTATGTTTTTACAAAATTAAAACTATATTTATTCACAGACTGCCCCTAATGGCTGCATAGCAATGTGTAAAGTGATGCAACCACAGAGCCTTACTTTTTACTTTCTGTTTAATATTTAGTTTGTAAACATTCATTATAATTCGTTAATCTAACGGTGTAGTGCTCTGCTGCATCACTTTACACGCTACCCAAATTGTAAATTACAAATGATTGTAACTATCCTTTTTTTTTTTTAAAGTGTGGCGTGAATTTCTTGCCAGTTCTTCTCATACTCCATCCCCTCAGCGAACTAGTCGTAGGCAAATTTGCTGACACTACTTTTCGGATAACCTGTTACATTCTTGTGACTTTAATAAGTGTTACCTTGTAACCTAGATGAATAAACGAGATTTCGTTTCATTTCACTTAAATACATTAATCATTTCGTGTGTTAAAGCTTTTCATTTATAAGTGGTTCGCGGTCTCGGGTTAGATGAATGAATTAAACGATTGGACGGACATTACAAATGTCTGTATCCCTCTAAAAGCGTTTATACATTTAGAACACTTTACTGTGGTCAATAAGGGTGATCCTTTACCTATTTTGTACGAGTTACGAATACATAAAATACCTTATAAATGTCTGCATATTCCGACTGCTTCTAGCACCTTATAATAGACGAGAGCTTTTGGCCGAAAGGCCGTTTCGCCACTTCCGGGGTCAAATACCACCTGACCGAACAACGAAGTGCAAAGTGAAGTAGTTTTATAATTTTATGTATGTTAGTTTATAAGGTATTAATCTATGGAAAATTGTTATCCTGATAATAAAATTATTTTGATTTCATTTCATAATTATTCTAATCAGTTACATTCAACATACAATACAATATTTCTGGTCACTTATTCGTATACTTTCATCTCGGAAACTATATTTTAAATAGGATATTTTTGGTAATTAATTGGCTTAAATGGTTTTCAGACCTGACCTGACTGATTGGTCTTCGGTTACACTAAGAACTTTTTATACAATGATTTATAAATGACATATAACGGCTCCGCGTCATTATAAAAAGAACCTAAAAGGGTAAGTCATCGATGCTTTTAAAAACATTGCGTGCAAAGGCCCTATGTTGTGTAGGCTAACATTTAAATTCAAACATAACAAAAGAACGCCTACATGAAGAAATTAAATACAAAATAAACCTTTAAGTTAAATGTTTTTATTCCATTTAATAAATATAGAGATATAATTAACAACAATCAACTCATAAGGTACTATTATTTTAACTCAAAAATATTAGTCACGCGTGGCAGTCTCTGAAGGCAGCTGCCCACAGACGTTATTCAGCGCATAATTATAATAAATAATTTATCTTCAAGCTTCATACACAAAAGTATTATGTGTAGGCGGACTTAAAGCCACATACCACGCAACTTCATACAAAGGTAAAATTGCGTGGTAGTAATAACTGGGAAATTTATCTTTGAGTGATTTATTTATTTTATTTACTTATGATACAAAAGTATTATTATGGCAAATTACCCGGGTGAAATAAACCTATCTCGGTTCTGTGAGTGAAATTGAATAAATTATCATGGTCCGTTTTGTAACATAAATTAATATTTATATGCACAAACTTAAAGAAAATAAGAAAACTACTATCGGACAAGCGTCCGACTGTCATTTGTCATAGTCATAGTCAAAGTATAATCTTTATTTCATATACATAGATCAAATACATGATTCTTATGTATACAAAGCCAAAAAAAAAGGTGTCAGCAAATTTGCCTAAGGCCAGTTCACTGACAAGGTTGAGATCAGAGAAGAACTTGGCAGGCAATTCAGGCCACTCTTTTTAATCATCAGTGATAGTAGTTACAATTTCAATTGTCCATTACATTGCTAAGTGTTTGAACGACATGTTTGTCACCAGTGACTAAGAAACACTAGACAGCCAAAATATTATTATTTATATTAAATTGCGTCACATACGAGTAGCCTGCCGTTCAAAGATCAGATAATATTATGCACTGATTATAAAGAAGTTTTCTTGTATTAAAATTTATAGTTATGGTTGCGTATATTGTACTTTTTTGTATAAAAATAAAATATAGTAGCAACACTGTATTTTTTATCACGTCTGTATTATTTTTTAATAAGGACAAAAAATAACCAAATTAATCACCTTAGAAAACCACTCTAGCAATATAACTATAATTCTGCTTCCTCATTAGTAAGATAGGTTTATTTAAAGCAGATTTCATTAGATTAATATTTGTTTGCTATCAGTATCTAATTTCATTCTAATTAGGTGTGTTACGATGCTAATTAATTAACTAATAAAGACTATTGAAGACAATGTACTTTTATTAACGAATTATAAGATCAGAAAGACCTAAAATTGTAACGAATTCAATCTTTATTGATGTGTTTTGATCGACTGATTGATTAAGGACACCTGAGTCGTAATCTTGAAACTAGATTGATCGATTTTCAATTGTATTAAAGGACGACAATTGACAACCCCATTTGAATGAAAAACATTTTGATTTCTAAATCAATCTACTGCTCTTACAGCAATTTTTCCTTTTCAATTGAAATCAAGAGTCTGTCTATTTATCATCATCATTTCAACCATATGCATGTTCCACTGCTGGGCACGAGTCTCCTCCAAAGAATGTGGAGGAAATTTAGCCTACTATACCACGCTGGCCAGACGGGTTGGTATAGGGTTTGTTTCGAATTTTCTTTTAATCGCAGTGCTCTTGTCTTGGAATATGTATTATAATGTATTAATCGCTTTTTAGAACACCCAGAGGTCACGGGTTGAGATGGGGTAGTGACATTACGTATACTTAATCCGTACTACACGGAAATTCACACTGAAAAGAAAAACATGAAATTTTGCAAGGATGAAGGTTACACCCCCCCAGTGGCACACATACGGGGTTGCGTCCCATCACACGACATAGTTCCCGGGGGAAATTAAAAAAAAATACGTTGAGGTAACTTATACACACTTTGAAATGTGCAGTTGATGACAGAATCACCCCTTATTTCATGGGACCAAACACCTCTACGTACTATATTTACGCTAGGAAATGTGCCCACCTCGTTTGCGTAATTTCTTCTTCCCCTTCGTCTTAAACAAAGACTTTTTTTTTATTCAAAACAAAACTAAAAGACACCATCATCGTCTAGTGGTTAGTGACCCTGACTGCTAAGCCGGAGGTCGTGGGTTCGATCCCCACCCAGGAAAAATCTTTGTGTGATAAGCATAAAGGTTTGTTCAGTGTCTGGGTGTAATTTATCTATAAAATGTATGTATTTACAAAAAAAAATATATATTTAAGTAGTATATCAGTTGTTTAGTACCCATAACACAAACAAATATAATTGCTTACTTTGGGACTAGATGGCGCTGTGTGAATGTGGTAGAATATTATTATTAACATGAATATAATTAAAACCTGGAATTAAAATAGGTACTTACATTTTACGTAAACTGTATGAAAATAAAGACAAAGTTTAATTAAACAAATTATTTTATTGAAGTTAATTTGTAAAGTGGGAATATTTCATTTAATTTTTAGTGACCGCCCAGTAACAAGATACTAACCCAAAATGCTTTTTGTTGTGACTTAATCTTAATACAGGAATTCATGCCCCTATAGTAGTAATATTTTATTCCTATGGAGGTAAATTTAAAGAGGAAAAAAAACTACATCGTATAAAAGTCGTGGACCAACAGTCTCGCTAGTAACAATATTGTTCATAACAAAACAAATTGCTTAATGATTTTCCTCAATAAACATGATGTATTTTGAATCCTTACAATAAATAACACTGTCATGTCAGCACGATTGCAATACATTTGCGAAGTTGATGATAGCTCAATTTCCGTTTCCTATTGTTTCTTACAAGATAGCCAAAGACCAAGGACTATAATTTACAAAAGGAACGATCAAAACAACGTTATTAAGGAATTTGGATCTGGAAAACGGTAATTTATGACAAACAATTTAAATAAGTGTTTCAATAATTATTTTGAAGGCAGAAATTAAGCTTTTAAAATTTAACGCCATGCTTCCAGACACAGCATTGCGTTGAAGCTATTTTATTTTGCAAGCACATGCAATTTTGTCTGCAAGTGTAACACAAGCAAATAAAATTACTTTATTCGGGACTAGATGGCGCTATGTGAATGTGTGAAATATTAAGTATAATTTTCTTCGCATTGTTTAATTAATGATAAGAGAACCCAGTCATCAACCTACCACCAGGTGGGCTTGCTCGTCTGCCAGAAAATGAGTAAAATTGACAGCAATGTTGAAAATGATTTCTATATTGTGATTCGTTATCCTAGATGCCTCTTAAGACATCTTGCAAATGAAAAGTAGTGACAACTCATTACTCGTACTCCGTCAAACTTCTGAGCACCAGAGTTCGTAGAAACAACATTTTCTTACCATTCTATTATCTTGTAGAAGTTTATAATAGACAGATCTATGAAGAGTACAGTCACCTCGTATGTGTACTTTATTATTGAAAGTGGCTAATGTTTGACTCCCAAAAGGTTTGGTACACGTTAAGATAAGAGTTTAAAACAATAATAGTCTAAGTTTCACAATACTGTAGTAATAGTACATAATACAAACTTGTACAGTTTATTTAATAAAACAATAATATGCTCTTGAGTAAGACGCGGATTCTACCAAAGCGAAGACAAGATGAGATGAGTGAACAGGATAATGCGTGGTACAAGATTTGGAAGCTCCATATATATATGTAGATATAGATAGTAAATAAAGTGTTTGCACATAATCTAATAAGACTAATTTCACTTCATGTTGACGTTGTCAATCAACTAAGGGGCTGCGCAAACGAGTGCGCGGCAATAAAGACTACGTCTGATCGTGGCTTCCCAGTTGACTAACTTTTTTCCACCGTGTGCATTAACAGTATAGGATTCCATTTGCTCTATACTGCCCTACTAAGCACAAAAGCGGTATCTCAGTGAAAGCTAGTTTCGAGATAATTGACGTTATGTAAAATTTTTTTTTTTGTTAATTTATAGATTGTTATTTTAGGTTATTAAATGTAATTTATATATAATTTTAAAAAGATTTGGTGCTATTCAAATATACGGTTGGTTGCCTACGTTATATTGATATACCTCTAATATCCTTAGAAATTTAAGGTAAAACTGAGATAGAAAAAACTTTCTTAACGTTTTTTTATACCCTTTAAGTAACATACCGCTACAAGTCTTAGTTCAATAGACGCGTATTTTTCTAAGCTATCCGATGCCATAAAAATCAAATTTTCGGTTTTTTTTGAGATACCGCTTTTGCGCTTAGTAGGGCAGTATAGTGCGTGGTGAAAATGACCGGCCCGCACCACCCCGTCGTCTGTTCTGCGTCTAAATATCAATGGGTGCACTTACTTTGTCTTAAGTCAAAGTATCAAACTTCATGTCTGAATATTAAGAGTTGCTCTCTTGAGAAATTAAGAATATGAAAAAATGAAGAGGAAGATATAAGCGATGGTGGCTGAATGGATAAGTGACCGGCGTGCAAATCACGCGGTCCGAGTTCGATCCCGACCGGTAGTACCAATGTAGATTCCACTTTGTGGAATTTATATGTACTAGTCAAATGACTTACCATCTGCTAACGGTGAAGGAAAATATCGTGAGTACCAATGTGGATTTTACTTTGTGGAATTTATATGTACTGGTCAAGTGACTTACCATGTGCTAACGGTGAAGGAAAACATAACCCATTTAACCTGGAAGAAATTCTATGAGTATGTCTGATCCACCAACGAATTACTCCCTTTATGTCGAGTCCCGTTATGTCGAGCCGAAAACCTTGTCTCGCTTCTATTACCCCTATGTCGAGTCTATGTTTTCTGTCCCGTTTCTATTCCCTTTATGTCGAGTTTCTTTACCACGCTTCTATTACCTTTATGTCGAGTTTAATAATATCATATTTAGAAGTACAGTTAGATGAAAAAGTATCTTTTAAAATAAAAAGTTTATTTATTATACGTCATCATCATGCATATGCAATTTCAGCCTATTGTAGTCCACTGCTGGACTTAGGACTCTCCTAACACGCGCACTAGCATTCTGTCATACGTTCTAGACTATAATTGACTAACCGAAATTCAATGACGCATTGGTGATTTTACATAAATTAAGTACATCAGTATTAAGACGTGTTGTCGGTGTACCTAAAATAATATGTAATGTAGGGTACAATCCGCTAAAGACCCTCATTAGCACACGTAGAGATGAGGCTAAAGAAACTAGGTCGTCTATAACGACAACAATCAGAACCTAAGAAAAAAAAATGCTTGGCTATTTGATATGCGTATAAATAAAATACTTGAAGATTTTCCAAGTAACAAAATTGATTTAATGATTTGTCTTAAACGCCTATTGATAAGTGATTATCTTTTAATTATTTAAATTATGCATGTTACCTAGATTGGATACAACAATATCATCATTTCAGCCTATTGCAGTCCACTGCTGGACGTAGGCCTCTCCTAACACGCGTCATAGCACTCTGTCCTCCGCCTTCCGCATCCAGTCAGACCCAGCGACCTTTTTTAGGTCGTCGGACCATCTAGCTGGAGGGCGTCCTACTCTACGCTTGCCGAGTCGCGGTCTCCACTCTAGGACACGCTTGCTCCACCGTCCATCGGTCCTTCTGCAGATATGACCAGCCCACTGCCACTTCAACTGACTTATTCTACGAGCTATGTCGGTAACTTTGGTCCTTTGTCGGATTACCTCGTTGTGAAGTTTGTCCTTCAAAGAGATGCCGAGCTCGTTCCATAGCTCGCTGAGTAACTTTCAGTTTGTGGGCTAGTCCTGCAGTGAGTGTCCACGTCATGACAGGTACGACGCATTGGTCGAAGATTTTGGTCTTCTGGTATTACGGTAAAGGCGAAGAGAAAACCCGACGTAGTTTGGATTGGATCCTGCTGTCGATTTCTCTCTCCAAGTTGTTTCTACCGAGCTAGATAACTTGTCCAAGGTAAACATACTCTTGAACAACTTCGAGAACCGATCCGTCGACATAAATCGGCCTCGGCATGATATGTTCGTTGAACATAATCTTGGTTTTATCCAAGTTCATGCCGAGACCAACACGTCGAGGAGCTCCATCTAGGCTGCGCAGCATTTCGCTCAACTGTTCCAGTGACTCTGCCACGATGACAAACGATATGAATAACGTAAATTTAATAACGCTAATTTAAAGAAAAATATTTTTTTAAAAGAAATATTTACTTGCTGTAAATATCCCATTATTTTATATTTATATCCTTTTTTACATTTTCACTTATAGTGATGATTATACTGTGATTTATATGTATTAAGAAAGATTAAGTATATATTTGAAAATAACTAATAGAACAAATAATAAAACAATGTTTTAATGAAACTGGATTTAATTTATATCCTGACTGTACCTGTTCACCAAACTCGACATAACGGTAATAGAAAGCGTAAAATATCAATACTTTGGAGAACAATGGACTCCCAGACTCGACATAACGGGACTCGACATAAAGGGAGTAAATCCACCAACCCACACTAGGCCAGCGTGTGTGGATTATGGCCTAAACCCTCTCAGCTCAGTTAGAGAAGAGGAGACCCGAGCCCAGCAGTGGGACTTAATGGGTTACTGATGAATGATGATGAAAGAGGAAGATGACCTCGAAAGAGTTGTAGTAGTGTAGCATTTTTGTATGGTAAATTTGGTAAAACAGTAATAAAGGCTTATTTTATTTATTTTTATAAAATAATAATACGTACCGTAGACCCGTTTTATAATATTTAATATGTGTACAAGTAGCGAAAGTTTAAAGGTTTTAATACATAAATAAGTGGGTGGGACAGATAAGAGGATGTTTCATAGTAGGATAATAATATTAATAAGTATATTTCAACGTCATCACGCCCACTGTTTAACTTTTGCTTACGGAATATATATAGATGATAGCTTCGGTGGCGCATCGCAAACGTATACGTCTGATGCAAATGTCCCGTTCTCGGGTGTATAAAATGCTATTGGATTTTCAGTATCAGCTCGGCGTCTGCATAAGTCAATAAGAAATTTCCAATAAGTGATGAAATGTCATTTTGTCATCTCTGCTTATGCCACCAGAAATTAAATTGTGATTCTTCATTTATATAATAAAATATCTATATAGGTATATTGCTGACAGAGGTAGATAAAAATATATTTACGAGATTGTAAAAGAAAATTATTTCTTGATCAACATTAAGAAAACCGCATCCTTCCGGGCCTCGCTAACATTGTTTTTGTTATATTACGTCATTAAGCTTTAGATATCATGTTTGAACACAAAACACCATAATATCACGGTTTATTTCCATTAAGGCGAAGGCATTTCCCACAGAAATCAGAAGAAAGCAACCTTTAATTACAAACTTCACTTTAAAATAAATTCAACTGGGACCGTAGGCAGGGCACAAAGCTCGTAGAACTGATGGCCGATGGGGGGAAAAAGGTTTTCAAGTAGCGGCCGCGTATTGGAAAGCGCTTAGAAAAACGTAGGGCGGTGAGATGAACCGACGACGACGACCTGGTAAAGTTTGGCCGTTGGTTGCAAGCGGCACAAAATCGCTCGCTGTGGCGGAAATTAGGTGAGGCCTATATCCAGCAGTGGCCATCATTGGCCTGATATGATGATGATAATAATTCAATTATAGTTTTTTTTATTTAAAGCATAAATTATAAATAAACACTTACCTAATATGTTTTTACCTTTACCTAAAACATAATGACGGGAAAAGCACATTCAATAATTTATCAGAACGTGAAGCGACTAGATATTTCATTTTTAATTTTAATAACCCTTAATTGGAAATTCAAAGGAGTGCCGAGGTCTGAAGTGACCTCTGCTCTTTCGAACTTTGATAACTTTTTGAACTTTGAAATAATTCCAGCCATTTAAAGAAACAAAGAATTTTTCAACCTTTGTAGATACTGAAACAAAACTATCTGGAAGTTTTTGTGGCCAGCGTTCTTAGTACTGAAATTGTAGTAATGTATAATCTGACATAACCGCCCTTTGCTTGAAGACTTCATTCATATACCACAATACACTAAGGAATACAATTTATTTCTTTGTCTTTTAAAACAATATAAGATATTACACCGTCGAGGTATTTCTTTAAAAAGGCTTTTCAACGATTACAATGAGCTATAACTGCAAAGTGCTGAATTTTGTTTCTAAGTAATGAGGTACTCAACTGACCACAAACGCAGTTTTCCCCTAAGTATCCACATTTCACTTTCTATGTTTCACTGCAAGTAATAAGGGACCAGCGTGTATTCATTATTTACTAACTTACAAAATGAAAAAGTTTGTACAATAAAAAGTAAACTTTCTTGAATTTATTGTCAATAAACTGCTATACAGTTTGGCAGAAGTACATACCTACAATTTAATAAGAAAATTTGTATCACGTATTAATAAATAGCCTATGTTCAGTAGTGGACTGCAATAGGCTGAAATGAAGATGATGATGAATAAATGATTTTTAATTTTATTGTTCATTTTACACATTTCCAAACCCCAGGCATTTTCGACTGGCCTGACTGGCCTGTTGGTCTAGTGGTTAGTGACCCTGACTGCTAAGCCGGAGGTCGTGGGTTCGATCCCTACCCAGGACAAATCTTTGTATGATGAGCATAAAGGTTTGTTCTGTGTCTGGGTGTATTATCTATAATATTTATATATTTATTGTATATTATATTATTTAGTTTGGTACCCATAACACAAGCAAATATAATTGCTTACTTTCGGACCAGATGGCGCTGTGTGAATGTGGTAGAATGTTATTCGGAGAATTCTGGGATAGAAAAATAATCTTATACCGTTTTTGTCTGACGCGAAAATCGAATCTATGACTTCTTGAGTAGCAGTCGTGCAAAGACACACTGCGCCACTAAAGCAGAGTTTCAAATTTATAATGTTTATTAAGACAGAGCATTGAACTTTTCGGATTCCTAATTTTATTTTTATGAGAATAATCTCGATAATCGATGATCAGCTGTTCCGAGCCCCTGGGGATCCCGCTACTACGCTACTAAACAAACACTATCGTGTTTATTAGCAAAGATTGTTAAATTAAGTAAAATTTTGATAACGTTGTTTTCAAAGCACTATAACGTGATGTGAAAAGCTTATCTAAACTGTGAATAGTTTGCAGAATTTCTATTATACAGTAGTGGCCTCTAGTGGATGATTGTGTAAACCAACTTTATCTAGAAGTGTACTTTTAAATTATTTATAATGAGTGTTAGCCACAACTTCTAGTGGATTTGTAAAATTACAGTGCATCTCACAGCAACAAAGCTACTCTAATATTTCGGTGTCAGGTTGTTTTCAATGTGTAGACTAATAACTAGACAGTCTTACGAAGCATTACGTTCAGACAAAATAATGTAGTCACTTTCACAATATCTAATCTTTATTTCCCATTCTATAAGGTGGCAAAGTATAAGTCAAGTAAATAATATACAAGAATATGTTAATATCTGTTTACAGAGACCGACTTGGAGAGCAGAGGAAATGTTAATAGTATTCTAAATACAACTTTATGGCATTTGAATTAGGGTCTTTTTTTAAACGTACGTATTATTTTAAGAAATGCATTGTCTTGAAATTTCTTGTCAAATATAAAATAGACCGTATTTTAAAAAACCTGAAGTTGTATTTTGAATACTATTAACATTTCCTCGCTGTCTAAGCCGGTGCACGAACACTAATATTTCAGAAATATCATTAAGTAGAACTTTCTTGACCTAATTAAAGAATCGTTTATCAAAGTTTACTATTTAAAAACCTAATAAAATTCCATTGTGTGTTTGAGACAATATCTCTTCTTGCTCGTGTCTGTTTTGGTTTAGTCATATATTTATATTTATTAGATTTTAAATAAATATGTATACGCCAACAAAAACTTATTATCATAAACAATGAACATAGCATTGAAGATGTTATCTTAAAGTTCGTAAAAGTAAACCAAAACACTAATCTGATATTGTTAACAAAGTAACTAGTGAGCCCTAACTTTGTAGACTAACTTATTGATCAACAAAACAATTATGTATAATTTCATTAAAACAAGATCAAGTAATATATTTCTTTAACAGCCTCCGTGAACTTGATTCTGAGAAAAACACCTACCTATATATTATAATAGATATAAAATTCAAAGTCCTAACTGACTGACTCATCTATATATCAACGCACAGCCTAAGCCTAACCTCTGCTTCTAGAGAAATGAAATTAGAGGGTATGTTCTTTGAAATGTGTAGGTATCCATTAAGAAAAGATCTTTAGAAATTCAACCTCTAAAAGGGTTTAAAGCAGATAAAAGTTTGCATGGACGTAACTATTGTATTGATGTGTCTTTTTACTTCAAAACTTTGTACATGTGCTCAAAAACACAAATAAACAAAGATGTTTCTTGCTTTTTAAAAAACCCACTATTTATAGAATTTAAAACCATCCAACCGATGTGCCTCATACTCGTTTCATTTGACATAAAATAATGCCTAAAACAACATTTTAAGTTTAACAAAAAAATAGTAAGTAAATCAAATGGTCTTTCATACATACGGCAATTGATTTTATTCATAGGTATATAGATTCTTCACGGTTAGCTACGTTCATCATTATTCCATGAATAGGCTGACGTCGCATTTTTGCAAAGCAATGAAATAGAAATCTTATAAGTGCTAACACTTGCTTATAAAGCGAAAATTTTCTACATCTTCACATCGGAATTTCCAGATATTTCCTCACCAAAACTAATAATTCACTTGACTTGAAAGAGATTCTCGTACCAAACTAAGTGCTACCATAAATTCTAGCCTATTTAAAGTGTCTTAATCGCATAAATAAAGGTTTTACCTCGGTAAGTTTATTGTTTCAAGTTTACAACTTACTGTAAGCTGTAGAATTCTACAGGCAATACAAATTGTAACTTCGCAAGAGTTTTAAGTTAAAATTTAATAAATCAGTTTCAGAACTTGTTTCGTTTTGTTTTTGTTTTGTCTGTTTCTTTTTAGAACGTTTCTTTTATACTACATTGATTACAAACAAGCTTTAGGCGATTGCAACATCAGAAGTATCACGTGCGCGTTGACAACCCTTTAAAACCCCTTCCCTCACCAATCAGCTCTTGCTCTGGACTTCACTACTCACCAGCAGGAACACAACACAATGTCATTATGCTGTTGTTGTTATTATTATTATTATGCTGCGGTCTTTCGCCAGTGGCTTAATTTGAGAGGGGGATACCCACATCACCCACTGCGCGGTACCTCTGTGTAATTTCAAATTTTCGTTTTTATTTTTCCAATTTGCTTTTATTCCTAGCAAATAAATTGCAGCGGCCAGTGTGACCGTATCATCTTTAATTATTTATAAATAGACTCCTAGACTAGTAAATCATATACTTACCAATTCTGCCAGTTCTGAGATTCCTAAATCATAGTTTAAATCTTGATCCATTAATCTAACTCGATAAATTTGCATTGTTCACAGATATGCTGGTAGTACGTCAATATCAGATAGGGGTAAGTTATTATAGACTTGTGAAACTATTACATTCTTTTTTCACGCCTTACAACCAACTGTTAATTAAATTATATTTTTCAACATTGTTACATTGCATAATTATTAAATAAGTTATATTATATTAATGTTTCTATCTCTTTATAATTTGAATAAATGATTATGATTATGATTTTATGATTGCCTTTTTAAGGAGCAAACCCATACCAAACAAAAAACCAAACAATTATAATTAACGAAAATATTGACACACTCAGACCAATTAATTATTTGTAAATGATACTTCTTACCTCTTAGCAGTCGCACCACGACTATATCATCATCATCGTCATTACAACCCATAAATATCTCACTGCTGGGCACGGGTCTCCTCCTAATATTGTGGAGGGAATTTAGCCTACTATACCATGCTGGCCACATGGGTTGGGGTTTACTTTCAAATTTTCTTTTTCTCGTAGTGCAGTGCTCTTGTCTGCTCAAGGTTACTCCCTTAGTCACTTTCTACGAGACCCACGGGTTGAGATGGGGTAGTGACATTATGTATTCTTAATCCGTCACTACACGGAGTATTCGTTTATTTTCGTTTTTCGTTTATAAAAAGACAACGCCCGCACTAGGGAACAAGCCCTGTGTCGCGGGGAGCTTTACAAACATGCAACTAACGGACACAAAGTACACCCAGACTAGAAACAAATATCTATGAACCACACAAATATTTGTCTCGTGTGGGAATCGAACCCACGTCACCCAGCACGGCGATGTAGTGGCGAGGCGACCACCTTAACCACTGCGCCACGGTGACAGTCATATATATATATATATATATATATATAGTATAAGACTTAATCAATACTTTATTACAATTATTCTGTTTCTGCCTCGTCCCCTAATTACTGAGGATTGCGAGTTTGCGACCACATCTCACTAAGCTCCACTGGGTGCGATCATAGCATATCAGAGTGGACCACAAGGCGCATGCAATCCACCAATTTAATTTAGCACAATAAGGTGTTTTGATTTTGTTCCATTTTGTGATATTTCAAACTGTAACCAATTAAAACCCCCAAGGCAGCGTATTAGGACCATTGTTATTTAATATATATATTAATGACCTCCCGAAAACAACAAGACATCCTACAATTTTATTCGCTGACGACAGTACAATAGTATTTACTGGTAAAGACAAGTCATTTCTAGAATCTGATATATGCGATACTCTTGATAACGTAATACAATGGCTGACATCAAATAATTTAAAAATAAATTTGACTAAAACACATATTATGACATTTAAAAATAGAAATTCCTTAATTACTAATCTTAATTTAAACTATAAAGGTGAAACTATATATGAAGTAGATACGGTTAAATTTTTAGGATTAAACATAGATAGTAACCTGAATTGGAAAAGCCATATTGAGTACCTGTGCTCAAAACTAAATTCTCAGTCATACGCACTTTACGTACTCACTAAAAAACTAAACCAACCCGCAGTTCTAACGGCCTATCATGGGTACGTAGGAGCCATATTAAGATACGGGATTATGTTTTGGGGTAACTGCACAGAAATCGATCGAGTGTTTATAGCCCAAAAGAAGTGTGTAAGAGCTATGTGCAAACTTCAAATACTAGACAGCTGCAAACCTTATTTTCGGAACCTCAAAATATTAACAGTACCATGTCTGTACATTTATGAATTAGTATTGTTTGTCAGATCAAATCTCGATTTGTATGTAAATTATAAAAGTAAACGACTCCACCTTAAAGTTAGTTGTCCTCAACATAAAAGTACATTAATGGATCGTAGTGTTTTCTGTATGGCACCTCGAGTTTACAACCACTTGCCTAAATACTTACTTGAAATCACGAACTTCAACACATTTAAAAATAAAATAAAAACATTTCTTTTGGAAAAAGCCTATTATACAGTGGTTGAATATTTAAAAGACGTCCATGTTTGAATTTAATATTTATTTGATTATTTAATGTGTACATAATACTTAATTTCATTAACTTAATTATATAGTGTAGACATAAGGCTATTTAAGAACAATGTCACTAATATTTTAGATTTAATTATGACAATTTTGTTAATTTAATAATGACAATTTAAAATTAATAATTAATAATAAATCGATCTATTGAGAGATCTTTAACCCAATGACATTGCATGCTTTGTGGCAGAAAATGGAGGATAATTTAAGAAACCGAACACCATTGTAACCCATTATCGCAATAAATGAGTTTGAGTTTGAGTTTGAGTTTGAAATTGTCTTTGGCGATTAAAAAAAGTGACATGTGAAATTACTAGCATCGTTCGTTTTACGGCTTTAGCTCAAAACTTGCTTAAATAATAAACGTGAATATTCCAGTACGACCTCATAACGGTTAACTGAAACGAAATTACAAGAATTAAGTCACAGGGAAATGCTTATTTAAATTACAAAAGGCATTAGGGTGTAAACGTCAACGTATATTATTATAACAAAGCCTTATTTAAATAAGTATCATCACACAAATCCAATAAACCACTCATCTGAACATGCCAAGCAACATTAATCTCGAGATGTAAGCAAAATTACAAATGTCAAATCAAGCATTATTGTGAGAAAATATATGGATTTAAGGGCTTGAAAAGACTTCAGCCTTAGACTGTAATAATAAAATACACATTTATTTTATAATACATTTTTGTTTTTCCTTCAAGAGAACACCACAATTAACGGGCACTGTACACCTTCTAGGCTCGAAACAAATATATACTGAATCTACTAAGTTTTTGTAAGAATCTTTTATAATGTCTGTATAGGTATACAATGTACACCTACATGTACATATTTAAATAATACGGTTGCATCACTTTGCACGCTACCCAAATAATTTGGGACTTACAAAATATTGTAACTTGTCTGTCAATTAAAAAAGTTGCCTGAGTAAGAAACTCAGGCAACTTTTTTAATTCCCTTTTCACTTCATCTCATACCTTTCCCCTTCAGCAATCTGGTCTTAGGCAAGTTAGCTGACACTAATTTTTTCGATTACCAGTTACATTCTTAACTTATAACTTTCATAAGAGTTATTTTGTAACCTAGATGAATAAATGAGACTTAATTATTTAATTTCTTAATATAATATAAAATGCAGTATAAAACTAGGTCCTTATTATATCTATCACATACAGCGACAAATCTTTCAAGTATTTCATCTAAAATAATGAAATAAAATGCGAAATAATATTTCAAATAAATATTTAAGTAGTAACAATATTCGTATATTACAACTCAAATATGAATGAATCCCAAATATATAAGAGAGGGTTGTATTTAAGTTAGCGGTTTTATGACAAAATCCTTGCGAAGCAAGGTTTAGGGTTGTCACAAATGTTTTGGTTGGGCAGAAATGATGTCACACAAAACCCAATATATTTATCCTCTCTGCGATATTATTACTTATTTTATTATGTTATATATGTTCCATAGAGATAAACATTGCAAAATTTTACCATTAGTTTGAAAATTTAAATGAAAATGATTTTTTTTTTTAAATAAAATATACTATTGTTTTACTCTTTGTAAATGTTTGGAGATATTTGATATAATACCTAATATTCAGTATACTTACCTGTATTATTAAGATTTAGTATCTACTTTGTTACAAAAGTGCCAAAATATCACAAACGCAAAACAACAATAGATTCTTACTCATATATACTCAAATACGAAAGTAAGTCTGTTTGTTTCTTAAACTTTATCGCCTCAACCGCTCAACTGATGATCATGAAATCGCACATATAGATCGTCTAAAACCTGGAGAAGCACACAAGCTTTTATGTATTTATTTAAAAT
Organism: Laspeyria flexula; assembly: GCA_905147015.1. NCBI lineage: Eukaryota > Metazoa > Arthropoda > Insecta > Lepidoptera > Erebidae > Laspeyria > Laspeyria flexula. The sequence goes on from LR989953.1 coordinate 832,924, forward strand.
TACATGCACAATATATGTATTACTTTTTTGCATGCCGTAAGGTTGAATATGGTGATACTTATTCTGTAATCCTTTAACATAATTCTTTACCCATATATCGCAAATAAATGCTTTGAGTTTGAGTTTGAAATATATTACTGAGGTGGTTAACTATATACCACGTGGATGAAGCAATGAGCGAAAGCTAGTGGTGATTATAAGATAGAGTTAAGCTTACAAACATTATTTATGAGTTAAATGTAGTTTCCGAGTTTTTTTACGAACTATAACCTAATTTACTGGTAATGACCATTCATTGGCATATTATTATTGGCATAACATTATTGAGATTCTCTAAGAAGTTCCAAACACTTACATTACCATGCCGAGTAATGTTGGTTCGATTCATATTCGAGACAATTATTTGCGTCTTTTTTTTTAAACTAAAATACTAAGTAGGTATTGGATAACAGTCATTCTAATTAAACCTAAAACAAATTATAATCCTAAACAAAACTTCAAATAGATAGTAGGCATATCTTCAGCTTTTTTCTATTTTCTGTACTTACAATTTTTATTATAATATTTATATCTACTCGATGCAAGATGACAATAGAATGACAGCTTCATAAAGATCTTATTACTTGAACAGTGAAAATTAATATAACATTCCAAACGCTAAAGAAACTCAATACTTCGTCTCATAATAACACTGTCGTGGATAACCACCAGTTGAACTTTGATTAAATACGACATGTATATGAATATAGATGTAACTAGGTGTAAACAGTGCTAGTTTGTATTACACTCAGTGAAATTACAAAATTAGAACAAATTTAAATAGACGTCAAATTAATTTAGCTGTTTCAACCTTTTAAATAGTTAACAGGTTTAATTCTCTCCAATTTGTATCAATTGTTATTGTCACTATGTTCCGCGTTGTAGATTTCTGTATTCGTTTTTTTCTTTTTAGTTTTTTGTATCTAGTGGGCTTTCAGTTCTTTTTACAAGCTTTCTATTAACTTGCACTGTACGTATGTAACTTTCAAATCTGGCTAATCATTTTATGACCACTTGTAGGTAGGTATCCGATGGAGCATACACCTTTAGTTCCGCTGACAATACACTATTCCAAAATCAAAATTCTAATAATTTCAATATGGCCGCCGTTCCAAAATGGCGGACCCCCTATTTTTCTTCAATCCACTTAATATGGGTATCAAATGAAAGGGCTTGAAGAGTAGTCTATACTTCTATCTTTATTACTGTAAGGAATCAAAATAAATAAGTATATTCCAAATAAGTAACACATTTTCACTCGCAAATCAAATTGTAGACTTGCAGCTAATGGAATTGTAGATCATAACTATATTATTGGCGGTACGCCTTCTTCTCCAATAGTCCGTTCCGTTCCATTAACTTTCAGTACGCCCACACTGTAAGAGTATTAAGAATAGACTACTTTCACCATTATTTCTTTAGTTGTATACTTCATTTATGATCTCTTCCGACACCCTAAGGTTCTGCTGTTAGATATTCTTCACTCAACTGAGTTAAGCTCGCCTTTGTCATGTTATTTTTGTATATTGTAAGATTGTATTATGTAGCTTTTGTGCTTAAAAAGTATAAGTAAAGAGCTTTCTACTTGTATTAGTGCTTGACTTTATAAACTTCTAACTTCCTGCGACTCCGGCCGCGTGACGCATATGAAACATATGACAGTCATCGTATTTTTTTTATTGGACACTAGCTGTCCCGGCGAACTTCGTACCACCTACTTAATTTATGATTTTATGAAAGTATACCTACCTACCCTACCTACCTACATGCCTACCCTACCTACCTACCTACATAAAAAGTAAAAAAACTCTGTTGAATAATTTTCTATACTTTCAAACATTCATTCTCATAATATTTATAATTGCAGTATGATACAATGACTTTATTGAACGTATAAAACTAATAAGCTTAGATATCCATTTTTTTCTTAATCCAATAAATATCTTATAAACAAGATTAAACAAACTAATTTATAACCAATAACTTCTTCATTAAAGGTCATATTCGCAAATCATTGGCCTGTAATCCACTTGAACAGAAGTAACAGACATGTGCTTTATTACTTTGTTTTTCGATACATTAATTCAATCAGCGTTAACTATAAAACAGATATAAAACCTAGTCCATTTGTGATCCAAGCCCATGTAATGAAAGTCTCATATCCCGTAATTAGACCCAAATGCTATCCTTGGACACTTTAGTGGCATTAAACTTGGTACGTATAGAAATCGGGAAAGCATTTTACATGACCAAATTAGGAGTCCACTCCCTGCTATTATTTTTATAGGACCGTTACACGACCAAAGAAGAAAGCTTTTTTGTTAGTTTTCTCCTAAGTCTTTGCCGAACACAATCCTCGGCTTACGTAAAATTCCATTAACTGAACAATAAAGGCTGAATATGAAACAATAATTACCAATTCTCTGATCTAGCCTTTTTTTCCATACACATTAGGTAGTAGTCGGGTAAAAAAGACCTCTATTATGAATAGTACGTCCAAATCATATTATGTAAAAGGGTGTCAGCTTATTGCCAATAACCGGGTGCATTTTCAGATTCCGCGCTAATACTAAGAATTTCAAAACAGAATAAACCAATACTGGTTTACCCGTCCAGGGGATCAAACCCAGGACCTCTTGTGTAGCACTCGTCAACACTAAAAAATTCAAACAACAAAGCATTTTAAAATCGAACGAACCAAACTAAAACAAATAGGTCCACAAAAGCAAACAAAATTATGACAAGACCAAAGATACATCTCTCTCAAATACATCGGGTCAGTTGTCTGCTGTATCCGCCGCCAGAGGGCGTTACGATTCCACCCAATTCAAATTTAGTAGACAACAAAAAATTACAACGATTAAAGGAAACTCAACTTTACTGACAAATGACAAAGTTGATATTGCAAACAATCGTATTGTTCCCTGGTTGGTAACTTTTTACTAAGAAGTCACATGTTTCTACTCATATAAGCATGACATGGGAAATTGACAGGGGCATGTTCTGCCATACCACGTCTTTGTAAACTAATAAATAGCTGTAGTGACCTTGTCGACGTGCACTCTGACTCACTTACCAAGTTCCGTAAAACAATCAATAATTATGTGTGTAAAAATTGAAATTCTAATATTGTTATCATCAATCTCTAAAACTATTTATTGTCAATTAATCTTTAATATTTCGTAAATGAATTTGTTTATCTTATTTGTTATTAATAGCGCTTAATTATTTAAATTTTTCAAATTCAATTTATTTATTTCTTATTATGTATATTGTCAATAATTAATTATTTACTATTACTTATTTATTTTAAATTCTTAATATTTTACTGCTAGTAGCAATAGTGCATGCGGTGCTTTCCTGTAAAAGGTAGTTACATTTTTATAAATTAATTGTAAATTAATAATGTACTTTTTTAGTGTAAACTACTGTTGGTTGGCCAATAAACTAAATAAATAAATAAATACAGAATTTATGGTGAAAAAATAACAAATAACTCCAACCTTTTACGTTTATTGGTAGAACTTTCACACACTTTATGGTAACAAAAGATAGTTTCCCATTATAATGAAAGCTGGCAATGAATAGGGGCTGATAGCAAGGTAAAATTTTATCTGGCAATTAATAGAAAGCGAGCGGGCTGATTGCCATAAACCTGAACTTTATCAACCCATGAGTTTGATAAGAATGGCCAAGTATTAGGCCACATTACCTATCTTTACGTGGTTTAGCAAGCGTGCGACTCTTTGTGAATCATCAGTCATCAGTCATTTTCCTATTTGGCCAATACAGCTTTTATTATTCTATTCCATCAACTAAAATTATGAATCTATGCTTTACTACATGAAAATATAAATCAATTTGCTCCATTAAAATGTAAAAAAGCACAAGTAAACATACTTTCCCGTACCGTACCCGTACTATTAAGAATTTTCTATAAATAAGTTGTAGTGTTAATCTTAAGTCTATTTTCAAGTTATTTGATATTTTCAAAGGTCTCACGTTTCTGCAACCCGATGCAAACGCCCGGTCGGTGAACAATCTACAACCTGTCAAACACAACAAACTTATTTACGTGTTTTTATTGACTTTGACTACAAGTTCTATTTCTAGATTGATTAAAATAACTCTTACTGCTTAATTAATATTTAGTTTAGCGTTATTTGATACTTTTTTATAAGGTATCTCTGAAATCAAGAGTAAATTCTGAATCGCAGAAACATATATATTATTATTAGAAACTAGGTATAATACCAACACATTTAAAGTCTCACCACTCTATCGTTAGAAGATTATTACATAAAATATTTCAGATAATTTCACATTTTTATATTTTTTATCTTAATAATTTATATAAAACCTTAATAGTACTAGTAATAAGATATCAAATTGCTTTTTATCACTTCATAATATATTAATATGGGGTCCCATATGAACATTTTAAAACAATTCATGAATAAAACTAACATCAACCTTTCTTAGTGCATTCTCACATACATTCCTTGCAGTGCAGTCTTGAGGGATTTTAAATTGGCGGCACTCGGAGCGAGAAATAATGCCTTTTATGTGGATTTGAAGTTCAGTCGAGACTCGACGCTGCAACTGAGAGCTGTGAATCGAAATTTTCTAGAACAAACAGAGCGGTAAATACTAGATGTTTACCGAAGCTGAAGATTGTTGTTTCCGTTTAAATATATGCAAATAGAATAAGTATAGGGTAAATTTTAGTAGGTTCAGCCTACAGTTCATATTATACATTTGTTTGAAACAAATGTATAATATGAACTGTAGGCTGAACATACAATTAGCGGACACAAATTACACTGTCTCAGTGTAATTTGTGTCCGCTAATTGTATGTTTAAATCTATGTAGTGACGGATTAATAATTATTAATACAATAAAAGTCGAATTCATATAAAACTAACAAGCGTATCCCTAACATCGACGAATAAAACGAATTGAATCCGTTTTATTCAAAAACATAAAGCCGATACAAAACGTATATCTGCGACATATAAACACAAATATTTGTTTCGCACAAGGAGCGATAAACGCTATATAAAAATACAATGTAGGAGATTTGAGAGATATAACAAAAGGAACATATAATATTTGAAGAATCTGATGAATGGTAGTGTAAGGTTACTAGCTTTGTCTGCAGTTTGCTTGACTGTACGGTTCCCTCGCGAACTCTCGGTACCGGATTCAAATCCCGCGTCAGTCAATAAATAATATTAGGTGTTTTGTCTTGAAATTATGAGTATTGTCTTGAAGTCTGTAAACATGCAATAGCAATAAGCTTGCCCTCCTATTACACAGGACCAAACTTAGCTTTGAAATGTGAGTGTAATGCACCTCTGCTGATCCCTTCGGGGAGACAGGTGTGATGTTATTTATCTATGAATGTATGTAGTTACGACTTATCTATACTAATATTATAAAGCTGAAGAATTTGTTTGTAGTTCCTAAGATTAGCTGCTGAAACGAATTGAAAAGTTATCTTAATGTTGAATAGCCGGTTTATCGAGAAAGGCTGTCGGCTATATCACATCACGCTAAGACTTATAGGACCTGAGTAGTGACCCAACAAAGAGCCACGGAAGCCAAGCCATTTAATTTTTTAGTTGGCAGCAGTCTATAACAATGTCATCATAAACAGCTGCAATCAATTAGTATCAGAAAATCTTCTAATACAAATTGCAGACGCCACACAAACAAAATCTAAACTCCAGAACCTAACTAGGAAGTCAAACACGTACCACCATAAACTATTTGTGATTTACGTTCGGCAAAATTTGGACCAACAATGTGACGTCACAAGTCACTACACGCTGCGCCATTTCACTCACTTACATTTGTTGTCGTACTAAAATTGTATTGATATTTTACGAGCCCGAAACAACGTAATATTGGGAATAGAAAATTTGGTACGTCAGTGTTCATAGAGATATGAATATAAACTAAGATGATTGCTTTTAGAGTTTCATCTGCTGATGCAGTCTAAATTCAGGGATAGAAAGACAATAAAAATAAAATCTGCAGTATTTTTCTGTCTTAGATAACAGTTTTCATGTAACATTTATACTTCTATTTACTCTATAATAAAAGCTTTAAAAGCTGAAAAAAAGCGATGGTGGCTGAATGGATAAGAGACCGGTGTGTTAAACACGCGGTCCGAGTTCGATTCCGACCAGGAGTACCAATGTGGATTTCACTTTGTGGAATTTATATGTACTAGTCATGTGACTTACCATCTGCTAACGGTGAAGGAAAACATCGTGAGAAACCCACATACTCTAGAAGAAATTCTATGGGTATGTCTGATTCACCAACCCGCACTAGGCCAGCGTGTGTGGATTATGGCCTAGACTCTCTCAGCTCTCTAGATAGAGGAGAGGAGACCCAAGCCCAGCAGTGGGACTTAATGGGTTGCTGATGAAAAGCTGAAGACTTTGTGTGTTTGGTTAAACATCAGGATCTCAAAAATTACTGGTCCAATTTGAAAAAAATATTTTAATGTTGGTTAGTCGATTTATCGAGAAAGGTTATAGGCTATATAACATCACATTGCGGCCAATAGGAGCTGAGCAGTGGCCAAAAAAAGAACAACGGGAGTAAACCCCACGTGACTTCTAGGATATTAATATTATAAAGCTAAAGAGTTTGTTCGGTTGAACGCGCTAATCTCAGAAACTACTGGTCCGATTTGAAAAAATATTTAAGTATTCAATAGTGAATTATATGAGGAAGACTATAGGCTATATAAAATCACACCGGCCAAACATAGAACGATGACAGCGAATCCTTGGGAAACAGCTAAGAAAACATATATTAACATAATATCACACCCATTAACATAATATCACATCATTTCGCCAACTATGTTTGGTTCCATGTAATAGGAGGCGAGCCTATTGTCATCAACCGAGAACATTTGTTTCCAAACTCCGAGTTGATACTTACTGAGAATTTTACGTTTATATAAAACAAATTTTCCTTAGGCCACTTTACTGACAAGGTTGAAATACGAGAAGAGCTGGCAAGAAAATTAGAAATTAATTAAAACACCATACTAAGTTAAACAATATCATCAACATAATATCAGCCCAACGACTCATGTCCACTGCTGGATATAGGCCTCATCTAATTTACGCCACAGTGGCGCAACGAGCGTTTTTGTGCTGCCTACAACTCACGGCCACCTGCAATCATGACCAGGTCATGGGTAAACTAAAAATATATATATGAATAGGACACTATTCTCAGGGAGAAAATTAGTCACCCAGATAATGCCAGATATACCATAACACTAAAGATATATTGATCTACATGCCAGTGCACATAACTTACTATTAAAATTCCAATGAAAGAGTTTAACCCTTTCTCAACAAATTATACCGGACCCACATTCCGGTCCCGAACTAAAACGACTATTCTAACAGTGTGGAATTACGCTAACCACTTGGTAATTAAACATTCACACTACGGCCTAATCACAGGGTCTAACGTGTTTTGAAGAATTCGAATTTATTTATTGATTATAAACGATATTATAACAAATAAAAAAAAAGAAACAGTAGTTAATTTAAATAGGTGTAACCCCTTTTTCCCGTAATGGGTAGGCAGAAATTCTTCACATCTGCTATTCCTCAGCTCCTGGCTGATACTCATGATAAAAAAACACAATATCGCTTTTACCTGATAGGATACCCGAATAGAAATCGAGTGGACAAACAAAAAACGAAGAATGCGAAGCCCCAGGCAACATCTAGTAATTTATAAACCAAATATGAATTGAAATGTTACTTCGCTTGTTTGTTAAATTTACTACAGTTATTAATGATTTAATATATTACGAATGTGGTACAGCTGAAATACTAAGTCATAATTTGTAAATCGTGGCTACTTTCATGAGTGAAACGAAATGTTAGTGAAACTGTCACCCGCACCATACTACAGCGCAAAGATTGTAGTTAGAACATACATTATAATATAATGTATTCTTTGCTTAAAAGATAAGTGATGCAATAAATTTAAAAAATAGGGGTGCGTCTCATAACGTGTAAACTCAATTGGTCTAATTTCATTTTATTATCGTTCATAAGATATAATCAACGTGAGATATACCAACTGTTGATATAATTTCTTTACATTTAACATTTATTTATTCTAAAACTTAATTAGTATAACGTTGTTTGATATAACGTTTATTTAATCGAAAATAATTTGATCTAACGTTTAATATAATAAAAACGTCATTATGGTTAACACTCCGACTCAAGAGTCCCCCGACTCGGATAGGTTAGGTTAGAAGCTAAGGCGGGAAGCGAAGCGGAGCGGAGAAAAAAAATAACCACAAAGGCTAAAGGCGGGAGGCCTTTAGCCTTTGTGGTTTTTTTTTTTTTAAGCCACCCAGAAATAGAGCTCAACCTATCGTTATATGGTTTTCATCCCGATAGACTAAATAAGTTTTATATCTTTTGAGTGGTATGTCAAACGATGTTATATTTAATGTATGTTATGCTTATAAAAATTAGTTCTTTTAAAATAATATCAATCGTTCATTATATTAACTAATCGCTATATTATATATATTACAAAATAATAGGTTCCGTTGTTATATATGTTGTTAATATTAGAGATTTTGTAGTTATATCGTCTGTTACTTACCCAAAAAATAGTCTGAAAGCTAAAAATATCTTTGTCTGACGTAATGACGTAGCTAAAAAAATTCTAGCTTATAACACAACGATATTAAAATGTCAAGAGCAGCCTCTCTATATCTGTCAATTTTCAAAGAAGACACATCGATCAGCATTTTTAGATCGAATCTGATTATTTTTTAATAAACATCATTTAAATTCTAGTCTTAAATAAAACTTTAAATTTGTTTTATTAATTCATCAATATCGTAAAAATTTGATTAAGTGTAAAGATTTCAGGTTAAAAATTTTGCTTTGTAGATCCACTGACTGACTGATTTTAAATTAAAAACAAATTTTCTTTTACATAAATTTCTTGCAAACTATAATTGAAGATCAAGAATTACTTTACCAATTTCAATACATTTGAATCGCAATTTAATTCAATTTACTTATTTCTTCAAATTTATTGATTAAAATTCATTTCATTTCAATAGGGTTTCGGATAGAAAATTAACTAACAATTTTACATAATTATATGAAAATATTTAGATATAACGAAAATTTTAGATTCAATATCCAATGTTTGGTAATTCTAAGATCATTGAATAAATAATGTAACTTGTTTTATAATCTACGTGGGAAACAAAGTTATATTCAGCCGGCTATATTCAGTTCACACACACACATGTAGATATGTACAAACGTAGGTATACACATACACAAAATAAGTAAGTATAGCTCATGCTCATGCACATTACTAAGTTTTAATACAATTATTATGCATACCTATGCATTATTTACATGAATCTACTTTGATAATTAATCTTCAAATATGTCACTAGCTATAATGTGATTTGTAACATATAACATCGAATAATGAATATATTTCTTTTCAATATCGTAGCCTTTTATGCCTACCATGGTAATTCCAAATTTCATCCAAAACTTCCGAATTTGTTTTACAATGTCCTCTAGTTCCAAATTTCAGTTCATATTTCACTTTTTCAGCATTTTTCCCGCGCTAGCGAACGGTTGTGTCAGGTTGAGTTCTGTCAGTTGTCCCACACAGCGGCTCGCGGTGTCGAACGTTCAAGTGGTTAATATGACATGTTTATGCTATTTAAATTTAAATATAATTTTAAGTCAGTTGTTAAATACCTGCCTGTTATTCAGATAATGTCAATTGTAATCCAATATTTTAATATGCATTCATACAAAGATGCGATTTATAATTCCTAATAACGTACTTTATAGGACAAATCGTATGCTATTTTCCTCTACAACATTGTAAGTTTCTGCGATAAGTTTTCTGTACCTATCTAAAATGTTATCCAAATATTTTGGAATTTCACGACTACGTCTGTCATCTTACAAGACGATTACGCACAATCGTTCTTTACTATAATAATTCATTACATCAAACTTCCATTAGGTCTTCACTATCGTAGAATAATGGGAACCATAAGTATTACCATAGTCATGTCCTTCAAGCGTTACATCAATTTATATAAGTATTTCATCATAGGCAGAGGACATTCTATTTACATAATAATTGCTTTCTATTTGCATAGTTCTATTTCATATCATGAATTCGTTAGCCTTGCGGTAAGCAGTATGCATAATAAGGGATGTAGTTATCCTAAGTAGCTAGAAGAAATAATGGAACAATACTTGGAGCGGGTATTCATACGATCATAGAAGTAGCCAAACTATACAACACTAACAGCTTAGACAAGATCTTATTGTAGATAATAAGATTTGGATGATACAGAATTAGATTACTGTTACAAAGGTCTGGTACTATCATAAAAAACTTTTTCTTCAAACATAAGAGAAGATAGTTGTTAGTAATCCTCAGAAAAAGATGAATAAACTAAAAAAATATATGAAATAAGCAAAATAATTTGACAGTCAGTTCATCGTCTTGTACCAAAGATTTGATGACAATGATGGATAGTTTTATATCAAATTAAACAAAGCCAAAATAATAATTATACTGTCATTTTAATAAATTTTTAGCATCTCTATATTTAAGACAGATTAAAATATAACAAATTACTATTATGTACTTAAAATAATGGAAATTTAAAATAAGGGTTACATAAAAAATGGCTAAAAATCTAAAATTATCATTGTAACTGCATTAGACTATTCAAAATATCTTTCTCTTTTTTACTCCTCCAGACTGTATGAATATCATCATGCAATCAAGTTTATTTAAAGAAAATACCATTAAACACCAAACCCCTCTCAACAACATGTATAATGACGTCACATCTACGTCAGCATTCATCAATAAGCACACAACACATTCTAACCGTTCATTGATAGCTGTATGAATGAAAAGGCCGTAAAAATAATTTATGATGCCATATTTGTATACTATGTACGATGAAATATCCAAGGGTATGAAATATTTATAGAATTGGAGCAAAAAGAAATATTTGAGCAATCTATAACTTTTATCGAAGTACATTTGCGAGTGAATCGTACAAGTGGCGCCGATATTGATTTACTGAACGAAATCAATCAAATGGAATATACTAATAACAGAGATATTGATCTAGGAGTAGTCGTCATAAGAAAGAATATTGTTTTGATGATGATTGATCAGCATGAGACGCTCGTAGCAATGAGATGTTCGTTACGCTCATCGAGGTCAAGCAACGTTGGAGAAGGTCAGTTTTTTTTTTTTTTTTTGTTCTTTTTAAAAGACAACGTCCGCACTAGGGAACAAGCCCTGTGTCGCGGGGAGCTTTACAAACATGAAGCTAACGGACACAAAGTACACCCAGACTAGAAACAAATATCTAAGAATCACACAAATATTTGTCTCGTGTGGGAATCGAACCCACGTCACCCAGCACGGCAATGTAGTGGCGAGGCGACCACCTTAACCACTGCGCCACGGTGACAGTCAATATAAAATAAAGTCAAAGTCAAAGTTCATAAATGGGTGACCGTTCGTGACATTTTCTTTCCCGAGCGTCTCCATGTTTTGGAAGGCACGTGAAGCCGTTGATCTTGCACTTAATGCTATGATATGTCCTTCTTAAAACGAAGTTTAAAGCTATAATCTTAAAGTAGGCAGCGGCTTGGTTGTGCCTCTAACGTTGCCAACGTAACGAGAGGTGGTGGCTTCAGTCAGTAAAAAAATTCTGGTAGTTATTTAGTCAAGTTGGATAACTGTCAGTCTAGTTTTTTCGATAAGAATAGATTGATGATAATGATTCTTTTAGTGTTAAGCAATTACTAGTCATTAGCAACCTACATCTAGATCGAGACGTCATGTCTACTGCCTGATACATCCAAGTTATGTTGGCAACTTTTCGCAGTTGCAGGCTTGTCTGATAATAACAACGTCATAACATATAAAGCTAGCTCGCCTGATAACGTCAGTAATTAAAAAATTCTTCAGAAATATTTCAATAGGAACATGTTTCTGAATCGTAATGAACGGCGACCATGTTAAGTGGAAAAGTTCACTAGAATAGATTGCATCATAGCAATAGATATACCATCAACTATTATAACAATGTAAGACATTTGCAGTTTAGTTGATGTTGTGCTCAATTTTTAGATTTTTGGTTCGAAACTTCCTTATTTCACACCTGGGACATCTAAAAAGTTCAGTTATCTATGCAATGTCGAAGTTGTTATTTTGTTATCTTCAAACATTTGTGGGCACTATACGAAAATGTGACGTCATCTGATTTTATCTTATTTTTTCCGTTAGAAAAATCCAATTTCTATTAGGTCCAAAGTTTTTTAAGACCCTTATATCATAATCTTGTGGAGCAGATACTCACCAATTATAATTCTCATATTTAAAACCAGAACAAAACTCTTACAGCTCAATGCATACTTAGTATCAAATTCTATTCACTTCGTACAAATGTTATTGAGGACTGTAAATATAATAATACTTTCTATTTGCTCTGAAATAAATTTTACATTTCAGATACTGGGGCCGATCGCGTTTCTTATCCGATCTTAAATAAGTGCAAAAAATGCACTTAAATAAGTGTAAAACGATCTAAAATTTTAAGCCCTTATTGGTATTTCCGTTTGTGTTATTTAAGGACGTGACCTTAAATAAGTATGGTTTGACTTAATTAGAGATGGTAGTTTCTTAATTGGTATTGTCTTTCGACTTATTTGACAGTTCTGTGATCTTAGTGCAACCTTAATTTAAGTCGCACCTAATTTGCGTGTACTAAATATTTCACTCATATTTCTTGGCTCAATTAAACACTTATTATTTAAAATATTCCCTTTTCATGCTGTTATTTTACAAAGAAAGTATAATGAAGATCTTCGACGGCAAGTATTACTTTGTTTTAACTTGTTTTATTAATGATCTAACCTCACTTTTGCCGAGTTCTGATTTTGGTCCTTTTTATTTTTTAGATTAAAAAGAAGGCTTATGTATCGGCATATTAGATTTATGTAAACTATATAAATATAACTTGTGAATCTACAAACTGATACTTTGACTTTGACTTTAACATCTAAAAGTAAATAAACAACATGACGTTTATGACACTTTTTCCGATTATAATCTATGGTAGTGTCCTTAAATAAGGTTTTTAGCATTTGGTAGTTTTTTAAGAACGTATCCTTAATTAAGTACTAACGCGATCGCATAAATTTAAGAATGTGTCCTTATTTTACAAATTTAAGTTCATCTTTATTTAAGGTTGAAGAGAAACAAAATCGGGCCCATTCTACCCAGATTTAGGATTTTATTTAAGTTATAGTCGGGTCAGCATTATAATAAATTATGTAATGATTATATGGAGGTCTACAAAACATTAAAGCTTTGATCAGAAGTTTAATCCTTACTATTCAGATAATCATTGTCTGATAAAGTGATTAATATTATAAGACCCAAATATTACCATACAAAAGAAATCGTTATTAAGATTTTAATTTCTGAGTAAAATTTTATTTTAGAAATTATTGTGTCTGCAAGTTTATTCTTGAAATATTTTAAAACTAATAAATTAACTTCACTTTTGAAGACTGCAGAGTTTATAAAAATACTCTAGTCTCATTAATAATAATTAATGAGAGTATATTTTTATAAACTGCGTAGTCTCCAACTTTAACATTTTGGAATGAAATACAAGACATGTTTTCACAATTAAATGCTATCGTCAGCTACTGCTGATTAAAGTCCTCTGTAAATTTATACCCTTTGTCTTACTCCAGTCAGTATTAAACTTCCTTGTCTAAAACTTACTTATTGACTCACTTTCCTAACACTTTATACATTTAGATTCGACGGATCTTAGCCAACAACATAGTTATCATCTGTTTGAACCAAATAAACACGATCAACTTTAAGTGTTTGCGCACAAAAGTTTTCTCCTTGAATACCTACGTTGGTATTGAAACCAAGTTTTCGATCTGTAAATTTGAATTATTGGACAAGTTATTACGATGAAAATAAAGTACTTCATCACGATTATGGACGGAGGAGTGTAAACAAAAACTGAGAAAACAGTTTTATAGCTACCACTGATTGTTTAGCTGGGCATAGGTACTACACAAAAGCACACGTACCTAACTTTAATGGATCCGAATTGTGCGTAGTTATCAATGTCGATGTGACCCATTTTTAAAATTTTTGGAATTTATCGTCTTTTCAAGGACGCGAAAGATACACTTTATTAAATTTCTTATTTTCATCCTTATCGAAATAGTATTTACTTTCGTAATGCAAATGTACGTGTTATGTATTATTTTATTTTGCGTTTTAGGAGAGGCCTACGTCCAGCAGACTGCAATAGGCTGAAATGATGATGATGAAGATAAAATTGAGTCAAAATCGTTTACTCGCCGCAAACCTTTGCGAAAGACAAAATATTTAAAAAATCTAATAAACGACTTATTGCTTCATAGTATATCTATGTATGAGAAACTCATAAAGTCAAACGTCCCAACATCCGTTATTACACAGCTATCTGGAAACGTTCCAAAACCATTCAATACAGCCTACACTCTATCTTCTTTATCTTATTTACGGCTATAATATAGCTATAATAATGGTTCTAACTTGACCAATACCTATATTGCGCTAAATAACAGTAATAAATACTCGACCATTCGTTGATATCTTTTATCTCATTGACTTATAATATATAGATATCAATTATATTTTGCCTCGCCGTGTTCCCTGAGAGGCCATATTAAGTGCATCACGTTAATTTTATTGTCTCGCTTCATAAAACATGGGACATACCCACCCTGGCTAGCAAAATGTGGGTAGTTACTCTATATGATTGTTTTACGGTTACAATGTACCTATTGGAAAACTCGATTAATTGTATGATATTTATAAGATACAGCTCCTGGATCCTGATTCTACGCTTTCGGATAGCCGGAAATGTTAGTTTATTTAAATTTAAAAATACAATGTTACAAAATAGATAGTTGTCAGTTTTTATTAATATTCTATACGATAACCTATTTTCTATCAATAAATAACTTAAACTGTAAATAAACTTTCTATGCTTTCGAAAAAGCATTCCGAAGGCTTAAAATCAAAGGGCCAGATCGTGATTCTAAAATAACCAATACAATTAAGCCAAACTGAACGGCCATGTTTAGAGTTACATTAGGCTTGACTTCCACGGAAATATCGAGAATACCCCATTTATTAGGTTAAGTACTTCAATTTCCTCGATTCTTTCCTTAAACGTTGATATAAATAATCATTATTATTATTCGCAGTTTGAGCCGCCCACAATCGGTTCAAAGGATCTTATGTCCTTTTATTTACCTCTTCTCTTCACGCCTTTATATTTTTTTAAATAAGTTTTAAAATACATTTCATAAATATAAAATTAAATATTATTCATGGACCCAACATGAAACGATGTATTCTATTCGAATACCGCATTCTAATACCACTGGTATTTGTTCCAACTATATTTATTTTCTATTCCGAACGGATACCACTCGTCAAATAATTAAATTTAGATAATGTATGAATACAAAGCATTTTTGCAGACTGAACCTTTTATTGAACTTGTTTTGGAATCATCTGTCATCTGTCATCGTGTAAACTTTTAGCTCCGTATTTAAATTTCAATTAAAAACACCTAGAAGTATCAACTGCAAGAAAAGTAGTGAGTCAAGTGTAAAAACTTATAAATGTTGTGACATATCATTCGCAAAACCTTTAGACGCAAACTGAAGAAAATACATAATAACAATTTATCCATAGTGAATATCAAGTGACCCTAACGTATATGTGCTAAATATGAAAAATAACTCAATCAAAATCAGTAAGTAATACAACAGTTAACCGTGACTAACAAAACTGTGTTAAATTCGACGAAATATATGTATTTACTTCAACGTGAACCGTTAATTATAAGATTTTGAAAGTATATCGCAAGTCACACCCGCCAAATTCAAACAAGCCGGCTGCGTTCCAGCTACCTCGGCATATCACATAATAGCATCACTACGATAGGGCGGAACTTACTAAAATCATAATAGTACAGTAAATCGATGTATAGAAGCGCCATCTAGTAGTGCTTTTGAAGAACTTGCAATGCAAAACTGGTTAACTTATACTGCCAATAGAGGGCATTACTAGTAGCTTAGAGAGAATATATTATAATTAAATTATAATTATAGAGAAAATATTTATTGACTGAAATGGATGATTTTGACAATATTAATACGCAAAAACGGCATAACAAACATTTAGATTTTAATGATAGTGAATTTGACATGGATGTGTCATACCAGAGTCAACCAAATAGTGGCGTAAATAGAGAAGATTTTCTGGCCCTAGAGGACAAAGTAAAACAGTTAAACATTGAGTTACAATCAGCACATGCTGAGATAGAAGAATTATGTTTGGAAAACAATAATTTTAAGAAGGAGATTTGTGATTATAAGCATAAATTAAAACTTTTCAAATCCGTAGGAATAGGAGAAACAATTAATAGTAATCTTACGCCAGTCAAATTTTACTCTCCGCAATATAGACGACGATTTAAGTGTACTAATCTGAAAAAAGGTCTGCTCAGGACGTCATCAAGGGAACTACCCATATCAGCTGATAATCGTCTTAGTGCCAACTTCTTAAATCAAGACACCTCATACCACAGTCTTAATTCGGGCATTAATCTAAGTAATTATGATGACACCCATAAAGCTGCAGATGTATGGCAAAAGTCGGCATCTACCTTGAGCCCTCGCCCAGATAATGTATTGAAAGGGTTAGATGTGGCCACATTATTAGACTCAGAAGAAAATGAAATAAAAGAAAGTGGACGGGCGGTATTTTTCAATAAGAATTCCAACGTCAAGACATGTGATGAAAAGGTACACAAAATGGATGAAGAACTTTGCACCACTAAGCACAGACTCTTTATTTTCACGGATCAAATTGGATACGGATTAAGGAATCTACTACAAAATTTACTCGGAAATTCGTTCATCATAATGTCCATTGTTAAAAGAAATGCACCACTGTCTGAGATTTTGAATTCATGTGTTACACTGTGTCAGGATTTTACCATTTCAGATTATGTATTAATTTGGGGTGGCTCCAATGATGATAATCCGATGGATATACAGTCTGTTCTATATTATACCTTAAATCAGTTGAAAAATACGAACATCTTAATTGGTAAAATCTATAAAAATAAATATCTAAATGAATTAATGTTAAATAATCTATTCAGACTCATATGTTCTAACTTAGAAAACACTAGCTTTGTACCACTGAATATATACAATGATAATTTTCCACAAGTCCTAAACAAACTACATGCCAGTAGATTAATACACAGAGAAATACTGCGCTTAAAATATAAAAATGACTATCTACTGTATTCTTCTAAACCTACTGAGTTATGCGTTTTAAATTCGTCACACAAATGTTACAGTAACAAGTCTGTACAGACAGAACTAAATATAATTACGAACAAAGTTTTTGTGAGTATGTCAACACAGACAGCATGTGATACTGACTCTTTTTGCTCTGTTTCACAAACTGAAGTTCTATCCAAATCCGATGATTTTTTTCGAGGCTAAGAGTATTGATATTAAAAGTGACCACAATATATCTCTAAACTTTTTCCACCAAAATGTCTGCGGAATTAGTAACAAAAGGGATGAATTTGAACTGTATATTGATGGACAGGGTACAAGTTTGCATTACATATGTTTAAGTGAACACTTCCTCAATGAGTCTATGGCCAATTTATTTGTTTTTAATAATTACAAAGTAATGTCATATAATTGTAGAAGTAATAAAAAGAGGGGAGGTTCTTTAATTCTTGCTCATCAGGACAGAAAATGTGAAGAACTAGTTTTTTGTAAAAAGTTTTATAAAGTTGATGCTTTTGAGATATGTGGTGTAAAAGACATATTGTCTGGCGTTTATCTGTTGTGTTGTTATCGTAGTCCCTATGATCAAAATCTAGAAGTTTTTATGAACATGTTAGATAAGGCACTAGAACACCTCTTTGATAAGAAATGCTTTATTTGCGGGGATTTCAATATAGACCTAATTGCTGAATCAAAGAAAAAGACGGACTTTACTAATATTCTAACTAGTTATAATTTTAGACCATTGGTGAATACGACCACTTTTATACGTAATAACACATTATCTTGTTTGGATAATATTTTAACGAACCTTGATATCGACAATATAGAACACTGCTACGTGGATCACAATGGTCTAGCTGACGGACATGCGGGTTTAATCTGTAATTCTAGACACAATAATGGCAAATCTCGACACAGGTATAATAGATATAGAATTGTAGAAAAAAGAGCTTTTAATGACACAAATAGAAGACATTTTAGAGACTTATTATTAGCCAATAACTTAAATAATTTGGGTCCAAATTCGTTTATCACGAAATTTTATCAAGTTTTCCGAAACTGCTTTAAGAAAAAAAATATTAGGATTAATTCCAAGCATGAATCTGGTCTAAAGTGGGTGTCAAAGGGAATTAAAACTTCTAGTAAAATGAAGCGTTTTCTTTGTGTAAAAAGTTTTAGTGACACTTCTATGGTAAATTACAGGAAAAATTATATTAATATATACAGAAGAGTAATCAGAAATGCTAAAAAACTTGCAGTTCGGTCGGCTTTAGCTAAATCAAATAATATTTCTAAAGATGTATGGCGTTTAGTAAACAAGCACAGAAATATAAATAAAAAAAATAGAACATCTTATTCCCTTACAAATGGTAACTCTATCACCTCTGATCCAACTGAAGTTGTAAATTTATTTGCGCAAGCTTTTGACTATGATTTTAGCTCTAGTACTGTCAATCATAATAAAGCTTTAGAGATGCTTACAGAAAACACAGATAGAATAGAAAACGAAATTACTGTCGAATTAGTTAGTCCCAAGGAAGTTTTTAGCGTTGTGAAAAGAATGAAGAACAAGTTATCATGTGGATATGACGATGTGCCAATTAGTATTATTAAAGAAAATATAGACATACTTGCGGAACCACTAAGCAACTTTTACAATCAGTGTATGCAGACTGGTGTTTTTCCTGAGCAATTAAAAATTGCTAAAGTTGTTCCCATACACAAGAAAGGCTCAAAACAAGACCCCAAGATGTTTAGACCGATCTCTTTGTTACCTACGAAATCAAAAATATTTGAAATACTTTTAAAAAATAGATTGCTCAGGCATCTGGCCTTAAACAAAATAATAAACCCAAGACAGTTTGCTTATCTGAAAAACGTGGGCACGCGAGACGCTATTGATACATTAGTTTCCGATGTAATTACTAAGTTGAATGATAGGCAAAAGGTTGCGGGCATTTTTCTTGATTTAAGCTCTGCCTTTGATGCTGTAAATCATGATATTTTAATAGCAAAGTTAGAGCATTATGGCGTAAGGGGTTTAATTAAACAACTATTTGTTTCTTACCTACATAACAGACGCATGTTTGTTGAAATTAAATCTGAAAGTTATGAGCAGACTGGCACCATACGGACAAAATGTGAAAAAACTTACAAATCAAAAATGATTAATATTAAATTCGGCGTCCCTCAAGGTTCAACACTTGGGCCAATATTTTTCATTATTTTTATCAATGACCTTATACGTGTTATTAAAAATAATTCACCTCAGAACACTAATTTAACCGTTTTTGCTGATGACACAAACGCTATTGTATCAGCAGATAACTTGAATAATCTTAGCCAAAAAGTCGAAGAAACTTTAGCTGTTTTCAATAATTGGTTCACTCAAAACTGCCTGATAATAAACACTACTAAGTCAAATGTTATTCTGTTTAAGTCAACCAGCAGAAGCTCGGATAGGCTATTTTGTAATCTAAATGGTGACAGATTAAACACAGTCGAAGTAGTCAAATTCTTGGGGGTGCATGGCGATAGTTTGCTAAATTGGAAAAATGAGTTATCAAATATTGAAGCAAGCATTCACTCTGCATGTTACGTGCTGAGAAGTTTGAGAGATCTTGTGAACCTAGAGCAACTAAGAACTGTGTACTTTGCTTTAGTCGAATCAAAATTAAGATACAGTATTCTAATTTGGGGGGGTAGCTATGATTATAATACACAGAGAGCGTTCATTGCACAAAAAAGAGCTTTAAGAACTATGGTTCGTATAAATCAGCTTGATTCATGCAAACGGTATTTTAGGGAACTAAAAATCTTAACAGTTCCGAGTTTGTACATATTGGTGTTACTCACACATTTTGCTAAATACATTTATAGCTATGAGAGTAATGAACAAAGAATGGAACGTGAAAGCACGAGAAGAAAAGATTTTCCGCCAATTATAGCGCCTGTTCTTAATGTGAGTAAACATAGCTCGCGTTACAATTCAGTTAGACTTTTTAATAGACTTCCTTTAAATATTAAGAGTGCTGTTTATCAGAGGGACTTTGAAACCAGACTTAAGGCTTTTCTTGTTGAGGAATGTTTCTACTCAATTGAGGAATTTTTAAAATGTCATTGAATGTTGATTTTTAAATTTTTTATTATTGTTATTCGTTTTTTTTTTTTTTTTTTCTCTAGCATTGTGTAATGAAATTTAATTTTTGACATTTTAATCTTTATACCTATGACATTTTATTATTATTATTTAACTATTATTTTGCCTGTCTAATTTAAGCTATTTTATTTTAATATGTGTAAGTAATATATTCCGACACAATGTAACATTGTTTGTGAAATAAATAAATAAATAAATTTTGGTATTAGTTTAAACAATGGTATCCGTTCGGAATAAAAACAAAATAAGACTACAAACTAATACCATGTGATAATCGTTTTTTTTTTATATTGGAACGGAATATATACATAAAACAAATTTGAAAGTTTAGGAGTAATATTTGCTAAATTAACAGCGATAGATCTTCGCTTACAGTACCTTCATATTGTCACCTTGTCAATAACATTGCTGTTTTGAGTGGCATTGGTTCGATTCCCACACGAAGCAAATATGTGTGTGATTAGATAATTCTTTCAAGTCTGGGTGTACTTTAAATGAAAAAAAATCTTTATTTATAGAACTTATTGCGCAACTATAATAGCACTAAAGGTAAAGCCAACCGCAACGAGGTCCCACAATTTCACACTCTAATGGACTTAACGAATATAGTTGAAAGGCTCTTACCTAAGTATACATAATCTTTTCAACAGCAAAATATATTAATGAAAAGACGTATTACTTAATGTATAAGAGGGTTATATTAAGAAATGCTTACCTACTACTACTAATAAATGAGCAATGTAAATGAAAATTTGATTGAAAAATGTTTATTTATACTTCATAAGATATAAACCGCTCCTGAGCAAAGATCGGATCGCTTAAATATTTAACATTTCTTTTTTTAAAAGACACCCACACTAGGGACCAAACCCTGTGTCGTGAGGACTTAATAAACATACATTTACAAAGTATTGGGTAGTATAAATATTTATCTCGTGTGGGAATCGAACCCACGTCACTTAGCACAACAATGTTAGTGGTGAGACGACCACCTTGACCACTACGCCATGGCGACAGTCGTTTCATAGCCAAGAACTAATATTTCACATAACACACATACTTTTAAAACTTTTGGAAGCCATTAATAGTAATACATCGACCAGCTAAATTCCTGCGGCTTCTTTCCTTATCATAACATAATAAACCAACTACCTAACGAAACTCAATCAACTGCTAACAAACATAGCGTGTAAGCATACAACCTTATAATAGACTGACGTCATCATAAAGTTGTTTTGACTAGGGCGGGAACACAATTACGAAGTCATTAATAATTAATTAGCAATAACAGTGTGTACAAGATTATATTTCCTGCTACTGTAATAGTTCATTTTCTTTAGTTCACATACTTGAATTAGGAATACGGGATAATTCCACCCTCATGCCCACCACTGGCACTCCTGTAAGCTAGGATAAACAGCGAAGATTCTTGTGAACACTGAGTTTTGACACTCAGGAGTCCCAGGGAATATAAGGCATTCCTACTGTCTTGGAACCCGCAACGAAATTTATCAGAAGTTAATGGAGAGTTTAAAAAATTATGGGACCTATTGAATCCTGATTCTAGTAAAAGTATGGCAATTGGATCAGAAATATGAAAATGGTTTTTGGTTCAGTGATATGTATTTTATAGTAGGAAGGGAATATAAGAATTAAACACGATAAAACGCCCTTTGATGTGGTTATTTTAGGGTCCATTAACTGTGAAGTATAAAGGAAATTTTATACGTATAAGTATTGAAACGACAATGTGTATTGTTATGTTTTCTGGCTTCACCTAACACGTTTTTCTCTTTTTGGGTGAGTTTTAGATCTATTGCAAAGGACAAAAAGGTGGTATTAACCACTTTTTTGAGCAAACATGTATTATATAGTATAATATAATGTTACAACTTTACTTACAAACAACAGGAGTGTACATGTATTATGTATTTGTCAAAGTTTTTAAAAGATAGTTGTTTGTAGTTTAAAGAAAGTTGTGCCAACTTGCATTTTAAAATTCTTAATGAAAGAAGAAGTAGTTTAATATCACAAATTTTTTTTAGATACTTGTTCAGATAACCCTAAAACTGAACATTGTATAAAGTACCTACCAATTCGTTAAAATCGTTTGAGTAATTTCGGAGATACCAGTTTCCATAAAATCAGAGAATTTTAGGGTCTTCGCATAACACATTCATAAATTCACTGTTGTTCTCAGAGCGATCGGTCACCCACATTATTTTATGTATATTATAATGGTCATATCTTTATGCTTAATCAAATCTATTTAACACAAAACTCATCGTTCAAAATCGTAGTTCTGTTAGAAAGTTTGAATGCATGGCTTGCCGAAATAACGCTAATTGATTGATGCTGAGTTAAAAACTTTTAGGTCACGCTTTGTGTTTCGTACACATTTTTTTTTATTTTTTTTATTATTATTTTATTAACCCTGTTAGTTTAACCGAATTTAAAAATGATTTAAGTTTAGATAGCCCATTTATCAAGGAAGGAATAAGACATTTTATATTCTGTTTTTGAATTGAAATTGTAACTTTTTGGCGAAGAAAAAGAGTGGCCTGTGTTTCTTGCCAGCTCTTTTTGTCAGCGAACTTGCCTTAGGATAATTTGCTGACATTCATAGGGTATAATATGAATAGCTTGTTGGCATAATGGTTAGTGACTGCTAAGCCGGGGGTCATGGGTTCGATTCCCACCCAAGATAAATCTTTGTGTGATGAGCATGATTATTTGTTCTGTGTCTGGGTCCAATTTATCTGTAATATGTACATATTTACATAATATTTTTGCAAGAGCCAAAACTTCTTCATAATAGCAATAGTCATGAGTTTTCTTCCTATTTCTTACATATCTGCCAAATCATTGTGTGGTACTCCAATGTAATCAAATAAGAAGTTGTCTCTTTAATATACTTTACTGTGTTATTCATATTTTTTATGAACATTCATTCCATTTTTTCCTTGATACTCATGTTATATTCCATCAAATATATTTATGTATACATCAATTGCTGCATGAACTTCTCCGTGGATTACAGCTTTGTCAGTAGGAATATATTTTATCATTCGGAAAAATCTTTAAATTTTTTTTTCTAAATTAAATCTATAGAAATATGGCCTTTAGAACGCATGATGTTAAAAGAGTTGTAAATATAAAAATTAATTAAATTGTTGTATGTTGCCAAAGTACATTATATCCAAACGGTTATTGGATCCAATTTTCAAATATTTATTTTAAAAAAATGGGAACTTGTAGTATTGTAGTGATTGATATTTTCTAATCTAAAGTCGCGTAATACTAAGATATAAAATCATACCTAGTCGACTTATTACAAAATACGGACTAAGGATTAAACCAGGTTTAAAATGACAACTTTGACACCAAAACAATGGCTCAATTTAAACCTGGTTTAATACTTAATTCATATTCTGTAAGTATAAGGGGTAGTAAGTTTTATTTGTAATGGTTTTCTACTGAGTTTTTAAATAATATATTTAGTTTTTATTACACTGATAATGATATCTAAAGCAAAATTATAAATTATTTTAGCTCACGCAAATATTTTAAGCCTGCTATACAAACATTTTAATTAATTTCCTCTTGCCGACTTCTGAGACACCTCTAAAGTGACACTCAAGCCACGTTATAAAAGGAACTGAAATAAAAGTAGCAGTAATTTAAAAATAAAAAGTTATACAAGAGGACGTCATGTTTCTTTGACTTATCAACAGATGCTATAGAAAAAAGTAGATACTTGACAAAACAGTACTCCTTAAATTAGTCAAGAACTCAAGAGTCCAGTAACCCTCCAGTTGTCCATCGTCTTAAAATATTGCACATTTTAGGGATCCGTAGACAAAACGGCAAAAGGGAACCCTTATAGTTTCGTTTAGGTCATGTCCATCCGTCGGTTCATCTGTATGTCACAGGCGTTGTTTCCCCCCCCCCCCCTCTAATTTCTTATCCGTAAAACCTAAAAATCTGAATAAAATCACAAAAATAACGCTTAATAAATACTTTGAATTATTTTGCACATGATGAGATGTGCCGTTTTTGAGTTATTTCCAAAAAACTGCGCTTCTCAACAAAAGGACGTAAGAGCTATGAAGATACGATCTTTTGCTGCGGAAGCCTACTTTGAGCATGGTCAAACATGCTCTTAACCTTTACTATAGCCAGCACAGTAAGTTTGCCTCATTCTAGCTCTGGGGACCAATAACCTAATAATTGACATGTAAAAAAAAGAAAAAAAAAAAATATTTTGTTCTCACTTATGCAATGGAAAAGACAAAATTTACACTCATAAATTAAGCTATAACTAATACTAACTCAGTAGGTATGTACATGTCTTAAAAACTATCACTCACCTTCTCATATACTGGAACTTGATGACGATGAATATGAGGAGCGTGTTCGCAGACAGAGAAGCAGTCAACACCACCACATACATAACAATTATCAACACATCTGGTCTATAAAACATGTCCAAGTCAAATGTGGGTATACCCTCCAACTCAGTGTCATTCGAGCCATGTTCAAAACTTGCGTTAAACTTTTTCAAAGACATGTTTTTGTTTCCACTTTAACTCTTAAGTAATTTCGATAGATGGTGTTGTGGGCATTTTTAGATGCTACAATGTAAATAGTTATACAATTGTAGAACGATTTAATGGCCGCTTTAGGGTAACTAATGGTATGTTTACGGACCGTTCGGTGGAGTGTGTTTATGGTTGCTGAATTGCTGTTGCAGATAAATTGAGAGAATATTGCTGAAATTTTATTTTTGGTAGCTTTTAATGATCGTTTAACGATGCTGTTAGCCATATTGATTAGCGATACAACACACTTACTGTTTATATATTTTAGTATTTGATATTTAATGGTCTCTCTTATTTATATTTTTGTTGATTGATGTATGAACTGGGGAAATAGTTAAAAAATCATAGTCTTCTTGTCTTTTCTTTGTTTTAAAAACACAATCCACGCACGCGCACTAAGCACTGTGTCGTGGTAACTTGACAAACATACTATGTATTAAAATACAAACTACACTCAGACTCGAAACAAATATCTATGAATCAAACAACTATTTGTCTCGTGTGAGAATCGAACCATCACTTGGCAAAGCGATGTTAGTGACGAGGTGACCACCTTAACCGCTACGCCATGATGACAGTAATTTAATAGTTGATATAATATGGCATACCTTGATTGCTTTGAGATAACTTCCGTAAAGTTATCTCATGCCTCATCTTTAAAAGGCTAATCGTAAACTTATTTCTATCGATCGATCTACACGGCAGAATCTGGACAAACCTAGAAGAGTGTAGACAGGCCAGGGAAGCCCTCCCTATGCTCGACCACAAACTAACTAGGCGTCTGAGACAGCTGTCCAAACGGCAATTGCGCACAGCCACAGCCGTTATCACAGGACATGGTTCCTTTAATAAACACCTTTTCGTTCTAGGCATCACAGACAGCCCTCTCTGCAGAGCCTGCATGAGTGAGGAGGAAACAGCAGCTCATGTGCTCCGACACTGCCCTGAAACCGTCACATACAGGGCTAAGTACTTCAACAACACAGGTACACTCCGACAGATCACCAGCACCGTCAATAGACTGCTGGCGTTCTTCGGCGAGCTAGGGTGGATCGAGTGAGCTATCCACCCTCACGCAAAAACCGCGCCTTTACGTGGAGTTGCGGATAACAGCCCGCCAAACCATACCATACCATACCACACTTATTTCTACAAACTAAAATATTTGTGTAATATTAAATTCAGTTGCTATTAAAAGCTTCAAGATTACATCAGTGATTAAAACTTTATCAATCAAATTACTATTTGAATGATTGCTGCCCTTTGTCGTCAAAGGGACTGGTCCCAGATGTTACTGTAATGGGTTTACAATAGTCGTTATTCTATACTCATCTTTACAGAAATGCACGTATTCGTACCTATAGAAACATCATTCTAAAGAAACGACCATTGCTTTTATCCTCTTATGAATGACATTCAAGCAATCTTTTTATATCAAAAAGCGATTGGAAGGTCTTTCTTTGAAGGCTCTAGCTTTTCGTCTATTTTTAGGTTTTTTTTTTATTTTTTGAAATATGATCCATCTAATTAGAGTTTTGAAGTTTGGATTTTATTAATATAACTTACGCTCAGTAAAACCAAGTACCTACCATAAAACAGATTCTAAATTCTAGGATGAAATTTTAGGTCTATTGAAGGTTTTCTACAATTTATTTTTTTATAAATCGTGGTAAATGATCAAGCGATCGTTAAGTGATCTCCGCTATGATGGACATTTATTTACAATTAAAAACGGCTATCTGCAGTTTCACATATTTTTTACTACCAACGTTTAATAAGTTTAATTGCAAAATCAGATTATATAAACCGTGGTTATTTCCAATAGTTCTATTACACATAGCAAAATCCTCTTACGTTAATGATTAACCAGTTACGTTGGGTCTTTAATCCTATTTGAATCCCAGCTGCTTGCGCATATATGTGCCTCGAAATTTCATTACGTTTCTCAAGCGCTTTGATGTACCCATCAAAGCATATTTTTTAATCATCTTTTTATGCCGTATACATACATGTTTGTAGGTGTATACAGTCGGTTACGGTAACGGAATTTTAATTGAATGTTCGCAAACTTTATTTAGGAATACATCTGGCGAGCTGTGCATTTGTTTGCGAAGTTTGTTAGTAAAAATTAACTAGTTGCAGAGGAACGTAGAAATTGTACATTATTATACCGTAGTAGACCGTTTTTATTTTTTAGTAACTTTTTAGGATGGGTTATTAACCGAGGTACAAGATTCGTGCTCTGTGCGCCATATCTCAAAAACGGTTGGGTTTTTGAGTTATAAGCCAAAAACTCACAAATGGTACCTTTACCCCCTCCCCCCACTCCGGCTCACCTCCGAAACGTCAGGACTTGTTCACTTTCTAAGCATCCTTAACAAGTTTTCGAAGAAATCGCTTAGGTTCCTTTTCACGCACTCTACAACCCCTTTGTTGACTGAAATATAGCTAATATTTGTTAAATTAAATAAACTCCGAAGTTAGTTAAATTGCAAATCTTATTTAAACACTGAATTGTTTGCCTCCTAATCATTTTTTGTAAGAAGTATTTTAATATAAAGAATCCTATGAAATTTTCATCTCAAACATCTCTGGTAGGTCCACAATTCCATCTAAAACTTAACAATATTTTGTTTCAAAGTAGGTCTTCGCAGAATTAACAGTAACCCACTTACTTCTTAGATAGGTATCTTATGAAATAATTCAGACATCTAAAGGGAATGTCAGATTATTTTCTCAACAAACACAACACGAGAAAAGGTAGAAAAGTTTCTCAGAAGAAGTAGAAAAATACTCAACAATTACTTTTGTTGTCCAAGTCAATTTATTAACGTACGTACAATGCTTAATACTAAAAGCAATTTCTAACAGGAAACCTTAGGAAATCATTTCATATTATCTGTTTCTCCCTACAACTTTTTGGTAAATTCTATTATCTAAATAAATCTATTCATTGACTAACTACGCATTATTAGCTTCGTCTTTAAGTCAGTTTGAGTTAATTTAAGTCAATACGTGTTATTAACTATAATGTGTTTATTCTTATAAGAGCGTTTATGCTTGGCAACGTCGCAATTTAATGCCATATTTCGTAGTTTACAATTTGTATTAAGTATATAATCGGAGCTATATTTAAAAAATATTTTTAATACACTTTTTAGAATAGAAATGGCATAGTTTTTTTTTATTTATCATACAACATAACTTTTAGTTAACTATATGAGACTCTGATTTAAATCTGATCTGATGCATGAAGTTTACAGACTTACTCCCTGTGCGACCTTAACACTAGAAACCTAAATATAATTTGACTGGCCTGTTGGTCTAGTGGTTAGTGACCCTGACTGCTAAGCCGGAGGTCGTGGGTTCGATCCCCACCCAGGACAAATCTTTGTGCGATGAACATAAAGATTTGTTCTGTGTCTGGGTGTAATTTATCTATAATATGTATGTATTTACAAAAAAAAATGTATTTAAGTAGTATATCAGTTGTTTAGTACCCATAACACAAGCAAATATAATAATAATAATATAATATTCTACTACATTCACACAGCGCCATAATATAATTGCTTACTGTGGGACTAAATGACGCTGTGTGAATGTGGTAGAATATTATATTATTATTATAATAAAGAATCAATTTTTTTTAATCATACGGAATTGGTTGCATAAAAATAAATGTCCGACTAAAATTATAGTAGCTCTTCAAAATCTTTTGCGGTTAGTTATTAGCAACCTTGACTTTCAATATAAGCTTGAAATATATAGTATACAAGCCATAAGCTTGACGATATATAAGAAACTATATAACTAAGACCCGAAATATTAATGTTACCTAAGGAAAACGGGCAAATCTTACCAAATGACACGGATTTGGCTTATAAAGGTTCTCCCGTCTTTTCGTACGACGGCGACGTGACTTTAAATGAAATCATAAATTTGCTTTTCATAACTCGTTTCATGTTAGCTGAAATGTTTATTTCACACGATTTGCTAGGATTAGCGTTATAATTATGGGGCTGCTAAAAATGTCGTCACTCTTAAGTATATATTATATATTTGAAAAAAAATTATACCTATTGTAGTCAGTTTCACCATTCAAACATAATTAATTTTCACAAAAATAATGTTGTTCGTCGAATTAATATGAATGTTGTTGCCAATATTATCTAGCAAAAAAATACACAAAAATGTACGATTACAGAAGTTTATATTTCTATTCGTATTCGAGTTCAAAAAACTTACCAATTAGGATGTGTTCAATTATTTAATTAGCGTGCGCTATTAAAACATTTGCGCCGTGTAATTATATTATGTTGGCTATGCCCTGAGTACCCCGCTCCGGAAGATGGCAAGTACTCTAACTATGTATGAAATATAATTGTAGTCATCGTGTACTCCTTAATAATTCCTTTTAAAGTTATTTTTAAACAAGAACCATCGATTATAATCTACTGATATCAACTAAACAAAAAAACTAACTTAAAAACTTTTAGAGACTACAACAAAAAGCTAAACAAAAATATGTATTTTATCTTATTCCCCGTTTTCGTTTCAAGCACGTCGTACAAAGTTCTTATAAGAACACTAACAGGCTATACTTATCTTTTCCTTTTTCTAAACCAGCAAAAGTACTTTTCATAACACTAAATTATTACCTTACCTGACACGAGGAAAATAATGTTTTTAGTCTTCAAAAACCTTGCGTAAAGCACGTATCGTTTACACGAGTAGTATCCTAATATACTTCCATTTTAGCTAAAGTAGGTAGTGCCTTAAAAGTAAATCAACAGACAGCCTGTAATTTCCTAAGTGTTTTCGCACACATAAAATCAATATTTATGTTGTAAAAGCATTATGATATAGGTACCTAAAAGTACAAAGTCGGTAAGCGTTTTTAATAACCGCATTTTCTGTTATGAATACACATACATATTATATTTTGTGAAATTATTATTGAGAAAGTGTCTAATTTATTCTTAAATCTATAGTTGTAACTGTACTCGTATATCAATAGCTATTTTTTTTCACTTATAAAATAAGTAAGCTTTAAACTTTAATCTACTATATATTTTATATTGTCTTCTTGTGCTGTATATGTATTATAATATATGTATACTATATCCCACATATTCGTAGGCTAATATCTTTTCCATGTAAATAGAAACCCGTGCCCACCGACGCGACGCACGATTTTTGTAAGCATAAGTGAGTTTGTATTCGAGCTCGTAATATCCTTAAATCAAAATTCTGCTAGAGCCTTGTATAGCTAAGGAAAAATATCAGTGATTTCGTACATAACATCAAAGCCAGGGAAGTTGATATTTGAAAATTTGATTACAGTTAATTTTAGAAATCTAATTTATTTTTTATCAATTAGTAAATTTTTACCTTAAACTTCATCTCTCATTCGGTGTAGAATATTTTATGATTGAAACGGCTTAAGGTAGTTTTAGACTAACGAGGTGGGGAAGGCATTGATGGGATGGACGTAAATTGAATCACGCTTAGTCTTTTACACGAACATATCTTGCGCTGAGCCTTCTAATATTATAAAGGATGAATGATTCGTAACTCAATCACGCCAGGATAGTTGAAAAGACCTGTATTAAAATTGGCACACAGATAATTATGTTACCTTCACATCTAATTATATCAAAATTGGTTCCGGCGTCGTTTGAGTGTGTAGGAGTAACACAAATATATAATATATAGTACCACACCTGACCTATATCATAACTTTTACAAGTATAAAGGGAGTATGTTCTACAAATTTTCATGAATGACGCTCACTAATTACCATTACGAAGCTTGCTAGGTTGTCTGCCCCCATTAATAGATAATAAAATTACGGATTTTACTGCCTTAACCTAAAACCTAGCACTTTATAAACTTGACTACTAATTAGTCGGGACTATAATGTACATATTGAAATGTTTTGACTGGCCTGTTGGTCTAGTGGTTATGGACCCTGACTGCTAAGCCGGAGGTCGTGGGTTCGATCCCCATCCAGGACAAATCTTTGTGTAGTGAGCATAAAGGTTTATTCTGTGTCTGGGTGTAATTTATCTATTAATATGTATGTATTTACAAAAAAAAATGTATTTAAGTAATATATCAGTTGTTTAGTACCCATAACACAAGCAAACATAATTGCTTACTTTGGGACTAGATGGTGCTGTGTGAATGTGGTAGAATATTATTATATTATTATAGTTAGGTAGGCGCGATTAAGAGCTGATTTTTTTAAATATTTGAATTAAAGTGATTTGAAGATTTTACAAAATACAAAATCGAAAATTAGTTTGTGCAGGTTACAATAAGTGTGAGAATGTATGGTTTAGTTAGCTTACTGACGTTTCGACCATAATATGTTCGGCCTCAGTGGTCGAATAGACACTTTAAAAAAACATCACTCCGTTGTCTCTCTGTCTGTCAAAAATATTTTTCTCAAGAACGCGTAGAGGTAGGTATCAAGCTAAAATTAATATTGATTACTCGAGTCTGCAATCCCTTTGCGCAAAACAAAAGTCAGAGTTCTAGTTAAACGCAATCAAAAGATACAGCCGTTTTTTGTCGGAATTAAGAAAGTTATTGCATAATATCATAATCATATGATAATGCATAATCGTACAGAAATCTCAATGCGCGAATCCGATTCGCACTTAGCCGGTTTTTTTTTTTATTTGAGCTAAGGTACTTAGCGATAGTTACTTTACGGTTGTAACGCTGTATATGTAGAGATAACTCACAGCAACCATTCATCGTTAATTTGTTTACAATAACCTCGTTACAAAAACATCTGGTTTGAGATGAAAGTAAAAATTATAACGTATTAATACTATATTTAGCCATAAATCAAATTTTACTACTTCTATTGTAAAGAATAATTTATTGGTTAATCAAATTATTGTTTAGTTATATTCTACGCTAAAAAAATATACGATAAAGTGTATTGCGTACTTAACTTTAAAATTCAAGAATACGTAGGTATATTTTTTTGTAAAAGCTAACCGGCTAACACAACACAAAATACTAGCTTTCGTTCGTGGCACCGCCCACGTGATATGTCGGTAAAAAGGTAGCTTATATGCTATTTCAGACTATAATCTATCTGTGTGCGAAATTTCATACAGATCCATTCAGCTGTTCTCGCGTGATTGAGTAACAAACATACATCCATTCATACTAACTTTTGCATTTAGTAAATAGGGATTTCAATGACCTTATGGCGCATTATAATAACTGTATAACTGTCTCGTTGACGTAACAGGAGAGCGTATAACTCCTATGCAAAGGGTCCTAGGTTTGACACGGTATTGGATTTTTTTGCTTTAAAATTCTCAATATTAATACATATTAAATATATATATTATATTCTCTAGTTAGAGAAGAGGAGACCCAAGCCCAGCTGTGGGACTTAATGGGTTGCTGATGAAATCGGCATTTGAAAATCTACTCCAGTAATGGCAATTGGCTCGCCCCCTATTAGGTACATGGGATCAAACAATCCTGGTGAAATGTGTGTGTGTGTGCCTTAGGAAAATTAGCTGGAGCTAGGAAAATTATTATTACACCTTTTTTGCTTTGTATGACGTTCATAAGTATCATGTATTTGATCTATACGAAAAAGTGTTCTTGACTTGAATTGTAAAGAATTTCACTATTAAAAATCTTTCCAGGCCGGTTCTATAACTATATTCTCAGGGAATTTGTAGACCTAAAACACAAGTTTCAATTCAAGTCACTTGCTTGGTTGGAACTTGTTTGATCAATACGTTTGTTTTAAATATCCAATAAGTTGCAGTAATTTCAGTATATTTGAATAGGTATACTGAATATATTGAAGTTACAATCCATGAAATTGAACATTTATAGTTCGATTACTACTAAATAAACTTTGACCCTTAAACGGTTGAAACGAAATACCAAGATCTATTTATTGTCCATCTACCTGTCCGTTAAAGACCTTTTCTTCGGCAACGTTGAACCCAGAAATCAATATCTAATTTAACCAAGAATTTTTAGTATTCACCTACGTATCTCGTATTGATTTCTAACCCCTAGAATTTAAAAGCTGATTAGATTAATTGCGGGATTTAAGATTAGTTTAACTATCTAAGACTTTCCTAGAACCAGAAGAAAATAATTGAATGGTTTTCTCCTTCCCAAATACACATTTCTGTTACTCCTGTAAGCCAAGATTAACATTGATGATCTATTGCAAACACCAAGCTATACTTAACACTTAAGTGTCTCAATGAAAGCCTATCTATATATCTCGGAACCCGCAACGAATTTAATTAGAAGTAATGAATTACGTTCAATAATATCCTTAGGTTATTTCGGGCCATGACTAACATAGCTCGGTGTTTGTCACACGTATGAGAAGGATTGTTCAATACCAAGTGAACCTTATATCGGTTTCAAAGTAAAACGTTATACGAAATTCCATCATTATTTATACCAAATTTAACATTCTACGCGTCGTCCACAGAATCAATTTAAAAGTTTCTAACGTGTGCTTATCAGCTTGTTTATATTTTAACTTTTATATTAGTTCCACGCACAAGACTATGTATGATACAAGAAATTATTGAGCAGTAAAATGTTTATTAGATTATATCTAGACTATACTAGACGTTGCGTCATTCTTTATTTGGCAACTGCTCAGCTTCTATTGGGCGTAGCGTGATGTTATTATAGCCTATGACCTGCCTCGATATTTTTTTTTTGATTACCACCCACAAACTCACAAACTTTACCTCTTTATAATATTAGTATAGATGTGTCTTTATATAAATCTGTAACTACATAATTATGTAGTTAATATGAAATTATAAGAAAATGACAACATTTTATTTACTTTTTACGCTGATTGATATTTTTTGCTTGTGTAAAAGCATAACGAACTCTTTTTAGCATTTTTTATATACCTCAAGGTAAGAAGATTGGTGGAAGCAAAAGGAGATTGGCACTCCACTGAAAAAGAGAAAAAAGTTTTACAATTATTATCATCATCATTTCAACCCACAAACGTCCCACTGCTCCTCCGAAGAAAGTGGAGGGAATTTCGCCAATTTTTACGAAGTATGTTAAAGGAATTTTTAATAAATTCTATAACATTTCCAAAATTTCGTTATAACTAAAGTCTTCGTATGCCTAATGATATAAGTTGCAGTAATTATAAACCACTTTATACATACAAGTTAAGACGAAGCATTTAGACCTTTAGACTCATTGATATAAAATATTATGCCTAATTTAAACTTTAGCCGAATAAATACAAAATCTTGTGGAAAAAGCTTAGTAAAAACACAGACAACTACTTTTGAAATTACCTACCAGTGTACGTCATAATATTAAAGCGTATTTCCGAGTATATTACTGATCTCTTCAACATAAATTATAGTTGAGCTTCGGGAGGATAACATTTCAATACCTTACATTTCTCTCATTTTAAACTCAGCTGCGTCACTGGGAATATTGCAATATGCAACTATCTAGGAGCTTTGTAATCTATTTACTGTCAATTCAGTCAGTAAAGGGGTAACAATTGGAACACTATAGTCTTTGTCTGACCTTAGCCCAACCTTGATCTAAACCAATGGGGAGCCAGGAATGAGCTGTCTATGTATATACATAGTTATTATAAAATTACTGTTGTTATAGTAGTAACTATTAACATATTATATTTGTAAACTGATCTATAGAATGACGGATTAAGAATACATAATGTCACTACTCCATCGCGACCAAGGGAGTAACCTTATGTAGACAATAGCACTGCAAGGAAAGGAAAATTCGAAAAAATCCCTATACCAACTTTGACTTTGACTTTAATATTAGTCTCATTTTAGTGTGAAGCATAAACTCACCATAGTTTATTTTGTTATTTCGTTTTTCAAATTTTGTTGATTATGTTTGTACTATTTTGATGACTAAACAATTTCTTTTATACTTTTTTAGTAGCTTTAAACTACTGTTAGTTAGTAAACCACCTCTAAGTATACGTTCAAACACAAAAAAAAGGTGGCGTTTGTATCAATAGTAATTAAGTTCCTTACCTACTAAATAATTCTTACTGATTTTCATTTATTATTCTGTTCTAATTACCTGTTGAATTATTAGGATGGTGATAGATGAGTAAACAATTAACTATGTAACTTCAATTACCTATTATGATGTTCACTATGTTCAGTGTAGCTACTACATCGGTGTTGCTAAAACTACGACATATACACATAGCTTCTCTGAAAAATTCAAAACACAAAGCGATTTTCTTAACCCAGCAATATAAAAGAAACGTCTTTTTGGATCTGGGTTAGAAAATAACACTTATGGAATTCTTATGTTAATTTTATAACAGGTAATTCGACAAAAATGTGTTAGCTCATTGGGGTGGGGAAGGGGTTTTAAAAGAATGGCAACGCGTTTGTAATGTTCGCGTCGTTCTTTATTTGGCCACTGCTCACCTCCTATTGGCCGTAGCGTGATGTTATATCATCCAACACTAAAAGATTTTTTAAATCAGACAGCCCCCTGATGCTTACTCGTAGGATTGCTCCCGGATCGCAAACTTTTTCAAATCTTAGTACGACGACGTATTTTACGGCTTATGTAATTTAATGTTAGAAAATAATCTCCCGTATAGAAAATTAAAAACTGATTAATTCAAGATTTTTTCCTACAACCATCTATTTCTTTAACATTATTTTTTTAACTTTAATTAATCTGACATTGCCGGAAAATTTTCCGACAGCTCAGAATCAGAGGGCAGTAGTTCCTGATATCCTAGCGTTGAACCAAACAAATTTCTTAACTTTATAATATTAGTATAGGTAGATAATGTCCACAATTTGATATTTCATTCATATATTTTTTATATTGATATCAATAGAACGCCGCTATCAAAGTTGAAAGAACAGTAGTACAAAGTATCCAAACACCCGAAATTTTTAGGGTATCCCTTTCTGAACAATTTCTTCCTCGTGAACTGAATTATTCTCCTGTTTAAACGCTCACAGTAATTTTATTTGAATATTTATAAAGAAAACGAAGTGTAAATAAAAGTTGAACAAAACACTTCTGAGTTTATTTCTGTGTCACGAAAACTTTTCAATTTAATCAAAAGAGGTTTCAAT
The DNA here is from genome assembly GCA_905147015.1 of Laspeyria flexula. Classification (NCBI taxonomy): domain Eukaryota; kingdom Metazoa; phylum Arthropoda; class Insecta; order Lepidoptera; family Erebidae; genus Laspeyria; species Laspeyria flexula. Next base: position 869,379 of record LR989953.1, read on the forward strand.
TTATTTTTATGCATTATATACATTTAATGAGGTACTTTGACTAGTGCTGTAAGGCGCCGCATTATATAACTTTACTATATAATAATATATAACTTTACTATTTCAAATACACCACAGTATTTTATTTGACTTGGTCTAATAGCATCTGCCTCAGTGGCACAGCAAGAAGTGTATACGATTGCTGTGAAAAAGGTTCGATTCCCGGGTCGAGTGAAAATAGTGTTGGGATTTCTATCATGAAATTCTAGTATTGAGATTTTTCCGGAGATTAGTCCCAGTTGATGATAATAGGCTCGCCCCATTTTTAATTGGACCAAACATAGCTGGCGTAATGTGTGGCCCACCCCTCCGGGGAAAAAGGCTTGATGCTAAATTATATTATATCTAATAACATGCTATTACAAACACGAAGTTATGTTCAATCTATATTTTGCGACATTTAACGGACATAATTCCGATTCATCCTCCCAAATTTATATTTATTCTGGCTGGCTTCTACTTAGTTTCTATTGGTCGTAGTGGGATGTTAAATAGCCTTAAAAGCTAAAAGGTTTTTTCCATTTCGACTTAGTAGTTTCTGAGATTGGTACGTTCGTTTAACATCACGCTACAACCAATAGGAACTAAGTAGAAGACAAGACAACACCAGACAAAGACCCACGGAAGTGAAGCCCCAGGCACAACTAATTTTAGGTAAACTGAATAAGGGTTTGAGGGCATCACAGACAAAATATAGTCACTTTAATTGAAATTTCAAATGTGATTAATATCAAAACGACGTTGACGTCGGCCACAGCGGTATCGAATTGATCGCACGAGGAGGCCCTCGATTCCCAACTCTGATTGGCAATTTGAAAGGTTGCGGCTCTGAACCCAAAGGCCTATTGATGTTAACGTATTTACCACTACACTTCTAAAAATGTGTAAAAGAATTTAACTAAAGTTCAGACCTTGAAAGGTAAGTCGCATCACACTCATTTATTAAAATACGTATTTTTGTATTCAATTTACGCAAACGAAAGTCAGGTCAACGCAAGAATTCCTATCGTTTCTAAACACGAATAGTGTACATTACCCTGGCGCTGACTAAGAAAAAATCTTGTCTACGCTACACACGACGGGTTCTGTAAAATTAATCAATGTCATTTCAAATTCTGGTGGCTACATCCGACTAAATTCTAGTAACTGTGTATGATATTGGTCGTATTTGTCGTATGGGCCATATCCTCAATGCTGAGGATCTTGTTTCCCTTCGTTAGTCCTGTTATATAGTGCCCTCTTTCTTCTTCTTTTTACCCGACTGTCAGGACGGGTATTGTTTTTCGCGCGTGTCTTGTATGTTTGTAAATTTCTTTATTCCCACGAATCTTCCAAACGGATGGATGGAATTTGACAAATAGGGTATCGTTAGATTCGTCTAGAAAACCCAAGTGTCCTTAGATAGGTTTTAAGAATAAAAAGACTTAAACGGCGGGCTTTTGACGCCAAATTGTAAGAAGTTCAATTATTTTTTTAACCAAACCTATCGAGTAGAGTATCAAACTAAAGGGAATCAAATAGAGATTACATATATATACATATGTTATGTATTTAAATTTAATCAGGTATAATTATATTACAATAATTTTACGATCTTTTTAGTGCATTGCTCTCTGTTGATTTTTTGCAGTCGGGTTATTAAAGTTTTTTAATTATATTTACCTGTTCTTTGTATTAAATTAATTTGATATTAATCTTGTATCACTATCCCGTCTTAAAAACTACGACGTGCACGTAACGCGTTATTGTTTCAGTGGCACCCAGACCCCTGACACCCCCGTACTGGTTTTAATACCTTCCTAGTTCATCTAATTAGACCCGCAAAAAAAAAAAGTTTGGTGGGACCCATGCCCAGCAGACGGACATTAATTTAGTGATTGTAATGATGATGATAATATTGTTCCCACGTGCAACATATACGCAACCTATTTTTTTCTAAAAGATATCAATTTGTTTGGTTCAGGGAGAACCAGTATTGCTAAATTCGATAGTTTTGATTTTTTTATAAATTTCATTACATCAATATTTCCATTTAGGTCACCTAGACTAAAAATAAATGTTTGTGAACCACATAAATATTTGTGTCATTTAGGTATCGAACCGCATAACTAAATTAAATAATCTAACCTGTGTATAAATTTTACTGAACAATTAAAGTTTCCTTTGTAGAATCATCTCTGTAAATAAAACTTGAGACGAGAACCAAGTCTTTATCTTATTATTACAATATTTCAGCGTCTCGATGTGTTTTCACAAGTTCATATTTCGTATATTGTTACGAGGATGGAACTTATTCGCCTTTGTTATAAGCTTTGATCTATAAAAGTCTTTTCATAGCAAAATTATTGTTAATTTTGTCTCACGCTTGGCTATGAACAGAAGTGGATAAAGGTAATTCTTTCTAACTCCTTCTTACTTCTGAATAAATTCTTTGCGGGTTCCAAGACAAGAGAAAAGACTGCCGTATATATTTGATGACAGCTTTTTGGCTTGTATTGTATGCCGTTTATTTATTTATTAAATTAATAGGAAAGAATCGTTTTAGCGACAAGACCGCACTTTGTCACTACATTTTTGTCAAATTTTTTTTTTTTATTAATATATCACGTCCGAGGTATGTCTGGTCGTTCTACGTCTATGGGTACTCGCCCGTCTTCCTTTCAAAGAAAAACAAATTTGTGGAATCCTAGCATACAGGAGTTAGAGTGATGCGTTACCACATACGTATCGCATCCACATACGGATTGTTTCGTTTAAATAAAAACAAATAACTGTTATGTCTAAAATGCTTTATACGTTTTTAAGTAAGTAAAATTACGAATCGCTTTCAAAAACTTTCTTCTTAGACATTCTATATGACGAATATTTATAACAATGTTCCGTTTCGTTTCTATAGATTCATAATTTCACAAAAACTTCATTCGTTTCATGGAAGGCCTACTGTTTCGACCCTCTCAATTTTATCAAAAGTAATGAAGTGGAATGGGTGGGGAGAAAAAATCATCCACTTCCTTCCATATCAAAGTGAGAGAATAAAAGATGAATCAAAACAATGGGTCCGAAGGTTAAGTTCTTTATATATTATAGATAGCAAAGCTTTCCCGAGGGAGTGATTACTTTAGTTTAAAAGACAAAAGAGATTGATTCATAAAACGTTGATTAATGATGCTTTGTTGCCTTGGTATTATGGAAAATACAACCAGCATCTGTTATTTGTTATGATGACATGATGATACAAATGTACCATAGCTGTGTATAATCTCCTGTACTTAACCTAGTCAGGCTAAACCAGTTATTGACTTTTTCAGACAACAAACTCTTAGTATTCTGAACGAAGCTAGATCATCAATCTCTCTAAAGTGCGTAAAGTCATAAATGACTTTATAAGTAAGAAAAAACAGTCTTAAACCTCATTGCTATATAGACGATCATTAGAGATAGGCCAGCCAGTTTGACGTAAACGAATATAATAATATGTGTAAACTATTCACGCCTTTATCGTATAAGACATCTTCACATAAAATTCTGTGGTTGATGTCTTTAGACATTAGGTAACTTAGAGCTATATAATATAAGAAATATAGGAATGTATAATTTATCATCTTATGAAACGCTATAAGGCAAACTAATAGTTAGAAATATGTTCTTTTTCTTTTAAACAAATAAACAGGTGCCAAGTTTTCAAGAGCCAAGATAAAGTCTAAGTCAGATTTTCATTCAAAACGTCAAAACGTCAATGAACAAAAAGTCATTTGTTGAGTTACGTTTCTAATAGTTCATTTATTAAAGAAATTTCGTAACTAAAGTGACCTACCAATAATTTATAGTATGGATAACCCTTTATTACTACTTGAAAATGTATCCAGGACATTTATGAGTTATTGACAGCTCAAACTATATGTTGCTCGTAATTAGAAGATAGACAGGTTTAACAGTAGCGTTCAGGGTTATTTTAAGTAGTAGTATTTTAGTAGTAACATGGTATTTAGTTTACTTATCAATTTATAATGTACAACATTGAGAAAGGTGGCTCCCTTTAAAAAAAATAAAGTGTTTTTCCGAACGTCGAACTAGAATGGAGAAACAATAATAATATATTTTCTGGAATATTTTGGATGTTTGTTAATTGATGATAATATTATATGAAAACGTCTATAAAATTTACAAAAATCATATCTACATATCTATTTTGGAGTCATTTAAACAAAATTATTACATTAATTAGTTACAATCTAATTACAATCGTAATTATCAGTCCATTAAATTGGATGTAACCTTACATGTATTAAATTAAATTAAACCATTGAAAAAGGTAATTTGACTTTCTTGCAATTTTTTCTGATCAACCTTTAATCAATTGTTATTAGAAAAATTGCCTGACACCTTTTAGTAGCTTAGCAACATAAACTATTTAAATCCACTACAGAGCATACAGCAGCCTGATAACCACTTAACAACTAAACTATTGGAAGGTACCTAGTATTTACTTCGGAACAAAAAATAATAAAAAAAACTACATAAAAATATTTCATTGCTTAGTTCATCTCTATAGATTGTGGTATTTTGAACTCTGAATGCCAAATGGCAGGCTTTTAGGGTTTTTATTTTTATCATATAAAGGGAACAAAACCATAATCTAATGAAGGGTTAGTATGAGGCAGGAACCAATATAGGTACAAGTTTTTTAGTACTTTTTATAGTTTTCAAATGACGTAGAATCAATAAATCTAACAATGTTTAATTGTTTAAAACGTATGGCAGCACATGGGATAGCAACCATTGCCGATAAAACTGCAATATAACTTTTATTTAAAACAAAACTGTTTTACTTACAGACAGACAGTTTTACTGCTGATGTTTATATTTATTTTATTATGCTAATGAATAATTATCTAAGATAATTATGTTATTTGGATGTTTTATTTTATTTAAGACGTAATTATGTTGTTCGTAAAACTTCGTATCAGTTATTTTATATATCATGATAATAATATGACTTTGGCAAAACTCAAACGAGCGCTTAAAGGAAACACTCTTTTTTAGACAGTCGGTAAATATACTAAACCCTAAAAGGGCCATTATCATTTCTACATAAAAAAATGTTAACATACCTCAACTTACTTAAGATGCTATTTTATTATTTTTGATAAATAATTATTAACCACATTATTTACACTTATAAAGCACTTTCATTTTAATTTGTTTAATAAATAATAAACATACTTAATCCAAATTCAAACTAAAAAGTCACAGTTATTTCGAACCTTAAATGTTCACTGCACAAAAATTATATATATATATAATAATATATATATTATTTTAATATTATTTTTATTCAAGTTATATTCGTGAAACTTTCTGACATGAGTGTCATTCGCGGCGCGTCGAGCTCTCCGTACGGTTCAAGTGCGACTGAAACCTTTCCCTGAAACAGAAGCTTGTATACAATTATATCTATAGATACGCCTATTAATGATCATAGTTTTGTTAATGCTCATACAAAAGGATGCTGCACATTTTCTTGTTGTTTAAATATTGGTAGTATAACGTTTAATGTTTGTGTAAAATTGATTGGTGAAGGGTTTTTGATCGCACGCTTAGTGAGTAAAAATTGTATATTATTGTTCAAGTGTAATAATTGACTGGCCTGTTGGTCTAGTGGTTAGTGACCCTGACTGCTAAGCCGGAGGTCGTGGGTTCGATCCCCACCCAGGACAAATCTTTGTGTGATGAGCATAAAGGTTTGTTCTGTGTCTGGGTGTAATTTATCTATAATATGTATGTATTTACAAAAAAAACATGTATTTAAGTAGTATATCAGTTGTTTAGTACCCATAACACAAGCAAATATAATTGCTTACTTTGGGACTAGATGGCGCTGTGTAAATGTAGTAGAATATTATTATATTATTATTAAATGAAAAGATCCGTAAGAGAACTAACATTGCCGACATAGGCATATATTACCAAATCTTACCGCTAAACAGCTCCTCACCAATTGACCCCACCGTGCACTGACGACCTAGTAAAGGTTGTGGGTGGCTGTTAGTTACTGGTGGCATAAAATCACTCGTTGTATCGGAAATTAGATGAGTCCTGTGTCCAGCACTGGATGTCATTGGGCTGATATAATGACGGTTATTCAAGATGCTATGCTATGAACCACACAAGTATTTGTCTCGTGTGGGAATCGAACTCACGTGACTCGGCACTGCGGCGATGTTAGTGGCGAGGTTAACGAGGCAGTCTTTCAAATATATACTATAAGAATGAAAGAAAAAAAAAAACATTTATTTTCGCGAAAACACAAGAAACGGATAGAACATAGCTAGACATAAAATATTCACAAAAATAGGCTCTAGTTCAGCTTAAATGCATTGCACAGAAGTGCCATGCCATGGTTTTCATCTCTGACATTCTCTCTGAGATAAAATTATAAAAACTCTTTTTAATACAAAATTGCAGCGATCGTGAATTGAACCCGGTACACGAGATGCATTTATAATTTGTATTGCTACAATTTTCTCTATACGAAGAGAGTATGCAGTTTGAATAAAAATGCACATCGTATGTGTTGGGAATGAAATGAATTGCAGACATCACAATTGCTTTTAGCGACAAATTAATATCGTGCGCCCTATATTAAAAAATATGAGATTTTATCGAGTAACGCCGACATAGCAATTCAGTATCAAATTTCGTGGTTTTCAATTTTTATTTTTTAATCACAGCTATATTTTAAAAATATGTTCAATAAACTTTTTCACAACTTTAAATGTCTTTAAAAGTACATTTCAAATCGGCCCAAGATATTTAATACTTTTTCTAAATTGAATAAATTAATTAGTCATAAGTCAAAATAATTTTAAGAGCTTCTATTAAACTCTAAGTTGTTTTTGAGACGCTTAATTGGTCTTCACTAAACTATTGACTTTCATTAGGCTGCCGTTAATTGAAATACAAATTTTTGCCAATTAAAATTTGTTAAATTAATTATAATTAATTAAATTAAAATTAATAAAAATTAAAATTAATAATACTAACAAAAATAATTATTTTTGTTAGTATTATGAATTAAATGCACTTATTTCGTATGACTCATTCGGGCAATCCAACGCTAAGAGAATTTCAAATCGGAACCTACTGCTCCCGAGATCCTAGCGTACAACTAATCAAACAAAAAAACTCTTTAGCTTTATAATATTATTATAAAATGTAATGTTATAATAGGTAAATAAAATCAATGCTCAATTTAAAAAAATAGATTTATTTTTGATTTTTAGTTATTTTTCGTCGGTTTAATTTTTTGTTAAAAAGTTTTTTACATATTTATCTACTCAAGAGCCAAGCCTAACTAGTGATCGATTTATTCAAGTCCTTGCTATTGGTTGCGTATTTATCTAGAGAGTTTAATACCCCAAATAGTTCATTAGTCATTTTATTAGATCTTGGCATCAGAATACGATCGGTTACCCTACTCTGATCAATTATGGGTTTGTTATGGGTCATTTATAATGCTTTATGAGTTATTACCTCTATAGTATCATTTTATGAAAGTGACTTATTTGGCGTGAACTGTTTATCATTTTCTCTCATAACAATTAATTAAATTGACTGTCACCGTGGCACAGTGGTTAAGGTGGTCGCCTCGCCACTACATCGCCGTGCTGGGTGACGTGGGTTCGATTCCCACACGAGACAAATATTTGTGTGATTCATAGATATTTGTTTCAAGTCTGGGTGTACTTTGTGTCCGTTAGTTCCATGTTTGTAAAGCTCCCCGCGACACAGGGCTGGTTCCCTAGTGCGGGCGTTGTCTTTTAAAAAAGAAAAAAAGAAAATTATCTATTCATAATAATTATTTACTATTTGATAGAAAGGTCATTAGTTTACGTTTTAGAAAAACTGATATTTTAATGAAAAATAAGTCAAACATGTAGCTTTCTAGACTTAGTCATTTTGATCAATCAAGACAAATGATTTAGCTAATATACAATAGAGTATCCTAATGTATAAATAATATTTTATAATGTACTTCTGGAGTGTTGATTACATAATACATGTCGATCACGGCTAAAAATAATACTACGGGTAGAAGACATTTCTGTTCAAAATAAATGTGCAATCAAATACAAAACTGTTAAGGTCCACCGATCGATGCGAGATGATTGAAACGTTGGGCAAATAAATAACAATAATTGATCATCAATCAATCATATTATGTGACGTAGATCATGATTTTAAAACAATTAAGTATGTGTACCTACTTATTAGTCACGAGAGTAACAAAATTTTTACAAGGTTTGTCTGCATTCATTCATACATTATGCAAATTAAAAATATTTAATTAAATGCATGGTTTCGTTTCACTGTTTTTCGACAGATAGGTACAGAGGATTTTTAATAAAGTGCCCTCGAAAAGGTTTAATATTTTAAGAAGTTCACCGATACATTACAAACTGATTAAAACTTCGCAGGTCGTACCATTACAAACAAGTAGGCGTATTCCGGTGACAATTCTAATTCTAGTTATTTGTAACTTTGTTTCTATATATAAACGACCTTTGCTGTCATTGGCAAAATTAAATATACCATTTAAAACTATGAACTGAGCTTCGAAACTTGTTTATAACTAACTCCTTTTTACACGAATCGTAATAAGAAACAAATTTATGTTAAATAGGTTTAGAAACTTTACTGGTCTCTGCCGTCTGATTTATTTATAGAATAAGTCAATGTTCTTTTGGCGCAGTGGGATTGTTTGTGATTGTTGCGCCAGAGAGAAGTACCGGATTTAATCTCTGGTCAAGCCAACACAAAATAATGTGGTAAATAGCTACCTAATGAATCATCAAAATCTATAATAGATATTCATCTATTAATATTAACTTAATTAATATTAAAGCTCTTGCCCAAAAGCACTTAGTAATATACTAGAAAGCCACAGCTATACCTACTCTTACATAGATAAAATAATTATCTTAACGTATTAATTGATATATGAATTTGGATATACTGTGATATTGGTTCATGTTGGGGTCAACGATGAAGCCGGCAAAACACTCGTTGTACGCGATTGTACCTCACGTAGCGCAAGAACAAACACATAAGGACAAGTTTATGGTGATGAAGTGTACCAATTGTTCTGAATCAAACATAATGTCACCTTTTATCGACACTCGATATATTTACGAGACAGTATCACGTGAGATGAAGACGTGGCTTATTATCTAATCTGTTCATGATCGATCTTTTTGATGGAGGTCATGGGGGACAGGAAAGTTCAGGTTAGTTTCAGAACACAGATATATAACATATAGCATCTCGTCTTTTGTCCCCGATCGTGGGTGTCAAACGGCGAAGTACTCGAAGGGTTTGGCAGAGATACACCCACATTTCACGAGTTATATTTTTTTTTTGTTTATGCCTATGTCATTGACAACATTTATAAACTCCGAACTGACAGTATTCAATTTTTATCCTACCCGGGAATCGATCACAAGATCTTTCTTAGCATAGCAGTAAACTACGAGTATTACTAACTTGTTTTAACAATAATAATTAAAAAGGTATCTCCTTTGCTTGAACATCTGATATAAAACGAAAACCTTATTCACTGTCCTTTTTGCCTGAAAAATAATGCTGTGTACATGCTATACATTGATTTTCAAGCAAAAGGTCTTGTAGTATTGGTGTCGTATTTTTATCTTTTTCATTTTTCATGAAATTTTCAATACAATGTGATCATCGCTAATATGAATTCTCAGTAGAATGGCTTTTTACTCTTAGAAAACCATTCTAAACCTTGCCTCATTTGATTCGTAAAATATTGTTTCATTTCATTCATTCTGTGGACCTTAGGAAAATACATAGGTATAAATATTTCAACATACCTAGGTATCCCTGAAAAATTATATGAAAATATACGATACCAAGAAAAGTAAAGACAGAATGGGAACTCGCTCACACCCGATACTCGATAGATACAATGCCACATAATAGAAAGTCATACCTAAACATAACAATAGAAGTAAAACTTTATTAATTTTTGTAATTTACATTGAGAAATTTGAAGTAAATTAACTGGTGAATTGAAAGGTGCATTGCGTCTGCAATTTCTGCACCTGTTGCTGTGTAGTGTAGGGATACACTAAAATTGTTGGTGACAAGTTGTAATCAATAACAGTATCCTCAGCTTTCGATACCAAATATCTCCTTCCCATAAATAAAAGATGATCCATTTTCTTAAGAGCGCGTGGAGGAATCATTGAATTAAGAAACAGTGAAAAGATCAGACTTCTAAGTAAAGCCAGCCGTTTATACTCCATATTTTTACATTTGCAAGGAAATCGAAACCTAGTTTTTATCTTCTTTTCTGATGTATCGTTAACCTAGAATCATGGAATTTGTTAAGAGGCAATGGCATGTAGAATTGCACTAGGTACAAGTAAAGGAATCAAACTGTAAATTAATAGTCACATTACAAAAATAAATTGAAGCTAGTCCGAATCCTTAGTGCGTGAGTTCGACTCGCACTTGACCGGATTTTTAATAACTATTTGGCGAATAATAAGAGTGGCTTGTTTTTTTTACCTGCTCAACCTTGTCATCGAACTGGGATTACGAAAATTTGCTGACACCTTTCTTGCTTTGTATGACGTTCTGAAGTATCGTGTATATAAAATAAAATAAAAGATTTGACTTAAATCATATTCAGCCGCACCACTTATCTGTTTCATAATCTAAGGTTTATCCATTGTTAATTTATTGTATCCAATAGTTGTATAATAGGGTGGGGGGAGGGGTGAATGCGCAAGCGGATCACCTGATGGTAAGCGATCTCTACAACCAATTCACACACATGTCACACATTCGTTACGTGCCTTTAACCGGTAGGTACACCTTATATATTATACAAGACAACAATAGCCCCATACCATAGCATTTGAGGGGGATTTCTCTAGAGATTACTCAGGTGCGCTAAATAAGTGATTGATTGGCAGCTCAATGCAGATGTACCAACAACAGAAGTAGATACTAAGTAGATTGTCTTGTGAACCAATGGCCTAATGATTGATTAATGACTGGCCTGTTGGTCTAGTGGTTAGTGACCCTGACTGCTAAACCGGAGGTCGTGGGTTCGATCCCCACCCAGGACAAATCTTTGTGTGATGATCATAATGGTTTGTTCTGTGTCTGGGTGTAATTTATCTATAATATGTATGTATTTACAAAAAAAAATGTATTTAAGTAGTATATCAGTTGTTTAGTACCCATAACACAAGCAAATATAATTGCTTAATTTGGGACTAGATGGCGCTGTGTAAATGTGGTAGAATATTATATTATTATTATTATTAATATGTTGATTAATTGATCAACATGTTAATTATATGTACAGTCAATTACTGTCAACGTCGCTTTATTGCTGTGCTGAGTGACTGAGTTCGATTCCTACATGAGACAAACATTTGGATGATGATTTACTAATGAAAAACCCAAGACGCACACTCAGTGATCAAAAAGTGAAATTGTGCATCTAGGGGGGAGACTCCGAATTTTTGTAAATAAATTGGTGATTCATAGATAGTTTCGAGTCAAGATGTAATTTGTGTCCATTAATTGTATGTTTGTGAAGTCCCTACGACACAAGGCTTGTTCCCTAACGTAGGCGTTACCAACAGATAGATTAATTATAGTTTGTAATAGCAATAGGTAGACATACTTGTTACCAACATACCACGAAGAAGAAGCCATAAGAAATTTACACATTTGCCAAGAACACAGAAGTAACCTTTAAATCTATAAACATTAGGTACATGTCTAGAATTATAATATATATTTATAATATAAAAACTTTTCTACCCAATCACAATGAAAACCTGAATCCACGTTCAAAAATCATGTGATGGATGTATAAATGCACAATTATACTAAACCAGATAAATATCTGCTAAACGTCTTATAACTTCAACCGGCGACATTTTGATGGAGTACTGGCGAAACATAACGTAGATTGAAACATAAACAGTGTGAAAACATATAATACACATACTTCACACAACTTCATTCAGTAAAGTGCACAAGCTTCCAAAATAACTCTCTTTATTTACGACATAACCTTGGATGCGATCTTCAATGGTATCATTAGAGATTATATTTTGTTTATATTTTATTGAAAAGCTCAATGGATTTTTATAAATAGGACGATGTTATTCCAGCTGCAACTCTGTAGGTTTTCATATTAACAGTAACAAAGACCAGTCTATGGTTATGGATGATCAATATGATTTGTCCTAATAGATTCGTGCTAACAATACTTAAACAATAACAATAAATAAACAATTATCTATCTGTAGAAAAATATAACTACAACAATATATTATAATATAACTTAAGGTAAAATAAAAAAAATGCGATAAATCCTCTAACAGAACCTGCAATTTAGGTGTTTTGAGAGAGTTAAAGTTATTATATTATGTCAAAGATTATGTAATTTATTGAAAAACATCTATCTTCCTTCAAACTGCTTAATTATATACTTTGATATGGACAAACAGGAGAACAGAATGGTCGAGAATTTTAAATTATCATTCCACAAGATGGAATTGTGTTTTGTAAAGTTTTATTATATGTATCATCATTAGCATTCAATTAATGTCCCACTGCTGGGCTTGGGTCTCCTCTCCTCTATTTAGAAAGTTGAGAGGGTAGGTATATAATGGTATACTATCCGAAATTGCATTTGAGAGAAAATTGGAGACTTGTATTTGTATTCATTCTAGCTGCAATTTCTTTATTGCATTTTACAGATTTATCTAAATTATCCGTACAAATTCAATTTTGTTAAAATATAATACGTTTCTGAAAGGAAATCATAAATATATTTAATCCACCACGGTCCACCATGGCACCTGGTTTATAAAATCAGTAAAAACACTTACAGAACTGCTCGTAACATCGCAGATTTAAAGTACTTAAAGCCCATAAACTTAAACTACGGGCATTACAGTAAAAACGACACGATTTATTGGATAAACAAACATTGAGCTTTACATACAGTACGATAAGACCTAGATTCCACTAAAGTGCAGATGAGAAGAGAGAAGTATTCTAAAGAACCAATAGAATTCAATATTTAGAATGACTCGATAAACGTCCTATAGTGTTGTGTGTGTGTTTTAAAACAAGTCTACATAATGTGTTTTATTTTAAGGATTATTATTAAATCAAATCTTATTTGTTTGATGAGGCGCCGCTCCCCGCACATTTTTTTGTTATCTATAGCACATCTCTTTGATTGCGAATTCATCTTCGCTTTGATGGAGTCCAGGTTTAAAATTGGTAGGTACTAGAAAATCTTTCGAAGCTTCATTTATTAATTTGTGCCATTAGATACGTTTAAGATGTTTTTTCAACGAACAGTGTACGTAGAATGTTTATAAAAATGGTTTGGTGTTATTTGTTATACCATAATTGTTTTTTCTTGGTTATGATTTCAACTCGGCACTTGGCACTATTCATCTAATTCAAATTCTAAGAATGACGCTGAAAACACACTCTCAAGTATTGATGAATGTAGATGAAGTGAAAAAAGCATGACATGTGTGGATTATAACGATTGGTGCTATGTGGTCTCTGCTCATCCTAATGGGTATGGGACTACATCGGTGGCGCAGCACTGTGTGCAGCGTGAGAGGTTTCTTGTTCGATTCCTGAGTCGGAATAAAACGATAACGGGTTATTTACATCTTGAAATTTTATGTATCAGCCCAGTGTGACAATAGGCATATCAACTCGGAAACTGATCGTGACCATAGCACCTCGAGCTTTTCGCTATTCTTTGTACTAAGAGCCGTAAAAGCGGCGTCCAAGCCCTTACGGCTCGGCGTCCACGCACTTACGCCTCTCCGTAGCCGCGGTTTATGCGGCTAGCCGTAGCCGAGTTGACGTATTGACCGCTTTGGTTACGTGCTTACAGTAGGTTGACGTCTGCTTGACGGCGCGAGGGGCGAAAAGCGATACGGTGACGATCCCTTTCCAAGTTGATATGGTGTGCTACGATCTTTAGGCTAGTCCCATAACACATGAGACCAAACGTAGCTGGTGCAATGTGGGTGCCGTACATCACTGCCAACCCCTTTGGGGGAAGAGGCGTGCTGCTATGTTATGCTAATGGGCATGTACGTGATAGTATGTTTGTATGAATAATATTGAAGGCTTGGAGAATGTCAAAGACATAATTTATCTATATAATGAGTTCCCTCGAGTCACCAGGGTTAAGCCGCAGCCGCAAATTTATTTAGTTGCATTATTTATGTAGAAATGGATATAAATATTTATATTGTTTATATATACTTTTGTCTTAGTATGTAGTTTACATTTTTGACATTTGAATTGTATTTAGCGTGCTTATATTATATGACATTTGAATTATAATTTAACTGTTGACTTGATTATTTCTGCATGCATTTAATTACAATTATTTAGTGATTGTGGAAAATGAAAATGTTATTTTAAAAATTTAATTTGAAGTACTTATTGTTGGAAATTAATAATGTAAACCTAATTTGTACGCCCAACACGGGCTGACCATATGAAACTTTTTACATACTTACCATCTTATATTTTTGTACACTATGTTTAAACAAATAAATGCTTACTTACTTTATTTTATTAATAGTGAGAACTAAGTTAATACATAATTGACTGACACCTGACAGACTGTCACCGTGGCGCAGTGGTTAAGGTGGTCGCCTCGCCACTACATCGCCGTGCTGGGTGACGTGGGTTCGATTCCCACACGAGACAAATATTTGTGTGATTCATAGATATTTGTTTCTAGTCTGGGTGTACTTTGTGTCCGTTAGTTTCATGTTTGTTTGCATGTCAAAAAACAAAACAAACAAAAGGGATATCCTTTTGTGCAATTATATATTAACTTAGTTATTAGCTTACCCCGTGGTATTAATACCAATGCAACGATTAAAGCACAGCGTGTTAGCTACTTCCATTTCAAATTTTATCAAAATTAACGCTCAAACGAGCTCGCGAGCATAAAGGAAAAACAAACTTTAACACTCACAAACTTTCGCCTTTATAATATTAGTGTGATAGCTCATAAACTTATTATTTACTTACCATAATGTTCTCTCCTAATGCAGAGAATCTCTCATAGTCGACTCCGGGGAATAATCTTTGGCCTAAGTCTGCCTTTGTAATTGTTTGTTTGTAGAAATGAAATGAAATGAAATGAAATCTCGTTTATTCATCTAGGTTACAAGGTAACACTTATGAAAGTCACAAGAATGTAACAGGTTATCCGAAAAGTAGTGTCAGCAAATTTGCCTACGACCAGTTCGCTGACGGGGTGGAGCTATGAGAAGAACTGGCAAGAAACTCACGCCACTCTTTTTAAAAAAAATGGATAGTTACAATCTTTTGTAATTTACAATTTGAGTAGCGTGTAAAGTGATGCAGCAGAGCACCACACCGTTAGATTAAAGAGTTAAAATGAATGTTTACAAAATAAATAATAAACAAAAAAATAAAAAAATTAGGCTATGCGGTTGCATCACTTTACACATTGCTAAGCAGCCGTTAGGGGCAGTCTGTGAATAAAAATATAGTTTTAATTTTGTAAAAACATAATAAAAAATAAAAAAAACTGTTATTAAAAAAAATAAAGGAAATGCACGAGAAAACTGATATAAATATTCACAACGTGCCCCCACGTCACAAGTGTCATTCTACACAAACAAGATATATCAAATCAATAATAACATTATTCCCAAGACATTTTATCATCAAAAAACTCATTAATTGTATAATACCCCTTACGAATAAGATGATCTTTAACAATGGTTTTGAATTTGAGTAAGGGTAAATTCATAATGTCTTCGGGAATTTTGTTATAAAATCGTACACCGAGTCCCTCAAAAGAATTATGAACCTTATGTAAACGATGATATGTGCCTACTAACTTATGTTTACTTCTAGTGTTAACGCAATGAATGTCACTATTCTTGGTATATAGATGAATATTTTGTTTGACTAACATAATATTTGCAAATATATATTGGGACGCAGTTGTCAGAATACCTATTTCTTTGAATCGTTCTCTCAGGGAAACTCGTGAACCTAAGTTATAAATAGAGCGAATGGCTCGTTTTTGAAGAATGAATATTGTTTCAATATCAGCAGCCTTGCCCCAAAGCAAAATACCATAGGACATGACGCTGTGAAAATAACTAAAATAAACTAATCTCGCGGTTTCCACATCAGTAAGTTGTCGTACTTTTCTGACTGCAAAAGCCGCAGAGCTAAGTTTACCTGCGAGACACGATATATGGGCTCCCCACTGAAGTTTACAATCTAAAGTTATACCCAAAAAAACTGTTTTGTCAACAAGGGTGAGAGTTTCATTGCTTAAATTAAGATTAATACTAGTACTTTTAACATTTGGCATTGTAAATCTGACACATTTTGTTTTTTTGGAGTTTAGCAATAGATTGTTTGCCGTAAACCAGTCCAGGACTTTCGCTAGAGAACCATTTACATCGTCAAAATTTGTTACTTTACGATCAACTTTGAAAATAAGAGACGTATCATCTGCAAATAGTACTATGTCGCAAAAATGCTGTACGTAGAATGGCAAGTCATTAATATAAATCAAAAATAGAAAAGGACCAAGAATTGAGCCCTGAGGGACGCCCATTTCTACAGGCAGTCCTGAAGACCTATTTCCTTTAATATCAACGCATTGTACCCTATCTCTTAGGTAAGAGGCAACAAGACCAAGTGCAGCGTCCCTAATGCCATAGTGACTGAGTTTTCGCAAAAGTGTATTATGCTGAACACAGTCGAATGCTTTCGAAAGATCGCAGAAGACACCAATGGCATCCATCGAATTCTCCCAGGCGTTAAAAATATGTTTTAATAGAGTAACACCTGCATCTACAGTAGAGCGACCCCTTGTGAAACCATATTGCTCACTGTGTAATAATTTATTTAAATGAAAGTGACTCTCTAATTGCTGCAATATGATTTTTTCAAACACTTTACTAATAGCTGGCAATATGGAAATTGGTCTAAAGTTAGTAGGGTCACTCTTAGATCCATTTTTAAACAAAGGTATAACTTTACTATGTTTCATTAGACCAGGAAACTTACCTGTATCTACACATCTGTTAAAAATTGCAGCTAGGTATGGCGCTATATCAAAAATTATATTTTCAACTAACTTGACTGAAATACCCCATAGATCACCAGTTCTAGAGTAGTAGTAGTAGTAGTAGTAGTAGTTTTAAATAAATTATTGGAACATAAATTTAAGTGCCTTTCGTCAACTATGCAATCTTCATGTCATTCACAATTATTTGTATGTTTCACAGTAAGTGGAGAAACAAGTTATCCGGCAAAAATAAAAAGCTATAAAATAATGAATGATTCTAACAGCTCTTTGTTAGCAGCAAATCATTCATTTACAATGTTTATGCGTTGGCTGTACGCGAAGTGATCAAATTAGACCTGTGTTACTAACGCGAAGAGCTCTCGTTCTAATTGTATGAGAAAAATCAGGAAAATGTTTTCTCAATAAAACTTACTTCAATTTAATCTTCAATGGCCGAATTTTTGTTAAACAATGTCTTTAGTATGGATCTGTGTTCTTTACAGATTTTTTTTCTTATTAGAAAGACAATGCAGGCGTTGTCTTTAGGGAACAAGCCCTGTGTCACGGGGAGTTATACAAACATACAATTAACCCAGACTGGAAACAAATTTATCTTATTCTCGCAGCCATTAATATCTATCCGAAAGAACTGAGAAGTGGACAGTATTATCATATATCTACTATAATATGTATAGGTACACAGATGAGTGACCACATTGCATTCAGCACATTTTTTCGGTTTTAATGTGGGTGGACTATTTTTTAAAGAGGAAAGAATACTGAACTTAAATAATAAAATAAGTAAACGGGGTCTTAAGTTGACTATCTATATACTGAGTCGATATTATGGTTCTATTTTTGTGAAGAAGACACAAACAACTATCGTGTAACCAAAATCTTGACATTTGAGATTGTCGATTTAGAATTTTCTTATCTAAACTTTAAGCAATCTATGGTATGATATAATACCTAATAGACGATCGCGTGAATTCTCGTCGTATTAAAATTAAATGTATTTAAATATCATGCAATTGAAAAGTTTCAAATTAAAAATTAAATATTTTTCAAAAATAAAAATAACGAAAGCCAACACACAAAATAAAACACTTAATACCCAAATGAAATTAGTTAAACTCATGGAACATGACGCTGCCAGAATAAAATACACCGTATTATATTGTGTATTGAAGGCAGTAAGGTATATTTTAAAATTTGAATTCAGTTTAATCGTAATCGTTTTAAATTTGTATCGGACTTGTTTGTACAAGTCCGATTATTTATTTCATGTTTTTTTACAAACAGTAAACACATTTATTTAAACTTTAGACTTTTGTGAAGGGACCGATAAGGTTCATTCAAATTGACATGACTATTGGGCAGAGTTAGTGTAGCGTGAATATGGGTACTTTGCGTTAAATAGGTCCAGGCAATGTACTAAAATTTCGATGTAATTAAAAACTACAAGCTGTAGATATAGATCTCTTGTTGATCCTCAGCAACGTAAGATCAAGAAAAACAAAGAAGTTCTTTAAATATGAACAGTGAACTGAACTTCTTATAGAATTGCTTTTACCCTTTGCCATTCTCTAGCTCTGAAACTATCCAATGTCACATTTCATTAAGATCTGTTCAACTGTGTATAAGTGTGCGTGACTACATTTAATAGTTATAGTTAGTTTGTCTCTTTTTTCATTTCATTAATTATGAGACACGTGCGCACAAATATTATTATATAAATGATTAAATTTAAACTTTAACTTCAAGTCATTAATTTAGACTGCAACAAAATTAAAATACTTACGCAACTTATAATGAAACAACTGCTAATGAAATTTAATTAATGTAACCAAGAATATAATGTTCTGTTGACATCTAGAAAATAAGTTGTGAATTCAAATTGTTCATAAAGCATTTCATATCTTATTATATAAAATCGACTGTCACGACGTTCATCCACAGTAGTTCATAGAACCAAAATTTGAAGTGTTTCCTTTTCTTTCTTTTAGAAGACAATGTTTGCAACTAGCAGAAGTGGCGGTGGCCTTTTAGATTTAAATTAAAATATTTATTTTTATCTTAATATTTTGTAAACAACCAATCGATATTTAATATTCATAACATTTAAATTTGCAAACCACTTACACCAGTTTTAGTATCCAACAACTCTACTTTCTCGTCTTGACTCCATTGTAAAATTAATCTAGTCTAGTTAATATATCCAATATAATAATTACCATTAATGACATGTCATGAAAATTTAATTACAGAACATATTCGAATTAATAATCAATTGAAAATTAATACACTTGAACGAACTCTAAAATAAATAGACGTGTCGATCTAATGAATTTATTTAGAGGTGTCAGTAAACTCTTTGGGGCGATGTCCTTTAATTAAAATGGAAGTTAATTATTAGGCGCTGGAAGGCTATTGGTGTTAGATTAGTACATATTGACTTTAGAGACAATTGAGTGAATTTAGTTGAGCGTGATTAAGTCTTGGACCCTACTTAAGCGGAGCCGGGAAAAGATATGTACCTATTGTAGGTAACCAATAGAATTTTAATATTTACAATATAAGTAATAATGTTCGTGGGTTCGATCCCCACCCAGGACAAATCTTTGTGTGATGAGCATAAAGGTTTGTTCTGTGTCTGGGTGTAATTTATCTATAATATTATGTATGTATTTAAAAAAAAATAAAAAAAATAACTTGATGATTGACTAGATGGCGCTGTGTGAATGTGGTAGAATATTATATTATATATTATATTATAATAATATTGTACCACATTCACACAGCTTTATCTAGTCGTAAAGTAAGCAATTATATTTGCTTGTGTTATGGGTACTAAACAACTGATATACCTACTACTTAAATACATTTTTTACACAGCGTCATATATCTCAAAGTAAGCTAATATATTATAAGCTTGTGTTATGAGATCTAGACAACTGATAAACAAACGTAAATATTTCTTAAAACATACATTTACAGATTTATTTATTTATTTAAGCATTTTATTTTGGTAAATCAATATCCGATCTAATTAGTATATCATATAGTAATATCTCCTACATTCAAACTTTCACGAATAAGATATCTAGAGATTATCGAGTATACGAATCAGAGTAGTGACAACATACCATATGGATTATATGTCAGCCTGTCATGAGCAAAGATTCAGGTGTTTTTGTGAACTTCAAGAAGAATGATATTCCACTAGCTCTCCTTGCGTCAAGCACATGTCTTCAACACGTTTGATGCAAAAAGCGAAAATTGTTTTAGCACTAAAAGTAGATAGATCAATTTTTAAAATCTGTCATATAGAGAAGAGTAAGTATGTTCTTTTATTTCTTATATTTTATTATATCATCGAGGCCTCGAAATCTTAACAAGTTTTTGTCGCAATACTATAATAGTTTCTTCAGAAGGTCTAGTCATATTGATGTTTTTATTTTGAGCAGTACCTAATACTGACTCCTACATAAATAACGTATCACGTTTCCAAGAAGCGCTTGAAAGAAAAACGAGACACCTTATTTATAGTAAAACTTAAAGATTTATATAAAGTCTATCTGTCTATTTAGACTAAATATAGTCTTGTAACATATTTTATTAAGAATAAATATCCTTAGCCTTCATCTAAGCCTATAATTCTTCCTAAATTTGGGATAAAAAAATACCCACTTTTTACGATGAAAAATGAATTAGCCGCACGTTTCAGTGTAATTAATCACATCTAAATTGCTAAAGCGTTGTGCAAAACCTACTTAATTACCCACACCTAGAGCGATTACAACATTGACAACTGTAGCTGCGTACTAATTATCTTTGAATTAGTACGCAGCTACAGTTGTCAATGTTGTAATCGCTAACTTATGTTATAAATATAAAAAATGGATTTACAAACAACAATAGTGTAGGTAAGAGAAAAAATGGTGCTCATTAACTTTTTGATATTTTTTGTAATAAGAGTCTAAATTCGTCGACGTTTTCGTTCAATTTATCAAAATCTTTTGACTAACAACACCATTCCGTTCCTTCAGATCCGTGCCATCTGGAAATGATTAAAATTAAAACAATTAACATAAGAATTGGAAAAGTTTAAAGGAAAATTGGAAAGTTTTTAAGAAACTGAGTGTTTTTCCGTCTCAAAAGTATGAAATTGCGTATTTTTTTGTTTAAGTTTTTTATAACAAAACTGGTACAGTTACATAGGAAAGTAAAATAAAATTAATATTGCAAAAATCATAATAATTGGCAAAAATATGAAATTGCAGATGGGTGATCCAACTCCCCACCCACAAGGTGGACAGACGATCTGATCCGAATAGCAGGATCGCGCTGGATGCAGGCCGCAAACAACCGGCCCTATTGGAAATCTCTTGAGGAGGCCTATGTTCAGCAGTGGACTTCCTGCGGCTGATATGATGATGATGATCCAACTCTGAACTCATGGTTTTTTAGTCATGGAAAAAGTTGATTTGTGATTTTGTTACAATCATCATCATCATCATCAGCAGCAACCCATGAATGTCCCACTACTGGGCTCGGGTCTCCTCTCCTCTCTTCTTAAAGAGCTGAGAGGGTTTAGGGCATAATCTACACACGCTGGCCTAGTGCGGGTTCATTGTTGCAATGTTCCTTCAGTTAAAAGAATATTATT
This sequence comes from Laspeyria flexula, assembly GCA_905147015.1. Classification (NCBI taxonomy): domain Eukaryota; kingdom Metazoa; phylum Arthropoda; class Insecta; order Lepidoptera; family Erebidae; genus Laspeyria; species Laspeyria flexula. The sequence continues at coordinate 891,260 of LR989953.1, forward strand.
CAACCGAAAAAGGATGCTACTAACTAGATATCCAGCAATAACATATCGTATGGAAATCTCATCAAGAATGTGCAAAGTGGTTTCGCTAGTATTGAATATTTTTATTTGTAATTTACAAAACAATATTTCTATTCACATTTTTTCAAAGTGATTTCGTAGGCCACTGTGCATATGACACTGACAGCTTGATAAAAGAATAAATTGGACCTTTGTTTTACTCCTAAACTCTACAACAAAAAATATGCTTTGCAATTATACTCCTTGGGATATTTAAATAGGATCTAATCTCTTTAGATTGTTTGACACTTGAAAATAATTCTTGTTCTTGTTCATGTCTGTGCAATGTATTAGGTTTTATTATATTCATGTTTTTATAGAATCAAAAACTAATTTGTGTCGAGATTCAGAATGGAAATGAAGATGATTGATTCAACCCGTTTCGGTAATACTAATTTTCCCTGATCCGAGAATCGAACCGCTGCGCCACCGAGGCAGCTAATAAAAAAAAATAACGCGGAAATATTCATTTTAGTTTAGTGAGCTTAGGCACTAAATTAAATGTTGGTAGTCATTATTTTCCCCATGAAGCCATTTTGTTCGTAATATGCGGTGCATTTGGTGCAGCATAAATACTCAGTGAATAATGTCGTCGCTATTAACTAAGGTGCGGCTGAAAACGTTTTCAGCTTTATAAGAAACTGGTACTTCTAGTCTAGGAGCTAGTCATTCTGGAAATATTTTTTTCAGAAGTATTTTTATATACCTACCTACATTCTGTTTTTAGTAACAGACAGTCGTCCCTATACCTACTCTAGACAGACAAATTTTTTTGATTAATAGTGCCGATATAATAGTTAAAATAATTTTGAAAAGCGTACTTACGTCTTTTTATGAAGATGGATGACATGGTAAATTACTTAAAAATAATGTGTTTATTTACTTAAATTTAATGTTTAAAGACATCGAAATAATTACCTTAAAATAATCAGTACTGTCTTCATTTTAATTAAACAATCAACTCGCAAACACATACAAAAAACACTTCCATTTTTAAAAAGTCATCGAAATTGCTAGCATGAATAAAAGTAGTACAAAATGACAAATTATAGCACTTATCTCAACAATATCTGCACATTTTTTATTCGAGCACTTGGGAAATTTAATGTTTGCCTTTTGCATACAAATCATGGATATTGCACTTTTTGTTTTCTTTGAATGATAAATTAGAAAATTTTTATCAACACTCCTAATTATCGTGTTTATTGTCGTTTCACACGATGCGATGCGGCAGCGGCGCGGCGCGGCGCTTGAGCGGTACAGCTGTGGTTTCCTGCATATACGCACAGCACCACAATGCATGTAAAGGAACGGCTATCAAGTATGCAAGGCATTCTTCGAGCAAAAATCAATCCGTAGATATAAAACCCACTGCTACGGTTGATCAAGCTCTCTGCCTATAAGGGTCTACGGTGCTACGGAGCTACGCTGAAGTAAATTATGGTGACTCAATACGCTGTTTACCTTTAAAATGTTTGAAAATATTGTCATTGGAAATATTTCTGGAAATTAGAATAATGTTGGGAAAAACAATCATGTTTTATATCTATCGGCTGTTATGTTAGAGAGATTCGGTCCTTATAGTTGACCCTATTGATCGATGCCATAAAAGTACAGGATGTTATTTTTTTTGATTTTAGCTTGAGCAAATCCCGGGTGTGGCAAGCGAATTTCCGAAAACCTTAGAATGCAGTTTTGTTCGTTCTTAAAAATAAAGGTATGTTTCCTTTCGGTAAAATTATCTATATCCAGTAATTAGAGAACTTTCCCTCCAGGTGGCATTAAAAACTTTCTTTCTGTATATATCTTAAACCTTACTTCCATAAACACTTATCAAAAATGTTTCTCTTCCACATCGACATCTTCATTAGTACAGTCCAGAACAATAATTTTAACAACATGAAAATCTGACATTGTCACTAATAAATAATATAATTTAAACCCTATCTCATAGTAAATACGATATATTTTTCAAAGACTGACCTAATTATTACGTAATGACAGTCATAAAGGAATTTACAATAAAATTTTCCTAATAGCCTGGTATCAAAATTATGTCTTCAGTAAACGCATTTAAATAGCTACCACATTAATTAAACTTAAGGTATATTTTAGCTTAACAACAGTGTTAGCATTATTAAATTAACTCATATGTGCCTTCAATACACGTGTTTAATAATCAACCCAATTTATTGGAATCAAGGTACATTTTAACTTGACAATGGCTTTCTTGGAATGTATATCGATTAACGGTGTACTTGATACAGCGTTGAAGTGTTTATATACGACGTAATTACTGAAGACACGTGAGAGTATAACTTGAATTTCATCAGACAAGTAACATATAAACTGAGTGGAAGTACTTAGTGTGCAATAGCTAACGAAAACTAGGTTATTATTAAGCAAGTTCACTGACCGGAGAAATACACATATAAATACCTTGCACATTTGGTAAAAATTCGTTGTGGAACACTTTGGTACACTTTGAATACATTCTTGTGGTAATCAAATAGAACACTGACATATAAAAGGGCCTTAACAACAAAACTGTCTTGATGGCGTAGAGAAGTGTATGCGACTGCTGTGCAAGAGGTCCCGGGTTCGATACCCGGGTTGGGTGAAAATTGTATTCATTTCTATCATGAAATCTCAGTATTAAGATTTTCTTGGGGAAAATAAATGTTATAGGTTGATGACAATACACTCGCCCCTATATCATGGGACCAAACATAGATGATGAATGTGGGTGTAACACGCCTCTGCCTACCCCTTCGGGAAAAAGGCGTGATGATATGTTAAATATAGAAGATAGAAGAAGAACTGACATTTTCAGAATACGCGGATTTGCTAGTCACCAATATGCTACGCTTTTCTGCGCTTCGATTGGTATCTTTTTTACAGGGCAAGTTACTCCATGCCTACCCATTTTTCCAATTTGAACTGATGACTTCCATAACCGTCATATTTTAACCTATACTTGGGCCGAATTAGATGTAGAATGTTTGTAAATAAATCACTGTCAAAATACTTACAGTAAAATTGTATTTTAAAATTTAGTTTACTGAGCTGAAGTTTATAATAAACATTTCAAAAAAATCCAAAACTTGTTTTTATTAATTTAATTGGTTTTACAAAAACAGATATTAAAAGATAGTTGTTATTGTTTATTCTACATCCGTTTCGGTCAGAGTATCTATACAAATACATAAAATTGAACTGTCTGTTTGTTATATCAAAATAACAGCTTTATAGAGTAAGCATATTACAGTATGTACGTCACATAACAAAACTCACTAGTGTAATTTTATTGTCTGTCTGTCGCAGTTAGTTAGAGGAAAGTTCTGAAACTACTGAACCAAAGCTTATGTCACAAGGAGTAACTTGGGATACTTTGATTTTGGATAAAATATCAGGGTATCGTGAAAAAATGAAAATAATACTTTGTAATCAAAACGAATGAAGTCGCGAGCACAGCTAGTAGATAAATAAATGAGATTTTACTTTGATTGAGTTAAAAACATCAAATTCAAATTTCAAATTCTTTATTTGCGATAAAAGGGGTGGTACATAATGTGATGTTACAAAGATATGCAGAAAGTTCAATCCTATTTAGCCAGAGTAGGTACATAGCATGCAAATTTAATAATCACAATAATTACCTAGCCTAAATTTATAATTTGTATACAATGTCAAAGATGCTACTTTATGCCTATATAAATGTCATTGCGTTAAAATAATAATAATAATAAAGTCAGTACTATAAAATTTGATTGTCATTCATATAATATTAATAAATAGATGTTACAATAAATCCAACATTGTTATTAGGTATAATGTCAGTTTATGTATCGATTACCTCAATCATATTTGTTGTACCTACTACTCCTTGTGATTCAAAAATTCTTTAATTGAGTAAAAAGATCTTTGCGTGAGCCAATTCTTCAACGCCGAGATAAATTTATGAAGGGGTAACTCTTTTAAGTTATTTGGAATTTTGTTGAAGATTTTTATGCACATAGCTTTTTCACAAAGGTACACCTACTTGCTAGAGTCATTAAAAAATGAACATGCAATAATAGCAATAACAATATCGTTGCGGTCGTTACAATCGTCGAGAGGGAACGTTGGCTCTCTGCCAAATAGTTTGTTATGAAGCCGATTTAGATTGGTACTTTATGATAGATCCCGTTATCTGATTGTCCATCATTGTGACATGATGTTTATGTACACTATGGTATTTCCTGTTAGGAATGTTTAGAGGAATTTAATTAGAGTTCAAGGCCATTCTGGTTAATTAATGTATCTATGGCTTCAAAACGTTCAAGATGTATGCATGTATTTAATTTTTACGCTGAGGGTTTGCATTCGAGTATATGATATTAATTTCAGCTTTATGAGGTATAAACCGCGTTCTTGAGAAAAATATTTTTGACAGACGGACAGACAGACAACGTAGTGATCCTATAAGGGTTCCCTTTTTTCCTTTTGATGTATGGAACCATAAAAATTGACAAAATCGTGCCCTGCGAACGCTCGCGCGGATCGGCCAGTTCAGGCCAAAACACATCTTACTAGAACCGTGTCTGTGTGTAAATTTTCATTATTCATTGCGTATGTTTTCTTTTTCTTACAAATATATTACTCAATTATACATAATTATTATTATATTTAATAATTCGTATTAAAATGTCTTGATACACAGATACGTTAAACGTCACAATGAACATCAATATCTAAGTTCAAATGCTTCAAACTTAGTTGGAAATGTACCAAAACTCTAGGGAATGGCAAACCGACTGTAGTCCAAAGCCGGCCTGAAATTTAAACTTGCTTTCAAATATGCCCGAGTCTTCGAAGACTTCAATTTGATTTTTATATTGCCTATTTGGTTTAGAATATCCCTAAGGCACTCATAGTCAAGCTAGACTTCTCTCCTTAAAAGTAACTAAAATACTACCTATTCGACTTGAACTTGAAGAAGTAAAATATTTGAATTTGAAAAAAAATTAAATCTTAAATGCAAAACGTCCATTATATCCATTAAAAAAATATTGCATGTTGGAAGTGACAGCAACACAAAGTCTTATAGCTAATATAATCAGACTTACCTACTTATCTGATTTGTAATTAGACGCTTAAAGTATCATATCTCATATAATAATTCAATCCATTTTATTAAAATCTATATAAAAATATGTACAAGGCAAAGATATTAAATCATTAGTAGTAATCATTAGTTTTATTGCTACATCTTAAAAACAGAATTTAATGACTTGTGCAGGCCACGGAAATACCATTTTAGAGTGATGTTCAAAAGATGCAACTATTTTCACTGATAGATGGACAATCATGTTTTTTAAGATATGAGCAGTGGATTTACCTTTCACCTCAGCGGTGAAAGGAATCAGAGTTCTATGGAGATTTTATACTCTCTAGAGCTATATAGGCTGTGAAAAAAAAACGTAAGAATTGCTAAGAACTAATAGGTTATAGTAAGATAAGTATATAGTACTTAAGTGGGACCGCATTAATTATTCGCATCGCCCTCCAAACCCGCTGATGTTAGGCTATGAAGAAGCTCTTAAAAATGTTGAGGTACTTGAACAATAACTTGAAAACTGATTAGTTCCAGAGTAGTTAGACAGATATTATACACCGTGCTTGGAAAGTGGACATTCAAACTTTGCCTAGGTCATAGTAATCAAGAATCAGAAATATTTAATTTGTCAATGTAGCTAAAATCGACATTACATCTTAGGGCCGGTATTTCAATGTCACCTTATCTCGAATTGATCTTGGCTTGAACATAAGTAGGACTTATGTGTATTTCAATATAGGATTAAAGTTAAGCGGCACCTAAAGTCCATCCTAACTAGCCTTAATCTAAGCGGAGGATTTTTGCCACTTAAGTTCCGATCTGAGATTTGCGTGTGGCTAAAGAAAAAAGTTGCTTCATGATAATTTATTTTTGTACGCGAATTCATAGGAGCCAAGCCTAAATAGTATTTCTTTTTATTATTGTGTGCCAATTTGTTTTTCTTGTTTTCTTGAATAGCACCAATTTTGTAGTAAGGCTAAAATTGCTAAAACCAGAGTATATTGATAAGTTAATGGCTAACAGGTAGTGCCTAACAAAAAAAATGCCAATATTAGTGCACCAACTTTAGTGCAATGGAGATAAATTTGCTGAAAGATATAATTTTAAAAAAAGCATTATATAATAGAAAATAAAAAAGCGATGCTAGTACGTGGAAGGCGAAATAAAACTTATCAGAAATGTCGTAAACTTGATTTTAAAACTCAATAATTTATAACAATAATAATAAATAAAAAAATATTCTACCACATTCACACAGCGCCATCTAGTCCCAAATTAAGCAATTATGCTTGTGTTATGGGTACTAAAAAACTGATATACTACTTAAATATTTTTTTTTTGTTGTAAATAAATACATATTATAGATAAATTACACCCAGACACAGAACAAACCTTGCAAATCACAAAAAGATTTGTCCTGGGCGGGGATCGAACCCACGACCTGCGGTTTAGCAGTCAGGGTTACTAACCACTAGACCAACAGGCCAGTCAACAAACATCAATGTCAACCAAATGACAACAAAAATCATAAACAAATGACATATTCTTTTTATTATGTTGCAATATTGCGATTTATCTCAGATTAGTTAAGCCGAGGAAGATCCAGATTGAAATACACTACCGTCTTTCAAAAGTGACACTTAGATTAAATGTAGGACTTAACTTAAGCAATAAGATAAGGTAACATTGAAATACCGGCTCCCTCTCTATGGGCATTGAATAATTGCAGGCAGGAAATAATTGCAATTGAAACACATCATTACGAGACGTATAAAGAAATACTTGAATTTTTTTTATTGTTCATTTGGCTAAAAAAGTCGACTTGTTTGGATGCACCCCCAAGGACTTTACTCAAGTTGCGTATCAAGTTTTGGACACTTGTCCAATAGTACATAAAAATACTACTTAATATATTTTTGTATTTTGCTAATATTTTTATTTGTATAGCATTAAGATTCGTTGGTCAAGGTGGCGGACGGCCGTTGGTTGCAGGCTGCACAGGACCGTTCGCAGTGGCATAAATTAGGTGAGGCCTTTGTTCAGCAGTGGACGTCGTTGGACTGATATGATGATGATGATTAAGATTAAACACTGCACTATCGCATTAGGTAAGCCTGTAAGGATAGCTGTAAGTTTGTAATAATAAATTCATTCATTTCATTCATTCATTCATTACGTCCGCAAGTTGTACCAAGTTTTGGCCCATATATTTATTACCTATACTTAGGTCAGAAATATCCCTTTTGTATTTATTAAGTGTTCATTAGTCCTCACATAACATTTTATGATTTAAAATTCAAATCATCTGCATCATTTTGATTTAATACAGCAGCGCTTTGTATTATTTATTTTGTCTGAATATTGGTTCCGAAATCATGGTTTATTTCGCCTGCAATTTTGGGATACATAATGGCCCAAGATTGTATTAACCCTAAACCAAAATAAATACCAAGTGAACAATAAAAAAAACATTGAGAAACTCTGCCATAAAGACATACAGATCTAGGACGTTTCACCAAATTACAGACATTGAAATTAGTCACAATAATAACTTTGGAACATAACACAATAACAGCAACTCATTCAAACGAACAGATATTATGTATCGTACATATTATAAAGTTATAACTATTGTTAACTTTACCAAAAACTTGTATGGACTGGAGATTTAGTACTCTGTTTTCTTGGACACGGCTCATTGAAGAAATCTCATATCCGTAGTAGTCAAACAATAAGGCCTAGATTTCACCAAAGCCAATGTGAATAGACAGGAAATTTACTAATCAACCAATAGAAGTGCAATATAGAAACAAGACTTTTCGGAATAATAATATATGTTGTATTATTATTACGGTTAATTGGGCCGTAAGCCACTAGTGGCCTCCTTGCTACCTCCACCAGAGTTGATCTATTGTAGCGCCCCTTTTTTGTTTTATAGTTCTCTGCTTAATCCTATAGAGGCTAGGAACTTCCAGATTGTCTGAGCAGAGAGAGACTGTATCTCATCTGGTTGCACCTGGTGCAGTCCTAAAAGGATGCTCCTTTTGTGCATAAGTGGCCCACATGAGCATAGGACATGCATTGCTGTCTCTTCTGACTCTTGGCAGAATCTGCACATTTTGGATTGGCTTAGGTTTAGTTTAAACATATGGTAGTTTAATTTACAGTGACCGGTGAGTTGCAACAGCTCTTTGGTACTTTTATTGTTATGGCCTTTGATAAGTGCTTTAGAATGGTTCTGTCCTGGGGCAGATTGCCACGCTCTTTGCGCTTTATTTTGGCATAGGTCGTTGAGGAGGGTCTGGACCCTTGGATGTTGTATTAGTTATAATGATTTTCTGAAAATAAACCTGTGTCTCCTTGCTTTAAGAGACCACTATCGGAAACCGGTAACATTAATATTATAATATAGATAAAAACCTAAAACTATTTTTAAACACACAACAAAAGTTACAGTGTAACAAAGTGTAGTCAATAATCTCCTACCTATATATTATATTTATAATATAACACAAAACCTACGTTATTTCCAACAACAGTAGGTATATTTTCTTGTACAAAGATATCACACCATAAACTTGATAGGCCTCACAGCTAAAGGGATTGAACAAAAAGCTGGTAAATTGAGTTTTATGATACCTACATTTAATCGATGAGATAAAGATATGGATTATTTGGCGCCTTAAGCAACAAAGTAAAGGGTAACAGTCACGGTTTAATGGTTAATGTACCTTTTTGATTCGAGTTTGAATCTAAATCGATTTGTGAAAGTATCGTGGTAACGCCTGCGTTAATCTCAATTACAATTAAAACAGCTCATTACCATATTTATCCAAAGCATTATATTATTATATTTAGTCTTTATAATGGAAAATATTGTCTGTAAGTACCGTCTGTAAGTCATTACAGATAAATGCGGCCAATATTTATGTATACTATACTATATATTTAGAGTAAATAATAGTGTAGTTAGTAGCTTGTTATTTACCCCTTATTATTGAAATTGCTACTTTCGTTACACTTTCATTCCGACAGTGAAAAAACATTGTTCGGAGGCTATCTGTAACGAGCTTATAATCTTGAACACGCGCTATTCACCACGAAGATTGATTATTACAAATTCGAGGAATGCTATACTTAGAAAGTAGCGCAAGGGTGCTCTTGTTATTATCAGCAACTCATTACTGGCCCACTGCTGGACTCGGACCTCTTCTTCTCTATCTAGGGAGCTATATCATAATATTTATGTACATAGGTACAAATAAATAGCAAGAAGTCCCAAAACGCTAGTCTGAAGTAACCGGTAAGCCAACACAGACCAGGTACATAATTTTAAGTATTATATTATTTGTTTTTCCTTTATTTACATATCTTTGTTGTTTTCTTTCGAGGTTAGTCAACATTTTTATACCCAGAAATGTATTGATTTATTTGGACAAACAGTTGTTGTTACACTGTTTTACACAATATCAAATATAAATAAAAAAAACTGAAATAGCAACTAAATGCACAACAATATAAGGTGTCACAACATGCATTGTGAGGCAATATTTTGGCTTAAAAATAATAAACACATAATAAAATATTCAATAAATTAAAAACAAAGTCATCATAAATTTAGGAAAAATGAAAATATAATAATATACTGGTAAATGGACTATTCTAAAAAAAGAAGATTCCAAGCAATTACGAACGATTAAACGAGGGTATTCAGTATATCAATGCAAAAACAAAACATAAAATATCGACTGTGAGCTGCCGGGGTATTAAGAAAAACATTGCAACGAATGCTTCGTTGCAGGCAGCGTTTTGTCTGCCACAATTTAAAACTGAAGTGAACGTACACGCGTATTCATAGTCTGACTATTTCAAACAAATACTACACAATGTAAATACCAATTAAGTGTTTGGAGTTGCGATCTTTGTGTATGCTATTTTTAATTCAATTTACAAATATACATTTAACGGGCACTAAGTACACCTTGAACAGTATTTATTCGTACAAATATTATTGCCTTATGAGAGAACAAACATACAAATTGCGGTAGCTAAATACGCCGTTTAGGTGGTCAACTCAATACTGTGTCTGTTTGAGAATATTATGTTATTTTGAGAACCTGTCCTTTTGTGAATAAGGGCTAACATCGCCGTGCCTAGTGACGTGGGTTCGATTCCAACAGACACATTATATGCAAGATTGAAAGAAGATTCATAAATAGGTACTTGATTCGAGTCTGGGTGTACTTTGTGTCAGTTATAAAGTCTCCCACGACACCGGGTTTGACCAAAGGGTGGAATGATAAAAAATCATAAAGTAGCCAAACAGGTACGATTTTGTCTAACCCGGAAATCGAACTCAGAACTTGTTGCTTACTCTCGCAGCGCACAAAAGTTAGCACAATAGTAAACTGATTTATCAACTAATTCCACTCATAATAATTATTTTCAACCATATTGTTATTAATATAATATAGAAATTGCTAAATTCACTCAGTTTTTTTCAACAAGTTTACGATATTTTAAACGAGTCCCAAGCGCTATATCTTCTTACACTATCAAATAAAATCAGTCCGTACTATGAATGCTGTACATTTTGGCCGCTCACTAAAGCACTCATTATTTCCGAGCCAAAATGTAAAGTTAACCTCCGACCTCGACTCACTACTAGGTATATGTTACTAATAAACACAAACATTCGTATTTTCCACAAATTGTATGTTGCTGTCAGAAAGTTAAGGCAGTTGAAATTAAATTTTTTATAAACAGCCGGTGAAATGTGGCCGTGATGTGCCTCTGCATACACCGAAAGAGGCGTGATGCTTTGTTAAGGTTTGATTTTTTTTAATATATTATGCTATATTAAATATATACAGGGTGTCCCGAAACTCAACGTCAAGTGGCTACCGGGCGATGGTATAGGCTGTAAGGTACAGCCTATACCATCGCCCTGGAGGAGGAGTTCACTGTCAACACACGTACAGAAGAATTATATATAATAAAGATATATTTTTATTACATGCATTTGATTTTTTTGGGACAATTGTTTTTTACCCATCTCCATCTAGCCCAGAGTAAGCGTATATTATGCTTGTGTTTAGACAACTGATAAACATAAAAGTTCTGTGCTAAGCTTGATCAGTTTAGTATCACTATAATTATCATCATTATCAGCCGTAAGACGTCCACTGCTGCTGGACATACGCCTCCTCACCTATATATTGTGGAGTTAAATACATTTACGGCAGATATTTTTTTTAATGTAATATTTATGCATCAGAAGCTGTCCATAATTTCCTATTTATAGTAACTTCATAGAACGATATTAGAAAAAAATATATCAGATACCACCGTTAATGTAATGCATAAGTTTACCATTGTGGTGTTGAAACTAAAAAAAACTATACTCCACTACACAGTGGTATCAAGAATAATGCAACTATTCTTGACCTTTCTCAAAATGTCGGTTCATCTCATCTAACTGCAACTTAGAAGTGCTGTGTTCCTATTTCGGAATGAGCTCCAAGATTGGTATCTCTAAACTGAAGGTTTTCAAGCGTTAGTTATGCTTTGATTTAGCTGTTAACTACGATAGGCATAGAGTCAAGAATCGAATGTTAATGAAAAAAAGTTGAGAGTCAACGTTTTTATTTACTCGTGATGCCCTTGACTACGGTAAACGCTTACTTGGCTTACTTTCAGGCGGGCCGAACGCCTGTCTAACACTGCCGTTACATTTCTCAGTACACGTGTCAAGAAATAGTATAATAATTATAAAATATAATCAAGTATTATTTATTTACTTTGAGTAAACTAAAAGAAATCTATAGTAATTTATCAGTGATGATATGAAAAGGAAACCACGAAGAACATTATACTGTTTATTTTAATACAACAGGTTCATCATATTACACATAATGAAACAAGAGGTACTGTATACCCCTAACAATAGGTTATAATATAACCAATAGGTCAAGGTAGGTCATAAATAAATATAGCAGAAATTATCAAAATCATATTATGAATTTTAATATCCAGCTACATAGTAATATGAATAATTATCATCTTAACAAACACATATCATAATACTTTATTTAGATATAACAACCAACCTTAAAACTTAATGTAATTATTTATGATATTATGGATATTAATTTATAATATTATCAACAATTCCTAACAAATAATATTATTATAATTTTAAAGAAAAAGTGACAAGATAGGTACTTAACTCTGAATTGATGTGATCCCGTCGGCAGCCAAACAAGAAGTGTCTGAACACCCACTGAGGTTGGCTTTTATACTTTAAATTGTACTGACATAAGTCAAACGATTGATTAATTAATTACAAATTTAGTAAGAGGAAACAATACTTCTATTCTAAAATTATTTAAAATATCAGTAGTTAAATTAACAATACAATAATTATAGAATTTCTAAAATGATCAATCAGAAATTCTTATGAAAGTTATAATAAGAAGACATTACTATCTCGATTTCCGTTACTTGTTGACAACAATTAAATACTATTTATTTCAGTAGTTGCCATTTATAGTAATTAACTATATAATAATTGATATTTAAACTTAACCTATTTTGACACGGCCATACTGACATGTAGTTCGCTCTCGGACTACATAAAATAAAATAAAACTTAATACTAATTTACTATCACTAAATACAGTAAACTTAATGCTAATACATCATAATTTTTATTCATTGTTCTAGTACATCTTCTCACATTAAGAGCACTAAGAACAACGGTCAGTACTTTGACATTCATCTAAACCCCTCACCTGCTGCACATGAGTCGGGTTAGAGCAAAGCCACTGACTTCAGCAGTTCCAATGAAATATATTTCATTTCCATTAATGTCACATCCGACATTAATACATACATATAGAACACGCCTCTTTCCCAACAGAGGGGTAGGCAGAGACCATTTCCTTCCACTTGTCTCAAGTCAAAGTCAAAGTTTTCCCAAGTCTCAGTCTCAAGAATCGTAGATTCTTGCCATACATCTTTGGCTTTTTCAACATTCATCATTAATAGGCATAAAATATATACACATATATATATTTTTTATCAAACAAATCATATATAAGTAACATTTAACATCATCAATCCCATCACCGACCGAATTTGTCTTTGGCTACAGTTGTATTACTTAAATTGCTTATTCCCCCCCTTTAGGGAGTATCAATCATTAGATAAGATAGCTGTTATCTCAAATAGGCTTTTATAACTATTTCCAACTGCAAAAACTTAATTATTTCATCTTACTGCATCAAAACGAGTTTTGCATTTGTTTGTCTTAGAACAAAAACGTTGACAAGCTATAGTAGTTTTTATAGTTACATCTACACATGTTATCTTCAGAAATATTTACATAATTCAAGTGAGCTTGGACAGAAGGAATATTAGTATTACAACCAATAAGTAAACGAATTGGTGTAAAACCCGTAGAGCTCTGAATAGTGGTGTTAATTGACTGTTATACTTTCCACAATCCGCTTGGCCAATCTGACACATCCAAAACTTATTATTACAAAACCCAATACAAATTATTGGAAGACCAAGAAATTCTGAATTAATATTAGGTCACCTATTGAATTTTATTTCGTAATCAAAATATTTATTTAGGAACAAATATTATTGATTATGTAATTTAAAACACGAGTTTTAGGTCAAATAACTAATTAAACTGGTTGTGAGGCAACTTCAGGATTACCATAACTTTCAATGATAAAAGCATTGTCACGTAAATAAGTATTTTAAATATCAACCGATTAAAATTTAAAATGTTTCTCAGTTTTGTTTTGCCAGATGCCTATACATGATAACCCTCTCCACCCGTTGCTGGTGAGATAGACTAGCACCAAGAAGACTGAAGACTAGCCGTTTTTTTTACTTTAAATTCTAATTCTTGCAATCACAACTTATACAAATTAAACATTAGTTTATTCTTAATTAAAAGCGTCCACTTCGATAATAAAAGAAGTTGGCATCTATATAGCACCTATTCTAAGTTACATAAGAAATCTCTGTATCCAACTAGGAATATTTCCCAAAAAACTAAATCAATCTATAATCTGATCTTAATCAGATATCTGATCTTAATCAGATATTCCATTTATAGGAATTTCCTGTAAATAGAGTATCTGGTTCTTTTTTCTTTTAATAGGTTAGCTGTGTATGTTTTTAAGTTATGTGTAAATATTTTATTTAATAAATTATATACCTACATTGTCTCATATTTGGAATAATTACATCTATAATTAAACCTATTCATAAAAAAGGGGATACTTTAAATATTGGAAATTATTATAGACCAATAGCTTTAATAACTATATTTGCAAAAATATTTAAAAAAATAATATATAATTCCTTATACTCATTTCTAGAAAAAGAAGATGTAATAATTACACAACAATATGTTTTCAGGAAAAATAAAAATATTAACATGGCTATTTATGATTTTCTGCAATGTCAGATAGGGAACAAATTACTCAAATCTCAAAAATGTGTATTACTACAAAAACCGAAACATTATACCAATCCAATATCCGAATATACATAATCCATCAAATGTGGAGTACCGGGCCTCTTGTTCCTATTATGCCAATTAATATAAATGAAAAAAATTACATTATTTCCAGATGATTGTACCATACTTTTTCTGGTCCCAATTTAAAGTCTCTAGAATCCATAATTAATAATCATTAACAACCATTATTCATTGGCTAACAGTTAATAATCTAAAACTAAACTTTGATAAGACAAAATATATAAATTTCCGACAACGTCCTTTAAATGCAATAGATGATACAATTACAATTAATTACAAAGGTACTAAAATTAATGAAGATACATCTACAAAATTTTTAGGACTACATTTAGATCCAAAAATGAATTTTGAACTTCATATTGATCATGTATGTAAAAAAAAATCAGTCAGTTTGCATATGGATTATATAAGTTAAAAGACGTTACTAATAGACATACAGTATTAACAGCAAATCATGGATATGTATCTTCCACACTACGTTATGGAATAATGTTCTGGGGTAACTCAACTGATTGGCTTTGTGTATAAGGCACAAAACGCTGTATACGAACGATATTTAACCTTACCCAAAGACAGTCATGTAAACCATATTTTATCGAACACAAATTATTATCATTACCCTGTATCTACATTTACGAATCAGCTGTATTTAGAAAAACAAGTTACCATTATAATTATTATTAGTAGGTATTAAATTTGCACACCTTTTAGGTAAGATAAGGTCTAAAGTAACTAAGTTTATTGTACCCTTATGACCATCTACATTTTTGTAAACCCTTATCTATGCAGAATAAAGATATTTGTATTCTCAATATCAATAACAATATTTTTCCATTTATCTATCATTTTTGACAATCACATTTTCATCAAATAATTCACAAACCCAATATGTTAACTTTTCTTTACTTATTGATTTTTTTTTTTTTTTTTTTTCAATTACCTATTTCTCGTATTGCAAAACGATTACTAGACAAGAAAAACGAATTTAGTATGTTTCTTTAAATAAATTTCATTATGTTTGGTTTTCTGAAACGTTAATAAGACAGTCTAACTTGTCTTGGTCAGCTTCTATGTTTAGTAAATCTATTGAGATTTGTTCCTATAATTACGAAATAAGAATAGAGTAACGTAATGGCATTTCTTAGTATTTTCTTCTGTATTAGGAGTTTAGTAATTTGAGCAACGATTAGTATATATAACCTTCACTAAACTCAGTAAACGGCTCTATGTATATAGTCCAGATGAAATATGAAAAATCTATTAAGTACAGTTTTTGTTTAGGTTAAAGAGAAAAGGAAAAATAAATTATAAGTATAAGTTTGAATTTTGGTTCCCCAAATAAATTACCCTCATTTAACATGTCCTGATTTGACAAATAATAACATTATCTTTCGTCAGAATTCTACGTTTGTACCGACGTATTTACTAATGTCAGTTTTGCTCTGTTTTATATAATCTAAGATTTAAGAATATTTTTCCACATAAATATTGATGGAGGTCATTCTAATATTTGCAGCAGTAACAATTTAGTTAAGTTACATTCCGTATAGAAAACATTTGTATTATAAAATATCTAAGATTTAAGACTAAGCAAATTAAAGCAGAGCCCCTTAGGGCCTTACCATTTTTTGCTATAGTTTTGAAGCTGCTCCATTCGTATTCTCCGGACAGCTCCTCGATGTTGAGACACCAGCCGTTCGTGCTGAAATCGATTGACGCCGGATCAAAGACCGAAGTGTCACGTCGTCATCAAAGCATTGATGGCTCCCCTCACGGATCGCCTCAGGAAGATCTTCGAAGATTGTAGGACCCATTCTGAAACTTGTAATTCAATGTATTAGTTTATGGACATAGTGTATCCCACTTCTGATGTCAAGAAATAGTATAATAATTATAAAATATAATCAAGTATTATTTATTTACTTTGAGTAAACTAAAAGAAATCTATAGTAATTTATCAGTGATGATATGAAAAGGAAACCACGAAGAACATTATACTGTTTATTTTAATACAACAGGTTCATCATATTACACATAATGAAACAAGAGGTACTGTATACCCCTAACAATAGGTTATAATATAACCAATAGGTCAAGGTAGGTCATAAATAAATATAGCAGAAATTATCAAAATCATATTATGAATTTTAATATCCAGCTACATAGTAATATGAATAATTATCATCTTAACAAACACATATCATAATACTTTATTTAGATATAACAACCAACCTTAAAACTTAATGTAATTATTTATGATATTATGGATATTAATTTATAATATTATCAACAATTCCTAACAAATAATATTATTATAATTTTAAAGAAAAAGTGACAAGATAGGTACTTAATTCTGAATTGATGTGATCCCGTCGGCAGCCAAACAAGAAGTGTCTGAACACCCACTGAGGTTGGCTTTTATACTTTAAATTGTACTGACATAAGTCAAACGATTGATTAATTAATTACAAATTTAGTAAGAGGAAACAATACTTCTATTCTAAAATTATTTAAAATATCAGTAGTTAAATTAACAATACAATAATTATAGAATTTCTAAAATGATCAATCAGAAATTCTTATGAAAGTTATAATAAGAAGACATTACTATCTCGATTTCCGTTACTTGTTGACAACAATTAAATACTATTTATTTCAGTAGTTGCCATTTATAGTAATTAACTATATAATAATTGATATTTAAACTTAACCTATTTTGACACACGCATTACAAAACATTTAGCTTAAGTTTTCTTAAACATTAATATTGTTAATGAATTATGAGCTTGTAGTAGTTAATGGAGCGTAAATAAAAACATAATATGTACAATATTGTTAATAACAATATAAACTTTCTCGCTTTTATTTTCTTGTCCTACATTTAGTTATAAAATTAAGTATAATATCAGAATTAACTGCACGTTTACGTCGCGTTTACATCGCATCTACGTCACAGTCTACGTCAGTAATTTTTATACCATGACGACGACAAACAGACTGCTGCCTGCCTAATAGTGAGCGATTAACAAAGACTTTTAATAGAAAAAAAGTCTTTCCAAATCCTGCATTTACTTTTGATTAATTTCGAGTTTCGCAAGATTCGCAAGTGTTCAGTGTTCGCAAGGGTCATCACTGTTTATCATGGCTTACAGAAGTTGCAGTGGTGGTGATGAGGGCGGGAGTAACCTCTAGAAAAAGTCCAATTTGTAACGAACAAGAATTGACGGGATTATGAAACAAACACTTTTTACTCATCAGAACATAATTACAACTAATCCCATAATACAAGACAATTAGGCATGGGGAAATGCGCAAATAGAAATAGGTACCCTCGCCACAAAAAGCCAAGGCTTGTTTTGTTTTCCAGCCATCTCGTTACTAAACAAAACCCAATTAACTTCCTTATTTACGTAAATTATCTAGTTTTAGGTAAGTAGCCAATTTAGATTAAAAGGTAAGCGACCATGCTTTTAACAAAAGTAAATTTTATTTAGTAACACAGACTAATAAAAAAGATAGGCTCATTGCGAACTTCAAAAAGAAAGCTAGGTCTGTTTGTCTAGGTGTGTGTTGGAAGGGTTGCCATTTGTTAAATTTTGTCCCTATAATTTGGAGAATAATATTATTATGTGGGTAGGATATTATTGTATGAGTAAGTTATTGTTGAGTGTGTATTGTACTGCAATTGTTTAGAAGGACTTCTACTCCGAATAAAAAATAAACTTTAAACAGCAAAATTAATTTAAAAAAATAAAAGAGTAATGGACAGAGTATAATTGAATGGTGATATTATAAATCATATTATTGCAACTCTTGTACCTTATGTCACTAAAATATGGTTTTTGTTTGTTGACGTTTTTTGTTCCCAGTAACCTTAAATTCGTAGTTTAATTAATAAGGAAATGATTTTATTTCAAGTACCTACTTACTTATAAGTGAAAAGTGATGCTGTTTTTACAACTTTTGACTGGAATGCATAATTTTTTTTATTTGTGATATCTAGATGACGTCTCGTGATGTACCTACTAAAAGCAATGCCTTTAGTTTTTAGAGATGTTATATTAGGGTCAATTTCGCATAATCCTAATATAGGATATATTAGTTTCGTCATATTCTAATACCATACCTATTACTCGATATTAGTCAGATAATAGGGTAAGGAGTGAACGATTTAGTATTATGCTCTATAACTAGTATTCGTTCGCGTAGTCTCTGGCTAATACTTGACTAATATCGAGTAACCTAATAGATGACATTCCTATAACCTAATATGAATACGGGTCGCTCGTATTATAATATGCATACCTAATATGAGTATATTCGTTTCATCTCTAGAAACGACGCACGGCGCGCTTCGTATCGTAATGATAAGTACCTACCTAATACTATTGTATTCGCCTCGTCGCGTTGTCTCTGGCTAATACTTGACTAATATCGAGTAACCTAATATATGACATTCCTTTATCCTAATATGAATACGGTCGCTCGTATTATAATATGCATACCTAATATGAATATATTCGTTTCATCTCTATTAGTTTTCGTGTAGGTGTGTGCGTGCGCTTGTGTGTTTATTTGCAGTCGCTTGGGTTTTCTTGGCTTCACTATTACTGTATACGGTGAGTTGTCTTTCTTTTTTTGTTGATCTGAGGTGGGTAATACGCGAGAAAAGCCTTTTCTCGCGTGTTATGTCAATTAACGAAAAAAAAGTACCTATACTTTTCCAGGTACTAGACCATGACGATGGATTGGTACTCGTGCCACAAATGGTACCTACCCAGGATTAATTGTTGATTGAAATGATTTGTTGAGTGGTTTGTTTGTTAAAACTTTACAAAAAAAATTAACAAATAAAATTTTAAAAATTTGGCGGTTTCTTTTTAACCTTCTCCGAAAAAATATCTTTTTCTATTAATATTTCTGAGGAGTTCTGAGCATTATATTTAACTTTTTAATTTTTGATGTCCATTAAATTGAGTGAAATGATAGCAAAATTGGAAGAGTGGATGCATTATTGTGTGGCAAAGAGATTTATGTAATTTATTTTAAGTGGGTAGGTAGGTACTCGTAAATCGGGCTTAGGGGGTGTTGGAATTAGACAGATAACAACACCTAGTAATAGAAACGTCACATAAAATAAAATCTCCGATTTTAATACCTTTTTTGGCTTAAAGTTGCTAATTATTATCTTTTTTTTTTATTTTAGTTATGAAACTGTTTTACTTGGGGAGGCTACGATGCTAATTGAGGATTTAGTTGAGCGCGACAGATATATTGTAAGGTAGGTTAGTTACTAGTTGTTGTAAAGTGTCCACTTAAGCATGTGACAGCGATTGAGTCATAACCTTGTTTAACAGACGTTTGTTATGGTGGAATGCTTATGGCCTGGGTGTTAATCTCTCTCAACAAGGCAATATTAATTGAATTATTCGCCAGGATGCAAATAAAACAAAATTTACTCAAAATAAAATATCTATTCATCATTCAATCACATGGTTTTATAGTTATTATAAAGGATATACTTTCTATAAAGACTCATTTATACATATAGCAAAAACACTGCACACAAAACAACCACACTTTTCTATAAAATAATAAAATAACACATCTGGCGTACAGTGAGCGCACAGAATTCTAAACATGAGCTGACTTTACGCCAAAGTCAACAATTAACTCTCTATTCACAATACAGACACAAGTATTTTATTATGTCGTGCGTATTTCATCAGATATTCAGTTAATTATATTAATGACATTACTAATAGCTAAAGTACCTTTCAACCAATATGAAGATAAGTATAATATTAAGAACGAACGTTCAACACCTTAGTTAAAAATGTTTCTAAATATAGCTTGATCCTTGTACATATTGTAGAGCGGAAAAAAGAAGAATTAATTTAATGGTAGGCACACAATTGAAAGAAGTTTTGAAGTTCTGAACTTTTGAATTAATATTCGAACTTTAGTAAGGGTTGGACCAGATCTGGCCGGACGAAATCGCACTTTCCTATGCTTCTTTCCTTTTTTGTCACATATAATTGTCGTTTATTAGAGCGAGATACAGAGTGAGAGGCGAGCGCCTTGTCGATTCCGCCGCGTGTGGTCGCACACAGGTTCTCTTTTTTGCTCTAGTAAATGACGGTTCTAAGTGACAGAAAAGGATACAAACATGAGAAAATGCGATTCGATGCGGTCAGATGTGGTCCAATCCTAAGCCTACATAACACAGAACACAGTTACTTAATATTCATTCTGAAATCGATCTGGGAGACGACAAATTCCCGTCAGGAAATTACGCAATTTAACAATTATATTCTTTGCGTAATTTCATTCTAAACTTTGGAATTTGTAAACTTACCACACAAAAAAAAGATACCATACTATTATTCTGCTTGAAATACGCACGACATTAAGATACACGATAATAATAATATAGTTGTATATGTAATACAATATTTTATACATAATTATAGATATGTTTTCAATATTGATAACAACATAATTTCCTATTGTCAATGTGTCAATTGGCATACCCTAAAAGTCTATAATTTGTGAAAAATTGGTCTTTACATGGTATTTGTACATAACTAATCCTATTAGTGATTATTAAAAGCTTATTAAATTGACCTCGTCTGCGTTTTTAATTTCTAGTAATTTTAATGTACAATTACGTGAATATTTATATTGACATACATTATTTGAATATTTATATTGACAAGCAGACTGTCAATACGCTGTAAGTACTATGACAACTTACAATTTGGGACTACCACAGCATTATTTTCAATATAATATGATTGCAGTGTGGCTATTGACAATTCATGTCATCTTTTGTCAAACTGATCGACGAAGCGAGGAACTCTCATTAGTAAAGCGCTCAGGAATTTATAAAATCTCTCACGTCTGGTTTTCGACGCGGCCTTTTTTTATACTTCATCAAATTTTATGATGCCCCAGAAAGAAATGACCGATTTAATTTAGTATTCTTTACTTATTGTGTTAAATTTAGCTGCCAATATCGAAATAATCCGTCAAACTTCGTCATCGTTGTTCTGGTGACATCGTTAAATATTTAATAATTCGTTCAGTAACAGTTAGTACAACACGGTTTTCATTAACGACATTTACGTTAGGTAATTGGGTCTGTGCCGTTATAATTCTCGTTGAGGAAATGTTTCGTATCCCGAAAATGTTGGCCTAATCTCATCAACAAAGTTTTCATTTGTCATTGGACAATCACATTTTACAAATTGCTGTGACGAAACAAGTTAAAACTTGATATATACAAGAAAAAAACTATGCTAAATGCGTAAATTTTAGTACGTTACAACAGATTTGGCGTGAATTGTCAACTAGTAATTTATCCCATAAACTACGACATTGAGTACGCTTTAACCGGGAGAAATAAGTAATGTAAGTAGTAAAAGTGAGTGTTTAGTGACGACGCAAAGTTGTTTCGTGTAAAAGTATTAGTACAAGTAAACTTGTACCGAGTAAACCACATAATTAAAACGTAGATTGAGTTCAGCGTTGCCAACATTGTTTTGGACAAAGCTAAAAACCGCAAATATTAATTTTCCTGGACTCCAATTTCAGTCCTCCTGCGACTGAAATTAGAGTCCATTCGCGGATTTAGTTAGGGCCGTATATCATTTTTTTCCTAATAAATCTTCCAACATTTCCTGGTTTGTCATAGTGTCCCCGAGTATAGCTCTCGTTTCCCTTGAATTCCTTCTACCAGATATAGATCGTTTTCTGGACACTATATTATCAGAGAACATATTTTCTGACAACATTTTGAAATTATTATTGAGCTCAGTCAAACAAGATTCTGGAATTTCCTTATTCGCGCTAACAAAATCATTAATTTTGTCTACAGCCTGCAACTGTTCTACTATCTTATCGCCTTCAAATCTTGACTGATTAAAAGACTTCATGTGTTTATCTATAACTTTGCTACTCTTTTCTATATCTTGCATTATGTCTCTACAGTATTTATCAAGAGGTTTACCTCCAACAATTCGTTCCCCTGATGCAGTATTGTCACGCTTGACAGCTATTTGCATTTGCTGTTCATGTACTGCTACAGTCGTGACGGTTTCCTCAACAGCTGGGTGATCTTCATAGAAAGATACAGTTGAATTTCTTCTGCCTCTAGATTTTGGACGCTCAGAGTTGGGCGTTTCGATTTCAGAACTTTCTTCTTCTATACGCTCTTCAGTAGATTTTTTCAAGGCACTATGCTTTCTAGACCCTGGTGGTTGTTCGTCACTTTTTATTTTCTTCATAAGTTCACTCTTCATCCTTTCCATTTTTTTGTGCAGTTCATCGTCTTGGGGCAGATCATTGTCGAATAGAGTTAAGTCGGCCATCCCATCTTGTACTGTTTTAGCTAATTCTAGCATTTCATCTGAACTTTTGGAGTTCTTTCTGGTGCCAGGATTTGGAGTGGAACGAGTGCTGGTAGAATTGGACCGACTTCTACCGTACCTTAAACGAGATTCTGTAGATGTTGACATTTCATCATCGTGGGATAACGCGCTGCTAACGCTGCGAGAATTCTCACACAGCCTTGCTATCATAGCTTGGTCCACCTGTAAATTAAAAAAATATACCTGATATAACAATTTCCGTAAAAGTATATTTAGGACATGAATTTAATCTTCAAAAACAGAATAAAACAAAACCATCTAATCAGAGGTGGAAAATAAAGCCTTATACCTAATCATTATACAAACAATGGAGCAGATAATAATTAAATATATTTAGGTTTTGAACGTATTCATTTGTCCTAAAATGTACAGTAAAAGAACACAAATAATAACAAGGCCCACAACGTTTAATCAACATAATCTGAAAACAAAAGGATGGCCGTCTTTTGTTCTCGGGGGAAACACATGCAAAGATTTTATCAAATGCGTGTGACGGATTTCTACTGGAGAACAATTATACCTCGTCGTAAAGCCGATCAAAAGTAGGCTAAAAGTCATCCAATTGGGTGGGTCAAAAGTTAACTCAAAGTCTAAGTCAAGACCCTAATTAAATGCGCTGTCACCGATACCAAACCGATATCAGAAAACAAAATCCATACAAACTAAGTACCTACCTACTGTTAAACAAACAACTGATGGCAAAACAAAGATAAAGCACTATTATTAATATTTTAAGAGTTTTATAAATTATAATTATTATGTAAGTTAATTTGCTAGTATTTATTTTTTTGCAGGTTATTTTCTTATAATATAATAGATATTCTGGGTTTTGGTGTACTTAATATTAATTATGTTACAGCGTACAATAATTAGGTACGATGAGGCCGAGGGCAAGAAGTAGTCAACCATGTTTTTTCAAGTTTTCCTTATAAGAAAATGTTTTTATGGCTAACAAAAATCGCTCTTATACAGGGTGTATACGACGGTACGACATTAAATGAAACCACGTGTAGTATGTGATGTTAGAAGGCTATACCAAAAAAATTAAACAGAAGTTTGCAATAGTTTAGACGCAAATGTACTTTCTTTATGTCACAGTTGTTCACAGTTTTAAACAACCTGTAGGTATTTACGTTGATCGTATGTTGTCATTACGTCATTCAATTCATTTAAATATCTCTGACTCTTTCATATTATCTTATCTCTTACTCTGTTTCGCACTGTTGTCGTCGTCATGTCGAAAACGTCATGATAGAAAAATAATGTGTAGTTTTATATTCTTAAATTTTTCGACTTTAAATAATGTGTAGCTTTGTTTTTTTTTTTTTTTTTTTTCTTTTTTTTTAAATAATTTATATTAGAATATGTTTAATATAAATAAGGGTTAACACTGGCTGCCTTGTCATTTAATGTCGTATCGTCGTATGCACCCTGTATATAATGAAAATATAAATTAAATTAAAACTATTCTTGTCATAAATGAAGGAGAGATCCGTGCCCAGCAGTGAGACATGAGTGGGTTGCTGATGATTACCTTCTTAAACAACATATTTATAAAAGTTATCTTAAATTGTTTCGAAGTAGGTGTATGGCATAAATGTCTCCATTACAAGCAACTTGAAAAAACTACACACGTATTAGATTTACCAGAGTAGGTATAAACACAAAATACGCAACTCAAATGAATACGAATACAAACTAAACATGAAATCGAATTAGACTAGACAACAACTTTTTAAAGTAAGTAATTTACAAAAAGTCAAATCCGGCTTTATAATTTGATATGACAATAAATTAATACCATAAAAGTTTACCACGTTGTTTTGTGCCACTTACGTTGCTCCTCTCCTCACGTCGGGTGATGGCCGCGTCAGTTTCTGACCTGCTGGTCCTACTGGTCACCTGCTTAGCTAACGCGATATTAGACCCCGACGAAGTCTTCACCGGCGACTTCACGCTTCTACTCGCAGCATTGTTTAGCATTCT
This sequence comes from Laspeyria flexula, assembly GCA_905147015.1. Classification (NCBI taxonomy): domain Eukaryota; kingdom Metazoa; phylum Arthropoda; class Insecta; order Lepidoptera; family Erebidae; genus Laspeyria; species Laspeyria flexula. The sequence goes on from LR989953.1 coordinate 916,398, forward strand.
CTCTTTCATCTTTAATAAATACAATATCATACAATTTTACTTTGTTAAGGTTTTTATATAATTTATACATCTATTTAAATTTTTACTTGCAAGCAGCATTTTGTTTTACTTGCAAGAATTATGATGGACCTAAGTGCAAATCATTTAGGTAGGTAAGTACCTAATGACACGAAATGGGTTTAATTAAATAGCAATTTTGAGACAAAAATGAAAAGGAAGAACCTAAATATAGTATGCATATTTTTTTTTATAGCAAAACACATTCACAAGATATTAAGATCTGTATATAACCTATGATCCAAAATAAAGAATATGATTATAATAAATTCTATATTATGTCAGAAATTGTCAACTTTTTGTCTTAATCTTGTATAAATAGGGTAAAGGGTTCTAAAAATAGAATTCATTGTCGAACAGACCAAAATAATCCCATTCCTAAAAAGGGTCCGAGGGTTCCGTACCAACAGGGATTATATCGTTATATATTTATAGCAAAGTATTATTAGGGCAAAAAACATAATGTTTACCAAACAAATTTAGTTATGAGGTGGGACATTTTTGGTGATTCCCTACTAAAAAAGAAGAACTACTAGAAACATCGTTTTATTTTAGCTGCCACTTGATCAAATAGTCAATTTAAAATATCAACCCCCCCATTTGGACCGCTTTTGCAGAGAAAATAAAAGCATTTTTCTTAGTTTTTAAATTTTAATAGAGTTGGATTAATAGCTATAACTAATACCTACAACTATTCCCAATTTCATGAAGATAGCATAAGGATATTATTATTCAGAGATATTATTATTCAGAGATAACGCTGTGATAAACGGCCAGTCAGATGGACAGAGCGAGACCGTAACGGTTCCTCTTGGACTTTTTTAGTACGGAACCCTAAAAAATGATGCGGTTACCTTAAAATTCTTTTAATAATTAAAAAGGAAATTACACTGTGTTGTTTTAATTGTGCCTTACTGAATAATGTTTACTTTAACCTTCACATGTCTTGTGAGATTAATCTCTGTATGTCTAACCATGAAATCAAATTTCAATTGCAATTTCGGTTCTACTAACTACTAAACCTAGGCACCATAATACAAAACGGGTTACCCGGCACCATCAATCACCAGACGAAACACAAAAGTATAATTTAATTAATTATATTCTGCTACTTGCAAATTGATATTTTGTGGGAGTACTACCTTCCCACTTCTCCGGACGTGTCGGCCCAGTCATGCTGCATGCAAGCATGTCAGCGAAGCAAAAAAAGTTCTAATTCTTCATAAATAATAATAATGGTTGAAGAGTCGGCATGTGAATATTAAATTAAATGGGTCTTGTGGGCGACGTCACGAGTTGAAGCTAGTAATCGAATCAAAATTATATAAATCTAAACTCATTCTCTTCTACTTTAAGAAACGCAAAAAATCTAAAGAAACAGTTAAACGTAGATTCTAATTAATTACAGGAAACGTGATAAGGGTAAAAGTAATAGCCAATTGGCTTGTTGAAAGGTAGAAGGGAAAACGATTGCGTTAATAATGAAACCGTTCTTGATACCCGGATTAGAAGGTGCTTACGGTCGCTTATATTGCTGAGGGTTTCATGTCTTGTAAAATTTATTACTTCTGGCCAAAAATATCTTCATAGCTTTTGTAGTTAAGTGGACAGTGACCACTTTCTTCCTCCGATCATAATTCGGTCATACAATAAGACATCTTTAGCTTCAATATACATCAATCTTTTCATACATATTATGTTAGTCATAGTCAAAACTTTATTTCATTTGTATCAAATACACGATACTTATGAACGTCATACAAAGCCAAAAAAAGTGTCAGCAAATTTGCCTAAGGCCAGTTCGCTGACAAGGTTGAGCTCTGAGAAGAACTTTGCAAGAAACTCAGGCCGCTCTTTGTAATCGTCAAAATAGTTACAATTTCAATTGGCTACAGTTTGACATAACACAGAATGGTGTAGAACCAAAACATCACATTAAATTATATTCAATAAAATGTAGACACTTAAAAAAAACCGGTCCTGTTGGAAATCTCTTGAGAAGGCCTATAGTGGACGTCCTACGGCTGATATGATGAAGTAAAAAACAAACTTACCTCAATAATAGAAGTCAACTTATCAGCATTATTGATAGCCAGGTCCAGATCGTGTCTCGTGTCTTTATGTTTATTCATCTCATTCTGCAGCTGATGTCTAAAGTTCTTCGCTTCGAGGGCGATTCGCCGTTGTAACGTTGTTATCGTTTCGTTCTGTAGCTGTGTCTTCATTAATAACTCATTTAACTGGGCTTGAAGCTTTTCGCGTTCTAGAAGGTTCCTAGAATAAATGAATAGGAAATTTTTATTATTTTTATATAAGATTCACAGTGAACAAATAATTCACACACCCTGTGTGAATTATTTGTTCACTGTGAACTATAGTCGAGCATTTCCATTCACATAAGCATTGAATTTACTACAGAGGTTTAAGAACTGTCGTCTAATATGATGCATTTAAATCAATATAAAGGAGAGCCAAATTTTCGCTTAATTTTGTATAAACTATATTGATGGCACGTCACTAAAAATCTGAGATAAGAGCGACGATATCTTTAATATCTTAGGCATCTAGTTTGTACTGTCAATAATAACTACCTACGCTATAATTTAAATTCTTAATTTTGTCTTACTCTCCGACTATACTCGAATTCAGTATGTGCATGGACACTAATATACCAGAGTTGGGCTGCGGATGATATCCTTACCTGTCTCTACTCAACTCCAACAAATGGTTATGTTCATCTTTGAGCTGCTGCAGCTGCATGTCCCGTTCCTTCAACTTTTGCGTTACTTCCTTTAACTGCTGCTTCAGCTGTTTGTTTTTCTGTTGTTGAATTCTCATCTCTTCTGTGTGCGAGTGCAGTACTTGAGGTAGCTCAGCGTTTGAGTTCTCGTATCTAATAATCATCAATCAAATGTTTATTTCCTTTCATATTCATTAAAATTGGATTTTATTAGTGTCAGCCTGCAGCTTTGTAGCGTTGTGACTCACAGAAACACATTATTGGGATAAACTGTGTTATCCTAGTGTACCCACGACTGCAAATCCTGTAAGCCAGGAATAATAGCAAAAAACACCGAGTTTTGACACTCATGTTTGACTGGCCTGTTGGTCTAGTGGTTAGTGACCCTGACTGCTAAGCCGGAGGTCGTGGGTTCGATCCCCACCCAGGACAAATCTTTGTGTGATGAGCATAAAGGTTTGTTCTGTGTCTGGGTGTAATTTATCTATAATATGTATGTATTTACAAAAAAAAAATGTATTTAAGTAGTATATCAGTTGTTTAGTACCCATAACACAAGCAAATATAATTGCTTACTTTGGGACTAGATGGCGCTGTGTGAATGTGGTAGAATATTATTATTATTATTATTATTATGTCTCTTTTTTCACAGAAAATGCCTACCCTAACGTCATAGAACCCGCAATGAAATTAATCAGAAGAAAATTAAGAAGTTAAAAAGAATAGCAAAGCTGGAGACAACAGTAATTTCTATAGGACAGTAGTTAGGTTGTACCAGTTCTAGCTCACTATCCAGAATCCGTCTGGCTCACTAGCTCACTATTCTCGAGTCGACAAAAACTAAAAAAAAAAAAAAAAAAAAAAAAAAAAAAAAAAAAAAAAAAGGTTTTGCCATGCTCTGATCACGAATCTGCGGTCCGTTTTTGTCTAGGATGTGTGGTTTCAGAGATGTGGAAATCAATTAAGAAGAGTATCTAATCGATATCTAATCCCGCACCCTCATTAACGTTTCTTTTGTTCTCCTATTTCCTATTATCTATTGTTTCTGGTAGACCCTCATTAGCATTCTTATCTATTACTCATTGTAAGCTCTTATTATCACTGCTATTGTTTAAGAACTTCCATGCTATTCTGAATCATCAATAAAACACATTCCTTCATTTCTACATTTTTATTGCTTATTAAAATATGAATGAAACATCTGATTCACTAAAATATCATTGTATACTGTGTTCTCTGTAAATATGTTCGTAAAACTAGGATGTGTGGTTTCAGAGATGTGGAAATCAATTAAGAAGAGTATCTAATCGATATCTAATCCCGCACCCTCATTAACGTTTCTTTTGTTCTCCTATTTCCTATTATCTATTGTTTCTGGTAGACCCTCATTAGCATTCTTATCTATTACTCATTGTAAGCCCTTATTATCACTGCTATTGTTTAAGAACTTCCATGCTATTCTGAATCATCAATAAAACACATTCCTTCATTTCTACATTTTTATTGCTTATTAAAATATGAATGAAACATCTGATCCACTAAAATATCATTGTATACTGTGTTCTCTGTAAATATGTTCGTAAAACTACGCATTGAACACCCCTGAAACTTATATAGCAAATACATTAAGCAATATTCGCCGCAAACTGATGTCCACTCATTCTGAATTCTATCCACATTCCAGTCCCATCTTTTACAATTCCTTCTTAAAAAGTCGAGATGATATCGTGTAGGTGCACGCCCATATGAATCAAAATATTGACCAATACCATTCGTATCGACATGTAAAGCTATCCAATGTGAGCCTGGTTTATCATCCGTATCCAAATTGCATATTGTGTACATAGGTACATGAGTGTAAATGGGTAGTCTATTAGCAGCATACACATTATATTCTAGACTGGGGTGAATCTTTTTCAGATGTTGTTGTACATCTAGTGTATCCATGATATTACCAATCTATTCAATGGCTAACATAGGAATGATCAATTATAGTCACTTGTTACGACTTGTATTAAATGTCATTCGCTTGTGGAGATTTTGTATGATTTATCTGTGCAATGCACTACGCATTACGAAAGAATGCGAGATAAGTTTGTTAGTTCAAATTTACTATCGGTTGCACTGAGGAAATGCTTTAGATAAGATAGAACTATATAAGACCGAGTGGAGGCAGAGCCATCAGTCATTCTATGGTCTCGTTTGACCGCAGTGAATCGATATATCAATACTAAGTGTGTGCTACTTCAACGCAACAATAGTCATGGACGTAAGTGTTATAATATTTTATTGAAAAACTTACTTTTCTTTATGTTGTTGATTCCTTACGTGTGTGTGATTAAGTGTAATTATGTGATTGATATTAACATGATAACTGTGTTGTTGCAGAAAACATTCAGCTTCATAGACAATGAAGAAAATACCTATAAACAGTATTACTACCCGCCACTCTCCCCTAATCACGAAGAAGAGAGTGATGACATCGTTATTAATAACACAGGCGATGGGGGAAAAAGGAAATCGCAGTCGATTGACCATTTTTTTGAAGTGGAACCTAAAATAAAGAGGAAGAAGCTGTTGTCGTCAACCGTGGCACGAGCCGCTAGAGGTGGTGTATCATACATTTCTACTAATTCTGACGACGGAGACCAAGCGACGCATCTCATAAAAATAGAAGTGTACGATGTGAAAAAGCTATGCAAGGTTCCAACTACTGATCATTGGAAACATGCTACCACGAGGATTAAATATTATGTTGGGAATAATAGGGATAGCATCTACGACAACACAAACGCCCTCGTATACAATATTACAAAGACAATAGCAGAAAGTGAAAAAGTGAAAAAATACTTTTTCAACAATGACAGTCATTAGCTGATCATTACTGATAACATAAATTCTTTAAATTCTAACGGACTTTCTAATTTTTTGCTAAACTATAAATATTGAACATTATTTGAAATTGGTCATCACTTCATTTGTCAACACAGGGCTGTTATGTACTCTATTCCCTATTTTATTCTTTACAATGGAAAACTTCAGTGAAGTGTGCACCAGTGCTTTCTTTTCCACACCCATGGAAGAGAATATGGAACTATTCAACAGTGAATTAAATCTTGAGCTGTCTAAAGTTTGCGATGAAGGAGAGAAGCGTGAAATGTTCGATCCATCATATGATGATGAGCTGTATAATCACTGTGCGACGGTTGAAAAACAGTTTAAGTAAGTAAAATAATTATAAATTTAGATTATAATTTGCACATTGTTTTATAAATATAATTTTTTTTATTTTTTTATCGTTTTAACAGTCAACCACTACAACTTGGAAGAGGAAAGAAGCGAACTAGCAGCAAAGAACCCGAAATCATCAAAAAACAACTAAGAATGGAAGAAGAAACGTCTACCTCTGCGGGGGTAGGGACCAGTGTTGATAACAATGATCAAGTGGAATGTCTAACGTGTCATGTATTTATCGAGAAAAGGTATCTAGCTAATCATTTTAAAAGTAATATCCACAAAAATAATCTTTTAAATTCACATAATTCTTTACCAAACGTTAGTGTTATTGAGTCTGCCTTTGGAAATAGAATTTTAACTTATAAAATCAAAAGTAGAGTAGATAGTTCGACACTGATAAATTTTGAAACTCCTGAGCTGTTTTTAAATTCTATTAAAGATGATATTTTATATTTAATACAAGAGAGTATTGCTCAACATATAATTTTTAAAGTAAATTTTATATTACATGCTGATTTTGTTCAACAAACTAAAGATATTCATAATACATTCGATTTTCAAACATTTAACTATATTATTTCTCAAGGAGATAACTTAAATTTATTTTTTTCATCTTTAAATGATACAATTACTAGTAAAATTAGTGCATTTGAAAAAAAAGATAGTGGATGGAGTCTAAAAAACATAAAATCTATAGACATGAATGTTAATAAATTTAACCCCCTACGTGGCACCTCATACATAGATCTACCCCGTGACATAAAATTAAAAAAGGCTGTTATAAATGTAAAAAACAAAGATTATTTTTGTTTTAAATGGGCGTTACTCTCAGCGTTATTTCCCATAAACAAAAACGCAGATCGGGTATCATCGTACGCTATACATGCAAATAAACTTAAATTTGATGGTATTTCCTTTCCGGTAAAAATTTGTGATATCGCAAAAGTAGAGAAATTAAATGATATTAGTATTAATGTATTTGGATTAGAATATAATAAAGAAAAACGATGTAATTCTATTGTAGGTCCATTATTTTTAACAAAATGTCGTAAAGCTAGACACATCAATTTATTATTTTTTTCTAAGGATACGAAAAATCATTATTGTTACATAAAAAATTTATCGCGGTTAGTTAGTAATCAAATTTCAAAAGATGGTCACGCTATGTACATTTGCCAAGCATGTCTACTTCGTTTTCCATCCCAGGAAAGGTTAAATAACCATGAACAATACGATTGTATGCACATTTGTACAGAACTACCAAACGGTGAAACTTCAAAAAAGAATTGGTTTGATCAACCAATTTCAAATGATAAAATTAAATTTGATAATTTTGAAAAAAAGTTAAAGATACCATTCGTAGTTTATGCTGATTTTGAGGCATTTTTAAAACCAATAGAATCATGTTCTAACGATCCATCTAAACCTTTCACACACAATATTCAGAAACATGAAGTGTATAGTTTTGGTTATTATATAAAATGTTCATATGATGATAAATTATCAAAATATGTGACATATTGCGGACCAAACTGTGTACAAGTGTTTATGGAAAGTTTATTTAACCATTTAAAAGAAATAAATCAAAAAACTAATCTTCAAAAATGTCCAGGTCCACTAACAAATGAAGACAAAAATCAAATTTCAGATGCAACCTGTTGTCATATCTGTGAAACAGAGTTAGCAGAACCTTTTTATGATTTTGATTGGTACACTGGTGGTTTTATAGGTGTTGCTCATGAATCATGTAGCTCGAAGTTCAGAACACCACGTCATATTCCAATATTTTTACACAACCTTAGTCACTACGATGCTCATTTTATTGTTCACGCATTAAACTTCTGTAAAGGTGAAATCGAAGTCATCCCTCAAAATAAAGAAAAATATGTATCGTTTTCCAAAAAAATAAAAATAAATAACAATGAAGTTACATTGAGATTCGTAGATTCATTTAAGTTTTTATCTTGTAAATTAGAACAATTAGCCAAAAATCTCAGTAATGATCAATTTCAAGAATTACATAGAAATTTCCCTAATGATGAAGATTTCCTTCGATTAAAACGCAAAGGGGTTTATCCATATGAATTTATGACTAGTTTTGATAGTTTAAACATAACATCGCTCCCTGAACAAAATTTTTTTTATAATTCGCTCACAGATTCCCATATTTCAAATGATGATTACAGTCATGCTAAAGATGTTTGGGAACACTTTGGTTGTTGTAATATGTTAGATTACTCAAACTTGTATTTAAAAACAGATGTTCTACTGTTGACCGATGTGTTTGAAAACTTTAGAAAGCTATGTATTAATACGTATGATTTAGATCCTGCTCATTATTACACAGCTCCCGGTTTAAGTTGGGATGCAATGCTAAAATATACAAAAATAGAATTAGAACTTTTAACAGATTATGAAAAAATCGCATTTATTAGATCAGGCATCAGGGGTGGTGTATCTCAATGTAGTAATCGCTATGCTAGAGCTAATAACAAATACATGGAGGATTATGATGCAGAGAAACCAAATTCATATATCACTTATTTTGATGCCAACAATTTATATGGTTGGGCTATGTCTCAATATCTTCCTACTGGTGGATTTGAATGGATTAATCCGAATTCAGATTTTAATGTGTCTGAGACATCGGACGTAGGTTTCATTTTAGAAGTTGATTTGAAATATCCAGATGAACTTCATGATTTGCATTCGGACTTTCCTTTATGTCCAGAAAACATTTGTGTAGGCAATACTAATGAGAATAAACTAGTTCCAAATTTAAATAATAAAGATAAATATGTTATTCATTACAGAAATTTAAAGCAGTGCATAGAAATGGGGGTTAAATTAACTAAAATTCATAGAATTTTAAAATTTATACAGTCTCCTTGGTTAAAAATGTACATAGATCTAAATACAAAATTAAGAATGTTAGCAAAATCAGACTTTGAAAAAGATTTTTATAAATTAATGAATAATTCAGTCTTCGGAAAGACTATGGAGAATATTGAAAAAAGGGTTAACGTAAAATTAGTTACACACTGGGAGAACCAGGGTAAAGCTTTAGGTGTTCAAGATCTAATCGCTAAACCACAATTTCATAGTATTTCAATATTTTCGGAAGACCTAGTTGCGGTTCAGTTGCGAAAGACTAAGTTAATATATAACAAACCAATTTATTTAGGGTTTTGTATTTTAGATATTTCAAAAACCTTAATGTATGACTTTCATTATAATTATATGGTTAAAAAATTTAGTAAAATCAAATTATTGTATACAGATACAGACAGTTTAATATATCATATATTTACATATGATTTTTACACTGATATAAAACCTGACCTTTGCTCATACTTTGATACCTCAGATTATGATACAAATAATGTTTTTGAATATCCAAAATTAAATAAAAAGAAATTAGGTTTCTTCAAAGATGAAAATAATGGTAAAATCATGAAAGAATTTGTAGGTTTACGATCTAAAATGTACGCTTTTAACTTAGAAAATAAAACTATAGCCAAGGCAAAAGGGGTAAATAAAAATACCACTAAAAAGATGACAATGAATAGCTATAAGTCTGCTCTATTTAATAAAGAAGTGCAATATTATAGTATGCTAAGATTTAAATCAATTAAACACACAATATTTACACAAAAATTAAATAAGATTGGTTTATCGTATAATGACACAAAGAGACATATTTTAGATAATAATATTGAAACATTAGCTTGGGGGCATTATAAATTGCGCTAGTGGTGATACCAGTGCTTTCTTTTCCACACCCATGGAAGAGAATATTGAACTATTCAACAGTGAATTAAATCTTGAGCTGTCTAAAGTTTGTGATGAAGTAGAGAAGCGGCAATTTATATAAATATAATTTTTTACAACAACACTTTCATTTTTTATTTCATTCCTTTAAACTTTAGACGTGTGTAATGTTTCACTTTATTCATCCGTTTACTGCTATTGTGGCAGGACCAAGTGGATGTGGGAAGTCAAACTTTGTAACAAATTTCATAAAATCAGTTACAGAAATATGTAATTGTAATTTTAATCAGATCACATGGTGCTTTGATGAAATGCAACCTTTATATAATTTGTCAAATGTTAACTATCATCAAGGAATTCCAAATCTTAATATGTTTGATGGTGAAAGCCCACATCTCATCATAATTGATGATCTAATGAGAGAGACTGATGGAAGAATTGTGGATGTATTTACAAAAGGTAGTCATCACAGGAATCTTAGTGTATTTTATTTAACACAAAATTTATTTCATCAGGGTAAAGGTCAAAGAGACATTTCTCTAAACTCAAGTTATATAATATATTTTAAAAACCCTCGAGATAAAACTCAAATAAGATATTTAGCACGGCAAGTGTCACCAGATAATCCGAAATTCATTGAAGATGCATACAAAGATGCAACTTTAGCAGCACATGGATATTTAATGGTAGATTTAAAACAGAATACCAATGATTTTTGTCGTATCAAGACAAATGTCTTTCCATTTAATGGTTACTGTACTGTCTACGTTCCAACAAAAGAGTTTAAATACACCAAGAATCAAACAATTCAAATCATTTGTAAATGATGCATCGTCGACTCACAACGCATAAACATTTGCTAAACGCTCTGCATACGCTTAAACCAAAATATCAGAGAGCATTACTTAAAACGTGTGATGAAGAAGAAATAAATTGCATTTGTGAATGTATTCATAACGTTCTACAAGGAAAGGTAGCTCTTAAAGATCAAGATAAACAAAAATTAAATAAACACAAAAACATACTACGTAAACTGATGCAAAAGTGTAAACATAAACTAAGAAAAAATATAATTATACAAAAAGGAGGAGCTTTCTTACCAATAATATTAGGTGCAATATTGAGTGGATTAGTAAGTGGACTAGCCAGTTAACATGGAAAACGCAAAGAAAATGATACTTATCGAACCTGGATTGATTGAAAAATTAAAACAAGATAATAAAGTTGATAGTAATTTGTCTCGATTAGATATTGAAATGCAAAATATTATGAATAGTAAGACGGAAGATCGAAAGAAGTGGATGTTATATTTACAAACACTACAAAGATACCTTCACTTTACCGAGGAGGGTCGTCAACCACTCAGATTACCAATTTATTCTGATACATCTAATGAAGATTCAAATAAGTCTAAAATTGATTTTAAAAATAAAGATAGAGATCTAAACAGTTCAGTTGATGTTGAATCTTTGTTGGAGGAGAATGATGCAAATCCACTTTACTCACCAACTCAAATCCTCAGTTTAATACCGAAAACTTATAATAAAAAAGGTCAGTTATTATTAAATTTAGTTGGAACAAGTAAAAGTAAAATACATTGGGATAATGAAGGCACAGTCATAATTGATAATGAAAAGATTCCTGGAAGTAATATTGTTGATTTAGTAAATGATTCACTCAGACCCCTAAAAAGAAGTGATCCAATAGGGTGGGATAGATTTGCTAAAGCATTAAAAGATATCAAAGTACCACTTTCTTACATCGGAAATCCAAAGAGATGTGAGTTTATTAGTCAACTCCAAGCAAAAGATCTGAACAAAACCTCTGAGATTGAAGATCAAGAGTTTTCTACGCCAAGAAGTGTAGGTAAAAAATCTATAACGAAAATACATAAAAAGATCGATTGGGAAAAATGGACGCCGTACTAGAAGAAATTAACAGGATTTATTATGATCCATCTAATCCCGCTGGTTTTGGTAGTATTGATAAACTATCAAAAGCCATGAATGGTAAAATGGATAAAAAACAAGTAAAAGAGTGGTTACAATCACAAGAAACATATACACTACATAAACCCATTCAGAAAAAAATCCCACGTAATAGGTACATTCTATCAAATATTAATGAACTGTGGCAAGCTGATTTAAGTGATATGCGAACTTATTCTCAATATAATGATGGTTTCAACTACATACTTTGTGTTATTGATGTATTCAGTAAATATGCTTTTGCAAGACCAATGAAAAAGAAAAACTCAGAAACAACTAAAGAATGTTTCGAAAGTATATTTACTGAAAGTAATACAACACCTACTCACATACAATCTGATAAAGGTACAGAATTCGTTTCAAAAGATGTACAAAAATACTTTAAATCCAAAAAGATTAATTACTATACCACTAACAATCCTGACATTAAGGCCAGTATTGTTGAACGATTTCAAAGAACTCTAAAAATGAAAATGTGGCGTTATTTCACTCATAGTAATACTTATAGATATATAGATGTTTTACAAGATTTAATATACTCTTATAATCACAGCATTCACTCTAGTATTAAGATGTGTCCATGTGATGTAAATTCCAACAATATTATGACAGTTTGGACTAATCTTTATTATGGGAAGTCAAACAAACTTTCTTTAGAGAATCAAAAACCAAATTTCAATGTAGGAGACTATGTTCGAATAACCAAATATAAACACGTTTTCCAAAAAGGATATGAATCAAATTGGAGTGATGAAATATTTATTATATCTTCAATAATTGATAGATCTCCATGGGTTGTTTATACAATAACAGATTTACAAAATGACCCCATAGTAGGTACTTTTTATGAAAGAGAATTACAGAAGGTCACTTACAACCCCACCTCACAATATAAAATAGATAAAATAATTGACAATCGTTATTCGGGTAACAGAAAAGAAGTATTAGTGAAGTGGAAAGGTTATCCAGATAAATTTAACAGTTGGATTTTAGCTTCCAGCTTAAAAGAATTATGAATAAAGAAAGTTTTTATTTAACTTTGCTCAGCAATAGTTCAATGGAGTACTTTCCAGATAACAAGACCACAAATTTTTCAACAAAATTACCAAAACCTATTAAACTAGAAGGTGAATGGTCGGTTGGAGTTGCCGAATTTCAATATCCATGTACCATGTTTACTGTTCAAGATCATGAAAATGTTGTATACATTACAAAAACCATGTTAATACCTAATGAAGGTAAACCATCAACAGTTTACTACAAAAAACATATTCCAGCTACCAACTATGATAACGTTGAGCATATTTTAGGGGCGTTAAATGGTATCAGAGAGAACTTGAAATTTCGCTATGATGAAATAACAAAATTTGTGTCTGTTTCTGTTTTGGATAAAAATATTAAATCCGTAACATTATCACCGAAATTAAGTTTACAACTAGGTTATGAGCCAAATAAAAATCTCCTAGAGAGAAATTTTGGGAAGTGTCCTGCTAATTTACACTTAGGATTACCATCTCAACTACTTGTGTATTGCGACATTATCGATCCTCAGATTGTGGGTGATGTTATGACTCCTTTATTAAGAGTCATTTCATTAGATCCTTCAAAATACATTTATGGTGCAAATAAAATGCACGTTTTCTCTCCACCTCACTACTTACCTGTTATGCGAAGAGAGTTCGATACGCTGGAAATAGATATAAGATCGAACACAGGACACAAAATACCATTCCAGTTTGGAACCGTGTGTATTAAACTACATTTCCGAAAATTATAATAATGAATTCTCTTCGTGATCATCATCATAAATGTCCATATGAAAATTATTATACACACCAAGCTGGATCAGGAGTTGGAGTAATTTATAAGGGTTCATCATATCAACGTGGTCATGGTATTGGGAGCTTCTTAGGGGGGTTATTTAGATCAGTTTTACCTTTACTTTCAAGTGGCGCTCGAGTGATTGGTAAAGAGGCATTAAACGCTGGAGTAGGACTTTTATCGGATATGGTACAAGCGCGTCCTATGGAAAACTCAATAAAAGATCGTCTAAAGCAAGTTAGTACCAACTTAAAACGAAAAGCTGATGATAAAATTGATCGATTTAACATGACAGGATCTGGATATATAACTAAAAGAAAACGATTGGCCTCATTCATTCCACCATTAACTGTTAGAGTGAGAGCTACGAAAAAACCTAGTCTAAAAACAAAAAATATTAAAGATATATTTTCAAACTAGATATATTTTCAAACTAGATATGTCTTTCCTTCATAATCATTCTTGTGAGTGCGCTAAGTCAGAATTGGATTTATTTGCACTACCATCTACACAAACGAGCATTGAAAATGGATTGTGGATTCACTATAAACCAATTTCATCTCTTGCTGATGATGGACCTATTGAGTTTCAAGTTCCTGGGGCAGGCGATGACTACATAGATTTGTCTCATACATTACTCAACATAAAGGCAAAAGTATTAAATCAAGATTCAAGTAACTTGATATCGACCTCAGTAGTAGCACCTGTAAATAATTGGTTGCATTCACTTTTTAGTCAACTTGATGTTTATTTAAACCAAAAACTTGTGTCACCACCGAATAATACCTATGCCTATCGAGCATATATGGAAACCCTTTTAAACTATGCTCCTGCTGCTAAACAATCTCATCTTACTTGTAGCCTTTGGTATGAGGATACAGCAGGAAAAATGGATTCTACAGATGAGAAAAACATAGGATTTGTTAAAAGACAGGAGTTAATTAATGAAAGTAAAGAAATAGAAATGATTGGACATCTCCATGGTGACATTTTCAATCAAGATAAATTTTTAATTAATGGTGTTGAAATGAGTGTAAAGTTAGTTCGATCGAGAGAGAGTTTTAATTTAATTGCTGGATCAAACGATGTAAAGTTTAAAGTTAGCATTACGGATGCAACTCTTATTGTCCGACGAGCACGAATTAATCCAAGTGTATTACTCGCACATCAAAAAGTTTTAGCTTCTACTACTGCTAAATATCCTATTACTCGGGCTGAAGTCAAAGTTTTAACAATTCCATCGGGTGTTCAAGGCAAAACTCTTGATAATATATTCCTAGGACAGATACCAAAAAGATGTATAGTTGGATTTGTAAACAATTCTGCATTTAATGGCTCTATTACTAAAAATCCATTTAACTTTGAAAACTATGGTATTAATTCTTTCTGCTTATATATTGATGGTCAACAAATACCCTCAAAAGCTTTGCAACCCTCTTTTAATAATAGTATATTTACATCAGCATATCATACTCTATTCTCGGGGACTGGTATTCACTTTCTTAATGAAGGAAATGCAATTTCTCGTGAGCAGTATCCCAAAGGTTACTGCCTATTAGCATTTGATTTAACTCCTGATTTATCAGCTAACTCATCAGCTCATTGGAATCTCATAAAGCATGGTAGTGTAAGATTAGAAATACGATTTGAATCCTCACTTATACAAACAATTAACTGTATAGTTTATGCTGAGTTTGATAATATTATTGAAATAGATAAAAACAGAAATATTACTGTAGATTACAGTAGTTAAGGTTATAATGTGTGTTGTGTATTAGATTTATGTGTAATGCATGTTTAAATGTGTACCTATGTAACTATGGGAAAACATTATTAAATTAAATAAAACAAATTGTATCAAATATACTATTTTTTATTTCTTTATACACCTTTCATCTTACACAAAACGCTGTTGAAATTTAAACTTTACATAAGCGCACTGACTAAACCACTGAATATGTTGCTGCCAAGGATCATCATCATCTTCCCAATTTTTTAAACCACCACCACAATGGAAACACTTGGTCCTGTCTCCATGGCCGGTATAAAAGAAACCAGCTTCTGCGAGATCTTCAGGCTTCTGTCGCAAAAGGAGAGGCCAGTGTTCGAAACTGAGCAACCGTCTAGCTTTTGAACTGAAGAATGGATATTCAGCTCTTGGATACTGCATATTCTTCTCTTTTTCTTCTCCACTCAGTGTTGTAGTTTTGCTATTCAATGACAAGTTCTGTTCACGTATACCACACTCATCTCTTCCTTCTGGTCTCGTGTTTCTCCCAGTATCGCAAGATGCAATCCTTGAATCTAATGAGTACACAAAAGTAATTTATGTTATCAGAATCACATTCAGTAATGATCAGCTAATGACTGTCATTGTTGAAAAAGTATTTTTTCACTTTTTCACTTTCTGCTATTGTCTTTGTAATATTGTATACGAGGGCGTTTGTGTTGTCGTAGATGCTATCCCTATTATTCCCAACATAATATTTAATCCTCGTGGTAGCATGTTTCCAATGATCAGTAGTTGGAACCTTGCATAGCTTTTTCACATCGTACACTTCTATTTTTATGAGATGCGTCGCTTGGTCTCCGTCGTCAGAATTAGTAGAAATGTATGATACACCACCTCTAGCGGCTCGTGCCACGGTTGACGACAACAGCTTCTTCCTCTTTATTTTAGGTTCCACTTCAAAAAAATGGTCAATCGACTGCGATTTCCTTTTTCCCCCATCGCCTGTGTTATTAATAACGATGTCATCACTCTCTTCTTCGTGATTAGGGGAGAGTGGCGGGTAGTAATACTGTTTATAGGTATTTTCTTCATTGTCTATGAAGCTGAATGTTTTCTGCAACAACACAGTTATCATGTTAATATCAATCACATAATTACACTTAATCACACACACGTAAGGAATCAACAACATAAAGAAAAGTAAGTTTTTCAATAAAATATTATAACACTTACGTCCATGACTATTGTTGCGTTGAAGTAGCACACACTTAGTATTGATATATCGATTCACTGCGGTCAAACGAGACCATAGAATGACTGATGGCTCTGCCTCCACTCGGTCTTATATAGTTCTATCTTATCTAAAGCATTTCCTCAGTGCAACCGATAGTAAATTTGAACTAACAAACTTATCTCGCATTCTTTCGTAATGCGTAGTGCATTGCACAGATAAATCATACAAAATCTCCACAAGCGAATGACATTTAATACAAGTCGTAACAAGTGACTATAATTGATCATTCCTATGTTAGCCATTGAATAGATTGGTAATATCATGGATACACTAGATGTACAACAACATCTGAAAAAGATTCACCCCAGTCTAGAATATAATGTGTATGCTGCTAATAGACTACCCATTTACACTCATGTACCTATGTACACAATATGCAATTTGGATACGGATGATAAACCAGGCTCACATTGGATAGCTTTACATGTCGATACGAATGGTATTGGTCAATATTTTGATTCATATGGGCGTGCACCTACACGATATCATCTCGACTTTTTAAGAAGGAATTGTAAAAGATGGGACTGGAATGTGGATAGAATTCAGAATGAGTGGACATCAGTTTGCGGCGAATATTGCTTAATGTATTTGCTATATAAGTTTCAGGGGTGTTCAATGCGTAGTTTTACGAACATATTTACAGAGAACACAGTATACAATGATATTTTAGTGGATCAGATGTTTCATTCATATTTTAATAAGCAATAAAAATGTAGAAATGAAGGAATGTGTTTTATTGATGATTCAGAATAGCATGGAAGTTCTTAAACAATAGCAGTGATAATAAGGGCTTACAATGAGTAATAGATAAGAATGCTAATGAGGGTCTACCAGAAACAATAGATAATAGGAAATAGGAGAACAAAAGAAACGTTAATGAGGGTGCGGGATTAGATATCGATTAGATACTCTTCTTAATTGATTTCCACATCTCTGAAACCACACATCCTAGTTTTACGAACATATTTACAGAGAACACAGTATACAATGATATTTTAGTGAATCAGATGTTTCATTCATATTTTAATAAGCAATAAAAATGTAGAAATGAAGGAATGTGTTTTATTGATGATTCAGAATAGCATGGAAGTTCTTAAACAATAGCAGTGATAATAAGAGCTTACAATGAGTAATAGATAAGAATGCTAATGAGGGTCTACCAGAAACAATAGATAATAGGAAATAGGAGAACAAAAGAAACGTTAATGAGGGTGCGGGATTAGATATCGATTAGATACTCTTCTTAATTGATTTCCACATCTCTGAAACCACACATCCTAGACAAAAACGGACCGCAGATTCGTGATCAGAGCATGGCAAAACCTTTTTTTTTTTTTTTTTTTTTTTTTTTTTTTTTTTTTTTTTTTAGTTTTTGTCGACTCGAGAATAGTGAGCTAGTGAGCCAGACGGATTCTGGATAGTGAGCTAGAACTGGTACAACCTAACTACTTAGGACCACTTAATGTATATAAGCTATATTATAAGCAAATATTTAAAAAAGCATCCACAACATCCATCTATTGGAAATTTTAATAATAATTAAGAAGAAGAAACATAAGAACTTTACAATAGTAATAAAAACAAAATACCTACTGTTTCATGATTGAAAATATGCGACTGTCCCTGATATAGGAATCATGTATAATGACTTAGTTACCTATCTAGAGTTGAAGTTGCTATGATTCTTTACTAACTTTCACATAAGTTCCTCAACAAACTTAAAATAATAATGAAAATAATTAAAATAATTGAGAAGCGATTCATTCACCTTTGCAATGCTACTTCTTGTTTCTTCTGAACAGCTCTCAAAACTTTATTCTCGTTACTTAATTCCTGAAAACAAAACGTTTATTTTATCTCAATAACTAGGATTTCCTACATTGGTCGATTCGCTGGTTGCTAATGCTTGCGCTCTCTATAGGATCATCTAAGAGTTTTTCTTGCGTTACAAGTCATAAGCAAGGTGGCTTTAGCCTTGCACAAAGAAAAAGTATTGCCATCCAACAAGGCAATATAGTTTTTTGGCAAACAGCGGCATTGGTACCCAAAAAATTTAAAAAAAATTAACCATTTGTGGATTTCAATTTGGTGAAGGAAAATAGGTATCTAGAGAAACCCACATACCAAGAAATATTCGGGGTATGTCTGATCCACCAACCTGAATAATGCCAGCGTGTGTGGAATATGGCATAAGCCCTGTCAACATTATAGATAAAGAAGAGGAGACACATACCCAGCAGTGAGACAATGATAGGTTACTATTACTTATTATATCCAATATACCTGTAAATGATAATGAGCATCAGCCAATTGGTTCTGCAGCTGCTTCACTCTATGGGTCTTCGCTGACAACACCCTCTGTGTGACAAACTTTTCGGATCCGTTCTTGTTGATAGAATGAGTTGATAGGTTCATGGCTAACGGATTCAAACGCTTTCGTTTGTTCAACAGGCTTAACCGGGAGTTGCTGCTGTATACGCTTTCTAGGGATTCTTTTCTGTAATATTAGTGGAAAGGTATTGGGAGTTTGTTTTACATTTTAAATGCCTCATAATTAAAAGAATCTATCAATAAATATTTAAGTTTTTTCAGAAATGAATTTGTATTCAGTGGTAATTTCAGAAATATGGGTATAATTTTGAATTATAGGATATAAATAAAAATAATTATTATTTCTATAAACAAGTCTCTCTCTTAAACCTACTTCTACTCAGACTATTTTTTGTTGGTCTGAGCCTCCCTACTTATCATTTCACACAATAGCACAAAATAAGGTAATTTAACCACTGCTTACCTATTGTACGAGTACCTAAGTATTATTATATATAGAATACCTACCTTAGAATAGGTACAATTACCCGTAAATACCTACGCGTTCAAGTAAATAGGTATTTATATATAATAGTTAGGTATTAAGTATCCAGAATAATAAAATCCTAGGGCAATAAATCCCTGTATTTCAAATGTAAGCAGGTACCTACCTACTAATCACAGATGATAAATAGATCTAAGTCCAATAATGTAAATTTAATAACACGAATATACCCGGAACTGCAATTCATGCATGAAGCGAAATCTTATCTTTACTCGTAGGTATACCTAATACCTAGGTAACTACTACCTACACATGTCAGAGTGCAATACTTACATCGAAACTTATCTATCTTCTCGAATGAATGAGCGTCATAAATTTGTAAAAAATAAATAAATAACAGTAATTTTTAATTAATTATCAACAAACTGACCTAAGTACTGTTACTAGAAAAAACTCGTTAGTTACTATTAAAAATAACGTTATTTAATTACCTTGGGTCTCGACGTTTATCCTCCGGAATGAGACTCAGCACTGACATCATTCATTTTACATATAATCCACCATATTGTACAAAATAAGCTCGTAAATGGAGCGTATTTAATACTTTGCCAAATAATTCAATCACTCTAATCCAAGTTGATATTACACTGTTGCCATGGCAACCGATAATAGTGTCAATCGATTTCGAAAAGCGAATAATTCTGGCTGGCGAGAATAATATTATCTATTGTTACCTACTCAATATCGAGGTAATTAGGTTGATATCAATAGGGTTCCGGGCAGAGAAATTAGGGTTTCGTACAAAAATGTAATTAGTAATTAGTAGGTCATCAATTTCATAAGCTGGTAGATTTTATTACCTATTTATTAGGTACTAAATTTGTGAGCTATGTTGAGTTCCTAATGGACTAATAAAATACAACTGGATAATTGCAATATGCAAAGAGAATTAGTCGAGTGCAATTAGGTTATACCTCGGAACCCAGATATATTAAGTAGGTATCAGTTATTTTAATAAGTTAGACCATTTTAAAATTAGGTTAATTTAGCAGGCTCGGGCCGATGCTTCTAAATTACACACGTCCATAGCAGACCGATGAATTAATATCGACCTATCACAGGCCGGCAATATGGCGCGATTAACTTAGTAACTCAATCACAGCTGTCGAATGAAACCATCGGCTTACCGTTGTGTTGGATTGGGATTAGGATTGGGCCCCAGATAATGTATCTGTGATACATGTAGTGTTATTTAGTCTTAGAAAATAGTTTACCGTAAGTATAGAAAAAAAAGAAAACTGATTAAATTAAGATTTTTTTCTACAAACGTCTATTTCTTAAACATTAATTTTTAACTTGAATTAAACTTATTTTTTCACTGACTCAACCGACATTTCCGGCCGAAAACCGAAAATTTTCCGACAGGTCAAAATTTTTCTATCCTCGTAGGCAGCATATACATAGCATTTACTAGAGCTAGAACGAGAGCGGGAGTGCTGTGGCTGTCACTTTCTATCTCGCTCTAGTAAATGACGGTTCTAAGTGTCAGAAATGGATAGAAGCATGGAGAGTACGGGTCGTTGCGGATAAA
The DNA here is from genome assembly GCA_905147015.1 of Laspeyria flexula. Lineage (NCBI taxonomy): Eukaryota > Metazoa > Arthropoda > Insecta > Lepidoptera > Erebidae > Laspeyria > Laspeyria flexula. Next base: position 937,444 of record LR989953.1, read on the forward strand.
TCCCTTCTTCCTCGTAGTCAAACTGGTTTGACTATGAGGAATTACGTTTCCTCGTGGTCAAACTTGTCTAACGGGTCGTCGTCCCTGTATAAATGTAAAGTTAAAAATGTGTACAGTCAATCAATAAAGTGCTTGTTCATAAGCATAAAAAAGGTTGCTATCTCCCAAAGTTTTGTATTGAGTACTACTAGCATAAGCTTGTAGGAGTTTGTTATAAAAGTTTAAACATAATTTTATAAATGTTTAGAAATCTCTTGCATGCTGTTGTTATCCTAGTACTATATTATAATAATATTGCGGGCTTATTGATATATGAACGTCGATACGCAATGTGCTCATTTGCCCTAAAAATTACCTCCTACAAAAACTTGTAGCATAAACATGCTAGCCTAGTAGGTACTTTGTTCACGTACAATACAATGTTAAACACTTTGGGAGAGGGTAGCCTTTTTTTAAGCTTATGAACAAGCACTTTATTGATTGACTGTACACATTTTTAACTTATAACTATACAGGGAGGGTCGTTAGACAAGTTTTACCACGAGGAAACGTAATTCCACATAGTCAAACCAGTTTGACTAAACGTTTGACTACGAGGAAGAAGGATGCAAAATGTGGGTCGGGTCCTAAGCTGGAACCAACCAAACAGATTTTGAATGTTTTATTGAAATCATTTTGGTGATTTTAGCGTTCATTGCGTTTGTAGACGAAAAAGTTAGTGGGGTTTAAAATAAAACACATGATACTGTAACCAAAATAATATACTTAATCAACAAGTTACTTTATACAACAAACATCAACTTTGTTTATTTACATCTTGCATTATTATCATTTTAACATGCGCACTGTGGTGTGCCCTTTCATATAATATACGTGTTTGTTCTGCGACGCGACGCCAATTCCTACATAGCCGAACTATTTTGTACTATATTACACAGTAGATAAGATAGATATTCCAATAAGGCGCAAATTAATAAATGACCTTTTGAAATTATACAGTAATATGCCGAGAAAGTTTGCATTTAGGCCGCGTCGCGTTATATTAAGAAGACTGCTAAGTGTCAGATTTTGAAAGTAGTCAATTGCATTCGACAGTGACCTTTTTATATAATATACATACATGAACAGTTTTTAACAACATTTTCACTAGAGGGTGTCTTTTTTATTACAGAGATATTACTATGCGTCTAACAGACATTATTTATATCACAGTTGAAGGTGTTTGGTCGAGTAATCGAACGTTTTATTATGTAGGGTCGTAAAATAATTACACGCTCTGTCTTACTGAAAATAGAAAAAACAATATATTCTAGTACTAAACGTATAACCCACACAAATGTTCACGAAGTTAAATTTAGCTGTTATATAAAACACACATTGTCGTTTATCTACTTAATTTGACGAAATAGTATATAGCCATATTTTTTTTTTATTTTAGCCATAAAACGTACTAAGTGTGAGTTTTAAGTGAAACTCAGCACTCTGACTCAAACGCAAGCTACTACAGAACCTACTCAAGGAGTCTAAGTATAACTTTGAGAAGACAATTCATTTTATAAAAATGCGTAATTTATACGATAAGGCCACATCACAGTTATACAATTTACAATTAAAACAATAATGTCTTTTAGACTATATTTATATAACTAAATGATTTTGGTATTGAATTTATTTCTAAATATATTAAGATAAAAAAATAGTTGTGACAGATGTACCAGCATATTAGGTTCCTTTAGTTTTGATGACTATTTTTGCCTATTTTGCAAGCTTTTTAAATGTTGAAAATTTTTAATTTGTTTTTTTTTTTCAATAATTTTGCGTATTTTTTGAATTTCTAATGTTCTTTTTCATATCAAATAACGAATTTTTTTGGCTACATAAATCTATCGCAAATTGAAATGAAACTTAGAGTTGGACCATATCTAATCACAATCGCACTTCTCCTATGCTTCTTTCTCTTTCTATCACTTAGCACCGTCATTTACTAGAGCGACGGTTAATGACGCTGAATTCTAAGTGACAAAAATAGATAGAAGCATAGAAAAGCGCGATTCCGTTCAGTTAGATATTGTCCAACCCTTATTTTTCTAACAAAACACAGTTTTAATTGTTGATTCGTTAAAACCAAGACTTTGGAGCCTGTACATCTATCACTTATTTAAGATTCGACGAACGAATCACATTATTAAATTTTCGCAAACATAATATATTAATGTTTCCGAAAATTTAATAACATGCTCAATTGCTCACTCATAGTCCGTGACTCACAGAAACTAATGTTAGAAGTCGTCAGGTAGACGAGAGCTCGAGGGTCGGGTGGGGAACCCGGACGTAGATGCGACACGACCTGCGAAATTATTCTCTTTATGAAATTTGTACAATAACGTGTCCGCATTGATGACAAGTTTCGTAAAGCGATGGGGAAACAACGGCGATTTCCTTTTGAATGAAACTTTAAAATGAAAAAGTGTCTTTATTGTTTTAAAGATAGTGTATATTTTCATTTGCTGGTAATGACTCTGGCAAAGTTAACTTTAGTTCATGCAAAATTACGTCAGAGGTTCAAGAAAAAAATGTTGTAAGCTCAGTCTCACGTACAAATGCGCGCCATACATCGCCGTTTCCTCGTGACTACAATGCGGACACAAATATTATATTCGAGTTGTATCGCCGTCGTGTCGCAATCGCTAAACTTTCAAATACAAGAGATTTTATAATAAATAAAAACTTGGCATATTGTACTTGGATATTCGACCACAATGGCTGGTACCTAATTGATATAACTAAGTATTGATTAAATTAAATCAAAATAAACAAGTATAACTCCAAAGGCGTAGGTCTAGTCAGCTACGGAATAGGTATCAACCTATTATATTGCTCTGATGGACTCTAAATATTTCTCAAAAACATTTTACCCAACTCAGGGCCCAAATACGGGACGCGCCACACTACTGAACATAAAATAGACATAATAATACAATAATATCAAATATATAGTTAGTAATTACAAATATACAATAACTCCTTTTTGAAATAAACAAATAAATTCAATTCATTCGCTAAACAATATAGTATTAGAGGTATTTCAAGTTCACATAATTCAAATAAGTAATTAATACAGAATCATTTAAATTACTAAAAAAAATAACACATAAAAAACGAATAATGATCAAAATGGGTATAATGAATACCACCAAAGTTGTCAGAGCCAGCAGATAAAAATGCATTTTTTTCTTGAAACAATAAGGGCGCATTTTCAACTAACGGCTGTTAGCTATTGTTATCTGTAGCATCCAATATTTTAAGACATCAAGTATTACATAATAACTTATTATATCACCAACAATGTATTTATTTTCGTTATGATGACTCGAGGACATTACACTATGCAAGTATTCATATTTAGTATTATTTAATGTCCAATACTCATATCAAACATATCGAAGAACGAATGTAATAATTATTGTCTCGTTAACATTTTTATAATTAGATAGAAGTTAGATTAATTTGTCGCAAATACCTGTGCGTTTTTGAATAATGAATGCCACAACTGTATTTCATTCCGTGATTGTCATAGAAGACTTCCGTGTAGTAAAAAGTATTTCATCAACTGCATGTTTGAGGAAAACTAGTAATGATAGAATTCCTAAGATGAGTGTCCAATGATGAATTCTTAAACACCGAGCTATGACACTCGGGGAGTCCCAGAGAGAATTCAATCAAAGTTACAAAACGAGCTTCCATTTCTTTTATTTTCATTATTACAGACATAAAATTACGCCTTATTACAACGTATTAAGACCTCGATTACGCCTAGTATTAACTACATTCGATTCATGAGACATACCCTCTTTCATATTTACCTAAACATAATAAAGCAAGTTCAATTACTGGGTTTACCCCCGTGCATGTCCCTGTTCTGTTTGTTCCACAGTCGGCTGTAGAGTGAGGTGGACTGGTCCAGCAGCTGCTGGTGGGTCCCCCGCTCGCTGACGGCGCCCCCCTCCATCACCAGGATCTCGTCCGCGTCCGCCACCGTCGAGAGGCGGTGCGCTATACATATGGACGTGCGACCTACTGTCGCCGCTTTTAGTGCTTGGAGGATTGCCTGTGGAAGTTACATTGAACATTTTTATCGATACAAATACATATATCAGAACTCTTTCTTTATACGTGCGTGTTGACTGTTCAACGAAGTTTCAATTCAGCATAACCTAGATTTATTCAATACCAGTGTTTATACACTTAAAAATATTTTAGCTAAGAACTTTTTCAATTAACTTTAGTTTGTATAGTTTCTTATAATTTGTTTACTCTTTCTTTATCGACCTTTAATCATTAATACCGAAATATGTATAAGTGGAAACTTGTAAATGGCAATTATATTTTATAGTTAAGTTTATCCTGTTTCTAGCTGTAAGTATACCAAATATAATAAAATGAAATAAAAATAAAATATATTATACGCTATAGACGCAGAGTTTGATTTGAAAATTCTTTTAGCGTTGGATAGCTCATATCGCTTGCCCGCAAGAATACTGTTCAAAAACTATACTTTTCAGAAGCGATTAAAGCTTTTAATTACAAATATTGTGATATTTTTTATTATTTTTTATAATAGCATGGATTAGTCTATACTCTATAATTTGTCATAAAGACACTGTTAATTTATATATTTTAAAAAAATTATTTATACCTTTTTTATGAAGGGTACCACTTGTGACTGTATTCCTGTATTAATTTTGACATAATAGTATTCTTCCGAGCAAGCGATATATCGAGGATGACTGTAGGCTGTATATATTATGTTACATCCAATTGGAGTTGTGACTAAACAAAGGTCCACGGGAGTAAAGCTCACGGAAGTAAAGCTCCAGGCAGCAACTAGTAGTCGGTAAATTATAAGTAGTGCCGCTGACGCGACGGTGCGGTGACCGTGGCTATGTTTAAGATATTTGTTGTCGACATATAGAGTAGAGGAACTACAAACTAAAATATCGACCAGATAGTAATTGGTGACATAGGAGCCACTATACTAATACATAGAAGTCGAATTTACCAAACGGTGTTTTTGAACCTGCTCGATCTATCGTTTCGTTCGGTCAATAATACCCATACTACGTCGCTACTGCACTTCTTCTTAATAATATTTATTATATCGATACCAAAAATAAATAATAGGTACATAACACTACCAAAGTAGGTAAATCATATTATCATAATCAAACAAATTTCTGTTTTTAATCAAGTTTCTTTGACTGGCCTGTTGGTCTAGTGGTTAGTGACCCTGACTGCTACGCCGGAGGTCGTGGGTTCATAAAGGTTTGTTCTGTGTCTGGGTGTAATTTATTTATATCAAATATGTATTTACAAAAAAAAAATGTATTTAAGTAGTATATCAGTTGTTTAGTACCCATACCACACACGCAAATATAATTGCTTAATTTGGGACTAGATGGCACTGTGTGAATGTGGTAAACTATAATTATTATTATTAAATATTATTATTATTATTATAGTTTCTAGAATTAATCGCTTCTATCGCTGATAGTAATAAAATGTAAGTAATAGTACGTACATGTTCAGTGAGCGAGTCGAGGTTGGAGGTGGCCTCGTCGAACACGATGATGGGCGAGTCCTTGAGTATGGCGCGGGCGATGGCCACGCGCTGCTTCTCGCCGCCCGACAGCTTCAGTCCGCGCTCGCCTACTTGCGTCTCGTAGCCCTGACATGTTACAAATTGAATGTCACTGTGACGTAGCAGTTAAGATTCTAGCCTCGCCACTGACATCGTCATGACTCGTGCCGAGTGACGTGGGTTCGATTCCCACATGAGGCAAATGTTTGTGATTCGTAGATATTTGTTTCGAGACTGGGTGTTATCGCGCCATATTGCCGGCCTGTGATTTGTCCACCGGTCTGTTAAATTAACAGAATCGACGACCTGGTAAAGGTTGCGGGTAGTCGTTGGATGCAGGCGGCACAAAGTCGCTCGCCAGTCCAGCAGTGGACGTCTTTGGGCTGATATGATCATGATGACTCTGGCAAAGTTTGTTGTCACACGAAAGAAGTTTCTTTCAGTGGAACTGCCGAATAATAACTCATTGTACACTTAATAGGGAGTGAGCATATTGTCATTAACCGAATACATTTCCAAAGTTCAAGATGATACTGACAATATCAAGACACAGTACTGTTTTTGCCCGTACCGGCAATCAAACCACCCACTCTCGCTCTTACTCAAGCTTGTATTAAGAGTGTAATAACTTAATAAAATTAGTCTGACCTTGGGCCAAGTCTTGACACTGTTGTGTAGTTCGGCCATTTTGCTCGCTTCATAAACTTGTTCGTTAGATTTGCTGAGATTGCCGTAGTGCAGGTTGTGGAAAATTGTGTCGTGGAATAGTACGCAGTCCTGGGAACATATACATACAAACATTAATTGAAATAGTATTAATAGTATAAAAGACCGCAGCCTGGGAAATAAAATTGTCATTTATTTTTAAAATAATACCGACTGCAAAACTGGAGGTCGTCGGATCGGAAATAAAAATGGAAAGAAAACTCGGCTTGTAGAGATTCTACAAGATGACGAAGAACTCCGAAGTGGAATTTTTTTCAATAATTTTAGCAAAATGACGCTGAGGGTCATTGCAACAATATTGCTCGCGAACTCAACAGCATCCCCGGAGCGCCAAAAAAGGCATTGAGTGGAGAAAAATAAGAATTTTGTGTACACATTTTAATGCCTTCATAAAATGTTATTTTTTACTTCTCTAACCGTTAAAATATTATCATTAATAAAATGTAAAATTCACTAATTCATGAACAAATATATTTTATCAGTGCTGGCACGATATGAAATCCAAGATGAAGAAGAAGCAGGCAGCATTCAGAAGGGCTCACCATTTAACAGGAGGTGGTCCTCCTGTGCCTCCACTTTCCAGAGCGATACAGAAGAGTTCCTAAAATTAATTAGTACTAAGTGGCCATACGGATTGCCAAGAAACTGTGGTAAATTTTAGAGGTTTGTATTAGACAATTTAATTTAATTTATTAGTTTTTTGTTCATTGTACTTACTCTACTAAATAATAATAACATATATTTTTTTAAATATGTGATATGGTTTTGTAGAAATAATTTATTAAATTCACCTAATTATTGCAGATATAAAAATGGTTAAACCCTCAACAATCACAAATTATTATTGTCTCATTTTTCAGAAACAGCCCCAACTACATATTATAAACAATGCCCAAAAAAAATAAGAAATGTTTTATTTTCTAAACGAGTTCTATTTGCACCATTAAATTTGTAACAAGTGACTTAGAGAGTCGGAAAACATTTTTGAATTGAGTTTCCTACAACTCCCACAGATCATCTCGCCACAAATTTTGTCGCCGTGGCTCGGCCGCATTTTCCGCCTCTTCAATAATTGCATCGGCAATTAATTCATATAGAGCCATTATTTATTTTTACAACCACCGCAGACTTGAGACTTTTCACCGCAGATTTTTTTCAAAAAGAACGCGCAAAAATTTTTCAGATAGACCGCAAAATTCACAGCAAAAATGTTTTTTTACTGAATGTTTGAGGTTTAAATAAAAAAAATATATTTGACATTTCTTCCGACATTTCGTATCTCTACTGCTACCGACCACTCCTTGCATTTTGGTCGCTGGGACTCGACATGATGTCGAGAGTGAGATCACAAGAATACCGATTTTAAGTTTCTCATGACATCTGTCAGATTTTGTGAGAATAAGGCCCCTGATCCGCCGTGTATTCGGTTAGCGTGTGTAGATTTTACTTTTAACTTAGCTATCTTAACAGAGGAGAGTAGTCCCACGCCCAACAATGGGATACTAATGAGTTACTTGTAACAATATTTATAATAGTCAGTACGTACCTGTGGCACTATCGCGATGGCTTTCCTCAAGCTGTTCAGATCTACATCCTTGATGTTCTGTCCTGCTATCGTTATGGTACCGGACTGTGGCTCGAAGAACCGGAACAGTAGCCTCACCATCGTCGACTTTCTGTAATAAATATAATTATATAAGTTAAGTAGCTTCAGTCTTCGGAAGAAACTAATGATTGAAAATGCGCTTTTATTTCTTTAACAATAGCTCGCATTTTCATTTGCCAGCATGGCTGTTACAGTCATGTCCTACTAATCTATACTAGTATTATAAAGCCGAAGAGTTTGTTTGGTTGTACGCGCTAATCTCAAACACACAAATACTGAACCGAATTAAAAAAATATTTAGTGTTGGATAGTCCATTTATCGAGGAAGTTTGTATTCTATATACCATCACGCTACGACCAATAGGTGCTCAGTAGTGACCAAACAAAGATCCAGGAACGAAGTCCCGCGCAACAGCTAGTACTTTTATGCGAGAGTCAGGATGGATAGACGTTTGTTACAATACATAATCACGACAGACTTAAATGATCTGCATGAAATTTTACGAACAGGGGCCCGAGTCTGGTAACATAATTGTAACACAGTGGTAAGCGGATGGTCTCATTCGACAGCTGTGATTGGCTTACTAAGTCAATCGTGCGATACTGCCGGCCTGTGATTGGTCGATATTAGTCCATGGGTCTGCTATCGACCTGTGTAATTTAGCAGAATCGGCCCCCAGATAGATTGTAGTCGTGAATACTCTTTACCCAAATATCACTCAGACGGAGCCACGGACGAAAGTTAGTACCTAGTATATAAGATAAATAATATGTTAATCAACGTACCCGCTCCCAGATCCACCGACGATACCGATCTTCTTCCCGGCTGGTATCGTGAACGTGAGATTGTTGAATATAGGCTTGCCGTTGATGTACTTGAAGCTGACGTCTTTGAACTCTATCGTCGCTGTCGAAGGTTGCACTAACAACGCGGGCGCTGCCACTTTCTCCTATAGGTATAGATATAATGCATTTGTATTATTTCCATTATTTACCAGGTGAACACAATCCCTCGTGTATGTGTGGATTATACCACTATACTTTTTTTATTGCCTGTAGTGGCAGACGAGCAAGCGGCCCACTTGATGGTAAGTGGTTACCGCCGCTCATGGACGTTGGCAATGACAGGGGCACATCCAAGCCGCTGCCTCCCTTGAGAGAATAGCTCTCTTTAAACCTCGTTTGAAGAAGGACATGTCATAGCGCTCAGGAAACACCGCTGTAGGAAGTTCACCCCAGAACCTGCACGTACTTATCCGTATAGTGACAGATTAAAAATACATAATGTCACTACCCCATTTCAACCCGTGGGTGTCGTAAAAGACGACTAAGGGAGTAACGTTAAACAGACAAGAGCACTGCGAGAAAAGGAAAATTCGATACAAAACCTTATACCAACCCGCCTGGCCAGCGTAGTATAGTAGGCTAAATTCCCTCCACATTTTGTGGAGGAGGCCCGTGCCCAGCAGTGGGACATTCATGGGTTGTAATGATGATGATTCCACTATATTACCAGATAGACACAATTTCACGAATTTGTGTAGATTATTCCACTATATTACCACAATTCATGTTTGTGTGGATTATTCCACTGTTACCGGGTGGACACAATGACCACATACTTATGTGGATTATAATGTTAAGTATGTGGCCAGTTGCACACAACTCTGTGTTCTGTTGTTAATGTTTATTTATGCAATATATTAAATAACTCCTATAGTACTTAATTGTCTTTTTCTTTAAGTTAATATCATATCACATATTTTGTGCTCTGAAATATTATTAGTTATACTTGTTTCTTTTTGTCCTAACAAATCCTTATATTTTGTGATACAGGTATAGATAGAGTAGCCGCAAATCGTGCTCAGTGACGTGTAATTGGAGAGGCCTATGTCCAGCAGTGGACATCCTAGGGCTGATATAATGCTGAGGTACTGACCTTGACCCTGGACTGCACCGTCATGAGCGTGAACATGGTCTGCATGTCTATGAGCGCCTGTCGCACCTCGCGGTACACGGAGCCGAGGAAGCCCAGCGGGATGGACAACTGGAACAGCAGACCGTTCACCATCACCAGGTCGCCCACCGTCATGTTGCCTACACAACATATGTTACGTTGGTTAATAGTGGTATTTATACTATATATATATATATATTTATTACATGTTTGTAGGATTCCATAGCAGAAATGGCAAAAACAGAACCGATATAGTTTCGTCATGCCGGTAAACTTCTTATGGAATTGGATGACCTTTACAAACGAGATGCCTCTATGACAGGTATATAACACTCTAATTACATATAATACACGTAGTTCACTATATAACTGACCATAATTACCAGTTAAATGAGAGAGAAATATCACGGCATCAACGTTTTCTATAGATTTAATTTAATTTGAGATGTAGTGTTTATATTTGGTAAAAGTTGCTTCGTATAGCACGACCGCATAATCTTGATCTTTACACATTTTACATGATTAGAAATAGAAAATGTTTATTGGTTAGAAACACGAGACATATTGTATAACAAATAAAGTTTAAAACAGGACAATTAACAAAATAGTTATAAATAACAGTATCATGATTGTACCAAATAAGCACAATTTCAGCATAATCCCGAGCACAGGTTTGTACCACGACTGTGGCAAACAGACGTACGGACGTAGGTTTATGAGCGCCTGCAACACCGGGACATCACGAGCGCGTTGCCGACGCAGTCAATTAAATAAATAAACACAAATTTACCTTGAGCGATCTGATTGGCGGCCATAATCATGACGACACTCAGTCCTCCACTGAATATGGCGTGTTGTCCAAAGTTCAACAATGCGAGACTCGACGCCGTCTTTAGTGACGCGTGTTCATACTTCTTCAGGCTAGCGTCGTATTTCTCTAGCTCGTATTTTTCGTTGCTGAAGTACTGGAAACATAATTTTATATCATAAATATTTAACTTCATAATCTAAAATCTAATCCGTGTAGTGACGGATTAAGAATACATAATGTCACTACCCCATCTCAACCCGTGCGTGGCGTAAAAGGCGACTAGAGAGAGTTATTTTATGCAGACAAGAGCACTGCGAGAAGAGAAAAATTCGAAACAAACCCTATAGGGTTTGGTATACCAACTCGTCTGGCCAGCGTGGTATAGAAGGCTAAATTCCCTCCACATTCTTTGAAGGAGACCCGTGCCCAGCAGTGGGACGATTATGAGTTGAGATGATTATGATGATGACTTTTTCTACCAGGACGCCTGGTGACGGACTTTAGCCGTTCTGGCGTGATTGATTAGCAAACATCCATCCATCCTAACTTTCGCATTTATAATATAAATAAGGTAAGGTATGTCATCACAATGTTACCTTAACAGTTTCATAGTTAATGAGAGAATCGATCGCCTTGTTCCCCGCCTCGTTCTCCGCCTTGTTCATGTAGACGCGGAACTTCGTCCGCCACTGAGTGATGGCGAGTGTGAACATCGCGTATATACCCACACAACTCCATGCGAGACCTGTATACGTTTTGTTACTGTCAGTGTTAGCCTGTGTTATTTCACTTTTGGACAAAAAGCTGTCACCATAAGAGCTTAGATACATCCAAAGCTGGGACGAGAGGAGAGTCTCTTCGACCAAACCAGAAAAAAATGCAGATACGGTATGATTTCGATAAGTTACTGTTACCAAAAACTCAATACTCGGGCCTATTTATTGTAGAAAAGAGATAAAATGAATTATTGTTCTATGTAAAAAGTGTATATTATGTTTAGAGAAAATATGCTAAGTAAAATGTATGGATGAGGCGTATCGGAACATCCACATTAAAGAGCAACGCGCTCGAGTTGCCCCTGGTGTTGCAAGCGTCCATCGGCTAGGGTAACCGCTTACCATCAGGTGGGCCATTTGACACTGTCTTGATATAAAAAAAGTTCCTTAAAAGAGAGCTAAAACAAACAAAAAATTATACTGACCAGCGAAGGCAAGTCCTCCCTTAAACCCAAGTATAGTTGAGACGAGAGTCAGTTCGAACAACGTGGGCACTATGTTGAATACCATCGCTGATAACACGAAGTTTATGGCGCGGGAGCCGCGGTCTATCGTCTGTCAACATCATAACATAACTAATTAACGAAGGGGCTTGAGGTATACCCTGGTGTCGGATTTTATCAAGTCGCTAAGGCGTCCAACTTGACTTAACAACTACCATATTAAGTGGTTATTGGGACCAACGGCTCTACGTGGTTTCTGAAGCACGGAGACGCTCAAAAAATTAAAGTGCCACAAACGGTCACCCATCTACGGACTGACCTTGCCGACCGTTGCTTAACCTCGATGATGATAACGAACATCTGAGTACCACAATGCGACTAGCGATCTCAAACAAAATTTCTGTCTATTTCGATTAATCTGTAGACCACTTGTCGGAAACGTCAAGTCATCGTGGGAAATGATCAAAATTCGTTTCAATCACGTAGACTTGTCAAGTGTATCAGGTATTGGTAGCACAATCACCAGTTGTAAATACCAAATAGGATCTACTTACAACCAGTATAAAAGAACTTACTTTAGAAAGTGCTCCAGTCTGCCTTCCTAAATGAAATCCTAGATCCAAATTATGTAGATGTATGAACACATTGCAAGCGAGCTTCCTTATCGAATGTTGTGCCACCTTGGCGAAAACAGCGTTACGTAACTCGTTGAAACCCGCCGCACAGCCCCGGGCAATACCGTCTGAAAATATAGGGTTGTATATCATAAAATAGCTCTTGTAAATGTATGTTTAAAGTACTATTTTATTTGTATTTCAATGTTATGTATGCAGGAATTACCGATGATTATATGTAGTACAAATTTATAGTTACAGAAACTATGTAATTAATAGATATATTTTTTTATCGTTCATTAAATGTGTTACTGACTTATATGCCTTGTTTATTTTGTCATGATAATAATTTAAAACATTACCCTTTTTCCAGATTACCAGGTTTTTGTTTATTTGTATTTCCTTTAAGATTTAAATTGTTTTTAATCTTTGCTGACAACTTTACTGATCATTCTCTTGAAGCCATTGAAGTATAATTCTAGCATTTATTATTACTAGTACTTATTATGTCAATGCATGCAGCCAAATCAAGTCTTCCGAACTACTGTAAACACTATTTGGACAGCAAATTGCATGATTGCATAATAGCCATTTTACCCAAAAATTTGTCGTTTTCCTACACTACTAGTACAATATGTAAACTCACATCCCAACAACAGAGAGAAAGCCGTAGTCCCGAGCGCCTGAGGTACAGTCGCCATGCCCAACAAGGCCTCACCCTGCGCCGTCATTGAGGCAGTATTCACTTCATCCACCGCAAACTTGAAGAGGAACGGTACACACACGTTCACTATCTTCGCACTGAACAGCAGGCCAAGCGAGAGCATTACGCGGTTGCGAATCATTTGGTTTTCCTGGAAAATCATTATAGCAATTTACAACATCAGTTCTCAACTGTTCAATTAAGATTTCGATGGAGATATGATCCAGAATAAGGTAATATGCAGAAGAACTAGTTACCGACAGTCAAACCAAATCAAATTTATTTATTTGCATGAAATATGATTTAAATCACCAACATCGTATTAGGCGTAAGTGCTAGGCCGCACTACGGTAAAACCGCAGCGGTTTTTAACCCCGCAATTTTGTGCCATAGGTAAACTAACTAGCGGCCGCACTTGCAGTTTTTTCTCGCGGCTGCAGTGCTAGCGTTTTGAGCGGTTTATCGGTTACCCTTCGCGGGAAAAAGCGTAGTGCAGTCTAGCACTAAGACGTGGTGTCTTAGTGCTAGGCTTGGATATAGGCTTCCCCAAGAGGTTTCGTGATGCCCCTGGTGTTGCAGGCGTCCATAGGCTACGGTAACCGCTTACCATCAGGCGGACCGTACGTGTGTTTGCCATCGTCGTGGTATAAAAAAAAAGGTTTCCTATAAGTCCAGTCTATGCGGCTTGCATCCATAGCGCGAACCAGCAGTTCTGATCGTTAATAAGATGGTACATACAAGTCGTAGATACTTTTGCCATAAAGATAATTAGCATAAAAATTATACGTAACAAAGAGCATGCAAGCGTAGTTTCGGACGACCCCCAACTACATGGAAAGATGACTTGTAAAAGACACTGAGTGCAAGTGACCAAAGACGCGTGTGTGCGTGCGAAGTGAGCCGTTAAATATTAAAAAATTATGTTTACTACGAGTCTTTTCTCTTGTGTCATCTCTCGGAGAATTATGAGATACGGAGAACAATCATAATAGGAATAGATTGAAGTGATAAGCCTTAAGATATTTCAAGCATCCATAATATGGTTAAAATAAAGAAGTAAGACAGACATAGATTAACCATAATAATATGTGATTTAACAATATGTAATAATGTTCAATGGCATATTTATTGCAGCTATCTCTTAGCAAAATATTCACGTAACAGGCTTTTGTTTAGATATTAATATAGATCTTTATACATTGAAGTAAGCTATCGAATTTGTTATGCAAAACAATATTATTCTCTGTCAGTTGCAGAAGTGTTTTAAGATACATAGAAAATTTAATCATAATATTGCCATCACAAAAATAACATAAATGAAGATCTTTTGCACTATTTAACGTTACTATGAGGTCTTATCACTAAAAGCTATTTCTTACAGACAACCTCTTTAATAATTAAGTACCTACTATTCTAAAAACAAACTAAAATTATGTAGATACTACAAAATATTTATCAAATTTAATGATGGGTGGTTATTTTTGCTAAGTCATTTAATACAATATTTATAAAGATAATGTTGTGAATGTTAAGTAGGTATATAAAACAACCACTTATCTAAACACCTAAGTATACTCGTAATGTCACGATAATCATTTTATATAGGTCAAAATTTCGAATGATGCAATCATTATCGGTACTTATTTAATTCTTTTGATAGTTTATTTAATTTATTTTAAATATTAATTTAACAACAAATGTCTTAATGTTTTATATTTTTAAAGGAAAGAAGTATGTTAGTCAACAAGTCTTGGCCCTATCATACATATAAATTAGCCGCCTCCTCGAGCGGATGCTTCATGAGCTCGTGCTCGCGTTATTATATAAAATTTAAAGCATTACTTATTCAGTTGTTTACCAATCAGAACATAACTATAGTTTTCTTACACAGTTTCGTTTGTATTAGTTACACTCCTGACCTTCAGTGTATTCCTATGCAAAAATCTTTTGAATCACCATTATACATCTACTATTGAACAAAGGCCTGCAAAGAGCATGTGAACCCACCTTACAAGAAAAAAGTATTTAAAAATAAATCTTACCTTAGGCCATATATACTCCAACATGCCTCTAATCATGTCCACCCCCGTGACTGGCTTCGTATCACCCAAGTTTATATCTTCACGGGACAAAACAGAGGCACCTGGGTGAAAGCAGTCTCTTTTTTGGATACCTAAGGAGGGGAGAACAACGTGAGGATTCATCTTTAGGATAGGTGATACGAAAAGGATTAGAACAAGCGGGTAGGAGACATGCGGGTAGGGAAATGGAGAAACAAAGAGCTGCATCCAACCAAGTATTAGTGAAATAAAATGCACAGTGTAGCAGGTTCAAACATCATTGCTTTGTGACAAAACAAATTATAAATGGTAATTCAATTTTCTATTTATTTAAAGTATGGTACTACTATGATTTTTTATTCTATAAATGTTGAGCATTGTTAGAATTACAAACAATCACAGAAGCAAGTAAATTAAAATGTGATTTGATAATAAAACTGACAACATAAGGGTAAATTAAAAATTATTTTCTAATTGTAATGTCTACAACTAGAAACAAATCAACTTTATGGAAAATGCTTGTTTATGGGAGTATATTGGATCATTGATCTATTGAATGTAGTATACAAGTGCTGAACTCAAAGTTATGGACCAATTTGGACAAATATTTGTGCATTCTAGTCGTTCCAGGCCTGGGTGGGCTATGTGTCCATTAATTATATTACTTTTTTTAATTATTTTCCTATAATGTATTACATATAATACGAGTTTGAGGATCTTCTAGGGGATCAAACTCAAAAACAGTTACAAAGTTAGTGTTCTCATAAATCATCATTATAATTCAACAAAAGTTCTCCGGTAGGCATAGCAGAGCTCATGAGAGCGCACTATAATCTTATGATATGAATATTTGGACACAAAATTATCTGTCATTGAATAGGAAATCATTGAATTAGCACATAATGCAAGGTCACAATATAAAATTATGTAACTAATCGGTTCTGGATATACCTTAATTCTGTTAAATATTGTAATCAAAATTTTGAGTCCTCATTATGTCAATTTGTATAAAATATCAGTAAATTTCACTTACCAACTGGAATTTTACCCGTTTTCGGTTTGTTTGCCAACACAGCGGCTAACACATTTTTGGCTGAATCTCCTCCCCCACTTGGTACTGGGGGTGATGTGGAATAATGCTACAAGCAACAAAACTTAATTTCAATACTATTTCACTACAGAAAATACAGTAAAACATGAGAATTAAACCGACAAAGTCGATCATTTTGTTTGATTAAACACTATAGGTACCCTGAAATAGCTGGCGGCTGCACATTGTTGGCAATTTAAGTATAGCTGCTTCTTATTTGATAAAATTGGATGTCTACTAGATAACGAATTAACTAATTTAATATTGTGTTTGATAAATTTATGCAATTTTTCATTTGACAGCAGTGCGGCCGCCATGGTGGCAAACTGCTGACAGCCTGACAATTTGTTTCTGTCAGTGTCACTGTCAATATTTTGTTATTTTTAATCTCTGGAAATAATGTTGCCATTTTACGCAGATTCTAAGTAAATGCTTTTATTATAGTTGATAGGTGACTTTGGCTCAACGCTGTTATTATAATTGACTCAACTGATGGCAGAAAAAGGCAGTATTTCGAGTTTTTGTATGTAAATATGTATCATTATTTATATTTGTGTAGATAGCAAAGCATGTAGGTACCTAATAAAAACTAGACAGTTGTAATAAACATTGAGCCCATAATATGAAGATTTATTCATTTGGTTTCATTCCCGAACCTGTAAATAAAAGAAATGACACAAAACACTAGTGCAACTTCCATAGCAATTCATTTTGATAATTCGTTGCCAATTCCCAATGTAGGCGAGAGCATTAGATAAGCAGGGGTAGGTAAGTACCTAACTTAATATTGAGAGATTATTGAAATGTTCAATTCCATCCACAAATAAAGTAATAGATATTTAAACTTACTTAATATAATTTAACCTTCACAATTAATTGTAAGTTAGGTACTACATTTTCATGCAATATAATAAAACATTATATTATGTAGGTGCATAAATTATGGTAGGTTCATTATTTTTTAAATGTTTAATTCTATACAATTATTTTCTTAAAGCGACAGTAAAGACTGTTCTACATTAACTTTGATCAGTAGTATCGCTACCTAGTCAGTGCTAACAGTAAGCCATGTAACCTGGCTGACTAATATAACATGTCTCAAAAATCTAGGACACGGATCTAAATATATCGCTAACGATCAAAGGGTATTACGCGGATGCGGAAGACTATTGCATATAGATATTTTATCGAGTCGACAACGTAACAGCCCATTAGTGTTTCAGGGTTCCGTCTACGCTAACAAAAAACTTTCTAAATAAGACTCGTATCGCAATTTTAATAAAATATTGGAGTTAAGTTGCACGTAACTACTCAAAATGATTATTTTCATTTTCGTAGACCAGCAGTTTATTTCGTGAAACAACCGACGAGCGTTGATATAATAATGGCTAGGTGAAATTATTTTAACAGTTTTTATACCACATTTTAAGCAAATATTTCTTGATTATGACTAAAAAGATTTATTAATAGGTCTGTATTATCTTAACTAACCAAATTACTCTCGATACGTCATAATAATTATCTTCAGCTTCATATTGTGGATGTTATAACTTCTGTACCTATCTACTTAGCTAGTACCATTTATCTACATATTTAACTTTGCCAGCTACCATAGGTCGCCAATACCAAATATATAGGTACTACACTTGTGAGTGCACCGCGAACTGTAAAAGATTGGGAACCCCTTGATTAAACGTTGCAAAGACATGAATTAATTATAAAATTGAATCAGGCAGATCAGAATCAAGTGGAACAGTAGTGCGTGTAGTAGGTTCTCACTAAAATATAACGGTATCCCTAAATAGTTATTTTAGCTACTTACCTATTAGTTTACAACGGAACCCTTGCCTATTATAGTGAGACTCAACCACAGTCTTTTAGATATTGATCCCATAATATGTTAGCGAGTAAATATTATGATAGCGCAAGTAGCGTCAAAATTATGGCTTCTGTGGATATCTAAAGTTCATTTATTGTTTGTATGACCCCGATATTTTTTAGTTTATTTCTAGATTCAATAGTGTTGTCATCATAGACGTCGACTGCGTGAGGGTGCTCAGGGTTTCAGCACTTTAACTAATACGAGAGATGGAAAAGCTAAAGTTAGGTATTTGCCTACGTGTGCAATGGAACAATAGATCTACTTCATTTATTGCTTTTTAATTGGATTATACGGGCGAAATAAGCTATAAAAACTGATAACAAAAACAAAAAAAAAACACTCGCAATCACACAACCTTTATTAACTTTAAACTCATCTCCACCTTCTCTGTTCTCCACCCTCTCTCGTGCGTCGTGGGTAAAAAAGACGGACTTATTAAATAAGTCCAAATTGGTGCAAATTTCAAATGATACATAAACACTTCTGTTTTTTTTTTAAATACCCTGTCAATCAATACAAAATTGTAAAAGCATCTGATTTCTCGATAATATTATGACATGAGGAAATAAATAATCGAGTTGCAAACATTGCAAGCAGCTTTGTTGATGTGTGTTATACATTGCCTTTAGTACAGCTTTCAAGAGTAGACGTTATCAGATGAAATAAACTTTGCTTTACAAACCTACCACTCATTTATTTTTCTTACTACATGTTCATAGGCAATTACAGCCGTGTCCAGGGTGATTGCGACCGACATAACAAGATCATGGCGATCAACCCCGATCATGATAGGCAGCTCTCTACACATGTCAAGGAAGTTCCTATCAAGGAAGTCAAGGAACTACTATAGAGTATGATAGCAATAGGCGAAAAAACCTGTACCGACAAGAGTAAGGAAATTAAGGAAAAATGAGTAGGTAATAATTTATTTGGATTATTAAAATTGCCTTGTTAGGAGATAATTAAATTATTGTGTCGTGCGTTTGCATGGCACAACTATCGTTTTCTCTTTTGGACTTTTACGAAATTGAGTAATCAACGCAACGGCAATCATCTTTATCCACACAATTTAAAGTTTTCCTTGCTTTTGCAACTTAGAACAACTATTGCATTGAAAGCTGTCCTGACACCCTACTTTTTGCACTTTCGGTATTAGTTGGTCCATTTTGATGTCATTGTTATATGGTTGAAAATGTTAGTGACTGTACCTACGGTAGGTAGGTACTTAAATTGTCAACCATTTGACAGTTAGAAATTGACCAATCCAATGACGAGATTATGAGTGGGCCCTCAAAATTTCATGTTATTTTTCGTTCTTTCCAAATTATGCCGCCTGTCAAAATGAAAAATGCTTTTGAAGGTTCAGGTATGGTGCAATCTATTTCTGGTTCACCTAGCTGAATGAATCGGGTCACCAGCGCGTTCCCTATGCATGTATATGGTGCATTATGGTGGTTCGTTATAACTATTACTAATTTGGTCTTTTACGATTTCAGTTTTTGTTACGGTTCGAATTTGTTAATGTTTATGAGTGCGAAGAAGCGTTCTCATGAATTGTTGAGGATTGTCTAGGATTATAATCATTGGCGATTTTTGAAGACACTTAGTCCCTCCCATGACATGAATGGGTGTATTGGAAAAAGCATAGTTTTCCAGTAGCGGCTGTAGCCAAGATAAATAGTGATAAAACCTTGCATATATTGAGCTATGACTTTCCATTGCACTATTGAGCAAATATTGAGCTATGACTTCCATGACAGATGGTCATAACATTGAATAAGGTGTTTTCTTTATTATAATTTTTTTTTTGTTTTGTTTTTTAATTTAATTTGATTGTACTCGTAACTCCTTGTGTTATATAGATTATAAATAAGCTTAATGATTTAGAGATTCTTAAAATCAATTTATAATATAACAGTTCTTTTAAAATGTCTGGTGTTTAATTAATTCGCTCAAATGTCACGAACTAAACCACACGCTTACCCTTAAAATATTTGTGAGAAAGGTATGTGGCCCAGATATCGAGCGATACCAATTTCACTGGCCCTCTCTTTTAATCAAAATAATTAACTACACATATGATTTATTGCTTTTGTACGAGGGGCGGGGGCTGTCTACCCGCGACTTTTTTACCTTCCCGATAAAGTACTGGTAAGTGCACAAGTGTTAGCCAATTGAGTTTTAATCCCTGGTGTTGCAGGTTTCCACAAGCTACGGTAACCGCTTACCATCCAGCCAGGCTGTACGATTGCTTGCCACCGTCGTTATATAATATTTAAAAAAATATAAATTGGGAGCTTATATAGTTGAAGTGACAGTAACTTCTGTTGTCAGATCGCAATGTATTGTAGTCATAATGTAATAATTTGTATTGGAGTAGGTAACACAAAACAAATAAGTAGGTATATGGTCGCTGAGCTGCTGATGCGAGAATAGTTTATTTATTTGTCTTTACTTTCAATTTTTTTATTTAAATTAATCGTCCGTATTATTCCCAATAAGACTCTCAAGTAAGTAAATCAAATTGGAGGTTCAATAAATATTGGTCTTACAAAAAAAAATGGTGGCTTTGGTGTAGGTATATACATAATTATGCTAAATGAAACCATCAATTTCATGACACCAATTTAGTTTAATATGTGCATCGTTTTACCAAACCTTTTTTGTTTCTATGAAAATATTAACACCTATGATAGAAGAGGTACCCTATCGATATATAACCTGGAATTTGAATCATTTTTCTACCCGTCAGTAGGTACGTATGTTACATTTGGTTGAAAAAAAAAACGACATTGAATGCCACCAACATCGCAATGCTGTTACGGTGATAAGTCTGCGTAATTTTTTTATCTCTCTTTATAATTTAGTTTTGCCGTTACTCTTGAGAGGAACTGTCTCACACACATTCTCTTAATTCGGTAGGAATGTGTTGCACTATTTCAAGAGTATTGCCAGTTGACATTATTACTTACGTAAGAATTTCAAATTTGGTTCCAAATTTTAAAAAAAATGTAAACGTTTTATTGATAAAGCCCGACACCGCTTTCTGTGCAGTAGGTAATGACGTCACAAGAAGGGCGTTCCCGCGCTTCAAATAGTTATGACCAATATAACAGCACTTAGTAACAGCAAACTTTATCAATTGGACCAGCAGTTCCTGAGATCTTAGCGTTCAACCAAACAAACAAACTCTTCAACTTTATAATAATAGTATAGATTATAGAAGTCGCGCGGGCTTTCGCTCCCTTCGTTCCTTATTTGGCCATTGCTCAACTCCATTTCATGCCATTGGCTGTAGCGTGATGTTATATAGCCTATAGCCTTCCTCGATAAATGGGATATCCAAACTTAAATATTTTTTCTAATCGGACCAGTAGTTCCTGAGATCCTAGCGTTCAACCAGACAAACAAACATTTCAGCTTTATAATATTAATAATATAGACTAGCAGTTGCGCAGGGCTTCGCTGATGTCATTCTTTATTTGTGGCCACTGCTCAGCTCCCGTCTTTGGATTGCATTGAAGTCCAAATTGAAAGAAGGCTGTGAACTGTTAAAGCCGTGCATTTAAGAAATCTGCCATTTTCATAGCTTCTGTAAATATTTTCTGAAAATTCCATCCGCTTAGAATGAAGAAGA
Organism: Laspeyria flexula; assembly: GCA_905147015.1. NCBI lineage: Eukaryota > Metazoa > Arthropoda > Insecta > Lepidoptera > Erebidae > Laspeyria > Laspeyria flexula. The sequence goes on from LR989953.1 coordinate 959,387, forward strand.
GGTTGATGCCTCTATTATTATAAAACTATAGCATCATAAAATAACATTGTAATATTCATAACAAGATCATCAACCGTCATATCTGGCGACGTGCCAAACGTCGCTCATTAGGTCACTCATTACATTGATAACAGTTGTTGTCCTTCTGCTTTTACTTACCTACTTATTACATAGTTCACGCTTTTCCCGAAGGGGCAGACAGACGTACATCATACCCACATTTCCCCAACTACACTCAATTTACGGTTCAATGAAATCACACATGTGAACATTTAAAAAAAATATTATTTCTATTAATTCTTTTTATTAATTTTAAATACCTCATATATTTTTAGGGTTCTGTAGCCAAAATGAAACCATTATACGTTCTACTCTTATTCGTCATGTCCATCTGTCCGTATGTCATAGGCATTTTACTCGAAATATAATATTAGTTGTTGATATAGATTTATATTATATAACTACTGCCTACTCCACCCAGCGATATGCACAACTATCTGTTTTTGTTATAAATGCTTCACCAAACATTTCCACATCAATGATTTCTGGAGACCACTACCATCCACTACTTAGGGCGCCAGTTTATGGCTGCAATATTCGGTAGGTACTCCACTGCAATCAGCAGCTCAATTCTCATAAACATTAATGAAACTAATAAACACATTGTTTTTTTTTTCTATATTTCAGAATCTGAGCTTTATACGACCAATATCTTTAATTACTCAGATTATGAAGTGTCCTGCGTCAGTAGAACATCAAACTTCGCACAATGATTGCGTCTTGTCTCCTCACCGTTAATAAATAAATAAACACACAAGTGATTACCGACGACCGCCGGGGAGTTGCAAAAAGTCCAAAAATAAAATAAAAAGAACAAAAAAAAAGTCCGCGAAAGCCGTACAACTCAATTTTGGAGGCACAACGCGACGCGATGGAAATAAAGCTTAAAAAAATCGTTCGGGTCTTTGTTAGTGTGCCCCGAAACGGGATCGCGAGTTTATGTACACTAGACAATGTCTGCGGCTATGCTCAAAAAATATGACTATAATAATGTTTTTTGTACATTTTCAAAATTCTATCATATTAAAATAAATTGACAAATACAAAACAAATACGGATATAACCGAAAAAAAATCAAGAAAACTTAAACCTAAATAGAAATTGAAATGCTTTGGAACATTGCAACTGCTTACCTATACATCATAATTTTAGGCAAAAATTATAACAACAGATACAAAAAAGCTGTAAATAACATCGTAAGTAAATAAATAAAAAAATCTAAGAATAAAAGGTTTCTTACCTTTTATTCTTAGATTTTTTAATGGAAATTTTTAATAAAATAATTTTGGATAAAGCTGAACGTATTGTAAAAAATGCAGTCAGTTTACTGACGCTCCGGATTGCTTGTTTTTTTCAAAATTTTATTCTTAATAAGTCTAGTCAAAAAAAGGACAGTTTAATATTTTTCTCAAGTAATATATTTGATTGTTGTTTTTGATACAGTAATAAAGCCCCGTGTACAAAAGCCCCGCGCACTCATATTACGGAGCCGCGCGCGCGGTGGTCCGGTCCCCCACCCTCTCCCCTCGCACCTAACGAGCCCTGCTACGTGAACCCCGATTAATTTGCACGACTTTAGTATTGGCTCTTAAGACTTGGCGTTTAATTGATGCAAGTGTCACTTCTGAGTCCAAGGGCTGATCGACTCTGACCAATTTTATTTCCGAAACCATTGTAGACACGAAAGGTCCCACCCTCACACTACTACTTGAATAGTAGGAAACAAACTCGAAACTTTTGGAAAAGATTATTATGTAAGTATCGAAATTTTAATATTTGATATTATTGATTTTAAAAACAGTGAAATTAAATGTATCATAGCAAATCCAGCCCAGGTGTGGTCGTGGTCGCTTTATCCTCTAGTTGGATATGAACAATTTCATGGGATTTTAGTGTCACAGTAGAAAAATGTCATCATCATCATCATCATTTCAGCCTATTGCAGTCGACTGATGGACGTAGGCCTCTCCTAACACGCGCTATAGCACTCTGTCCTCCGCCTTCCGCATCCAGTCAGACCCAGCGACCTTTTTTAGGTCGTCGGACCATCTAGCTGGAGGGCGTCCTACTCGTAGAAAAATATAATATAAAGTATATACGAGTATGTATATGTAGCACTGCAAGAGAAGGAGAATTCGAAACAACCAACCCGTCAGGCCAGCGTGGTAGATTTATATAGTAGGTTAGGCACATTCTTTGGAGGAGACCCGTGCCCAGCAGTCGGGCGTTTATGGGTTAAATGATGATGTAGGTATATTGTTAGTATTTACTTTATTGGTAACACTAGTGTTAAGTTAAAGTTTAAAGAGAGCTATCCTATCAAGGTAGGCAGCGCCCTGGCTGTGCCCCTAGCATTGCCAACGTCCATGAGCGGCGGTAACCACTTACCATCAGGTGGGCCGTTTGCTCGTCTGCCACTTTAGGAAAAAAAAAAAAAAAAAAAAAGTTCCATTTAGCTTTTGTTTTCATAATCTTAGACTACATAATAAGTTAAGTACCCAGCAGCATAACAAGTAATAAACAACCCAAATAACATTATTTACTAAAAACAAGTCCCAAACTTTCGCTTCTCATGGCTTCCTAAATCGTGACTGCCGACAAACGACTATCAAAGGTACCACCATCAATGACAGACGTGTCCTTTATACCAATACTATTATTACAGGGTAGTTCCCGGTAGTATGGGGTGGTTATAATCCTCTGAATGTTGGTAAAAACACGTATTGTATAGTCATCGGTCGCACGTTTCAATATTACACCTTCATTATTTTTAAAATATCTTTGTATGGATGGTTACCTCCGCCTATACTCGTAGAATGATGAAACTGTTAAGTTAAAAAATTATGATACGTGTAGTATATAATTTCTATACTAATTTTATATTAATACAACAAATTTTGTATAAAAATTGTTAAATTAGTTAATAAGAGAAATAAATAGGATAAGCAAAGCAAGATGCCAACATTTACTACAGCATATGATTGACATCATGCAAAACTGTAATAGCTTATAAGTACAGATAAGATAGATAAGGTTCAAAATGTATATTAGAAATAAGTAAAAATGTAAAAAAATCTAATAAAAGAGAATACGCTGCGGCGGCTATACCCCTTATTTAAAACCCTGTAAATATATAAAACAGTAAATATTAACAGTGGATATTATGTGGGAGATCCACCTACAAGAGTTTAAAAGATGACGAATGCAAGAAAGAAAAAGTATGCGTAATGAAAGTGCGAGAGGTAAACAAGCGAGAACTGGTATGAAAGGATGAAGTCAGAATAGGCACCGACTATGTTTGTGGTGTAGTAAAAAAAAAGAAGAATTTTCACCATACCTGTATTAATTTTTTAAGAGGTAATTTTTGTGAGATTCTGATTTTGTATGTAGGGTATAAAACCTTATTTGCCCGCCGATACCATCGAATTGCGCCGATCATCAACTGAAGTAGTTTCCATAAAATATAACATTGACATATGTTTACTAGCCGCGAAAGTTTAAAACTTTATGTAGGCGGCAATCTTCGAAGCTACTTAACCGACCTGGAAAAGGACATAGAGACTATTTACTGATGCGGGCGAAGCCGAGGGCGGAAGCTAGTCTTATCATAAAGGTACAAGGTTCTCACATAATCACGCCATAGCTACGTGGTGCGTAAGTAGACACGTACGTATAACAACGACACACAATACATACGAACTGTGTCCCAGAGGCTGCGTCCCAACTCCATTCGATGCAAATTCTCACATCGGCCGTTTTATGGTGCGGCCCAAGTGTATAGAGTCAGCGATATTTTGGTTTTTAATCTTGTGAATTTAGTAGAATAGAGTATAAAGAGAAGAGAGAAATAGAGTATGAAGAGAAGTAGAATAGAATGTATAAATAGCTTCTTTTACATTTTTAACCCGCAACGGAAAAAGATGGGTGTTAAGTATAACTTTGACGTGTCTGTGTATCTGTCTTTGGAATTGTAGCTTTTAAACGAATGAGTCGATTTCGCTGCGGTTTTTTGTTTGAAAGCTGACAAGATCGTGATTGTTCTTAGACATGTTTAATTCTAATTGGTGCAGCCATTTTAACGTCATCAGCTCTAGTCGAGGTGACTTAAAATTTGCAAAATTGTGTTTTTTTCTTTGTATCGGGTGTCCAGAAAAACGGGGCATATTTAAATATGACGCAGTAATTTTAATAACATGTTTAACGTGTAGAAGTTTAACGTGAGAATAAAATAGTTTTACAGTGTTATCTATTCTTATTAATTCTAAAATAGCTATATACCTACAGCTATCGTCAAATTATATACTGTACAAATCGGCTAAATCGCCAAATGCTGATTACTCGCACCAACAGAACAGGTATGCGAAGAATGCAATATTCGCTTCTACGGTGTAAGGGCCGACTTTAAATAGCTTTAAGACGAGTGAAGGATTATAGGATCGGTCTGAGCCACATACTCGAGTGTGTGAACATTTTAAAATCAATAATTACGTTATTGATGTATCAATAATTAGAGAAATATAACATTTACTTTAATTCCCTTATAGCTTTTGAGAAAGTGTGTTTTATGTCCCGATCGATAATAATAATAAACTATGGATAAAAAGATCTCGAATGAGTAACATAACACCGGATGACTCTCCACGGACGGATAAATGAAGATCAGTGAAAATTGGATACAGAATCAATGAATGTCCTTGAGGGTAACAGATTGATGAAAAACAAATGATTATTACTTTTATTAAATAAAATATTTACACATAACTTAAAAATTATACACAATTAATATATTTAAAAAAAAGAGAACCAGATACTCTATTATACCTTTTTTAAATCTGCATCATTTTATGACATTAAAATTTTTCAATATAATTAAATTTAAGAAAATGACCTGAGTGCTGATTAGCCTAGCCTGGCCAGACGGGTTGGTATAGGGTTTTGTATCGAATTTTCCTTTTCTCACAATACATACTTCTACCGTTTGATCATAGAAAGGTTCATATATATAATAACTATTATTACTATAAAGTTTATTAATTACTATTGAATGACGGTTGGTAGAAATATTTAAGGCACTTTAATTGTATCTATATATTATAAGTATTTATAAAGGTTTGTCCACAATAATATATGACTGCCTTGGTGACACAAATGAAGTGTATTGACTACTAAGAGAAAGGTTCCGGGTACGATCCCTAGATCGAGCACATATGGTTTTAGATTTTTTCAATCTTGAAATCTATCTATATCAGCCTAATATTTAAAAACGTGCCCGGTTAATTGCAATAGGCTCACACCCACCCCCCACTATTACATGAGACCAAATATATTATTTTGATATTACAAACAGACACTCAATTTATTATATATTCAGAGTGCCACAATGAACCATTAATTTCTTTACTAATTGCCATAGAATTAATCTTTAATATGACAACAAGTTTATAGTACACGTAATAAGAAGTAAGAACAGTACAGAGACATACATAAGTTATGCAAAGTACTGGAAGCATCGACCGACGGATTAATCTTACGGAATCTGCGAGTTCCCACGCTCGCGCGTACTTGTAGCGCAATAATGACTTTCGACTCGATAGCGAACTTAACCTCTTCATTTGCTAATATTATAATAAGTTTATTTTTATTCCGGTATTGGAAATTAATAATAATGTTTTACCACATTCACATAAAGCGCCATCTAGTCCCAAATTAAGCAATTATATTTGCTTGTGTTATGGGTAGGTACTAAAGAACTGATATACCTAGGTACTACATAAATACATTTTTCACATATTATAAATTAATTTTTTTAGTTTTTGTGGATAAGACAAGCCGTTGATACGAATGAAGTATTTGGCCTATAGATTTGTCTTCATGGCGATATCAAAGGTAATTGAAATAGCTTCATAAAAAATACTAGTTATATCTACACGTTTATCTCCGAAAACGTAGAATGGATAATGAAATTTTCCGAATCTGTGTCGCTGGTCCTTGCTTGATAGGATAGTTTGATATAGTTATGCCGGGCATCTGATGGGCCCACATACTTAATTCTGTACGTATGTATTTATTGAAGTAGTTCTTTAATTGTTCTCTACTCAGCCCTTATAGGCCTACAGCCTTCCTCGATAAATAGGCTATCCAACATAAATAAAATATTTTTTCAAATCATTTCAGTTTAGTTTCTGAGATCCTAGTGTTCGACCAAACAAACAAACTCTTCAGTTTTATAATATTAGTACAGATGTGTTACTTTTCTACCATTTTCCATATAAATCACGTGTTTAGAAAATTGATTTGTTATGATCGTCTTGTTTACATTCCTTCGTAGAATCTACGCGATTTTCACGTGGTTGTATATCATTGTTGATTTTGTCTTGTCTGTCTGAACTCTATTCATAGAATGAAATGATTAATGAGAATTGAATTATAATTCAGTAGATAAGTATTGTACCGTCAGAACGAATTTTTATACTAAATCATTCGGTTCATCAAAATAAATATATTTATCCTAATCCTTACGAACTTAAATTGTGATAGTACCTAAATCTTTTTTTTGACAGACAAACGACGACGACTGGTTTTAAACAGACGTTCGCCCACCTGATGATAAACGATAACCGTACCCTAAGGACGCCTGCTACACCAGGGACACCACAGAAAATATACTATTATTATAAATTAAATCTTAAAATACAATTTCACAATCTGAACATGATTTGTTTCCAAAAAGTCTAAATGTTCGGCCCAAGTATAGACAAGCTTTATTAATTATTCCTACATAAGCGAAACATGCTCAATAATTTCGCCACTACCAACATTTTCGCTATCGATATTCCCATGCAAACCGGCTAACCCGCCTATAAGCATACGCACACAAGTGTAAATTGCTTGGTCGAGCGACACTGGACAATGGCCGTGGGTGGTCGGCCAGCCGTTTCCAGCTTTGCCCAATTTGAGCATTTCACTGCCACATGCGATGTGGGAAAGTTTTTGTTTTATATAAGGTTATGTTTTTCACGGGCATGGGAGAAAAGTTGCATTAAGTAGAGGCGTACTAAGAAACAAACTCAGAAGATTCGCGTGGCATTACATATCGTTTTCAAATAAGTACCTAAGTATATTAAAATCTGATGGTTTTGTTACGCATTGATTGATGATTTTATTTTCGTATGGTAGGCATGCTTTGTCCCAATATAAAAATGGTGGAAATGGTAGGTACTATAGTTAATTTCTATAATGTTCACAAATCGACGAGAAAGAAATTATATTCCCCGTTTGTTCAAAGTACCTATGGTTTGATAATCACGGCTGGCGCGACAGCCTTCGAGGCGCCGACCGTTGCCTAGCAACAAGGCGCCACTGTGACGCGTCGACTTTACTGCCTATATTCTTTTCGTACAGAATTAAACGATACTGGAAGAGTTGGTTATGTCTAATAAGATAATTCAGTCTTCTAAGCTACCTAATTATTCTGGCGTTGTTATTCGATTGGGAAGAATCGATTTGGATAAAACTTCCTGTTCAAAGGAATATTATATTTTGTGTCAGATATTTTTGATTGCGGATATCGACATTAAGGGCAGTTATCATGTTGATTCGTATGTGTTTAATCGCTTAAGGTTAGGAAAAAAGTATTTTGGACATTTTCACTAGCGAAAATGTTTATCTGCAAGAACAAGAAAATTAAAAATGTAAAATATAAACTCCAACACGAAAGACATACATGTTGCATGCAAATTTATCAAAAAAAAAAAATCAGCGTTGTCTATAATTATTTCCAAGTAATTTCATTAATAAAACTGGGAGGAATCTCGGGTACCTATGTAATACTATGTATATGCAATCTTTAGTCTCTTCCATTTACGTAGAGACCATCATAATACAAACATTATTGAGATTTAAACAATTTTATATCCTCGTGTAACGCTCCCATAATACGTCATTTTACGATCACAACTTCAACAATTTAAGCTACAATCTCGACAAAATTTAACGATACAAACGTTAAAATATTAAATGAAATTATATACTTTAACATCACGGCTGTTCTGTTAGGTTAGGGTAAATTTGCGCCAATTTGCGCCGATTCAAACATCCTCATTATATCAGCCGAACGATGTCCAGCGCTGAACATAGGCCTCACTTAGGTGAGGCCTATGTTCAGCCACGTTACGCCACTGCAAGCGGTTTACGCCACTGCAAGCGGTTTTGTGCCGCCTGCAACCAACGGCCACCCGCAACCCTGAACAGGCATAAAATAGAAACATACTTTAACATAATGAATCAGATTCACATTTCGCCAACTTTGATTGGTCCCATGTAATAGAGGCAGGCCTATTGCCATAAACCAGGGACATTTCAAGATAGAAAAACCTAATACTCTTTTTATTCGACCCGAGGATTGAACCCGAGACCTGCGCAGCAATTACACAATGCCGCTGTGTCACCGAGGTAGTTACCATAAAAAAAAAAAAAATATACGTAGTGCTTGTCAGGATGTCATGAATAGGAATAAGTAGGTAGGCCTACGAAGGTATAATATGTCACATCTAAGTTATCAGATGAGTGATGGTTGTTGTTCTACACTCCTCTACTATTCTGGAAACCAACAGTTTTACAAGGAAGTGAACAGAATAAACAGTAAATTTGGTAAAAATAGAGCTAATAATGTGGATATTGAACAATGCAATTCTATTGTCTATAACATAATTATTAACTTTCTTTTCATCTCAGTTTTTGGTGGAGTCAACCAAGTCCTCAGTAAGTAGCAAAAAGAATCGCCAATATTTTTGCAATCAACAAAAAGAATGGGGTGCTCTATTTTTATTCGTGACAGACGCCACTTTAATATCTAATGGCGCCACGATAAGTTTGGAATCTCCCAGCAATTACAAATCCACTATATTCGAGGCATTTGTTTACAGATCTTGTTAAATTCTTTCACGGTATACCGCGTTAACCAAACATAATAATTATAGAACGATTATAACAGTCCTTGTTGCCAACTGATATCGTGAATCGGTCTGGTAGTTACGAGGGGTAGATTTGCAATAAAGATATGGACACAATGGAACAATAGGGGTTGATGCTTTCACTCCAATTGTATTTAATATTTAGAGCTTACGTCAAATTCGATGTTTGGTTATGAAACCTATTGTCTAAGAGTAAGTTTCTCAACATGCTGTCTTAGGACGCACCAAAAGAAAATTTAAATATTATGATGATATATTCTTCCCTGATAAAATAATTCATTAATTCTCTCTCAATTTTCGGCAAAAAGATTTTGATCTTTAACTTTGCTGGTCAACGGATATTTTCGAATCGATTATGATACGATAGATTCTTAATCGTTCACATCTGTTATCTTGTTGTTAGTAGTTGGTTATATCAAATGTCCTTTCAATTAAATCGTGTCACCATCCAAGAATCTTCCTTCCTACGTTGTTGGTCATTAACTTACTAAAACTATACAAAACTAACATAGACATAAAAAGCTTCAATCACACTTTCACATGTTCGATCAAGATGCCCGTTACGGTGTCTGCGTTCAGTGGATGTTATCGTATACGTAATTAGTGCGTCTGGGCTCTAGGGGCGAGCGCCGTGATGCGTGGCGAGGTCGCGACGCCGATGACGCCGTGACCAGATCACTGTGGAGTAAACTCGGCTGCCGCAATACGAATTCTGAATTCAATGTTTGAAGCTCTTGCGTAATTCTGGTAGCCTGGTACTTTTGACTGGCTTGTTAAGGTGTAATTTATTTTTTCGTTGTGTTTTTGTAGAACTCTTCTTAACTTCTGGTAGCCTGGTAATATGCTTGTTACTAGTTTGTCTAGTTGTTTGAAGCAAGTGTTGATACAACTAATATTTTTCAGTACATCATATAATATATTTCTTTATAAGTATCCATAGATTTTATTTTATCCATTGATATAAAATATATTTAAGTATATATTTCACAAATGAGACAACAAGAGCATCGAACAGCTCCCACGCATTCCTGCCGTATTTTGACAAATTTTATTTTTACCCATTTTATATGCATTTTGTTCTTCGGACCAATCCTTTGTTTGTTAAGGCTACTACAATCAAATATTGCCTTGAATGAATGTATGAATTGGAAGCATTTCATTTTACTAATTTCCATCCAACTAGTCATACTAACTCTGTCATTAACAAAACGTAGCTTTGATAGCAGTCGAATTACGACGCAACACAATATTTATCTTTAACATAACTGTGAATTCAGCGATATCATTACCAAAGCAACATGAAAGAAAAATCACAGATAGCCAGTTTACGTTTCGCTTTTTCTGGGCAACTCGTAATCTTATTTCTATACTATAACTTAATGATCTAATTAGTGTCATAATTCTGTTTATGATTTGTGTTTCTGGAGCTATTTTGAAAAATTTTATTCAAAACGGTGCAAGGTTTCATCAACTAGGTATTTTATTTACATTTTGCCATGAATTCTGAGATATTAAGGTAGCTTTAGTAACGCAATCAATGTTATTGCGGTTCCAGATCCTTAGTATTCCTCGTACATTATTCGCTACAGTAACTTCCCCTTAACAGCTACCGATGCATGCAAAAGGTAAAAAAAGAAAGATTTATTACTCAATATCGAGACCTAGTTTAGGCTTTAAATTAATTCTGGTTCCTAATACTATGTTCGGAATTTATATGTCGCAGTAAGATAGTTATAGACGTAATATAGTTATATCCCTAGGGATATAATTATATACTTTTTTTAGATTTAAGTTTTAATTTAATATGACGGAAATTATATTGTATTGTATTGTATTTTGTGAAATAAACATTTGTTTCTATTATAAACTGGAACATAGATAATTATAGGATAGCGATTCATTATTATCTTACTAGGAATATAATTATATTACGGTCGCAATCTAGTAATATATTTATCCGACTAAACTAGTCTGGTTAAATAATTATAAATCAAAAAAGTATGTTTCTGAGTTATCTGACTTTCGAGCTCTACAGCAGCTATCTTCGTAATGTACCTATTGAATACTGACTATAAATATTATTATATTTTCTAACAACGTCAATAATATAATAACTATATATAAAACGCAATACAAACAAGATAAAACAAACATCTAGATAGACACACGGACAGACCTTTTTAAGGTGTAAATAATGGATTTAGAGTGGCGAACAGTTGCAGTGCAGCACTAACGCTATTATCCTCGCATACCGACGAACTGCATTCTACCTATGGGTGTAGTTATGGCTGTGTTTGCTACATGCTTTATATAATAATATCGGGGTGATCAAACTATGCTCGATGGACAATAGTGACATAATGGTCTTCCTAAAATTCTACAAGCGACGTCACAGATTAATTTATACATTTTCGTATTTTATCAGCAAATACTTTTATAAAAAGTTTATTTTTCTAAACGTCAGAATTAGGGTACAAACTTTGTGTAATAGACTCGAAGTAAGTAAGTGGCGAGGAACTGCAACACCAGTGGTCAAATTGGAAAAACAGTTAATATTTCATTAAAACCATTAGACTTAAATTACTAAATTCAAGGATTGGGTCATCCGAATTTGATGTTTAGTTAGAAATCCACATTATTCTGGGGGTGGAACTCTGGTTCGTCCAAACCTGCGCCATTAAATCAGCTAAATACAATTATTATGTATTTATAACATAATAATTATATTAATTCATGTTTCATTATTAACTAGCAGTTGCCTGGGGCTTCGCACCCGTCGTTCGTCGTTCTTTGTTTGGCCACTGCTTAGCTCCTATTAGCCATAGCGTGATCTCGATAAATGGGCTATCCAATAGGTACTTAAAGAATTTTTCAAAACCGACCAGTTGTTCCTAAGATTTGCGCGTTCAACCAAGCAAAAAAACTCTTCAGCTTTATAATATTAGTATAGATATATGTACTTAATATTATCCAAATTATCAATAAAAATAATTATGCTATTATGTATTATATTCGCTCTTGTTAGCTACTCAAATTGATTTTAATTCCTCCCACTAAATCTTGCAAGCCCCCCGCATGCTCTGACTCAGTCAGACTCTTATATAAAAAAGCAATAACAATAAAACTATTAGTTAGTTAAACCCATATCACTTTGACACTAGACGTTAATTAAAATACTTCTTTGTTGCCAAGAAATATATCTTTAACATTTAAAATGTGGCATCCCAAAAAAAATACCCGATTCTCAACTTAGGTGGCAATAGGTATGTTTTTTGCTCTGCAAATCAAGGACTAAGATTCTTTGGTAATAAGATTAAATTAAAACAAATAAAGGGATCGAAGACACCGTGAGCGTGACAGCGCTTACCTGTCACCCAGGCGCTAGGTAGTAGGCTCTATCATCCTAAAATCTATTTACAAATTATGGCTAAATCTTAATTTCTCTTCGTGTGTGGAAAAATTATGGGAAAATATAACTATATTTTATTTTATACTATATTTACACAAATAGGTATCACTAATGACTTAACTGATTCATTAGTGATATTAGTGATACAATGATTTAGCATCTCCAGGTTTCTGAAGTACAGAAAACCGCAGGTACACGTTTCGTCTTTGGTTTTCTCTTCCTGCTGGTGAGTAGTTGTCGCTATACCTAACCCATCAGAGAAATTGTCAATCTCAACCAGTTAGGCAATAACAATCAAATAACTAACGACCATGGCAAGGCAGAATGAAAAGAATAAAAAAAATTATGAAGCTTCGGATAAAATTACAGATAGCTTTTAAAGATGTTAGACGGCTGTTTTTGAAATCAATTTCAGCAGGAATGTTTTTATAGGTTGAAAGGTAGGGATTTTTTCATCCAAAACCTCAAAAACATTGAATTGTTTTTAGACGCAGACTGAAATTCAATCAAATATTCGGAATTTGTTTGAAGGGAGGTCGTACACTGGCCAAAAACTCTTACGATCTTAAAGCTAAAAAAAATAGCTGGGCAAAATCCTAAGTCCAAAACAGATTTTAAACCAGGTTTATAGCAGTAAAAAAGATTAGTCATAATATTGCAGACTACCGCCACACATCCTTGACCTAGAGCTACACAATAAAAATACAACAATATGCTTTAATTTCGATACCGATATTTCCTGTTTGTTGAAGACAAGTTACAACTTGATTGAACCTGTTCACACTTCATACGTAGGTGACATGTTATAGATATTATAGTAACCAAAGGCCTCGTGTTGGTTCGGATTTTTTTTCTCTCGTACTAATTTATAAGAAAAATAATCTCATTAGTTGAGTATTTACTGACTGTCACCGTGGCGCAGTGGTTAAGGTGGTCGCCTCGCCACTACATCGCCGTGCTGGGTGACGTGGGTTCGATTCCCACACGAGACAATAGAGAATCAGAAAGGTTTTATCAGACGCAATAAAATATTATTTTCGTCCCTGCTGGTGGGTACACTAGTCTTCAGACCTCAAGAGGGGAATAGGGGGTCGACTTAATAGCCTAAGAAAGGAAGAGGAGGAGATGGCAGTTTTTTTATAGATTTGGCATTAGGTTATTCATATATAGCGGAAAAAATTACAATCACACAATTATAAATTACATCATAAGTTTCGATAAACATTTCTGTGATTCAAATATATAGCAAATATATATACAAATATATAGCAAAATGACCACTTGGACCACTAGACTACAGCGTACCAGTAAAATAATTTTCAGAACAATAAACAGTATGATCCCTGTCTATCCCAATGGGGATAGGCGTGCTGATGTTACATGTTTGTAAGTGGTCAGTACAAGTAAACTCTGCCACTGTGTTCATCATCATTCAATGTACAGGTGCTCTGAGACCGTTTAATAACAGGGTCGGGTGTGGAGTCGAATAATTACTAAGTATTTTATTATTTAAACTTCATACACAACAAATACGTATTGAGCATCATCTAGTCCTATTATACGTTTTGCAATAAACTAATTATTTTGAATAATTTTAATTGATTTTGAACAACTTTACTGTTTTCAGGATTCGCATTAATTAATTATGTAACAGGAATCACCAATTAGAAAGTTGACATACCTTTTATGTTTGACGTTTCGCCCAGGTTATCGCACCGTGATCACAAGCTGCCTCACAAAATAAAAAACAATTCTAAAAGTAGTCTCTACACCTTTCGTAGTCAGACTAATTAAGTCGGCGGGTGCAGTGCGACACGCGACTGACCGCAGATGCGTCGCTGTCTGTACGTGCCCTTAGCGTTTGTTTTTTTTTAATTCAACGTCTGATCTTTTATAATTACGATATGCGATATTAAACGGTTGATCGGTTAATATTGATAAGTATTTGTTTGTTTTTACTGTACCTATATAACTCTACCTAAATTATGAAAAGTTATGAATATTCAATTCCGATTCAAACTGCCTCGGTAGATAAGATATATCGGGATAACATTATACTATGTGTGTTTATGTAAAACATAACCTATACTATTGTCAAGTTTCCTAAAATATATTGTGCAGTTTAGAGTAACGTAAGTGAGGAAACGAATGTGTCGTTTGTTACTTTATCACTCAAAAACTACTGAATAGATTTTGGCACACAGATATACTAGTCTTGGATTATCACATCACCGGCTTTAATTCTGGTGTTATATTCCCAACGGTTCCACTGGCCGATGCTTGTTTATAAAACCACTAGGTTTTGAACCGTTGGGAATATAACACCAGAATTAAAGCCGGTTTACTACTAAGTAAAACAGCAGATCTTTAAATGGCCACAATTTTTCTTTGTAATATCCATCTCAAGGCTATGAGTTCGTACCAAGTAAATAGGTACTCAAATACCAGATATGGCTAACGAATGTAATGTGAAAATATACGTCACACGTCACGTGGTAAAGGTGAGAGGCCTGACCCTACTACTGGTTAACAACTCGATACTTTCGCACTTTTAGTTAATTTGACTGCCCCAATGGCGCAGTGGCTGTATACGACTACTGTAGTAGTGGTCCCAGATCAGGTTGAGCAAAATTGATATTGAGTTTGTTTGTCTTGAAATTTTCAGTGTCTGTCCGGATTTTGCAAATGTGTCTGGTTCATAGCAATAAACTAGCCCCCTATTACATGAGATATAACATAGCTAGTGAAATATGAACAACGAAAATAAAAGGAACGAAATATGAAAGGCGTAATGCTATATTATAATAAATAGAAATAAATGTGAAAGGAAACGTTGGAAGGGTAAGACCTAGAAAAACGTACCATGACCAAATAGGTGACGTTCTAAAGAAGGGACAGATCAGGAGTACCTTCAACCGGCGAGAATGCTTGAAAAGACTGATGAATGTCGAAGAAGCCAAAGATGTGTGTCAGAATCGTAGCAAGTGGAAGGAAATAGTCTCTGCCTACCCCTCTGTTGGGAAAGAGGCGTGATCTATATGTATATGTAAGAATAAATACTGTAAGACTGACATTAACAAACTTTATTCTATTCTATTAAATTAAGCTTTCTTAATTAAAATTAGAACAATTCAGTCATAGATTATAGATTCAGTCATCATCTTTCTATGAAAGACACTCAAAATTTTGTGTGATTCATAGAAATATTTTTTCAAGCCTGGGTGTAGTATGTGTTCGTTAATTGGTTGTTTGTAGGACCCCTTGTTCTTATTCCGCAGTGCAGACATTGTTTAAAAAAAAAACACAAAGTTTAATCCAGTCGACACCCGTAACATGTGAGTTATATTTACTCCGGGGCGCGAGAGAAACAAACCAAACACGACCTATCGAATGGATACTTTGGCGGCCACTATGTAGGTGTAAGACTAACTCAACTACAACTATACGTCTTGGTTTCTAACCTCGGCTGATTGACTACTGATCTTTATTTGAGCTATTGTTGTACTGTCGTCATCATCATATCAGCTCAATGACGAATGCTGGACATATGTGGTATTAGTCTACTGTTATAACGCTGACCAGAGAGATTGGTAGGTACAGAGTTTTGTTTCGAGCTTTCCTTCTCTAGCGCTGGTGTTATGGCACTTTTCCCTTGTTGAAAATCTTATGACATCCCGAAAAAATCTTATAACATCCCGGGAATGAGAGGGAGTGGTGACATACGTATTCCTTATCTTCATCACCACACGAAGGAATAGCTGTTAAACGTTGTTGTACTGTAGTCGGTATCAAATTTATTTCATCGTATCAGCCGTAGGACGTCCATTGTTGGACATAGGTCTCTTCAAGAGATTTCTAACAGGACCGGTTGTATTCAAATACATATTTCAACGGATTTTAGAGAACTTGATTTTTACTGTTAGTAAATAAATTTTTCGTTTGGTTGGAGCATTTTCAAGTGATTTTCTTATTACTTATTTTTCTATAGAGGAGTATATCTACCGAAATCAAAACTACCACTAGCAAAGTTAACAAATACTTAGACAACAAAAAAAAAGGAAACCCTACTAATATTATAAATGTGAAAGTTTGGATGGATGGATGGATGTCTGGATGGGTGTTTGTTAGTCAATCACGCTAGAACAGCTGAAAGTATCTGTGTGAAATCTGGCTCAAATAGGTTATTATAACTTATAATCGTTTCCGTTGATTGCAGGCAGCACAAAGTCGCTCGCAGTGGCAGAAATTAGGTAAGGCAAGCCCAGCAGTAGGCTTTATTGGAAGATATGATGATGATGATGTTGTTATAATCCAAGCATCAAATGTAAAATATAATACAACTTGTAAACTTATGTGAAAACACAAAGTTCTTCATTCCTTTCTTGGGAATTTAATACAATCTCTAAGCTATTTAAAGAGCCAAAAAGTGAGCCTTAAATCAAGCGAGGCTCGGTGGTCATGAACAATTATCGTTATCAGTTGTCCGCCGATAAATAAATATTTATGTCGCGGCATTATGCGGGCGAAATTATGACAATTTAAACAATTATATGGTTAACGAGAAACGAACGCGTCACCGAGGGTGGCCAACGGACCAACGAGCTGGAAGTTGCTCTACTTCGCTGAATATTTGTGTTTGTATGTAAAGGGGTATTTTTTACACAGCGCCATCTAGCCCAAAATAAGCTAATATAAGCTTATGGTATGGGGTCTAGACAACTGATAATAGACCTATTTATAAATACATATTTACATATCATACGTAGAAAACACCCAAACTCCGAAACAAATATTTGCAGAAACGGCAACCGTAAACACAATCTATCGAAATATTATCTGTAAATACGAGTATATTACAAAAAATGCACTAAAATGTTTATCCTTATTAATTATACAAGCAAAAGTAATTCTGATTGTTTATTTGTTTTTTACTCTTTCACTCTGCCACTAATCAACTGATCCTATCTGATATATAACTCAAATCTGGCAATATTCTGATATGCAATATAGACCATCGAGCAATACCCATATTACCCGCTCTATGCTGTATGTAAAAGCCGTGCCACATGGTTATAAACTTGCCTTCCACAGAGGTGCCCTTGGTGGATTCCAACTAGGGTTCATGATTTCTCGAGCTTTTCAATTTCTCGGGTCTCGAGAATTCTCGAGGCTAATTTCTCGGGTCTTCTCGGGTTGTCGAGAAATTTACATTTACGTACGTTTTCTCATATTATTTGGTTCCAATAACGTCAACGAATTCAGTGGTTTTCCTCTCAAATAAAAGTATCAAATTAATTATAAAGCTTTTATTGATTATACCTATTCAAAAACATTAATCTAATTAACTTTTTTTAACAAAATACAGAAGTAATATTATTCAGACTTATAATTATAATGACAGCACCATTTTTGGCTGGTTAGAGTGCAGGAGACAGGGTGAAATCTATAACAAACGCAATTCAAAAAATTAATAATAAGCACTTGGAGTAATATGTGATACACACACACACACACACAGTCATTACACAACTGGGAATATTAGTCTCACAAATTTAAAATGACACATTAATTAATTTCAAGTTACTTACATAAGAAAAACATATCAGAATAATTAAAAACTAAGCTTGTGTGTTGTTGTTTTACAAAAATAGGAAATATAATTAGACTAAGTATTATAATTAATGTATCGTTAGTTATTTTATGTATTAAAGTTTGACTAAAAAATAATAGAAAAGAACAGATAGGTACTAAAGTTTAAGATCATATTTAGATTATATTATTGATAAAAATAATATGAATAATAAAGCCATGAAGTGTCAATAAAAGTGAAAAGACTTAAATGTTTGATTTCAATTTATCTCGTAATCTGTGAAACACTCACTACGTAAACTATGTAATAGGTATTCTGCTAGAGTCGAAACACGAAAGAACGTGTAAAAACGACGCCGCAGAGCGCTTGCAGCGAGATCAAAGGGTGCCACTGCGCTTTGGCCCACGCCACCACGCAACACAACAAACGGCGATTTAATTTCTATATAGGTACATGATTTCTCGAGTTCTCGACTTTTCTCGAGCTTGATTTCCCGGGAACAAAGCCCAACGATTTTGTCTCGAGCCGAGAATTCCCGGGAATAAACCCTAATTCCAACAGTATAGCCGGCTGTTGTAAACTAAATTTCATACAAACTACACGATGACAAACAAGCTCCCACCAAGGTCACTCTGTTGGAACGCAAGTTTATAACCGTGTAGAACACCTATTACGAATAGGATATCCATATGACTGTCTCGCATATTATTGTAAGTAGACAACTCCGCCTTTGTATACAAATAATACCTTACACCCAAAATCGGATCAACTAACTGTGGTTCACAAAAACTTACCTGCTGCATCACATAGAAACAGCAGAATTCATATTAGGTACGTATTTACATAGATGTAGGTACATTATGCTTAATTGTAAACATGTTTACTACCAGATATATGTAAAAAAAACTAGGTATTTTATAATTAGCTTAAAACTTGATTATTCACATGATTTTGGTCTAGGTCAAATACCTCAAATATCTCACTACCTATTTATATTGCTATTGTTTGCGAAAAACTTGAATAACAGGTGCTCAGCACCGTTTTAAAATGATAAACAAAAACATGCAGAAATAAGAGAAATGTTTAATGAAACGAATTTAAAGTACCTAAGCTATGAAGTCTTAAACAATTAAAATGTGTAGACCATAACAATTATATTAAATTGAAAACTAGTAACTAGACTACTAGTGATGGCAGTATTGTTAAAAAACTGTGGAAAAATGATACTCGAATTCTTTATTTCATATAGATCACATACATTATATATGAAACTTATTATTAACGTTATACAAAGCCAAAAAAAGGTGTCAACAAATTTGTTTAAGGCCAGTTCACTGACAAGGTTGAGCTTTGAGAAGAACTTGGCAAGAAACTCAATTTCAATTGGTTACAGTTTGAAATATCGCAGGATGGTACAGAACCAAAACACCATACTAAATTAAAGTCAATAAAACTAGGATATTATAAAATAAAAAAGTATTATTCTATTAAACTTTAATTTGTTTTCGTCGAACTGTATGGAATGTGGGATCATCACTTGGTATCAACTGTGTATTTAGAAAGGATGTCGATTAATTACGGTTAAAGTAATCATAATAATTCGTCACAGACAATATATTTAACTAAGTAGAGCCACATTTCTGTCATCGACACACACCAAATGTTGGAGGTTCGCGCGCACCAACATTATAATTTATTTTGTTATTTTTGCATTAAGATGAGTTAGTACCGCGGCCACTCGGTAATGAAGACATCAGAATGTTCAACCATCTGGAGTCTGGACCATTTTACCTGAACCTTACAACTTTTTATACAATCTCGCAAAGTATAAAGATTTTATTTTTACATGATTGCTTTCGAACGGACCCTTTACGGGTAATAAATTATTTTTTATATACATATCTGAAATAACCCTCTGAGCTCCCTAGTTAGAGGAGAGGAGACCCGAGCTCAGCAGTGGGACTTAATGGGTTGCTAATGATGATGATACATATCTGAAATATCTAAAATAGAGATCCGCAGAAGAACCAAAGTTACCGACAGTACCCACCGGATTAGCAAGTTGAAATGGCCGATGGGGCCGTTAAGTTCTCGAATGGAGATCCCGCACCGACAAACGCAGCGTAAAACTTTAGTGTAAACTCGATGATTTTAAAATATTTTTTACGTTTATAATAAATTAATTTATATGAGGATGGTTTGGATTAAGAAAATTTAGCAAAATAAAGCGTCCATAAAAAATTACTAGTCAAGAGTACTCTTTCGAATCAAGACAAGGTTTGTAATTAAAAAAGAAAAATAGTTATCTATTGATAAATACTCGTTTTTTTTTCTAAAGTTTTTACATTTTACAGGTGCTGGACATTGCTGAAAATTCTCAAGCTTTCAACGGGTACATACAAAAAATAACACTAAAACTTATAAAAGGTAGATAAAAGAAACAAAAGTATATTTTTGTCGAACAATTTAATTGTTTTCGACTTTCCCACAGAGGTAATTGCGAGCACATGTTGACAAACAATGCAAGCCGATAACACCTACATTTAGTTTATTGTTTTGTTTTTACATTTCTTTTTATTTCATTTAAATCTTTGTTAAATATACACACCTGTTTGTTACAATTTCTTACCTAAGCTTCACTAATTGTGAAGCTTAGGTAAGAAATTGTATAGATACATAATATAAACTTTTGTCTTTAAATGAAAAAGGTTTAACACCTGTGTTGGATAAATCTTTTAGGTAACAGTTAAGAGGGTTCACACAAAGGAATGGCAACGTTGTAATTTAGTGTCATATTTCGTGGGTTTTCGATTTTTATTATTTAATATGAGCTATTTTTTTTAAATGTTTTCAATACACTTTTTAGAATTATATTATTATTTATCTGTATGTGCTAGTTATCAGACGATTAGCCTCACATAATTTTATACCACGACGGTGGCAAACGTGTTGCTTGATGGTAAGCGGTTACCGGGACGCCTGCAACACAAGAGGCATCACGAATCAAAACAGTTAATAGCTTTTTTGAAGAACCACATTTGGCCCCTTTACTATAGTCCCTTGTGTAAATCTCGTTATAAAAAAATCTCACAAATATTTATAAAATGCGAAAGTGATTCTGTTTGTTTGTTATGCTTTCACGCCTTTGTATCAGCAAGGACAAGCCCGCTGGTAGAAGCTAGAATATACAAAATATCGAGGTCCAGCTAATACATATATTATCATCCAAATTTAATGTCAGAAAGGAATATCCATAATATTGAATATTGCAGAGAATAATTGTTCAATAATCAATGATATAATCATCAAAATATGTAGATCATAAACGGCTAGGTATTTTCAGATCATCTTCATGTACGCGAGTGACTGTAATCATCATGGATTGTTCAGGTCGAGAACCCCGCTGTCTGCTAATTAGACCTGCGAAAATTATTACATTAAGATGGTGACTGAGAACGACGCACGAGACGCGATCTAAGCTCAGTGACGTTCGAAATTTGAAAATCGGAAAAACGGTTACCTATCTACCATCTACGGCATCAACCTTACAGAACATAAATTAACTTTGATCACAACGAACTCCTTTTACCGTAATTATACGCACGAGAATTGTTCACTTACATCGCTCACTAAATCGTTCAAACAGCATCCTCTCGTTAAATTCCCACGAAGGACAGTACAAGGGCAGTACAAAAAAGGTATTTATTAGCGTCTAATTTCTACAAACGACAGGTAGGGCCTTCATACTGGGGCTCGGTACGCACGTGCTTGGATCAATGAAGTTGTACTACACAAAAGGTTCCGGCCACACCGAAGTTCTGAAGCCGAAAGTTTTTGTGTACGTGTAAAAAATGGTGTTACTTTTATAGAGATTGGGTTCCGTATGTTTTTGATACTAGGTTGATATGTTTAATATAATTTTGATATGTTACAAGAAAATGATGAAAATGAAAACGATTAAATTGAAGCGTCAATTTTTAGAAATTAACAAGAATACCTAAAATTAACTGTCCTACTAAAGTTCGTATATACTCGTATGTAGGTATGACTAAGTTGTTTCTGCACCAATAATTCTTATTATACAGCAATTAAGTTGCAAGATCTTAACGATTACTTAACATTAACATATTTAATTACTATTAGAAATAATATGAAATGTAGATAGTAATAATAGACCGAAATACAAATACACCTTTTACTAACAAACTATTAAGCTAACCCACTGACAAATGCTAGTTAAAAATAATATCAGAAATATTTAGATTATTTTACAATTACTTTTTTCTTTAACTGACGGATCTCTAAACGGATGGGTCATTCATAACGATTATGAATGAACGGTCTACCTGAGTACAAGGGTGCCGATATACAGTGTTTACCTTTTTTTGACCGGATATGAGGCAATTGGTCTCAGAGACCGTTAGGTCTCAATCATTCATTCCGGTGGGAAACACTGGCTTCTGATTCCAGGTATACAGGAAGCTTCAGTGTTAGGAAGATTATTTGTTCGTTCTTTTAATTAAAATAAAATATAATAAATATCTACTTTTATTGAACTCAGCTTAGGATCTCACGTTTTTACACTTTACGACTATTGGCTTTCGTGGCCAACACATTAGCGGGAGCAGAAGTATCATAAGTGACCTCAAGGCCTCAAGGCATGTGCATAACCCCACTAAACGGCCACATTGCCTGACCATTAGGCCTGCGTGTGTGGATGGGCCTTAACCCATTCAGCTTTCTGCCCAGCAGTGGGACATAAACAGGTTGCTATTTATTGCCCGACTCCGGGTTAATATTCAGAAATTCAAGACCGAAAAACCCATCACCGTTTTTGTCCGTCCTGGAGACCAAACCTGTCACTTCTGGCGCAGGAATAGTACTCATTCCCGCTGCTCCACTGAGGCAGTGAACAATATAATAGTAGTGCTAATATCACAGATATTTGATTTGTAATCTAAAAATACGGTTACCTCCTTATGTCTTTTTCGGCATATCTCAAGTGTACAGAACAAATTATCGATAGTATTATCTTGTTTTGGTCCGAAATATTGTAGTTCGGGTAATACCCGCACTTCTATTTTAGCGTAGTTTGGCAGGTTTTAGTAAAATTAATTTTTTATTAAGAGAAGTTGCAAAATTGTCGAAGATTTACAATTAATTGAATATTTTATAAATTTGATAGTTAATTAAGATGAGTCCTTTTAAGCGTGCATAGGTGCGTCTTTTGATATTATCAACAAGGTCGTGGGTCTACGGCAGAGGTCAAAGCTACAGTGTGTCTACGCGCTACACCGTATCCGTAGACGTTGCTACGAAGCGAAAGTCGTTAGTTGAAAATCTCTGCTACAGTAGGTACTGCCTTTTACTAGACAACTTGTTCTAGGGTCATCTGTTCATTTTCCTTAACGAAAAAGCTGTGTACAAAGATCAATTCCGTATATGAAACTAAAAAACCTACAATATAAAAGATAATTAATTAGTTTGCAGTAGTAAATATAATAACCAATACAGAAAACATTATTATTTCATAAAAAATAAACTAAAGGAGGCAGCATTGATCGCACGTGGTGCGCGTAGAGAGCGCACCCCAAACGCACCGCTAATCAAACAATCGACATGGTACCCACTAATTACATATAACAAGCGCAAATTAATCATCGGACGAGATAAATCAGCGACGCGTGCTCGCTCCGTACCGCGACTATTTCGGTGTGGGCGGCGGAATGATTCAGTGCAGTGGGGCCAGTCGCGCGCCGACCGCTCTCGGGGAAACATAGCGCGCAACAGGAGCGACCGACCGGCGACCGACAGGCGACCGAGCGAGCGAGCGCGGTTGCGATGGCGCGATGAGGACTCGCGGGCGCGCGGCGTTGTGCTGGGCCCTGCTGTGCCTGTGCTGCTGTGGCGGGCTGGCGGCGCCGCGCCGCCTGTACTGCGAGCGAGCCGACGTCGCCTGGCGCGCCTACCGCGCGCCGGCTGCCTTCGAGGCGCGCGTGCAGTCGCTCGCCAGCGACGCCGCCACCGTGCAGGTGCGCCGGGTCCTGCACCGCCAGGGCCACTGGCCCCGCGACGACGCCGTCATTCGGCTCAAACTACCCTCGGACCCCCTCGATTGTTCCTCCCGATTCGAAGTGCCGTTGAAAAATAGACGTAACTATATCGTGTTCGCGGAAAGACGGGGCCACTCAGCGGTCGCGCTGGGCCCGCCCCTCAAGAGGACCGGAAAGTTGATTAAGAGGATACGTGCCGTCTACAAGCCCGGTTACAGTGAGTGTTCAGTGTTTTATTACGAACGAGCCGACGATCCGGTCACATGGAACTTGAGGACACGTAAGGTACTACAGATTACATTTATCGATTGTTTATTGGTATGAGTACGTTCAGTCAGATTCCATGTGGCCACCATGCATGCATAGATTCATAATGTCCAAGCATCGCAACGTGAGCCGTGTCAGGCGTACCAATAGTCTTTAATACACAAATAAATAGTGGTAACAAATATGCAATAGCAGCAGGTGTATCGGAGGAACAAGTAGCCATTATGAGTCCATTTTAGGCTCACTAGTGAGTAGTGGTCGAGAGTACCGTGCCCGTCGCTGCAAAACATACTAAACGCACGCCACTTACAGAGGCAACCTCATTTATGCACCCCTCATAAACGGTCAGGTGGCTAGAAAAGAGATACGGAGCCTTTGTGCCGGCCACAAATTATACTCGACTTTCATATTACGCACATTTAATATCCGAAGAATATTGTAACATCGTTTCCAGTTCCATAAAAATATGTTTTCTTCACAACAAATCCTTGACACATTTTGTTTATGAAACGAAACACGAAAAATGAGTCCAGATTCAAAAAGAAAAAATACGAAACATTAGTGCAATTAATATTTGAAAGTAGAACACTATAACAAAGAAACATTGGTGGATAGGCCGACAAAATAAATAAAAAAGTTTTTAGGCATAGGCATTGAGCAAGTATAAAAACAAATAGGTACGTTTCGATATAGGTAATGAGCAGTTATAATAACATAAAATGTGCTATTTTATTTCGAATGTGATCGAGATAGGCGACAATAGTATCAGCTGCTTACCATTCTGCGTGACAACTAAGAAAACGAGTTCTCCAACAAGTAACTATACGATAAACAAGTCATTCGTTAATTCTGTACAATGCACTTTTGTGCACGTGGTTGTCATCATAAACTAGCACATCATTATTATAGGTTCTGCAGTTGTAATTCAAAAAAATCTAATACCTGTAGAAAGATCATTGAAGATCTGTGATCGAAGGACGATTAACAATCATTGATAATGATTTATATATCGTTAGAAAGATTTAGTTATGCAGAACTAAAGTGAGTGTGGCGGTAAATCTCTGTGTGGTGTACGAATAGAGTTATACAGCTTAACATTAACCGTTTTCTAAGAATCATAACTTCAAACCCACAACTAATACAGATTTACCACCATAGTGTTGTTCGGCTTCGGTTTAGCTTTCAACCACTGTATGTCTTATTTATTTCATCAGTCATAATTTACATGCAACTGGGAGCAATCCTTAAACTTAGATACCTAATTTGTACTTAATACATTTTTCACATAGAAGTAATCTTGTGTCAAAATCTTCACGTTAGCAAATTGACACATTACTTTTACACCTATTAAGTGACAATAATTCCCTGGACTATTGTCAGCTAAAAAGAGTAATTATTATCTTTTTAATTGTTGTGTTTAAATGTGTATGTACATTTTAGTGAAAAATGAATTTTAAATGACAGACCACTAACTTGTTTCAATTATAGCAAATATAACATTTCAAACAATTAATCAATTTGTTCACACACACCATTTTAGATATTTTGCTGATCCCAAACTTTTAGAGTCGTGAACCTTCAAATTCAATAAAATGATAAACGCAGATGATCCGTTGCGGCGCAATCAATGGATGACGTCATTACACGCTCTAGTTGAGACTTGTCGCTGCCTGTCAATAACGTTCTTACGTACGCTCTTGCAGCTGTTTTGTTATAACAATACTATCAATTTTATCATTCAACTACAAAACTTTTGCAAACATCAATATTGTCAACCAAAATGTAAAATGTACCAGATCAACCCATCCACAATTCACGCAAATGTAATTCTTTCTGTTCACTTTTTACATTTTCAAAGTTAAACTCAATGCAATTTGGTATGGATAGGGAGAAAGAATAAGGTTGTTTTTGTAATATAGTTACTTGTTAACAGGCCGGGTTTCTTTATAATAATGGAATTAGATAATTAATTAATAACAAATTTCTATTGCAGTTTTGGCCCATTTTATTTTAATCATTCTCATAGTTCAACAAAGGAATATATTTTGTAGAAGATCATTTTATACTTATGAAGAGATTAACTGAGTTAATATCCGGAGTTGCTTTTATCTTCGTTAGATTAGCCAACTCAAGTTAATGCTAAGTTATAATATTTCTCAATCAATCTTTTGCGATAAACGTCGATTAACTGTATTAAGGAATAAAAAGCAAAAACCTCTTTGCTATTTAATTTTTTCTTGTATAACTATCAAAAGATAGAGGGGCTTTAAAAAAAACAAGTGTCACTTCGATTATCCACTTACAACTAATGTCTGCTACTAAAGTATAATACTACGATGGTGATAACTTCCTATGTTCTAAAATAAATGTATATTCTATTTCCACGCAAGCGAAAGTGCAATGATCTTTTGCACCTGACTGCCACGCATATTTTTATTACTTTGTAATTTCATTTCTATAGCTTAGTCAATTTATTATGCTAAAAAAGGTAAATTTAATGATATTGACTTTACTAAGGCATTTGACAAAGTAGGCAAGAACTCGAGAAACATTTGCGAA
Organism: Laspeyria flexula; assembly: GCA_905147015.1. NCBI lineage: Eukaryota > Metazoa > Arthropoda > Insecta > Lepidoptera > Erebidae > Laspeyria > Laspeyria flexula. Next base: position 986,297 of record LR989953.1, read on the forward strand.
TTTGATAAACGCATTAGCGTTTATTAAATACACAAACAATTTATTCTACCTGATGTGACACCTTTATAAAATAAATTTAAACTTTCCAAAACCTTAAGACACTGAAACAACGACCTAAGATCTTTAGAACCTAGAATATACTATCTACTACCAAACCTAGTCTAAATGTTTATATTTGGCATATCCTATGTTTCATCTTCGTCTATGTTACTGTCAGCCAGGAATGTTAAGGTGCTTTCAAATGCGGAACTATATATTTCATTTCAGAATTATTGAACACACTGTCAAAGTATTTAAAAAAAAAATTTGATGATAGGTAGGTGTTGCTATTTTTTTATTGCATTGTTAGTTCCAGTGTCTCAAATGATCTTGTATTTCTCAAAGTCGTGATGTTGGTATGTACCAACATCAAGGCGTAGACTATAATGGCAGTTTATAACTGAAAACCTTTACCCGAATTTGAGGTCCAATAAATTATTTGACATAAAGCAATTTCTAGTCAACATAAATTTTTGATTCGATGCGAAAATCTAAATCGTGACTCTTAGCTTAAAAGGACATTCAAGCTGTCGAAGTTCGAGAGTCGCATGTAAATCGAATTATTTACTTACAAATGTATATTAAATATATTCTTCGACTTAACGGTGGTACTGTTGTCGATTGATTTGCTTATAAATGAATATTTATTGTCTCATCTTTAAGTTGTCTGTATTGTGCGGCAATTTATACTAGAACTTCTTAAACATAGTTACGTTACGTACGTTTTTAAAAGCTGCTACAAAAACATATTACATTTTACTCATCCATTTACCGGCAAATGATTTCATTAAACGTTAGATTGAAACTGAGATAGGTACATAATGTAATTAATTATATTTATATGTCAGCTTGCATAAAAACTCAATCAATCAAAATGTTCCACTGTAAAACAATTATATCCATAGTCATAACCGTGATAGTATTACCTACATACTAAACGCTTGTTAGAGTTAAATATAAAATTGTATTATCAAACATAAAACGTATTAATAGTAATATAAAAGACAAATTGATATTACCTTTGTCTGCACCAACGCTATCATAATTATGTGAAGTTTCTTCGTCGTTTTTTGTACATATCACTAAGTGAGCATGAGACAAATTAATGATAAAATTTTCGGTCTTAGTATATCTAACAGCACTCTTAACATGCCGTTCCGCCCTGCCACACCTCCATTACGGCAGTCTCGCTTCGTTGCCTTTACTGTCCTATTATATATTAACATACGTAAAATTATTACGTTTTACGATCAACGCCGTCTTTGTGAGATAGTTCATTAGTGTACTCGTTAGTATGGTTGCAGGTTTTATTAGTTACATGCAATTGATAATCTTGATCGACGTAGGCAGGCAAGGGATATTTACATAACGTCTCACGTTGGAAGATTTAGGAATTACTGAATGCAACATTGTTTGATATGAGTTTATATTCATACATAGATGTCTCAGGGTCGGTGATATCTTAGTATGTAATGTAATTGATATTAAAAGTGCTTATGCTGCAACTGTTTCCCATAAAGAAGGCTACAAACTTATAGGTTAGACACCGTTTCTAAGTTAAAACCTCTTTTGAGAAAGTTATTGTAATAAAAGATGCTAGTTTAATAGATACTAATGAGTGTATTATTAAAATTAAGATAATTACTAAAATTAAACATACGCTGTATGCTTTTCCAAGATACTCGTTAAAATAAATATGTTATTAATTAATATTTTCATGAGTAAACTTCAATTTTATCTAGCCTAGAGTCCATTAAACTTCAACCACATTACAGTCATTAAAATAAACGTTAATAAAATCTCAATGAATATAATAAAACACAGTCCAACATATTCTGCTGAATCCAGTAGGCTATTACCAAGTTGTTTAAATTATAACCGTGTGTTTTGTGTAATTAATTTTAATTTGTAGCTTAATTTGCAAAGATTTTATTGTTTTATATGACGTCATATTTATAAGCATGATATGGCCAACTAAACTGAACATAGTAGAGCTAATTTAGAATATGAAAGATAGGCTATCTAGTTTTTATTCGACACAGTTGCATAAAAATATACAAATAACAAAACAACAATTAAAGTTGGTAGCTCTATCAAAAAATCAGTTAAAGTAAGCCACGTGCATAGACTGGACATAGCAAAAACATAAGAATAAATTAACACCGACTTACCGCGTGTAGATTTTGGAATACTGAAATAAAACAATAAGGAATTAAAATAAAATCATAAGTTGTTAACACTGAATTGTTTCATAATATTTAAAAATAAACCGTTCATTCACTTAGTTGGAGTTTGAAAATGTATTCATCTGATTATAGTTTAATGCTTTTTGGTGTTACTTTAGATTTTTATACACATTTTATACAGACAGTTCCAAATAAAAATAAGTCTTCAAATACAGCCAGTATAATAGTTTAAGCATATAAACCAAAGAAAAGTCCACTGTTAGACATAGAGATTTAGGAGATCAAAACTATTTAGAAAATAATTATTATGTGTGATGATTAGAATTTGATGTTTGCTAAAAAGGATTTCATGGGTAGGATCTAGGGGAGAAGAAAAATAAGAAAGACAGAACCTACCAAGTTATTTATATAGGTAACAAAAGAAAGAGAAAGGTGTATAATCCCTATCACACAAAATATTAACAACATATCTAACTACTAATCATGAAAGTTTTAAGACAGCTTTGACTCAGCAACGATATTAATGCGATCAAATTGAGACATAATATTAAACTATAATCCGTCACAGTCGTAAATACCAGCTTTTATGTTTACTTTATTAATATCGTCTAGGAAATATTGATTGATTTCATGACTGGAGTCAATATTGAAGTTGAAGTAATAAGATCAATCGAATTGGTATCGATATAGCAACCGTTGTTTAGCGATCCGTGGGTCGATGGTCGTCGACAATGGTGGCACGGTGGCCTCGCAATTAACGCGTAGATCCGCACCCGCCCTTCTGTTCCAAACACCATGCTGACTAAGCTCTCAGGTTGTCTGCTTCATCAAATTTAGATTTTTTAATACATTGAATGTGTTAGGTTTATAGAATTTCTTCAAAATTACATCAAATATATTTGAAATATTATAATTATTATTATTATACTATCGAGGCTGAAATAATTTTTTTTTCAAAGCTACTATCGTACTGTTACATTAGTGTTATGCAGAAATTAATTCAATATTGACAGGTATTACCCGTTATCAAATTAATATAGGTATTTATTTGCCAGATATAATATATAGGATATAAATTATTTTCGTACTAAAATTATATTTAGGACAAATCTCATAGGACTAGACTTATCTGGTTGTCCTATTGCCTGGTATTATCGTTAATTGTATGAATTTGTATGTCATTGATTGCTTAGCCTCGAAACGTAATGAATAGATGTAATGGAAATGCATCTGATACGATAAGGTCTAAAGGAACTATTAAATAGTAGTAACTAAAGGTCAAATGTCATTTTAATTGGGTACGCTTGCTTTTACTAAAAGTGGATTAAATAATCTTTTTACTTTTGCATGCATTTTGTTAACGGCAAATATATAAGGAGGAAAACGTATTTAGTTACTAAATACACAAAACATATAAATCACTTTTCTATGTGCTCAAGATGTCTCTGTAATTATATCGAGGTTAAGAAGTTTGTTAACCTTTTATTTATTCAGGGCTCAATTTGTAGAGAAATTTATTTTAGTCAGAATAGGGGACACGAACAACAAGATACCATAAAATCAGATATTTTTAAAATGCAATCACATTTTATAGTCAAGATGAAAAGAAAGGAACATTTTAATTCTGTGGTTACGCGAACCGTATTTAACGGGCGGTTGGGACCGATATATCCAAATTGTGGAATTTTTATATGTCACATAACGTCGTCTAGATATTTCAGTGGTTCCAATTAGACGGCGCAACGTCTGCTTTGGTTTCGACGTTTTACGCTAGTCTACGTAGTTTTTATTTTATTTGGATCAACGTGTGAAATGTTTGTATCTGCAGTACTCGAGAGGGTATTTCTGCAAATGTAATGTGCATTTGCTTCTATTAGTATCTAAGATTTCTGTAGTTGCCAAGTTTTCTTTTTCTTAGTAGAACTACCGGGTAATCTTTTATTCATGTGTAGTTTTTATGTGGAATATATTATGCCTAATGTACGTGCATTAAAATTGTAATTGTTTTCCCCTTTTTTTAAATAACAGATTAACATTAATCAAGTATTTTAAAATCATTCATAAGCACACTTATATCTTCAGTTCTGTCTACTTTACCTATGTTAAGCAGACAGTTTTTTTGTCCTTCAAGACACTATGACATCACATTGCAATTTACCAATTGTATTACTCTGTTGTCATCAATGAGGACCTCGATCTCAGTTTCTACTGCTTTTCCTACAACTCCATTTACATATTTAACATAATAAGTTTATTATATATTATCTATTGCTATCTTGTGTATTACTAAATTAAAGTTAAAACTGATTGTTTAAACAAGAATGAGTTTCTACGGTAAGCAAAACTTCTTAGAAGTAGGAGCATTTCGTATTTAAATTTTAAATATCCGTTTTAATGTCCACACAGTGGCAATTACAGGATTTACTACCGGCATGCCTAATATATGGCTGGTTATGTTTATTTGCAGTTTAGTCTCGGCTGCGAATAGATCTCATCAGTCAGGTTAGGTGACGCTTACGTCATCAGGGTAGCTGACGAATTTTGTAAAGCCATTTTATCAAACTCAAGACGAGGAATAATATGTTTTCAATTTTAGAATACTCGTAGGCAATTGTACAAATACTTCGAGTATTACTAGTTAGGTAAATGGTTGCGAAGTCTTCTTAACTGTACATTAAATTTTACCAAACAGGCTTTTACATTTCAATACAAAGACTCTAGCGAGCGGACTTCCCCAATACGGAGACGAGACGGAGAACTAACGAGAAAAGAGGGGAAGTGTCATAAGTAACCAGAATTTCCCTTTTCTTATAATAAACTAGCTTTTGCCCGCGACTTCGTCCGAGTAGATTTCGATATTACATAGGTCTTTGTTTTAAGTGCAATTCATTAATACGCCCCGCACCCCACTACAGGAGTGAATTTCATTTTACGTCATTAAAGATAACATTTATATAATCAGCATCCCTGAAAACTTCGAAAATGACATCCATATCAATTTCTATTAAATACTTTCACAACTATTTCATCCCCCTATTTCATGGGACCAAACATAGCAGGCGAAATGTGGATGCGAAACACCTGTGCAAAGGGGTAGCCTTCGAAAAAAAGGCGTGATGCTATGTATGTATGTATGTATTTCATCCCTTAGGGTAAGTTTTTATTATTATATTTCACCCCCTGAAATCCCTATCAAAAATATTAAAAAACAACATTTTAAGTTTCTATCCCAATACTAATTTGCAAAACGTTAACTTCATATCAAAGATCTTTTCATACAACGTTTCATCTCCAATTTCACCCTTCTAAAGCCACTCTTGTCAAAAATATTGATGAGGGTATTTTTTATTTTGATAGTAGTACCCCAAAACAAATTTTCAAATCTATAAGTTAAAAAACAAAGAAGTTTCATACAATCGTTTTATCCCTTTTCACCCCCTTAGGGGTTGAATTTAAAAAAAACCTTTCTTAGTACACCTCTAGACATTAGGACAAACACACCCTCCAAATTTCAAGTCGCTACGACCAGTGGTTTAGGCTGTGCGTTGTCTGTCAGTCAGTCAGTCAGTCAGGACAAAGCCTTTTATAATAGTATATTATATGGATAAGAGAACACTAAGATATATTCTTATAACTATAATAAGCCGCTAGCACTCTAGTGATTTTTGTATATCATATTCTCCTTCTTGTCTACTCTCCACTTTTGTGGTCCTAAGTCACTACACATAATACAAGACAGGCAGATCAAAAACCAAAATATTTTACTTTTAACAAAATTTGGATGTTGGATAGAATAATATAATTGTCTTATTATATTATTATCCAAAAAATGTCGTTATAATAACATAACATAAACATAACATAGCAACACGCCTTTTTCCCCGAAGGGGTAGGCAGAGGTGTTTCACACCCACACTTCGCCAGCTATGTTTGGTCTCATGAAATAGGGGGCGAGCCTATTGTCATCAACCGGGAACATTTGTTTACCAAACTCCGGGAAAATCTTAATACTGGAATTTCATGTTCATCGTTATAATTATATCTATTTATATGATTCGCAATACACGTATACTACTGCTTGTTAAAACAATTATGTCATTCTCGTTACGCTCTTTACTTACTTATACATGTATAGTAAAACCAAGAGTAAATTGTCCTGAGAGACATTTTTTCTTCCAATTTATCCATTAAGTCTAATTGACAGGTTTAACTGTGCTATTTATTACCTATGTCTTAATTTTGACCGCTAAAATGTTGGATTAGATCTTCTGGTGTCTCGTTAGGTCAGTTTTGTCTGGTTAAAAGGATGCTCAACAATAAAGCTAGACTGTCCGTGCATTTTCTTTAACATGCTGTGATTTCAACTGAAGATTTTGCAAATTTTACTTTGTCTTGTCGACAATTATTTTATTTACTGAGTTTTAAATTATTGGTAGCATTGAGTTTTGACTCTGGGTTATTTTATTTTTATATTAACTTGGTCTAATTAAATTGCTTTAGCAAAATCTCTGACTATTCCGGATTCCCAATAGTTTTCGCTACATGTATGATATAAATTTGTGTTTACTTCATTTTATAGAACGTAAAATTAACAAAACGTCTTTTCTTTTCTAAATAATCGTGAAAGTACCAATACAAATACATATGCTTCAACTTGAACATACACGATCATTTGATAAGCTTGCAGCGGTCGCATAATAATCGTTATCACGAATATGGCAACATTGCCAAGTCCGCTTTTTGCCAATGCGTCTGCCACACATACTGGTGCGGTCGAGGGCCCGTTATTCGCCATTGCGGACTGTTTTTCAAAGGGATATGTGTATTTGTTCCTTGAGGTGTCCCTTGACACCGTTTTGGAAGTTAGTGATGCACAAGTTTAGAAAATGTCTATTACAAAACTACATATAGTTTGGTACTGAAAACTGATCTTATTAGGTTTTTATTTGAAATCAGTTAATAAAATAAATTAAATATAATTATTTATGGGAATTCTCTTATACCTTTAGAATTAAAGTACTGACATAATAATTATACTAATACAGAAATGTCGAAAGATATGATGAAAAACAATTACGATATAGGTAACGATGGCAATTTGCAGCCGGGACAACAGGACAGAGATATGTTTCGGGACCCAGACCCTTACATTATTGCTATAGATATGTCATTCTACGCACCTGCAACTATTTCTATACAAAAATAAACAAACATTTTGATTGGCTGTTCAGTGACAACGTGAAACAAACACACTTTAACATTTAAGGAAGTAAAGATTCACATGCTTTAAAAACATAGATACTTTTTCTCACACCGACTCGATAAAGCATTAAAAATAGATCTTTCTAAAATAAATATTTTCGATTATCGAGGTCAATAGGATTCGGTGTAGCAACTGGCATATATTATTTAGTACCTATGTTGAAGGAGAAATTAGTTTAACTTTCATTAGCATAATGGTAAAGTAGAACCCTGGTCTTGGTAGTTCGTTTACGGGGCCAATAGTATAGTTATAAAGAGATTAGTTGGCTAATATTGTTCTGCTACCCCCGCCGCATACAACTGTTGGAGATCTCTAGGGGACGCCTATGTCCAACGGGTTTTCCATTGGTCTCCATCAATGGGGTCTTGTGATTTTTTTTGGAAACATTTGTGGAAGAAATGTTTCCAATTCTCCATTGATTCAAAAATATACATAATGCAAAAAATAAATGGAGATTTGTGTTTTTTTTTCACAAATTCCCATTATCAGCTTAAAGAGATGGCAATGGGAATTTATAGAATAAAATTTCACAAATCCTCATTGATGAGGATTTAGTTAAAAGTTACAAAATTGTATGTGTAATGCAGATTTGTTTTGATAAGAATTATTTTGAAATTAAAAACTTATAATTTTATTGATTGGTTGATTGTTAGTTCAAGAGTAAGTAAATATAAGGAAAATCTGATATTTAAATATCAATAATAATTTTGTGACATAACAAAGAATAGTAAATTTTTCTGTTACTAGTTTTGTGTCAGTTAATTTTATCTGTAATAATCACGTTTAAATATTTTGGCGCCAAGCTTTACGAGACAATTTATTTTCATTTTCTTATTTTATTTATAAATATAACTTTTGGATTAGCACGTGATGTGACTCATTTACGAAGTCAGGTGTAAAATAATATGTTTTTAAAATTTATCTATTTACATAGATTGTTGCATAACACTTTTACTGTATGTACACATACGAAACGTATTTTAAGAATGAGGCAAATTTAGATTTATTTCGTTCGAATAAAAATTTATAAAACTTCAAATATTCAATCTATCACCTTTTAATTTCATTGAAACGGCTTCAATCTGAACACCCAAACTTTTTTCTTTATTATTTTCGAAAAGGAAGCGCTTCGTTGAGTGATATGCGACATGTGACGGTACATCAAAAGTAGAAGGACACAACTACTTAACACCTACACAATCAAATGTGAACTTTAGTATTTAGGTAACAAGGTTGGTATTGGAATATAAAAGGGAGCGAGAGCACGGTGTCTGAACTCCTAAAATAATATTCACTTCCAACCACTTCAGATGTTACGCAACTTGTGTTATAATTAAAGCTAGGACGAAGTTTTAAGCCAAAGTAAATGCGAATCGAAGATTTGATAATCGATTTTGAGATGTTCATAACAGTCATAACTTAGATTAATCATTAATTTAGTTGTAAATGGATTTTTCTTAGCGTTTCAGCGAATATTTTTTGTAACATATGCTAATTGAATTTAAATAAATACTTTTATATTTTTTACAGCACATATTGTTTGTCGACTTTTCAGTCATTCAGTCTCGTTAGGTACATTTAGCATCATAATGATAAATTCCTTATGATAACATAGATTTTTTAATTTCCCTTAAGCTGCACCAATCAGGATCCTGTTCAATGCTAACAAATACTTGTCATACATCCATATGTCTAGCTTAGTCGGAAGTATTATCAAGCTTTTAATAGACACAATCGAGCTAAACAAAGGCTCTTAAAACAAGGACAATCAAAGGCTTCAGCATTTTCTTTCCTGCTAATCATGTTAATACAGACAGTTTCCGCCAATATCCATATTCAATCAAATAAACAAGCAACTCACGTACAGACTGATCTTAACGTGAAGTAGGCGCCATGCCATAACAGGAGCGGGTTTTTCTAACGAAACGAAAATTATCTCTTCACCTTAGTTGTAACACAGCTTTGGAAACAACAGCTAACACAGTAAATGCAAATTGCTAACAAGGATATCCTGTAATGATAATTATAATATGTGGCTATGGAGAAAGAGTAGCATCTTACAAATATTCATAGAAAACTGCAGCAAATCAGGCTCGTATTGGAGGGCCTGGGACAACTGGTGAGGGAACTAAAGAGACCCAGGAAGGGAGATACATTAGTCATCTTCTTAACCAATATAAGTTAGATAACTGATACGCAAATACACTAAATCTCATATTAACTCGGGTTCACCAAACTTAAACAGTGGGCAAAAACTACAAAGACAAAATAATATAGGGCGCTACTTTGATGTAGGAGCTCAACCTTGTCAGTGAACTGGCCTTAGGCAAATTTGCTGACACCTTTTTTTTTGGCTTTGTATGACGCGTTCATAAGTATCATGTATTTGATCTATATGAAATAAAGATTATGACTATGACTAGTATATCAATACATCACTAAATTGACAGCTCTATCACTTGTACTTTCTTCATACATCGTGTGTGTGGAATAGAAACATTTGAGCGTATCTTAATGCTAGAGTACACCAGGTCCAACAGTTTTAGAGATTTTGCAGATAGCTAGCTGTTCGTTATACATCTGTGGCTGCAACTTAAGAATAAATGAGATGAATGTTCGCAATGCTTATTTGGCATAAGATGAACACATCTTTGAATGTGTATTTGGACTGATTAGACTTCTTAAATCTTTGACCGATCATAACACTAACTTTTTGATGGCTGGCTGGTCAATGATGAGCTAATTTGAACTAATGTTAGGGTTTTTGTTGGCCGCATAAAGTTATATTTTACATTTTTTTTAAAAGACAACGCCCGCACTAGGGAACAAGCCCTGTGTCGCGGAGAGCTTTACAAACATGAAATTAACGGACACAAAGTACACCCAGACTAGAAACAAATATCTATGAATCACACAAATATTTGTCTCGTGTGGGAATCGAACCCACGTCACCCTCAGCACGGCGATGTAGTGGCGAGGCGACCACCTTAACTACTGCGCCACGGTGACAGTCAATCACATTCAAGACATTGACTTTATAACAGCAGGTATTTAATCTTTATTTAAATGTTATTTAGAGTGTAAGGCTTACCAATAATGGGGTTCCCTTTTAATAGTACAATTACCTATAACTAAAACAACTTAACATTATAAATAAAATGAATATTGCACAAAAAAATCTATTATAACGAAATCGATCTCTGGACTTATTTAAAAATTTGTTATTTCGTAGGAAATTATTTTACTGTCGTACAGACACATACAATAATATTTATCTAGTATCAAATTTAGAAGCTCAAGAGATAAAACTATGTATATCAGTAAAGAAGGAAGGAGAGTACCTAGGCTTGTATAATTAGACCATTCTCTGGTGTTATCAGTATTAATTAATACAAGGATAAAGTTACGAATATAATTAAGATGCCACTTGAAACCTGTTCAATTATAAAGATGGAATAAGATAAGATTATGTTTTTAGAACTCATAATGGGTTCAGACCTTATGACTGTTTAAATATGCATCTGTGAAAGAGATAGCTTGTGAGGAGAGCGGTTTAAGTTACATTGTTGCGAATATTTCGTACAGAAACTACAATTTTTCGATTGCTGTAACTTCGGTTACATTTGTACAAATACAATAAATAATATGTTAATGAAACTTTAACATTAATATTGTAATAAGTGTCTAAGATATAATTTTTAATGCATATGATAATAAGACACGATACGAGTATATGACAGAAAGGCCGCAGCTCCACCCGCTTGGTTTGTCAGATATAAGTAGTATAATATAATAAGTAGCCTATGTGCTATTCCATACTATAATCTATCTGTATGCCAAATTTCATACAGAATCTTACAGCCATTCTGGCTTTATTGAGTACAAATAATTACTAGGAATAAAATAGTCCACTGAAAAAAACAGCTTTACTAATTAAGACTTACGAGTAGGTGTCTACTGCACTGCTGAAAAAGGTTGTCTAACTCCACGATAAATGAAGCTAAACATCACAGATATAAAAATAAACTGAGAACACACAAACGCAATCATAATTGCCTTATTTTCTCTCTGCCAGGAGCCAGCTAATGTTAGAATATTAATGATCATAAACTGTCATCCAGTAATATAGTATTTCTTTCAAAACTTGTTCAAGAACTAGTACCTGGTATGCGGTACAGAATTTCCTTATACTCCAGACAGTTAAATTCAAGGGGCGGGAGGTAATATGGAGGACATTAGCGGCCACCCGCGAACAATAATGAGGCGCGCGCGCACCTGTACGAATGCGTAATCGGCAATCATCGGCCAACTTCGGGAAGCCTCGTGTTTAGTGATTAAGTAATTTATTATAATGTTAGCGTTAGCGGATAACCTTTTTTTTGGGGTCGCACTGAGTTTTAATAAAAAATGAGATTTTATACAAACAGTGAAGTAGGAATTTCTATGCTAAAATACGGATGCAATTATAATTTAGCTCTTCCTTTTTTCAATGTTCAGAAGATTTTTCACTTTTGTAACGCTTCAACAAAACTAAAATAAGTACTTTTTTATTGAACCAAGATGTGCATTCTTGGCATGCATACTTTGTATAATTTTTATCCATAAAATGCACAACCTGTGACGAAGCAGTAAACCCTACCACCCACAATTTGTAAATCTTTCTTCAGTACATATTAAGAATATATTCATTTTAATACCCAAAACATAAACATAAAAAATACCTCCACATAATTTCTTAACGATAACGATCAGTACTCATTACAGCTGTCAATAAAAAAATATTAAAACAAAATGAACGGTGTCAATAAATCGGGTGCACTTTTTCCTACATAACGAATGCAAATGATCCTTTTGAACGCGATGTTACATAACTAGTGACCCGGTCGGCTCGTTTGGGTAAAATTTACCGCGTGCAAATGTCGAGGGCGATCATGTGTGGTGCCAATGAAAGCGAACGGCGATATTAAAGCGATATGGATACATAATATGGGCTTACTGGCTATAAACGTTAACTAAATATGCCAAATCTCTCTTTTATATCAACCTTTCTGGCTAGCGTGGTATAGCAGGCTAAATTCCCTCTAAAAAGTTTGGAGGAGACCCGTGCCCAGGAGTGGGTAAAGTAGTAAGTAAAAAAGTGGTGTTAAATTTTAATTCGTAATAAGTACCTTGTTTAGATCAATCCTGAAATCCGATAAAGGAAAGCTCAACTTTTGGATATTGTATGTAATGTATAATCATTTATAACTAGATTAGGTACTATGCAGATAAAAAGTACAAGTTATTCAAAAACAGAGCCAAGCCACTTTAAATCTGAAAACGCTATCAGTAAACAACTTAAATTAAAATTAAAGTGGGCGAATCATATGACATTTAGAATTAATTGCAGGGCGCGGCGTACGAGTGAAAATGTCGACCGAAATAATGAAATGTCGACGAAAGTGCAATCTCTTTGTAATTAGGGGTTTCGGCACAAATAGACCTGTGATCTTTATATCAGAGATAAGAGTATTCAATTATTAAAAGCAGATTAAAAGAGAAAAGCAGTAACTGAAACTTGGAATCCCCATTTCATAACATGACTGAGCAAAACCTTTCAAATGAACCACATGCATCAAACCTTGTTAAATTACTAACGAGTGGCTATCTTAAATTTAAATGTAATCCTATGACAAAATTTTAACTCACGTTCCTATCACTTAGATTAGTTGTTGACACTAACTACTTAATCACTCGCTATCACAAATATGTAACTGGGGTAAAACACGAACCAGTCTAAGAAATAAATTAAAGTAAATAAAGAAACAAACACTCATCATTTAACTTGAAGAAAAGTGCGCAATATTCTATAATACATAACCTACGTACTTAATAAACAAAGGAACTAGCGAATAGGCATAAGAGAACGCATAATATATATCTATAAAGTGCTAATTCTTGAACCAACCCACGAGATCCAATGCACGCATAAGATATTAAATGAACAAATCAAAGCCAGAAGCAAAATAACACCTAATCAATAAGAACGAGTAAGTTAAGGTAAAGTAAATCAAGCATTTGTCGATCTAGTAAACACGCCTACTGGTCATACTCGTAGTAGCTCATTGGTGACGCGCGTCACATAGTCTGTCACCTAATATGTACGGTCGACCTCGGTTTACTCGGCGTAGTGGTGCCGAGAGAGAGGAAGGGCGATTTAATAATGTTTCTCTGACTATTATTAAGTGGACCTATGTGAGGTCCTTGAGGACGCCAATAATGTAGGGAGTATAATTATTTACTCATGACGTTAATACTAAAAAATACATGATTTTTATGTTTTATCGCCTTTTGTGTCATTCACAAATAGTCATTCTTATATATTTTAAAGTATCCCTTGTTACTTCATCGCTGTGTTTATCAAGTTATTTACGTTAAAATTTATTGATACATACAGTTCTTAGGTATAACTAAAGCGCCGAAGTTGGATTCATTACACGTTGTATTAGATCGAAGTAGTTCACTTAACAAGCTCTCGCGTCTAGCTTGGACCACAACAATCCGTCCTAATCAATCTAACGTTTATAGAGTCACAAGTTGACATTAACACATTAATCTTTTATACACAAGTACCGTTTATTTGTCATTGCTCACTGATCTTGCCGACAAAGCGTCGAGTATTTTTCACTCATTGACATATGGTTTGTTTGAATTGAGGTGTTAGTGACAGGGTTACAAATAGTTTGATCAGACAATGATTTGTGAGTTACCTAGTTACAGAATTGACGGAGTCCCATAATATTACTTTAATATATTACCAACGTATTGTATAGTTTTATTTGGTTTATAACCCAATATCCTATAACGTTGACTATTCAACCCACTTTTGTTTCATCAAGATCCTCAACAATCCATTACGCCCCACTGTTGGGAACGAGTCTCATTTCACAGAAGGGAGAATTAAAGTTACTTTTGAGTTTTCATTTTCTTGCACATTGGTGATTTGTTCACCTAGTCGACTCATGATCGTAGTCGGAAATACATATCACGTACTAAGCAACTAAAATATAATATTTATTAAGCCTGTACTATGTTTTAAAATAGGTATATGAGACGTTTTCCAAAGGTCGAACTGAATGGTTATTGGATAAATTAGTGGTCAATTAGGGTTTCCACACAAGTTTTTGATGCATAATTTCCGATACCAGCAAGCAGATTACGCAACTTACAACCTTCTTGGTTACCAGACTAATGATAAACCCTACTCTAATGCCCTACTCGCAATTTATTCGATTGTCTGTTGTCATTAGATCAATCGGATGTAGAGATTGCAGGTAGCCCGTCTCCATCCGCGTGGACTGCGGGATGAAAACTTCATGGAATTAGTAGAAAAAGATTTACAGCAAGTTTTTGTTTCTTAAAAAAATGTACATACCTATTTCAAATGTATATTTCCATGTAAGATTGGTCAATAAAAAAATATTTTAACGCTTTTTCACCTTTTTGGTACCAAAACAAACAGGACTATTGCACTATGCATTAGCTTAGTGCAATAACTCTGTTTTCTTATGATTCGATTTGTTAGCACTATGACAGTTCTCGGTAATGCGAGTGGCGCTATTATAATTTGGCATCCATTTCCTCGGTGTTTCACAGACTGTGAGTCATTTATTTAGTACAGATACTTCTTAGAAATGAGTTTTACAGCTAGCATAGCTCAATGGAAATTTTCAGGTAGAGAGAAATAGTATAATATCTATTTATGATGAATTTTATCATAAATAGGGAGGAAGAGTTTTTTATATAAATATAAATCTAAAAAACATCTATAGGTACCCTAATTTGTTAAAAAAATTATAGAACTAAATACGTTCTTGTAATTATTTCTTTCTGTTGTTTCTCAGTACTAACCACCATAATATAGTATATGAAAGCTGTTATTGCAATGCTTTATTTACATACCTCAACTCGTAAAACTATTGTAGTAGAGCTATTCTCAACATAAACATTATATTTTATCTCACATATACCAGTAAACGCTAAATTGTTACCAGTCAACAAAGACAACAAAACATTTTCATCACTTTCATGTTCAAGTGTTGATATTGATTCAAAGCTAGCAACTTGATTCTCAAAAGTGTCTAACAGATCAGTTGCATCCTGACATCTAGACTTTACAAAACACTAGACTAGACTAAACATGCGATCCTGCGTCGGCACGCGTAAACAAACGAAGGGAATTTCTCCACATCTGTGGTATGCAAAATGTTCATTGAGTCTATATATATTAAAAATGTTCATTGAGTCTATATATATTAGACACCTACATACATGATACATGGAAAATTGCAATGCTTCTAAATTATATAAAAAGTACATTCATATTCAACTACAAATTTCACCTTTGAAGTTAGTTTGGCATATCACAAGGGCATTAGGTACTTAGGTCCAATTAGATCAAATCATTTTGCTTACATTGCCAAAGGTTGTGAATGTGAATGAAATTTATTCAAGAGAGGATTATAACGTGGATCTTATTATAGTTTTGTTTAAATTTTCGTTGCGAAATATAAGGTTAATCATAAAACAATAAGTATCAGGCAAATTCACATTAATATAATTTACAATTTTTTTAGCAAAAATTATAAATTGCTTTTGCTTTGATAACTTTCTAAATATTTACTACTTTCATAATACAATTTTTGATATTAGAAAGCAAAGACAAACACACAAATCAGTACCAATGTGTTTATAGGAAGTGTAAAGCTCGATTCAGGCTATCCTATCAACTCGTAAATATGACATGAAAGCAACTGAAAACAAATTGTTCCATTTTAGTTTTATATTGCGGCACTTTCAATTTTAATTTAAGCTCTATAGTAGTCTTATAGTAGCTCTCTAGCCTCTATAATAGCCTAAAGATATCTCTTAAAAATTTTCACTAAACACCTTTCATCTACGTTGAATCTTTGGGTTATACAGTTTGTTTATTTCACGTGTAGAATGTTGGCGCCGATGAGCCAAGTTTCCACGAACATAACAGAGTATATCAATTATAATAAGTTTAGTTTGTTGTGTATAAACACGTGAAGACGTTGTTTTGGTCTGTCGCTACAAATTATGGATATATTATGTTCTTGTACAATACTAGCTGTGCAGTTCTTACTTTAGAGTAAGTTCCTGTTTTGTTTATTGTTAGTTTTAGACACATATTGGTTGTAACTATCTGAAATATTACTCTGGACAAGAATCCATCAACCGAAACGAGGCGAGAAGATGATGCTCATTAAAAATCAATCCACGTCTATTGGTTCTAAAGAACACAAGTTCTTTTTGCGTTGATAAACTATTTGCCTAAATTGTGCACAATTCTGAGTGTTGCAACACATTTCGTTTATATCTAGCAACTCCTTTATCTTTCATGCTCATTACACTTCAGTTGCTAAGTTATAAAACTTTATAATTTCGATAGTAAAACTACAAAAATAGAACGGCTAATTTAAAATTAAAATAAAATTAAAAACTACATACTCAAAATAATTTATGGGCAGTGAAGAAATTTAGAAGCTGACAAGTGACATCTACATGCTATTCAGAAGTACTTACTGTACTGCTATTTTCCGGCATGGACATAAAATGTTTTGATTTATGATCCAAGTCAGACAATATTAAAAATACGATAAGTTCATAGATACTATTAAAAGTAATGAGAGTTATAAAAGCATTGAAAACGTAATAGAACAAAATCGTCACAAATACTAAAGAGATACATCACTACAATAAATTTTATCGATGCTTGCAATGAATTTATACGATAGTGAAATTCGTATTACATTGTTAATTATTAGACTTAATTGATTGACTTAATTGAATACTGTTAAAATGATCTGACGTCATCTGACAGTACAATGTACGAATCAAACCTTGATCACGACTGAGTAGAAACATCGACGTAAATTTTCGCGGAATCTAACCTCTTACAATACGTTGACCCATCTGTTTACTTTACCAGACCCATTTTTAAATAAGATACCCACTCTGTTATATATAAACTGGAGTTTTTCTTTACATTGTCTAGACGTAGTTCTTAGGTGAACTAGTTCATGTAATAATGCCAAGTGGGTTTACTTCTTGATGGTAGTTATCAGTCGCTCCTTCTTCAATAAATAAACTCTCTTTTAAGTTTGTAGACATGTTTAGATTTGCTTTGTAAAGCAATGTTAGTTTCGTTGAAATACGGGCAATGTTGCTCTGATTGCTTTTATAGATTGAAGTTTTATGTTGATAAGTATTAAATTGTTGTTTTCGTTTTGAGCCTTAACTAAACCACCGGAATACATAAACCTTTATAACTTTGTTTTTTATATTTATGCTGCGAAAATAGTAGTATAATATACTTTCATCAAATTCTAAGGATTCAGAGTAGTAGCTGTATAGTCCAAAATCCTAACAACAAGAAATTCACAATAATTGAGTCAATCAGTGGTCTAGAGTCCACCTGCTAATTTGTTTGTGGAGCCTTATCACTGCGGAAACCGCAAATTGTGGCAACCGCAGTTTATTCTTTTAAGAGACCGACTGAAAAATTGAATCCGTTAGCAAACATTAATTCTTTGTTTGACCTAATATTATGATAGGTTTTTTATTTTCTTTACTGAGTGGTTCGATCACAAATGTACCG
This sequence comes from Laspeyria flexula, assembly GCA_905147015.1. NCBI lineage: Eukaryota > Metazoa > Arthropoda > Insecta > Lepidoptera > Erebidae > Laspeyria > Laspeyria flexula. Next base: position 1,004,445 of record LR989953.1, read on the forward strand.
TGAGAACTGACCAAATTCTAAAATAAAAATAATGATTGACTAATTGCAGGCATTCATACAATGCTGTCACATACTCATGACCATTTACCTCTATATAGTCAACTGCAATATTATTCTCATTGTACGAGCCATTTATAAGGTCGTTATTTTTCATACAAACTTGAAACAAAGGAAATAAATCATTCCGCAGATTGTCTGTTTATTATAAAGACGTTTGCTAAACATTTACATGGATGACGTAAGTTTAATGTGGTGTCAACCCTGAGGTAAATTGTCAAACACTCTTTTGAAGTAATTTTTCTTCATATAGGCTTTTTAAAGCTTCTTCGATATGATAAAAGATGAAGCAGAAATCGTTTCAGAGCCAAAATATGTACGAGTATAAGTAAATTAGCTATTTATTAAACTTTATGTCTAACAACAGGCCTCTGCATGTTAAGTACAAAAGTTCTTCAACTGCCTCTATTATTGAATTATCATCAGATTCTTTCAAATAAATCACAGAGATATAATATTCGCCAATCACAATGATATTCAAATCGTAGACAGGTAAACAATCTCGCACCAAGTTAACAAGATAATACAGGGTAATTTTGATGCATGATGAATTACACGCTTCATTTAATGTAAGTAGGCGAAGGTTATTGTGCGAAAGGTTAAACAGTAAACCCAAGATCAGTCACTTATGATCTGTAAAGGTGTATTGATGATGGTGCTGTAATTTAAGACATTAAATAATATTGAAAGACTTATGGACGTGTAAATGCTGATGATATAAATGACAATAAACGACTTATAAAAATATAAATTATAAAAACAAACTATAAATTTTCAAAGAATATGTAATAATAATAAAAAATAGGTATATCAGCGAGACGGCTTGTTAGAACTCAGTACACACAAGTCATTGTATATTTTTATGTAAAGGCAATGTGCGAGTGTAGTATTTTCTAAATAGCAGAACAGATCTTGATACAAATTTTTTTTACGAAACAAAAATTATCATCACAGCATTAACTCCAGTTAATTCTCGGTAAAATACTTAAAATTCGCGGAATAAATACGATGACGAAGAAGCAGACGGCACAAAAACTGATATCAAATAAAAAAAGCTCATTTATACAAGAGAAGAGACGAGTCCAGACATTTTTTATTTACTATTGGAATCATGCCAAACTTATTTACCATTAAAAATAAAGATATTTTACAGAAAAACGGTAAAAATGCACTTGAAGTTTCCTACCTCAAAATAGAGAGCATTGCGTCTGCAGTTTACGTGCAAACAAATATATTATGCCGATAATCATAACTTTTAGTGAATAGAATCCATGTGTGCATTATTTGTGTTTTAAATATTTTGAATTGTGTTATTAAAATCAAAACAGTCTGTGATTATATTTTATTTGTAAACCGTAATTTTTTTATAGTATTAGCAGTATTTTATGATTTTAATAAATATCTTGAAAGCTTCTAAAGTTCGAAATATAAATCAAGTTTTATTGTCTTCTACTATTACTATTTATGAGTTACCATCTTCATTAAGAATGATTATTTACTTTCTCTAATCTAGGAAATTGATAACAATAATAATATCTACCTTATATTTCGACAATATCTCGTACTCTTACACTTTACGTTTCTTAAACTTCTGCTTATGCCGTAAGGGTATCGGCATAGCGAACGTCTAAACCAACATTCTCAGCTAAAAATACACGAACGCATCTAAAGCTACTACTGGATCTAATAATAAGTCTAACAAGTCATTCGTGATGCTGAGCAACTCATCTATTGTTGAATTTGCACTTGCCAATGCTTTATTTGTGATAGTGCTATGACTAACTTCATTGAGATTATTTACATTAATTTTAAAATTATCTTCAATTTTAGTAAAATTTAAAGCTGTAACAGCAAATCATTCATTTATTCATCTTTATCATACATTATACAAATTATTTTCAATTATTTTCATAATTTTAATTTGTGTACCTGCTCACTATACTGTTCATATTTACAAAATCAAAGAAAAATACTGAATCACTTGTTATTTCTAAATGAGCACGTGGTTTAGATTGTACGAGACTAAGATAGAGCTAGTTTTCGAGGAAGCAGACATCAATAATTAGGCAAACGTGGGAAAAGTTTATAAGAATTTAAAGTTTTACCTACTTCAAACTTTTGTAACTTCACCATAGTAAAGTTCATGGGTGCTTATATTAATTTAGGAACTCTATAAGAATCACTAATATCTTTAATAGTATAAATGTCTATGCAATGTATAATTAAGTATTTTCGAGTGACAGGTTCCTTATCAAATCGTATCAAGCCTTTCAAAACGCTAATAGGCTTCTAACTAATCTTCTATTTAATTAACTATTCATTGAAAACATGGAAATGCACTACAATAAAAATGTAACCCGACCAAAGGACTCGGGACAACAAACACTCAATTAGTGCGAAAATTTCCTTTATTTAATAGTCATGCCAAACAAAGCACCAATTTTCTAGAAGTCTAATTAATTAATTATAGATTGAACATATTAATTTGAACTTCTGACGTTTTATTTAGTCTGACACCTACTCAACTGCCTATAGAGACGTAGTACTTGTTATATTACTAGGAAAAAAGTGCGAACCCCGTGTAATTTTTATTTATAAATGAAGTTGGAGACAAGTATTCGACTTGTAACTGAAAATCGGTGTATAACATACCTTGGTGGTCTGGTTACCGCAAAATCTCGTGTTAGTTAAAATTATGATTCGAATTCAAATCTAATATTGTATTGCTCTATGGATACCAACTCGTCTGGCAACGAGTTTCTCCCACAATTTTACTGTAACGAAGTCATTTAAAAATTAACTATAGACTATTATACATAAATAGCGAATTGTCAATAAACTCCGTCTTTTCCAGCAGAAGTCGCGGACGTACGAAGTTTACCTAGCTAGAACAATTTTGGAAGCACTCGCCCGCCCCCACACGGAGTTTAGAGTTATAGTCCGACGACGGATCAAAGCGAGTGCGTAACACGCGTAACTTTACATTCGTACTCTTATCATAACCACGTGGTATCTTGATTTATAATTGTTGTTGTTAAGTAAAATAGTTTGAAAGATTAATTGATATTTAAGCAACAGGCCCTTTTTCACCACTGGTAGATAAATCAGTGTCTTGTATTTACAATTTTACGATTTGCTACTTATGTGACAGGTATTATGAAAAATATATCAAAAATCTTTCCTCCATTTTTCAGATTGGGTATCTAGCTCTTATCTGCCATTTTTAAAATCAGCAGTGTAATTTGTATTGTGATAATGGATCTAATTCTCAAAGCACATAATACCTGTAAAAATACTTCCCATATCATAACAATTCTCGTCTTCAGTCAGAATTACATTAATTAGCAATCACTTTATAGCACTTTAACAACCATTATTTTCTGAAAGAATTCGTATACCTATAATTTATTATTCGTGATAACTAGCTACATAAGGAAAAACTTGGCTATACAGACCCTAAGTACCTTATAATATAAGAAACAAAAAACTTTTTTCAGAAACAAAGTAATTTTTGAAATAAATTTATTTACCTGCAAAAACTATTAAGTACACAGTGTTCTCAGTTTTTGTTCCTAATTGATGTAGTTTGGTGTAAACTGAATCAAACGAGCGGTGTATTGGTAAAAAATATAAATTATACGAAGCTGTTTCATTGACATTTGGTGTTATTAAAAATAAATTACATGTAAAAGAGATAGTATACACGATTACTCAAATTTTAATATAATTAATACATTAATTGTTGTATATAACAACAACAAATTATAATACAAAATTACATGGGTGATATGTATTAAATTTAAGTCTTATAAGAATTGTAAAAATGTTCTTAAAAGAGTTTATAATACCGAACTTTTTTTCTCTATTGGACGATTTGACTTGAGCCTTTGGTGTTAATTAGCAATATGCATGTGCAAAAGAGTTCTTATAGTCAACATGACGTGTTCTCCTTCACTTCTCACTTAGACCACAAAGTACAAATCTGACAAAAAGTGCATCGCCACGGTCCGTCGCATTGACTATCGATTTCGTTCACACCGAAGCGACGGTGATTACCGACAGAAAAAATGGCGACAGACCTGACTGCAGAAACAATGGAGCTATTTACATTCGATGTTTGTTTTATCTTGTTGAATAATAGGCAAGATTAATGATTTGAACTTATGAGTAATAAATTTATGTATTCATCTACATAAATAGATTTAATGAGGCAGGTTTCTTGTATTTATCAAGGGCTTTTACATATAATAGAGTACTTATTAATTTGTACATATAGTAATATGATAATATAATCTTTTAAAACGTGCCTGAGTGACCTAAAACACAGCTAAAACTACTAAGTATTGGAACTTAACTAATAACATGAGCATAACACGGATTATCGCAAATTTCAACTTTAAGAATAAGAGTTTGGCACGAAGGACGCTTTGTAACATTATTTTAAGGGAATGAAACTGTATTTAAAAGTTGCAACAATGTTGTGGTAAGATTAAACAAACTTCGGCAGACGGTATATCCAACTATTATATTTTAAGCACGGATAGTTTTATGATAATATCATCTTCATTTGAATAAAACCAAAAATCATCGAATCCACAACCAATCTTTCAATCCAACAATCCTTTGTCCAAAACTGTTAATTCATCACTAATTCTTCACAATTCAACTCGTCAATTAAATGATACGTTAGCGCCATCAGCGGATCATTAACGCCAAGCTGCTCACTGAGCGTCACATTCGTTTCCGGAACAAAAAACACCAGTCACAACAACACTAGACTGACTTATGTATTAAGTTTCTGTTAGATTTATTCAACAATGTTTATTTGATCATTTGCCTCTTAGATCAGTTGCAAATGCTCCGTGTCTCCGTGGCTTTATTATTTTAACAATAGGTCACTTTTTAAACTAAAATTAACGTTTTCATCATCTTCATGTTTGGCGGTGAACACGTTAATGCTTTGATCATAGCAAATGATATGACGATGACTTCTCCTTACTAGAGGAAACTAGTATATAAATAAATTTTAAGTTTCACTGCTGTTACAATGCAAGTGATATGTAGGTTTCAAGCTTTAAGCTGACTATAACTATATTTTAATCTAGCGTACTTTAATGATAGTAGTTTTTATTTAGTCAATGAAAACATTATCTTACTTTAAAAACTGAATAATAAAACCAGAGTACCTTACAATCAGTAATCATTATTGTTTAATCATCGAGTACATAATAATCCTTATAACTGAAATTGCCCATTTATCTGTGATTAGGAACACACGCAACCATCCATGTTTATACTTATATTTTTCATTGTTTTTCTGTATTAGACTGTATGTCTGTTTGATAACTAATATTAATGATTATTTGTTTATAAAAACGGTGCTAATTCATAGACGCCTTTGTACTTCATCTACTAGTCTTTGTTTTTCTTTTTTCTTGCCGCAACCTACAAGAACGTTCTAAGATATATTAAGACGGTTTTTTTTATATAAAAACTACATAATCGAGTTCTATACATAATATTATATACACATCAATCTATTCAATTAATTTATCACCAAGTCTGTACGCTGGAACATGACTATATAGGTCATTGTCTTCAACCCAATTCATTTTTTTTTACATCATATTATACTCCTGTCGTTGGGCTGATATGATGATGATACTCCTGAAGTCACAAATTTACGCTCGATGTCTATTAACATGTGAGTCCAGGTTATTAATAATAATCAAATCACTATTATAAAGTCATACATATAGTTGCAATAACCACAGATGGTTGCACTGAGTCTGGTGTATCTTGTATCCATAAAAAGCAATCAAACTACAAACTTATTTTTCCATCTTTACAAAAGAATCTTATAAAACTCAAAACTTGAGAATGTAACAGGTCTTTGTTGTCAGATAAATTTGCCTAAGACCATTTAGCAGGCAAATTGAAGAACCGATAAATGTATATCATTTTTGTAAAGTTGTTTCCAATATAGAAAAACATAATGGAACAAATCGACACTTCAACAACTTCAATTGATCTTTTAAACCTAATCAATATAACTAACCTGAAACAGTAGCCGACCTCTCACTCAAGAGAGTTAAGAGTAAATGTCGATTACGGTTCATTACAGCATCAATAACAGAACGTATTATCGGCAACCACTTGAGATGTGAATCATGGCGCTTCTGAAGTGCGTGTTGAAAATTGTTTAGATAAAGTATTAGTATTATTATTCGCTACTTAACGCCGTGGGTTGAATCTGCTATAGTTTTTTTTGTATTTCTGTTTATATGATGTAAACAATTGGCGGCGTGACAGACCACGAAAAAGATGGCGTGATGAAATTGCTGAACATCACCAAGACTGGATCACTTTATTAGCCACTAATACAGGGATAATTGTTAGGAGTGTTCGTAACGGCTATATATTAAAAACGCGTTCTAGCTATATGCTATTTTTTTTAAACCTGTTATTTTTACAGCTATAATATATTTATATTAGTTTGAGGCCAACGCTTTTCAACGATGCTGTGCTATTCGTTTTAACGTAACGCATACTGTTGTGTTATGGATTTATTTTAATAACAATTTATTCTAATGATTCGTAAGTGATGTATACCTACCGTGAGTTTGTTGTGAGATTTGTAAGTGATTATTAGCGACCTATTAAACCTATCACCTAATTAATTATAGACCTATACTGACTAAACTTATTATAACAACGCAAAATAAAAGCTAACTGAAAGCTAAGAAAACGCAAACAAGAAACTCGCTCACGTCTGGCATAAAAATTGCATCCGCACTATTCAAATAATGCGTTCGTACTGATTTCAAATTTCATTAAAATATAACCGAATAAAATTAAAATTTTGAAAAATAATCGTTCAAACGTAGGTCGCCGAGTGCCGCAAAGAGGCGCAAGGTGGGAGCGAAGCTCCCGCCTTAGCCTTCTGACCTAACCTATCCAAGTCGGGATGAACTAAAAAGTAATTTCGTCATATCTCAGAAACGGTGCATCTGAGCGTAAAATTAATCGAAAATTTTACAATTTCAGTTTCCATACAAACTCGATCAAAATTATTCTAAGTCTCAACTCCATATAAAAAGTGACGAAATTTTTCTAAGTGTCGAGACCCTCTTTGAAACACCCAAACCCAAACGTTTGTTTGATTCGATTAATCAATCTAGTATCCAGTTACCTTACGATAAAGCATAATTTCGCATACCTAAAATGCAAATAACGTCCAACAATTTTCGAAACTAATATTTTTAGGTACAGTTGGAATTTTAACCTTATGGTCTTTATTTTAGAGCATAACTTGGCATGTAATAAAAATAATTAATTCAATAAACCGTTGCTGAAAAAATATTAGTATTCAATTGAAATGAATATGTTATTTAATTGGATTAAGCAATGTAGTTCGTATGCAGTCAGGTTAAAGCTTAATTTCGCATAAAAAAAAAAAACGAACAACTTGAAACTAATATTTTTAGGTACAATTGGAATTTTAACCTTATGGTCTTCATTTTAGAGCATAACTTGGCATGTAATAGAAAAAATAAATCATTACGATTTGTTTCAATAAAACGTTGCCGAAAAAATATTAGTATTCAATTGAAATGAATATGTTATTTAATTGGATTAAGCAATGTAGTTCTTATGCAGTCAAATTAAAGCTTAATTTCGCATAAAAAAAAAATAACGAACAACTGGAAACTAATATTTTTAGGTACAATTGGAATTTTAACCTTATTGCATTAAAAATAGAGCATAATTTGGCTTGTGACTTGAAATATTAAATATCGTTTGTCTTTCATTCATCGGTCGGTGGGATCAGGATGAGTTCGAAATTTGACCTCGAGTGACCTTAACACGGCGTTCGTTCAGTGTTTGCAAAAATAATAGGATGACGTAAATAGCTATATTAGTTTTTGTATTTAATAAATAATAGGTAATATGAATATATTTTTTTATTAGGTTAATTATTCCGCTATAAAATATAACGAACACTCTTAATAATTGTTCAGTAGTGGGATGAAGTGAGCTGACTGGCAGTAATAATGACAGATTATAACTATAAGAACAACGTGACAAGTCTATACAATTTACAACTTGTTTATATTTTATTGAGCTTCTATGGAATCCTTAACCATTGATCCAATTGTGATAATTTGATGATTAAGTGTTTAAGTGAACCCAGACATGAAACAATTACAATATTATGTGGATTACACACATTGTTGTCGGTGAAAATCGAAATCAAAACGTGTCGTAAGTACATAATTATGTAACGGATGTCTCGCCAAATACGAGACACACAGTTGACGAGACAGCGACGAGACGGCGTTCTCAATAGCGAGCGTGCGTAGCATTTGTATTTTGGAAAGCCTTAAAACAAGCAAAAGTAGTGTCAAATATTTTGTTTCGTTTAAATGGTCGGAAAAATGTGGTACTTACAGATGATCTATGAATGAAGCTTGATCATCGTAATCAGCATCAGGCTATATAGGTTCAGTATTTAACATAGCCTTACTCCAATGAGCTTTAGATTTAGCTTTAAACCAAAGGGGAGAAGAGAGATTTGTGTCTAAAATAATAACACCCACAATATACCTATCATCATCATCATCATCATATCAGCCCAATGACGTCCACTGTTGAACATAGGCCTCACCCAATATACCTATGCATGTAGGTAAAATGAAAAATTAATTAAATTGAAACTTTGGATATCTTTCGACTCGAATTCTTCACTTACGAAAAAGCCCCTTTTTACCCAGTTGTAATTCTTAAGCTTTGATTTTTATATATTTTAGATTATTGATTTGAAATTATTTTTAAATTTTTTATAGATAATAATGTAGATAATAATTGTTATAAAGTTGGTCAGTCTCGTAATACATGATTGGGTAAATGATTGAGCTATTTACTATTGATTACAATTTAATCTGGTTTTTATTTACCTAACCTACTACACACTCTTTTTGCAAAATTCTTAACAGTAGGTATTATTTCATTTTATACATAGTACACGATAGGTACTTACTCTTAAGAGCTAGTCTTCTATTTGTATTTTCTAATCCATCATCAACCAATTTACATCCAATAATTTTGTACGACGGCCTTGAACCTATAACAACTAACCCTGAACAAGGGAGTTAACCTGAAGTTTATTTTTCTAAATAATGTTTCATTCACATGTTACATGTGTAGGCATCATACTTGTTATAAGCATATTGCTACTAATTGCTACTCCTTGGAGAAACGGAACTAAAACACATTGTTTTGATGTATTCACAGAACGTTACATAACACAAGTTTATTCGTGGGAAACTAAATATGTTCGCGATACATTCTAGATTTTACGATTCATTCAAGACTTTCAGACTTATCGTAACATCTACAAGGTTGAGTTGTTGAGTTTTGGTTCAGTTGCCGCGGTGTACCTATGTTATAATAACTTCAATATTTAAATTGCTCATAGCTCAACTAGTTGGGTGAACCAAATTATTCTAAATATTATTTTCATACACCTTAGCGGTCAATTTAGATCTACCACAAAGAAGTCTGGAGATAAGAAGATTGTATGTATTTATATTATTTACATAATTTGCGCGGATTCTATGTGTATGATTTAAACAATATATTTTTAATTTAATTTTTATACAAAGCTTTGAATAAGTATACATAAAGTTTATTTTCTTTAACTTGTATATTCTGAGATAAAAATTTAATTGTATGCGTTGATAAGTGCCTTTACATTTAATCTAGCATATATGATAGTCTCTACATAACTCTTTATGAAGATATTTCACATTTTGCAGTCTTTTATGTTATCTACCTTTTACTTCACACCTGACAAGTTTCTTCAGGCTTAGTTAACTGCATGACTATACTCTTCCTTGCCAATTTTAATTGAACTGCAACAGAAGACTATAATTCCCTCAGCAACAAAAAAATCTTGAAGAATTTTATTCATTCAATTGCCAAGAAATAACTGGCAGATAGTTCACAGTATTTAGACATTAAAACATGTTTACAAATACCGCCATTGCTTATAACTCATATAAGATTGCTATCCATCATTTCACAAAACAGCCAAAGATTAATCAACGCAAAGCTGTGAATTGGTTTCTATAAACCGTTTATGAAATACATTTGATTGAACATGACATAAAATTATTACGAGCTATCAAACAACTCAAGTACCTACATAGTTAAATAAAACATATCAAAATATTTAAAGGCTGATCGTAAATTAAGTAATAACGTAGGTTTATATTCGCCTTTAAAAGCGCTATAATCAAATTATTATTAAGACGTCAAAAGGATTACTATAAAAGGCAGTGAAGAAAATGTGGCGAGGTTATGATCTATGATTGTTTAGTAAACTAATCCATCTTATACCAATAAGTGAGCAATTTTTAATGTATAAATTTATAAATATATGTTACATAATATACTGTTCTCTCGGAAACAGTCATAACTATTGAGTGGATGAAAATTAGTATTTCAATTATTAAAGTATTTATCTTAATATGGTTCATCAATGGGAAAATGAGGATAATCTAATATGATGCTGACACCTGATGTGGTATTATTAATAATGGAACAATATTAAATACAATGTCATAAATATTTGCAACTCCTTATTGCAATTGCAATGCCATCTGTAACCGTTGGTGAATAAACTATATATTATATTATATTATATTGCAACTCTCTAACTTGACACTATCCCTCGACAGTTATCAATGTCGCGAAAGCAGGCATTCTGTGTGCATTATTATTACTAGCAAACCCACCCTCAAACTATCCTATTCAAACAAAGAACCCGTCAATACATTAACCATTAACCACACCCAAATTAAAAGCATCAAAGACAGCCATTAACCGAGTCGTTACAACAAAGATTTACACAATTGGTGTAAAACAAACAAAAATATTGGCCCCTCCTGCGCGTGGAAACGTCTAATCATCGCACAGAAGACGGTTTATTGTAGGCATTAAACTAACGTGCTAGTTCGCTGAACTTTAATCCAATATAATTATAGTTTTTGGCGTGCAAATTCAGTGATTCTATTCTTGAATTAGTAGGCAGACTAGTTTTAAATGGCGACGATTGGTAATTCTACCATTAGTTCAATTTTCTCTGTAGTAAACTTTTCAACTCAATATGTAAAAGCAAACAGAGCGCACATAAGCTCAGCAGCATACATAAGACACCACACAACAGCACCTAAGTATTTTATCTCTATAACCAAAAGAACTTTTAAATATAATGACGAGTGTTAAAAGTAAGTAACATAAACAACACATTCGGAACTTGATAAAGATTGCAAACAGTCTAAAGAATGCAATATCAGGTGTCCGGTAATGAGTGAGCAGTGCAAGTGAAACAGTAGAACCATTACATTGAGTATTAGTAATTACATATAATATCAGGTGGCTGGTGAAATGGGGAATCGTGTTACTTTCAAACTCACTATTAACTTATAGATAGAAGATGTAGAATACTTCACCTTTGACTAAACGTAGGGACAAATCTAACTTTTTTACACTCTTTTTTGTGGTAAAAAGTGTGTTACTAAACTTGACTACTCCATAAGTGACCACTATTAGAATTTCTGGAATTTTATTCCCATTTATTCCTACAACACAATCACTTGTTGGAATGAGTGGAGTCTTTCTTACTCTTCTTACTTCTAATGGTAGGGATTCATCATCATCATATCAGCCCAACGACGCCTACTGCTGGACATAGGCCTCATCTAATTTCTACCACTGCGAGCGATTTTGTGCCACCTGCACCCAACGGCCACCCGCTCGGGTGGTAGCGATTAGTAAATGGTAATTAATTTGCTTGCATAAGTGTGTTGCTGTAGTATTGCTGGAAAAGCTAGCTAAAACGGTGATTCCCAAAATCGATATTATTATAAATTAAAGAGTTTTCAAACAAGGAAAATAAAACATTTAGTTCGATCGGAGCCTATCCTATATTTTGAGAAATCGTGCTCCAAATCAATGTGTGTCGAGCATTATTTATAAAAGTCACTAAAGCAAAGGCATTCTTTGGCTATGGTAATCGCTTACCATCAGGCGGGTAGTAGATATGTCTGTTTGCCGTCGTGGCTTATACCACGACGGCTGCAAACGGACGTATAAAAGGCAAAATAACAAAATAAAATTGTACTTCTGTAACCTGTACAGTGACGTAGTATCAAATTAACAAGATAAACGTTTTGTATGACACACCGTGATTTCCTGTCTGTCGGTTGTCTAGACGTAATCACATACATACAATTTTACTCGTATCTAAGTGTACAAAAACAACCTCGCAAATCGTAAAGGGACTAATTAAGTAATCGTTGTTGAAAAACTTGTGTACATAAATAAGTACTGTGTTTCTTGTCCGATCTGTTTTTATAGCTATAATAATTTAGTTGCTAGGTTCGGTTTTTACTCTACAGATAGATAACACTCATCAATCAAACCCAATGCATCCATTTTAATTAGTATTTTATTTTTATATTATATCTTTGTGTATAATAATAATATATAATAATATGATTTTTGTTCTAAATTAATTTTATTTATACTTACTGTTTTATTTGAATTGCGTGATTAAATTTTATAACTTGTGTAAGTCCCTAGTTTATAAGAATATTTAAATACAATTGTAATTGTTCCGTGAAGTAAATAAATAAAAAATATCATGTTATTTGATAACTTGAACGACTACGTCTTCTAAATGCGAAGAAATTTTATACTACATTTTTACAAAAAATTAAACAGTGACTTTTAATTATTATAAATCATTAATTCAAAAGCTACTGCGTACTTATCTAATAAATATGGCTAATTGACTAATCAGCAGCAGGGATTTAAATAAAATTAAAAATGGACAGGCAATAATATAAGAGCACAGATCATGCCACGCAAGCGAAGCGTATGTATAAGTTAGTTTCAAGTCAATAATATTAATTGTAATAGATTCTTAAATTTAGGAGAAGCTCCTAAGGGAACCGCTGTATGGGGAAAATCGTATTCATTGACGTCACGTGTGTAGCCACGAAAAGTGAGAGAATACTCGTTATAATCTTATCTAAGCATTAAAATAGGCTCTACGACCTATACTCAACCCTAAAAAGTTATTCGTATATCTAGTCTAGAATGTTTTTGATGGAGGTGGGCCCATATTTTTCAAATTTTAAGTGCCTTATATAAAATTACGTAAAATGCAACTACAAATTTAGTTACTCACTACAAGCAGTTGTAGAGAACCGCCTGATGTGTTGTTCGGTGTAAACTCCATTTATAATTTGACAAAGTGACAATACAAGCGGTGGCAAGTTGCCAACCCATTCGCTATTTACTAGTACGACAATAACCCTCTGTTTCTGTTAAACTTTTACGACAAGTATGACACAATATTTCTATCAATGAAATATTCAGGATTTATTATCGTGTTGTCATAGCACCTTTGGCTTCTGTTATTTACCTATTAATTCGTAATTTTATTAACTTATTGATATGTTTAAAGTATTAATGGAGTGGTCTTAGGATTACAAGTATATTATTATGTAGAATAATACAGTAAAATTTGAAAAGTTACTGCGTTACGCTGAAATAAAGTTTTTAGATAAATCATTGGAAAAAAAAACAATTGGCTTCTGAAGTTATGCTGCTGGCTTATCTTATACGAAGTGATAAACTTGTGGGAAGTTTATCACTTCAGTCATGGTTCCTAGCAAAACAAGAAACAATCAATCTGCTTACTTTACTGGTCGTGCAATTCGATATCGACAGTGATTCACACCTACTGTCTTCATAGGTGCTAAATTTTATCAATATTTTGAAATGAAAAGGCGACTCATGTCCGGTTTCTGAGCTGTCAGATAGGGGCTATTAAAAATGACAGTTGTTTAATAAAACTGTTGTTTAAAATAGTTCTATTTTATTTTTATTACTTTAATACTTTTTTTTAATTTAATCGATGATTAACTGTTATTTGATCGTTCAGAAATCGGGCATAAGGCGGCCACTAAGACGAAGACGAGACGAGAATAGTGAATAGCAAGAAACAGCCAAGAAACTTAAAGTTTGCCGCATTATAATATACTGAAATTATATTGTTGTTTGGAGAAAATACACATATGTTATCTATATCTGTACATCTCTGTTTTTAACTCTGGGATCTCAAAGTGAGACCTAGAAAAATAGCCATTCATTTCAGTTTGATTTAAAAACGTCGAAAAACAAAGTGAATGAGAATCAATCCATACAATAAACAATTCGAACGCCAATCGGTTGTAAGTGAAGAAAAACATATCTGAAATACTTGTAACAAAACATTTTAGTTGGCAGAACGATCCGTCCTTGACCTAACTTACGACTAATTACTATTGGCAAACTTACCCAAATAATGTAACGTTCAATGGAATACGTGGAAGAATTTGTTTGTGAACTGTATCGTGTTACGTCTAATCTGTCTCGCTTTTTTCGCGGCTGTTAGTAAGGGATATAACTATTATATGTTATCTAAGGTGTAGATAGTGGTAAAATATATGAAGTATGAAGATGATAAAAAAAAACTACGATGTATACAAATACTCCGCGAAAACTACGATGGGCTGGTTTCTATATAAATATGAATCCCTAAAGTGAAATTGAGAAAATCAACAAATAAAAAAAACACCAAAACCAGTGCCGATAGCTCTACGTGTTTCTTAGAGTTAAACTCTTAGAAAAAACAGACACAAATAGCTAGGTACTTAAAAAAATTATAACTGAAATAGACGATGACGTCCATTAAAAATCAAGTTCAATGAAACTAGATTCATGAGATCTTGCAATTAACGAAAAATCACTCGAATAAAAAACAAATAACTAATAAAAAAATAATAATTTGTACGTATGTGTGTATTCGACGCGGGTCGTGGGAATATGGCGGTACAATGGAAATAAAAACTGCTTTGCACTGGTTAGCGTTAATTAAGTCAGTTTGTACTCGATGCTACGGGGCCGATTTATACGGTGTATGTTACTACATATTAGCACTGGGAATATTGTCCATCGAGTCTGACCTGACACTTGAGCAATAATAACTTGCTTGTTCAATATTAGAATTTAGTCACAATATATGTAACTGTGCCGCTCGCGGTGGCGTAAATTAGATGAGGACCATGTCCAGCGGTGGACGTCGTTGGGCAGATACGATGACGATGTTGATGATATGTAGAAAAAAAAAATTAGATTTTTTATTGTATGCCGTACTTTTTACCCTCCTTGATAATAATATCAACATTTTAAGGTTTAAAGAAATTGTTTTAATCCCGATCCCGATCCGATCCAAGAGTGAGCACTCTACTCGCTCGAATGAGATACAGCACTTCTATTGAAAGGAAGAAACTCTCATTACAAATAGAATCAAATAAGTAAATTGATATCAAAAGTACCTGATACCGACGCCCATGTGTAAGAGATTGAAGTATACCTACCTACTGAGGAATCCAAAGAGGGGTAGGTATTTGAATCGGAGTAATTGGTGCTTTAAGGTCTCTGCCTACCCCTATTAAAGTCGGAATTATATGTATCTTTACTGTATGTATTTTAGATTTCAAATATTTTTTTTTATAACACGGTGGTGACATCAGTGTTGCCAGTGTTGTTTGTTCGTCTTTTCTTCCCAATGAGTTTATACACTTACAGGTGTTGATATTGTTTTCAATTGAATTTATTCTAAAAAGCGACACATTTGAACAGACGATAGCATCATGCGTTCTATTTAGCTAAAACTTACATAGTTCCGAGTACGTTGCATGTTTCACAAAGCGCATACTACACAAACGCATGCACCAAAATATTTAATAACACAGTTTAGTAAGTGTACATAAATAAATAAACAAGCTTGAACGTTGGCAACCCGTTGATATTGTACAAGTAGGGCGCCGCCAGGTGGCGCAGGTGTGGCCACGCCCCCTGCGTCGGCGCATCTCTTGCGATGCCATTTTAGGCTTAGCTTATGTTTTAGATATTGTTTTATCTTCTTAACTAACATTATAAATGCGAAAGTTACGATGCACATGTACCTACTCAATTATGCCAGAACGACTGAAAGGATGAGTATGAAGTTTGTCTCACCGATAGATTAGGTATAGTCTGGAATGGTATACAGGCGACTGACTTATGACGCGGACGGAGCCACGGTGGAAGCTAGTTTTTTATATGTGATAGTTTGTCAAAATGTTTAGATATTGTTTTCTATTTTATATCATTTTAATAAACTTTTATACAGACGCAAAATCGTTTACTCGGACGCTTCTTCGTACACAGGTATTTTTCATGACAATTTTATTCTACGTAACTGTAATAATCATTAAAACACGTTTAAATGAAGATATTTCAGAGTTTCTATTCTAATTATTTCTCATATTATATTTGAAACAAAAGACTAGGTTATTGACGTGTGTAAATAAATATTTATTTACTTTTTTCCGCCTGCGCGTCAGCAAAAACAGGGTTATATTTTTAAAGTTTTTTTTTTTACGTTATAGTAGATTAATTGGTACTTATAATTTTTTATCTGTTTACCAAATTTATAATTTCAGACGGACAAACCTTTAATACTTTGATGATGACATAAGACTTATACCTACACCTATCTATTGGTTACTAACTGCAATAATTTCTTGTCCATGGCCATCGCGGGTAAATACCGCTGTGATCTAATAGTTTAGTAGGTTAAAGTATATAAAAGAATCATTGACTCAATGTTAAACGCCTTGAACTCTAAGAAAATAGCAGTTAAGGTTTGCTTGACAGCAACTGTCGAAGCTTTTCAGTCTTCCATCATTTAATTACTTTTAAACGGGTCTACGTCACAAATTATATTTTAAGAATTTATAAATACCTTATTTATTTATCAAAATCTTGGAATCTCGTCATCAGCAAGTATAAACATCGTCGATGAGATAAAGTGGGCCAGTGTCTGAGTTTATAAAAGACATAGTCAGGGAAGCTGCGAAGACAGTTCGGAAACGTTTTTGGAAAATTAAGGTAATTTATAAATTTTTGTAAAAATAAATATGTGACAGAGTCGTAGACCTGTTTGCAAAAGTTTAAATGTTTTAAGCCTACCATTCGCATGCCTTCTTTAGCTAGGCCCACGTCTTTTTGCTTTTAACATTTTTATAATTTATTTTACTAGTTACTTTTTATCACTTAATATCCTACAATTAGCCAACTGATCAAAAACGGTCCATCATTTCAAAACGACCACTCCCACTTAACAGACATACAATCAGACACGAGTCGCGTGCGCAGAGCAGATGTTACCGCAGCTGCGTGGCGCATCGATCGCGAACTTACCGCGTCAATGCGTGTGCAACTTGTGACGTCATAATTACGTTATTAATGCGCTTTAGTGATTATATGGAAGTTTGTTTGACTTTATTTGGTTTAAATATGCTTGGTCGATTTTTTATTTTAAGAAGTAGCATATAAGGTAGGTATTTGCATAACTTAGATATCAGATCTACAAGTTTATAAAAGCCTGCGATCTAGGTATTTGTGAAGGTCATTTAAATGTAATAGTAATTGTTTTTATAAAAACAATAGCCGCACTTCTACTCAAATACACCTATTGCCTATTCATAGACACAATTTGTGTAAACAAATATTATTATATTGAGTAGTCCAAGAAGTTACATTATGACTTCATAATGTGGGTACTAAATTAGGTGAGGTCTATGTTCAGCAGTGGACGTAGTTGGGCTGATATGATGATGATGATGATGATGAAGAATGTGGTTACTAATAATACTATGAAAATGTAACAGTACACGGGAGTCTTACTCTTTATGATGCGATGAATATTGACGTCACAACTCACAATAGCCATAATATTATATCGCAGATCATACCATAGACCTAGGATCCACGCGGTACCGCAGGATCATACCGTTGATTTGTTGAAGTTTTATTTTTGAGAGAGGGAGTGATGACATTATTCACTCCAATTATCTTACCAAAAAACCTTATATGTAAAATTGTTACGGAAGATTTTTTCATTGCACCAGAATTTGAAGATTTTTGGATGTTGCGTCATTTGATTTTTTTTATCAGAAAAACTGTACCTGGAGCATTGAATAAGATGGATTATAGAATTTCCAAATTCTTGAATTAGAAAGTAAGAAAGATTTTAACTGAATAGTTATGAAAATTTGGCCTGATCAGGCAGAGTTGAAAGTCAACTCATGAAAATCTAATCGAACACGTCATGTGGTATCTAACCTTTGTGGTAATACATCATGGATTTTACGAAGAAACTCCAATACGCAAACACGTAACACTAAAGCCAAGCAAATTTTATCATACAAATTAGCCCTCAATCAACACATAAACAAGTTTGAAGATAAGTATCAAGTACTAAACTCCTCGTCCAATTCAGAGCTTTCACTGACTGGAAATTTCAGCGAGTCACTTGAGCATTGTAGCCAGCGACACGTGACGAAGCACTTCGGCCTGTGAGGTATTGGCAGTAAAATCCGGGTGCAGCATAGTGAGCGGTAAGTCGTGTCAATAAACTTGGCTGGGCGGGCGCTGCCAGAAATAGCGCGGCCGAGACGGCGCGTCGGTGCTGTAGCGTTCGCAAGAAAAACTTGGAAGAAAATATGGAAATGCATAATACTCTAACGGCTGTTGTACGTCTATCTAAGACTTGATGAATACGCAGCGTAGAGCGGCTCCTTATCAGATGGATCGACGAGGTTGAGGCAAAGGTTTCGGGTAGCCTATGGTTGTAGGCGGCACGAAGTCATTGGCTGTGGCGGAAATTATGTGGGGCTATGTACAGCAGATGTGGTCTTCTCTTCTCGTAATACGGTTAATATCCTCAAGTGTAATGTGACCCGGTTTATGTTTGTATTAAGCAATTCAAAAAATATAAAATTAATTGATGGCACTCAAATGATATTATGGTTCATATTCTCAATCATAACAATGCATTATTAGAATTATATATTTCGTTAATAGTTCGTGTCACTGATTGATTAGCAATAGACCGTAATGTTCCGCCTTTTGCAACTTGTGTGGGACCAGCTTAATGAAATCAATATTTAACTTGTTCATTTAAATAAATTATATTGGAGTCATATCGTGATGTTGTAAATAATCTTTGACGATACACGTACCACACATTTAATAGCTGTTTTATCGTTAAAGAAATAAATAATTTATTTATAATTTCAAATATTATCTACTTATTTAAAATCATTCTTCAGTTATTAGTACGTACCTACCTACTTTGAAAATGTCAGACCACGGTGTTTCATGAACTGAAGATTAAAATATTCTAATATTGAATTGGATTACCCTTTGGTCACAGATACCTACTTCCGTCATGGCCAATTTTTATATGATATCGCTTTCATTATCCATATTTATATTTCCCAAGAGTTACCTCCTATGAGTTTACCAAAAATTTCACATATCAAACTTGTCATAATAATAAATACAAATCAATAGATATAATTATATCATCATCATCATCATCATCATCATATCAGCCGCAGAGAGTCCACTGCAGGACATAGGCCTCCTCAAGAGATTTCCAATAGGGCCGGTCGCATGCGGCCCGCATCCAGCGCGATCCCGCTATTCGGATCAAATCGTCTGTCCACCTCGTGGGTGGGCGTCCTACGCTGCGCTTGCCGGTGCGTGGTCTCCATTCAAGAACTTTTCGGCCCCATCGGCCATCAGTTCTGCGTGATATGTGCCCTGCCCACTGCCACTTCAGCTTGCTAATATAATTATTATAAATATTTTTTCTTCTGACAGTACCAAACTTCTTTCTTTTCCCCATAGTGCATATTCGAATTGAGACATTACGTGCTTTCATACAAACATTAGGAGAGTGGGTGTCCACTTACACTGGGTGTTTGAATAAATAGCGCTTATTAGGTGTCATAGAAGTCGTAAGATTGATATGAAAATTGCAAGTTATAAAGATAGAGAAATTATGTAGACGCGAGAGCAAAAACTATTACCTACATGAAATAGAAGCCAAGTTTCTTGTTCCTAAAAATAACAATAATTTTAAATATAATTGCGTAACAACTTCAAAAATAAAGTTTCTACTTACTCCAAGTACTTACTTTAGTTGCTTAACACTGTTAATATCATTAGCTTGGTAGAACACGTAGCCTATGATAATATTATCAGCCTCTACGCCAATTTGCTGCCGAAAATCTTTTTCATAGATTTCACCTTTGCTTACTTCTTAAAATCATTAAAGTTAAATCAATATTTCTAAACACAATTCTAGTCTGTGGGTTGATTAGACTTTTATATTTTTTTAAATATTCAGGTTAATGAACTCTCACGTGTATGCTAATAAAATGCTGAGAAGTAATACAATAATTAGTCACGTGTCATAATTTAGAAAAGAATACAACAGTCTCACTGTTACTTATGTATTATTTTGGCTCAATATCAATAAAATTTAATGCATTAGAAATGTGGTTTCATTGAAAAGCATGCAAATAACAAAACACATATTTATATGTATTATATAAACAAAACATATATAATTCTTTTGATACAATACAAGAACATAAAACCTTGGTATTACAAAATATTATTAATATTTTACAAATTTGCACTGACACCATATTTTATCAAAACAAGTCACCTTTTAGGCCTCTTAAATATGTGTCCAAATGATATATTTGACAAAATTAATAACTCAAGGAATACGTCACTGATTTTCAGAAAATTCACCATCTTCTTTGAATAAATCTAAAAAAATCGGGTCACTGTGTACAACAGAGGAAATAACTTGATACAATTTAAAAAGAGCCACATTTGACACCAATGCTTGCTTGACACATACAGAGTCCTAAAAGACATCTCCATTTATTACTGCTCTTTCAACATCTATTACTCCAGAAATTATGAATATTGATGTATCAAATGACTCAGAAAATCGACTGCCAACTATTTACAAAACCTACAGCTGAAAATTATGTGATATTATTTATAATAAAATCCAGATTATGATTATTACAGCAACAAAATCTCATAAAATATTTGAACACATTCAAAAATAGAGATATGCGATTTTTCTTTTCCCTATTATATTTTTTGTATTACACATTAATTTAGGAGCATAGTATGACACTATAAATTACACCGTTGGCATTCTCACTTTGAGTCGAAACGGTATTTTGCAACCAAAATACTCGAGGCGACGAAAAAAGTCACTCGGGCTAAATATACCCGTCTGGACTGACCGAGCGGTAACGGAATGAACTGCAGCTTGAATAGATGTTTATGAATGAAAATTTATCGCTGTTATGTAATTTTTTTCAGTGAATGTACCGCAAACATTTCGTCATATATTTATTTTCAATATTAGATTTTATGTATATTATTAAATTTTTGTTGCGATTCCAACCGTAACAGCTTTATATCAGACAGTAAACAAAGGTTTTTAAACTAGAATTAAGTAATTGACTTAAATATCTTTGATGTAGGTAACATATATCACGAACATTGAATTTTGTTAATAATTATTTGAAAATATTTAGACAAAATACCTATGTTGACATAAACCCATTTTTTAGAAAAGCTTTTATAATAAATATGTGACTAGACCAGAATTATGTCTGACTAACAAATTTTTTGATAAATATTAGGTATATTAAATAACTGTAAAATTTTAAATTCGAATCTGCTTGTATAATTTAAAGCCTAACATAACGTTGACTAATAAGAAACATAATATTTAATGCGTCATTAGTTGTCTAGAGTTCATCAATTGGCGACACTGCACTGCAAAATTTGAAGTGGGTGTTTGATTTACAAGTAAGTGATGCTGTCAAAGTTCATATTTCAGTTCTTTAGTCATTTTACCTTGTGGGTCATCACCTTCTACCTACAACACTTTATTGTCACTGAGTCAGTTTTCTGCGGAAAGTGGTTACCAATGATTACTCACAGATGAAACTCAAACCAATTCAGCCGTTTGATCTTGTTTATTTTTAGCTATTCTTAGATTTTAAATGATCTGCTTTACTTTAGTTATTGTTTTGCTACTATCTTGCGTGGGTTTAATCCTTATTGTAATTATACTATTCATTCTATAATATCATAATTATACCACCCTAGAATTATACTAAAGTTAAAGCTAGCTAGAAGTAAAAGGCAAATTGATAAAAAATAGAAAAAAACTGATATTTAAAAAAAAATTTTTTTTCTTTAAAGACAAACTGTGGTTTGTATCTCCAAAGCGAAATTTATAGAACTTGGACTCTACCCACGATGAAGGGGTAAGAGAGAGATATAAACAACCGATAGATTATCAATATTTACGATATTTTAATGAAAAGTTCCGTAGAATCTTTTTACATGACTGCCAAAAAAAAGGAGTGTTATGGTTTCAGAATTATTGTAAGTATGCGAGTTTTTTTTCCACCATAATTTCTAAACGCCTGAACCGAGATGTATGAGGTATCATTAAAATACTTGCATCCTTCTGATTAACTTAACCTAGTCAAAATAAAAATAAACTTACCACTAAAAGGTACAAAAAAAAAAGAAAACACGACTACCACGACAAAAAGAACTAAAAGGTAAAAACAATATTTGTTCATTTATATGCATAGATAATAAACAAAAATTTTCGCAGCTTAATTTATCCATGCTGCCCTTCTTTTGAAATTATGTTATTGTTAACCACAATATTATGTCTGTTATTATCTTCAATTGAATATACATCTCATTTAAATCCGCCATAGCAACGTCGAAAGAAAATCTCATACGTACATATATAAATAAAACAAGACAGCTCTATGACTAATACTCAGTGTGATATAATTTTATTTCGAAATGCACATTTTTCATGTTTTAAAAAAAGACTCGTATACTACAGGAATTACACACTCAACTCGGACGCGTATCGTAAGTAAACACAACATTTTAAATGTTACGTACATATTTCATAACAAATTTACTAGTGCATATAAATGTTATAAGTAAATTGTAAATAATTTACAATTATCACCTGTTGGTAGGGAGTAGGATAGAAAATAGTATTGGCGACTCATCGTGCACACATATTATGTTTCGGACGTAATTTTCCAAGAAGGAAAATAAGAGACTTGACTAAGAGCAGCATCGCATCGCATTACCTAGAGACTGTTAAAATCATACTACTCTTCTATACCTACTTACTAATATTTAAAGAGGAAAGATTTGTATTTTTGTATGTAACTAATAAACTTAAAAACTAATGGACCGATTTCAAAAAATTCTTTGCCTTTTTTATTATTAGATTAATTAGATTGTAAAGTCTTCCTTATGATAAGGTTTTCCAGAGGATATACTTGAAAAGCAATAATAAAGTCGCTTCCCAGAGGGAATGTAAATATGTACGCTTAGATCTTTTAAATAATGCAACGGTTTTTGATGTGGATTTCTCCAATAGATAGAATGCTTCTTGAGAAAGGTTTACATATAATTGCGGGTAACGATATCCGAATCAGGCTTAGATATTCGTAAATATTTAGACATAGTTTAAAAACATTACAAAATTAATTTTAAATTTTAGACGTTTCCAACCTCTTGCGAGCATAAATTTCGTTTTACAAATCTCGTGATTTACGTCAGCAATAATGCACTTTCGTTTTTATGTGGTGGTTTTAGAAACGTAAACGGATGATTCGTATCGGGTTCGATGCCAAATCTTGTGTTTCGTAGTAAGCTTATGTAGGTAAATGTGTTTGTGGGGTATGCCTGGATTACTATGTGAAATGATGAAGTGTGGATTTAAACGAAACATTTCTAAACTCTTCTTTATTGATATGGTTTGTGTGAAGCCTTGTGCAAACAATCACAATAATCCAATGCAACTCGAATGAAACACTGAGAAACATACAGACTTTTGCATTTATTATAAATGCAAAAGTCTGTAAAAGTAATTATGATTCTATATCTTAGTTAATCCGTGTTGTGACGGATTAAGAATACGTAATGTCACTACCCCATCTCAACCCGTGGGTGTAGTAAAAGAGGACAAAGAGAGTAACTGTATAAAATTCAAAATAGAACCCTATACCAACCCGTCGGATCAGCGTTGAATAGAGGGCTCCTCCACAATGTTTGAGGGAGACCCGTGCGCAGCAGTGGAACGTTTATGGATTGTAATGATAATGATGATGATTTTAGTTAAATGACATAAAACGAATTAATGTACATAATTATAAGAGACATGGGGTAGTGAAATAAATTAAGCAAATTCACCATCAAAGTGATCAAAATTGAAACAAGAAGCGGAGCGAAGAGATGGTTTAAGTAAACAACAAATAGATAGCATTTCAATATTCACAATAATAATTAGCGGACGCCGCTTAACTACTGCATTTGATGTTAATGAAATCTTGTCTCTTTTTGTCTCAATGATTTCATATTAAGATAAGCCTGGACTCGGTTGTATTTTTCACTGCTGTTACAAAGGGTTATACTTAGTTACTATAATAACCATGTAGCTTTCGTCAGGTAAGCTATTAGCTTGCCAGCCACCAATACAAAACACAAATATCTAATGTTACACGCTCTAACATAATTTTAGTCTTTCAAAACATCACATACGTTTTTATGTATTCAATTTATTGAGTGGGTTCTACTATTAAATTGTACCTACCACTAAATTTAGTGACAGTAACGGACCTTAAACCATTCATGTAATCATAAATTAAACTTCACGTTCCGTAGACATAGTGTTATATAAATATACGATATTTACGTCTTACAAACACCGGGCAACACCGCGTTAGATGAATCAATCGCGGTAATAATAGAAATAAATATTATCACACACAAACTATTGGCAGCGAATTCAAGTGACGTTTTTAGAGAACGAAAATATTCAATGTGCCATGATAGTGATTTTAAAATTTGCTACTAGATTGATTAATATACTTTTAACAAGCTCATGCAATATCTGTAGAAATATACAACTCAGATGTGTGACCACAAATGATATTACCAACCCTGTAACACTACCCGAGCTGTCGTAAACGGCGAATAAAAGAACAAATTATAAGATACCTGTGAAATTCTATTAGTAATAGAAATACATATCGTCTCCGCCATATCATATTAATATCAATAGATTAATTCTAATCTAGTGCTTAACTGTTCTTGAAATCATATAAAGGAATTGTAATACTAATTTCTACATCGTTTTTAAAGTCATCTCTCGTATTAACTGTTTTTGTCTGATCACATCTACGTCATGTCTTTGTCATAGACCACCTATGATAGCTATAACTTATACAAACTAATCTTTCTATATCGGTAGGACACTGGTACTAATTAGGTTGGGGATCAGACGGTTTATGCTAATCCTAGCTATCAACCATCGTAGACGGAAGCCGATCCCAAGATAGATAAGCCTTTTGTTCCAAAAGGGCAAAAAAGTGTGAATACAATAATAAAATTGGACTTTAAAAACAGAACGTGCCAAAGTTAAAAATCGTAAATTTTCGAATTGCAATATTTTATTTACAACACGTTGGTTCTGGCGCCGACTCTTTGACAGTCGGCCTCTTTGGAGAATTCAAACTGTCAGAATCTAATTACCAAACTTTTGATTTTTATTTACCGTCAATATCACATTTATACTCAAACCTTTAAAGACTGATTTCGTTTGCTTCATTGTGTTGAACTTTGCGAACCGTATTATGGTTTTTGCTGCCCATTCTTTATAGTAGCGTCGGTTGATTTTTTTTTAATACCAAAATGGGGTGTTGGGGTCAGTGAAAAGACGGCGCCACGGCTTTTAAGATTGATGGCCTGTTTCGGTTCGACTCCTGGGTTGAATATATTGAAAACTAATTAGAATTTTGATTGTTATGTCTCAACTTTATAGTTTAGGATATTATAGAATGTTGATGAACTATATCTAATGGTACTTGAATTGCATTGATTTTTCTGCGTTATTACAGCAGCAGCTAAACGAGCTAAAAATAAATAAGTTTAATAAAGATATTATTCTGTATGTCTAGCCAATTTAAAGAATACTTAATATCAATATGTGCGAGCATGAAGCAAACCAAAATTCAAAATGTTTCAAGTGAGTAAATATTCAGTAAGAGTTTAAAATCTCAATGCAGCTCGGAAGCTAAACAAAACAGGAAACGTAACAAAAAAACACGTAAACAGTCCCGATAATCAAACTTTCAACAACTTTCATCAACAAATACAAACAACTGTCGCAACTTTTGAAACTGGCAAAAACAGAAAACAAACAGACCTTTAGCCATACGCGGTTAGCGCGTACGCAACAACTCGTTCCCTCAGCGGCGCCTTAGCGGCTCAACAAAGCCTCCACGGTATTTATGTAAATGGCTGAATTCCGAAAATGCCTCAACCAACCAAAAACAAAAGCTCGCAAAAAACTGTGGGAGGGAAAGTATACTTCTTCAAGTTGCGCTTTCTGTGTGATGTCGTCACTATAATCATTTGTAACTTCAATAGAGAAGTATTCGACGAGTGTTAAAAATTCGTCTATAAACATGATTGAAAATATAAAATTAATATATCTGCATAAATAAAATCATTTATTATTAAAGGTCTACAGAAAATAAAGAATATCTTCTGTACTGTTTGGTTCACCTACGAGTATTAGCCTCATTCTTTCTAAGGATTTTTAACTAGCACACTTTTTTGTAATCACCAAACAAAGCCTGGTGGCATAAGTAAACTTGTTTGCTAAATATTATATTTGACACTATATTTTTTTTTTATAATAATACTTTGCCATAATACTTGATAGTACGGAACTCTCGGCGCGTGAGTCTGACTCGCACTTGACTAGTTTTTTTTTATTTCGTCTCCACTTGGATTCTTCGTCCAGACAATTTTATATTTATTTATTATGTGTAAAAGAATAAAAATAAATTAATTTATTTTTACGTCTAAGCCTAGTCCTTAGACACTACTAAATAACTCACTCACAACTTTTAGTTTCAAAATGAACGCAAGCGCCGCCGGCAAGGACTAACGGAATGCTTTTTGCTCAACTAACAGTATCTCAATTTTATTGTCCAATACTTGGATGTTTTATTTTGTCTGATGTTCAAAAGATCCCGATCTCTGATTTAGGGATTCAACGATAAAGATAAGAGGTTTTATCGTGGCCATTTTATTATTTTTTTAACGCATTCGGTGTCAGTAATTGGATGAAAATGTTCGAGATAACGTCTTTAAGGGAGTGGGTATTAGTAATTAATATGTTTGTGTTGTCCGATAAGCGGTTTATAAGACAAGTTATATGTTTGTGACAAATCGGGACAGGTACTTAAAATATAATAATAATATAATCAAAACTTATGTACCTATCACATGTGCGCATTTAATTTTTATATGTATTATGCTTATTTATCCAAAATCACTTCTTTTAGTATTTTAATTCAAATCTTCGCAAATATATTATTATTTTATTACATTGATAATACTCGCTTTTGCTTGTGGACACACATAAGACTCTCGGCAATGTATTGTCAGGACAAATTAAGACTGACGTCTTAAACCCTAATTATTATGCAAAAAAATTCACGACACCGTCACAACGAATCATAGTAAAATTAATTTTATTCCAATCGCCACAAAATGTCAGAGGTGCATACTTATAGCTTTAACCCAAACTTCTTACAAGAGAAAAGTATTTATGTTTACTCTCGCTTATGTTAAGACTATTAATTTATGTAATTAAGCAATAATTTATGTGCGTAAAATATATGAGAAAATTCTACTAATTTATAATAGATCAATATTATGTATCTTTTGTCCTTCAATAAACTTCAGGACTGTGTTCTAGATACAAGTACACGGCGTGTCTGTTCTACTTCTACATGTCACATCAATACATTGATCACGCAAGTAGATGGTTTCACTCAGCTCGATATATTGACTCACAGAAATATATTTTTAGAATATAAAGTTTTAACAAGTATCCACTAATTTTCACAAATATTGCATTAGTAATAATAGTAGGGTCTATTCTGTTATGATTGTCCTACTTCTTTGTCACCTTCTTTAGATCCGTAGTATTTTTCTAATTTTCGCTAGAAATTTCTCCATGAGGTCAGAAAACAATGCATCGAGGTGTCAAGGTTGTACCTACTCCGCCATCGTCCGCAGAATTGAGGCCACACTATTTTGAATGAGATATATTTATCGTGTCATCGTTTTCACCACTTTCAGCCGTTTCACAATATTGTAAAACTTTATTATGTTTATCGAAGGTTTAATAAGAACTGATAAGTCTTTGACTACGAGGTTTAGTGTGATGTGATCGTTTACATTTTATTGTTCTCAGTTTCTTCTCCAGGGAATTTTGGCGTTGTTTAATTTGGTCGTATCTTATAGGTACTTATGTTCTTACTAAAATAGATACTCGTATATGTAGGAAACGAGCCCATTTGGAAATTAAAACAGTTAGTAATCTATCTCGTTTTCTAATGTTAATTACCGCGGGATCTTCGAAAGCATACTTGTGTGCAGTACCTAAGGTAAAATTTTCATAACACAAAATGCTGTAATTGACAACCCATTCCCAATATTGGGTAGGAAGGGATGTCTTTCTAGCAGAAAAGAAAATGGACTACTCGTATTTACATTAAAATAATAATTCTATTGCCATTTCATTTGGTTTTACAATCCATTGCATAAGGTTAACAATACAGTGGATCATTTTCACAAAGACACATGCACCCACAATTATTATTATAGCTTTTTCTTTCTTCTTTCCTAAGTCAAGATAATTATTTCATCATGATTTATGTCTCACTCCTGTGCCTCATATAAATATGAAATCTTTTGATACATTTGGCAACTTTCTTCTTAAAATTTATATCACCATAGTGCCAAGGTTTCAAATTGTGTCTGCTATTGATAAAAATAGGTTTTATTTGATTATGTCTGCCTCCCCACTTCCGGTTGAATTCGTTGCCAAATTTATTTCTGGTTAAGAAGAACTAATTAATATAATGAATGATATATATTGCAACTTATTTATTGAGAGACTGATTAAAAGATTGCTGGTCAATAATGAATCATTTCATATATGAATTCGATAAAAATGATAGTAGTTTCACATTATTAACGGATAGTTATATTGTTTATGAATCTTCTTACGATGTTTTGAAAGTGAAAAACTGCCACTCACAGTTACTTTAGGTATTTTATTTAAATTTATTTTACATATTAGAAAGTGTCTGGTTTAAAATCGGTTTCACAAGACTTCTTTGCCAAAATTATCTCTATTTTAAGTTATACTTGTTATACTTGTAAAATAAATTTTGGGTCTTGCATATCAATTAGAAAAAGGAGTTAAAAGTTAAATTGTCTCTCATTTCACTGTTTAAACATGAGAGACCAGGTTGGTAGCAAAGAAACTTCAAATGCTTACACGTGCTTTTGCGTTTTTAGTATGCCATTGTATCTCGAATCACTAGAACTACCACAAGTTTTCCTTTTCGGGTACATTCCCTTCCTTATTATATCGAAAATATTCTAAGCTGGTGGTTTGCTTACATTATCTTTATAACATCGCCGCTGATAAAAATTCACCTGACCATTTACCGTTCTCTAATAAAAAGACAAAATACCAAGCTCACAATGTTACCATTTGCTAATACAAAGTCGAGGAAAGTTCAAAAAATCGGCCGCACAGACTGTTTCGTCGTGTCGGCATCTCCCACGGCCAATTCGATAGCAATCGCCTTAATTAGCGACCGATTAAGGACGATTATGGCGTCCACAGTAAAAACATCACCAAACTGTTTAATTAGACCTTTCGTTTTGAAATGCATCCGAATAAGAAATGTTGTTAGGATTAAATGTTGTTATGGCACATAAGGTACTTTTTGAACGTACGTTCGTCACAATAGGTGGTTCAACAATAAAGTTAATCGTACTTTGATATAAGGACAGACAAAGTGACTCAGAAGCTTTTGAGAATTCTATTTTTTGTAGCTTGAATATTTAATGTGGACGTGAATAATAATACAATTCGATTGGGATATAAATGAGTGCATTGGCTGCGTGTCAATCTATGTAAATCATATGAATCGAATTCGGGTTACTGAGCTCGAACGTAAACGATAACTCTTACATTAGTAAATTAAGTTACTTACGATTGTTTGTACTTGTCAACTCAACTGACCAATACAATTATCCACATTAGGGTCATCATTACAACCCATATCTCCTCCGAACATTGTGGAGGGAATTTAGCCTACTATTATACAACGCTGGCCAGACGGGTTGGTATAGGGTTTTGTTTCGATTTTTTTTTCTCACAGTGCTCTTGTCTGCTTATGGTTACTCCCATAATCGACTTTTCGGGATTGAAATGGGGTAGTGACATTATGTATTCTTAATACAGTACACGGATTCGGGTACCTGTTACCAAAATGTCACGCAAGCTTCGACCTATCTCTACAAGCACATTTGCATCACTATGCCAACACGCCTATAATTACAGTAATAGCTGTCATGTTCACCTTTTAACCTACTTGTTGCCCGTCTCTGGATTCCAATGCATTGTCATCAACTCTCATTTGTATTCTAACCGGCCTTTTATCACAAACCGCTGTAGTCTCAAGTGTTTCTATCTCTCCTCTCACTTTAACATCATCTACATCTATACTTTCATCTCTATCTTTATAATATGCCCAATCCATGTGGAAAACAAATACAGTAGGTTTAGCATTGTGATCAAATTTTGTTCAAATACTAACATGTTAAGGTTTTCTGTGACAATAGTCACTGTTTGTATTGAGAATGCTTCGGCTTTTTGATTAATACCGACTACTTATAATGTTTGCCGGTACGGTTATTTCACTTCTTTTATATGCATATTGTTTATTTGTTCAATTGTTGCTGAACATTCCTTTGACTCGATGACATCTGTATTAATACGAATATTATTACAGCCATTTTATTATTTCTTATACCTAGTTCATGAGTAGAATAGCGAAATAAACAACCACAAAATTATTTCGTTATCGAGTTCAAGACAGTAGGTTAGGACTTTCTTGGGACTTCCGAGTGTCATATCATAACTTAATGGCTTTACGGTTGTTCGCTGTTACTGCTGGATTACAGGATTTTAATTTATAGTATGAAACTGACCCAAAAATACTAGCCAATTCATAGTTAGTGGTGTGTCCCTCGTGTTAATTTATAGCCTGATTAATACAAGGGCATAGCAATGTCTATTAGTTTACTCACAATGTATGTACTGTTACAATGATTCGATCTCGGTAACATAAAAGCAACCATTTCCCACATTAAATGTATCGACGCATGTCCACGCTGAATCTAATCGCTTAAATTAGGTTACGTAGAACATATTAAGATGTTATTTATATCTGTTTTGTGTTACTTTCTATTAGTACCTACTGAATAAGATTCATCTATACTGGTTTATTTATTGATCGTTTGCTCAAACGTGTGCTGAAGAGAACAACACATACACACAACTCCCCAGGTAGAAGGCACGATGATCTGCCCAAATGTGCTAAAAGCAGCTTGTAGTGAAACGTAGTGGGCTGATGATCGGGATAATGATGATGAAAATCTTGGATTAATGTAACGTATTTTTCACAGGAGAGATAAAACATCTCATAGTACCTATTGTATTGTACTGTCTCATGGTTCAACAAAGCACTAGTACGCAGTACTTGTTGTAAATTTATATTTATTACTGTTGCGTTTTAACCCGACGGCGTCTAATTTCGCTTTACAGCGGTGCGTGAAAAATGCGTCCTGACTACGGCTGTGTAATAACTTTGTAGGTAGATCGTGAAAAATACCTAAAACTCACTTAATTGAGAAAATGTATTAACGTTTATCTTCGTTAATTAACAATTTAAAGCTAAAAAAATACTAATATTAGTTTTAACCGTACCGATTTAATGCTAGAGATATTCTCTACAAGTCGTCAGATTTATTCAATAAGTTGATATTTACACACGAAACTCATCTCATTTTATATTTTTGATAGCTGAACCTTTTTGTATTTTATGAAATGATGATGATTCATGTTGCATTTTAATAAATGATTTTAAGTGATGGGGAAAGAAATCTAAGAGAGAACTAGACTTATTTGTTACATGCTAAAATTCTAATCCATCAATCATGCCATTTCAATATGAATAAATTATTACTCCCTTTCAGGTACTAAATTACCAATTCATTCGAGTATTTCGTTATTAAATTTGAGACTACCACTAGTTGGGTAGGAGTGATTAGTAGAAAGCAAGGCAGGTGTCTCATAGCATATTCGACGAAATTGCTTGCATCCTGTCGCTGCATGACAACCTATATTGACCTCTAAGCAAGAGTCATCGAACCTTTGAATATTTCCTAAAACGGTTAACGTACTCATTGGGGTCGCCAATCTTAAGGGTAGAAGATGGACGGTCCTATGAAAATAATTTCAAGCAAAGCTTTATTTATACGTATAAACACACACATTACCACTCCTTTGCGTCGCGCAGTCGGGTAAAAAGAATTAAATATATATTATACGAGTGATTAATTCCGTAGTTTGTAAAAGAAGTATGTCATTCTTCTTCAACAAGTTTAATATATAGTTTGAGACATACCCTATTGTTGAAATTTTTTTATTTAGAGAAGCTTATAATAAGCTCTTCTAATAAAATTAAATAAAAAATGTTACACACAAAAAAAACCAAAAAAACTAAACTAAACTCCCTCCACATTCTCTGGAGGAGACCCGTGCCCAGCAGTGGGATATTTATGGGTTGAAATGATGATGATGACATACAAAAACCACCAACACATTTCTATTATAGCTCATAGGCTATAATAGAAATAAATGTGTTGTTATTTTTTTCAAGTTAATGCAGATGGCGGCTTTCCGTAGGTATCTTTTATGAAAAAAATATAAAATATACAAAATTCCCCACAATCTTGGTCCCACTACATTAAATATCACGCGATCACAATCTAGAAGCAATAAAATTACTGGAATCCACGAAAATTATACAAAAATCCCGCTACCATACATTCCCTATAAATATTTAAGTTGTTAACCGCCTGAAGCACACTATTGTTCGTGAATTTAAAGTATTCCGATGACCAGTCAGATGATTTCGTACAAAATTATTATTCACTTATAATGACGATAATTTGTTTAATACTGGCTTATCGTGAGACTTACCTTCGAGTAACGATTTTGTAAAAAAGAATAATTTAATCATTTCACTTCAGGTAGGTAGAGCCATTTATACATTTTACAAATGGCTCTACCGACCTGAAGCAAAATGTGTTTTCGAAATACAAGCAATTTATTTTTTTTAAATCTTGTGTTTTCCTAAAATACGTTTATGAAAATCTGAGTACGTAGGATAATTTTCACACTTATGTTGTTATGTGCAACATAGCGACTTTTCTACATAGAACATTAATTCATTTTACACTTTTTTACAATAAATAATCCGGCGAAATGACTTTTTGGTCATAATCAATCTTTGCCTAATTTATTAAGAAAAAAAAAACAAGAAAAATGAACTCTGCCAATTCGCGGGTCTTTTTATCGTAGATAAGTGATAAAATTAATTGTTATATGTAAAAAAGTGTCTATGTTCAGAGACAAAAGCTCCGGTAAAATGTGTGGAGGAGGCGTATCGGAAAACCAAACTAATGTTGGGTATATAATTTTTTTATACCTACTTAGGTGATTGAATCGAAAATGACATCGTCACAAAATAAGGAAAAACTGAAGTGAAATAAAAGAAAAAATAACAATAAATGGATACTTTTACTGTCCTCGGACGAGATGGGATATGGACTCGCTTATCGTAACACCGAACCATGTGCGGATGAACAAAAGATTGTATTTATTTGCCGACTACAGCGCATCTGCTAAAATATAGTGCGTCGTTAGAGAATCG
This sequence comes from Laspeyria flexula, assembly GCA_905147015.1. Taxonomy (NCBI): domain Eukaryota; kingdom Metazoa; phylum Arthropoda; class Insecta; order Lepidoptera; family Erebidae; genus Laspeyria; species Laspeyria flexula. Next base: position 1,038,488 of record LR989953.1, read on the forward strand.
CTGTTATCTGTCACTTAATATAGTTTGATAAGGCAAATATTTTTATGTATATTGTACAATATACCTAAATAAATGTGTTATTTAGGTGTCATAACGATGAAGTAAATATGAAAGTGAGTGTTACCAGTACCAGGTAGGTAAAACTCACTTTGACTTGATATTTTTAGATATTTTTTTCACTAGTTTATTTGAATTGCATGCGATTTACGCAATAAATTGATAATTAAATACAACGATAATACATGTCTATTTTTGAGTTTCATGCATCTCTAAGAAAATTACGTGCCAACCCAAAATAAACTCTCGAATTTAACTTTCAATCTTATTTTGAAGAATGGAGTAACCGTATATCAGTAACTATGGGCTTACTATAAGGCGAGCTTTTAACTGAACAAAAAGTTGAATTGTAAAAAAGATAATGATTTAAGTACATATTTAAAGTACTGACAATCAACAATTGCTTCAATATAAATCACCTATATAAAGTTAATCCAACAAACAAATCAGATTATAAACAGCGCACCATAACGTAACGAGCGTCGCGTCGTCTGCGCACAGCAGTCGTCATTTAAAAACAATTCTGCGGGGTTGCCTTGCGAGTGTAACTGTATATGGAGTTGCTACGCCAAACTGGGCGCTAACGAAAAAACTCGACGCCCGAGTCAAAAGGAAACCCGAATGTGGTAAAAAACGAAGTCACCGCCGCCGTAGCGTAGTAGAATGCCTCCCCTCCCTGCGCCCGCCGCGCATGCGTACTACGTGCTTTTTTCGCCGGCTTCGGCGCAGCGTAAACAAAACGAACGCAACTGCCTTTATCGTGTGAATAGTAGTAGATTTTTTTAAGAAAACTGGGTCTTAGTTTTACATGAATTATTGAGAGATAGAATACCTATTGGCAAAGGCGAAGGTTCTTACTTCGACTAAGTGTTTTTATTTGAGATCTGTGCCGTTTCAAAACCCATTCCAATATTTTGAATTTTGTTTTAAAGCACATTCTGAGAGTTTAGATTTATATAGTTTTGATGATGGGATCTTAGGAATGAAGGAAACTCCTCAAATTTTGTTAACATATACAATTTGTCATTTTTTACCTAGCGAAATAACGTAAATTGTTTTAGTATGGCAATACAAAACAATGACTCAAAAGGTGAAAAAGAACATTGTGCAATAAAGTCTGTTCGGTGTTTTTATCTGCCCTTTTAATAATAAATGCCAAATCGAAACAGAATTCGGTGGTCTCCAACAAAAGTAATAGGATTGCGATACTGCCAACTTTTTAAATGCTTTTTAAAGACTTGTTGATAATTTTTTTTTCTGCGTGGGCGTCAAAGTGCAGTCACCTTAAAGATTCAGATTTCCGAAAACAATCCTTAATCCAGGTGGTGACGGTGACAAATATGTGTTACAAAATATTGTTGCTGTCACCCTTTATAGCGAAGAGTTTCGCATATTTCATGTGCCAAGATTTGTGGATATAATATCACTTTGTCAGAGTTAGAATGATGTTAGTGACGAAAGATTTTATAATAGAAAACTTTCAATGGTTGTGATTTAAGTAAGCCTAAGAAGCTTTTTAATTATTTACTGGCAAAGGAGTTAGTGGGACACCTGTAACTACTTATGCTACAAACTTATGCTATTAATTGATATCATGATGTTATGAGACGATTAAAGTTTTACTAAAATTAATGATGAAATCTAATTTTAAAAAGTCAGAAAACGATAATAACGTTTACTAGATATTTGTGATTTTTATTCCGAAGATTCACTAGCATCAGTATTGTTTATGAAAAGATTTAATGATCCAAATTTTTGATGCGATCTGCAGTGCGCAGAAAATTCGAAGGAAAATTGGCTTATTCATTTGGATTGAAGAAAAATTAGAACGTGCATCGAATTATTTCAAGGAAAGGGTGTGACTCACCCAAGCGTAGTTTATTGTTGAGATCGTTACGATTTAAATTTACGCACACTTTAGTACGCTGATGTCGCGTCATTGCAGCTACCTATAGTAGGTGAACTATTTTAAAGCGTAAAAAATTGGGCCAACACTCGGCAAGCAATCCCTCACTGTAATTACTAAAATCCGAAAGATGGCATTATTGTATTCGAATTTTTATTTAGAGAAGATTTTGAAACAGCCCGCATATTCCATACATTAAAAGTTAGGTAGCAAGAGCAACGTTTTTAACAATTACTGGCAGGAATTCCCCGTTACTAAATACAGATTTTGTTATACAATGGACTTTAAGACATAATGGTACTATTAGTTTTCTTTCCAAATACAAACAAATAACCGTTTATCACAGAAGCCGTATAATAAAATAACCAAATGGTAGGCATATTCACCTGCATTTAATACCCATCTTTCATTTAAAGCTAAATATAAATATAATGAAAACGAAGCCGCTGTTGGTCCATGATTGAATGATGTTTTTTATTATGGAATTATTACTGAAGCACTTAAATTTTTACGACGAGTCCTCCGGATCGACCACCGACGCATTTTATATGAAGACGCAGCGTCTGGCTATCCTGTTAAGGCTTTAGATGCTTTCCTAATGGAAAAGTAAATTTTAAAACAAATGCTGGAATAAGTACTTACAGTAAACAGTACATAGGCTCATTTTAACCGTGTAGAAGTTGATACTATGAGTGAGAGGCGCCTATTACTCGTATATTCAACTATGCTTACAATTAGATGCTCTAAAAAGATACTTGTTCCTTTATCCATTTGGAACTAAGTGATAATTGCAGGGAACCGCGTGTGTTTGTCTATAACTGAATAACTATAACCTGTAAAAATAACAAATTACTCTAAACTGTGAATTAGCAATAAAGTGAGCTACACCCGGGATGAAGATATAAACACATGTTTTTATGGGCATTGTAACGCGATTTCTCGTAGGAACACACACGAAGCCATCACGACTGAGATTGGTTCGAATCCCGAGTAAAATGAATTGCTATCAATTTTATATTACTTAGTGTAAAAATAAGCTCGGTTGATTGTGGATTTATGGTGTAACAAATGGGGTTTTAAGACTTTTATCTTTTACGTAAAGTACTTATCGAAATTGCTTAAAAGATACTGCTCGCTCAAATAACATCTCATTGGTAATTAGACTTTATTGAAGTTAAAGATTTGTAATCGTATTTTTTAGCATTAAAGCCAAATCATCGGCGACGGGAGCGAAGCCCCACGCGACTTTTAGTATTATTATATCATAGGTATTCATTTACTTGACAGACAATGAAGAGGGCCTCTAAAAAGTAAATAAATAAAGGCAAAGTAGTCTCTAGTAAAGAGCTAGGTAATAGAAAAACCTACCTTTATTTCTATTGTGCCATCGCGAATGGATGATACATCTTAAATTCCATAGTAATTGAGTACGAGGCCACTTTACCATTTACGGGACCAACTTACATTTTCTTATAAAAAAGTTAATGGTTCGAAGAAGCTTACAACTGGGCCGAAATAATGATATCACGGTTGAGGAAAATCAAAGGAAAATCTTCCAGTTTCATTTATAAATAAAAGGGTGCGCTTGCGATTGTCTCATGTGGGCGGGATTTGAAAAACAGTGTTGGTGTTAAAACTAGCTAGCCATTATCATACAATCTTTATGTTAGACAATAATAGATGGCTACCAGAAAAAGAAAAATCTATACTAAAATTATATCTGTAGAGTTTGTTTGGACGCTAGGTCCTCAGGAAGTAGTGGATTGATTCGAAAAATTCTTTTACTAATGGATAGCCCATTTATCGAAGCAGGTTAGGAGCTGAGCAGTGGCCAATTAAAGAACGACTGGAGCGAAGCCCCGCGCGACTTCTAGTAAGATATCATCATTTCAACTCATAAACTTCCCTCTGCTGGGCACGGGTCTCCTCCAAAGAATGTGGAGGGAATTTAGCCTACTATACCACGCTGGCTAGACGGGTTGGTATAGGGTTTGTTTCGAATTTTCTTTTTCTCGCAGTATTCTTGTCTGCATAAGGTACTCCCTTAGTCATGTTTTATGACACCCACGGGTTGAGATGGGGTAGTGACATTATGTATTCTTAATCAGTCACTACACGGATAGTACTAGTAAGATATATTCACGAGTAATGTATAGTAAAATATTCCAACAAGAAATCAAATATAACTAATCATTTAACAAATAACAACGCACAAACACTTGAGCTAAGCTGCATCTATTGCGGCGCAGAGTTAAAAATATAAAAGTAGTTTATTTTGAATACGTCGGCCCGTCTGCATGTCTTTAATTACTGTTGGATATTTATATCAGGCGTTAAGCACACTAACGCCTCTTATTTTCATTACTGGATAAACAAATTGTTTTATAGTCACTTTTGATTTAGATAACATATCAATCTATCATAACTCCGTTATAAAAACTCCTTTGAATGTTGCTTCTTTAGCTGCAATAGATGCTTACGCCATCTGTTATCGAGTTGATGTAATCGCGAAAATTGTTTCTTTATCTTTCAGCTTTATAATTTGAATGCTTTTTATATTCATTTTATCGCTAACAGATTAGTAATTTAAACAATTTGGAATAGTGGTTGTTTAGCATCATTTATGTATTATACATAAAAAACCGGTTAAGAAGCATGTCGGACCATGCTCAATGCAGGATTCCGCACCAAAAGAGCGTACACGTCTTTTTGTGGAGAAGCGCAGTTTTTCGGCAATACCTAACTCAAAAACGGTATATCCCATTATGTTCAAAATAATTTTCGTTGGAAGTATTTATTAATGGTTATCTTTGTGATTTTTGTCATATTTTTAGGTTTAGAAAATAGAGGGGGTGGGGACAATTTATGCTAATTTCGGAGCGATTATTTCCGAAACTATTCACTTAATAATATAACATACACTACTATTATGCTATCTAGATATGTATGCAACAAGATTTCTCACATAATATGTTTAAGTAAGTATACAAAAATAGACAGTATATTCGCCTACACAGTTCATGAATTTAAAACATAACTATCCGCCTCGGCCAAATTTCAGCTAAACAATAACTGATAATACAGAAACCGTCAAATAATTTTCATTTAAATCTTTATCACTTGACAAAGCATCTAATAGCCCTTCAGCAACTGCCAGATGTTTTACAGTACTACAATATCAATTATCGACGTGAGATGTTACAGGTAATGAATTCGGTGACCTCGGGCCTCCTAACATTATTGGACAATTGTTTGCCACTCAAGCGTCGCCAACGACACCGAGGAGTGAGTCAGTTGGCTGTAGGCCAGTTCACCTCACCTGTGATGTTCCAATTCAGCTTCCGTTCAGGATGTGGTCTCAAGCTCTGAGACTATTTATACGAGGTGACGATGTATTTGATTAGCCACGGTCTACGCTCGTAGACTAATTTTTTTAGTGTCTATATTGTTGGTGGATGAGGTAACCGTCATAAGATTCTTAGAAAGAGGTCTTGTGATGTTTCTGAAATTTTAAACCTGGATTTTGATTTTTTTAGCCTGTTATATCCCACTGCTCAGCAAAGGCCGACCTCTGAACTTTCCACTGATGGATTTAGATTATCAAAACAAAAAAATATACAAACAATTATTCCTATCTTTATATCACAAATTGCTTGGGGACCCTCCTCATCATCATCATATTTAACAAATTTACGAAAACATGACCTATTTTTATAATTTTGACATATTTATATGTCTGCATCTGAATAAACAAATCCAGCTACCAGTATAAACGTATCATCAACTTTAAAACTAACAATGTCTACTGATACAAACAAGATAACATTACTTGGGTTGACGACATGGCTGGTAATTAAAGCTATTTTATCAATAAAACTCAGTCATTCACGAAAGCAGAACTTTAGATTAGCTTCTGTGACGTCACTGTCTACCAGACGCGTGGGTGATGGAATTGGCATCGCTTTTGCTCCATTCATATAGTATTACCGACGTGCCACTAGACTTAAGTGAATTGTAACGCCTACATTATTTTTGATGGAAAGAGGAAATGTGACAGCGTTAGAATCTTTTTCAAGAAAATGATATAGGATTGAAACGTATCAAAGTGTTTACAAGCTGTATTTCAATAAGTGGTTTCGAAGTCACCTGTTTTTGAAATAACACGAATGGTTTTGGTGAAGTAACAATATTATGAAGGCATTTCTAAAGTATTTTTATACCATTGATGTGGTAGATCTTGCTAGAAGGCAAAAAAATGCAAAATAGGTTATCTATCTAAACACAGAATCAACGTAATTGCACTGTTGTAATTATTGTTGCCACGCCAATGCCTTAGATACTCTTCATAAATTCTACCTATCTCAAATTGTAGCTTGGTTTACGAAACAATAACGGTAACGTAGCCTTGTCTGACTAATAGGCAGGTGCTGCGTAGTCTAAAAAAACTAGTCGTATCCATATAATAAAATCAAGTTCAAAATTAAAAGCACTCTTAATGGCCTCTTTTTAGGGTGCTTCCCATTATTAATAAACAAAAGATCACAAAATGTTTACGCTAAATCAAAATAAACATATCAACGAACCCGCAAAAACGATTTTGATAAAAGAGCAATCAAGAAATCGCCACCATAAATCTGTGGCGTCAGAATTATGAATGAAATAGTGAGTAGGTGGAAGGTTGAATGGATGACGTCAATATGAGCTCATTATTCGTAGGGGTTTGTTGAAATACGCTACCCATCTGTCATGGACGTAGGCGGTGGTACCTCGGGAAGAGCTCCATATCAGCTAATGTCTACGTTAATAGGTTTTGTTCCGCAACCTATGTATATTCAGCTGTAAGTAAATTCTTGAAGACATTTTTGAAAGTAAATGGGTTATGTGGTGGACGTAATTGCTATTATAATTCGCTTCAAATTTAGCCTATAGTACTCGTAATTCGACTTTGTATTTGTCTATGAGCATTGAAAGTCATTGAAGATCTATCTTTAAGTATTTGATACTATGTAGAATAAATCTAATTGCGTCTTCTTTAAGAACTTCACAGATGCAGCTGTTACAAAACTCCACGTAATACGGCATAGTGCCAAATTTTGTTAACGTTTGGTCAAAATTTACAATATCTTGTCTTATAAAGATTTCATCGGACGCATGGAAATCGAATTGATACTAAAATACATGTCCAACACAAAATATGTTCGAGCTTTCGCAATACAACCTATCTATTCGAACGAGACATTAAGAATGACACATCCTAAAGACATAGTTAATGATTTACTACTGATGCTTTTCGTTTTTTTTCGCTTTACACACTGAAACACAGCCAATTTTTTTCCGTCGCCCGTGGATGGGATGTTGTCCAAACGAATGACTCCCGTTTAGATAATACGAGTTTATTTCGGTTCCTACATATGTTACTCGTCACACAAAATAATAAGGCCATTGGCCTAATGACAGCAGCTTATTTTTAGTCTGGGACTTTTGAAGGCGACTTGCTTAAGTGTTTGTGATATGGGCACATGTAGGGCTTTTCCGATTTTCTCGTAATGTTCCGTTACTGTCTGCAATTAATTACGTATACTGACTCATTTTATGTGACAAAATCTAGGATACTAGAACATTGGACGCTGAATTAACGACTAAAAGATAAATCTGGACTCGCTGTCTCAGTTTTTCTTGTCGAACGCATGTAAAATTTTAATTTTCTGCGAAATAGTAAAATTTTAAAGCTTTTTATTGGAGCTTATATCACGCTCATATTTCGGCCAACACACAGTTCTGGCGCCACCGTTGTAAATTAATCTGATGAAGTTAAAATTATGACAGCTGAACTCACTACATTTATATCAGACGCGACACCCCGAACTCTAAAAATTCGGTTAAATTTTATGGCTACACATATTATACTATGCTAATATTAATATTTTTTTGTACCCAGGTAGCCCAGCGCGCGTGGAACCAATGCAGTCGGTGCGGACGACACGAGGGAACAGGGTGCGGCTCGAATGCAAAGCGAGCGCCCGACCGCCACCACGTATATCGTGGTACAAAGACGGCAAGCCCGTCGCTGATATCGCATTGAGGAGATTCCGGGTGCAAAATTTTAGGTAAGATCTCTTGAATCACTAGGTTGACTAGGGTGACACTTGATAATGATTTTATACAAAGTCTAATATTATGTGTGAGATTTATTTCCATAAAATTTCATATCCTATAGCTGTTGAGAATGATGATATGACGGAATGGAGAACAGGGTAGAAGGTTGATTGTTGAATAAAGCTTTGAGTTCCTTTATTGAATTGTTTGAAATAATGTAAAAACCATCTTTCTACTATCGCACGACACGACATCAATTTACAGAACCTGGAAACGAGCTATTCCTAATGGCTTTCTAGGTTATCAACTAAGTATATATATAATTAATCAACTAATATAATAATAGTTATTGTAATGTTTATATAAACACTTCTACTAGAATTAGCTTACTTTAGCTTATGCAAAAATTTGTGCCACCTTCAACCACTTGCAGTAAACCTGATTCACATGGCTACACGACACGGATAATTTGATAAACGACCAAACATTACACGAATTTAATACAAATGTGAATCATTACCAGTGGCCTAATGATGCACATTAATAATAAATAATTATCAAGCGCTTGTGCAATCTCCCAATGATATCATAATGACCCAGTTGACTCGAACTGGTAATGTTGATCTTGATCCAAAACTAGATCATGTTTGTGTACATTGCAATAGTAACAATGTTGTCTGCAATCAAATGGGGCTTGCAGCGTATGGTGCGAACATTAATGTGCATAGCGCAAAGATTACTGCACTAATCTCAATTGCAAGCGACAGTCATTGACCGACCTGGAAGTTCATCTCCTAATCATTTTACAGCCAAATCAAGCGACAACCGACTCTATTTCGATGCAATACGTGCTTTATAATACCCTTGCAAGCTTCAAATACAATTGTATGGGGTAATTATGATCATGATTGAGTGCTGCAAACCATTTCACGGGTCGTTGAGTATTTGATGAAGATTTCGATATTTTGAAGAAGCCGCGCCTGTTTGCCAAACGAATCGAACGTCTTGAAATAGTACGAATTGTTTTCGAAGTATTATATCAGATTTGCACATTTCAGATGATTTGTGGGTGTATTCACACTTTGCCTACCAACGTAAATTTTATTTGAGTACTTTAGTACTATTATTCTAAAGCAGCCTATGATCAATAGTTATTTTTCTAATATTAGAATTATGAATCTGACTGTTTTACATGTAAAACTTACTGAGTAGGTATTTCATATGGGTACATAGCGGCATTTAACAAAATGTGTAGAATAACAAAATAACGGCCTAATTTTATATATTTGGAATAGTTTGCTCTATTTTATTTGCACTTTAGAAAAAAAATATTAACGTTGCCAAGTCTTTGACTATAAACATTTTAAATTTCCTTAATTTATCTGCTTTTAGTAACAATCCCTTTAGGAATGCAATAGTTACCTCGATCAATTAAGTGACAGTTTTGATTCTAATTTTCAGGAGGCGCTCGGTATTAGTGATAAGGCATGCTCGCAGTGAAGACTCAGCGTCTTACGAATGCAGAGCACAGGGTGCTGTTGGGCCCCCGGCGATAGCCAGTGCGAACGTTAGCGTTCTACCTCCAGTCTCAGCAGTGCCTGATGACTCGGGTAAGCTCACGTTTTCAAGCAGACAGTGAAACCCAAAATCCACCAAAGTGAAAACACAACTACAAGATATTTTCTACCACCATTAGATTTTTTTTTTAAAGTGAACCCCGCTCAATGCAACAATCCCTGTATCACGAGAGACTTTAGAAACACACAATTAACCGACACAAAATACACATAGATTCAAAACAAATATCTATGAATCGATATTTAGAACATGTTTGCAAACGCGGCTGTGTTCGTCTCTTTGTTGTTTACAACACATCTCCTCTTTTTCGTTTAGTCTCCGCTTGGTGGAGTCCGGGCTTGAAGGATGATATATCAGGCAGTAAGAAGCTTTCGAGACTTCTCTAAAGAATTCATTTATCAAAATTGTAAGAAATATGAACAGTTCCAAAATGCAAATAATTCCTGCAGAATAACTGCACCTACCCAGCAACAAAGCAGTAGCAACACAAATGTAAACAAAAAGACAAACCATGTCATATTGTTTACCGTCACAACATACGGTAACTTGGGAAACTACTGCTCATTCCGCGAATTTGAACACAATGTGTTTATGCAGGCTAATAGGGTGATCGGTTACATTGTATAATGAGGTGTTTGTATGATCATCCGTTTTTCTCAGTGATTCAATTACTGAAACTGATTGTGATACATTTTTGTTTGGTTTGCGCTTGCATTTCTCATCTACAGTGCATTACAAGGGGTCATATGCACCGGTATTGGATGAAGTACAGCAGTATGTAGAAGGAAAGTCAGCTTGGTCAAAAGAATTACATAGGCCACTTTTGTTGACTAATCAGCAAAGTGATTATTACATGAAATCAACTCGACCTAATTAGCTATTATATACACTAATTTTGTCAAGTTGATTTAGGATTTCCGTGTCAGCTTGCATGGCAATATGTTTGCCTACTGGTAAATGATAGCGAACAGTGAATCTGTTACCAATTTATATTCTAAAAAATACTCTAACTATGATGGAAAACTAATGCAACGATTATATTTCCAATTTACAGCATCATTGGGCTCACCGTGCCCGATGCCGGACCCTTCGTCCTACTGCCTCAATGGAGGCACCTGCTTGTTCTTTGAAATTGTACAGGAGCAAGCTTGCAAGTGAGTTTATTTCTTAATTTCGTTTACTTTAGAGCTATTATAATATAACATCATTGGGTGCAATGGGTCGCCTACTTACCTAATATACCTAATTATGTCTAGCGTAATTGTCTCATTATCAAGTTTTAATTGATTTTGTTTATCTACTTCAGATGTCCAGAAGGCTTCAACGGACAGCGTTGCGAGAACAAGGATATTTCAAATCGAAGCAGTATGTCCCATTCCTACACGTGTAAACTGGGCCTCTCGATCACGTACTACTGCTAGCCAGAGATGCGCCGGCGCTTAACCCACCTCGTTCCAATTATAAATTTTAAATTTTTAGCTCGCGACTCGCGACGCACTGGCTGCTCTGTGAAAACTTCATTTTTTATTTCCATCTATTTGTAGATTTTGTATTTTACATACTTCTTAACATTATCAATATGAAATATGTTTTTATTGGATTTATAATTTATGCTGATGGTACCGTGTTCCTCTCGGTAATCTCCAATTTGTTTTATGTGAGTAGTTATAGTTTTCACAGACACGTGGTCAGTGGTACTGTCGCGTACGCTTGTAGGAATATTATGAGAATATATTGCAAATACGAACTGTTGCAGATGCAACAAGTGAATACTACTTAGGATTTTTAGTTGCCAGCCGCGTGCGTGGCATTTGTAAATAAAAATGATTTTTTATATAATTACGAATCTCGAACGTGAAAATATCCATTTAGTGATTCTAATTGTTAGGTAACTCATCACTATCTATCGCTTTTATGTAAGTATATATCATTCAAAATCGGTAAAATTTTAACTTCACGGAGCTTTAAATTATTATTTAATTAATTTATACTTACTAATAGCCCAGTGAGATTATACACTTTTTAAGTATTTCCATTTTACAGTTCCAGCAATTATAATAATTATAATTTTCCACGAACTGATATTTCATTTTTCCACAAATTGTATCGAAATTCAATCGTCGAGTTGTTGACTTTTATTTACTTATGGCAAAGAATATTATTTCTCTTATTTATTGCGATGATACTTATATCTGCAATCCATTATTTCTTCTATTATTGAAGATGTAAATATTTTAAACATATTTGTAATATTTGCAATTTATTATTGTTATTATTAACTGTAAGGTTTGATAACTAGTAGTATGTAATATTATGATAAAGAGACTTGCAACTTATGTACATATCTATTAGGGTAAGGGATTTTTACAAAAATACAATTTAAAAATAGCATTGCTTACTTGCTATGCGAAATTCCATTAAATGAAATTAGTAAAAATAAATGAAGAAAAATGAATTCTAAAATCCGTAAATGAAGTTTTTAAGAGATGAAAATTATTTTGAAAATTTAAGTTCTTCAGAAGGACTGATAGTTGTTAAAAGCATAGCAAGTATAGTTAAAAATATAGATTAAAGGCAATTCCCATATTTTCGCCGGTCCGTTACATCACCTAGTCAGATACCAGTTTTAACTATAGCTAGGTAGAAATAAATTAATTAATTTATATATATATTTTACGAGTGTGGCTAATCGGACGGATGGTTGTGGATATAGCGATAACATTTTTTTTTAATTTCTGTTTTTTTTTTCTAACTCGCTATATGGGACCGAAACTTACAATAGATATACAATTCTTGATGGTTTTCTTTTAATTTTGTATAAAGTTTTTATGAATTTAAGTTCACTATTTATATTATGTAATTAAAGTAGAAAACTGACTATTTATTTTTAATAAAAATTTGAGGATTTTAGGGCATTTATACGTCTAAGGTGAAATGACGTCGTTCGCGGAAATTCCGAACTCGTCAACGAACACTCGCAACTATTTAGAATTACAAAGAATTTAATAGATTTTTGACTACTTAGATACTGTTCATTTAGTGCTCTTTCACAATGGATAGTCGTAATATTTTCTTTGAATGACGTCATGGCATTTTTACTTGAGTTTTGTTTTCTCACAACAAATACTAAGGTGCGAACATCATGTTAAGTCAATGTAATGGAATATACCAAAATCACAATAAAAGAATGAGTGTTGGAATTAACAGAAAGGCGACAATGTTCTGTTTTTATTTTTTTCATTTGCACATTCCTTAAATCCTTAAAACTCGACCGAACGTGGCAATTCGAAAATCAAAATGGTATGTATATTCGAAATTTATTTTATGTCGTGCACTCGTTTAACAACCCGCACTCATTTCCGACAAATGAAAAAATGTAACTCATTTTTATTTTCATTAATTTACAGTATTTTTATTTTGTTACATTTTTTCATTCTAAATCCTCAGTCTTACTAATGCTTTTTATGTTCGTGGGTACTAATATAGAAGGGTATAAGCATGCTGTACGCATGTCTCTAAATAATAATTTATAACTTCTTCTCTATACTTACTATTTGTTGTGAGATAACAATATCGTAGGCACATAACATGGCATGCCAAACTGTTTCTTATTTTCCTTGCAAATAAAGCTACTTTTCTGTTTACAGGCAAAGGCGAGCCGCTTTGGTGAATAGACAACAGATGAATCGACGCTGTAAGCCATGAAATAGCATCAGGGAAATTATAAAACATTTTTTTATAGTTTTAAAATGACATCAAATGTAGGTAGTATTTTGCAAATTATGACGAAGCTATCGTGACAATAAATTGTAAAATAATATTGTTGAATTGAAAAAAAAAAAAAACTTATTTTCTATAGCAATATAATATGAAACTATGAAACTGAAACAAACAGCAGAACTATAGTTCATAATGTTATAGTATTTGTACTAAATATTTTTTATACTTACATAGGTAGGTTACCTATGTTTAATTAGGTAGGTAATTAACCTTTCGACCACAGAAGCCAAAAAATGAAAAAGCAATTACTAGTTGGACGGGTATTAACCTCCGTTATCAAGGACAATTTATTTCACTTATATTAGTGAAATAAATTTAATACTTGCTTAATCGACAAAATAGTTTGTTATTTAAAATGTACAAATGCCATAACATTTATCATAAAAACAATGACATTTACGTAAAAAAATACTCATGAAAGGCCACACACCAACAACATTGATTCAAATCATCAAATTTAACCCCGCGTACTACTGTGATTCTGGAATCAATATTGTTGTGTACGGAGCCTAAATAACGCTTTAGATAGGCTTAGATACTTTTTATACTTTATTTCAATGTATGATATCGGCACTTCAGGGCTCAAAAGACATAAAAGACATTACAAAAACGAGGAAAGAGATCACTAATGACATTTCAGTAAGGAACTATTTTAGCTGCTGAGGATTTGTCTTACAATTTAAGCCCGGATGTAACGATGTATTAAAATAAGTATTTTGTGGTGCTTAAAATCGTGACTTATTGACAAAATTATTCCATTCTATGTTCCTATATTTTGAATGGTATGCTTAGCTATTATTAAGAATTAAATATTTATTAAGAAATTTAGTGTCTATTGTGTAAGGTCATTTGCTTTAGTATAAATGTTAAACTTTTAACCTTTCGACCAATCTCAAAAACAATCCCAAAATCCAATCATCATCAGCAAGCCATTAAGTCCCACTGCTGGGCTCGGGTCTCCTCTCCTCTAACTAGAGTTAAGAAGGTTTAAAATCCAATAGTGACCTATAATCCACATCATGTAAATAAAACGTATTTTATTAATTAAACATTAAGCTACATTTTCAATTGACATAATTGCAGCGTTGATGAACAAAAGGTTAACTTTTTGACCGCAACGTCAAATCGGCATGTCCCTGCCCTGAGCGGCAAGCCATGAAATTCAGTTTTTAAGATTTAGTAATAAAACATAAAATTAATGATTTAAAATCTTTATCTTGTATTTTTATGGACCTGAGTTTTGTCAACTATAGGCGACATCGGCGGTCAGGGCACGCTTGCGAATGTCAATTAAAGAGGACATTGGCGTTCAAAAGCTTAATGCGAAGGAAAAATACCTTCTTTTTCGCACCAATTTAACTTTTCCGTTCCGTTACAATATTTACCGAAAAGATCCTTTATGTTACTATGTCGGCATAGTAACAAAAAAGAATAACCTTTTCAGCCATTTTTTTCTAAATTTAAGATAAAGCGAATGATTTTATATAATGTGTATGATGTTTAGCCCGTATATGGCAACTGCAATGAATGCTAAAATTCATATTGGTATACTATATCTTACTTATATTACAAAATTCATTTTCTACGGGCAAACGAAATAAGTGAAAACGTGAAGTACTGACAGAATATAATATTAAGTAATAATTGTAGATACATAAACCTCAACAATTGCCCCCGTTAACCTTTGGACCACCAAACTCACCGCAAATGAAAATCCGACGTGTTAATAAATAAATAAGAATGCATTTTCAATTGTCGGTTAGTCGGTTATCGAAGTTAACTAGCCAACAATTCCAAGCATACAATAAAAAAATCTGTAAGTATCATATTCAGATTTAACAAATTCTATTAAAAGGTTAAACTACCTACCTGTTAATTAAGTATTACAAAAAATATATAATTAGCACTTACCTAATTTAACCTGTTCTCGTTTCTTTATAGTTCCATAGACAGCCGAAGATCTGTAACGAAAATCAATCATAAATAAGTCAATCAGTTTTTTCACAAAAATAAATATTTAAAATTTAAAATTAAAATTTTTTTTGCACAGCGCCATCTAGCCCAATGTAAGCTAATATAAACTTATGTTATGGGCTCTATACAAGTGATAAACATACAATTAGACATAAAAAAAACACCCAAACCCCGCATATTAACTAACTTCAGTCTGCATGGAAATTTCTAGAAGCATCGAGAAGTTTCCAGAATGTTCTACAAAGATCTGATTAAATATAAAATCCCATTGCGTTGTGACCACGTTCGGTATTAGGTATTAAGAATGTTAAGTTATATTGACAGTCATGTACAGTATTATTTGCTGAATAGATGTTATTTATTGTAGCTTATAACTGCTAAACTAAGTGCTTTGTTACATAATAAATGAAATGTGAATATTATTATGTGTTTTATTCTATTTTGGCTGAGTTTTTTACATCAGCTTTTAATTTTGTTTTTGTGGTGTAGCGGTTAGTGATCGCTCGCCACTAACATCGCCGTGTCTAGTGTCGTATGTTTGACTCCCATACGAGACAAAAATCTATTGTGGTTCAACTGTGTACTTTTTATCCGTTAATTGAAATTGTATGTTTGTAGAGTCCGTTGTCTTTATTTTTTTTAAATAGATGGTTTTTATATTATTAAAATGGACACAGAGCACCTATATCTAGAATCAGAACTACTATCTGTAGGCTGCTTAAATTTGTTTATGTGGAGATCGTACCCAAGTACCTAACAACCCTGTGTTCAGCAGTCTCCTAGTATGAACACTAGACCAATGAAGTAGTCTTGATAAGTTATGCAACATATAAAAGTACCTACTTCATATTAAACTGGCAGAATGTTCCGACTGGTACACCAGCGCAACCACCGACGCAGGGCAAATACACCGACTTCAATACTAATAAAAACAAATAATAGAAAATTAATAAATTTCTTTTACACATATAATAGCAAGAATAATATTTTTGTGATTTTTTTACACAGCGCCATCTAGCGAAGAGTAAGCTAATATAAGCTTGTGTCATAGAATCTAGAGTTCTAGACAAATGTAAAAGAAAGATATGTTATATTTCTAAATACATACCTACATAGGTATTCGTAATAAACAGAAAAACATCCAAACTCCGAACAAACATTTGCATATCACGCAAATATTTGTTTCGTCCCGGGGATCGAACCCGAGACCTCGAAAACCGCAACCGTATACACTACCGCTGCGCCCACCAATGCAGTAAAAAAAATTGATTAGTACTTACATTTTTTCAGCACAAAAATATTTTTTTAACTCTTCTTTTACACAGTATTGTGTATAGAGGTTAAGAATTTAAAATAGTTCTTTCTTTCATCTTCATTTAAGAAGATAATTCTATCTTCTATCAGGGGATGAATTGAATATTAGTTTAAAGAAGGCACAAAAATAAAAGTTAAATTAATTAAGTACATTAAAAAGTTAAAAAACTATATTTATAACCAAAAATGTACATTACAAAAGCTAAAACCTTAATATCCATCTTCATTTAAGAAGATAATTCTATCTTCTATCAGGGGATGAATTGAATATTAGTTTAAAGAAGGCACAAAAATAAAAGTTAAATTAATTAAGTACATTAAAAAGTTAAAAAACTATATTTATAACCAAAAATGTACATTACAAAAGCTAAAACCTTAATATCTACTTACAGATACAGCAAGCTACCCCTTTGCATGTAGGCATCATATCTATACAAACTGAAGCCGTCACAAATTAATTCATTGTACATAATAGGTATAAATTTTAACTCAAAATTTAAAGGAATGTGTTAGAATTAACGTAAAACATAGGCAAGCAGACCACTGATGGCACAGCAAATAAAATTTTTGGCATACTTACAGAATTTTAGACATTTTATTGAAAAGGCTGCTAACTATGGACATAATTCTTTATAATGAAGCTCTGTCTATATCAGCTATGATCATGATCGAATCAGAAATGAGAAGATCCGTAGGAGAACTAAATATGCTGACATAGCTCACCGAATCGTATCGCTAAAGAGGCAGTGGGTAGGCCATATAGAACTGATTGCCGATAGGGGAAAAAGTTCTCGAGTGGCAGCCGCATATTGAAAAGCCAGCACCCCAAGAGACAGACTGACGACGTGTTAAAGGTTGCGGGCTTAAGTTAGTCAAGTTACATTACTAATTCTGAACCCTCAGATTAAAGTTATTCATCAATTAAATTATAATCTGACTGAATATAAAAGTAAAACAATAGAACTAGTTAATTCATACAACTGTTATTTTAAATTTGTTAAAGTTATATTTTACCTTATCAATAACAGAAACCGGGCAGAAAGTTTCTTTGACGGCACACGGCAATGGCCACCACCATTTTATTACCTATCTAATTAAATGGAATATCACAAGTAAATCTTTAATTGATTGCCATCCCTGTGAAAGGATTAACGTGGTACAATATATATAATATAATATATTTATCAGAATGATTTTTTCTAATAGAAGGGTTTACCACGTTTTATTACCTCTTTGGCGTATGTACCAATTCATTTTTTCTTTAAATTGGCTGTGTGGTCTAATAACAGTGTGCCCAAAATAATAGATGACTAATGTTACTATTCTAAACTCCATCATATTCTAATTTCTAAGAACTTTCATTCTCCCAACAAATTATAATAACCGAGTCTTTATAACTAAAACAAAATGTATAGATAAAATCATGCCTTTTACAGGGCCAAAGCCAATGTTACGATAAGCCAAAATATTACCTATTGTTTACTTAATAAAGAGGAATTGAAAAATTTAATGTGGTTTAAAACATCGCGAATGCATCATAAACATAAAAAAATAGCTACAAGATCAAAATAACTAAATATTTGCTCATTAGTAGAATAATGTCATATCTGCAAAAAGGTAACTTGAACAGAGCTTTTATGTCATACTATTACGGGTATTTCGTACAGAAGTATAAAAGAAGTACTTTTCGAAAACTGTAACTTGAAAAATATATTTATCTATTGATAGCTCAGTACAATAAAAATTGTTCAAGAAACCTCTCAACATTAAAAAAATTGAGCGAGTTACAACAAACTTAAAAATGATAACAACCAATTTGCCAATGCCTACTCAGACACTATTGATAGAACATTATTCTACTAATTAGACATTATGTTAACAAATGAGTTTGTAATGGTAAAAAGTTATTAAAACTAGAATATAATACTGGCATTACTTTAAATTTTGGCATGTCTACTTTACGAGTATGACAAGATAAAACACCCTCTATACTTCAGACCTTCTAATCTACAAGCTTATAACTAACCACTGTTTCCATTTTATGTAAAGTAGTAGAAAATGATTTTAGTTGAACGTTTTGTGCATTTGCTATGGAAATTGGTTCCGCTTCTGCCCATTTTTCTGGTACGTCACAGTCTGTTTTTGCATGAACTAGAATATCAAACGAACATCTGCAGTCTAGGAACGGTAGATATGATATAGTGGCAGCAATTTGAAGCATTACATCTCTAATTTCTTGTTGGATTTTCTTCAAGTCTTTAGAGCCAACAAGTTCGTTCTTTTCTTTAGATAAAGCTACATCACCATCTTCGTATTGCACATTGAAGTCCCAACATTCAAGAACTTCTTTATTAGCAACGTTCAGAATAATGAGTGAGAGTTTGCCGACCTTTTTGTTAATTATCCATTCTGAAATTAGAATGACATAAAAATAAGTTCCAGAAGATTTAAAAGAATACTGAATTACTTATTCATAGATATTTGTTTCGAAGCTTCTTCTTCATTTGAGTCTGTTAATTGTATGTTGCTCACTAGTGCGGGTATTGTCTTAACAGATAAAAATATAGTAAATCTATAGTTAAAAGTATTGGTTCACCTTCACTCTGTGTCAGTAGATTAGTTAGAAAGCTCTTAATCTGTGGATTTTCTGATATCAATAACGGGATGCCATACTGTTGTTCAGTTTTGAAGGTTTCCGGTGGATATAATCCTCTTTGGAACAACACGGAGTTTACAGCAAATTCTGAAAACATATAAAGTCATCATGAAGAACCGTTACAGCTTATGAAATATGCATTGTCAGTACTAAATCTGTACCTGTACTGAAAGTATAAACACACCCCTATGGTCTTAATTACTGCATAGTTAATTAACAATTTTATTTGACGATGATTTATTTTGTTTGCTTTCTATTTTGAATTTTATAACTTGACGAACTTAAACAAATTTGAAACATAGTAGGTGTTAAATAGTAGTTTATGGATACAATACATTATCTCTGAACCTGGGCAACCCGCTCTTTGTCCCGTAATAATACTAACCACATCTGTTTGTAGTGTTTATCTAAAGCATATCAGGAAAACAAAATAAAAAATAATCCATGTAAATAAACATGCAATGTGGGTCTCAAAATAAAACTTACTCAAATATTCACAGATGATTTGTGCTGATCCACGAAGTGTTATGCAGTTTTTAGTTTGTGTTTGAGACATTTTGTAGCAAAATATTCGAAATATCAGCTGTACACGTGTAAATTAAAACTTATATCAAGTAATAATATAACAAGTAGGTACACACTTTCGAGTTTCGAAAACCGATCCGTTTGTCCGAGTTTGCCGTTTGTCTGTTGAAGTTTGAAGTTTAAAGTTTTGAACTACACAATAAACTTGGTTTTTGGACGTAATATTTTGTTTTTAATATTTTCCAATTCACTAAATAAGTCAAAAGAAATATTAATAATTGAAAAGAATGATGATTTTACTAAATAGCAGAAATGACTTCAATGTTCACTGTTTTATTATTGAAAGAAAAGAAATAGCCTCATTCTCAATTTTAAATATAGTTTTTGAACGAATGTAGTATTGATTTTTTTGTTTAGTATACGTTTAGTTACCTCGTTCATAATATATTTCTTAACGTTTCTAAAACCTTTTTTTTTTAAACAATTGAAAAATAATGAGGTTTGATAGTTTTATTTATATTGTTTAAATTTAATTTAGTAAAGATATTAAAGTATGGATTATTTGTATAGGGTTAATTCATGTATTAAATTATGAATTAAATTTTCATCGATAGTTATTGATAACAAAACGTATAAAATTATTGTATGTGTTTGACATGTCAACAAACACTGATAAATCTGATGATTTTAATAATGTAAAAAAATAAATAAGAATATAATACATTAATTTATATAAAATATCTTTGGTAAAGAACTGAAAACTTATGTATGAAACTTGTGCTAAATACTGGAGAAAAAAATGGGACGTACTAGGCGAAAGCGAAGCCTAAAAAAAGCGCGCGACTTTTGTGCATGCGATGAAAAAGAAGAAATTGTTTTATTAAACACTTGGCTAGCAGAACATGGCATGCGTCGTAATGATAAGCTAGCTTTAGCAGTATTCAATGAAACTGGCCGCGGAGTGTTGGCAAAAAGGAAGATACAAAGTGGTGAAGAACTCATCAGTTTGCCTTTGAACTTAACTATCAATGTTACCACGATTTTGATGGATAAATTATTTTGTAACATATTCTTAGAGAATTCCAGACGATGTTTAGTAGAATATAAGCATTTAGTGTCTTTTCAATCTTTGATGGCTTTTTATCTAACGTTTTTGAGACACCTGAAAGATAAATCCAATTGGTATATTTATTTAGAAAGTTTACCTAAAGAGTACACGGTGCCATACTTTTTGCCAAACGAATTACAACAGCTTATTGATGAAGATATATTATCTGTTGTCTCTAAGCAGAAAAACATTATTGACTCTTCATACAATGTTTTTGAAAGTATCTTAACAAGTCATTTGAGCACAGCTGAAACAATCTTAAATTTTAAAAAGTTCTTCTCATTGTCTGTGTATGAGTGGGCCTATTTTACTGTAAACACTAGATGTGTATTTATGGATTTGTCTAAACTAATTGATCTAGCAAATGTAGAAAATTCAATTATTAATCTTATATGTGATAATACTAAAATATCATTATGTCCATACTTAGACATGATTAATCATAGCCCAAACGCAAGGAATGAGACCAAACTATTGGTTAGTAAAAATGTAGAAAATTTAAATGTAAATAAATTAAATGTAGACATATTTTCTGATGTACAATTTTCAATATACACAAAAAATGATTTTGATCGGTATACGCAGGTATTTATATGTTACGGTGATAGCCACAATTTAAAATTAATTACGGAATATGGTTTCTTCTTACCAGCCAATGACTTGGACTATGTATCGTTTACATTTGAAGACGTGAATTTATTTTTGAAAACTAAATCTTTGAAACTGTCTCAGGAGCAGATATCATTTATAAATAGTCATGGATTGAACAAAGATTTGTATATAGATTGTAAAGGCCTAAGTTTCAATTTCTATGGTTTACTTATGGTTGTAAAATACTTCTATGATCACAGTAGGGATGTCAGTCGGTTGATTTATTCAGCTGCAATATGTTCTAATGATAGTAATTTGAACAATATAATAAAACCAATGGTAACAGATAAGCTAGTCAGTGTACAGGAATCTTTAAGTAAACTGTGCAATCAGAACAAGTGTGTTATTTTAAATAATTGTGTAGAACTTATGCGTCAGTATGTTAGAATATTGGAGAAGTTTATTAAATGTTAGATGTGATACTTAATGTATTTTTATTTTATCCAGTAAAACTGGCCATTTTTGGAATAGAGCTAAACCTTTTCAGGCTCTTGATTACACTGCTACTTTTATATTTACGCTATTTTTATATACTTTGTGATAAAATACGATTAAATTATAGATAGCCCGTAAGTTAATAAACTGTTATCTATGACCTAATACATAAATTAAAACAGTCATAGATCCAGAAAAAACAGAAACAATTTAGTTTTTATATTAGATTTGCATTCATTATATAATTTAATCTAAATTATTTATTAATATTATTATTTCTGTGTCCAATTGTAGTTTTTTTTATTTTTTTATTTGGATCTGTGTGTATGTATTGTGTTTACTTATGTGTATATGGATGTAATGTCTGAAATAAATGAATTTTAATTTAATTTAGTTCTACTTACCGCAGACTGTGGAATTTATATGTACTAGTCAAGTGACTTACCATCTGCTAAAGGTAAAGGAAAACATCGTGAGGAAACTCACATGCCCAAGAAGAAATTCTATGAGTATGTCTGATCCACCAACCCGCACTAGGCCAGCGTGAGTGGTGAGTGGATTATGGCCTAAATTCTCTCAGCTCTCTAGTTGTAGGAGAGGAGACCCGAGCCCAGCAATGGGATTTAATGGGTTGCTGATGAACTGCAGATTGGCCATAAGTTATTAAACTGTCATCTATGACCAAATCCATAAAACAGTCATAGATCCAGAAAAAACAGGAACGATTTAGTTCTTCTAACTGCAGATAGATGGCACGATTCCTCTTATTGGTTTTCGTTTAGCATACAGAGATGGCACTACAAGCATCATTTTTATAATCGGAATTCTATACAAATCAAAAATTTAATAGTCATCGATCGCACAAAGGATTAGAACAATGGAATAATTACGTGGGCCTAGTAGGAGTACTAGGTACTCCTCTTAGGTAGGTAAATATAAAAAATATTAAGTATGTAGGGTATTTTTAGTACCTACGGGTACCAATCTACAGGTAGGTACCTATAGGTAGGTACTTACGATGGTAGGAAGGCAGGTACCAAGGTAGATAGGAATTATCTACATACTTGTTACATAATCTGTAGGCTTAAAAAAAATATCTACGTTTAAAGAGACGACAATGTATGAAGATATGGTAGGTATTCAAATTCTGTTATTAATCTCTCTTCACTAACCAAATACCAATCATCAAAAAAAAACTCTTCGTTGGTACCGAACGTTGTTTACCTAGAATGGTAATAATCGTTTACTTGGAACAAAACAAGAGCCACAAATAACAACGAACAACAACACTTTCTGCGCCAATAAGTTGTCAAACAAAACACATAGGTTGTTCTGAATATTCACTCCTAGAGAATTTGATTCAAGGACTTTTACTGTTTCAGGGAACGGTATGGGACCGTGACGTTGTACCATAACGTCAATAGATAGGTAAGTATAGTACCTACCTATCTATTTGTAAGACATGTTAAAATGTAGCGCGTTCTAATCTAGACTACTTCTACATACCTACGTCTACAGAATTACAGATAGGTACCTACGACATACGGACCTTCAATAAACGAGCCGACTTCGGCGAAGCCAAAACCAAGGCTAATAATTTTGGCAGTCTCTAAAGGTCCATGGGTCCATGAATACCTTATTAGAAGAGGATATCCTACCATTGTGATCCGTTTGTTCGTTTCACGTCTCTATTATAAAAAAAATCTACAGCTAATTTGACTATGAGGCCCAATGTACGTGCTGACTGACTTAATTCAATGTAAAGGGCGAAAAATACTTACTTATATTATGTAGGTATGTTTTTTACCGAAGCGACTTAATAGTCGGATAAGACGCTGGCTATGACTGCAAATCTGCCTAATTACCTAGATTAGAGTTCGTTCAATAGTGTTAAATCCTCATGTAGGATAAAATATATGAGATATACATGAGGATTTGGCCTCAAATAGCGAGTTGTTTTGAGTTTTGTTCTACCTACCTAAGTATAGCAAAATTTTTAGAACCTATAGAATATCCTTAATTTTCTTGATTTCAAACGTGCTTCTAGCTCTTCTCCCTCTACCGACATTATCAGAGTCAGCAGTGACGCCTACTTACCTACTGTACCTACACAAATAGTACAAATACCTACTCAAATACTCAATCTAGGGATGGAATCCATTAACCAGGACCACTGGAATAGCACATATACACTCATCCAACCTATTCGCAGCAGAAATTGCGATAAGAAACTTTTTGAATAGGCATAGGTACCTATATAGCTACCTACTTATAATGCATCCATAAATTTTAATATGTAGGTAAGTAAGTAGGTACCAAATAAATCTTTTTGTGATTCAAAATAAAACTTGACGTGTCCTTTTCTTCGTATTTTTACAGAATCTCTCATAGATCTTATTGAGAATTTCTTGCAATACAAGTCCATGAAAGAAAATAATAAAATCGCGTAAAAGCAGAAAGAATTAATTGCAGTGCGAACGCGGCAAGTATCGTGGAATGTAAATAGTAAAAATTTTACATTCGCAGCTCAGTTCAAGCTGTGAATAGTGTTGTGATATAATAATATTATGTCGATGTTTTTGGACACAAAATTTACTTTACAATTTTATTTTATTGAAAATTTACAAAAGCTCAAAAATATAATAATAATTATACCTAATCAATATAATCAAATCTAAGAAATGTAAAAGGTAGAGACTTAACTGAATCCCACTAAGTAATTACGCAAAGTATGTGACGATAATAATAGATAAATGTTTATTAGGACTATTTTACGGAAAAACAAATGGGTGGATTTTTATGAAATTTGACAAGGAGATTAGATATAGAGATAGAGAGAGAAAAATTCAAGTTATACCTACTCTAGGTATAACTTGAATTTTTTAATCCCTGTAGGTAATGTGTAAGGCCTATTTCCAACAGTGAACGTTTTGGAGCCGCGGATTCAGGCTAGTTTTAGATTGTTTATTATAATATCTATTGGAAGTTCTAAAAATATCTATACTTGTATAATTTTAATACCTACTTAGTGGTACAAGATATCGATAAAATTATATTTTATCGATATCTTGTACTGAATTCCTTCCAGTGTTGGTTGGTGTAGATCGGTTTACGACGATCCCAATCAAGAGGCGACGCCACGACTAACTGCCACTCTCTTGGGAACCTTATGATCCACTGCTACCACTATACTTGTTTAAAATTTAAACTCGGTTTAACTTATTTTAGTGTTCACTCATATAATATTAACTTTCAATAAGAGTTAAAAATAAAAAAAAAACGTTGTTACTCACATAGATAGGTAGGTCTTTGAAATGAGAAGAGTCAATCACTAAAAGGGTTTAGAGAACCTAAGTTCTTATAAATTAGTGTATATCTGATCTGTATATATCTGTCTTCTGAATCTTAAAATAAACTATCTTATCATAAGAAAGCCACAGAGTCCTCACAAATGTTAGTTATTTAACTTTAACATAAAACCACAGTTAACAAAACCACAACAAGCCATGGAACTATCGCCCCTACAAAATTCCGTCAACCAATATTGGTTAATAAAACCATGATCATCTAAAGTTGGCGCCGATTCCAACACCATAATGTAAACGCTTCCCATCACCACACACTGTTCAATATTCGAACACAGTGTCCTTCTTATTCAAAAATATGCAGTACATTTTTGGACACAGAGAGACACAAAAATATCTTCTGGAAAACGAAGTGGGGGATGAATAATAAGGAATGGAAACGGGAGTACGGTTATTATATAGTTAATTTTTGTTGGCTGTTTATTGTTCAGACTTATTGTATCGTTTTGTTTAACTAGTTTTTGTTAGGGGACGAATATAAATTTTACTACGGCCGGGAAAAACATGGAGTGGTCGACGCTTTTATGGCGCTTGTAAACAAATTCTGTGACTGTCTGTTTCATATTTATTTGTGAGAATAAAATAATAAAACAATTTATCTTTACAGCCTTTGCCAACTATTAGGTAATAATATATTATGATTAGCGAAAACGTATAGGTACCTAGCTATAATTACGTCTCAGTGCGGTGAGAACAATCTTGAGAAGACCGTAATTGTTATGTATGACCAAATATGGCGTACACTGCAGTGCAAAAGATAAAACAGAGGTCACGTTTTTTCGAAGTAAAAAACATTATTGGGAACAAATCTTGTTTGGATTCAGCATTTTCACGGTAAATAGGTGGATATTTCCCGATTTGTTTACGTACTCATAAACCATTCTCTTGGATATATCTTTTTCACATAAAAATAAAGTACGCCCATATAATTATATGTCGAAGTTTACCAAAAACAAAGTTGAACCAAATATATTCACGAAGTAATATTAATAAAGAAAATATGATATAAGGCTTATTTGCGGTTGGATTCTGCAATAACTCATCGACTGTTTTCGTCGCATACTCAATAAGGCATAACGTAAGCTTTGCTAGCAGAATAACCCTCATAACTTATAATAATCACAAGTACGTAATCTATTATTGCTTTTGTGATGTTCGAAAATAACACAGTTATAGAAAAAAAATATTATTACTGTTACAAATTATTTTATTGAAAACCACGAAATAAGACACTAAATTGCGTCGCTGCCAGTCTGTTTGTAAATACGCTCTTAATTAAGGAAAGAAGGGGTTTGAAATATTGGCAACGCACTCGTGGTGCCTCTGGTATTGCAGGCGTCCTTAAGCTACGATAACCTTCTACAATCAGGCCGTATGCCTGTTTGCCACCGATATAAATCGATGTTTTTTTTTATACCACGACGCGGCGACGGTGGCAAACAGACGTACAGTCCGCCTGATGGTAAGCGGTTACCGTAGGCCATGGGCGCCTGCAACACCAGGGGCATCACGAGCGCGTTGCTGTTGTTGTAGAACCCTATACCCTATGTCAATAGTTCAGCATGGTAATAATAGGACAATATCCTCTTATGAAGACACCCGTACCTATCAGCTTCATAGTGTTTCTAAATGGTTTGTTGATTAATACGATAATTGTATGGACCATTGACATGTCGGAGAGCGAAATTAGGAGGTTTTGTAACAGCAATTTAATTTAATTTTGTTGTTTACGTAGGTATAGCAAATAAATTATAAAATCCACATTAAAGCTTTGTTTACGAATAAAAAACTCGTAACATTTCTTTATCAAAACATCATCAATCATAATCGGACGGCTCTTATTACTACGTCGAGTTTTCCTCTTAGAAGTGCGTTCCCATAGATTTTATCTGTCAATAGGAAAAACACAGTATCTACTGATTGACCATATAAAAAAACTGGATGATTTATCATTTTTATTGCGAGAAAAACATGTTTATGAGCATCTTAAGAGGGGTGCGTATAGCGATAGGGGGCTATTCTAAACGTCACTCGATAGCATCGGTGTTTCTAGTGGTTCAGTCTACAATTTTTTAAATATATAATTCTCTAGGTTTTTGTAAGATTTACTGGATAGGCGATAGTGTTAAATTTTGTAGCAGGTACCAAAAATAACCAACCCCATATTATTATTCTTAATGTTGCATTTCAAGCTAAGCCTTCAATAAAACTAATTCTTTAATTTCAGATGAAATTTTGAATATTAGATTAAGTTATTAACGAAAGTTTGAATTTGTATGAATAATGCCAAAATAATTCGGGGCAAGTCCACCCCAGCAACTCAGCACGAGTTTTCAAGAGCCAAGATGTCGAATAAGTCAAATTACTAAACAATATTAGGTACTTAGCTACGTTGTGTATTTCTAAAGTCAGTTGTGACACCAGAATAGCCGTGTTCCCTCGAAACAAAATAATCATTGGCTAGTTATAATGTCCCGGGGGGACTGTTCAGTAACTATGGACGTGATATTGCCTGAAGGGTACCCTAACAGAAAACTTTTATAGCTTTTTGCTTATTATTTTTTCGTCATAGGATTTTTTGTTTCCCGTTACAGATTTTATAATTTAAACTGTTATTGCTGCAATAACAGTTGGTTAAATAGATGTTATTTTGAATGAGTTGGGAATATATTATACTAAATATAATAATCAATGGACGTTGGATGCGGGCGATACAAAATCGCTCGCTGTGGCGTAAATTAGGTGAGGCCTATGTTCAGCAGTGGACGTCATTGGGCTGATAATTATGATGATGATCATATTGAATTTTATGATAGGTATTCAAATCAAGACAAAATTGTTTCAATTAACCAACAAGCCAGATAACTTAAGATGATTGTGAGGCTCCTAAACTAGAGATGTAATAAGAGTACCCTCTCCGCTCCCTAAAAAGAGGAGAGGAGACCAGGGGGCTTACTCTGAATTTCAACATTCTAATGTCGCTCTCAAATGTTTGGAAGTGACAGCGACCATATCTAAATTACCTTACATTTGACAGCGACTTCAAAACGGAACATTCGAATTTTGAAATTCAGAGTAGAGCCTTGAGCCTTTCAGGCCATAATCCACAACGCTGATCTAGTGCGGGTTGGGGGATATTCGGAATATGGTGGAAACCGATAAAATGCCGGTTTACTATTCAAATTTTGTTTAACTAGGATCTTAAAGCCTTTTATTGAATAGCACAAACAGTAAGCAGAGGTATGTATCTACTAGCTATACTTAAGTTATAGGTTTCTAAATAATCTATCTAAGTAAATCTGCTCAAGTTGATTGTATAAAAAAAGTTTATTATTTTTTACCATCACCTGGAACAAAAATTGTCCTACTCTCTCAGCCTGTACTAGTCCACTGCTGAACATAGGCCTCTTTAATTACGTGCTACTAAGCACGATTACCCTTTTAGGTAGAATCGCTGACTTAGAAGCCTCTGTACAAGCACAGCTCGCAGTTACAGCCAAAATCTCTGTTCGTCGCAATTAATTTATATAAAACGATAAGGTTTAAAGGCAAGGAATATGCAAGGCGCGAGCCCGATCCGCGTTACGTGATCTAGATAACACAACAGCGAAGTCTTTAACATCAGGGGTGGCACAAAAACGTCTAAAATAGAAAAACATAACGTAGCATCACGCTTTTTTCCTAAAAGGGGTAGGTGCATCACTCACACATTTCCCCAGCTATGTTTTTCCAGGATGAAATTGGTATAAAATAGGTATATCGTTTTATTTTGAATAATGCCACTGGCAAAATGACAACTTTCAATTTTTTTAACAGTGAAATATTGTTTGTTCTTTTAATTATGACACCTCTGTATCTATATACGGCTAAAGTTAGATTGAAACATAAACTTAAGACTAGCCGGCTAAACATAGGTTTGTCTTCGAGGATAGGTTAATGTTAGCCTGCTAAATTTATAACCACAGCTCTATAGCTAAATATGTAAGAGCAAATAAAAACAATAGAATAATGTTTGAAGTCTTTATAAATAGACAAGTACTTTATAACTAGGTATATACTTTTACAAATACATTTAATATTGGTATAGACTTAAATACAATATAACAAAAAACTGCATTTTTTTTTTAAATATTACAATACTTATAATATAACAATACCAAATCGTTAAAATAAAGTTGTTAAGAAAATGAAAAAATAGAATGGAATTTTGATTACCAAATTAAAGAACAATGAGTCTAATTATAGATTCTTAGTTAAGTTTCCAAGACAACAAAATAAAACAAAACATTGCAACGTCTCCCTCTCGCGACATATTCGTCTATAGAAAATATTTTTAGCTGTTTCGATTTTAAAGATAAAAATATCAAACGCAAATTTGACATTTTATAACTTATAATTTTTTTTTATACCACGATGCCGGTGACAAATCGACGTACGGCCCGCCTGATGGTAAGCGGTTACCGTAGCGTATACACCTGCAACACCAGGGGCTTCACGAGCGCGACAAACCTCTTTTTGATGAATAAGTCTCGAGTCGCGGGAATTTTACAAGCATGCAATTAACGGACACAAACTACACCCAATTACGAAACAAATATCTATGAATCACACAAATATTTTTCTTGTGTGGGAATCAAACCCACGCTACTCGGTACATTGATGTCAGTGGCGAGGAGGTCACCTTAACCGCCAAGTCAATGTGACAGTCAACTTTTAGCTGATTCTCAAAGATAAACCTAATGCTCAATGCCCCTGGTGTTGCAGGCGCCCATAGGCTACGGTAAACGCTTACCATCAGGCGGACCGTACGTCTGTTTGCCAACGTCGTGGTATAAAAAAAAAAAAAATTGAAATATTCCTTGAAATTAAAGTTAGGTGGCAGCCCTACACAATAACGCGTTCTCCGCGAATCTTGCTCTAATAAAATATTAAATGCTCACTTAAACATCTATATTGTAGCGAGTAATGACTGGCAACACCTTCTGAATACAAAACGGACGAAGTACCAAGAGTACAGTTCATAAATTTGTTAGATAACGCGTAACCAACATTTAAAAAAGATATAAAACCAATTTCAAAAGACGTTTTCTATTTTATTATTTAAATTTTTATAGTTCGTATTTTTCTTCGTATCCGTGAATTGGAAATTTGTAGTCCCATCCCAGGGCTGGAGTGAGATACGGGTAATTTTAAAATTGCATTAATAAGCCTTCATATACTCGTACAAGAAGCAGAATTTCTTATTACAGAAGACCGTTGCTATAATAACACTAGCTCGATAATTTTGTGTCCCTGTTGGTGTGTACGGTTATACAGAATCCATTGAAGAGAGGAGTTTTTAAGGTTCGCAAAACTTATGTGATGCTCTTGGTGTTGCCATAGCCCATAGGCTTCGGTAACCGCTTATAATAAGGCGAGCCGTTAACTTCTTTGCCACTATCGTGGAATAAAAAAGTTTCATGTCTGGATGTTTACATGGGCACACTAAAACAATATCCTCTTTTTTGAGACAAACAGACAAACGTTTTCTATCTTCACAAAGTCATATTACGCCAAACACAGCAATCTTAACCCCTTGCCTTCATTTCCCCACATTTATTTCCCCAAAAATATTTCCGAACACCAAAAAAACATTTCATTCCCGAGGTTCGTAAGTACCACTTCCAAAATCTGATACACGCCAATACCTATTGTTTATCTCGTGAACAAATGTCCAATAACATTATTTCAGTCAATAAATCTGGTTGATAGTAGAAACGGAATCAGATTCGCGGTGTCGCCGTTATCTGGTGAAGTTTTGTGATAAATACACGAGGAATCTGCATAACTCCCTATGTGAGTGGCGGCGGTGGGGCGCTGTCTAGCAGCTACGAATCAACGAAGTTGTTGGATGTGATTTCCTGACCGTAGTTATATTACCTCTAGTTCTACTTAGTTTCTCTTATTAACTTTTATCGATGGGGAAATCACCTCTGTTCATCATCTTTTACTCTTCCTACTTCCTACATGATTTTATTCAGAGATTCTCTTTAATATTATATTTTGGTATATGATATCAAAGAGAAATATACAAAATTTTCGCGTGATAAAGCTGAAAATATTAAAGAAAAGCCGATAATGTTAGATTTAAAAAATAACACTTCTTTAAACTACTAATATTCACCTACATTTTAAATCTTTTCCGAAATAAAAAAGTAATTTTCTCAGTATGATTCAAATTCAACCATTTTTACAAACTGTTTCCAAAATGTTTTTATGCAGTATATAGAGAGACTAGAAGTCACGCGGGGCTTTGTTCCCGTCACTTTTTTTTCGCCAATGCTCTGCTCCTATTAGCCGTAACGTGATGTTATATAGCCAATAATCTTTCTCGATAAATGGACTATCTGGCACTAAAATAATTTTTCAAATCGGATCAGTAGTTCCTGAGATCCTAGCGTTCAAACAAACAAACTCTTTAGCTTTATAATATTAGTATATGTAGATTAAACGCTCATGAACAATTTTCTCTTGAATATTTTTTCTATTTAGTTTTATCTATTTTAGATTTAGTACTTAAATAAAAGCAAAAATATGAAGAAAAAGACCAGCCAAACTGCCTCCTCCATTTTTCATCATAACTGTTACAGAATCCAGTCGGTTGAACATAAGACATTGTGTACGGTAGCACACTTCCTGCGTTATTCTCGCTAGAACAACTGTTTGTTTGTCTGTACGTACGGAACTCATATAACATATATTATTATGCATATTCCTGTTATGTGCTGGTGCCAGAATTTATAGGCGAAGGTATTTGGAAGGGTTTCAAAGTACCGACGTCTTTAGATTTTAGTTAAACATTTTTTTCTTGCTATGAGAGAGAGAGATAAATAAAATAAAAAAAGGTTTGCTTCAATTGGAGTAAGAGGAATATAATATAGTTTGCCGCCAAAGAACACTTTCATGCACGTTCAGGATCAAAAAATGGCTAAAATTGACAGTCACTCAGGACTTACCTCAGAGGTAGTTTGGTAGTCGTAGTGAGATGTGGTCATTGGATCAGATAGTATTAGCAGCCGGACCCAGCAATTGTTTCTACTCTAAAGCAGGGTTATTTACCCAAAAATATAGTAAATTTTATGGAATTATCTATAAATTAATTATTTTATTAGTTCTTTATAAATGAAGATGTCCAATATTATTTTGCCGATACATGGCTATTAATTTTGTACGTTACAATAAAATAAGCTTGTGACTAGCATCGATAAAACCAATAACACCCTGTGTTTCAACTCTATTCATAAAAACACAATATCATAAGGTAAGATTGTGTAGAAATTGGATTCGGGTAGGACCCCTGAAGTAGAACGTTTGGGCAGTTCTATTTAGACTATATTAGAACCTCCGTGTTTCCTTTAAAGTATATTTTAAATCGTGGTTGTATTATTTTTTATTATTTTCCATCTACTTGTCAAAGGTTTATACAATAAGTAATAAGTAAGCAATTTTCATTTCATTCATTCATTCACCATGAAACAAATACGATCGCGATGCTTTGAATAGATTTTTAAACTATGACCCTGTGTGGACTTGGGTTCGATTCCAACACAAGACATATTAAATGTGTTATTCATAGATTTGTTTCGAGTAAGTACTTTTAGCCGTTAATTGTATGTTTGTAAAATTCCCCGCGCATAGGGCTCAATCAATAGAGCGGGCATTATCTTAAAAAACCGAAGCTAATTAAGTCTAGGTACCACAAACACAATGTCTATAAATTGGAGGAAAATGCCGTGCGATTTCAACGGACAGAAATCAATACCAAAGATGACCATGTCACACTCTAAAATGTATGATACATAGGTTCACGGTAAGCCTACAAGGTTCTATTTCATTACTTGTGGATCTATGTCGTAATGCTACTGTTACGTAAATAATATTTGAAACTCTAAATCAAAACAAAGTACACAAGCTACTCTTAGCAGGGTCATCAGCTGGCGGCCTATTCAATATGGCGGCTCCGGACTGCCAATATGTAAGTTACATATTTTACGCCAGACCTCTACCTATTTTTATCTCGCACACCGTTTAGCCTAAGAATGAAAATGTTGGATATGACAAGATTATTCTGCAAAATAGGCTCATGTTTAGTTTAGCGAATGATTGAACATTAAAGAATCGATAGAATTTTATTGCAAGTTCACGTATAATTTTGTTAGGAATTTGTTTTTGGCATTTTATGATTGTTTTGATTGAAAATAAGTTTATCATACTTCTACAGTTACGTTTGTTCT
The DNA here is from genome assembly GCA_905147015.1 of Laspeyria flexula. NCBI lineage: Eukaryota > Metazoa > Arthropoda > Insecta > Lepidoptera > Erebidae > Laspeyria > Laspeyria flexula. Next base: position 1,072,206 of record LR989953.1, read on the forward strand.
GAGATATGATTATATTTGTCTAAGCATTCCCATTAATCTCTACTTTCTTTTTTACTACTTACTTACTCTTCTTTACTTTTTTTTTAACTTTCTGAGTATTTTTTGTTGCCTAACAGCACAGCCATTTAATTTAAAGTAGCTGTTCTGTCTACTGTTTCCTACCAAATCCGAAGCTATTCCACCTTTAACAGCTCCACGGAACGTTTCATAGTTACCGTTGTGCCCGAGGCGAAGAGGTAATAGGAAGGCGGAGTCGGGGCGTAAAACTGTATACCGACATCTTATTCTTGCTGCGGATATCATAATAACATATTTTAGGCCTGCTTTACCAACCTGGGAAATGGAAATTTCATGTTTTCGTTTAGATATTTATAAGTTAAATTTTTATATGAGGCCTATATCTTATTTAAAATTAAAAACATAAGAATGGTCACTCCCGGAAGACTCTGTAACAATCAACCAACACACTACTATGTATGAACCGTACAAGTATTATTAGCCCTTGCGGGAATCAAACCTAATACTTCGTGTTTAGCAGTCGTTTATCTACCACGACGAGGTTAATATGGCAGACCCTATTTTTTTTATTGCTTCATGTGGCAGACGTTTAGGCGGCCCGCCTAATGGTAAGTGATAAGCACCGTTCATGGATGTTTGCAATTTTAGGGGCACAGCTAAGCCGCTGCCTACCTTGAGCTCTCTATCTCTCTTTAAACGTCGTTTAAAAAAGGACATGTCATAGCTTAGGAAATACCATTGCAAGGAAGTTCACCCCAGAGCCGACACGTACGTGTTATTTTAGAAAGCACTAAGAAATGATCGTCGTTATTTGCAATCCACTGCTGGAAATAGTAATCCCATAAGATTCAGCTCCTAAATGCTTCATACTAAAACTATATGCTTCCAAACATGAAAATGAGACAAAGTATAAAAATGGTGTTCATTTTTTTTAATTTGCTAATGAAACTCTTATCACGTTCATTGAAAACCATAAAGTGAAAATTTACTCCAAAGCTGTGCGAATCAATGGAACAATCTATATAAAACACACACATCTAACATTGTCAACTAAAACCTTATCAATATAAAACCAAATACTCCACGAAGTTATTCGATCATAATTCACATAAAAATTAAAACTAGAACGTAATAAAAATATTGGATGCAGTCGTCGTTCGCATTCATCATATAAACAAGTTGATATCGCGTATTTTACATACGGAGTGCGGAAGGGGAGGCGCCGGGCTGTTCGGTTCCTAGTTATGTATGTATGTGTGTGTACAGGTAGGTATTTGTTTTGTAAGAGTTATTAGATGGAACAACTCTTTCGATGGTTTGTATTTTCCTGTTACTCTCTTTTAGGATTGGGAAATAGTTGTCTTACCAAATGTGTTCGTCAAGATGTGTTTAATGCATTCCACTGTCCACAAGTGGGTCAAAAAAAAAACAAATTTTATTATTGATAGCTTTTAAATACATTTCAATGACCATCTATGTTATCATCAAAAAAATGGGAATTGTGTTTTGTTACGCTTACTTTTGCTTTGTAGTTCCGAAATTGAGAACATTGTAGACTTACGTTGCAATATAACTACGAAATATACTATATGCGTTTTTAACTAGGTATTACATCTACTTAAATGAAAAAGATTTCAATTATAGACCAGTCTCATTTTAAGTTTTCTTCTATACCATAAATAAACTTTAATAAATCTACATTATTCATAAAGAATGGTATTTTTCCTCAATCTCCGTAATTCAATTACTTAGGTGCGTGAAATACGTCGTTACGTTTCGGACAGGCAGTTCTTATGTATTCATATCTGTTAGCATACGGGAAGGCTTTCGCGTACGATTGTTCTCGCATATTGTTGCCAAAGTCTCCTGTGATGTACGAACGCTTATTTTTATCCATACTAATATAATAATATTTATCACGTTGTAATGGATCAAGACTCATGAGGTTGAACTGTTAGTTATAAATAATTTATTATAAAATAAAATCACCGCATTCATTTAGTATTCTAACTAGTTTCTAGTTTTAGTAGGTGCTATGAATATTTACTTACTACTAGTATAGTACCTTCTATGATTTTATTCTCACTTATTCAATTTAATAATATTAGATACCAAAAGTCGCTGGCTTCGCTCTTATCATCCTTTATTTGGCCACTGCTATTACCTATTAGCCGTATCGTGATGTTAATACCTTATAGTATTCCTTGATAAAATGGGCAATCCAACACTAAAAGAATTTTTCAAATCAATCAGACCAGTAGTTCCTGAGATTATCGCGTTCAACCAAACAAACATACAAACAAACTCTTCAGCTTTATAATATTAGTTTAGCATGTTTCAAACTAAAATATGTTACCAATAGAAACAACAAAAGCTAACATACATATTTTGTAGTGAACAAAGTTACACGTCCTTTTGTGGCTATCAATTGTATAATAATTTTGTCTTACTGCTGGGCTCGGGTCTCCTCTACTCTAATTAGAGAGCTGAGAGGGTTTAGGCCATAATCCACTCACGCTGGCCTAGTGCGGGTTGGTGGATCAGACATACTCATAGAATTTCTTCTAGGGTATATGGGTTTCCTCACGATGTTTTCCTTCACCGTTAGCAGATGGTAAGTCACTTGACTAGTACACTTTTTCTTTATTAATTTTGTGGACAATACAAAATAAATATACAATTAAAAGTCAGTTAGAACACAGTAACCAAAAAATCATGAATCTAGGATATAGATCTAACCTTTCCCTTATTTTTTCTTCCAGAAAACTAAATTAAACTTCATAGTTGTCACATCTACTTCCACTCACATCTGTGTCACAAATCGTCGCCTATTTTATAGCGAGAACTCTTAAAGTTATTGGCCATGTTTCAGCAGGCTAGCGGCAAACTGTTCCGCATTATGTACTCTGTACTATTATTTACATGTTTATGTTGTGATTTACTTGTGTGCCGACAAGATTGTTGAGCGATAACTTTTATAGTGCTGTGTTTGAAGCTTGTAAACAGAAGTTGAAGAAAGTAAGGAGTGAAATGGTTATGCAAGATATGTTTATGTGGCTTTTTGTTTTAAACCCAAGGATTATCTGTAGTTATTTGTTGAAAGAAGGAGCGCGAACAGTTTTAGCAATATTTGATAAATATCTAACTTTTTACATATTGTAGAGCTATTTTTTTTTCTTTTTCATGATTCCTAAAAAAAGGGGAAAGACCCACAAGAGTCTATCCTCAATTCCCATGGCTTTTCAATTTAATTTCGTTTTTTTTTACCATTTCTTTTTGGATGAATAAATAACCACATCAATGTGTGTATATCTGCTCTGATGACAATTATATTTAAGAACTTTTTGAAATGATTCTAAAAAAAACTATTCATTCGAAAAAACAACGGCAAACTAATACTGAAATAAACCTAATTTTATCTACACAAATGAATGCTCATTTCTCTACCAATTCGTTGAACTAAACAGATATTCGCTTCACTTCGCTATTACTATACGATGTTAATATTTTAAAGTGTCGTGTCGTGTTGTCTCTGGTCGACACGGGCCGCATATTTCATCTAGCCGACGCGTCGCCGCCTGTCCCTCGACTTATTCTGGAAAGGATAATAATATACTACATACTTTAAACTGACGACGAATCGCAAAAGACTGGGCATAATGGACATCTATCGTATCGAGAATCAAAACTTACTTCGAGTCGCTGTTATAGTGAGAAAGTTCAATTGCATTTTATTTGAAACTAGCCTTTGCACCGCGACTTCGTCCGCGTAGATTTCGATATTACATAAATCTTTGTTTCAAGTGCAATTCATGAATTCCACAACACCCCACTGCAGGAGTTGAATTTTGATTTTAAGTCAATATAGATAACATTTTCGTAATCAGCGTCCCTGAAAACCTTGAAAACGACATCCATATCACTTTCTAATAATTTTCACCCCTATTTCATCCCTTAGGGTAAGTTTTTCAAACACCAAAAACAACCCATCAACTCACTTCTTAACTAATGTTCACATATAACTTGAAAAACAAAGAACTGTCTATTTAATATTTCACCCCCTGAACCCATCCCTATCAAAAATATTAAAAACAACATTTTAAATTCCTATCTCAATACTAATTTGCAAAACATTAACTTCAAAACAAAGATCTTTTCATACAACGTTTCATCCCCAATTTTACCCTTCCAAAGCCACCCTTATCAAAAATATTGATGAGGATATTTTTTATTTTGATAGTAGTACCCCAAAACAAATTTTCAAATCTATAAGTTAAAAAACAAAGAAGTTTCATACAATCGTTTTTATCCCTTTTCACCCCCTTAGGGGTTGAATTTTAAAAAACCCTTTCTAAGTACACCTCTAGACATTAGGACAAACACACCCTCTAAATTTCAAGTCGCTACGACCAGCGGTTTAGGCTATGCGTTGTCTGTCAGTCAGTCAGGACAAAGCCTAATATGTATGGATTAAATCTCGTTCATTTATCTAAGGTACAAAGTAACTTTTAGCAAAGTCGCTAGTTAGGAATGTAACAGATTATCCGAATAATTGTGTCAGCAAATTTGTTTAGTAAATTAACTTTCATGTTAAGCGAGTTACTCCCAAATAATAATAAATTTTCTATTGTGTCCGCAGACCTGGCATTCAAATAGTATTATTATTGTTTGAGATGCTTATTGATTGTTTGTCAACTATGATACCTACCTGTCTTCTATTTAGGATTGAGTCTATTACGTGTCTGATACTGAGAATTTTACCAGATAAAAAAAATAAACATCTTTACCATAAAAAACTGAGCTCTGAGAGCGTAATGGAATTTTTGGCGATATTTGATTAGTCAATTTCATTAGATAATTATCACTAGCAAGTGTTTGAAAATTTAAATATTGTTTCTGTCATTTTCAAATACTAAATAACGGTTTTTGAATCGACCAATTAAATATCAAAATATCTCTTTTGTACATTATATAGTTCTGTGTTGCCACAATATAACCAAATTTCAAACCATTCTCATTTCACAACATAAACGTTTCTACATCGCAAAATGAACTCAAAATAAGCCCTTCCGTCCGTCCGGCAGTTACCATCATTTTGATTGAAATTTACTGCATCATTGTAGAACAGAGGGCGATGTAATAACGTTACTGCAATAAGCTACTTTGATGATTAAATGGCCTGTATTGTATGTTCAACGTATTGTGTAGTGTTTAGGTTCATTTGAATTTCTATTAAAGTAGATATAGGAATCTTGGTTCTATATTTATTTACTTTTTGTTTGCAAGAATGTGCTTAGATGCCGCCTGTGATAGGTGATATGGGGCACGGTGGACATGTCAATTATAAAAATTAAAGAACTAACTATTTCTGCAATTGAGTCTGTAAGTCTGTGAGTCTGTATAGAATAATTCAGAAATTTTTGAAGTATTTTCGCTTTTAAATAAAAAATAATTACACCAAAAAATAGATAGCTAGTTTTTCAGTTGTCATCAATACACATTTACAAGACAAAACACATGAAAACGGCATTTAAGTTTATAGTTAATTATACTACTTAATATTTAATACGTTTTCATATTTTTTCTTTGTTAAAGGGTGGCCTAATTTTGTGACCTCGACTATATCTAAAACAAGTACAGTCTCTAACTACGTCATCACAAGTTTTATTTAATCTGCAATTTATATAATGTATATAGATGTATCCATCATCATAGAAGTAGCAAAATTTTTAATGAGACCGTGTGTGTCCAAATATAATTTTTGGCAAGCGCCCACAATACGTATATGTCAAACGAGGAAATATTAAAAACTGCGGGCGACTCGGCAAATATAATTAAATTGGACAACGTTACGCAGTGGACCTGTCAACTGCTACAGCGAACAGGAGTTATAGAGTTTGGAGAAGGCAAATCTATTATATAGAATATGTTTTTAAGTAATATTAAGATCAACTAGCCTGCACGATACTTCATGGCGGTTATAATCTTGTATACCTACTTACTTAAATTATCATAGCATGTGTGATAATTATAAAACTTTGCAGTATAACTAGCCACAAATATAGTATCTAAATACAAGAATAACATTATAATAACATATTTTAAAAACCATTCATTAAACGTTAAGTTACAATGACTATTATGCTCTCTTTATGATGTATTTACGTCATGCCATGTGTCAATTTTAAATTTATCATTAGAAAATTCAACATAAGCTATAAGTAAAACTCGCAGAAACTCTTGTCAAAATTGGTAGACCACTTTATTGGCCGACTGTACAGTTAAAAGAGCTACTTGACAAAAGGAATTCAACGTTCGAAAATAGTTTTCTTGATTCCACGTTGAACCATTTAGTAGATTGCAGCGCGATATCACATATGTGAAGTTGGACACAAAGTTGTCTTCACAATATGACCACCACCCATAGTGTCACTACTACATGACGGATCATGTTTGTGAGATATATTGCTACAGGCATATTGTGACACATTTTCTTACTTGTGACGTATTGAAATATTGGGCCTATACTTTTAGAAAACGTGAGAGTTGAATTAAATATTATGAATCATGTGCTTAGATAGGTTCTATAATATTTTTTTGGTTATCATTGTATGTAGTTCAGAGTTATTAAAATGACTAAATATGAAGTTGCCCAGGTATAGTTCTTTACGAAGGAGCTACTGAGTACGATTAGGTCTTACCACTATGTTTGTATACTCTTTGTTCAGTGTACTAAATGTGTATGTGTATTAAAATTTTATCCAATAATTTAACTTTTTCCGAGATGTGTTGCGACTAATGATATTGTATTATATCATTGGTTGCGACGCCGTTTCTCTTAAAGCAGTTAATATTTTGTGTCCATAGTACCTAGCTACTCAATTTTTTCAATCTAAAATCTCAGTCTGTCTGGTAAATCCCTGATTGGACAAATCTTCAGAATTAAAATATACATACAGTTATAATTAATTAATATTCTAAAACCCGAAAAAGAAAATTTACCTTATATCGACATACCTTTCAAGCTATACCGCGGATACAAACTGAATATTTGGTCTAAATTAATATCCGTACGAAGTACTTAGTTACCAGTGTCCATAGTTCTCAATATCAATGCTTAAAGGCAATCTGCGCCGAGTGGAGTAATGAATTGGTTGCGTTATGATTGATGCGTGCTCACGTCATTCTCTAATGGGTGGTGTACGCACTAGGGTTAGATAAACTCACGTTTTTTTTGTTATTTTGTTAAGTGTACGTGATATAATAGTTTTCCTATAATCGAGTATAAGGCCGGCCGGTTCAGTGGTTATTCTATCTCAATATTTTACGGGAAATATATAGGTAAGTACTACAGAATAAACCTTACATTTCTGTATCAAAAACACACAAATTACAAAAATAAAATTCTTATATACCAGTCGTATATTAGTAGTTAGTAGTTTATATGGGACCTTTTAACATTCATAATGATTATAATTATAACATCAATTGTACCCCTCTGTGGCGTTGAAGGGAAGTGTGAAACTTTGGGACAAGTTTTAAATAGAGAAAAGTATTTCCTCTGACAATTTTATTCTATAGTTACATACTAGTCAATATTTTTTTGATGAAAATTGTTTAAAAATAACATTCTTAGTTGATAACTTAGAATGGGCTATAAATTTGTCAGCGTTTAAATACAAACACGCTTACGTCAGTAAATCCTAGTGCGTATACACGTGGGGCATCAGACGCATTTCATTAAATAACGAAATATGATTCACTGCTGGTCACTGATACAGAAAAGACGTTTAGCTTTTCACGCGGTTATTGAGTAATGATTCACGTTATCACTTCTGTTTGTGTATTGATATATGATAGTTGATAATTTATTGATTCTTTTTTGCATTGCACTTATTTATAAATTGGCGCATGAACGTTGAGAAAGTTTAACATAATAAATTAAGGTTTATTTTAAATATTTTCTGCAAATCATTTGAGTTTGTTTAAGATTATACGTTACTGTTTGGTGCATTGGTAGAGGCATGAAAGCGCAACAAAAAACTCATTTTCCCATTTTTAACATTAGTTAAGATATAATTCATCTAATAGCCCATGTTATCCACATTCCTACAGCTCTAATCGCTGGATTCAAACGATTACCCATTCGAGTATATTTTCATGCAAATGCTTGCACAATAAAATTCGGCTAACGCCATGTAAAACTGTTTAATTGGCAAACCCTTCCGTTAATGGGTGTTGGCTGTGGGAAGGGCGCGGCGGAGGTTGTAGGCGTTTTGTTTGGTTTTTATAGCTGGCGTTACTATGTAAAGCAGAATGGTTTTATGTTTCATTAGCTTGTTGGTTTTGGTTGCATTTGTCGATTAATAAGGACTATATTTCATCGACAAATACAACCAAAACCAACCTTAACTGCTTATGAAAAATAGTTTATTTTCATTATCTTTCGAGCTCAATTACATGCAGTGGTAGAGGTACTTTTTAAGTAAAACAATACTTATCGTAGGAGACCCCGATCTTTCTACAATCACAATTAATTTTTATCTAAGATTTGTGACACGAGTTGTGTCTGTGTTAATCTAAATGTAGATTGACTTGCAGCACTTTGGCAGTCAAAGCATATTATAGTCTTACGGAGTTTCTGAAGGATAAGGAGTTCGAGGGTGTCTAGACTAATAACTTTTTTTGTAGCGTAAATTTAATCCTCTGCTTTTATTGATAAATCTATAATATTTTTTTTTTGTACTACTGACCTCATTAATTAAAGATTACACGGCATTTGACATATCATTATTAACACTTGACATTATATCCATTTTTGACATCTCTATAAATAAATATTTTTAATTATTACAGTAACAATTAATTATTATGAAATAAATTGTAACAGATAATTAATTAATGATTAATGTATTTCTATATCTTTTGCATGCCTTAAGGTAAAATATGGCTGAACACTGTTTTCTTTTCGACACCATGTATATATGTATTGTACTGTACCTATATATGTACCCATATTTGCAAAATAAATTTATCTTTTATCTTTTTATCTTTTATTGAAACAAGAAAAATCATGCATCTGCTATTCATTTGGACCATTTTAATATATATTTTTTTAACAAAACTGTAAAGCTGCACGTTATTAGCGTATTAGGAATCACAAATACAGGGAAAAGAAAAATAATATGCAACAAAAATGTTTAATTTAAAATTGTCTACAAATAAAGTCTCTAAAATACTGTTTTCTAAGGATTTTACTGTGAATATTCAAGAGGAACAAGTTTAAAAGATTTTAAACCATTTTATTTATCCCCAAATATAAAAAGCTACCTTATGAATAAGAATTAACCTCAATAACTAGTAAACAAGTGATACACAGCTTCTGTCAAAACATAGTACGCCGACACGGTTGCTACAATTGCTACGCTCGTAGCTTATTCGTAGCCGCAGGCTCTACGAGATTGGAATATGCAAATAGCAGATCCGTTTTAACTTAGACAACTGTTGTGATGTTATTTAACCTGTTATACAGGGTGATGGGAGAGTGCTACAAGTGCGCTTAGATTGGGATATATACATAAAATATAATATATAATATACATAAACGGTGAAGGAAAACATCGTGAGGAAACCCTAACATACCCTAGAAGAAATTCTATGTGTATGTCTGATCCACCAACCCGCATTCGGCCAGCGTGAGTGGATTATGGCCTAAAATCCTTTCAGTTCTCTAGTTGGAGGAGAGGAGACCCGAGCTCAGCAGTGAGACTTAATGGGTTGCTGATGATGATGATGATGGTGATAATATATTCGAAAATTAAATAAAAAAGAAGATTGAGTCTTAAACATAAGCTAATTCATGAAAGTATTAAATTTATACATCATATTAGTTTATCATATTAGCCCAAGTATGTCCACCACTGGACACAAGGCTTCATCTAATTTCAGCAATAGCGAGCGTTTGGGAAGCGCAGAGTGGGACGATTTTCCATTACATTGACTGACGTCGACCAAGTAAACGGGTACAGCTTTGTCTATATGGAGTACCGTTACAACTATTAGTAGAACGAATTTAGATTGCAGATCTTTTTTTTTGGCTCTTTCTAACAAAGAATCTACCATCTGCATACTTTTGAGCGAGTAAAAGATTCATAATAATTTAGTTACCCCCAAATTATTTGTCACATTCATTTTCATCCACATTGTTTCTCAAAGACGATCATTTTTTTCGGCCTAATCTGTACCGTCCTATTTTAGACTGAGACTTATCAAAAAAAGAAGTTAGGAAGAAGGAAAATATTATTGCTCAAAAACTTGCACATGGTTCAAAAAGAGCACACTTTATCTATTTAAAGCTGCTGTTTCGAGGGTCTAAGTCGCCGTACGATGAAAAATGGCACTCTAGCAAGAAGAAGTATATTTTAGTCTTATAAAAATCTAAAAATGTATCATAAAGTAAAGAGGTGTAATGATCAGTATCGATGTTCGGTAAATCAGTTAGTGAAGATTGTGTGGGAAGATGACGCTGTAACATTGTTTAAGCGGGTACGCTACCGTTTAGCGTCCGCTATCACTACGCATAGGGTTGTCACTGCTTATAATGATTGTAATGCGACTTGTTTTGCAGGCCTAAGTTATGACTTTTAGCAATTTTTTATTAGAATGTAGACTAGTTTGGTCTTTGAGGAAGACTGCAAACCTGCATCAGATGCCGGGCGGTAAAATAGATTCATCGAATTACATTGCTTACCATCCGGCAGGGCGAACGCCTGCGTGCGACTGCCGTGGTATTAAAATGGCGTGGTTTCATAGTGTTATAGACACTGCCTGATTTTGAACTAAATTAGTTTGCTGGCAATATATCTTTATTGACTCAATTCATATAGAACAAATATTGGTGCGTTCTTATCGTTAGTTTGAACGTACTTTATTTATCACTCAATTTATTGCAATGAAACATAAAATTACGTTTTGATTATATTTTGAAGTTTCTTTCAATTACGTCCTAAACAAGGTATCTTTGAGTCCGTTATTAAAAGATTGTAAAGATCACTCATAAGAGTTGCAATAATGGTGTTTTTAAAAGATAATCTACCATTAATATATTGCATATTGTCGTCTATCAAATGTAATTATTTGGTTTAACTATGTTTTTATATACCACGAAAAACAAAACAGTGGCAGCCCTACAGCTCCCCAGTTATAGCCTAAAGGGTTTCTCTCCCCGTCAAATAGTCGTTTAAAAACAACGTTATTAAACAAACCGCACACTGATGCGTTTTGCGAAACTCATAAATATTAAACAGAGAACAACAGCGTTCAACGCAAGAGCCTCCACAGACTCATTTATGAGATATTTAACATTCTTTTATCTAAGAATTATATTTTGATTACAAATCTAGCTTTTCACAAATAACTTTGACTTTTGAAATAAATTGACTGGCCTGTTGGTCTAGTGGTTAGTGACCCTGACTGCTAAGCCGGAGATCGTGGGTTCGATCCCCACACAGGACAAATCTTTGTGTGATGAGCATAAAGGTTTGTTCTGTGTCTGGGTGTAATTTATCTATAATATGTAAGTATTTACAAAAAAAATGTATTTAAGTAGTATATTTAGTTGTTTAGTACCCATAACACAAGCAAATATAATTGCTTACTTTGGGACTAGATGGCGCTGTGGGAATGTGGTAGAATATTATTATTATTATAAATCAACGTTTATTTTGTACGAAGTTTACGATTACGCTTGCCTAATCTGCGTGAATTCACTATCGTTATTTCAAATATTCTATGTGTAGTCTAAGGCATAGTTTAACGTAATCCATTCAATTATTTTTGAACTAACCTTACCTTTCTTCGGGAGCCAGACCTCAATCATATAATTTACTTACCTTTATAAAAATCCAGACAGTTTTTAAGTAGTTTAGGTTAACTTGTATTTGCATATCTAAGTTGCGTTCATTATTGTAAACAAACATATCGTATCCATAAAATTTTTGAATAATAAAAGTTATAATAATATTCCGAGCCATATTATTATAAGAAATTGAATACAATAGGATTTTTAGGATGATTTTAAAAATAAGTAATAATTTTTGTTGTTGTACTCCAAAAAAATTATAAAATGAACAAACATTGGTATATAATGCCCCTTGCACACCTTACATCATCGGTATCATAAGAGCATTAAAATAAAAACAGGAATCGTTCCGTACCATTTGTTTGAGCGTCATTAGGATATCTGACATTAACGCGTCGACACACTCGTGCCAATGTTAGCCGAATGTTACATGTCCGCGATTACCTGGTGGACTGTTAAGGGGAGGTTGTTTTATTATAAACACCAGGTATACAAGCAGACGTGATACACTTAAAATTATACAAAACAAAATAGAGTTTTAACTATCTGAACTTCAAAATGATCACTATAATTTACATCGTATCGTAACAGAAGAACATCTTTTTCTGTTCAATCTGTATAAATAAAAATACATGAAAATGTGTTGCGATGGCACAAACTCGGGAACGGCTGGATCAATTCATAATTTTTATTTTTTAATCAGTCCGTGGAAGGTTTTTATGATAAGAAATATTGGAAGGTTAGAAAAAAAGGAAAAGTTTCTCTGGTCACCGGCCAGAGTAAATTATAAAAATCATTCTCTTTAAATATTAAGCAATTTCCATCGCTTTGGTTTAACATTTTATATAAATGCTAAACAAGTAATGGAAAAATTCAAACCCACGATGGGACTTGAACCCGTGACCCTGCCATTCCGTGTGCAGTGCTCTTCCATCTGAGCTACGCGGGTGGACGTCCCTGAGATCGAATTTATCCATTACCTGTTAACATGATGACGTCATGACACATGAAAAGCACTGCACATGGAATGGCAGGGTCGCGGTTTCAAGTCCCGTCATGGGTTTGAATTTTTCCATTACTTGTTTAGCATTTATACAAAAATACATTCTGTTTCACAAACATAAAATAAATCTTAGTAAAATAATTATAATGTCCCCTTAAAACAGTTTTTAGAATTCGAATTTGAAAACGTTTCGCTCGACAAAGTTCGGGCTCATTCGGCGGCGGTAACTCGCGTGTTCACTGATTCGTCGTCCGTTCGATAAGATAATAGCCGAACGAAGTGCCGCGGCCGACGACGCCTACTGTCATACTCCATTCGTTAAGTACTTACATAATGTTTTTGTTGTGTATGGAGGTACTTTTGTTTGTGACAATAATGATATTGAATGTAAATAAATTAGTTTCAGCTTATGTATTGTGTGAATGATACTGATTTCTTTGAGCCGTAGCTAAGAATATGATGATGGCCTACTGACAGTATTATGTAGTAGTAATATCCTCCGGCTGGTATGATGATGATCCTAATCAAAATATTATTTTTTTAATCATGTTTTTCAGTGAAATCACTTGTGCAGTAATTTATGATTACAATACTTGAAAAGACAAACGATAAAGAACATTTTACAAACAAAATAAGCAATTCTGCTTCTTAATTCTGTAGTTTTATCCAAAGCACTTGATAGAGCATAAAATAAGTACATAGGTACATACTAAGTAGGTATATATATTATTTGGTAGTAAAATAACTCGATTCACACAAATAAATAAAATTGAAGTGTCAAGTGTGTTGTAATAGCAAAATAACAGCTTTTTACAGTAGGCATACGAAAGTATGTATGTACCACGTTTTTTTTTATTTACCACATTCACACAGCGCCATCTAGTCCCAAAGTAAGCAATTATATTTGCTTGTGTTATGGGTACTAAACAGCTGATATACTTACTACTTATTTTTTTTTTACGTTACTTATAACAAAAACATACTAACAAATTTTTGTCAGATTTTTATACTCCAAAACTACAGAATTGATTTCGACCGGACTTTTACTGGGGATAGCTAATGTCACAAGCCTACTTTGTTTTGGTAAAACGATCAGGATTCCGTGTATATTGTTAGGATGTATGTATGGATAGCTGGATGTATGGATCGATGTTTATTGAACTGATTTTGACTCAATCACACGAACGGCTGAAAGGATCTGTATGAAATCAGGCACACAGATAGATTAGCTATTTTCTCAAGGTAGACAGCGGCTTTACCGTGCCCCTAGCATTGCCTATGTCCATGAGCGGTGGTAACCACTTACCATCAGGTGCCGCCTGCTAGTCTGCCACTTCAGGCAGTAAAAAAAAGGTTAAAGTCTGGAATACCACATATATCCTATTTACCGATCTGCTACAGCTGCAGGCGGAAGCTAATATTCTATAATCGCTGACTCGCCAATCAATATATTGACGTTTTCCCTTAACAATCTCAATATAACATAACCAAAGAAACATGAAATTTTCGCCATCATAATTACCCCTTGCAACTATTGCAATCAACAACTAAAACAATTTAAGGGGAAGCCACATTAAAACATAAAGGGTAACTTTCACGAGGCATAAGTCATTAACTCAGCAGTTCGTTCAAAAGTTTCCATTTTGTTCAATGATGTTTTTATCTAGTTCCGTGATTTGTGAGTCTGTTTCAAACTTTCCATTGAGTTCGAGTGATTAACTTCGGTTTTACGGAATTTGATTCCGGTTTTCTGGTTTAAATGCTGCGTTGAGATTATTCTCTGTTAATTACTTGCACAGATTAGGGATGAATATCTTTAGGTAGATAATTAATGTAATGTTTGTGGAATTGCATTTAGAATGTACTTTTTTTTTTCAATTTGACAAATTTGAGAAAAATCTCATAATTCTAGATATCGATTTATGAATACATTGTAAATATAATAAAGTGACATGACATCGCCTCACCAGTCTGCTTAGAATCACACACGATACAACATGGTGGAGACATCAAGCACAATATAGTGAATATACCTAATTCAATAACGCTCAAATTTCCGTCGTATCGTATATATTTAAATATCAAAGAACTAGATATCAATAAAATTAAAATCGATCGAAATGAATAATTTAAAATGTAAAGAGTACCTATTTATTGTGTTGTGACGCAATATTGACTGGGCATGCAGTGTTTCACCCGGGAATAGCTTGGGTGAAGATGAAGCGAATAAACTATGAGAATTGAGTACGAACTGAATAGAAGCTAAAGTGAAAAATCCTTTAGTTTCCTGTACCTAATTGTTTTATGCGTGGTAAAATAAAATGTACATATTTTGTACGTGAAATTACTCTATAGAATAATAATTTTCTCAACATCCAAACGAGCCGACTACATTGTAAACTTGACAAAACCTATCGTTGGACAAACAAAAGCTGAGGAACAATTATCCGGCTCTCCGACGGGCCGGAACACTTAATGATCGGAACGGCTCGCCATTCTAATTCCGATCACCGGACGCACCGCGCACCGTACAACACTAATGATGGGTTACCTACTGATGGTAGCTTCACTTTTATTTATATATACGGTCTTAATACTTTAAACCCTTCTTGGGTATTTACATGATCAGCGCTTTGACAAACCCCCCCTTGACAAGCGGCAAATTCGCTGAAACTATTCGAAATATTTAAATGTCACTTCAATACTTTGAACACATCCCTGACATAAGCTCAATATGTCACGTGATCAATGTCGTTAGAATAGATAGCTTCATTCTGCGGTAGCGCGCGGATCCTAGGTCTATGGCTTCATTAGATTGCCACTTGTTTAGCGCCTAGTTTACACCGGCCATGATCGGCTATGAAATAAGGTTTGCATTCATTGCCAAGAAGGTTTACATTCATTGAATAAGCCAAGGCTAGTTTTCCTTTATTTAATTTTAATTGTGGTCAACCTCAAAAGTTTTTTATTAACTTTTCAAAAGTAAATTACAACGTGAACAGAAATTATGACATTTAACTACACAATATATTTTTTAAACCAAAGTCGTAAAAACCCTTTTATCCATAATCGTACCCAGTACTTTAGCCACTCCTAACCACAGCACGTATTCCGTCACAAACTAATATCCGCAGGTGAGTCCAGAACGAGTCGCACACGACCATTGTTTAGCTGAAATATTGCGCCGCACAGGGGTAACACACTCATTTGTTTAAGTTTTGTTGATTACAAACGTGTTCATGATTGAAAATCCATGCATCTATACAAAAAAAAGTAGCTATTAAAAAAAAATAAGGATACGTTGGAACAGACAATCGAATTATTTGGTGTATTGTTAACAATCTAATAGTTGTGTAAGAGACGTGAACCTTGGTGTATTGTACTAAATAGTTAACTACCACACATCTAGTCCAAAAGAGGTTCTTACGAGGGGCAATTTGGAAAACTTGCACTGAGAAACGTAAAGTCATTTCCTTTTCCCACTAAAACTTTTAAAAGCTGTATAAAGCTTTTGAAAAAACAACGTTTGTCGTGTCAGCTAGTAACATGTAAAAAAAGGTCCTTAAATCTCGATTAATTATTAAAAGAACACATTTAGTACAAGCGCTATTACCATATAAAACACCAATTTACAACAACAACATTCACCTACGCACCCCTGCACGCAGTCATTAATTCACGGAATCGAGTATTGTTTCCTGCAGCCACTGTCAACGATACCTCTCTCAATTTGCGCTTTAAAACTACACCCGTCTTTATCACACACACAGCATTAGAAAGAGATAAAACAACCATCAATTGGTCCTCTGGACATGCTTTCCGGCATCCAGTCCGGTTGAAACTGAAAAAAGCTTTCGGCTTATTCCACCTTTTTGCATATGATTTATGATAGGGCTATTATTATGTTACAGGCGTTATTGGTTCCGCTGTTAATATTTTATGAATCTTTGTTTGTGAAAACAGAATGTATTGTTTGTTCGATATGATTGTGAATAAATAGAACAAAACAATAACTTAAGTATTGATAATTCGGATACCTACATTTACAAAGAGTTGTTGTCTCTCATTTATAATAAAAGTAATTAAATTTGAAGTTGCAGAGAATAACCGTTATCAATCTGCAACCACATCTCGTATGGCCATTTTATTTTCATTTTTGTCAAAGTGATTGAGCTGAGATGTAACTTTGATGATATAATACAATATCATGCAGCTATAGATCAGATGATAGATTCGGTAGTTGATCCTGGAAACACTGTCATAAAACGGTATTCCATCAAATTTTGGGCTCGTTTGATATGATTCGTCTTAACAAATTCTGTAGTCTATAATTACCGCTATATATCACAAACGCTATTACTAAATATTTTTATAATTAAAGTTTATCTTTATATAATTGACTAGCTTCAAAGCTACGCTTTGAGACGAGCTGTCCATTACCTTTCTTCGGCAGTTAGGGAAACAAACAACAATGCGGTGGAATTTTTCAAGGATATCTTGCAGTACTCCACCCTTTTCCCCTCTGATGAACTTGTCGCCTGTCATAGTAACTGATCTAAATAATAAGAAAATGTGCAGATTTTTGATATCCACTAAGTTGGTAGGTACGTATAATAAGTAGGTATATTGTAATGCCCCAGCATTCCATCATCACCTGGTCCACCAGGTGAAGGGTAAAAGCGATCGCGGTACGGCGCCAACTAGATGGACAAACGCTCTGAATATAGCTGTCGGAGGAAACATCATCACATACATCTGAAGACCGCACAGCTTGGAGACGTATAGTGTGTGGGCACGATTCTCAACATCGAGGGAGCGTCGAATAAGAAAGAAGAAAAAGAAGTAAATAAGGACGATATAAAAAAAATTGACAGCAGACATGCAAATATTGGCAATATACAATAAAACACGCCGCCGATATGCTCACACCGATCTCAGCGATTCTTTGTTTATTACTGACTTTAGTGTGTTTTGTTCTTGTTAAATGTAAAATGGAAACGGGACAATTTTTTATCTTGTTTCCATTGATATACGTAAATTTGGCGTCTCTATATGTTAAGGCTTTTCCTATAGATAAGAAAAGATTCAACTATATAATTATGTCTTACTATATTTCCGTGTGGTGACGGATTAAAAATACATAATGTCACTACCCCATCTCAACCCGTGGGTGTCATAAAAGGCGACTAAGTGAGTACCCTTATGCAGACAAGAGCACTGCAAGTTAAGGAAAATTCGAAACAAACCCTATAGCAACCCATCTGGCCAGCATGGTATAGTAGACTTAATTCCCTCCACATCCTTTAAAAGAGACCCGTACCCAGCAGTGGGACGTTTATGGGTTGAAATGATGATGATATGACTATACCTATACCTATAGGTAGACGTATCTGTGTGCCACAAATTCAAATCCTTTCAGCTGTTCTGACGTGATGGAGATGCAACCATCCATCCGTTCATGCAGAAGTTGAATGCATTTAGAATATTATTAGGAATACCCATACTGAAAACCCTTAACATAATTTATTTAAATTGAACTGTAAATCCAGTTCTAAGAAGATCTTAGTTTAATTTCTTTAAAACTCAAAAGACAATCTTCAAAATGGCCCCGGCAGTTTGATGGCTACAAATTCGTACGTCGTGTATAAAATTCAATTTGGTGTCATCCATTAAGGTTCGATTTGGGATCGTAAATCCGATATCACATTAGCTTGATGTATGTGACGCGGAGTATTTATATGTTGATGTTAAGGCGACGATCCTATCAGAATATCTTGATAAACTAAACTAACTATTAGTTAAGTGTTGTTAAAGGTAGGTATTGAATACATTTAAAGAAATAAAAGAATATGTGAAGTTTTTCATATCTTAGAACAATAAAATAGAATTAATACATTCAAAAAAGATGGATGCGGTCGGCACAAAATTGATCGCTGTGGCGGAAATTATGTATGGCCTATGTTCAACAGTGGACGTCATTGGGCTGATATGATGATGATGATGATTTAAAAAAGAAAAATAAATTTCAGTTTAAATTTCTTGTCAAAAACGAAATGTCTAAACGGGTTTAATAACTTAATAAGATCATACTGCATTTAAAAGTTTTTGTAAAATGTTTTAACGTAGCCTATATACTATCATCAAGAGACAGCTATGTAGATTTTAAACTATCCTTGTAATATATGCTTTTATAAATTTTATTGGCCTATTTGTATTGTCCCACTGCACTGCTGAGCAAAAGTGGTCTCTCCATATACTTTCCATTCCTATTTTGTTATTTTAATAAATAAGCATTAAAGAAGCCGCCATGCTAACTTTCTTAAGCTTCACTACAAGATTAAAAAAGCCCGAATGAAAACACAATTTTTGTAGTTATTATTTAGATAGTAAATGCCCCTTAACCAAAAATATGATTACTAGTTGTCAAACGTTCGCGATGTCGTCTGATCATTGATTTATGATTAGTGAGAATGTGCTCAAGTTGATTGTGTGTAGGTAGAAGACGCGACGACACTCATATATTACAATCTAGAGAAATAATCGGCAAGTTTTTTACACATTTATCTTGATTGCCTTCTGGAAGAAAATATTAAAGAACGTAGTCTTTTGTTTGTTATAGTTTATGGGATCGTAGCTTGTTTGTTCCATGACGAATAAGTGTACTCTAAACTATCTCTGTTCTGTGACTTTATGCGTATCTGGTGGTTGCTAATTGCAATATTCAAGATTTAGATTAAAATAATGAATAATATAAATTAATGTAGATTTTACTCACAATACTTGGAGTCGATATCGTCTAGCACAGTAAGGTTCCAGTGATCATTCCTGGTTACGTACCGGCGGTGTTTCCGTAGAGCTATGACATGTCCTTCTTCAAACGAGGTTTAAAGAGAGCTATGATCCTCTCTAGGTAGGCAGCGGCTTGCCTGTGCTCACAGAGCCATGAAAAACCTATCTCTACATTGATTGTCATCATTGGCAGAAAGGCACCACACGCACGTATTGCCAGATATGTTTGGTTTCTGATCATTGGAGGTAGACCTATTGTCATTAACGGGTATCTAGGCTGATGCTGAAAATTTCAATAAAGAAAAATCTAATAATAATATGCGCGACCGGGGATCGAACTCGGGACCTCTTATGCAGTAGTCGTACACGTGTTCCCTACGCCAGCGAGGCAATCAATAAAAAATCAATAAAATAATTTATTTGTTGCTTCACAATGTTTTGATCTAATAAAATTCACAACATGTATTTTTTTTTTTACCACGGACGATGGCATACAGACGTACGGTCCGCCGACCGACGTAATTTATGTTATTGTTTAATATATAGTTTAAGTTCTTATTTATTACTTATTTATTGTCTTAGTAAACTTATACTAGGTCGTCGGTCCATCTGGCGGGTGGCCGTTGGATGTTGCGGCACATAATCGCTCTTTGTGGCGGGAATTATGTGAGGCCTATGTTCGACAGTGGACATCATTGGGCTGATATGAAGGAACTTATACGCAAGAATCCCAGTTCGGGTAAAAGCCTCCTTCAAAAATGCCCATTGGTCTCTATATTGCCAGCTGTTCCTTTTATCTCATCTGATCAAAAGTCACCCTTTGCCTAATTTAATAAAGTATTAAGTAGTCTTTTTTTGTAGTAACAGGTCACATCAATAACGTAATGCATATTGCAAAAAGAAAATTATTAACAAGCAGCATTTTGCCGGTAATTTATAAACGATTGTAACCAAAGCCGAACAATAAAGTAGGTACTGTGTACCGAACGGTTGACAAAACACCGCATCTATTTAGCATATGAATTAAATACAGTGAAATATGGTTTAAATTAATATGGATATATGCCGCCGCGTAAAGCACCAACTGATGGGTTTCGTTTTGCACTCCTTTTGTAGAGAATGGTGTAGACATTATTATTTACAAGAATATTTTGGAAAGTTATTTAGATAATAATGAAATGGGCTACGAGCCCATACGCCGCGCAAGATTTGCCACGAGTGTAACATTATAATACATAAATATGTACCTACATATAATTTTTGCATCGAAACAGACCCTATATCGGCCCGTCTGGCCATCGTGGTAGTAGGCTAATTTCCCTTCACAATATTTGTAGGAGACCCGTGTCCAGCAGTGTGACGTTTATGGGTTGAAATGATGAATTATTATTTTATTTGCTAGCCTAAAGGTGGCTTCCCAAGGTACCTACGTGATTCTGTATTATTTTGGCGACGACTCAGGCTATACGTATTATAATATACGTAATTGTGCTTTGCTAGTGATTCCACCAACAACACTTTTCCCAATACCACTTCTCACTTTAAAAAAACGGCTTTAGACACATACATAGTTACATCAGATCGATACTGACTGTCAAGTTGTGATATAAACTATGAAGTTTTATAATTTTTGTTTATCTATCTCTATAATGTATGTATTTATAAAATGTGTGAAGAAGGTTGCGCGAGCAGTTAGTTGCAGGCGGCACGACGCTGCGCACGGCACGCTGCGCTTTGAAAAATATAGGTGAGGCCTATAATAATATCCAGCAGAAGACGGCTGTTCACTGCTAGATATCATTTACCTATAACTTGTAGCCACAGGCTGAAATGATGACGGAAATAATAAAAATGTCTTTCAACTGTCAGCAATGTACTAGTGATTTCTTAGTACGGTACTAAGCAAGAAGAGCCTATGCTTCTTTCTTCGTATTGTTTGTAAAGAAAAAGTAAACTAAACATAGTTTTATTCGCCAACTTGTGCTCAAAATCACGTAAAGTTTACACATAGAATATGGAGCTCCAAAAGGAACACATCACAAAGTAAGTCGAAAATAATAAGCGGCCTCCGACGACAATATTCACTGAATACATTATATTTTGTCTTGCTACGATCTTGTGTACTCGTACTTTGCTAACTTGTACTCTTAGGTGCTTGTGTGGTGTGATGTATGGGGAAACTATTTCTTGGGTGTTTATTTAATAAATGAAATGAAATCTCGTTTATTCATCTAGGTTGCTAAGTAACACTTATGAAAGTCACAAGTTAAGAATGTAACAGATTATTCGAAAAATAATTTCAGCAAAGCAAGCAGCAAGGAATTGAAAAGTCGAGTTTGAATTTTTACTTTGTAATTTATAGTATTTAAGTTTAGGTACCATGAGTTTCAGTTGATTTGGACAAAATGTACACATGAGTTGATTCTGTAACACCTGAAATTATAGTACGCGATTTAGATTTTGTTGGTCAAGTAGGCTGATTTAAGGGGTTAGTAATTACTAAAATACCAGATTTACTAATAAGTAAAATACCTATATTATTGTGATAAGCTATAGTTATCGCTTCTTCTAATATAGTACCATCTAACATAGTTTTAATAATTATTTATTAATGTGATAATACTAATGACATGGCCAAGACAATGTCTGCTTTAAATTGAAAATAAGTGCAATCGGAGACTTTTCTTTTCCTTTAATAACCTCGGATGACTTTATTGGACAACATTGATAAAGAAAAACCGTAATTTTATAAATCAATAAATAAAATTGAAATGATTTCAATTTTGTTTATACAACAAATATTTACATTTAATTATCACAACGGTCTAACAAAAACTATTCCCCGAATATTCTTCATTCTCCAAGATATTGTCCCAACAAAATGTAAATAAGGTAATATAAATCAGGTTTATTTTGAATTGTGTCCTCTCAGAGCCAACCATCTGCTAATTCAGTGAAAACAGTCGCTGCCTTATATTATTTTAATTTAAAATTTATGTTATTTTATAACGTAAGAGCTTATGGAAATTTTTGCTTTGCTTTGCTTACATTTTATGTTTTAAGGATGTAGCAAAAATATCAGAAAAATAAAAGACCTTTTGTGCTGTGTCTATAATCAAATAATACTCGCTACAATTTCTTAATAAATAATATAACATCGGCGTTAAATATCCTTCAGATTTATTTTAATAATTTCATAATCATCGTCATCATTATCATCAAAATTAGTTTATGTAGTAGTAGTAGTGTCATGAATCAGTTGAGTAGTTAAGGTATGAAATCTAACAAACAAACAAACAGAATTTCTTTCGCATTTATAGTATTGTATAATAAATATACCTACCCAATTAAACCTTTTGCATTCCATTTCCAAATATGTATATACATGTAATAGTTTGTCGGAACATAAGAGTGTATATACATAGAAAACAAAACTAAGGTCCCATATACAATGAAGTACGACGGAAGGTCCCAAAATATTTTATACCCTATTGTCTGTCAGTTCGTCACAGCGGATACGGAAGTGCGTTAGTTCCTGTCTTATTTACGATACCTTTTGTGTTTGATAGTTTAATGTTCTGTTGGGTAACGGGTTAAAGAAAACTGTACCTGTTCGCTTTGTTATTGTGATTTTGGGCTTTAGTAACGATATCACTATAAGTATCGCCTCTACTTAATCCAGAAAGGTTCTTTTCCGGGGACAATCTCTCTCACATACCCATCATTGCGACAGTTATAAACCAGAATTATTGATCATGAACTGGTTTTATGACACTTGAGAGTTCCATGCCTAAACTGCTGCTTTGGAACTAGTAATTTTAACGAAAGTAAAAAAAAGAAGTTCCAAAAAAATTTGCTTCATTCACAGCACAGTAGATAGAGGAGATAAAATCAACCTGACCTATGAAAGTACCACGGATTAGTACATATTTTATACACAGGACAAAAAGTAAGCTAATATAACCTTGTGTTATGGGATCTAGACAACTGATATTTTTTATTTTTATTGCCTAAAGTGACAGACGAGCAGACGGCCCAACTGATGGTAAGTGGTTACCGGCGATAATGGACGTTGGCAATGCTAGGGGCACAGCCAGGTCGCTGCCTACCTTGAGAGGATAGCTCTCTTTAAACCTCGTTTGAAGAAAGACATATACAAGTATTTGTTCCGACCCGGAAATCGAATTCTAGACCTCAAGTCCATCCGTATACGTTATAGTTGCTACTGCGCCAACGTGGCAGTCAATCAAATTATATTTGATGAAGTAGAGAACACCGAGAAAGGTTGTGTTATTTAGCTTTGCAGAAGAACAAAGACTTTCTTAAATGATCCAAAAATTATTATATTTTTGCGTTCTCCTTAGAAATAATTCTAAATTGTATAAAAATTTGCTTCTGCGTTGCAGTAATGATGATAATCTGCAGTTAAATTAAAGAGAATTACTAGACAAACATGAGTGGGAACAATAGCTGAGTTAAATGGCTTCCTATTCAGACATAGGGTGGGTTACAACAACAGACGGAAAACATTGGTCATGCTCGCCGACCTCAAGATACTGTTATGATTTAATTGTAGCCATATCGCACTAACATTACTAAAAAGCTAAGATCAAAAGTGCCTCTAGGTGAATTTGAACCTTATATTATATTGCGGAAGATTAAAATTGCCAATAGAAAAAATAAAGTCTTATATCCAATGATATTGTATGCTCATACAAAATCATTGCTTATATCTTTTTAAGATTGACTTTAAGGTATAGTTATACAAAAACGCAGATTTTTTTACTCTAAGTAATGTAAATGAAAAACTGATTATAGAAAAATCTTTATGATTTTTGATTCTTAAACTAATATAGTCGACATTTTGATGAATTTCTCGAAGAGCACCCAGTCGAATCGCATCTACGCGAATAGCACAACATATATTAGGTGCTATTCACGTAGGTCGAAGAGCACCTACCAATATTTTTGCCAGGTGCTATTGCGTCTTATTTATATGTATTTGCAAAACATAAGTGTGATATCAGAAATAGACCTACACATTAAAGCTTTGCTAATATGCTCTTGTCTCATGTTGCATATAATGTTATTTTCACTTATTATTTCATTGATTTACAACAACTATGAAAATAAGAGGCATATCAACTAAAACATTTCTGCAGAACAGTTGTAATAAAACAAGTCAAAACAAAATCGAAATGAAGACGAGGATTTATCTGAACAATCACTAAACGCCAACACTTAATTCAATAACAGAGATCCCTATCAAGCACGCCCGGTTATCTCGTCACCCCACGCACCAATTTACATACAAATACATACAAATCGGGTACGGAACCATAATCGGTTCCGGGTCACGTGCCTGCCGTGGTGAATCGGTTAAAGAGACCATTCGTTCATGGTTAATAAAGTCACAATCTTCTCACAATACAAAACAGGCTGTGTGGCTCTTTCCCTTGCTTCGAAAAAAATATTCGCGAGGGTAGAACAGATTCCAAATTAGAATTTGATTATCGAAGTGTGCCGACTATTTATCATTTGTAATGACGGCTCGGCAGCGTGAGGACGTGCTCGCTAATATTGTAATCTTGTAAATGCGTTCAGTAAAATACATATTTATTATTTTACGTATTCTGTGTAGCTATTTGAGTGGAAAATATTGCTTTTGCATTGATTATGCATGACCGTCTAATGTTTTGAACGATTCGTGAAGCTGTCTAGTCATTTGTTATCATCTGTTAGGGGTCATTATTAAATTATAGTGGCCATATCTTCGAGTCTTGTTTCTAAATTTATATTATGTTTTACCATAATTCAATTATCGAAATTGAATAATATATTTACTTCATTGTTCGTAACTTACGTAGAAAGTTTATTATTACTTATCGTCCCTGTACTCTTTGTATTTAGAAACCGTTTTTATACTCAATAGTCTTGCACACACATTTTCTAAACTTAGTTTTCTTGTGGTTGGCAATGACTTTATTAGATAAGTTTCCATCAATATACTGTTCTTCTCTTATTCCTCTGGTGACTCATATTTTGTAAAATGTTTAGTTCAGTAAAATAATTCCTATAAATACAATTTAAGTGTTCCATTATAAGGATGTTAATTATTTGTCACATAATATACATAAGCATTAGGTATCATAATTAACTTATTATTTTGTTAGAATTTGTGAGACATTCAGGTGATATAGTATTATTTAGTTCTAGTATAGTGATCATACGGACTGTCTCCTAAAAGTCATGAACCTTGCAGGACACCAACAGGCACCATTGTAGCGACACATCCGTCATTGGCGTCTGCCAACGTAATTGTGTACAGGGTGTTCAAGGTACATTAAGTCAGATTTTTTTTAGTGTTTCGTATGCAAACAATTTCGCAGCTCGCCAAATGACAAGTTATTTTTTTTGAATTATAATTATCATCATCATCATATCAGCCCAATGACGTCCACTGTTGAACATAGGCCTCACCTAATTTCCGCCACAGCGAGCGATTTTGTGCCGCCCGCATCCAACGGCCACTTTCTTTCTTTCTTCTTTCTTTTTCTTTTATTATAATTACAAGAAAAGAAATTCATACGATCATAACCTAATTTATGATCGTATGAATTTTATTTACTATAATTGCCATTCTACATCGGCCGTGGTTACATTTGGCAACAAAGTTAGCCACAAGATTATCTATTTCTGGTTTTGGTGAGTGGGCTCTTTTTTTGTTTGAAGTCTTATGTTAAGAGTGATTTTACTATATCAGCTTATTATAGCATAGTCACCTGCCTGATGTAGACTTCTCCAATTGCACATCATATAGAAACATTTCAGGACTGTAATGTTAACTTCTTAAATAATGAGGACCCTACCCTTATGAGGTAACCCCTTGAAAAAATAAAAAGGTATAAGAATAAAATAATATTATATATTATATAAAATAAAACATCTTTAGAAAAAGCACACGCTTTAGTCGCATCCATTCATAGTCAGGGGCGCCGCTCGTCCCCAATATGAATATTTTCTATTGAATTACTCACGGTTCGGCGGATGGACAAAAATATTGTTCTCTTCGCACTTACGCGGACACCCTGTGAAGTTTCTACATTTACGAGCTCCTACTTACACTGTATGGTGTGTTTCAAGTTTCGGTTTTAGAATTTTGTCGTACCGTTATGAGGACGTTGGTCGGAATAAGAACTGAGATTTCAGCTTGTTGTATAGTCTTGTTTGTTATTTGTGGCTTGTGAGGTAGGTATTTGTCCTCATATCTAGGACTTGGCATTTTACATACGCAAATTTTATGATAACAAATTGACCTTGACTAAGTTTATTTTTATATCTTCCACTTTGGGTGGGAGCTTACAAACTACTTTAAACTCATCTAGAGAATTCTCACGTTCTAACATTTTTGTATTAGGTAAATCTAGTAAACAGATTGTCTTTTAAATTTTTATTCCTAGATACTCTTCTTTATTGAGTTGAACTTATAATATGTAAATAAACTCTCAAATTTTACTGACTTTAAACTCGTTGACTATTAAACATCGCTTGGTATTTTTTGTCCCTAGAATAATATTAATCGAGTCTTAAACTTTCTTCTTTTATTGAATAAAAATTAACGTAGGTTACATCTTCTTTTCAATATTGGCATTATTCATACTTTGGTCACTATTTATTTATTTAACGTATTTTCTTGGCGGTTTTCACAGACCTCATTTACTTCTTTTTCCATATACATCTGGAGAGATGTGGCTACTTAGAGAAGTACCCATAATAACATCACCAAAATCTGTAGTCCATTTCCCATGAGAAGATTCGTCACAGTTGTCTAGCTATCGAAGCGCACCAACCTACATTGGTGTTAATGTTCCCAGTAGTTCGGGACATGGGAATTGTTCTGTTCGCAAGGCTTTAGACACGGCTATTTAGTTATGCTCGCTCCCTAGTTCTATCTAATTCATGAATTAGATTATTGATTATCTCATTTGGAGTTTTAAATATAATTGTGAAAATGTATGAGTAAGTTTTGTTACAACTTTGATTGTGTCTAAAAATATAATAGTGTGAAAACTTAAAGTAATTTTTTTTTTTATGGAAACTAAACTAACTTAACACACACACTTAATTCTTACTGATGTACATATGTCTAAAATTCGATGAAGTTAAGTTCGGAGATTAGTCGAATTAGATTAGCTTTCATGGTAACTGTTTTATATTTTGTAGTTTTTACTTGATAAATTAATTAAATAGATATTTATTTACAAACATCATTAAATTTTATAAACTTGAAGTACTTACTTAATTAAAAATCTGCAATGACTGATTTTTATGTGTCCTGAAAACTAAAATAATTTGATGTTTTCTTATAATTTTATCAAATAGACTATGTGAAATTAAATCCGTTATTATTAAACAGTTGTCATAATTAGATTTCCGAACACCTAAGGAATCGTAACTAAATAACATTTCATCATAATTATCAAGGAAGCAACCACAGAAAATTGAAAAACCTATCTGTTCTGTGGAAGCAACTGCCTTTTTGATAAAAGTAGTATACATATATGTAAAATTCTTTTAAACCCCAGGCCTCATAGGGAAAATAAAACTCTTGAGATAACTTAAATATAAACATTATTTTAAATCAAATCAGACATATTGGGGGGATCCATGACGTCTATATCTGTCACCCTTGCGCATAAATTCGCTATGCTTCGCCTTGTTACCGATTCGAAACAGGATATTTATGTATTAGATATTGTGTGTATGGGGTAAGCAAGAGAAGTAATTGTTATAATTGTAGCTATAAAGTAGATTGGATTTTCTAGAGCTATTATGTTTATTAACAGTACTTTGGTCATTATTTTTAGCTCTAGAAAATAACGGTTCTTGTTTTAAGAAGTAGTCTGCTGCTTTGAATTTTTTCTGCAAAATGCATTTTTTCTAATATGTATCTATATCTTTAAACTAAAATATTTGGTACCGTTATTTCGAACTTATATTCAAATATTAATTTGTGGTTCAAAATATTAAAAAAAATCTTAATGTTCTAAGGTAAAATAAATAAAATAAAATTAGAATTTTAAATCTCTGTAATTAATGATTCTCTACCAAACTAATATTTACAAAATAAATACTTAACGACTAATATTGCACATAGATAGGATGATAACAATAACGAACATTATCGAAACAACAAAACTCGAACTTGACACATTTTCCTATTCATAGTCATACTAATTTTATTACATTTGTTCAATAAACAGTGCCCTAACACATGACCAATTTATAACAAGATAACGTTAGACATCGAACACATTCATTTTAAAATGGAATTATCATCGCTTTTGTGTTGTTTCTAACTCCTGTGTCTCAGCACTAAGCGTCAAAAGTTATTTTATTTTTGTATAAGAGAACTACTATTGTGCGGATAAAATTGTTTGCTTTTCTTATTATAATTTGATGCAGCAGGAACTTCGTCTAAATCACCTTCTTTGTCCTGATGCGCGGTCATGTGACGAGTCAAGTGATGTCGTTCTCGGAAACTCTCGTTGCAAACTGGACACTTTAACTTTTCTTCCCTTTTTCTTCTATTCGGATCAATCGTTGACTCACTTTTATGATGTGTGCGCATATGATAAACAAGGTCTGACGTCATCCGAAAGCTGATGCTGCACTTTGCGCAAACATTCTGCGACGGCAAAGAAAAAGCGGCCAAAGTAGGAGGTAATAAAGTACTCAGGATAGCTGCTGCGGGATTTGCTATCAATGGATTTACAGGTTCTCTTTGTGGTACGGGAAATTTCATGAAATCAGAATTCGGTGACTGGAAATTCTGCACGCCAAACGGATACGATGATCCTGCTTGAAGGTACGGTATGTCTGGCCTAAATGGCAGAAAATTTAATTTATTTGGTGATATTTGTGATGATTTAGTGTCTTGTTTGTCTTGATACTCCATACTTTTATTAAATCCAGATGATCGATGTTGTACCGCTGAATCTGGGTAATTTGGTGATGAAGATGGTACATTTTGGCTTTTGAAGAAATTGCTTCCATTCAAAAGATGAGCAGGTGTGAGCAAATTGTTGAAACCAGGTGATTTATTAAATGCACTTGAAGGTGGACTGGCTGCTGACAATGGTGGGCTCACAGAGTTCTGATAAAGAAGATTATCTGGACTGACTGAAGGATTTGGGGACCTCATTGTAAAATTAGATACTTTTGTAA
This sequence comes from Laspeyria flexula, assembly GCA_905147015.1. Lineage (NCBI taxonomy): Eukaryota > Metazoa > Arthropoda > Insecta > Lepidoptera > Erebidae > Laspeyria > Laspeyria flexula. The sequence continues at coordinate 1,102,103 of LR989953.1, forward strand.
AAGCACTTTTTGGAGACATTTCAGGTTTCTCGGAATATCTTTCATATCTTGCTCTAGACTGCATAGTTATTAAAGTCGGGTCATCAAATATTTTATTTTTGTACTCTGGCAAAAACTTTGGCTGTCGCGCAGCACTTTCATTCGAGTTAGGTCGACTTCTAGAGCGCTCTGAGTTTTCGGAGTCACTACAATACATAGTTTTGCTAGGATACTCATCTGTTCCGACGTCTATATTAATATCAGATCCGAAACTGGGAGATATGTTGTTATTGACGCAGATTCGGTCGTCATCCTGGTCTTTTAAATCCATTGTATTCTCGTTGGAATAATCATTATGCTTGTATATTTCTGGCATCCTTTTCGGTAGCACGTGTTCCCATTCTTCGTTTTGGAAAAGTTGTTTGGACACTCTCAATTGTCGTTCTGGAGCTTTCGGTCGCACTTTTTCATCTGGCATCATCAAAAAAGCCACGTCAAAAGAACGTTTAGTAGATTTTGGTTGGTTTAAAACTGTTGGCTGCATATCTGGTTTTATTTGAGAAGTTCTAGCACTCTCAATATTTATATTAGTTTCCTTAGAATCAGGAGACGTCTCTTTATAATTTTTATAGTTACTTTGAACGTCCATTGTCATCGTTTATTCATTTAATAAACAGAACACGAACTTAAAACTTTTTACACTTATATCGCGCGCCAATATGGAGAAGACGCGTGCGTACTACCCGACGGCCACAATACGAATGCGAGTAACATAAGGGTGAAAAATATATAAGTGGGGTTTTGAACTACCCTTAACAGAGCGTTTGAAGTTGTGAAGGCGTGGCAAGATCGACCAATAGTCGTGGGGCGGGAGGCGTGAAAGGAACGCTTCGGCCAATGGGAGCACTTTCCGACGATAGAGAGCAGGAGAGCTCAATCACCAGGTCAAGATAATAATAACTGCTGTGAATTGAGAGCGCATTGAGTTGTGGTAGGGTCAGCTTGACAATAGCAGTGCGATATTGAAAACTGTGGTTGATATTGTCGTTCACTGTGTACGGTCGACACAATTCATGCTTTTATCATCTTACGATAGATTTTGACATTTGTTTTGTAAAGATATTAATATATGAATAGGTAACTAATTACGCTTCAACACTTGAATAGACTTACTGATTAAATGGATATTTTTGTCGATGTTATCAAAATATATTTTATTGGAAATCAATTTTAATGCCATAATTAGAACGTAAAAATAAAATACTCATAATAATAACGTAAGTTGTAAAAAAAAGAAGTTAATCAATAAAAAAAGTTTTCCAACCATTATCTTCTATTTATCTCACCCAAACATGGCACTAGAGAAACTGAAACGATTATGATTGCAATAAATATGTTTTATACGTCGCATAAAAAATGATACTTCATATAGTCGGCCTAACCCTCGACTGTATAGATGAGATTGCGAATAATGCTATTAACACAGACGCTTCTCCTCAAATTGATATCATACTCGAAGATGTTGCAGACGAAATTGAGCTTAGACGAGACGATAATAAAACCGTAAATCCTATAACTACAATTGAAGCTAATACAGTAGAAATTGCCAAAGTAAATTGAACATAAAAATAAGCGAACAAGGTATAAATTGGTTTGATGGAAAATATATAGACAAGTTAAAAGAAGACCCAAATGAGTTCTGTTCGGTAGTGGGTAACGATAATAAGATGGGCGCAGACGTTAAAGGAAAACCATTTGTCAGATTTAGCCATTTTTTTGGCCATTCGTTCGCTCTCAATGAAAATCTGTTCCATTTATTTTTCTGGGTGCGTTAATGAGAAATTTTAAGGAATATCCGATTTCATTTGAGTAGATCATCGAATATTATATTTCAATTTCGATATTATGTTTTCTTATCCGTTTTTAATGAAAAATATATGAAGGTGTTTGTTTAATGTATTTATTCTAAGTGATAAGTACTGGTCCATTTTAATAATATCATAAGTAGGCTTGGTACCAAACAAAATTTCTCAAATTTAAATGATTAGATGTACCCATTTAATTTTTTCCATTTTTGTTTTATCATATTTAGTTCAGTATCTTCAAAGCTTAGAGCACTTTGAACAAAAATAATTGCTTGCTTTGCTTTATACAAAGTCTGTTATAATCTCTAATCTTTTTTTCATAAGTATTGTTAAACAAACTTATTCATCTATCACAGAATTCACAGATTGTGTAAAAATGATAAGAAATAAATAAAAAATGTGTTTTCATCGCGTTAAGCTCGAGGCGAGTCATTTGTCTTTTCTGACACAGAAAAAGTGATTCGTAAGCTTAAATCGAGTATTTTTGATGTAAAATAATATGTTTTTGCTTTAATACTTTTACATAATTATAGAGTCGTTATAAGCAATATATTTGTCCGACAACTAATTTATAGTATTCGAATAATACTGATTGAAATTATGTTTTATTTCCATAGGATTCTACCAAAAATACATTTTTTTTATTATTTCGTTGCTAGTGAAAAACCTTTCCTAGTTAACGACTTGTTTTTGCCCCAAAATTATAATGAACAAAATTAATACCTAAATTTATTTATTTAAACTTTATGCACAATATAAGTTGTACAAAGGAGGGCTTAATGCCAAAGGCATTGTCTACCAGCCAACCTTAGGGTGATGCAGAGAAGAGCATGGTAGGTGCAAGTAGAAGAATTTAATGTTCTTTACTATCATAACTTATATATAAGTCATTTAAGTCTAAAAAATATGCATTGTGTTGAAAATTCATCAACTCCACTTAGTATGTATACCATAAAAAAACGAAGGTAATGCCAAAAAAAAATGACACGAAAGTTTGAAAACATATTTCTAAGCGACTCATTGAAGAAAAGTAGTAAAAAAGAACATTCTTCTAAAGCTCCCGAGGACATTTGTCGGTGTTTACACTTAATAAGATGTCAATGACGGGTCTGGCTGTTACAGAGATTGATGGAGAAGTGCTCCGGGCGAAACGATTTGTTAGACACGCACTGTCCTTTTTTTTATTTTGCTACTAGTGGCGGATCTCACGACTCGCCTGGTGGCAAGTTTAAGTCGGTAGTTGTCGAGGTACTCGCTATCTCGGCATTGATCGATTCCGAAATCTTTGTCAAATATTTGAAAATTTAAATTTGTATAAGTTATTTTCAAACATTTGACAACGATATCGAAATCGACTAATTGAATACCGAACTTAAGTGTAGATCAGTTAAGAAATCTCCTAGGTATTTAGTAGATGTTTTCTAATAATTTTCTACCGTGATATTATCATATATTTTAATATACAGAAATAATAGATATGTTAGTAGTCAATTCAGGATATTTGTCTTCTGCGAGTCGCTCTCTCGCAGAGGTAACTAGCGCCGACGGCCAGTGCATTTTGTTACATAAATATATTTGTACAAATTTGTCGTACCTTCAATAAAATTCAAGTTATGGTAATTAAATTTTAAAAAATGCTTTGCTAATTGCATTTTCTTTAAATAAATCAAACAAAAATAATTTATCCATCAAAATCATTATTGATACTTTATCACCAAAACGTCAAACACCATAAATTGAGCTCGAATAGTTTATCAATAATGTTCTTAGTCTGATAAGTAATTGTAGGCACGCGACTGAGATCAAACCGCACGTGTGTGGGACTGCAATAGATTTGTGAACGTAGTTTGCACCGTCGTAATCCTATTTTATGATAAATAAAAGATTAGCGGATTATTTATTTGAAATACTGTGGGGTTGAAAGGGTAAAGGAATATATGTGTAGTTGTATATTTGTCTGTGCTGATTTGGTCAACTATTGTGCTGTGTGCATTTTGTTAATAGACTTCTTTCTCCTTTCCTAAATAGGTGTGTTTTGAAACTTTTCTGTTATACCAATCTTTGTGAGATGGAATAAGATTATAAATGTGTGTCAGGATGTCTTAAGAAGCAATTCTAACTTTTACCTACCTGAAAAATAAATTTGTAGTACCAACCTGGCTGACTGACATTATGTTTCTTTTTATACACTACGACAGTGGCAAACTGTGTGTACAAGCCGCCTGATGGTAAGCAGATACCATAGCTTATGGACACTTCCAATAGCATGAGCATCCCGAGCGCTTTACTAACCCCGCATCAAAATCCCGTTCACTCTCAAATATTATAAAAAAAAAACAGCAAGAACATTTTTAGAATTTGAATCCGAATAAAAATTTCAAGTAACGTGCGCTATATAGGTATGCATGTGTGCTTCAGCTGCGATACTTTAGAGTTTAGACCATCATCGGAGACCATCTTGTTGCTCTTAAGAAGATTTCTTTATCGATTTGGCAGTATCCTTAAAACAATCTTTACCGCACCCGTTAACAAATACGAATACAATCAATCCGAACAAGTGACGGATGATATCCAGTCCAAAGTTCACATGTGCAAGTTTGATTGCGACGCGTCCCGACAGATTAGTTGTATTGCTAATGTTGTTTCTATTGAACGATTGTCCCCGAGGAACAGAATCGATTGTATCGAGACAATGATCGAGTGAGTGCTATGTTTCAGGTTCTTGTTTTCTGGTTTTGTTTATCTATTCGGGTTGTTCATTCATTTATGTCGTACTTCATTACTAAGTTTATCATTTACGACATTCAATGTATGTATAAGTGAAGCATTTACCTATACTTTCTCTTCTCATAGTATTTAAATGTACACGGCGCTAATATAATGACATCAAACCAGCTTTTATCGAAAGTTGAATTTATACAGTCTGATAGTGACACGGCCGGTGTAATCCAGGACTCTACTCCCGTGCTGCCAAATGTTAGAAAATTTAAATATAGTCTTCCTCGGGCGCTGTAATTTTGAAACATTAGACAAAAACATCGAAATCGACCAAATGAATAATGAAACTACAAGTTAATATCGACATTAATATAACTTGGTCATCAATAAACTCAGAATTCCTGCCTGCCTTCAATTTAAATTAAGAAGGTTAAAAGTTATAAACCACTTACGCATAAAAAGACTAATCATTAGATATACCTTAATATATGAATTATCAGACTACATCTTTAAAATATATCATCAATAATATCTATTAGAAGGGTACAGCAACAATTCATTGCGTGTGCCACAAACCAACATATGACGTCATGAATCAAAACATCACCTGTTTATTAAAATATGCTCAGTTTAATCCCCATAATACGAAATGCGTCTAATACCAACATACCATATGGTGTCCTGATCACCAACAATATAGCCCTTCTACTCGTAATCATCCCTTTTGTACTCTCAATAGCCTTTGGATCGTTCACCCTATTAATTGTATAAATTCTTTTATTTGTTACTACATTGCAAATTCTACTTTATTTTAAAAGTGCTTGAGATTAGTTTCCATTTATTATTTTGGTTTAACAAGCCAGTTTATGCTAGTTTAGTCGCGTTCGAATTTTACTTTCAATACTTTTGTATTTGGATCTGAATCTGATTTTGGTATTTGCAGTTCTATTCCTAATGAGTTAAGGTTGATATTAGAAATAAATATTTGATTCATCCGAAAGCTTTTTAGTTTGAACGTAATTCCAACTGTATGGCTCATGATAATAGAGTACAATTTTATATCAAACATTATTCGAAACTCAAATGAGTGATTGTGAACATTAAAGTGGGATTTGGTGAACACTTGTTTATGAATTTTTAGACCATATGGTGTAAAAGCCGACTTGGACAATACGCCCCCATGGCGTTACCCCATTACCATATGGGACGCGTTAAATAAGTATTTCAAGAGATTCGTATTGCTTTGACCTTAGCGGCAATCGGTAACATGTGTGTTTATGGCAAGTCTCATTTGGAATGTAGTACTTATTGATTTTCTGGAAAAGAGCATAAATAAGGGTAAGATAATGAGTAATTACAACACCCATGTTTTGCCTTAAAAGAGTCAGTTCATTGCCAGAATTTCCTTAAGATTATGCGCCATACCTTCAGACGGTGGAAAAATATGATAGAATACTTGATGAAATTGATAAAATAAACCTTGAGACGATGTGTGATATTATGAAGAAGTTCGGTAGATATTCAACTTCTTCTTGTTAGAGGCTGGACAGCATCACGGCAATTTTAAGTTTTAAGGTGTACGTCGTATACAACTAGTGACCTTGACTCTCAGTACCATCGAAAACCGCTCACACTTGATGAAAATGGTGGTACGTCAATCGGTGCTTCTGAGGCATAACCAAAGAACGTTCTCCTAAAAACGAGTCTGAGTCTTCAAAAATATGCAATTTACAGCGTGTAAAGTACACTCACACCCAGAACAAATATATTATTGACTATGCATACCGTAAAAATTAAATCTATAACCTCAAGTAATATAACAACTTATTTAAGACGACTAGACCAACATTTAAGTTCTTACACAGATAACATTAACAGAAATGTCCAAAATAATTGTTAATGTCAGTTGCATAAGAATAATATTCTATACACATCCAATAATTAATATTAATATTCGCATGTTAATGTACCCACTTGTTGTAATGTTATTGTGCGCACGCGCAAATAAACATCGTTTTGCACAATACACTGCCATAATGCATATTGTATACTTTACAGGACGTATATCGAGGGTTAGTGGATTTGATACTTGGTTTAATAATTTATAGGGTAGTCATTTTATGTTAACTTAAACTAAACAAAAAACAATTAAAAAAGGCTTTAATTAAAAATAAGTCCATTTAGCAGTTTTTATCTTGTATTAAATTGTTAGTTTTAAATTGTCGTTGATTATTGTAAAGCGAAATTGACCATCTTATAAGCTCTTACCTCTGAAGATGTTACACTTTCTCTCTCTATGTTCGAGAATAAAGAGAACGATATGAGTCAGCAATTATTTTTATCACCAAGATATCGAAAGATGCCATTAAGGAAGTAAATCACAATATCTACCATAGGCATGTTGACTATGATGCTACTAAGTAGGTATCTCCTATAAAATACATTCGAGGTGCCATTTTCTCCGAAGGTATTCAATTTATTGACGGATTTGAATACGATTTATTATTTTAGATTTTATTTTAGGCGAAACTTGGGATCCTTAAACTTCAAGTACCAAAACTGTTCATTGTAAGCTATTGCAGAAGTGACACAACATATGCGTTAGCGAGCGAACATTACAATAACTATAATGGTTACCATCCCCTAGATAGTTATCATTGTAATCAGAGTATTGGTAAGTGGACCAATTGATTGTATTGGGTTTACGGTATGGTCATGCGTATTTAAAGTATGTAAGTACATGTACAATTTACATGTAATCATTTTATTTTTAGAAAATTTGTCATAATAGAGCATGCTGAGATTGAAGGTAAATCTTAAATAAAAGTTATCTGAAGTTAGAAAATATTATTAATTTTTAAATTAAAATCAATTGGACAGCGGACATAAAAAAAATTCCTGTGATGAGGTGTGATACAATGTGATGTGGCATTTCAAGATTTGCACATAAAGCAAAGTACTTTAAAAAGATCTGCCTAAATATCGAAATCTACGTAGATGAAATCGCGGGCAAAAGCCAGTGTATAAATATAAAAGTAACTCTTTCTTTTCGTCTGTTAAATATTCATACCTCACTGAACAGATTATAATGAAATTTTACATTAACATAGTCATGAATCTGTAGACGGATAAGCTACCAAGCATGCAAAGTAACCGGCATAAACACTTGTTAATAATAAAAAGCCTTTCAGTTCAGCTGATACAAAGAGAATTTCATAATGAAACATTTAAAAATAACAAATAAATTTTTACATATAAATTAATCGGTTTTCTTTTTGATATTCCAAATACCCAGAAAATAAAATAAATCATCTAAATAAACGTGACACTTGCAGAACCAACAAAAGCATTCGTCAACAATTTGCAACCGCATCGTTTTAGGACTACTACAGAGGGGCTGGTATGCAATACGATCAGCATTTACACGCCATATGTACCTTTGGGCTTAAGTCGCACTCTAGGGACCAACGCCCTACGCTAATGAAAACGAAGAGCTTTTAATACTGTCAAATAATTCTGTGGATACGGTTGGAGTTGACAAAATATCATTTCTATGTATCAGCATGGCAGAGTTTTAGATTCAGAAGAAGAACCTGAAGAAAAAGTTCTAACTGACTCATAACATTTACAAGATTACTATTCGTTGATTTCTGGCTTAAGTGTATAGACGTATAAATGTTGCGTTATGTTCCATTGCAGTAAAATAACCTAGACTGGCACTAAAATGATTTGTAACCATATTGAAAGTCAACACGACTTCATTTGTATTGAAGATGCATACAATTACTGGACTGAAATGACAAAAATCGAATGTTTTTTTTAATCTTATTGTAGCAGACATCTTATAAAGCAGCTCCGTTCTTATAGCACTGCAAAGAAATTTTGAGGCTATAGACACAAGGCAAGCAGCAAAAAAATCAAATCGATATCAAATACACATAAATATGTGGAGTGCACAAATTCATGTTCTTCTTTTATATTTAAAAAAAGCCGCATTGCCACCCTCATCTCGCGCATCTAGCCATATGTCGCGAAAAATTCTACTGTAATTGCATTAAGTCACCCCAAGCCGAGTGCCCCGGCTTTTAATTACGATCACCCACTTAGGCATATGTGGAATTTACTATTGATGGTTCTGTAGCTTGCCATATTTTATTCAGTAGTAGGAATCTCATCAGTGCTTCGAACCTACTAACATTGATAACTCTATATCGATAGTAATAATGTGAATTAAACAACTGGTGATATAAAATATACATAATATCAATGAAGCAATGTTTATAAAATGGCATCACCTAGATAAAGATTTCACCCCACTTTAAATATTCAATTATTATTTTCCATATTTCTAAACAAAAGACTACGAAACAAAAAAGACACACTTTTCACAACAAAAGCTTCAAAAGCTACCTTTAAAACTAAAGCAAACAAACTCTAGTCTCTAGATGCAAATTGGGGACAATATGAACGTGAAATATGGGTTCAAGAAATCCTGAACTTGAAAAAAATAAAGGAAAACAAATGAAGAGAAAAAGTTCCGCGAGAAAAAAATACAATGCGAACGAACACAGGGCAGGAAACATCGCGTGAATAAGTGCCCACCATTGTACAGGAAAAGGAGATCCTTTGGCTTTCCCTTTGTTGATAATGTTATTATTTAAATGTTTACCTGCTTAGACTAGTACTGTAGGTTGAAAGTAAACTCAAGTTCTTACTGTAATTTCAGTTTAATGATGATCTTCTGGTTTTATATTTTAGTTGTGCATTATAGACCTATTATACTCGTATGTTATCAGTTCGAACCACAAAACATGTATTTTTTTGCCTTTTTATTATCCTTATCTGCCTTATCTCTATAAATATAGTACTCTAGGCTCACTTTTATATATCCATTTATTAGTATTTTCATATGACTGAAGTAAAACATTAGACTAATATGAAGATAAAATATAGGGGTCATGCCTGAATATCATCAAAGGTATATTGCCTGATTGGTACAATAACAGTAAATTTGTGATTAAAACTTTATGGAAAGACAACCTAAAACTTTAATTGAAGCAAAGGTTTTAAAATCATATTAAGACTAATGACGTAAGAATAAATTTTGAGAATCATTATTTGAAAGTGTACACAACACCAAAACTTGGCAACCTGAAAGTTTCAGTCGCCAAAAACTGTAGAATTAATTAACTCGGTTCTATCAATATGCTCTAACATTATTTGGCACAGAATCTTAGCTATAGGGGAAGAAAATCAACAAAAAATAGTTCATAAATCATCAGAGGCAGACGGGCGGCCCGTAGAATACTGAATACGTAATGAGCCACCATTCATTTGAGGGTTACCGGCAACATTTTTATCGTTTCATACGAATTCTTTTTCGCGTTATTTGTGAAGATTATTACTAAAGTTGGCAGGTCTGTGAGTAGGTATTTACTAGTATTGGTAAATATCATAACGCAGTTCAACACTTAAAAAACTCTTCTCTGAAATTTTTGTAACAAAAGCAAAAACTCTACTTGAGTTTTTGGCAGGAATACTATTGAATGGATTTTGAACTTTTGAAGAATTTTTACAGTAATATAGCTTTTACATCAAATTATCACATACGATCAGTTTTGATTATTTATTTCATTTGGATCAGATACATGATACTTATGAGCGTCATACAAAGCCAAAAAAAAGGTGTCAGCAAATTTGCTTAAGGACAAGATATTATTTTATTTTTTAATATTAAACACTATTTTATGCATCATTCATCGTTTTGGACTTTTGATTTTGATAAAATAGTGATATAATATCGTATTAGAAGAATGTATTAAACTTGGCAAAGCCAAATTTATTATCACTAATAAGCATACTCTACATACACATCAGTCATCAAATCAAACACACATTTCAATCCATTCTCCTTTAGCCACAGTTCCGTTTATCAACCACGGTGTCATCCGTGTCAACCATTAACACAAAAGGCTCTCAATGTTAAATGTCTCAATTTAATGTAACAGCCGCATCGCCCTCGCGGTCGTTATGACCCACAGTCGGTTTGGAAGGGTTAATTCGATGGAAAGATTCTGGCTTGCGGTGTGTTGTAAACGGGTTGTCTTTGTTTAGTAATATTAATGGTTGGACGAGACATATCGTCGGTGATATACGATGTAACAATAGTCTGCGAATTATTTGCGTTAATTTTGGTATATAAGTGATTAGTCGGACTGTGGCCCCTGGTTGTTGAAATAATATTATTTTACTGATAAATCTCAAAGGTAGATTTAGTGGGTTAGCAAAATTCATTTAAGTACTTTTCAAGTGTAAAATTATTTTTAATTATGCAGATAACATTAGTATCTGACTAAACAACCTAATAAGTGTTAACGGCCACCCATGGCCACAATCTATGTCATAGATACACGGAAAAAATATCAATATAAATTAATTATTATTTATTTATTTATCCGTTCTTGAAATACCAATTATTTGTTTAGTTATTACGTTTTACTTTGTAATTTCAACTAACTACAGTTTTATTACCTACATTATTATTATTCTGTACAAAACCTATTTCAAAATTTAAATTCCAAATTTCAAGAACATCTCGTCGGGTACTATCAGAGCCCACATGGCTGACGGTCGTAAATACAGCCATAACAGCTCCACATATTCGCACTCAGTTAACACATCAGCGTTCTGTCTCCAATGAACTGGATGTAGGTGCTTGAAACAGATCCGCAACAGATCATAAAATGATGCTTATTTTGAATGTGTGTAAAAATTATTATATTAAGGACAAGCAGTGGTGAAAGGACAGAGTATTAGTTTTATAAATAATGTAGAGAAAATAATAAAAACGCATATTTTAATACGTATGACATTTAAAAGCAAGTTACAATTTTTCTAATAACATAACATACAATTACGCCTTTTTCCAAATAGGTTAGGCAGCTATATCAAACCCAGATTTTGCCAGCTATGTTATGGCCATAGGCTCGCTCCCATGTTAAGGGAGTCCGCCTATTGCCATCAACTTGGTGCATTTGTTTTCATACTCCGGGTCTATACTTAGATTTCATGATAGAAAACACCAAAACCGTTTCTTTTCCCGAATCGGTAATCGAACCCGGACCCCTTTATAATAGCAGTCGTACAGTTTTTACTACGCCACCAATGCAGGCAGGTCCAAATACAGAGTACCTAAAAATTATCAAAATTACTCACATCAAAAAGTACTAATAAAATGAAGAAATCGTACAAATCAACTTTAACTAATCGATAATTTAGCGATGAAATTTCAAATAATGAAGCAACACTATGTGTCCGCCATACAAACATACATAACACTCAACCCTTGACACTTTCAACCATCGCATCCGGCATAACTCAGCTGAATTCAGCTTGCCTGCTGTCCTCCACTACTAATTAAAGGAAATGGCCCAGAAACAAGATTGCGATATTGTTCTCTCTAAATCTTCAACTGTCTCGTTCCAACTTACTGAATCTCGAATCTTTCTACCTCGCTCGCTCTAAACGGTGAGTGGATGTCACTCATTATGCTAAGTATCTCCCCCTTTGTTCGTCGGGAGATTGCTGATAAAGCGGTGGATTTTTTCTTTTTTTTTCTCTGCCTTGACAGTTGGTATATGGAAGCAGATTAAGATAATTCGGTCGAGGTGTTTTTATAATGCTTAATTTTATTGTTTCACTGATTCGGGTGGTCTCTTTTTATATTTTTGTAGAATTTTAGCACGAATGTTCAGATTTGTTGAGGTTTTACTGTTTGTTAAAGTTGAAGATGTTTAAAATGGTGAGATGGTATTTTAGTTGAAACACTAAATGTAATCACAGTTTTGGACCAAACAAAGGAATCTAGAAATGTTACCGAAGCTTTATCATTGTCATAGTAATACAAAATTATTCCATAAACCGTAAATTACAAACTTGCTAGCAATTAAAATTTTGTAATTTCAAATCTCGTTCGTTTGCCATTCGAATATCGAACCAATTTGGAACAAAAGTAAAACAACAGCTTCGTTCGAGTCGCATATTGAAAAACGAGAGATTTTTTAATAAATCGTCTCGAACATTCTCCATTAGGAGCAGAAATACCTTATTTCATTACGCCAACCGTTCCATTAGTAAGATACGCCGAATTCTATTAAACTCTTTTTTGTAAAAACAGCGCTTCTAGCGAAATTGCCGCTTGAAAACCTTTTGGTTTGGAAAACAGTCTGCGGGATACGCTTCACGGCTCTTAATTGTTCAAACCTTTATTAGCGTTCCAAATTATTTGTTTTATTTTCATTGAATGTTTGATACTCGTATATATACCTGGATTAAGTTACATTTCGTATTTCTAAAATTCTATAGTTTTAATTAAATCGTTTGAACGATTAATCGTGTCGTGTTACTTGTGTTCCGTTGCTTTAGGGTAGTCGTGGTCGCTTCCACCGCTTGATTTTTGAAACACAAAGGGTTTACACCCTACGTTTCTAAATTTAAATTTATGTTTTGTTAGATTTGATCGCGTTTAGCGGCATGCGCTGTTCCAAATGAAGCGATAGGAATTTTTTTAAATATGATTTATTCAAGCAAAGGGTTTTTTGTGCGAATGTTGATTTGTTTCGGAACAAATAGGTTTTATTTCAGCGTTTAACTAATGACTGTTGTTGAATATCGTTGTGTGGATTTCAATTTAGATACATTTCATAAATCATGGATGTTATATTAAATTAGCATTATGACTACAATTTATTACTTATCAGTACTTCAGATTATAATTTTATTTGTCGTAAATAGATTACATATTTTTAACATTGATGATGTTGGCATTTTGGTAAATTATTGTGTTGTAGTAACTGTGGATTATTCTAATTACCAACAATTATAGGCAAATGTAGACACGTGGTATCTACCACCAAAGGATATCAGTAATACAAGGTCATACATAAAATAATAAATTATGTAAAAATAACAACATTTTCGAACTATGGTCCTCTAAAAGGTAAAGGTGTTTCTCCAGTTTCAAACAGTGATTGTTTCGGACTCATCGAGTTATAAACTTTTCAACAATTTTTCACATCCAAACAGTTGTTGAACACATTTGTATAATATCACCATTAACGTTCACATCACTGAACGAGCCGATATTTCGATTCAATATCGATTTTAATTCGATTCCATATCGATATGAGAACATTTGCGGGTCACGATTCTCGATTTGTAATGAATGGTTGTTTCAATCAGTTATGATGTTCAAGTGTAATGTGTTTTTGGGGTTTAAATTTTTATTTTGTTGAACACGATAATTGTATTTGATACAATGTGGGTTCCAAATAATATTCTAGAGCCTGTATCTTTACAAGTAAAATAAAGAAATTATTACAAAGCAAGTATTATTTGCCAGTGTGTTTACTTAATCAATTACATTTTTAATAATTGTGAGATAAATCATAAATGTTTCGCCTTTTTTCTCTTTGCATGATTCTGGTAACAAAGGCCGCACAGGGAAGTTGTTTTAATATAATAATAATAATATTCTACCACATTCACACAGCGCCATCTAGTCCCAAAGTAAGCAATTATATTTGCTTGTGTTATGGGTACTAAACAACTGATATACTACTTAAATACATTTTTTTTTGTAAATACATACATATTATAGATAAATTACACCCAGACACAGAACAAACCTTTATGCTCATCACACAAAGATTTGTCCTGGGTGGGGATCGAACCCACGACCTCCGGGGTAGCAGTCAGGGTCACTAACCACTAGACCAACAGGCCAGTCATGTTTTATTTGTATAAATATTATTATATTATTATCTGTCCAATGATGCCCACTGCTGGACTGGCCTCATCTAATTTGTACCAATGTGAGCTTATGTATCAGATAGGCTTATGTATCAGACAGTTGTCAGGGCTAAAAAGTAGCCTTACTCTATCTATACAGTTATCTATAGATATAATATATTATTAATTTAAATCAAAATCGGACCAGTTCAATATTCAACAGTAAATCCGAGATTGAATTACAATGCCGTGTAGCGTACACTAGAGGTTCTCAACTGCGCTCCTTCGCATATGTATGGACGCCTACAGTATGATCCAGTGTTATAATTTCGATTTATTTTTACTTATATTATGGAGACAAAGTCACTTTGTTGTCACTTTGTCACTGAGTTGACAGTGGTATTGCCAAGCCATTTTATACCTGAATACCTAGGTGACAAGAATCAGTATTTTGAATTGAATAACTAAATCTCTGATCGAAAGGATGTTGAATGGAAATGTAACAAGCTAATGTGTTAGTTTAGTACCTATAAATTTAAAACTTATAAATGCGGAAGATTGAGAGCGTACATCCACGAACTAGCGACTAGCTTATGCACTAGAATGTTGTCATGCCATAGAACGATGCAATTGCATAATAATAAGAGCTATGGGAAAGGTATCTTCGGTCACTACCGCGGTGACACAATGGGATTGAGAACAAGTGCTGCGCAAGAGATAAAAAATGTAAGTATTGGGTTGTTCTATCTTGAAAATTGCAGCACCAGTCTGGTGTCTGGGAATAGCTGTCAGCTGGCGAAAACTTATACTATTGTATTAGTATTATATTACTATTGTAGGTAGGTAGGTACTCCATAGTAATGTAATAAATTTGAAAACAGAACATCCTGTAGAACAAGACAGTGAGCTACAGAGGTTTATGTAAACTCAGACGGTGGGAGCCACATGTCGGGCCACACCTGACGGTCGGACACACCCTGTATAATCTACGCTTTAATTATACACTGCTAATCTGTTTCTACTGGAGATAAGACGCACTGTTATTTGATATTAAATTATATAGTAAATAGTACCTACTTTATCTCAGACAATTCAAATATTTATTGGTTTCATTTTAGAACAACTACCTACCTATTTTTCAATAAAATATAGTATTTGAGTGGTGATACATTGCTGCAGTTATTTTATTCAAAATACATATATATATATATATATATATATATATATATATATATATATATATATATATATATATATATATATATGTAGTTTAAGTTGAGTATAAAAAAAAATTACGACAATGTGCTGTTAACTTAAATAATATACCCCTACAATATAAAACTCTCCGAATGAAAACAAACTACTAAAATTCTTCATTTAATAATTACTGAACAAAAAATTAATAAGTGGAAAAATTCCGCACATGTCGGGTACCGCAATAAATTATCCAATGTTCGCTAATCCGAAGTTTTGTGAGCGGGCACCACTATCTGTTCGCCGCACGCCGCAACCTTCCGCGCATCGCGCCGAATACGCACGACTCCACACGAATATGTACTGTCAGCAAAAAAAGTTACGTGTTCATTAAAAAAAATACGTCTTGTTAAAAACTATATTAAATTTTTTAAATGTTCAGCGGTATTAAGTATGGTAATTATTTTACTACCACTCATTAATAGGTAGAAAAATATATGCTATTAAATTTAATTCAGATTATTGTTATATATTATTATAATATTATATTTATTTATATCATTTAAATTTGGTCTATCAATCAAGTATACTAATTATATACTTAACTTTTTAAACACTATGTTGTTTGCCGTTGTCCGACAAATAATAAAAATTTCTATTTTGTTTACGGTCTGGCGTTCAATGTGCTAATGTAGGCCTATGTTCAGCAATGGACATCGTTGGGCTGATATGATGATGATGAACTGAAATATCGATCTATTAAATTTTGCTGCTTTTGCCGTTTGGAGTCGAAATGCTTAGGCCTTGGGGTACTTGTGGTTGCGTTATCTTTAGAGCACACTTAAACAAATAAATGATATTATAAAGTAAAAAAAAATATGTAAGTATCAATATAAAAATAAATCCATTCATAAGAATATCTCCAATTTATTATTAATTTCGTTGCATGCCGTACAGTCCGTCCGCGCGACTATTAATCACGGTTTATCGAGTGCTAATCCAGGTTTAAACAGATAACTATTCAGTCGGGCCATTGTCACGAGAACGCACGGACAGGGCTGTCGCCGCTGAAAAAACTGGGGCTTCTGTAAGAGTGTTGCGACAAAGGTATTGAGATGTACTTAATTATTACTTGTCGGAGAGGTTTCTCTTGTATATCTAGACTAGTCTAGACTTTAAAGTGTACCTACAAATATAGTACGATAGCATACTCAACTAGGTACTTAGATAATGCCTGCAGAAGCGTCTTCGAATGTTTATTTGACCTGTTTTGTTTTGAGGAGCAAGTCAAGAATCTCATGTAACCAATCTAGGATATATTATTTCTAAGTATGTAGATAAATTTCAAAACCAATCTTACTTTTATATCAGACTTCATTTTGGATTTCACTTATACGGGTTTGCGAAGGTCTAAGAGACTAATGTTTCCCCAGTTATGCCAGATCCCATCATAATAACTGGTGAGCTAATTGCTATTTACTCGACACGATCCTAAACTTCAGATTTAAACTGAGAAACTGAAATTGAAAAACGCAAAAAGCTAAAGCCCTTTTATATAATATAATATATAAGTACTTCGTGAAAAACCCTCCGCTTCTGTCAAGTAAAACCCCCAACGTCGTGATATTAATAAGGTATATATTTTACAGCCCGTCCATTCGGGGGCGTCGGATTTGCAAGCTATCTTCACTGGCCGTGTTTGACCGACATATTCTTAGCGCCTTATGAACTCTAGAATAAAGCCGTGGAGTCGGCTTATATAGGTAGGTATTTTCTTGAGAATAAATCAATGTCTTACAAAGTCTTTTGGTAGACTAAAGTCGTTTGTACAAAATGCAATTTATTTTTCGAGATATGTTACCAGTGAAAAAAAGAAATTCAGAGGAATAAACGGTTAATTATTTAGTGAATACTATGTATAAATGATTAAATTTTGGTTTTACCATCCTATTGCAGCTTACCGCTTTGCATGCGCCTCTCCAAATTTACATCCTTATTTCATTTCTCCCTGTAGTTCGTTATTTTACTAAGGTACCAAGTCTTTGCAAGACAATAGATACAAACACTTACTGTACAATCATAAAGTAAAATAAGAAGAAACTTCACCAAAGACATTAAAAATTCATGAACCTTACCCTACTGAGTGATACGGTGAGATACCTATGTTCTCCTGTAGAACACATAAGTTCTCCTGTAGAGAAGAGTCTCATCAGAGCTCTATATTACCACAAAGGTCACAAGGGTTGGTAGAGAGTTTTATTTCTAGATTTATTTTCCCTAAATCTTAATACACATAAAATTATTACATGTCTCAATTTTTCTCCCGGCCTTTCTATTCTTTCCGTATTCCAAAGTAAGAATATATTTTTACGATTGCCGCGCCATCTCACAGAATCCGATGAGTTAGTGTCGCGGAGCTCACGCGACATACGCTGTTCTATATTCAAATTGAACGTCGCGGGAACGAGACCGCCGCCATTTTGTCGTCGTCAAGCGAATAAGATGGCGGGCGGTAAGAAGCTTAGGCAAAATGTGCTCGGTATGTTTATTGCAGGATTTTTTGTTTGACGGTTAAAATATCTGGTTTGTGTAAGGAATTTCGAATTATTTTGGGTGTTTTCCATTTTCCTTCTATTAAGCATAAGATTAACTTCTTCTCTAACAAGAACAGCTTTCACATTGTAATTACAGATTTGTACACCTACTTGTGTACAAATCTGTTTCACATTACTGTGTTACAATATTATCCAGATTTAATTAAACTTCACCGAGTTGTGATGCTGTACTTACAAAGTCATCATAGTTATTTTTCATTATGATGTTGTAGTAAGATAGTAAAATACAATACACTTATACAATAAAAGAAAGAGGTGAATAAAAATATTTATAATAATATTACAGCCATGTCAATAATATAATAGCTCTATGTATTATTATTACTTCAACTAAATAGAAATTCTCATCAGCCAAGTCTCATCTTTACATAATACTTAAGTTGATAGCAATAATATTTGTCTTATTTCAATATAAGTACGATTTTTTCATAACATTTTTACTATCACATAATTACCTACATTTTATATACTTATCACTCCACCCATGACGTCATAATTTCACCATAAAAGGCATAAGTAGTAGGCTTGTGTTGTAAAGTAGATAATATTTTTTTATGACTCAGTCATTTTATTATGAACACATTTATGGGTAACTAGCTTCCGCACACGGCGCCGCCAGCGTCACCAACGGGAACGAGATAAATTACAGCCAATGAGCCTCTACCCCCGGTTCCACCCGCGTTATATGCTGGTAAATATTATTTCTTCTCCAGCTCTTAGACTAGTTACTTTATTTGTGAAATTTCATAAAGATCGGTGGAGTGTTTAAGGCCTGAAAGCGTAACAAATAAGCAAACAGATGTACTTTCACGTATGGAATCCATAAGTTTATTTATTGTACTTAGATAGGCCTAATGCCAAAGACATTCTCTATCAGCCAATCTTAGGGTGATGTAGAGAAGAACATAGTAGGTGCAAGTAGAAGAAAATAGTTTATGAATCTAGGTTGAGGTTAATATCATATATTATATATATCATATACATAATACGAGTATATAGCAACTTAAGTCAATAAAAATATATCTATATGTCATCATTATTCATCATTTCAACCCATACGCGTTCCACTGCTGGGCACGGGTCTCCTCCAAAGAATGTGGAAGGAATTAAGTCTACTATACCACGCTGGCCAGACGGGTTGGTATAGGGTTTGTTTCAAATTTTCCTTTTCTCACAGTGCTCTTATCTGCATAAGGTTACTCTTTAGTCGCCTTTTACGACACCCATGGGTTGAAATGGGGTAGTGACATTATGTATTCTTAATCCATCACTACATGGACCCTAAACTAATAATGTGTAATATATTATGTATAATAATATATAATAATAATCATTTATTTTTAGGGCCAATAGCTCGTCCTCAAAAAAATCAATAACTTCTACAGCAGTAAATGATTCCCACAAATATAATATAAAACAATACCTCTTTGTACTATTAGTGCCGCACTGTGTCGTGAACTGAGAAGCTCTTCACCAATATTTTAAGAGTTCTCCAAAAGCCATTTTTCCGATAACCACTTACACACCCTTTACAAACTAATAATTACAACAGCACTACTTCAAAATCGACCTTATTTATATTCTTTTAGGGTGTATGTTTTGTTTTTAAGGAGTAAAATAAAGTTGTAGGGTTTTCAACCCGTGCAATGCGATAGGTGCTTGACTTGAATTGATCAAAATAAATGAATAAAAATGTTCCATAATTGTAAGAGATAACGGCTCAGTGGGTTTAGAAGAGTTTTGTATTGTTTTTTTATTAATTCTGCCAACATTTGTCGTAAAAGTGGACCATGTAGGACTTTTCCTGTGAGAATATTGGTTTAGAGTGGGTTTTATTAGACCATTTTGGAGCAGATTGAGAGAAATAATTATAAATATATTACATAAGGTACCAAAGCATATTGATAAATATGACGAGTATAATAAAATAATTTACAGTCATACTAAAATCGTATAAAATGAAATGATGACACTTTGCAATAAAATAAATTATACATCTTAATAACACATACGGTTCCTGTAAAGCAATTGGGCGAAGTCGTGGGGAGAAGTTATTCATATAATAATTGGTATTTATACAATTTATTTCTTGTTTTACACATACGCTATTATATAATCACAATAGACAGAACCTTAAAAATAGTTTCTATAAAAACGATTGGCACAAGACAAAATAAATAGACCCGACCTAAGTAGGGTAGTGTAGTAGTTCAATCAAAAAATCAATCATCGTCCACATTCGCCGGTAAAAAGGTTTCGTACCCAATATTTTCTGTTATCGGCCGACAGTTGAGCCCTGCGAGCGCTAAAAACTCAATACAGTATTGCTTTCACAGCGAAGTAGCTGTGTTCGACTTAATGTGGATACGACCTCATAATAGCTCAGAAAAGCTTTTTAGAAAAAGCTTAAACATGCAAGAAATTGTATGCCACATACAGATGTAGAACTACAGCCGTGTTTGAAATGCAGATCCACGTTTGGTTAAAAAGTTACGATTATAAAAGTCATGAAACACTGATAGCTCAGCTGCCAAACAGAGATGGCACTATAATGCATGCGTTGTCTTTAAAAAAAAATGCAAATTGGACTCGGGTTTTGATTTTAGAAAAAGATAGAAACCCACAATAAAATTACATACGTTCTTGTTCACTCCTTTAATCAAAATCAATGCCTTCACTTTCTCGGCAATCTGTTTATAGATAAAACCTGACATAACTTATTAATATCTGGCTTTAAAAACTGTTTTTATTTGAAACCTCCTATAAAACATATATAAATATATCTTATGCGTGATCGCTTGAATTTCTATTTCATATTTGCAACGAGAAAATTTAAAGTAGATATCTTTAGTCGTATCCTCATAATTCTCTCATCTGCTAGGTCAGCGCGACAAGTCGAGTCGTGGACACATAACGAGTTTAACAGAATATGATTTTCCCACTCGGCGTGAATGAGAGACGTTTTAGCGTCACTTTTTGTGGCCCTCCAGGGAGTTGATCGCAGACTGCCGCGAATATGCACCCCGTATAAATTGTGAAGAGAAAATGATGGCATTGGAGAAATGATTCTGTGAAGATAGCGAGTGAAGTGTGGTAAATATGAGGTGGTTTAGAAGGTTTTGGATTATTTAAAAGGGTACATCTAGGTACCTATTTAGTATGCAATCAACTTTACTCATTATAAAAAGAGGTAGGTTTTCCGTTCGTAAATTTTGAATTTGAACTCAAGATTACCGACACTGAAATTTGTTATAATGTAGACAACGCAAATGTAGGTAGTATTACATTTTAAAAACTGACTCAAAAACATGGTAGAAAGATTGAGATAAATCATTCCGAAACTAACTAACCTAACCACTAATCCAATCCGGAAATCATAGAGTAACCTTTGACCATTATCTTGTGGCAACCAGTTATAAAGCTCGCTGTAGCAAAAATTAGGTGAGGCCTATGATGATGATGATAAAACAAACTATTAGTAGAGGTAAATCGTATGCCATCGCGCCCCTGTCCGTATATAAAAATAAATAATAACTCTAATATAGAAAGTACTAGGTTTTAAGTACATTCTGATTAAGTTAGCTAAGCAAGGGTATAACTTGTAGAGAAAACCTAAATTTACAACAGACTTTTTATGTTTAGAGAGATGAACAATCTTTGAATTAAATCTGAAGCCCTGTAGCTTAAGACGAATTGCTCAGTTTAGAATTAAATTTTAGACTTCAGTCGTACCCCAAAATATAACTGTAATATTTCTGATGAATTTTATGATGCCCAAAAGCGGTTATCTAACGTAGTATTTAAAGCAATCCTTCGGAAATAAAACCTCTTATATTATGGTGGGTTGACAAAAAAACAAATTGATTACATATTAACAGCAATCATTTTTGAAAATTCGGCTTAAACCATGCAACATACTTAAAGCGATGAGCGTCGACCACAATATCATAACACGGAGATTTTCTCCTAAGCCGCGTTAATTTGCTCCCTGCGCCGCGTCCGAGCGAACGTCAAATACAATTTTACGGTACGCCGGACACTGAGCCGATTGTGAGAGACAAGAGACAAGCCTGCTGAGTTCTGGATGTATTTAGTACAATGGATGCGGTATTTTGTGTGACTATATTTCAAAAAATATGCAACACTTTAATAATATTTGAAGGAATTGACGTCCGAAAGATGTATGCTGCAATGGAACACAAACGTGATGCTATGTCGGAGAGCAGCAATAATTGTGGAAAGGTTCTCAAAATGAAAGCTCAAAATTTATATTTGTAGGACGTTATTTCATCCGTGTAGTGACGGATTAAGAATACATAATGTCACTACTACTCACTACCCCTTTTCTACGTGTGGTGTCGTAAAAGTCGACTAAGAGAGAGATAAGAGCACTGCGAGAAAAAGAAAATTCGAAACAAACCCTATATCAATCCGTCTGACCAGCGTGGTATAGTAGGCTAAATTCCCACCACATTCTTTAGAGGACGGATCTCTACTCGTGCCCAGCAGTGGGCCGTTTATTAGATGAAATTATGAATGTGACGAAGACGTTTCTTTTGCCATTGATTGTAATAATATTTATTAATTTCACTCTTAATTTAAGAACTATATTTACATAACATCATAACTAGGCGTTTATCTTTTATATAAACTAGAACCCACAGACTTTTTACCACAGACAGAATTTTTATCGTCATATTCGCATTTTCGTCACAAGTGTTTTGCTCACGAATACGATGGAAATAAATAGTACCGCATGAGACCGCATCTAACAAATCTGACATCGTATCACATAATGCTTGTGGTCACGTATTGGTTAAAGGGTAGGGCGGGGTTGTCGGATTATATCCGAAGCTCACAGCTCAAACGCGATGCTATATCTGTAAGCGATGCCTCTACTGGATTACTGCCCTTACGGAGCTTAGTTTTCAAATCTATTTTGCGATCATAGGTCAGTTGACATCTGAAAATTTAACATAAAAATAAAACATCGTGAGGAAACCCACATCCACTAGAAGAAATTCTTAGTTTATGTCTGATCTACCAACCCGCATTAGGCCAGAGTATGTGGATTATGGCCTAAACCCTCTCAGCTGTCTAGATAGAGGAGAGGAGACCCGAGCCCAGCAGTGGGACATTAATGGGTTGCTGATGATATATACACTTAATCAACTTCGTTCTTGCATGCTGTGGCAACCTTTTTAAGTCTACACTAAGTTTTGTATTTGTTGGTTGTCATATGACGCCATTAAAATAGTAGACTGGACCACTTTGGCCACTGATAGAGTGGAATGGAAGTCATTAGGGTGGTCTTTGCCCAGCAGTAAGATAAGATGGGCTGACAGTAACAGTGTCTTAAGATACAACGCAGGGAAACAAGAATCGATTTGCCTGTAGAGCAGAAAGAAAGCCTGGAAATAAAACCCTATACAAGATTGACTGACTGGCTTAGCTAGCACACAGGTCATATATTCTCTTGTATTAATACATGTACCTTGTATCACTTAGTTAATTGACGTCTTTCTATACAGCCAGCATATTTAAACTCCCTTGTATTTTCGTCTTTTATTGCACTTTCTGCTTCAAGCTGCAGCTTGAAAACATACTATTCATTGCAATGAATAGTATGTTTTCCAGTACATAATAATATGTAAGATTTTTATATAAATATGAAGCAAAAATTAATTTGCCAAAGCCCATACACCTGCGACCACAAAAACTGCAATAATATTTTATCGAAATAAATATCGCGACATCAAAAAAGCGAATCTTTATAAAGAATCATTGCACCGTGAAAACACATCAGCTTACTGCAATCGAAATCATAAAATAAAATAATATTATTTATTATTGCGACGAAAAACCGATACAAGATAATCAGATAAAGGTTTTAATTCGACTGTACTAAAAAATAAATTAATAAACTTCGCGTGTAGTCTGTGGGAATGTTGACAGTTGTGTGTGAAAGGGACAGAGAATAAAATAAGTTCGGTGGGATGATACAAGTGGGTGGGATTAAAAGGATTATGACTGATTTTTAAATGAAACAAGAGGATAAAATAATTTATTGTGAAATAAAAGAAGCTTTCAGACGGACATTCATAATTATAATTTTTTTATTTATTGTAATATTATATTATAAAATTGTATTCTTGTTCAAATCTCTATGATCATAATATTTATAATGGAGTTTTAAGAATTAGTGTACCACTTCGTGTCTTTCTCTTCGTCTTTCCTTTATAGTTTTTTTGTTAATTATAGTGGGCATAGTGCGAATAGATTTAAATAAACCTCTTGTTTTTGACATAGTCTGAAATATGAGTGAATAGGTAGAAATTTGAGAGAATACAAGGTGTTTAAATTTTCCATCTCTCAGCTCTCAGATTACAAACGAGTGGGTACTAAATGGGGCAAGTACGAGTATTATTTGTCATCACAATTATTACGTAATACCACACTTAACGGCCTACTTAATCTTAACCCCTCCATTATCGATCCCTAATCAGCCACAAAGCGGTTTATCACTGGGCAACTGAGCCCTTGATCGAGTTAAGCTCCCAAGATTCGAACAATTGAAGACTCAGTCCAGTTCGTTTGCGGCACGTGAGGTGGTTTCTGAATATATGGAAGTACGTTGTTGACACTTGTGGAGATACGTTTATGGGGGACGGTACGGATACGATACGGGTTGGGAGCGATTTAGTTTAGATTATGATTATTTATCAATTCTTGCCAAATTTCATGATTTTAGATCAACGGTATATAGGTACCCTTTCATTCCCTGGCGGTCGTCAAATAAATAATATGCGACAAAAATGGAGCATAAACGGCTGTACCTTTTGATTGCGTTTATTTAGAACTCTGATATTTTCACTGCTTCAAGGGATTGCAGAGGTACCTAATACTCGGGGTATTTGTTAATTTTAAGCTCCTAACTATTGAGATACCTCAAGGCTTTCTTGACAAAATGTGTCTTGACAGATGGACAACGAAGTTATCTTAAACGGGTTCTGTTTTTCGTTTTGATGTAGGTACGGAATCCTATAAATGAAATAATATTTCTAATAAGTTTCATAAATACGAAACAAATGATGCAAAACAATATTTAGAATTCTTTCTTATCAGCCAAACAGTGCGTACATATTCGAGTTAGTAACAAATTCAGTTTACATGATGTCGTCTAATCTAAAGATTCTCTGCATTTGTTCAGTGTAGTTCAAACTAGGTACAAGTGGCTCTAACAACCGGCCGCCCACAAATACGGATTTACTTAAGTTTGTCCATTTTATCCAGTTTGCGAGCCAAACTATTATGATAATCGTTTCGAGTGTTCACTAAGTATTTCAGTATTATTTTCTATGTTTTCTTGATACGATCGTTTTTGGTTTATAAACTAATAAATTAATCTTTTTATTGTAACATTTTCATGCACTTAATGTAATTAAATGAAACTATTAATTGAATATTTATTTTGTACCAATTCTAATTCGACAGATTTCAAATATCAGAATACCAGTAACGAAACATAAAAACATTCTAGTAGCTAGTTAATTATTACAAAATAGATATATAAATTAAATACGCCTTTTAAAGGTATTGAATTGTAACAACGCGCGGTGTATCAGATACGTTAATTGTTATCATAATATACTTACTGTAAGTATAATGTTTCCTAATGGAAAGATGCATGTATATACATAATAATTTATGTATATTATGATTAATAACATTGACTATTGAAATAAAAGGGATTATAGAAAATTTTCTCACACCAAAATATTCAACAAAGTCGAAGCTTTCAATAAAATAAATAAACCTTTGATATTTTTATTGATTGCTCCACCTTTAAAGGTTCATTATACTACAAAATTCAGCGGAAAGGCGAGCCAACCCGTCAAATTTGAATTTCCGCACCGCAAATTAAGAAGGAGACAGAAGATACTTGCTTATCATGCGAGGGCGAGGTAGAAAATGTTATTCAGAATAAAAATGTGACTGACGAATTCAGCTACTTACATATTTTGGAGCCATCAAAAGGAGTCGATGGTTCGCGAATAATTTTGAATTGAGAATACGCTTTGGCACCAAACGCCTTTTGTGCAATCAATATTCAATGTTGGCAACACTGCTATTCCACGTTTGAATTTGAAATCAATCACTTGGAATTTCAAACGAAGACGTTCCAAGCAAATACTGAGTGGTGCCTAATTTACCTAAGCAAGAGATAAGAGGTGAAAACCTATAAAATAAATAGAATGATCGCTGTCTGCATTTAAGTTACATAACTATTATCAACCCACATCTAAAATCAAATTAGTTTTTCTTCAAAGGCACAAAGAAATCTTAAGGTTTTTGATACTTGGCTATAAATTTCTGTAAATGTGATACGTAGGACCCATAGTCATAAGCATATTAATTGCGTGACATAACACCTTTTGCTACTTACCTGCTTCATTAAGAATACAGATATTATTTTCATTTGGTGTACCTACTGTACTGCCTAAATTACGAGTAGTTTCGTATAATTAAACAGTTGTTTTTCCTTAACAAGCAGTTTCTAACGATTGATTTCGACAGTTAGGGAATTGAATTTAAAATATTGCATACCTATTATATGTGAATTACCTAAGTATCTATGTACAATAAATTTTAATAAGAGAGAAAGCACCAAGGATAATCAATTGTTTAATAAGATCAACTTGGTATTCAATCATTTACAGCCTTACTTATAAATGTTACTTAAATTTTAATTTATACTTAACAGTAATTTAAGAACATTTCTTACTTATAAACGTTGCTTAACTTTAATCGGTTAATAAGTAACGCATTTAAGTCTCTGTCAAATTAAACAGCAATGGACCCTTGTTTAAACCTTAAGTAGCAAAATGGCGGTTATGCGTCAGCTGATTCTCTAGCGGGCAGCTGCATCGATGTCTATTGTTTGAATTGTTTCACGTGTTTCTGTTTTTTCGGTTTGAGTTCGTGTGTTGTATTGTGAGTTGTGACCAAGAAAGTTGCTGTGTTGATTTTATTTAACTAACAAAATTTAAAAAGAAATTAAAACTAATTAATTTTAATTAATTAAATAAAAAATTAAAATTAATTAATTTTTAAATTTAAATTTTTGAAAACGTTAATGTATTAAGTATTCGTAATGAAATGGAAAAATACGTTATTTAAGACTAGTACGGATACGGGCGGTTAGGGCTAAGAGACCAAAATTGTATTATACAAGAATGAATCCGATGCAAGATTTGGGCGATAAAGAATTTAAATAAAGATATGGATTTAGCAAAGAAAATATGCTGAGAATAATCAATATTTTAAGGAATGACTTGCATGTAGAAAACCGGGGTGGTAGCATACCTGTGGAATTACAAGTAATAGCTGTTATAAGGTATCTAGTAGTATCTACACACTTTTCGTTTTCAAATTCACACAAACACAAGTCACAAACCTGCAAAGGAACTTTATGACAGTTAACTTTTTAATTTTCGGTTTTGATGACGGAATGTTGCCGTTTTATTACGTTTCAAGTGTGAAATACGCAGCAAAAAATATTTTATGCTTCCAACATTTGGTGGTATTGACAGAGTAAAATAGTTTTCGGGTCATTAACAGTTCATTAGCTAACTCATGCTTAATCAACGTTTTTAAGTAGAAAATGTTTAATCACTAATTAAGGAGTTAAGTAGTAATTAGTTAATTGGTTGCTAAGAAGATAATTAGTAGATTTTTATAAGTAAGGCTGTTAGTCATATAAGTAGTTACGATCAAATACGATTAAAAAAACTAGAACACCATACAATATCTACACCACGAACCAGAAGAGACATCTGGCGTTTGAGAATGAAAAAATTCAACCACTACTTGATAGTCTGCAAACTGTAGGTTAAAGTTGCGTAAATTACCACTGCAGTTCGACTTATCAAAATCCTTGAACTTCAATAGATGTCACCACAATTGAAATTAACAAACGCCATCTACTTCTAGCAGATGAAATTACAATGCGATGTGACCGCCATCTATTGAAAATGACCAGAACTAAGTCTATGTGTTAAGCTTTCAATGCGAGCTTTTGCTGCCGTATTAAAGTTCACATTTTCGTCGTTGTGTTCTACGATATGAGCGTTTGTTTGAAGATAGCGTTACATGACACAAAATTTCAGCTGTAAGTTTGTTGTTGTATTTATTGAGTACCGACGATATTGTTAAAAGATCTTTCGTATTCAGGTTTAATATTAATTAATAATTTGTTATGTCCAATTAAGCGTACTTTTATGAAAAAATCTAAGACTCAACTATACCTAATCTGTAATAATGCATTCATTCTTACATAATCTAT
Source organism: Laspeyria flexula (assembly GCA_905147015.1). Lineage (NCBI taxonomy): Eukaryota > Metazoa > Arthropoda > Insecta > Lepidoptera > Erebidae > Laspeyria > Laspeyria flexula. Next base: position 1,130,608 of record LR989953.1, read on the forward strand.
GTGTTTGTTATATAAATTGGTGCCTGTTTTTGTTTTATAAATTAAGAATATTAATTTGGTAACTGCAGATTTACATTAAAGTCAAATTTTCTTCATACGTTAATTATTTACATACTTAAAGAGTGTGTAAATAATTCTTAACGTATGAAGAAAATTTGACTTTGCATTCCAATTTCTAAATGGCTATTGGTCGAAATTAAATCGGAAACAATTATTATTAATTGGAAGCTTCATGCGAACACATCATGCAACGTATCGAAAATGTAAGGGAGTAACAGACTGATGTTGTGTATGTATTGGTTTGGTAACATAGCATCAGTTAACCGGCAACGCTCGCGGTGTAAGCACGTAATAGTGTTTATCATTCGTTCAATGAAAACATCGCGCTATTGAGAGAAGTTTTCGTGAGTCTTAGTGATGTTTTTGACAAGGATATCCAGGATTTTATTCATCTGCCTATTGTATACACAGAACGTCATAATGAACCGTGGTGAGTGATTAATTATAATAATTATTTTGCATGTTGTAATTATTTTGCATGTTGTAATTATTGTGGTTTTCTTTATTGCGGTTTTCACTGAATTTTAATTAACAATGACAATTTGGGTGTTGTTGTTTATAATGAATGTGTTATTATGTATGTATGTTAATATATGTTAAATTAGCTTCCACCCGCGGCATCGTCCTCATGGTACCCTTATCGGTAAGATAATATAGGTTAATTTAATGCTGGTCCAGATCTGTGTACCAAATTTCAAACAGATCCTTTACACTGTTCTGCCGTGATTTAATGACAAACGTCCATACATCCATTTTAACCTTCGCATAGAGATTATGAGTAGGCTTAGATAATTATTATGTTATATTATACTTAATACTTTTATTTGGTGATTTTTTAAACCTTTTTTTATTGTTTTATAGGTAATTATTAATTAATAATCTTATACCATGAGCATCTTGCCATTTCATCCGCCTGTCTCTGATACCGGTTACTTATTTATATCAAAGATGCAACGATGTTGTTTGTGAACAGCTTAAAATAACCTTAGCGTAATCTAAATAAACCTTTTTAAACCATTCAATACCAAATAAATAAAGTTAAACAATGTGAGGAGTCGCTTTTTGGGATTAATTTAGGTACTATATAAAACAAATTTGCATCAAGCTTCTCACCATTACTGAAGACCTTATTACACTAAATTGAATAGTGAAATAAGGACTTAAAGTTGAGTCTCAGTATTATCTTAGTATTTTATTCCGCACTGAGGTATTATGGTTAGATGGCTTGTTTATTGAGAAAGGTTTTGGGCTATAAGAAATCACGCCTCACACATAATCCCTGCCCCTATTCCACACAGGGGCAGGGATAAAATACAGCAGTGAGATAATTCTTAAACGCATCACATAATAAAGTAGATATAGCACCGTGCACCGTGGCGTACTTCGGGAGACTCCTGGGTCCTGATTTAAACTGTCGAAAAGGTTCTGTTTGAAAACGTCAGTTTATTTACAGGTACAAAAACATCACCATAGAAAATAAATGCCGTCCACTGTTGGACATAGCTAATTTAGCTTCGCGCAGAATTAGTCATAATTATTAATTTTAGCATAATAAAAAAAATTACGAACAGTGCCACAGTCGAGGTATCAAGAAGTGACAAAATGCACGTAAGGTCATGTTAGATAGTTTGTGCGTTTAAGCATTTTGACTCAATAGATCTTGTACGCCGTGCACGCCGTGAACTCAAAATATAATCTGGTTAGCGTAGTGAAAGAAAGCAATTTTTCTCTTAAAAGAAGAGATCCCTGACCAGCAGTGGTTGTAGTAGCAGTAGGTTGTTGATAATAATAATTATTTTTTAGCACTTAGATTCTCAATAGGTTTAAGTGGAAGAATTACCAATTTATCTTTTCAAATAAGGATTAAAAACTACACTGCTTGGCTCTCATAGGTGCAAACTTTATTTATTGTGGTGATTTAGGACTAAAAACTCACTGTTTAGCTACATTCGTGTTTGTAAATTAATAATTAAATCAACATTAATACTGTTTCGTTTGTGTAATTCTACATGTGTACGTGCACAGCTTTGAATAACAGACCACCCAATACTTCCTGTATAGGTGACAGAGTGAATACGCATGAATACATGCGTAGATTTAATTATTTAATTTAAAGATACTAATATTATAAAGCTTTATAGACATATTTAACTCGCAGAGAAGGTAATAACTAGGATATTGTTATTTTAATAATAATAATAATAATCTTTATTCATCTCAAACCATCATTAACATGACAAAAATTGAGACAGCTCCATTAAGTTGCCGAAGTACTTGTGTCGGAGCCACCTCGCTACTTCCCTTAGGCTAGCACATACAATGATGAGATAATATTATAATATGACATGTTAAACAAAGTATTTAAATTAAATTATATAAAATGAAATAAAATAAGCAAACTGTTTTGATAGTAAAAGTACAATTTTTAAGTAAAACGAATTATATTTCTGGTAGGTTTAGGTAATCCTGACCAATATATTTTCAGTTTCCTCATAGGTCAGCTCCTCCAACCATTTGATTATGTTTTTTTTACAATTTAGAAGGATAAGTGGATATATATTTAATTTAAAATTTAATTTATTATAAATATAGGCAGATTATGTCTCATACTGCCGTCTAGCAAAAACTGTTCGAATTTTTTGGGAGTGAGCCACAATGTCTTTGCGTCTTCTGTTCTGAATTGCTGGATCATAAGAAAGGGTTTTATGCAGAGACATAGTCACACTAAGAATATAAAGTTTTCTTACTGAAAGAAGATTACTAATATTATATAGATCAGTTGTGGTATACATTATCAAACTGTCAACAGTCATAGTTAGGAGCACTGTCTTCATCTCGTTATAAGAAATATTGTGTGGTTCTTATGGTTAGTGATGAAGATGTGTAGTTAAGTGGATGTTAATTTTTTTCTAAGTTTATAATTAACAATACATTAATTCAATAAATTATACATCATCATCATCATCATCATCATAATTACAACCCATAAACATCCCACTGCTGGGCATGGGTCTCCTCCAAACATTTTAGAGTAAATTTAGCCTACTATACCAGGCTGGCCAGACGGGTTGGTAAAGGGTTTTGTATAGAATTTTTCTTTTCTCGCAGTGCTCTTGACTGCTTAAGATTACTCTCTTAGTCGTCTTGTACGACACCCATGGGTTCTAATCGGGTAGTGACGTTATGTTCTTAATTCGGCACTGGATAATAATAATCAAATAAAACATAAATTTTCTGAATGTTACTTTTAGACTCCAAAATGGAGATGAGACAAGAAGAGACATGATGTATTATTTTGTTAATCATCACAGGTGTATTGGTAGCTTAATACATAATTATGTAGGTATGTTAGTGTGTAGTGTACTAGCTTCCGCCCGCTGCTTCGCCCGCGTGGTATGTACCTATTTTATACCTATAAACCTTCCTCTTGAATCAGTCTATCTATTAAAAAAAACCGCATCAAAATCCGTTGCGTAGTTTTAAAGATTTAAGCATACATAGGGATATTGGGACAGAGAAAGCGACTTTGTTTTATACTATGTAGTGATAAGTAGTGATGATTAACTAAAATAGGTTGATATCAAATTAATTACAGCTATTAAATTATTAGCATACCATAAAGGCAACTTTGTGTAGATACTTCTATATCTAAAAATAAGTCGCATCACATCCTGGGTACAGTCGCGTAGTTACTATGCGATTAAAATAAATACGGGACTGTCAAATCAAGACGCCATTTTGTTTTCCATTTGAAGACAACTTCATACTTTACAAGTAGGGTGTAAAAAAAACGAAACACATTACAAGTACATACATACTTTTTCAGTTTGAAAGTCTTTATTTTCTGAATAAGTAATGGTAGTAATAATAACAACAACAATAAAACTACATATAACAAAAAAAACAATAATAAAAGAAATCAATAACAATTAAATTAACACTTGTAACAAAATAACTTAACGAAACGAGATATTTTTTTTGTCTATTTTATTTCTGCTAGCTGTACAAAAATGTGCACATTCGACTGAAGTTTGCGGCAAATGCTGTCAAGTACGATCCCATATTTATTTAAATCTCTAGTTACAAATTAAGACTGTGACATGCAAGCATTATTATTTGTGGCGACTTTATACTGTAACTGGTAATGTAATAAAAAATATTGGAAATTACACTTTTCAAGGGATTACATCGTTCTTTTTTGTTTTGGTAGTTCATGAAAAGTTATGGGAACATAGATTTCTTTAAAACTAACTTATTTGAGTATTTTGCGTGTACCTACCATGCAGTAATCTAGATTGTAGTCTAGATATACCTATATAGTCCACATACACAATAGACATACACATCGATGGAGTACATTCATGTACATACACATACACCGAACTTTTACATAATTTGGTTTAATACGATGAGACTTAAAAAAATAAGTTTTATGACACAAGATCTATTAACTTACTCAGCTATACACAATCTACAGCTTCAGGTGTTCACATTTCTTTGTCATTAATTTCGCACAATATAATTTTAACTTCATCCTCAGCAACCCATTAATGTCCCACTGCTGGGCTCCGGTCTACTCTCCTCTATCTAGAGAGCTGAGAGGATTTAGGCCATAATCCACACACGTTGGCCTAGTGCGGGTTGGTGGATCAGACATACCCATAGAATTTCTTCTAGAGTATGTGGGTTTCCTCACGATGTTTTCCTTCACCGTTAGCAGATGGTAAGTCACATGACTAGTACATATAAATTCCACAAAGTGAAATCCACATTGGTACTGCTGGTCGGAATCGAACTCGAACCGCGTGTTTAACACGCCGGTCTCTTATCCATTCAGCACCATCGCTAATTTTAATTATTTGCTACAAAATTACAATACGATATTATGGCACAGACCCACAGGCCTTACTTTGCCACGGCGAAAAATAGTTTTGCGCGTCTAGCCTTGTTATCTCTTTATAGGTATTCGCTGTATTTTTTTTGCGTTAATAATAAAGCCACGTTTAAAATTTAACATTCTTAATGTTTTTTGCACCCTTTCATATTTCATTTATTATTATTTTCTTTTACTCTCAGTAATTCTGATCTGTTTGCATCATAAGGCCACCATGGTTAGGGATATTAATAATATCAACATACGTACTATTGTCAGCTAAACAAGCAGTAGCTATGCGAAATATCCTAATAGTACCTTCTGGAACAACTGCTTGCAAAACAATAGGTAGGTAATTACTATTTGATTGTTTCATATATAATTAATACATTCATATTGCAGGTCTATTGTTGTCAATTCTATAATACATAACTCTGTGTTAAATATTTCTTCCGTTAAGGCGGCGTCAAAATAATCAGAGAGCTAATCAAATTTTAATATTGTGAGTCAGAGACCGTTGCACCTAACAGCATTCTGAGGTCGGTTGCGGAGAACTAGGTATATGATAGCTCTTCGTTATTATACCTACACATATTATGGAATCATTTGGGGTTCTAAAATTTAATAATTAAATTAATATGGATGAGCCTTTAGTCATTTTATGCTATCCTTTCAAAGACGTATAATTTCAAAAAAAGTGTTCTGTGCCGCTGGTGTGCCGCAGCTATGCAAAAGTAGCCGATACAGCTATTTTTTATTAGATAATAGTAGATTTTTTACATTGCATATTAAGATTTGTATCGCTGCTTCTGTCGCCCGATATTATTTAACATAATTGTGTACCACTATCGTTAAATAATAAACGACAACAGAATAGCAACAGAGTTAATTAATTAAACCTTATCAGAATCTGTCATTGAACTTACGTGAAATTTCATGCTTTGCATCCTTTTAAAAATAAAAGAAATAGGACCACGCGTTTGGTCTTTAGTGTGCCACAAAGAAACAAACATACATACATAATTTTATAGGCCGATGAACAAATCCCCCCTTTGCATCGCGCAGTCGGGTAAATAGTAATAACTTTACACAAATAATGAATTTAAGGACGACCTTTTTGACATTGAAAGAGCATTCTTTAAATGTGCTGTATAAAGAAGATAAAATCAGGGTCTTTCCTCATATCCTTCCATAATAAAACCGTCAAGGAGGTAGAATATATCGGATTACAATAAAACACACCGGTATGCTATTAAAAGGTGGTAAAAACCCCTTCGTATCAGATTACTGTATTAGCAAGTATGTGAATATACTCGCTTCGAATAACATTCTATTCATTGAACGGCCTATTGAGTCAATCCATTGAACTTTCCATTTATAACATTTTTATTATGACTCTTGTTAGGCTATTGCCATTTGCAATAGCTAATAGGTGACCTTTTGCGCACTATCGTCTAGTGAACTGTTCATCTGTGGGGCCCTTTACTCTTTCACGCGTTAACCACTTTACCAATCTACATAGCTTTTTCGTAGAGATAGTGTATAATGTACAGAAGGACATATTTTTTACCCGACAGTGCGACGTCATGAAGGGTCACTTTTATAATTTTTATAGAGAGCATCCAACATGCCTTCACGAGACATTTAGCATATATTTCTCCCGGTATATACATATATCTTAGGGTGTCATACATCATGTGACTGTCTTTCTTTGGCATGACCTCTCTCAAAAACCGCCGTACATTGACGGACTTACTGTTTCTCCATGAAATCCAAAATCCTGAACTCCTATTATTCATTAAACTAAATGTCGGGTACATTTAATTTAATGAAAGATAGGAGGTCAGATTTCAGACAAATTGTATTAAACTTATATTTTTTACTGAAACATGAATTCTATTGTTCCAGATGAAGAGGAGACAACCAAAGAAATAAGACCAGAATACAGACATCCAGATGGTCTCTTGAACTTCGATCCTTATATTCAACCCGAAGCAGAAAATGATTTCATACCTTTACCAGAAAAAGACGAAGTATTAAATGGTCAACCAATATTCCTTTTAGAACCTAAAAGTACATACATTCTAAAAAATAAACCAGCATCCATATTATGCAGAGCTGCAAATGCTTTAGAAGTATATTTTAACTGTAATGAAGTAAGAATAGCCAAGACTGTACAACAGGAACATGTTGATCCTCACGATGGAGTGAGGGTCATTGAAGCAGAACTAAATATTACCAAAAGTGAACTTGAACGGACCCAAAATAAGTATATCTGTGAATGTTATGCTTGGAATAGCAAAGGCAATATACGTAGTCAGCCCGTTGTTATTGAACTTGCATGTAAGTAATTTATTTGTTGTATTCCATAATTTGACTATTCATGTTTAGTTTTTGTTAAGTATCAGTGAATTTTAGGTAATATTATAGATTTACTAGCTACTCTTGCCGGCGAATCAGGCACGCGGAATATGGGTTCGGTGACAGTAAGCCAAGCCACATTGAGGAATGGGTTTTCGAAAACAACAGCCAAAGTAAAATTAATATAATTTAGGGAATAATTTTGAAAAATAATGAAATTAAATTGTGCATCGAGCACTCAGACAGCCAATCAGTCAGTTTTTATTTTTTATATCAAAATTTTAATATATTATGAACTTTATATGATACCTTTACCAGTAAGTCCAGAGATATTCGGGTAATATGCAATTTAAGGTATTCTTGGAGAATATATTGCATTTAATACAACATATTAAAGCGTAAATATGAATAAAATCGATACGAACCTCACAGTTGTTTCTTATAAAACGGCTCATAAAAATGCCATTCATGAAATATTTTGGCCACGGAGACGTGGCCAAAATATTTCATCATGCAAAGTGTTTTGGCTAGCCAAGTCGGTCTACAAATACTCTAACTTTACTTGTTGTTTAAAATTAGGTCTCAGTCTTAAAGTTGAAAATGTATACATGCAGATGTAAGTTCATGTTATATCTGAATATTTTAATGTATTAATACCTTTTTAAAATATCTATATAATTTAAAAATATTATGTAGATTATAATAAATAAAATAGTTATTTGTTATAACATTTTGGTGAAAACTGTGAATAATGGGCCTACTTTTATGGTCCTTTGAAAACCTGAAGATTTCATAAACCGTACTCACATTGTTTCTAAAAACTTTTGTATCGATTTCAACATTCAACATAATAAAATAGACTTTACATGCCCTGACCGTGAACTGTCTTGATATCACTTTTAACATCTTTGCTCTTAATAAAGCCTTACCATATTTCCCCCTGCCGTTTGGGAACTACCAGAGCATGCCCTTTCTCATAAATATTCCCAACACAATAATGGGCATAATTAAAAATTTTACGACTATCATAAGTAGGATTAAATACATTTCTCTTAGTTTTGTTTTCATTAATATATTTTGTTCCAACAAGTTAATAGTTTCCGCTCTTTAATGGTGTTCTCATTTGAAACTGATTAACATTTAAATGTTTCTATTATTTAGCAATCGCTACGCTTTGAGAGTTCAAATCACTGTTTTTGGAGCCGATACTAATGAACCGATTGGTTATTTTTTTTTTGTTAACTATGATAAAACGTTTATTTAGAATGAATGTGTGTAAGTATAGGGGTAATTAATAGATTCGGTGTGTTTATAAAATGTTATGATTTTGTGATTTATATGACAGACAAAAACACATGAATATGTTATGTTTATTTAATTTTTGGGGGCGTCTCAGATTTTAGTGCATTTGTCGAGATAGAAATGTATGGTTAGTAAATTACATACATTGAACAAAACAATACTGATATAGAAGAGTCAGTTATAGAAGATACACACCATATTTAACTTCTTCGACTTCAATGTAAACTTTCGATACTGGAACAAATGAAAAAGAAATGAATACCGTCTCTAGATAAAAATAATTCTCATTAAAATTCACCCACACTCCCCAATGCATTTCAAAAATAAAATGAGACACAACTGACAAACGTAACACAAAACTGAAAATAACGCATAAATTGTCACAATAAAGAAGACGAAAATAAAATGGAGTGCAGACAATTAACGGCTGCTATTGTCTAGAAATAAACACCCCATGCCAAGACAAGACACGCCATGTTGAAACAAATAATTAACCAAATGACATTTTAAACTTTGGATATTATTTTAACGTCACTTTGTATTTTTCAATAGAAACAGGGGTTTAATAGATTAGATTTGAATATGAAAATAGAATAATAGATTATGAAAATAGAAGATTCATAATAAAACAGATAATCCACTGTCAGATTTTAACTGAAAGAGAACTCATTTGAATTTTATTATATTTAAAAGCATTAACACCGATTACAAAGAATAAAATTTAAAATTACTATATTACTGTGTGTAATCATATTATTTTTATACTATGTCTTATGAACATAGTTTCAAGGATGTGAATAAATATAAGTATAGTCGTGTTAAAATGTAAAAGCATCGAACGAAAATTCCATTAGTAGTTACGTCAAATACTCTATTCTAGCATTAAAATATTATACGTAGTATATGACCAAATAAACCTTATTAATAAGTTAGGAAACCATATAATTATGCCACACTAATTAATCCCTGCTGACCCTTCAATAATAATCATGATTTACCGCCCTCTCATGGGTAATAAGAAACCCCAAAATTTACCAGCAGAAGGAACAATAACGTCTATTCTTCAAACTATTACAACATTAAATTTATCCTATCGGAATTTCTCTTCAAGTTTTAACGATACAAGTATGTCGTCCAAAAAATTTTTACGACTGTTTTTATTTTCATCCCTTTTTTAAGAGGGTGGGTAACGGAACCATTATATAGAGGAAACATTATTTCCGCTCGTTAAGTCGAGCACTTTGCACTTTGATGAATGCTCACTAGCTTTCTATTTGTGATTTGAGGGTGTATCTGTATAACAGTGAAAGTTGGTGGAAGGTAGCTCGTAAGTCTATTTGCACATTTCGTGATGAAATTCCACTTGACATAGTTAGGTTTATGAAACTCGTAGCTCGTAAGTGCTTCTACGAGTTTCGATCTACGGTATTACATAAGACTACGAGGCCAGTTTGAATAGTTGTGAACTTTCAACATGTTAATGTGATTATGGAAGCTGATACTTCTTATGAATAGTAATGATTATATATCTGTATTTTTCACATGCACAAAATTTTCGATAAATGTATTAACAGATCGTTAACGAAGCTTATTGAAGTTTGTTTCGGTAAAATTGAATAATTGGTTGTCTAAATGTTCTTGCTATAGGTTTTCAAAGCCTATGTCAGAAATAACCGTAATGTAAATTATTCTCTCGGATGCCCTGGAAACGTGAACTTAAGAACTGTCTTGTCATAAAAAGAAATTCAAAGCTAATGTGACGGTTAGACTTACTGGTGTAAAAATCCCTCAACGAATACTTCATTCGACAACTACAAATTTTACTAGCTATAAAATCTCTTTGGAAAATAATATATTTATTCAAGTGAAACCTTCATTTATTTATGTTTTAGTTTAAGTTAAGTTTAACAAATTACTTGCAGTATTGTAATCTTTAAAATAAATCTTTTCCCTACAGATATAAAGAAACAATTTGTCCAGACACCTATATCGGTTTCAGCAGAAGCTGGTACAATCGTTAGATTCCAATGTTTACCACCACTTGCAGTACCTCCAGCAACTGTCAAGTGGACCAGAAACGGCGTCAATCTTAATTTAACAGACAAAACGCTTGTATTTCCTAAAGTCGCTTTGCAGGTTTGTAGCATTAATATCACGTTTTATAATACGATTATGTATGGAAATTTGATAGAACATTGTCATGTTTTACATTGTCAATTTCGTAGGATCATCAAAAGTCTTGAAAAACGTATTCAGTACCTTTGTCATCTATTTTTTCATAATATATAAAAAGGATTTTAACCAAGAAAGAAGTTAAATATTATTTTTTTTGTCTTTAAAATCATAAACAAAATGTATTTGGTTATTACATAGGCCCTTGCTAAATTCAATAATCGCTGCCAAAACACGAATACTATCTTCAAGTTAGATTGAATATGATGTGTCTTAAGCCATATATTCAATCTTACACAATGTTAGCTAGTTTCACCATCTAATATTAAGACAAAAATGGCCAGTTCTCAATCCTAATAATTTGTTTTCCAAAGAGAATCGAATCTTGTATGTTTTCATTGTTTTCTCAGGATATGGCTAACTTCACCTGCGTAGCTGAAAACATCGCAGGTCGACGAGAGTCGGAGGTCGCTGTTTTGTCTGTCTATGGTATGTTATTATACTCTATATAAAATCATCCTTTGTTCTCGTGTTAAATACTAAAACAATTTTGTAATAACTCTTCAGGTTATGAGTATAGGAATATTAAGAGAACATAACACTAAGTCTTGATGAGTAAGAATAGAAAGATATACGATGTACCTAATCCTTTTTCATCCCTAGGATATCGTAAGAGGCGACTTGAAAACAAATCACAATACTCCTGTGTCTAACACAGGAAGAAAATCTCTCTACCAAACCTCACACATTGAAAAAATATTTATTTTTATCGTCCCTATTTTGAAGACAGTTTTTTTTTTTAAATTTAGTGTAAATATCATAGACGATTAAGACTGTTATATATATCTAAATTAGAACACTAAGACAAACTTTTTTGATCTTGGTCAATAAAGAATCTAACCCTCAGCTTTGTTAAAAAATCGTCTTCTTACTCCAAAACGTTATGGCGTTTTACTTTCCAACATAAGCTGACCTGGATAACTTACAAGAATTCAACTATTGGTATAAATTGGCCCGCACGTCTGTTTGGCACCGTCGTGGTACTCGTATAAAAAGACTAAAACAAAAAAAAAAGATTTTCCAATTGTGTTCAGAGGTCTTCGAGTAATCGAAAATTATTATGAACGTGTTCTTTTTTTAAGTCGATATTTATATATACATTGGTTCACATGATAATATTTAAAAATAAGATCATGTGAACTAATAGTATTTGAAAATGCGCATTCTGCAGCCATGAAGGTGCTATGCGTTATCATCTTCTAAGTACTCTAATTGTGACTATGTTTTACAGATTTGAAAATGAAACGCATTTTTTTATAGTAGTCATACACATTCCCAGGCACTTAAGTTATTACATTGATTGCATGAATCACTGGTTTGATTAAAGTCGTCAATTACACTATCCGGTGTTAGGTTTCTACTTTGTCTTTTATTAACAGTTACATAGTAGCTGTCAATCAATGATTTGTTCTTTAAAGTTTTAATTGAGATGCAATTAAAGATTCGGTGTTTTTTCAAATTTTAAGTCCATAGTTAAATAAAAACTCGTGTTGTGACTAAATATACAATGTAACACAATCATAAAAAGCATGACGTTAAATTGTATATTCAGTATGAAAATCCTCTAGATCCATACATGGCGGCTAACGGAAGATTCTCTGTGTAATAGACAGAAAACTTGAAATTATACCCTATAACTTTCTCCCAGTGAGATATACCTAATAGATTGATGTTGATGATTTAAAATGTCTGGGATTAACCCTGGTCAGACGAACAGGTTTTACAGTATTGTAATACAGTGTCAGCCAGTCTGAAAGTGCCTTGTTAATGGCTATAGACTCGCAAATGCACTTTTGCATGTACTTATGGCGGAAAAGGTGCGATTCTCTGTTATAATATGTTAAAACAATCCATGGCAATAAAAGAACACCTGCAAAATATTTCTATAACTTCAACAGTAAATGGTGGATGGTCGGAATGGTCACCGTGGATGCCATGTTATTGTGACGGAGAAACAAAAGGGCGTCGCCGTATGCGCAGCTGCACAAAGCCCGCGCCGACCAATGGTGGGGCGCCATGTAGGAACGCCGCCTCGCAGACTGATGATCAATGTATCTCTTGTTCACGCAGTAAGTCGTTTTGACTATTTTATAACTTTCACCATACAGTTGAGAGGAGAGGGTGGACAACTAATGCCGCATTTTACACGGAAGTCTGATATTTTTTGCAAAATTAAATTAGCCTAAGTTACTCCTTGTGACATTAGCAACCTGCCAGTAAAAGCCCGTCGAAATTGGTTTTCATTTAGGAGTTTAGCAAGTTTAAAGAATAAGCATTGCCATCCAACGTGGCAATGCTACCAGCTTGCTGAGCACTTTTCCGGCAGACAGCGGCAGCGATGCGGAAGTATTTTATGATGCCATTATTTTTTTTCCGTGTTTCACGGATTAAGAATACATAATGTCACTTCTCAGCCCATGGGTGTCGTAGAAGGCGACTAAGGGAGTAACCTTATGCAGACAAGAGCACTGCAAGATAAGGAAAATTCGAAACAAACCCTATACCAACCCGTCTGGCCTGCGTGGTATAGTAGGCTAAATTCCCTCCACATTCTTTGGAGGAGACCGGTGCCCAGCAGTGGGATATTTATAGGTTGAGATGATGATGATGATTATTTTAGGTTGTAAATATTATGTTGTTTTGTTATAAATATTAATTTTAAAAGTAAAGTACGTCAATTAAAAAAAAACTATGAGGCCATCAATTAATAGTAGACATAAGCAAGATAAAGAAAAATTTGCCTGATTTTTATTTTAGAGTAAATTTTTTATAGGTAGAGCAATATCAACGGCTTTTTTAAGTTTTTTGATTATCATTGTCTTTCCCTTCTTCTTACTTCTACAATAGTCTAAAAAAGATGGCGTTTGTATCAAGTAGCCAATCAAATTCCCTCTCTATATTGTCAATTAGTTCACAACGGTTATATCCGCCCGTTAACTCTATTTAATGCTTCTTCATGTTTATATTTTTATTCGATTCTTTATTATTCTGCTAAGGTGGTTCTTGGACCCAATGGAGCTCCTGGTCTGATTGTAGTGGAGACTGCGTGAGAATAAGGAGACGACAATGCACAGGGAATTGTGTAGGGCCAACGACACAGCATGCGGCATGTGTTGGTGGACTATGTTCGCAAGCGAGTAAGTTGATTACATTTAAAGGAATTTAATAACAACATTTATCTTTAAAGCAACGAATTGCTACTCCTATATTAACAACACAAAAATAGTCATCATCATCATATCAGCCCAAACACGCCCAGTGTTGGCACATGCCTCACCTAAATAGGTGGTAGTTAGCCTACTGTTATCACAATGGGAATGAGAGCGAGTTGTGAGATACATATTCTTTATCTCCGTCACCACACTGGTAAAGATAATATTATTATTATGTAGGTATTTTCAAGTATTGCGATAGAATGTGACGAAATATATATAGCCTATTGCACTACTGGCCATAGATCTCTTCTAACACGCGCCATAACACTCGGACTGCAATGATGATAATGATAATGAAATATATAGATATTTTCATTCGTATAATTAAGTTAAATAGTAGTAACAATAAAATAAAATTATCTTTGTACCCGCTTGAGTCTTCCAAAAGGACCGGGTATACTTCTCACCATAGAAATAAGTATAGCTGTGGCAAAAGAAACAAAATTATTTTAGAACGACAAGAAATATTTTTTAAAAGTCAAAAACAGACAGGGTGAACAGAAAATGGTAAAAAAAAACTAAAAAACGTCGCTAGGTTTGACTAGATGTGGAAGGCGGAGGATTGAGTGTTATGTCGAGTGTTAGGAGAGGCTTATGTCCTACAGTGGACTGCAATAGGTTGAAATGGTAATGATGCTGAACTAAAATTGTTCTAAAAATTTCAATTTATTACATGTTAATTTCTTTTCTCCCGTAGGAATTACGGTAAGCAACGCGACCCTCTATGTGGCTATAGGGATCACAGTTGGTACGATTATCGCTGGTTTATCGGTCCTATTCTTCTGGTGCAGATTTAGAAACAAACCTGGATATTCTGTTGGAAATTTAGGTCAGTTTTGATACAGAAAAAATAAATTCTAGGTTGGTAGGTACAAAAATAAGATTTGCATGCATTCAAGAATGTAGCACTTATAACTAGTTGGCCATTTATTTATATTTTTTTCTGTTAATCAATTAAATTCTTTCAAACTTTAACGTTCTCTTTTAATCTTTATTAATACTAATTGTTAATTCATTTAGTTAATAATGAGTCTATTAATTGTTATATTATTTTAAATTAGATTTGTTTTAATTTATTACTTTTATGTTTAATTTATGTTTATCTAATACAATTGTTTATTTTTCATTATTATTAAAATTTAATTACGCATGTTATGCTTACTTGTTTGCATTTTTTGATGTATGAAAAAGATATGCTATAATGTAAGTAGTTGTTGGTGAATTAAATAAAATAAATTAAAAATAGATATATTGTTATTTTCCTAGATAAACTAGTTTAGATAATACACAAAAACTTAGATAACCTATAAATAGTTTGGAACAAAATGAAGTTCAAGGCCAAGCTAATTTGGGTTCTATGCATTATCACAATGTCACAACAATTCATTGTGGTCTGCATCAGTCTATGACTATCCAACAAATAATTAACGCATTAGTTGCAGGTTAATTACACTCTAAGCTTTAAAATATCGCAGTAAGAACGGTGTTATAACTCTTATATAAATAAAACTAAATCTTTAATATCTACTTAAGCAGTACTTGTAGCTTGTTACGCTAAAATGTTAGTTGGGTACCTAATCTATATTATAAAACGTCATAACATTAAGATTTACGAGATCTACGAGTAGTCTTCAAGACTTTGGCACGCGTACGTTAGTAGTGAGGTTACAAGTCATTTAAACATTTTATCAACAGGTATACCAAAAACAGAGACAATTTTTAACAAAGATAATGCGACGCCAGATCTAACAAGGACTTGCAACGACTATTGGATACATGGGCCTGATAATCATTATGAAATGCCAAGTTTTATTGACAGGTAAGACAGTCTGAGGAGGGACAATTTTATTATTACACAAAAATTACTAATATACAAGTATTATAATATTATTTGCTATTTTATTTTAAATTAATTTTAAATTTTCGTACTGGAAAATATACCATTGTACTAAATTCTTACAAGTTTTAAGCATTTATTGTAAATATAAATATCAGAATAATACAGTGACTTCAATTTATACCAATACTGTGCTCCCGTGGGTCACTGAGTGAATAAAAGCTGATCTGAACATCGAACCGAAAATATACGAGCGTATTTTGCCCAAAAGTGAGTTCAGCTAATGGATCACTTGTTTTTAGAAAATGTTCTTAGAAACAAAAAAGTAATATTCTCATGAATATATTGTTGTTTATCAAGTAATAACTTCTCGCATCCATTTCCTTTATATCCCATTATTTTTCCACCCCTAGCTATGCATACCCATTTGGGAACCGCAGTAGACAGACGTCGCCAACCGGAAGTAACCATTACGAGATGAAGCCTTACAGCTCTTCCGTTGAATCTGCGTCAAGCGGCAGCTACACCAATAGTAAGTATTTTGAGCTAATGTGAGAAAAACAATTAAATAAGGATTCTACAGAAAGGGGTCTCGTCCCTTACAGTTTATTTAGTAGTTTTCTAGTAACTTGTGAATGCTATGTTATTCCTTAGAGCAACTAGATTTGTCTATGGACGTCTTGTATTATTACTAACGGATTTAATTATTTTAAGATTAGTTGTATTTACTTATTGACGAACATAAACTAAAAGTAATAGATTATTTTTACAATATTTGTCAACTCAGGATACAAAATTCAAAGATAATAAAACAATTACATCTGATAAATAGTAATTATGTATCTTGTGCTAGAGAACTATTTTATAATTGGTAAGATTAAGTTTCGGTATTTTCTTCATAAACCTTCGTTATATTTTTTTTTATTTTTGACTGGCCTGTTGGCACAGTGGTTAATGACCCTGACTGCTAAGCCGGAGGTCGTGGGTTCGATTCCCACCCAGGACAAACCTTAGTGTGATGAGCATGATTGTTTGTTCTGTCTGGGTTTAATTTATCTTAAATATGTATGTATTTACGAAAAAAAAGTATTTAAGTAGTATTTCAGTTGTTAAGTACCTACCCATAAAACAAGCAAATATAATTGCTTAATTTGGGACTAGATGGAGCTGTGTGAAAATGTATTACATTACTAATTTTGCTAAACAATTGGAGTAAAGAATGTAAATACGTCTCTTTAACTATTTCTTCAATTCCAGCAAGAACAATGACATCCAGATCCAGTGAATATTCATCACAAATAGCCGAATTGACGGCGTCACCTATTTCACTCTCTAAAGTTGATGTAGCCGTGACATTACCTTCAGCACATATAAATACTAGCTATAGAGACAAAATACGTTTAACTATACTTAAATAATCTGTTTTGTAAAATTACGAGAGTTAATGGGACGAAGTTAATTGAATTCAAGCGTCATTTACACTATGCAAGTTTTATATGACAGACACATTTGATTTCACCCTTTGTTTTTTCAGTGACTGAAAACTATGAGAACATGAAAAATATTGTACAAAACTTGCAACATAATAGCAATCAATCATGTCCGAAATCAAAATAAATTGAAGTTCAGTCATCATCAACCATCTATTCATTACATTGCTGGATACATGTGAAGGTTATTGCCCAATGTTACCACGCCTAAGCCCTTATTACACTATTCAATTTGCAGAAAATCTAATAAGAAAATCGAAAGTTGTAATCGATGTTGGAATAGTCTCACTCTTGCCGAATTAAATGTAGTAAAGCAATCAATAACAACGTTAAAATTTGAGATTTTGTAAAACCGAGTTAATAAATAAAAACAACTTTTGGATTATTTTGAAATGTTTATAAAATTTAAGAAAAAATATAATTATGTAAAGAAAATATAAAAATTATACATCATCATCATCATATCAGCCCAACGACGTCCACTGCTGAACATAGGCCTCACCTAATTTCCGCCAAAATTATACAATTTGACATTAATTTGTTTACAAATGTTCTTCATCCAATTCGGCCCATATATATGTATAGATTCTAATTTAGTTCGATTGGAAGTTCCCGATCACACTACTTGCTAAATTCTTTTAGATTTCGATTTTCTACAAATTGAATTGTGAGTTAAGGCCTTTAGTCGGCTGGATTTTGTATAAAGCTTTCCTTTACACCTACAGTAGTATAGTTGCTTCATAACATCGTCGTATTGACAAAAATAATTAAAACATGGACAGACGAAATGTATACCTATATGGATGATACACAATTTATATTTCTATTATATTATACAGGGTGTATACGACGATACGACATTAAAATAAACCACGTGTAGATGTTAGAAGGCTTTACCAAAAAAATTTAATAGAAATTTGCAATAGTTTAGACGCAAATGTACTTTCTTTATGTCACAATTTTTCACAGTTTTAAACAACCTGTAGATATTTACGTTGGTCGTATGTTATCATTACGTCATTCAATTCATTTAAATATCTCTGACTCTTTCATATTATCTTATCTCTTACTCTTTCCGCACTTTTGTCGTCGTCATGTCGAAAACGTCATGATTTCGACTTTAAAGAATGTGTAGCTTTTTTTTTCTTTGTTTTTAATAATTTTTAATAGAATAAGTTTATAAGGTACACTGGCTGCCTTATCATTTAATATCGTATCGTCGTATACAGTCTGTATATAATGTATATATGTATAACAATACCTTACGCAAGCACTCATTGTGTTATGAACAATGTGTGGAATTAGACAATTGGTGTTCAACATGCACCAATACTTATCTACTTGTATCCATTGTGTTTTTTCATATCAAATTTGTTATGCAGAAAATGATATAGTTTCTATACTTAAATAGTTTGGTTTTGACAGCGGAGAATATTTAATTGAACATAAGTACATTATAAAAGTCTTTTAAATATTACGTAATTTTTTCGTCAAAACTTTTAATTCAATAGTCCCATTAGTTCTAAAAATTGTGCCTAGGGACATAACACGTGTTGATATTAATTTTATTGTTTTTACGTGTGTTATTAGAAATGTTGCAATTAATTCAAAATTGTTTTTTCCTGTATTGTAATTAGGTTTAAAGTTGCATAGATATTACTTTATTGGATATTTACTTTTTATAAAGTGGGCTGGTAAAAACGGTAGGTATCGGGATTTCTGTTATTTCAAAAAAAAAATCTCTGTATCCACTGGGAGTCTGGAGTAGTTCTCAAATACCTAATGGCAGAGGGTTCGCCTCTATTTCATTGGACGACTCTGAATGACCTAACATAGCTGACATATTCGAGATTTTGACTACATTAGGTTATTCAATTATTTTAATAGCCCTCTGCTCTCTTTTAGATAAATAAAGGCGACACTTTGTCTCTTATTACTGCACAAGTAGACTGTAATGTACCTATTTTAATTTCATAAAGACTGAATGAACCAGTAAGAACTGCCAATTTATTATGTACCTATTTATGTAGTTACTATTTTTAGTAGATGATAAATGATCTTTGAAAATTAAGATTAATTTTCGTTGGATGCCATTTATAAATCCCATTTTAAGGGTTCCGTAGCCAGAATGACAATAACGGAACCATGTCTGTCCATCGGTTCGTATGTCACAGGCATTTAACACAAAAACAACTCGATATATTATATTGATGAAAGTTGAAGAATAGGTGTCTTGTATAGGCCAGTTTGGTAGTTAACTAATGAAAATAAATACGTCTAGTAGAAGCAGAATTTTTTTTCAGCAAACATTTACGAGTGACACGTTCTTCGACAGATCTTTTATAGACACTTTAAGATTTCTAAGAAATTTGTTTGATTATGTGAATATTTCCATAAATATATGCTCTGAAAATAGCATAAATTATATCCTTACTTACTAATTACTTTGATAATGGTACGGAACCCTTCGTATGCGAATCCGACGCGCACTTGGTCGGTTTTTTTAAGCATTGTTTTAGATGTTACTAGCACTACCAATTATATTTTATCGGGAGCTTGCTTCCAATAACGCTTTGTAGATATTTTTGATCTTATTGACAACAAGATCTTTAGTTTTAATTGTACTAACCAATGTAAGTTTGTTATAAGTATATTATACTAACGATTGTAAATTTTGTATTTATATCTGTGATATTAAATAAATTAATTTGTAATATTGTTTTGGTGTATCACTTAAAGCCGAGCCTTTGTATAAAATTTGAATAAATCTCACAAATAAATAATGTACATATAAAAAAAAATTTTATCAGACATTTTTCTCACAAGATAAACCAGACAAATACAATTTAAATTAATAACAAAATTTAATATGTAAGCTTATTTAAGAAAAATAAAGTGATGGTAGAATACCTAAGCCACGTAAGCATACGTCATAAGGATCACACCACATGGAATCATACCTTATGGATAACATAACAACCTAGTACCAAATTCAACGCCACCTTAGGCTATAAGTACTAGACAAGCGCAAGCGTGGGGCTTACTCTGAATTTCGACATTCGATTAGTCGGTTTTGATGTTGCTGCCAAATGAAATGTTTCAAAGTGATAGCGACCATATCTGAATTTCCTTACATTTGACAGCGACATCAAAACCGACTAAATTGAATATCGAAATTCAGAGTAAGCCGATGATGGTTATAGCTGACAGTCCACAAGTTCATAAAAAATCAAGTTAAAGATATAAAATCATTCTTATTTGCGTTTTATTGCTACATCGATCGATCAAGCCGGAGGTCGTGGGTTCGAGTCCCACCCAGAATAAATATTTGTATGATGAGCATGATTGTTTGTTTTGTGTCTGGGTGTAATTTATTTATAATATTATGTATATAGGGACAGATCAGGAGTACCCTCAACCGGCGAGAATGCATGAAAAGACTGATGAATGTTGAAGAAGCCAAAGATGTATGTCAGAATCGTAGCAAGTGGAAAGAAATGGTCTCTGCCTACCCCTCTGTTGGGAAAGAGGCGTGATCTATATGTAGGTACTTCTGTATGTAGGTATATAGGTATTTACAAAAAAAAAAGTTTAGCAGCTGTTGTTTAGTACCCATAACACAAGCAAATATAATTGCTTAGGACTAGATGGCGCTGTGTGAATGTGTGAAAAATATTATCCCACATTGATTCTGCCATGGCCGGTCAGAAATGAACTTCGCCCGCTTGGGCATGTTGTGCTTGCCATCATGGCTTTAACGACATAAGAGAAAGATATTAACCACAGAATAGCGATAGGTTTTTTGATCGGTCGCCGGCAGAAAGATGGAAGCAGACGTCAAGCGGAGCCAACAGTCAACGGTATATTTTCAAGGTTTTTCAAGGTTCAAGGTTATTTTATTACCTTTAAATCAATGGCACAATGCTAACATACTATAACACATACATAACTTAAAATATGACTGTCAACTTAGCCTAGCGGTTAAGATGTTCGCCTCGCCGCTAATACCACCGTGACGTGGGCTCAATTCCCACACGAGATAAATATTTGTTTGATTCATAGATATTTGTTTCGATTTTGGGTGCACCTTGTGTACGTTAATTGTATGTTTGTAAAGTCTATTACCTGAGTGCGGTATGAAAGTATCATCATCATATCAGCCCAATGACGTCCACTGTTCCAAAGGCCTCACCTAATTTCCGCCACAGTGGGCTATTTTGTGCCGCCCGCATCCAATAAATTGAATTAATAAACCGCAAATTTATTGGAATTAATCCAATAAATTTGCGGTATGTATATACTCGTACATACCTAATATAAGAATAATAAAATTTATTTTATTTAAGTGACCATTACTCATAATGGATTAGTAAAGATTTAGAACTATTTATTGTTAGTAATAACAATGGGTATAATGGGCTCGACTATGTTAAATTCCTTGTGAGACAGCTGCACATCGGTTTACATAAATACAGTCGAGCCTCTGAGCTATCATGCTTAGGATGCTGTTGGAATTAATGCATGACAAAGTTAGTTATAGTTACTTATGTAAATATCATATAAATCTCATATAAGTGAACTGTAGCTCTTTTGAGAAAATAAAGTATCTTTAAACCTAATCTTAAAAGATGAATATCATGGCTTGGTGTTCGCACGGGGATGGCGATTTTACGTGGTGGCACCATACCCCGTATGCTTAGCCAAGAAATGCTGTAATTTAATGTAAATATAACAAGTAAGGAGTTTTATATAAATGCTAAACAAGTAATGACTGTCACCGTGGCGCAGTGGTTAAGGTGGTCGCCTCGCCACTACATCGCCGTGCTGGGTGACGTGGGTTCGATTCCCACACGAGACAAATATTTGTGTGATTCATAGATATTTGTTTCTAGTCTGGGTGTACTCTGTCTCCGTTAGTTTCATGTTTGTAAAGCTCCCCGCGACACAGGGCTCGTTCCCTAGTGCGGGCGTTGTCTTTAAAAAAAAAAAAAAAAAACAAAAAAAAAAAAAAAAAAAAAAAAAAAGGAAAAATTCAAACCCACAACGGGACTTGAACCCGCCTCCCTGGCATTCCATGTCCAGTGCTCTTCCAACTGTGCTTTGCAGGCGGACGCCTCGGAAATCGAATTTATCGATTTCGACCTTCTAACATAATGACATCGTGACATTCAAGTCCCCTTTTGGGTTTGAATTTTTCCATTACTTGTTTAGCAATGTAAGTAAGGAGTTATTTTAACAATAACAGTATTCCCTCAACATTGTTGTATAGTTATAGTATTTTTTGTGTGGCACCACGATTCTATTAACATTTGTCGAATATTTTAAAACAATTCAGAAGTTTAGATATATTCACTTTAAATATAAATTAAAATAATTCTTATTTCAAAAGGTTAATATTACCGTGTGAATGCGTATTTTTATGACATTTACTGTTCCTGATTTTTTTTTTGCCGTGGACATTATTTACTGTGACATTTTAGCTAACAAAAATAAAATATAATAGTTAAGACGTTGTGCAGTTGTTTGATATGTTATTAAATTATTATGCTTATTCTATTAATTGTTATAAAATGATTGTGGAAAATTTTTGCATGCCTCTGGACGAATGAAGGATGAAGATGAAGTAGCTTTTTTTACCATTGTCACAACATTTTTCCTATTCATCATCAGCAACCCATTAAGCCCCACTGCTGGGCTCAGGTATTCTCTCCTCTATCTAGAGAGCTGAGAGGGTTTAGGCCATAATCCACTCACGCTGGCTCAGTGCGGGTTGGTGGATCAGACATACCTACACATAGAATTTTTTCTACGGTATGTGGGTTTCCTCACGATGTTTTCCTTCACCGTTAGCAGATGGTAAGTCACTTGACATATAAATTCCACAAAGTGGAACACTTTAGTACATATAAATTCCACAAAGTGGAATCCACATTGGTACTGCCGGTCGGGATCGAACTCGGACCGCGTAATTTACACGCCGGTCCCGTATCCATTCAGCCACCATCGCTGTTTCCTATTATTTATACCTATTTTATCCATATTGCGGCCATTTTTTTGCAGTTTATCCATCAAGAACTAAGACATATACAACGGTGTCGCTATCCAGAAGTATAAGTCCAGTCAGAACTGGATGGCCTTGCAGTTGCAAACGGTGTACACCAAGGATCAGCACTCTGTTCTCTGGAGAATCTGTCAAAACCCCAGGAACATACTGTAGGTACACAGATGACACTTGGTTTATGTCTGATGCCGTTATGGATATAGATTTACAAAATTTTGAATAAAAATATTGGGACCCAGTGTTATTTTGAATAAAACTGAGTAGAAATCCTATAAAATATATGATTTTATTTCCAAACACAATAACACAACCTTATAAAGCAATGATGAAGACCATTGCTTGCTTGCATAAGAGAAAATGACATTTTTACATATGTTTACAAAGTAATGTTTGACTAAACATTAGGTGCATATAAAAGACCACTTATAAATTAATACCTTTTTACAAAAAAAAATTGAAAGGGAATGGACATCATCATCATTTTAACCCATAAACGTCCCACTGCTGGACACGGGTCTTCTTGAAAAAATGTGGAAGGAATTTAGCCTACTATAATAATGATGAAAATATCATATCACTAAGTCTTAGCAAAAGTGTCAAAAACTATAATTAAGTAAATTGTGTCATCATCATCATCATCATATCAGCCGTAGGACGCCCACTGCTGGACATAGGCCTCCTCAAGTGACTTCCAATAGGACCGGTTGTATGCGGCCTGCATCCAGCGCGATCCTGCTGTTCGGATCAGGTCATCTGTCCACCTCTAAATTGTGTATTAAAATGAAAACTATTATAATGTTGTTCCTGAATGTGAGCTGCGTGAAGTGAAGCCGCAGTCAAAATAAAACGTAAGTACTCTATTAATATCGTAAACCAGTAGGTGCACTTAATAACCAGTCATTAATATGAACGAATTGAATTTTACTACATTCACAGCGGGAGTCTGCTTAATGTACACTGCAGTGTAGGATCGTTACGTCAATACCCCGCCTATTACAGCGATGTTTGATCGACCAATAAAAATGACCACTTAAATAAATGTATATTTTAAAACTTTTAAGTATTAGATAAGCGCTATTAATAAAAATAATTCGGTTTTAAAGTGTACGACTTTATTTTAAGACCAAGGCTTGTATTGCTTGCTTATAATGATGAAAGTAAGTTTTGGTATGTTGCTTCCTACTGCTACCTTCGAGGGGCAAACGAGCAAGCGTGTCATCTGAAAGTGAGTGATCTCCGCTACCCGTGTGGACACTTTGGGTCCACAGATGCGTTATCGGCGTGAGCTACGCAACGCAATTACCGTAGACTATGAACGCCTGTATCATCAAGGGGCGCGTTGCCCATATTTAGAAAACCTCATCATAACAACCCATTCATGTCCCACTCCTGGGCTCGGGTCTCTTATCTAGAGAGCTGAGATGGTTTTTTGGCCATAATCCGCTGGTCTAATGTGGGTTAGTGGATCAGACATACTTTTCAAATCATAGAACTCACATAGCCTTTTTGACCTTTTGACTGGCCTGTTGGTCTAGTGGTTAGTGACTCTGACTGCTAAACCGGTCGTGGGTTCGATCCCCACCCAGGACAAATCTTTGTGTGATAAGAATAAAGGTTTGTTCTGTGTCTGGGTGTAATTTATCTATAATATGTATGTATTTACAAAAAAAAAATGTATTTAAGTAGTATATCAGTTATTTAGTATAACATAACACAAGCAAATATAATTGCTTAATTTGGGACTAGATGGCGCTGTGTGAATGTGGTAGAATATTTATTATAAATATTATAGCCGACGAAATGTGTAACATGTCTCTGTCTATCATCATCATCAGCAACCCATTAATGTCCCACTGCTGGGCTCGGGTCTCCTCTCCTCTGTCTAGAGAGCTGAGAGGGTTTAGGCTATAATCCACCCACGCTGGTCTAATGCGGTTTGGTGGATCAGACATCCACTTAGAATTTCTTCTAGTGTATGTGGGTTTCCTCACGATGTTTTCCTTCACCGTCAGCAGATGGTAAGTCACTTGACTAGTACATTAAATTCCACAAAGTGAAATCCACATTGGTGGTCGGAATCGAACTCGGACTGCGTGTTTAACACGCCGGTCTCTTATCCATTCAGCCACCATCGCTTTTTATCGTCTCTGTCTATGCCTTCGTGAAAAAAAATCGTGAAGTTACTTTTTTTTAATATTTACGATATATTCAATGCAGTCGTATCGTACTCGCTTCGTATACTAAAAAGCGCATCATTAGGAGTAACAAATCAAATCTATTTTGGTCGATCCCATTAGTCAAATCGTATGACTAAAACAAGTTCAAAGTTCCTTTAACAGCTTACATTTGTCACTTACGCCACTAATTGGGACAGTTTAAGTACTTTAGTGTTATAAACGTGTTTGAGCGGTCGTTTTTTAGGATAATTTATTGTGAATTTGAAGTATTTAAGTTGAAAAGTTTTCAGGGAATTCGGTAGTCAATGTTAAAAGTCAATGTATTGGATTTGAAAAACTTAATCGTACATAAAACAATTCAAAGTTACATACGCACATTGCAAGTTAATAGGATGTTTGTAATAATATGGCTTCATGTCTGTTTCTGTTTGGAGAGGCCTATGTCTGGCCTATGTACTGCAATAGACTGAGATGATGATAATGATGATGATGTCTGTTTCTTATTCGAGGAAGCAGAGAATGTGGTACGCCATTTATTCCGATTGAAGTATAAATCTAGTATTTTTTTATTTCTGGCCACCCAACATTTATTTTCGCTCAGAACACAGTTAAAAAATAATTAATTTATACTGATAATGAAAAGCTGAAGATTCTGTTTGTTTGGTTTAATCTCAGGAACTACTAGTCCGAGTTGAAACAATATTTCAGTGTTGCATACCCCATATTATATCGAAGATGGCTGACTTGATGGTATACTAGTGAAATAATAAAATATATAAAATTGAAATATTACAATTTAAAAATGTTTAAAATACTTAGTTTACAGGTTAATAAAGAATTGTTTAAATATTATAGGTCTAAAGTAAAAGAGCTTATAAAAAACGCGCATCAGAATTACATTAATATGGTACAAAATAATATCGCCTCTGACCCCTCATCTTTTTGGCAATATATTAAAGATAAGCGTAATAATCGGCAATCAACTAAAGAATATGTTTTCATGGGTAAGACGGTTGAAGGACAGGAAGCCGTAGATGTGTTTGCGAAATATTTCAGTTCTGTTTTCCACCAAAATTCACCGATACTAGACCCGGAGGCAGCTGAGCGTGAGTCATCTGACTCTGGCTATGTATCCGGAATAACAGTTACCATAGATAAAATCAGCACTTCAGAACTACAAAAGGCAGTCCGCCGTTTAAAAACCTCGTCGGCATATGGTCCTGATAATATCCCCGCTTTTCTAGTTAAAGATTGTTTA
Organism: Laspeyria flexula; assembly: GCA_905147015.1. NCBI lineage: Eukaryota > Metazoa > Arthropoda > Insecta > Lepidoptera > Erebidae > Laspeyria > Laspeyria flexula. The sequence goes on from LR989953.1 coordinate 1,157,474, forward strand.
AGAGCTCTCGAGGAACCTCTACTCTACCTATATAATCTCTCTCTTGAACACTGTTTTTATCCTAGCAAATGGAAGGTTTCGCGAGTAACGCCTGTACCAAAAAATACGTCATCAATTGATATTACTAATTTTAGACCAATCGCAGTTCTGTCGGTATTCGGAAAACTGTTCGAGTCCATAATCAATAGGCAAATATTTAGTCAAATTAATAACCTTTTGGATAACTCACAGCATGGATTTCGACCTGCGCGCTCGACTTTAACTAATCATATTGCATTCGTAGATTATCTGTGTGAAAAAATGAAGTCAGGTGGTCAAGTTGATGCTGTGTATTTAGATTTTTCTAAAGCTTTTGATCTCGTTGATAATGATGTACTATTAAGAAAATTTGCGTCTTTAGGATTTAACTCTGGGCTCCTAAAATTTATGGCACATTATCTTCGGGATCGTAAGCAATTTGTTCGGATGGGAGGTTATAGATCAGGAGAATATTACACCCGATCTGGTGTGAGCCAGGGTAGTACCTTAGGTCCCACTCAATTTTTGATAATGGTAAATGACTTGCCAAAAATATTGAAATATACGAAATGTTTAATGTTCGCTGATGATCTAAAACTCTATATGTCTATCAGTAACTTAGGAAGCTGTACTGAGTTACAGCATGACATAAATGAGGTTGTTAAGTGGAGTATAAATAATAAATTATCACTAAACACCTCCAAATGTAAAATAGTTAGTTTTTCTAGAGCTCGTTCTCCTATTACCATGTCATACGATTTAGAGGGTACAACTCTTGAGCGGGTTGATACTATACGCGATTTAGGAGTGACTTTTGACTATAAATTAAATTTTCATCAGCATATAATTACAATAAGTAAGGAAGCCAATAAATTACTAGGTTTCATAATAAGAACCTCTTTCCAATTAAAAAAAATACAAACAATAAAACTACTCTATAATGCGTATGTCAGAAGCAAATTAGAATATAATGCAATAATTTGGAATCCTCATGAACAATTATACATTTTGATGGTCGAAAAAGTACAGCGAAAGTTTGCGAGATTTTTGTATAAGAGGGAACTTGGCTACTATCCGTTTCTATACCCTTCAACATTTGTATCTGGCATGATAGGACTAGACACCCTACAGCTTAGACGAAATTCCACCTTAGTTATACATTATTGTTTACTTCTAACTAACAAAATTGATAACCCAGAAGTACGAGAGTGTATAAACTTTTATGTACCGGACCAGTACATGCGTGGTTCAGGGAGACGGCGTCACTTACTGTTCGCCTGTCCACCCTCGTGGAGGTCGCCTCATAATAGTCCAACAGCCAGAGCTATTATTTTAATAAATAAATTTCTACAAGCCAATGCAGACATAGACATATTTTTTGACCATATTGCAGTGTTGGCTAAAAACAGTCGTATTTATTTAAGTTTTATGTAATATTTTGGGTGAAATACTCGTAATTGTTAAAAGTAAAATAATAGATACCCTGTAATATAAATAAATATATAATTTTAATAAATTGTGATAACTTTGATCTCAATTATGTATGCTGCAATATAAGTATTTAGATTATAATAAATAGGTATAGGTATAATAAAAATGTATATATAAAGCTGTTATTGTTAAGAAAGTAAGTTAGTTTATAAGAATTTTGTTAAGTAGTATAACATGTAAGCGATTTGGTTCACACTGTTAGCTTATAATGTTTCTTTTTTTTTTTTAATAAATAAATAAATAAGTTATCATTATGCTTCGTCCAATAGGAGCTGAGTAGTAGCCAAATAAAGATGACACGCTACACGGAAGCGGATACACGGGCAACAGTTGGTTACAAATATAAATACCTTGTAACAATAGAATTATTTTATGTTGCAATAAAATGTATCATTTGAAATTAAATTTACAAATATATCATCAGCAACCCATTAATGTCCCACTGCTGGGATTGGGTCTCCTCCCCTCTAATAATAGAGCTGAGAGGGTTTTTAGGCTATTCCTATGTTACCCTAATGCATGTTGGTGAATCAGACATACACATTGAATTTCTTCTAGTGTATGTGGGTTTCCTCACGATGTTTTTCTTCACCGTTAGCAGATGATAAGTCACATGACTACTACATATAAATTCCACAAAGTGAAATCCACATTGGTTCTGCCGGTCGGAATCCTTCAGCTCACTTATCCATTCAGCCATCGCTTCTTTAATTTACAAGTACAAAAACGTTCAAATCTTTTATTGTGCTGCAGATTTCTGTAACCTACAATGATATTGCATTGTGATAGGGCCCGTAATACCGCTATAATCAACCACTGATCTTCTCTAAGAGCAATAACTGCTTGGAATGTCGCGTACATGATGTATAACTAGTTTTTACCGCAATATCGAATAGCTTTCTACTCATCCTGGATGAATGGTGAGATTCCATAACTACTTGCCTTGAAAAACAATATGATCGTTCTAGTTCTAAGCACCTACCTACCACCATAAAATGGACTAAGTATTAAACCAGGTTTAAATTGACATAAGCCATTGTTTTAGTGTCAAAGTTGTCAATTAAAACCTGGTTTAATGCTTAGTACGTATTTTGTAATAAGGGGGTTAGTCGTTAACAAACATTGGCCAAGTCATAGTGATCTATACCTACTAATATAATAAAGAGGTAAAGTTTGTGAGTTTGTGAATATTGTAGGGGCCCATATATCAAGGAAGGTTTTAAGGCTTTCTGAAAAAAATTGGTACACGTTCCTATCATTATAGAAATGCATTGTAGAGCGAAATACTTTATTGTAATTATTTTTTATGAATAAGGTTAGGTAGTATAAGATAATGAAATATCAGGCGTTTTTATTTTATTTTATTTTTATTCTATGATTTTGTATGTGTTTGTTTTATATCTATTGTGAAAGTAATGTCATAATTTATAATATTTACATTAATTTAATTTAGTTGAAACTAACAATTTGCATGCCACAAGTAATGCGGTAAAATGTGTCCTGGACTAATAACACTGTACCCACTATCTTATGTAATAACCACATTATTTTTGCAAATAAATGAACTTGAACTTGGCTATATATCATCAGTCTACGGCCAAAAGGAACTGAGCAGCGGCCAAATAAAAAACGACGGGAGCGAAACCCCGGGCAATAGATATACAATACATCATCAGCCATACTAAGTAAATAAATAATAAAAAAAAAAATCTAAAACCAATTTTGATATGGATTTGGATATATTACAGCCTTGCTCTATCTTAATTTAAGAATAGACAAAGTTGATCATAGACTAGGTGTGGCATGGTTCAATTATCTTTTCCCTTTTTATTTTATTTTTTGATTTATATTTTTTTTTAATCATATGTAATTTGTTCCTACTGATGTCACATTGATTGTCTGGTGAATAAATATTTTTTCTTTCCTTTTTTCTTTCTTTAACATTCCATTATTTGTTATCTCTGATTGTTTGTTATTTTTTACTTTGTTTTTCAATCAGATATTCTATTTATAGGAATTTCCTGTGAATAGAGTATCTGGTTATTCTTTAAATAGGTTAGTTGTGTATAATTTTTAAGGATGTACATATTTTGTTGTTTGAAAATATTTGTAATGTTTTAGTCATTAGATAATAATGATTAGAATTTCATTTAATGGCGTGGTTATGTAAAGCCTGTATCATTTATATTATATTATATGTACAAATAAATACAAAGGAAATCCTATGCATTTTTTACATCAAAACATTCTTGTGATTTCCTTTATTTCAATATAACAAAGTTTGCTTGACTTGGAATCTATGGATCTATTTAACTATTTTAGTGTATCAATGAGGTATCGTAGAGGAATCGAATATATATTTTTTTAGTTATTTCAGCACATTGATTCTCTCTCCTCACATCTGTCATTTGCGGTCTTTTCATAACTTCCATAAAAATAATATCAATCCATAATTCTATCATTCAAGTATTTGACGTATGTCTGTAAAGTCTTCCACGCAGTTGGAGTCGAATACAACTGCTAATTTTAATTATCTTGACCACTTATTTGAAAAAGTCGTTCGATATCATTTGGTCAACTCCTAGGTTACATATTCGCCGTTTAAAAATATTCGTTGTTCGGATTGTAGGCGGATAATCCTCTGCCTACTCCTTCGGGGAAATGGTATGATATTATGTTAATGTTCTTACTCGTTTCTACCCAATGTGCTAGAATTTTATTATTCAATTTGATCAAATCGCAGAAAAAATAAGTGGCATTTTCTATTTCTATGTAGCTATTTCCTAGATGTGATTCATTCTACAATGGTCTTGTTATTGCTGTGACTAACCCACTTGTTAGCTAAAAACACTGTGATTCTGAGAAAGACGAGTATTAAATACAAAATATGGCTAAATGAACTAAACAGGGTGATTCAGTATTCTAATAAAAATAACTAAAGGTCCATATGTAAAAGTTTGCTGTTAGCTTAAAGCTCGAAATTCGAAAAATAGATCTTCACTAATATTTTTTTATTTGTTTGGACGCTATGATCTTAGAAACTACTGGTCAGTGTTGTAAAATTATTTTAGTGTTAGATAGCCCATTTATCCAGGAAGGCTATAGGTTAAATAACATCACGATTCGACTAAAATAAACTGAGCAGTGCCCAAATAATAAACGACGGGAGCGAAGCCCGGGGCAACAGCTAGTCATAGATTTTTCTGTGTCTGCGTGTACTTTTTGCCCGTTAATTGTATGTTTGTAATATCTTTCGTGAAAAAGGGCTAGACAATCCATAATTAGGGAACCCGGGAATTATACATATAAATAATAAAAAAAACAAAACTCCGAGTTCATCGCATGCTGAGAACTTCATGACAGATAATTTCAAATATAATTACCTGGTCCAAGGATAAAATTTAAGACCTACTGCAGCAGTTGTACAACAAACTATTCCGATCATTCATAAATTAATACAGATATATTATGTGCCTTAATACCTACATATATCAAATTAATTGATATTTGTACATACATCTATTACAGATGCAATTTGGTGTAGACGACATCACATAATAATCATATAATTGATTGATTAGTGGTTTCCATTAGATGCGTCCGTTCTGCTAACAACCTATTATTACATGCATAGATTTGCGGGTGAATTTGGAATAGATTTAGCAGTTGCCTGTAATTGTGGCATTAATTAGAATTGTATAAAATCCACTCTTGTTTATCAAATAGAAATTAGTTTACATTTGTTAGAAGAAGAGTTTTGGTAAACATAATGCTTACAATGAGACAAAAATCAAAACTACGCATGAAATTGTGAATTGATTTCTGTTCCAATTGCTCACTAATCAGCAATTTTCATTAAAAACATTGGATTTTTTGTGGTAATTATGAATTTGTTTAATTTTGAACAAGACTTCTTAAAACATTATTTTTCTATTCTACACAAATAATTATTCTCTTCTTTTCTCTCTTTGGTTCTCCCTTTTTCTATTTTACTTTCCTTTTCTTTGTATGGTTGTACACTTCAGTCTTGCTCTCTTACTTCAACTTATTTACTCTACACTTCTGGGTTTGCTGTCAGATAACTCAATTCTGAGTTAAGCTCGCCTTTGTATGCTTTTAATAATAATAATAATAATATTCTACCACATTCACACAGCGCCATCTAGTCCCAAAGTAAGCAATTATATTTGCTTGTGTTATGGGTACTAAACAACTGATATACTACTTAAATACATTTTTTTTTGTAAATACATACATATTATAGATAAATTACACCCAGACACAGAACAAACCTTTATGCTCATCACACAAAGATTTGTTCTGGGTGGGGATCGAACCCACGACCTCCGGCTTAGCAGTCAGGGTCACTAACCACTAGACCAACAGACCAGTCAGGCTTTTTCATGTATACTTATTGTAAAATTATTTTTTATGTTTTTTCTTTGTGTGCAATAAAGTATAAATAAAAATAAATAAACCTTATCCAGATCCAATACTTTTAAATTTAGCACTTTTCCTCTCTCCTAATTATATTTATTGTGCTGTGCCCGACAGCGTCCAAAATTGTAACCTACATTATACATACCAATCACCTATTTGTACATGATGGAAGCAATAAATGATTGAGTATTGAGTATTGTTGTTGTGTATTTAACAAAAATCTTGATTAGGTTTCAAAAAGTCTTTTGATGAAAAAAACATGGTAGTTCAATGTCGTTATAGTTTTTAGTTGATCGGTATAGATAAACCAAAACTTGAAGCACATTGAACTATCAATGGTCATCAAACATTCAGCTCTGCCGATCTGATATATCTTACATCATATACATCTATATTGTAACTGTCGAGACGGCAGATATGCTGCTTGTTTGCACACAGCCCGCATATTCATTAAGTTAATTGTTCCGTCAGGTTCCGGGAAACTATTACCTTAATACCACTTTCTATGCATCACTGGTAATGGACGAATTTGTAGATGCATGTGTTTGTGATTTTAGGGTTTGTGGAAAGTTTACTTTGATATCAGATTGCTTTTGTTTGATTTGATCATTTCATTTTAATGGATTAGATTAGACGTAAGTCCTTTTTTTTAAAGTGATTTTTTTAAGGATAACGTAAGGCCCTCACTAGGTACAAGGCCTGTGGTGCGGGGGACTATAAACATTTAACTGACACAAAATACACCCAAACTCGAAACAAATATTTATGAATTACCTACTCACGAATCTCTAATTTCTTCATCCTATAATTCATAATTTTTATGAATAAATACTAATGTAAGTTAAATTATACTCAGATTCAAATACGGGATGGGATTTCTTTTATTTGCTGTTGGGTAAAAGACTTTCTCTATTATGTTTCATAATTTATGCCTAATACTTTGTTCCTCCAATCCTGCTACAAGGCGTAAAGACCACGTCAGCCTTCTCTAGATATTTATTACTCGATGGTAACGTCGGTCCGTAAGTATCCACAGCGCTGTGAATTTGTAATATTATAAATCATATTACATCAACAAATAGTAGAAATCAAAACTAACTCACGCTTCTTATTAAATTCCTTAATATAGCGTTCAAGTTTCAATACATTTACAGACAAGATTGAACTCAGAAATTGGAAATACAAGAATCTTTACAGCAAATATCCAGAAATGATGCGCTATCCAAGTATGTAACGTCGCATTTCTCAAGCAGGCTTCCTGATAAATGCCTTGCAATGATACTCCAGGATTACAATCCTTTTATTGATATATATAAGGGTGATTTTGCTGTGAGGCTATAGGAAGGCAGTTATCTGTTATTTGGTAGTATAACCTGCAGAATGTTCCGAGGATGTTCGATTGCAGCGGACTCGACATGCCGACTGCGAGCTTAGAACGTGGTAGTAGTAAAATGCTGCATTGTAATAGCACCTTACAAGCAATATTACGTTTTGAATCCTTGGTTAACATGATTGCCTCGAAAGCAGAGCTCTTTTGTTGTGTTTAGCAGTAGCTGAATGTGATTTGAATTTTTGGACAAATACAAGGATTATAAATCCATATATTAAAGCTAAATGGTTTGTTTGATTGAACGCTAGGATACCAGGAACTACGGGTCCGATTTAAAAAATTCTTTTAATGCTGGGCAATGGCCAAATAAAGAAAAAAAACAATGGTTTTTTTCTCACTGGAACAGCTGTTAATTAGTATATTGTTATTGTTAATAAACATAGTACATAATATATTATTTCTTTTGCAAATGTAAAATATTTTCAATTCCATTTTCCTGAGATATTGAGCGTCATTTTAGTTACCTTGCACAGTGCGTCCAATCCTCAGCCATCCGACGGATATGTCTGCGGACGTAGTGCAGCACCGCGATACGCGGCATGTGTGACATGTCTGTGATGACACAAGTAGCTACATTACTTACATGTATCTACATCATAAATATTATGTCATTTAGGTTCATAATTAGCAGAAAAAAATCTCTTTTGTGTCATTTATTTTTTATGAAGTGACTTTTCTTGTTAATTATTATTTAGCTATTAATAATAGTGGCCTGAATTTCTTGCCAGCTATTCTTAATTTTCATCCTTAACAGTGAATTGGCCTTTGGAAAATCTGCTGACACCTTTTTGACTTTGTATGACGTTCAAAAGTATGACCTAAATGAACAATAAACATTCCTGAATAACAAATTACGTTTTTTTTTAAAGGAAAACAGTTAATTTTGTTTTTTTTTTGAGAGAATAGGGCAAATTAACCAGGAGTATTGTGATACAATTTTGTTTAAACTTCTTTTCGTTCCCAAATCATCAATAAAATAGTTTAAAACACTGTTTTCGAATTAATAAGACATGATTAACAAGATAAAATACCACGACTCGTTTTATCTTAAGCCCTAATCCTTCAATCGATTAAAAGTTCAAATATTCAGAAGTTTTTATTTGTCTTTTAAAACAAATGACTGCCCTTTTTAGATCAAACCACAGATATAAATAACAAACTACCCAAGACTATTAAATCGCTTTATCCATTCGAAACCAAAGCATCGAAGCGTTTTGGTCTAGCTTGGAAGTTAGACACAATTTGATGATCGAATCGATACTCTCCAGAGTACAGACTAATCGATGTCTGAGGAATTCGATTCAATCGTATTGCATGTTCGATATTGAAATTGTACTGTAGCATTTCAGTAAGTAAACTATTTTCACAAACCATTATGTATCACAAAAATATTGAATTCATATCATAAAATAGTCAAAATCCTTAACTCATATAATCATATACATAAAACTGAATATATCGTGTATTTTTATTTTTATCTCCATGTAACAGAAGTTCCAATTTTTTTTCTGCCAAGTGCCATCGTCTACGAGTTTTACAGTCTTTGTCAGATCTTTTATAACACTTTAAGGGTTTTTTTTACGCTAATTTTTTTAGTAAGTGAATATTTTTGGAAATAATCGCTCACAAAGTAGCATAAATTGTGTCCCACTTACACTTTATGGTAACGCTATTTCAGTTTACCATCAAACAATAGTCCTAACCCAAAACCTACTCATGCAATACAAAACACAGTGTAAACACCAGTAACTGTTGTCGCGTTCAACTCCAATGGACCGCGTAAAATAACACTTCGTCATTTTGAATTTGTCCCGTTCGTTAATACGTCATATCAATAGCAGCTAATGATCCGTGCATAGTTAATTAGACGTCATTGCATGTCAAATGTGGATGAATATAGTGTGCGTACAGGGTATGAGGCTTATTAGAATCTGTTTAAATAAAAGTTTATCCCGGATTGTTTGTAGGTGCATAACATCAGATTGAGTGCACGTGCACACGCGGGCGGTTTGGCGCGCATTTTGTCGTCGACGCGCCCGCTCGCTTCAAACAACGATTACTCGTAATATTTTTATCACACTTATATATCATTTTGGTTGTTTTAGAAAGTAGATAATAATTATTTACTATATACCTAATAGTTGCAAGATAAGTGTAATTTACATACTTATTTTTTTAACTCTAATACAACTGTGCGCGAGATACCGAGTATGCCACTACCCGCGGCCGTGAAATTATGTTAACATTGATAATATTATAATTATATTCAAAATAATTTGTATTTATTAAAAGTTCATTAAATTGCCCTTCTTTTGGTAAACACTTGTACTTTAATTATAAATAAAAGCACTAATTTAATAATTTGACAAATAAAAATATTACAATTTCCATAGCGACGCCAAGAGTGAGGTCATGTATTTTTTTGTTTTATGATATTTAGTAAATAAAGTCACGTGTAATGTGTTATATTTTAATTAGTCAAATATGTTATAACTAATTAAAACAATATTTCTAATAAAATATTCAAAACTAATAACTACTAAACATACCAAAATATGACGCCGTAGTTTTCTCGCAGTATTTTCAAAAACAGAACACTGATATGATCTTCGTCACTATTACAGTCTAAAAAAACCACTTTTAATCACAATAAAACACAAAAACTGTTCATGTATATAGTTCACAGAATCAGTTCAAATTTTGTTTTTAATTTCAACGATAATATTTATTTGTTGTGTCAGTGTTGTCAGTATTATGCCTTTATTTAAGACTCCTATTCATTACGATTCTAGTGACCTTTAAAATACGTCAATATATAGAAAAATTATGATAAAATGATGATGGAGAAAATTTAAAAACATTTATAAATTTTCTCCATCATATCACGGGCGGATGGCTACGAATTAGAGTATTATAAAATTATCTGCTTTGAAGACAGCCGCGGAGCAGAGATAGTTTTGTGTTGCTTATAGTGATTTTTATGAAATAATTTTTTTTATTACATGAAAATTTTCGGAAACGGTCGACATGATCGACGTGACTGAAAAAAAAATGAGAAGGAAGAGTTACTTTTTAATTTTATATCTGTAATAAATTAATTTATCTATAATATGTATGTATTTACAAAAAAAAATGTATATAAGTAGTATATCAGTTGTTTAGTACCCATAACACAAGCAAATACAATTGCTTAATGTGGGACTAGATGGCGCTGTGTGAATGTTGTAGAATATTATTATTTTAATGAAAAAAAAAAAAAAAATTAGACTAAATTTTCAACATCAAGAAGTTTTCTTTGAAATATCACCAAGAATTCCACATATACATATTATTATGGGTATATACAATGAGCAAGTCAAAGTCTTAAATAATAAAGTTAATCAAACAAAAATTAAAATCTCAATAATAGGATGGCAATAATATGTACGAGTACAATGGCACATGGGTCCAATTGATAGACAATGTTTACAGTACGTTCGATAGTGACAGCATTTCCCGACGCTAACTAGACCTACTCTGGACTAATTAAGTATGACTTGCTAATATGTTCAACCGTGTTTAACTGTTTAATACATGAATCTCAAAGCAACTGTGAAATAAAGCAAATACTTATATATAAACTTTTTTTTTTCTCAATCTTCTTTTCATCTCAATTCTTACATCATGTAGACATTCGGTGGGCTGCCCAAGCCCACCGAATGTTCACTTGTGGCATGCAGATCTCGTTCTTATTCTAAAATATCATATCATAATAATATAGTACATACAATTTAGAAAAACGTCTCATCTCTGTAAAAAATCTAGTGTTGTCTGATGTCTAATTTTATTAGCTTCTATTTAATAATTATCAGAATTGATCTGCCCACTGCTGGACATAGACCTCACAAAATTTTCGCCACAGCGAGCTATTTTGTGCCGCCGATTTATATTTTAGTATTTCACATTTGAATTAAAACAATGACATCATCCTGCGACACCAATACACAAATACTTGGCGAATTAGTAATGACATTAGATTTAAAATATGGCTGGGATCAGTTATTATATACAGTAAATTGTGCTTGACACATTAAGTTTACTCTTGATAATTTAGTAAAAGTCAATTCTATCCTTATGACAGAAATGAAATATGGAAAAAGGCTTCAAATAAATCCAGAAACGAAAACGACAAAACTAAAACATTTTATTACAGCCGACTCAGGATACGACAAACCAATATCATGTTAGCATACTAATAATATCTTCCTAGTAACTCAAATATCTGCAACAGATATATAAATTCCCCGAGAACCAAAAGATGAAGACATTCGCGAAATGAGTTCATAAAATAGCCGTAAAGCGGTTAATTTATGTGAACCATTTAGCCGAGCGGTTGAAACACGCCGCTGCGCACTGCACGATGTTTACGTACCTATAAAACGTTTACGATCAAGTAGAAAGACGGCGTATGTCTGTTAGCGTGTTTGTTTGTTTTATTGTGTGTTTTTGAGACTGTTAAATGACAATTCATATTCATAATATTATGTTTAATATTTACTTATTTTTCTAAGTCGTTCCTTCTTTCTAAGGATCGTGGACCTCTTCCGTCAATCATGTAATTTACTTCACTTCTTCCTTGGTGATTTTCAGGACCATGATTCCACCGCACCACATTGCCTCGCGGTCACTCCATTTTATTGAGCTTCGGCCACGTGACCATTTTCCCTCAATCTTACCAGTGATAACTCGTTTTTTTCAGATTATCTGGATTCTTCTTAGTACGTGACCAAACTACTGGAGTATTCTGCGAAGGTGTTGGGCTTTCGAAATTTGCCAAATTTTAGACTGTAACTGTAATCAATATTATGGGTTGTATCTATTATTACTGCCTTAGTACTCAGCGAATATTTCATTTTCACGCTAAGGTAGTAATTATTTATTTGTACGCATAACATTATTCAAACTGCTACCGCAATCAAATCTACTTTAATAGCATATTCATTTCAAGTCCTGTTTTCTTCCCTTCTCAATTCAATGGTACCCTTTAATCAATGCCTTAATCCGTGCGACGCAGCGACGTAGGGGGTTCATCCTTTTACAAACTTCAAAATCTACAATTATGGTGCAATGACGATCATTGAAAACGGTAATTTTGTGATTTTCAAAATTGGAGGGATGTGCCTGATGACTTGTTTGTCTCATAATGTTATGAAGGAAATTATTGCGGTTGTAATTTACTTTATTATGCATTACTGTAGCTGTCTGTATGTATCTCTCTGGGGAGTGGGAACATGTCATCCCTAACATCTTCAAGTAAGATTCTGAGCAAATCATTATTGTAGTAGGAACTAAATTACACATAATTGCAGCTTTGCTATATTATTTGAAAGTTAATGTTTTGATAAGATAGATATCCATTCAATTGTAGTTCTCAAGCAAGACGGATTCTATTAGTCGTATATTTACGTTATACCTATGTTATGACAACATATGACAATAACATTATTATGCTATGCAAAACCCTGGTTATGGTCCTGTAATGCGTAATGTCCTGTAATTTAAACGAAACTTTATAGTTAAACTTTTTTTAACCTATTTAAATAATCTAATATTTTTTCCATTTCAACTATATGCATAAGTTAATTTCCTTCAAAATAAACGCCAGCAAATAAAATTCAATCACGTTTCAAATACTGAAAAAAAAAGGAAATCCAAATGTTTGGCTACAGGAAATCTCGGTGCTCAACCTAAATCACATTAAGTCGACAAGGCTTTTTAACCTTCCCTCGTCCTACGGGGGTAAATAGCACCGCGACAGCTAACGGAACCGTGGTCGCCAATAAAACACTAATTTTTCCCCATTAGACTGATTAAGTACTTAAAGCTATGCTTTAGATATATTTCTGGTATCTGGTAGTGAGTGTTTATTTTGACTTATATTATATTATATTTTCACATCTTTGCACTCTCCCTGACATAAAATTATGTAACTCTTGCAAAAATCAATAGATGCTTTGTGATTTCGTTATACATAGTTATCTTGATGATTCTACTGTATAATTTATTTTTTACCACCTTCATTTAATTTTTTAATGTTCAGTTTTGCAACAGCTATATTTATAAACTAGCTGTGCCCGCGACTTCGTTCGCGTGGACAACTTATCCCGCATTCATGGAGTTTTATTTTTTTTTACGGAACCCTGATATTTTTTCAAAACCAAAGTAGCCTAAGTTACTCCTTGTTGCATTAGCTATCCGCCAGTAAAAGTCCAGTTGAAATCGGTCCAGCCGTTCCAAAGATTAGCTGTGACAAACAGACAGAAAGACAGACAGAGAAAAATTGATATTTTGGTATATATTATGTACCGTATACACATTCAAATGCATGTAGTAAAAAGCGGTTACCTACTTTATTATTACAAACAGACACACCAACTTTATTATACATATTATGTATGTATATTATTATAATATTACATGCATTTTCGGCCAAATAAATTTAACCATGGATAACACAAATAATACAAAAAAAGCTTTTGTAGTCGCGATTTCACGCTATTTATAGCTTTCATTGGACAAAGCCCGCATCCTTGTAGATTGGACGAAACAGGAAATTAACTTTCACCCTCTCGCGTGACAAGTTTATTAAGAACAATTTCTCTGTTTATTCTTTTTTATTTTTTTTCTTGTTTCATTAAACACTGAGACGCCGGTTTGGCTGGTACTTGCATTTTTTAATTAACTGAATTTTCCGTATAAATGTCAAAGGGATATATTATATTTGAACAAAAGGCAGGTAAACGGTTTAAATACGTTGTAAATTTTTGCTTGACATGTTTATGGGGGTGTGTTTTTTTGCTATATTATATGAAAAGATAAATAATTTGCCTGATAAAGCTAAAAAAGAAATGTTTTATGCAGTTATTTGGTGAGTTTTTTTATTCGGTAGTTTTACTAATGAACTGACTGTTTTTAAATTACATTTATTATTTCTTCTCTCAGTCAACCAATCTCTAAAAAAAATGTTTTCGAAGGACTGAAATCCAAAAAGTATACTATATAATACTTAAGTATAGGATTATTGTTTTTAGCAAGTTCTGTGATTTTTACCGCTAATATTAAATAAGAAAAGCTACTTTTATAAAATAATAAAATACACCCTTCAGTCCCTTCACTTGCTTTTAAATATTAAATTATTTACCTTACGACTTTAGTTTTTAGATTATTTAAAATAATAAGAATCTGTTTCCTATCCCATCTCTGTATCTGTACAATAACGGAACGGTATCGGGACAATAAGGATAATAGCATTTATTTATGTGTTATACCAAAGCAAAGGAAATTGCAGAATATTTAAAGTAAATAAGGAATAACTTAAAAAAGAACATAAAATGTCATATTTATAATATAATATAATATTCTACCACATTCACACAGCGCCATCTAGTCCCAAAGTAAGCAATTATATTTGCTTGTGCTATGGGTACTAAACAACTGATATACTACTTAAATAGGTACATTTTTTTTTGTAAATACATACATATTATAGATAAATTACACCCAGACACAGAACAAACCTTTATGCTCATCACACAAAGATTTGTCCTGGGTGGGGATCGAACCCACGACCTCCGGCTTAACAGTCAGGGTCACTAACCACTAGACCAACAGGCCCGTCTATATTTAAATTTGAGCTTGAACTTGAACTACTGTTTATCTCACAAAAATATATAAGTTAGTTATATTAACATACAATGGCGCAGTCCAGTGACCTGGCCTTTCCCTGTAGGTCTTCGAAGGAGACGTTAAACTGATTTACGATGCGGAAGCGAGCCAATTCTCACAATTCTGCTTACAGACTTCTCTTGCCAAAGATCATATTGTTACAGAAAGTTTATCGCATTAACTTTTAAGAATACGGCTAATTCTGAAATGTGATCCGTGTGTGTTAATCAAAATGGTCGTATAATACTGTAATTAAAACTATAATACTGTTTTTTTTATTTGAGGGTGAATTTCAACAACTTCGATTTTTGCCTAATTCCGGTGGCGAATTTTATTTGCTTGTTTTCAAAAGATTTTTTTATGTTAACAGGTAGCTGAATAAATAACATTTTGAGTACTATGGTAGAGATCAAAAAAATATGTTTAGTTTTTGAGATATTTGAATTTGAAATCTTCAAACGCCACCGTAATTAGATTTGGCCCACCGAAATTGAAAACCGTTCCACCGAAATTGCATAATGCCAGTGGAATTAGAAATATTTAAAAAACAATGTATTTCAAATCAACTTTATTTAAAAAATCTTTTTATTATATCAAAATAAACTCGGTAACAAACAAATTCTTATATAGATAATATTGTTATCACATGTTTTTTCTACATATCTACTTATTAGCAAAGAAAGACACTAGCTTACTATTCTAGGTTGAGCAACTAGCTCATTGCCTAGTGTACACGAGGCTAGTTTTTCAAGCTAGGATAAGAAGCTAGTAATTTTGACTTTGTGTATACAGAATTATCTTCTTTTCTAGGCTAGTAATAGTTCCTTGTACACGAAGCCAGAATTATTAGCTTACTGGCACTGACTTGCTATCATAGCTTTGTGTGTCTCAGGCATTAGCATGCCTAGACTGTCTAGTCTCCGCGCAGCAACTGCAAAGTCAAAACAGGTGTATATAAAATTATATGTGGTGTACATATAATTTTCAACCCATTTTTTTTTCTTTTCTTGTATTAGCATTTATGGCCATCTAAATATCTATTGTTTTAGCATGGCGCCCTAAAAAAAACAGATTAGAGAAGAAAGGTTGGAAAAAAAGCGAATAGCAGACAGAAGAAGAAAAGAGAAAATAAAGAACGATCCTTTATTATATGCTGCTTTGAAAGGAAAAGACAAACAAAGATACATTAGACTTAAGGAAGAAGAAAAAAATATACCTGTGGCCTACTAAGCCATATAAGAAATACATAAGAAATCACGTTTAGTGATTTCTTACGGTAGTAATTTTTTTTTAAATTAATCCGGTTTCGCTTTTGGCGATTTCTACGAGAGCGCGGTGTCATTTCTGCCATAGGTATATTTTTTTTTCTTCCTTAAGTCTAATGTATCTTTGTTTGTCTTTTTCTTTCAAAGCAGCATATAATAAAGGATTTCTCGTTATTTTCTCTTTTCTTCTTCTTTCTGCTATTCGCTTTTTTTCCAACCTTTCTTCTCTAATCTGTTATTTTTGGGGCGCCATGCTAAAACAATAGATATTTAGATGGCCCTAAATGCTCATACAAGAAAAAAAAATGGGTTGAATTTATATAAAATTATATGTACATCACACATAATTTTATATACACCTGACTTGACTTTGCAGTTACTGCGCGGGGACTAGACAGTCTAGGCATGCCAATACCTGAGACACACGAAGCTATGATAGCAAGTCAGTGCCAGAAAGCTAATAATTCTGGCTTCGTGTACAAGGAACTATTACTAGCCTAGAAAAGAAGATAATTCTGTATACACAAAGTCAAAGTTACTAGCTTCTTGTCCTAGCTTGAAAAAGTAGCCTCGTGTACCGTAGGCATTGAGCTAGTTTCTCAACCTAGAATAGTAAGCTAGTGTCATTTCCAGAATATACAGGATAGCAAGCTAGTGCAGAAATCTATACGTGACAAGAACTAGCTTCTATTCAAGCCCAATTAGCTAGTAATAGTTCCGTACACACGAAGTCAGATTTAGTAGCTTACTTTACTAGTGTTAGTAAGTTAACAAGCTAGTTTCTCTGGCTTCGTGTGTACAGAACTAGCTTCTTTTCTAGGCTAATACGAAAAGAAGCTAGTTCTACAGGTAATGCTTAGGCATTACCTTTAGGCACTGCCTTTATTATAAAGGCATATTGACATTCTCTGATATGGTCTGTAACTCTATAAAAATGACTCTGATAAAAGATATAATTTTGTTAATTAAATTATATAAAACCCATAAAAATCGAGAAAAACACCATTAAATCAATTACGGTGGTACTGATCAATTACGGTGGCACGACTTTTCGCCACTGGAGCCACTGGAATTGCGCCACCGTACTTAGATAAAGAGACAAAACTAAGATTATTAAAAATTATATTGTTCCTACATAAAATTTAGTCTATAATGAAGGTAATGTGCTTTAATCTTAATTTGTATAAGGAATTTCGTATTAATCTACCTTATAGTTTTAACAATAATGATGCCACAGTAATTGTAAAAAAATGTATTCCAATGCCAGCGTAACACGTACTTGCATGTTTGGTGTGACCCTCGTACAGCACAACACACAACCATCTATCCCGCTCGCAAGAGGGCAACTACGGGGTGAGGGTGACTATAGTTCGATGACTCATATGTAATGTTGCCACAAGTTATGGAGTGTTCAAATTGTGCCAGCGTAATTGCTTTTTTCCTCGGGACATTTTTGGAGGGCAGTTTTAAATACTAAAATATTAGATAAATTAAACGAACTAAATATTTTGAATGTCGTTATCTAATGTATTTTAAGAATAATTCACTATTTCTTAGATTAAGTTTATCAAAAACTCGAAATAAAGCAATTCGTGCGTAAAAATGGAATCGGGACACTCCACCGTAATTAGAAATTAGCCCTTTAAGATTTTTTTTAAATATGAAAATAAATAGTTAATTGCTAAAAAGCTTTGGCACCGTGTAGATAACAATGTGAACTATATTATAGAATTATTTATTATACGCTAGTTAAATTTTACACATCGATTTTCAGCGACGCCGCTCCAAAATCGTGCTTGGGAAATTCACCCTTGAACAGGTTTACGATCTTCATTACAATATAATTATTTATGCATTTCTTTGTATCTACACGTTTTTTTAGTGCATTGGTATAATGTGATATGTTACTCGTAAGATAATATCTGACTAGTTACATTTAAGCAGATCTTAAATTTAATTTGCGAAATGGAATTGTATACTTCAAATTTTTTTGTGGTGTGTATCTTAAATCCTTCGAATTTTACAGCTTTAAATGAGTTCTTACCTAATTCACCGTCTGCGTACTACTTAGTCTTCATATAATTCGTTTTGAATAGAAAGCTTTGGTGATATTCAGGAGTTTGTCGAAATTGCACATTATGTTTTACATTGTTGCAGACAGAAGTGTTTTATGGCTAAAGTATAGGTTTTGTACGCACGTGAGTTTTGTTACTTTGTAAATTGTGAGCTATGGGTGAGCGGTTGCGTGTGGCATGGGATTGGCACTGTTATGCTTATTTTATTAAGTTGCGAATTCTTAAAACATACATAAGGTTTTAGCATGAACAATAAGAAGTCCTAAAAAATATTTGCTTTAACTTCTATTTCGTGTCCAAATCAGTTGGTCCGTTCTTTAACAACAATCTGTCATTAGCTTACAAGGTTGATGACTTTTATGGCTTAGCAAAATTTTTCATCAGACTATACCGCCCTACTGCTGAACAAAACCGTCTCTTATAACTTTTCATCTTCTATCTAATCTGTGCCTAATCTGTCTCAAATTTTAATCCACTATGTCCTTTGACGACAATATCCGTTTTCACTGTGTGGGTTGCATATATGTCATTGTTCTCACACTATGTAGGTACTATTATTTATAAATTGTAAAATTCGTAGTACATTTTTTGCAAAAAAACACAAAAACATCGTCATTTCGGTACGAGATTTTTCCATCTGCTGCGTTGAGGAAACAAAGCGATGTCATCTATCCTTATTACGGTTCACACCGATATTAATTCCCGCATTACAGAGACTTTGTTATATTGCCGGCATACGTCAGGGTTTGTCCTGGTGTTGGCGAAATAAAAATATGTGTGTCACTTTTAGTGGCGAATGAATTTAGCTTAGGAAGACCAGCAGACTTGATGAAAAAAAAGATGAAAAAAGAGGTCGAACGCTTATCATTAGTATAATATATAAGAATAATTTCTAGAGTATTTTTCAAAATCAAATTCAAAAGCTTTTATTTGTCTAAATATGATTCGATTTACATAGGTGGGTGTTTCCATATCCGATACTGGCTATATTCTACTATTTACTGGTGTTTAAAATATTTATTAATTGGTATTATATATAAAACATTGGTAGTTTAAAAAGACAGGTATTACAAGAAAAAAGTTTTGGGCCAATATAATATTTTCCATATGGTAAAGGACTGTGGACATATTATGACACTTTATTTTGACTACAGGATGTTGTTAAAAGAAGAAGAACAAATACACCTGTGCAAGAAATCAAAAACTGGATAAAAATCCTTCATCATCATCATCATATCAGCCCAATGACGTCCACTGTTGAACATAGGCCTCACCTAATTTCCGCCACAGCGAGCGATCTTGTACCGCCCGCATCCAACGGCCACCCGCAACCTTTACTAGCTCAATATTTCGGTTAGTATTTTATTAGTAAAAATCCTTATACTAATAAAATAGCAATGGTGCCTATTGGCATTGGCTGTATATGTCATGCCTTTGCCTATGTTTTGATATAATATAAGTACACAAAATTATAAAATACACAAAATCAAAACATAGGCAAAGGCAGTGCCTGACGCGCAAAACAAGCGATCCCAGTTTGATTTCAACTAGCAGTAGGTACTAATGTGGCATTTCTCATTAGGGAATTTATATTGACTTACAATCAACATTATCGTAAGGAAACCCACATACCTATTCAAGAATTAATTCTAAGGGTATGACTGATTCACCAAATCGAATTTAAATTTGACAAGCTTCTGGGCCCTGAACTCCCTCAGATCTCTAGTAAGATGAGACCCGTGCCCAGCAGTCGAACATAAATGGCTTACTATTATTAATACAATGTCGTAACAGTAGGTTAATTATATCTTTCAGGCAATTGGACAAAATAGTTTGTTCATGTTTCAGTTTTCAAAATAAATAAATGAAACTAAGAAATAACTACAAACTACTTAATTGCTAAGATTTAAAACATAACAGTAGGTACAGTACCTACTACTAACAGTACCTACTATACTTACTAACCGAAACATTGAATACAATCGGTAAGCATCAAAGTTGTATATCAAGAATCAATACTGTTTGAACTATAATGCAAGCTCACTCAAAAAGGGCAAAGGGAGCAAGGCAAACAGTGGGGTAGCATACTGCGGGTAATTTACCAATTTACCCTAACTGGACTTAGCTGTGGGTTTCACTACTAACACTATGTAATTTTGCAAAATGTGATAAGTACCTAAATTGTATTAAAATACTAATAATATATATTTGCATGTAATATAATTATGTGTTTTGCAATCCCAATACAGTTGAGAGGGTGTAGGCTCTAATCCACGCTGGTCTAACGCGGATTGGTGGATCAGACATAATCGTAGTAAAGATTTATTCATTTATTAAACATTCATTCATTGTGAGCAAAACCCACATAACATAGAAGAAATTCTAATGGTATGTCTGATCCACCACCAATTAATAAATTATTGTGTTATTAAAATCAAATGATGAAAATAGCATAGCATAGCATCACGCCTTTTTCCCCGAAGGGGTAGGCAGAGGTGTTTTACACCCACATTTCGCCAACTATGTTTGGTCCCATGAAATAGAGGGCGAGCCTATTGTCATCAACCGGGAACATTTCTTTACCAAACTCCGGGAAAATCTTAATACTGGAATTTCATGATAGAAAAACTCAATACCATTTTTACCCGACCCGGGAATCGAACCCGGGACCACTTGCACAGCAGTCGTATACACTTACCGCTGCGCCACCGAGGCAGAAAATAAAATCTAAATAAAGAATTTTAGAACCAAATATAAGATGAAGTTGCCAGTTTTAGTGAAAGCATCATACGGATTGAAGGATATGCAAACAACGGGATACTGTTGATACAAAACAGACGGTTACCGATTGCAGGTACAAATTTACAAACTTGAAGTATCTGAAAAAACACTTACAAAGCTAAAGAAATGTAAGTAATAAGTCTAGTATGAATTTCAAACAAATAAGAACGCTTAGTCAATAGTTTAAAGTAGTAGTTAATTATATTATTATCATCATCAGTGATGGTGGCTGAATGGATAAGTGAGCGGTGCTAATCATGTTGTTTGAGTTC
Organism: Laspeyria flexula; assembly: GCA_905147015.1. Lineage (NCBI taxonomy): Eukaryota > Metazoa > Arthropoda > Insecta > Lepidoptera > Erebidae > Laspeyria > Laspeyria flexula. The sequence goes on from LR989953.1 coordinate 1,178,910, forward strand.
GATTTCTACCAGCAGTACCAATGTGGATTTCACTTTGTGTAATTTATATGTACTAGTCATGTGACTTAACATCTGCTAACGGTGAAGAAAAACATCGTGAGGAAACCCACATACCCATACTAATATAACCACATAACCATGTCTGATCCACCAAAACCTATATCAGCTCAGCGTATGTGGATTTTGGCCTAACCCTCTCAGCTCTCTAGATAGAGGAGAGGAGAAATTATGATGATGTTATATTTATTATGGACTAAACCTTCGTGTCCTGGTGGGGGAGAGGATACTTTACTTACCGGTCAGACATAAATGGGTCGTTATATTAATATAATTATAAGTCCTACATAGAAAGAAATGCAATCAGAATAAAACACAGTAATAAACAAAATGTTTAAAAGATATTTATTATTTTCTTTGCAAAAGTTGAAACATATTGAAATAGAGAAAAAAATATCTAAAGAACAACCAGCATTCTATTTTTCTAACATTTATTATATATAAAAGTTACACTATCGGTGAATTATAGAACCAAACAATAGTTAAATAGATTCGTCAGTTTTCTTGTCAGCATTATTTTACTACCCAACTGACAGGAAGGGATCAAGAATCTTGTATGTTTGTAAATTTATTTATTCCCTCGTTTCTTCCAAACGGCTGGAAGGATTTCGACAATTAAGGTAGTATCGTTAGAGTCTTCTCAAAAACCCAGGTGTCCTTACATAGGTATTATAAAATAGGCAAAGCGGTGGGCTTTTGGTGACAAATTGACAGTGAACTCCAATAGGCTGAGATGATGATGATGATGATATTTTTTTTAACCAAAAGTATCGAGTAGGGTATCAAAATAAAGGGAATCAAATGGAGATACTGATAGGTATACTGCAGACGCTCATTCCACTGATTGACAATCACGGTCAGTCAAACCCAAAATTTCAAAGGGAATACACGTGTTCGCGGACAGTGTTGCCAGGCGCACAACCATTTCCTTACTTTCAAACTAAAATAATTTAAACTGTAGGTACTCAGTTACTTCACAATTTTTAAAAGATAAATCGTTCCATATTTTTTTTTTTATTTAAAGAACAAAAGATTTATTGTGATTGTGAATAGACATTATACGTGCATTAAATTATAGAATTTCGACGTTAAAATCAAATAAGTAGACAAAAAACAAATTGACAACATAAATTGAATAAACAATTCCCGTTCTGGCAGTCGGGTGTAACATAACAAATCAACTAAATCAAATATTCAGAAAAAAACATACCTAAATTTATTTTTTGTTATATATTTTATTAATATCAAAAAAATAAATATGTAGAAAGCAAACAAAACATAAAATTTACTTACAGTAATTTATTGTCATTTAATATTACCTTGTTATTTTTCACTTAGTCTTAGTAGTATTTATGTTGTTTAAATTTATACAGTAAAATTCCGTATAATTATCTGTATCCGATTTGACTGGTGATAGATCTTGGAAGTAAGACTTTCTACATGTCACGTGTAAAAAGCAGAATTCAAACATGACTTTACAGTTTGGGGCTAACAGAAAGTTGTTTCGTGTTACTATGGATAATAATAATAATAATATTCTACCACATTTACACAGCGCCACCTAGTCCCAAATTAAGCAATTATATCTTGTGTTATGGGTACTAAACAACTGATATATTACTTAAATACATTTTTTTTGTAAATATATACATATTATAGATAAATTACACCCAGACACAGAACAAACCTTTTTATGCTCATCACACAAAGATTTGTCCTGGGTGGGGATCGAACCCACGACCTGCGGTTTAACAGTCAGGATCACTAACCACTAGACCAACAGGCCAGTCATAATATATATTAGAAAAATATTTATACTAACCTAAAGTAAAAGCATGTGGCCTATAAGGCCTCTCATACCAATGTCTATCAGAAGCTCTGGATTTTTTCAGCTGTTCCACCATCTGATAATACATAGTATAAGGAACCATACCACCAGGTACTCGATTTTCAGCCCAAAGAGCTGCCATTAGATCTATATCTTCAACATTATTGTATACTTGTTTCAGACGATAGATCCGCTAAAATGATTTCAAAACGTTAGATAATAGATGGCTAAAAGAATATAGGTATCATACGAATACACTTTGTTGATGACAGATAATATTCAACGATAGAGTATTTAATGCATGGCCTGCACTTATAAGATTTTTTTTATTTTAGTGCCTGAAGTAGCAGACTAGAATGCGGTCCACCTGATGGTAAGTGAATATAAAAATAAGTTTTATTGTGATATAAGAGAGGATAGTACATTTTTCTTAACCTATACAACATTATCTGGATGTAGGTACTCGTATACATACTAGACAATGAGCCCCATTGTCTAAACTTAGCCGAGCCTGTATCTTAGACGTTAGTACTTTCCATTATATTAATAAAACGTAAGAGAACGTGTACTATTAACATAATACTTATAACTAGTTAATAAATGGTGCATAAGTATAACTTATTAATATAGGTAGATGACAAACATTTATTGTAAGTACAACTTTTGAAAGAATAACAAAAATCAATAGATATAACTAAAGACTACAATGTGTATAAACTTAGGCAATTTTGAATTTTTATTTTATTGAATTTATATTGTGCAAGTATGTAAAGTAGTGTAATATGAAGATTGGAATCCACAATAGAAGAACCATTTACTACTCATTTATCAAACCATTTACTGGAGCAGTCTCTTACAGTCTCTTTCTAATATTACAATGCAAAATCGCAAAGAACTTCACAGTCAATCGCAATCACAACATTTGCAATTTTGGCAGACGTATATTTTCCCATTGCGTGGATTATGGTGTATTTATATTTTTCACATATTTGCGAAATCATATCGAATCGATTCTTATGGTAGTGAGGCGCTAGCCTTATTTACCTCTTCTTGAATAACATCACTCAAACTATCAAATGTTTTGTGAGGTTTCTTAGTGAAAAATTCTCTGTATTTCACGTATGGAGCGATGCCAGATAATCTGCCTTTTTCCAAATCACTTGTGCCTATATCAAAAGCAAATTGGATACCATGAAGGATATCTTGACCTATCTGAAATCAAATTTATAGATCTAGTAGGTAATTTATTATAGATTTATCCTATTACTATTAGGCTATGCCCGCGTGCAATAAATCAATTGTTTCCCAACATTAATTATTTCACACATTAATTTTTAGAGCTCCAAGGTATTTTTTTTTTACTTACTTTAGTTTACTTACTTAATATTTTAAATAAATAAAGCCCTTAGGAACAAATTTACTACATAATAATATTAATATTTACTGAAAAAAATTGTTGAGCGGGCTTCAATAAGCCTATTTTTATGTAGTATCACTATTGCTAGGCATTATTAATTTATAATTTGCTTTGCTTTTTAAGCTAGAAATAGATGTATTGCTTCAGCAACATGCTATTAATTAATTCTGACTCTTATTTGACTTTTAAATGGTAATTGCTGACCGTTAAAAGGGTTGTATAGAAACGATCCTAACATTTTCACATAAAACTTTATGTATATTTCGTTGTTTTAATTAATTTTAATTAAATTAAAAGTTATTATTTAAATTTTTAGGCCTCACATATTCTGATAATACTTACCTCTGGATCCATAGTAAAGTCCACTTTAGCACCAGGCTGTCTAAAACAACCTTGAATTAATTAATTTATATTATTGTCTAAAGGAAGGTATCCTGTTCTAGCAGTATAATTTAACATAGAATCCTTCCTAAGGTAATAACCATCATCGTCGTAAAACCTGAAAAAATATTCAACAATGATAAAGAGAAAAAATATTCAACAATGAAGAAATAATATAAAATTTTAAAATTTATTTAATAATAGTATAATTTGTACTTAAAAGGGGTTAAGTACAGACACTATTGCTATCTACGACCGAATATCATGCGTTTTTATGTCATTAAGATATTAAATACGTTTTATAAAGGCTAATACAAAATAACAAAATTTGCCTTCCTAAACACTGTCTTCATTGCCAAGGATGATGCGAGCGTTAAAAGACTGCCAGATAACTACACAACTCATGTTGAAATCATATTGCATAAATGTGTCTTTGTGGGAACCATAGATGACGTAATAAGTAGTGTTTCAGGTGAAAATAGTGGCCTTGCCTATAAAGTGTTGGTGCACAAAGAAGTATTAGAGGAGTGAATAGGTTTCTTAAGGGTCGGTAACGTGTTGTTGATACCCGTGGTGTGTCATCAGGCGTTCGTCTGTTTACCACTACTGTATAAAAAAAACAAAATATGCCTTAGGTATAACAGCAAGTTTCTACATACTTAAGATCAGATTCTTGGATAGTGTGGAACCATCGAAGTGCGTAAACGAATTCATCAGACACCTGTGGAATCACGTTGTCATCGTAGAAATCTTTAAATCCTTTAGGGAAGCATAATCCTTCCTTAATTACATTATCTTTACCTGCAAATTCCATAAATAAATAGTTTAGTTTGGACTGAACAAACCAGTATCAAATTGAATTCTTTTTAATAAATACATCATCCGCATTAGGCCTAAGGCCCTATCTCGCAGAAGACTTTATAAACATAAATTTAATGGATAAAAGTAAACCCAGACTCGAAACAAATATCTAACATCATCATCATCATCATTTCACCGCACAAGCGTGGGTGGGACATATTTGTGCGTTGCTGGACACGAGTCTCCTCCAAAGGATGTGGAGGCAAATTAGCCTACTATACCACGTTGGCCTATGTTCAGCAGTGGACGTCGTTGGGCTGATATGATGATGATGATGATGATACCACGTTGGCAGACGGGTTGGATATAATCTATAACTCACACATATATTTATTTCGTGTGGAATTCGATTTCACGATAATCTGCATGGCGATGTGAGTGACAGTTATAGTCTTTTACAGGAATTTCAAATTTCTTTGTTGTAGTTTGTTTTTTATCGTCATTATGGTATGGAGTTACACATTGGGTTCGTACTAATGGAGCATTAGTTACAAGAACATGAGTAGTAACTCAAAATGATTTACCAAGTAATATCGGCAAGACTTCACAGTAAAATATATGAATATAGATAGCAATGTTGATGTCTTTCGCAGTGTTAAATAGGCGGTCATCGCTCCAGCAGGGATTCAGTAGTGCTAATCTCTTTGCTATATAGTTGTGCTAATCTCTTTGCTATATAGTTGTGCTGTCTGTAGAACAATATGGCTATAATATTTGAGCCTACGGCTGCATTGGTTACTGAAAGAATAATATTTGTCAAATTTAAAAAATATGTACATGTATCTTCTCTAAATAGAAACTTCCTGAGTTTCGACATTTGACTAGTCGGTTTTGATGTCGCTGTCAAATGTAAAGAAATTTAGATATGGTCGCTGTCACTTTCAAACATTTGACAGCGACACCAAAACCGACTATTCGAATGGCGATATTCAGAGTAAGGTCCAAGTATAGTCATTAATAAATACTTACTGTAGTTATGGCAACGCGTTTCTCGTGGTGGTTGATTTAATAAACATTTGTTTGTTATTGGGTTTGGACTTGAAGGAGGAAATTCTTTTCCGTGATCTATTTCAATTTTAAGCAACCCTTGAGAATATGTTCTTAGTTTATCAATAGTACCCAGTTGCATGCCATATACGGCGCCCAAGTCATATACAGGTGTGGCAAATACTATCTGAAAACAATTGTATATATATAATAAGATTGTGGAGAGAACGTTTATTATTTATTTAATTACTAGTGATAATAATTTTCAAAAGAAATCTCATTATTGTCAGAAGTTTCAAAATTATTTAAACAAAGACAACAAACAAGAAAGCAGTTCATTTATTCCAAGATCTAAGAATCTATTATTTTATCGTCAAATTAAGTTGTGACCTATAAGTTGTGAGTAAACTATGAGGGCGGCTACACTTTTGTTTGACACATAACATAATCATTTATATTAGGTACTTTTCTCATTTTGGTTTAAAAATTTTCAACATAATTTTGGAAATCTTTACAGTTTTTTGTAAGCGCCAACGCCACGGCAAGGTTAAGTTCGACTGATATAAGGCAAGTATAGGAACAAATTTAATCATACCCTAGCAAACTCAGTAGTCCTGAAGTCAAGACAACCGAAATATTGAAAAGTCTGTGGTCTGGTGAGGTTCTGACACCTAACTCCAGAGAACCGATGGATCGGGTCATCTTTAGGTATCTTCATCGGAGTACAAATGTATTTTGATTTAGATTCTGGTTTGCAGCAATCAGTCGTGTCATATATATAGTTTACTGAAATAAAAGAAAGCGCTTTCTGAATTGTATATTTTAAAAAGCCAATTGGGTTAATTATGGCTATGAGATTTTTTTTTTGTTTAAATAGATGTAGTTTGTCAAAAATGATAGCCTCATTTAGAGATATTCGCATTTATATCCTGTTATAATTATTTAATATCGAAATTAATTTGATCCCATCATTTCAACCCATGAACGTCCCATTGCTGGGCACGGGTTTCCTCCAAAGAATGTGGAGGGATCCAGCCTACTATACCCATATCTATCCCATGCTTTCTAATAAAGTCAAAAAATAACGTTTTGCTATGCTTACAAACATCATGAAGACTATTAACGTCGTTGACATTAAATAAAAGGAAGTAGGAGAGGAGCTGCGTGATGTTAAGATCTGAAGCTTTGCCATCTTTTAGCATTTCGTTGCGCACGCATCTGGACAGGGGCATGTCTTTGTTATCTTTTGTCTTCTTAGGTTCATAATCTGTAACAAAATACATTATAATAAAGGATTTTTTGAATGACCCGTTTCCTCATTTTGGCGTAGTATATATTTAATTTTATATTCCATATTTTTTAAATAATATTCATTTAAAAGTCAATTTAGATTATTATCAATTTTGTCTAATTTAGACTTTCCGAAAACAATTCTATATTGCAAATACATGGAAGATTTTTAATCGAAGTTTCTCTAAAAAGGAATACTGCTGTGCCTTATTCTTATTTTCGGTAAATTCAAGGTATAAAAGTCGCTATGTAATATGCAATCTCTCTCATACTTACTTCGGCTGAATTCAGGAGGTAAAATTCTTCTAGTAGGGGTCCGGACCATGCCTCTTGCGGGATACCTAAGATTAGTACATGAACCGTCTACTCGTCTCCATTCATTAACATCGCACGGCTTCACATTTATGAGGCAATATCTATAAGTAAATCAAACATTTCGCATGGTTAATTTATTAAAGCCAAATTATCGATCTTATATATTTTAAGCCACAGCATATACCATATTATTTATTATATAAAAAATACTTACTTTGTATTATTTCTTCTCTGAAATAGCTCGATCTGACTTTTTGTCGCAGGTTTTCCAGAATAGCTATCGTAAATCACAGCATCCAAGCCGTTAATAAATAATATTAAAACAAAAATCATTTTGCCTATGAACGACATAAACTATTAGAACTAAAATGAACTTAAAAGATTATTTATAATACAAGTAACTACTTATAATAATAATATCATTTCTGTTTACATTTTATCTATAATTCATAAGTAGTCTGAAATATAAATATATGCTATTATATTTTATTGTAAAGCTTACACCACACCTATTTACACAGGTTTAATCAAATATAATTTGTTATTCTGCTTACCTATTGTATCCATATCACCTTCAGCGCGCGGTATCGTTCTTAAATAAATTAATCAAAATTTGAATTACAAATGATACATGTTTTTGTTTTAAGTATACTCTTCCATGACTCATACAGATGGACCGGTTTCGATAAGTTTTTGCACACAAACGATGAATTATAATAATTATAAAGACAAAGGGAGAATTACTTCCCAACACAGGTAGGCTACATACATTTATTTTTAGATAACACGAGAACCGAAACACGAGAAATGTCCCTCATTAAAAGGATTTGAAATAACAGAGTAGTTCACAAAACTATACACAGATCATTGGTAGAAAAATCAGAGTGGGTGTGGGTGTGATAAGAGAAGATTAATTTTGAAATATTTGACAGCAGTATCGAAAGAATGTCGAAATTTCGTGTAGGCCTCTATAATTTATTAAATGGCTAACGACTTTTTTATATCCTTAAAATAAAGTGTTTTCAAAATAGTAGACTACATTTTATAACTGATACTGTTAGGTATATAAAATCAAATTTTGTATTACTAAAAATAAGATTCAAAGAAAATTATTAATTTTTAAATAATAATTTCAAGGAATATTAGAAATAAATTGGCATAATGAAATCATGTCAAAACAAATGTTTTACAAAAGTATCACGAGCAGAATTTCCAAACCAAATTTAAAGACAGTTATTCCCTCTAGATAGGCAGGGGCTTGGCTGTTAACATTAGACTTTTATCCATTGCATTGTTCATTTCCTACTAGAAGTCGCGCGGGGCTTCGCTCCCGTCGCTTTTGTTTAGCCACTGCTCAGCTCCTATTGGCCGTAGCGTGATGTTCTATAGCCTATAACCTTCCTCGATAAATGGGCTATCTGACACTAAAATATTTTTTCAAATCGGATCAGTAGTTCCTGAGATCCTAGCGTTCAAACAAACAAACAAACTCTACAACTTTATAATATTAGTATAGATTTGAAGTATTTATTAGTTAGTCCATGATTAGTACTCTGACAATTAAAACAGCATGAATTTCGTCAAAATACCTCTTATAATCTTACCCTAAAGTACATTTTTATTAGGATCTTGTTTGAATCTCATTTTAATCTCTTATGAATACAATTCTTCTTCTTTCATTCATAATTAAGAAGTTAAAGTTTTATGGTAAAAGTTTAGTTCTATCGTATCGTTCTGTAAGAACCTCTTGTACTACTGTTAAAAGAAATGTACACTGGTGGGAGTTGTGTTTCAGTTTTGTTCTATCGTAAATAAAACGAATTTTACATCTAGTATCTACTTTAATTATTATTTAATTCAAAAAAGACATTATAGACAAATTTTTACTTTACTTAGCATTATAGTAAGTGGATGGAACTGGTTCACTGCATGTATTGTCTTCCCAAGGAGACAGATCTATATTTCCAATATCTGGAGAACTGCAGTCTGTCAATGGATTGCTGGAAAATATAATTACAAGCTGTAGTGTGGCAAAATATCTTGTAATTGGTAAAATAAAAGTAATATATAGTAAAACTCTTACTCTTTTGATATAGCATAAAAAGCATTTGGTTGTATTTTAGACACACCATCCGCAGTGGCACATAATACACCGGCGACTGTCGCATTTCGTATAGACAGTAGTTGTTCTGGAAATCAATGCAGATAAACATAAATTTTTTCTTTCATCATTTTCATCATTTCAGCCTACTGCAGTCCACTGCTGGACGTAGGCCTCTTCTAATACGCGCCATAACACTTTGTCCTCGGCCTTCATCATGCATCCAGTCAGACCCAGCGACCACTTTTCTTAGGTCGACGGACCATCTAGCTGGAGGGCGTCCTACTCTACGCTTGCTACATTTTCTTTATGATTTCACAAAATCTATTGCATTTTGCAAATTCTAAATACTGTTTCATGTGTAATAGTACAATCTGAATAGATAATAATCTAAACAGGCAGAAGATAATAAAGTGCACTTCTATTATTGCCACATCCGCTTTAACTCTTTAACCAATGTTACTTGTAGTTGACGCTAAATGTGTTTTCTTCTATTATACTCACCCAAACAATTAATAGAATACCACATGAAGAAACAAAATACATCACTTACCTAAACTAAAAGCATGTGGCCTGTTAGGTCTCTCATACCAATGTCGGTCAGAAATCATGGATCGTTTAAGCTGTTCAACCATAAGACAGTAAACAGAATACGGAACAAGTCCTCCGGGTATATGATTCTCTAACCATGTACCAGCTATTAGCTCTATATCTTCTACGTCTTGATATAATTGAGATAACTTGTAGATTTTCTAAAAACAAATCAGTATTAAAAATTATGCCTTGTAATTTCAGGCAGCCTTCGAGATAAATAGACAAATCCATCATCATCATCAGCAACACATTTATTGCCACTGTTGAGCTCGGGTCTTCTCTCCTCTGTCTAGAGAGCTAAAAGGGGCCATAATCCACACACGCTGGCCTGGTGCGGGTTGATAGACAAATCCAAGTTGATCAATAACGTTTAGATCGTTCTTGTAGTCGATCATTCATCATCATTTCAACCCATAAACGTCCCACTGCTGGGCACGGGTCTCTCCAAAGATTTTGAAGGGAATTTAGCTTACTATACCACGCTGGCCAGACGGGTTGGCATAGGGTTTTGTTTCGAATTTTCCGTTTCTCTTTTCTGCTTAAAGTTAGGTCCCTTAGTCGCCTTTTACGACACCCACGGGTTGAAATGGGGTAGTGACATTGTATTCTAAATCCGTCGCTACACGGACAGTCGATCATTATACTAATTTAACTACCCCTCTTCTCAATAAAGGAGTGATTGGATTAAAATCACATAAACGTTAAAATTATTAAGGTCATTAATGGTTCAAAAGATAGTTACATCTTTAGTCATAACCGCTCTCAAACTGTCGAAAGATTTGTAGGGCTTGCGTTCACAGAACTCTCTGTATTTAACGTAGGGTTGGAAACCGAAGAATCTCCCTTTAGTCAAATCATTCATTGCTACATCAGAAGCAAATTGCATTCCACCAAGAACTCTTTCCGCCATCTAAAATAGAGAAAAATTATCAGTGACAAATAGTATACCGGATCTCAGAAGTATTATTTGCAAATTAACTCACCGTATAAAATAGAAAAGCTATTGTAGAAGCCCTTAAGGCCTTAGCAAATAAAATATCATACAAATTGAGACCAAAAAAGGTGCACTTAAGAAGTTTGGAAAGGAAATTACTTCAATAACTACTTTTTGTCGATGTTGTTATGGCACTTAAATAATAATATGTATCGAAAAATATTTTTATGTACTATATCTTCTTCAAAGACAGTAATATCTATCTTTTTCAAAGATTTATTTAAAAAAGTTAATTGTTGTATTAATAACTTACATCAGGATCAATAATTTGATCAATTCGTCCGCTAAGTTGCCTAAAACTGCCTTGGTATATTTCTACTAAATTATTGTCAAGGGGTAAAAATCCTGTTCTAGTAGTGATATTTACAAGTGGCAACGTTTTAAGGTAGTATCCATCCGTGTCGTAGAGCCTTAAAACAGTAAGAAAACAATTATATCTGATACCTTAATGATTTAAAAATGTATTGACGAAATGCAAAATAGCAAAACATTAAGAATAAACTATTAATTAATTTGATATACTAACTTAAGGTCAGTTTCCTGAATAGTGTGGAACCATCGCTTGATGTAAACGTATTCATCAGAGATCTGCGGAATTATACTTGCATCATACAGATCTCTGAATCCATCAGAACAAGATATAACACCATCTCTGATCAAATTGTTTTTACCTGTAAATGTTAATTAAATTTTCACGTTTTTAAACAACCGCTTATGTACTGAAAATTCTTGACCATTTCAGTATGTTTTATTACCAAAAATTAAGATAATTTTACCTAGTAAGATCGGCAACAATTCATAGTAATATATTTGCACATGGATCGCAATGTTGATATCTTTCGCAGTATTAAAAAGACGATCGTCGTCCCAGCAAGGGTTCATACTGGCTAACTGCCTAGCTATATAATTGTGTTGTCTGTAGTATAGAATTGAGAGAATATTCGGACCAAGAACACCATTTACTTCTGCGAAATAAAAATTACAGTTTATCGTCACATCATAGTAAACTCCTGATATCATTTTAGGTAGCTACTACTTATAAGAAATTGAATACACAGATTTAAGATTATCCTATCATTTTATAGTCTTCAAGGATAAAAAAATATTGATGGAAAATATTTTCTATAATGTTTATAAAGTTGTTTATTGGTAGGATTCCGATCTCGGCAGCATGCAGAAGTGCTGTCTCTGCAATGCTGTCACTGTGGTGTGCCTTACATGACCCGTTTAAAGCCTTACCATCAGGTGGGCCGCTTACTCGTCTGCCACTTCAGGCAATAAAAAAAGGGAAAACTTGTTTTTTTTTTAAATTACATTTTAATAGTTTTTTTGACCAGATGTCTTTAGTGCACGGTGTTTAAATAGAAAACTTACGGTATTTATGACATCTTGTTTCTCTTGGTAGTTGATTCAGACCACAAAGGTTTACATACGGATTTAAATCAGGGTTGGTGGGAGGAAATACCAAGCCATTATCAATTTCAACCTTCAGCTCGCCTTTGTAATATGTTCTTAGTTCATCTATTGCGCCTATTTCATTGCCATATACGTTGCCTATATCGAAAAGTGGAGTAGCAAATTCTATCTGGAATAAAAAATGTGGATAGTATACAGCAAGTCATAAACCTCTTTTAAATTTTAAGTCTATATATTTTACAAAAGATATTTTTTGTTATTGCTGTTAGGGAAATAGGTAGTACCTAAATATTTTCTTTATGATAAAATTTTGAACATGGTCGAATTAGGTCACAGTTTTATTTATTCTCCGAAGCACATGGGTGAAAGTACTGTGAACTTGCAAGCTTGGAGAATGTGTTTGGATAATTGTAGGTACAGTGTATATATAATTAACCTTACCCTTGCGAATGGAGTATCTCCGAACTCAATACATCCAAAATACTGAAAACTCTGAGGTCTAGTAAGATTTTGACATTGTAGCCCAGAGAACCGATGAATTGGATCATCTTCTGGTATCTTGTTAGGAGTGCAAATGTAGTTTTCTTTTCCTTGTGGTGTACAACAATCAGTTGTATTTAAAACGTAATTTGCTGAAAAATAAAATAACTTAAAATATCTAAAATCATGAGTTACAGCTGGTTGTAAATTGATAATAGTTACTTAGAATAATTGGCTTAGTGGTCTCACACTGTTATGTTACAGAAATTTTACAAAAACTCTGTGTTGAGGTTTGGTGTCATCTTTTGGGGTAATTCGGTGGAGAAAGAGTCAGTGTTTGTGGCCCAGAAAAGATGTGTGAGGGCAATTTGTCAGCTGCAACCTACAGACAGCTGTAAGCCCTTTTTTATTAGTCCGAAACTGCTGACACTGCCATGTATATACATTTATGAAGTAGTCATGTTTGTGATATCAAATATGTCTATGTTTGAGCATCTAAAAAACACACGAAATAATTACAAAATAGCATTTCCTGTAAATAATACAGCGGAATTCAGTAAGAGTATATTTTGTATGGCTACCCTGTGTTTACAATCATCTACCATTATATATACTAAAATGCTCAAACAAAGGTAAACTCAAATTTCTATTAAAGCAATTTCTTATAAATAAAGCGTATTATACTGTAAGAGAGTATCTAGATGATAAAGTGAATACATAATAACACTTAGTTTTATAAAATATGACATGCCACAATCAAATTATTATAAATTTACCTTGACTTTGACATAACACAATTAATTATTGCATTGAGATTGATAATATATGATAAATTTAATTTTTTATTTAATTTAATTGTATTGTGTTCGTTACATAAATTGCATGCTTCAATGGCAGAATATGGCTGCACAAAATGTTTGCTCCCAAACATATATTACAAACACCTGTTAATTACCTACCTATATTTGCAATAAATGATTTGATTTGAATTGAATTGAAAAAAAAGTCGTGATACAGACACTAACAACAATTAAAATTACTGAATAATGGAACGAAATTTTGGTATCATTTAATAAGATTGAATCTGTTCTGGAATCTCAATTAGAAAATTATTCTACTAAATGTATTAAAACCAACTTGTACCTTTCTGAATTTATGCTGCAAGACAAAGATGAAAGATGAAAAGCAACACACTGTTTTTGTTCTATTACTGGCGCTGAAAACAGAAGATTTACCTACTACAAAAGTGCGCAGTTTATTACTTACTAATGTCATGGATAGAATTAACGTCGTTGAGTGCAAACAAAATGTAATAAGATACAAGTTGCGTGAGATCAAGATCAGTAGCTTTCCCTTCTGCCAATATTTGAGTACGCAAATATCTGGGCAAAGGTAGGTCTTCACCGCTTTTGGTTTTTCTCGGCTCGTAATCTGGGAAGAATTCATATTTGTTAATTGTATGAATACTGACGTTGACAATTTTATTTCACCACTACTTGTTGGCCACGGCTTCGATTGCGTACTATACGAATTCAGAGATCACCATTTCTTTTTAATTTTACTATAGCAGCGATACCTCGAAGCGCACCAACTTTTAATCGTCCCAAATAAAAAACACTAAAAGGCAAGTGCTTTTTGAAACACACCATTCGGGTGCTTATGGTGCGTTTCGAGGCATATTTTTTTCGCTTCATATGTGCCATTCAAATTTGGTACGCTTTTGTGATAGCCTAATTTTTCATCGATAACTACCTCAGTTTTGATTTTCAAAGTGAGTTTTCTTCAGAAAGCAGCTTTTGGAAGTAAACCGCGATAACAATATGAAACCGTAGATAAAACCTAGTAATTAAATAAATTATTTAACTTACTTGGACTAAAGTCAGGCGTAAGAACTCTCACGGTGGGCGTGCGGACCATGTTTCTACTAGGATTTTCTAGGTTGTTGCATGAGCCATCAACTCGTCTAAATTCATATTCATCACAAGGCTTAACGTTAATGATGCAATATCTGTAAGAAAACACATTATTTAATAAATTCTACCTTGTTGAAATAATTTTTTTGTCAATGATCTTGCCGACTTGCAAACTTGCGACTGGCAAACAGACTTTCCGTGCCCGCTGGATGGTTAATGGTTACCGTAGCCTATTGAGGCCTGCATCACCAGGGCATCACTTAGCTGACCCTTATAAAACCTATTCATTCCTTTTTTGAAGAACCCCATAATGTAATCCCTTGAAAAAACTAGGTAGTTCATTTCCTGATAGTTCTTGGGGAGGAACTTCATGGGAATTATGAACAATTTTTTGTTCTTGAAATTTACGTGTTTCCAGGGTTTTGTTGGGGTCAGGGTTTTTTTGTTTGCTTATTAATATTAATAGTACAGAACTTACTGTGTTATATTTTTTGAGCTGAAGAAATCTACCTCACTTTGGCTGGCAGGCTTTCCCGAATAGCAATCGTACGGGGTACTCTGCGCTATAGTGCCCAAAGCGCTTGAGCAAATTATCAATATAAATAATATCAACATTTTCTCACTATTTACTACCAAATAGCTGTTGGTAAGTGAGGAAATAATATAGATGTAAACTGTTTTATAGATGTCGAGTAACACGTGGCCTATAAAAATAAATTAGCATTTAAAATTATGTCTATAATTATCTACATATAAATACATGCACTAATATGGTACTAGTTAAATGTCTAATGAAATAAAAGTTCTACCTACTTTGAGTACTTATAGCTGGCATGCATTAGTTACTAATAGTCAATATTTTATTTTCATTTTGATCACATAAATGATACATAGATTCCTGTAGCGACGGATTAAAAATACATAATGTCAATACCCTATTTCAACCCGAGGGTCGTACAAGACAACCGACGGAGTAGCCTAAGGCAAATAAGAGTACTGGGAGAAAAGGAAAATTCGACACAAAACTCTATATCAATCAGTCTGGCCGGCGTTGTAGGTAATATATATATATATACTATAGTACTATAGTAGGCTAAATTCCCTCCAAAATGTTAGAGGAGTCGGGGCCTAGCAGTGGGATCATTTACGGGGTTCTAATAATAAAATGATACTTATGAACGTTATACTAACCCAAAAAAGGCGTCATTCAATTTTCCTAACAGTGATTCGCTGACAACGTTGAGAGCTGTCTTGAAGAACTGGCAAAAATCTCAGGCCACTCTTCTTTAAGGTCAAAATATAATTGATTACAATTTGAAGTATCTTAGAATGTAGGACCATCCTGTGGGAGACAGATGTGAGAGAGAGTGAAGCCGAGAATAACAAATGGTTAGGGGTTCAGAATATGTTTACATACAAAATATCATCTAACGAAGCAAAATATAAGGACAGTTTTAGATTCGGCTTTAAATGCGTTCGTATTTTCAGTCACGAATGCGCATTTGGTGGAAAAGAAGCATTCATGACTGGCCTGTTGGTCAATGGTTAGCGTCCCTGACTGCTACGCCGGAGGTCATGGGTTCGATCCCCACCCAGGACAAATCTTTGTGTGATGAGCATGAAGGTTTGTTCTGTGTCTGTAAATTTAATTAATTTTAAATACATATTATAGATAAATTACACCCATTAATAAAAAAAAGTATTTAAGTAATATATCACTTGTTTAGTGCCCATAACACAAGCAAAAATATAATTGCTTAATTTGGGACTAGATGGCGCTGTGTGAATGTGGTAGAATATTATTATTCATACAAAACGCGATTAAGTAATTAAGTAAATTAAAATAGTTTGACGTATAGCCGTCAGGTATAACCAAGTCGTATTGTGATATAACATAACTGAACAGTTTCACGGCATCCGAGCTAGGGCTTGATGACGGTTGTGCCTGTTAGATCAAAATTGTCATGCAGCTGCCCCCGATCATACCTGGCCACATAAGTATATTCGTAATTTTATACAATGTTTTAATTTTACTGCGTCAAAAATGGTTTCATAGTCACGAACACGAAAAAATATCATAATAACAATAATTTTATTGTACTGGAAATAATATGTGTAATAAAATATATTTTATTGGAATTTCAGGCAATAAAAAGGTTTTAAATATGATAATAATTATTCTTTGTAAAAAAGTACACAGTAATACCGTATCCGATACACATATTTATGCAATACATATTTACAATGTAGCCAACATAAACATTAATAATAATTATTATTTATTTATTTCTAATCCCCCTCTGGGGAAGTCGTTATTTTCTCATAAGATTAACGAAAACTTGGAGGGCAGATTGGTGTGGCTTTTCAAATAATTGCCTTATAAACAAAAAAAAATGTACCGCAAGTTTAAATGAAAAGCCCACAAACCGCAAGGCAGCTAGTGGCGAGCTGAATGTGAGTGGCGACACTGCAGTCCTGAATGCCCCTGAGAGTCGGTCAAGGCCTCGTCTCCAGCACGTCTTTGTTGGCTGACTAAATTCGTAATTAAATAAAAATCGCAATTAAATAAATTGAATCGAATTGACTGGAGTGGATCTCGAAGAGCGACCACAGGACTCTCAACTCTGGCTTGCCTTAACCAGCTGACCAGAGAGGGGTCGCCAGAACTATATGCTCGGGGGTGGAAGTGTCATTTTTCAATAGCATAATTATGAGGAAACCCGCGTCCGTGTCCGCTTAGGACCCGCGATGGCGAAATCGGCGCCGTACCGCTCGACACCCCTAGCCGCGCACTACGGTGTTGCCCTGAGACCCGTGGACTTCGAACCATGTCTGTTGTGTAAGTGGCCCATCTAGTGTAAGGCGAGTCACCGTCTGCTCAATTCCTCATTTAACATCATATATTCACCGCTGGAGGAGGCAAGCAGGCGACGTTGTTCCCGTATGCCAAATATCCACCACAATCCACCGAACACCCAAACCCATAGTCCAACTTTATTTGACTCCATAATATCATATAATAGTTGCTCTACACCTACCGATGACAAATCATAGCTGTACTACAATAGTGCAGCTGTGATATGGCGACGGTAAGTGTCTTATCCCATTCTAAATTAAAATTCTTTAAGGGCCTCCCCGTGTTGGACCTGTGTCCCCACGTAAGCCTTCCAAAAGGAGCGAGTATACTTCTCACCTTAGAGAGAAGTATGGCCGTAAAAAAGAGACATACATTATCTATAATAATAAAATTTTATTTCAAACACAGGATTCATATCATGTTAGTAACAATATACTTAGGACTATGTTAGTAAACAGATTAAATAAATTTAAAAACTCAACAATTATTTTGAGATCAATTGTAGACATGCATCTACGTATACAATGGCCCAAAATAGGCGAGTCATCCCTCGCGGCAATCATTCTTAGAATGCTGTTGGAGCTAGTCCGAACCCTGCAGAGCAAGGAGGCGGTTTTTGTTTGCGCGATATCGCAAAGAAATCGTTTATATGGCTTTTTGCGAACATACCTGATGCACTACAGAAGCGGGACAGCCCCATCAGCATTCTATAGCCATTATTATATATGACACGTAAAGCGCCGACGGCACGCTGCGTATAGTCTGTCCACAGGCTGCACGTGTAAAATACTTGGGTAGTAGTAGGTAGTAGTAGTAGGCTTTAAACAAAGTAATTTTGACTGGCTAACTACAACGTGCAAAGCTGTGGGCCACCATGTTACATCGTACCGCCAACGCTCTACGTTCCCTCTCGATATCAGCTTGGTCTTTAAGGTCGTCGGTAACATAATGCCCTAGGTATTTAAATTGATACACTCAACTTAATTAAACATAGCATTTCCCATTTACCTTTTTCCCCGAAGGGGTAGGCAGAGGTGTTTCACACCCATATTTCGCCAGCTACGTTTGGTCCCATGAAATAGGTGGCGAATTCAGGAGGTGAGAGAATTGGCAGGAAAAAGAAAGAATCATAAATTACTCCACTGACAAGAGCCCAGTTCTTAAATAAAGAGAGAGAGATAGTCTAGTATAATAAAAGGAGCGTCTAGTACATAAGGAGCGTCTAGTATATAAGAGCGTCTTGTATATAAGGAGCGTCCAGTATATAAGGAGCGTCCAGTATATAAGGAGCGTTGAATATATAAAGAGCGTCTGGGTATGACAAGCAAATTTCCGGAAATCGTTAAATGCAGTTCTGTTTCTTTTAAAAAATAAAGGAATGTTTCTTTTGAATAAAATGATCTATCTCCAGGTGGCATTACAAAATTCCACCCTGTATATACTTATATCTGTCTATGTTTAATTATTTCCCATTACTTATTTATATTGTAATTAACTTGCATGTATTCTTATTCTTATTACTATACTCGTAACTGCTCGAAACAAAAGTGCATGCGGTGCTTTCTTAGTAGTTACATTTTTATAAATTGATTGTGAATGTATTATGTATTTCTTTAGTGTAAACTATGTTGGTTGGCGTATAAACTAAATAAATGAATAAATAAAACGAATTATACATCTAGTATCTACTTTAATTATGATTTAATTTAAGCCAGACATTTTTATAGACAAATTTTTACTTTACTAAGCATTATCGTAAGTAGTGGATGGAACTTGTTCACTGCATGTCTTGTCTTCCCAAGGAGACAGATCTATATTTCCAATATCTGCAGAACTGCAGTCCGTCAATGGGTTGCTGGAAAATATAATTTCAAGCTGTAGTAATTTTATGGGTTTTGGAGAAATTTCGTTAAGATCAGATTAGTTCGAAAATTTGTAAGTATTGAAGTTCAACAAAACATAGACCTCCCTGATTTTACCCCGATCCCCAACGCCCCGTCCCAGATAGCCTCGAATATTTCATCTATGAAATGTTATCATAGTTATCGTATTCGATATTCTCCGGTACGGGAACCTCGAAGATTAGGTTACTTAGGGCATAACCGTACTGAAACATCTGAACCGAAATCTGACCGTCGTTTCGTTTAGCCTGCACTGTGAGAAAAAATCTTAGTATATAAGTAATTTAAAGTAAAACTCTTACTCTTTTGATATAGCATAAAAAGCATTTGGTTGTATTTTAGACACACCATCCGCAGTGGCACATAATACACCGGCGACTGTCGCTTTTCGTATAGACAGTAGTTGTTCTGGAAATCAATGCAGATTAAAACATAAATGTTGTTATTTTCTTTATGATTTCATAAAATATATTGCTTTTGTAAATTCTAAATACTGTTTAAAAAAATGCTATGCAATTGCTCTTTAACCCCTTCACCAATGTTACTTTTTCCTCTGTCAAATATACATCAAATACATCACTTACCTAAAGTAAAAGCATGTGGCCTGTTAGGTCTCTCATACCAGTGTCGGTCAGAAATCATGGATCGTTTAAGCTGTTCAACCATGAGACAGTAAACAGAATACGGAACACGTCCTCCTGGTATATGATTCTCTAACCATGTACCAGCTATTAGCTCTATATCTTCTACGTCTTGATATAATTGAGATAACTTGTAGACTTTCTAAAAACGAATCAGTATTTAAAATTATGCCTTGTAATATCAGGCAGCTTTCGAGATAGATAGACAAATCCATCATCATTCTCAGCAACCCATTTATTTCCACTGTTGAGCTCGGGTCTTCTCTTCTCTGTCTAGAGAGCTAAGAGGGGCCATAACCCACACACGCAGGCCTGGTGCGGGTTGATAGACAAATCCATGTTGACCAATAACATTTGGATCGTTCTTATAGTGTCATTATACTAATTTGATGAGATGAGTGATTGGATTAAAATCACATAAACGTTAAGATTATTAAAGTCATTAATGGTTCAAAAGATAGTTACATCTTTAGTCATAACCGCTCTCAAACTGTCGAAAGATTTGTACGGTTTACGGTCACAGAACTCTCTGTACTTAACGTAGGGTTGGAAACCGAAGAATCTTCCTTTAGTCAAATCATTCATTGCCACATCAGAAGCAAACTGAATTCCACCAAGAACTCTTTCTGCCATCTAAAAGAGAAAAAAATCATCAAAGTGACAAACAGTATGCTGGATCTCAGAAGTATTACTTATAAAAGCCCTTATGGGAAGTACAGATATCTTAGCAATTTTTTTTTAAAATCCCAGTCTCATATACAAATCGAGACCTAAAAAAGCCGCACTTAGGTAAGTAGTTTGGAACCGAAATTACTTCAATTAAAATTCAAAATTTTTGACGATGTTGTCATAGCACATAAATTTATGAATCGGAAAATATTTTCATCTGCTTAATATCTATCTTTTGCAAAGATTTATATTAACAATAAATTAGTTTATTTTAGATAAATTATCCATAGCATTATTTATTTACAATTATTTAAAACGAGTAAAGAACCATAAACAAATTAACATTAATGATATGATTAAAAAGTTAACATTACATTAAAAAAAGAAAAAATATGTAAATTTTGAATTTTTTTTAAAGTAAATTGTTGTATATGTAACTTACATCCGGATCAATAATTTGATCAAACCGGCCGCTAAGTTGCCTGAAACTGCCTTGGTATATTTCTACTAAATTATTGTCAAGGGGTAAAAATCCTGTTCTAGTAGTGATATTTACAAGTGGCAACGTTTTAAGGTAGTATCCATCCGTGTCGTAGAGCCTTAAAACAGTAAGAAAACAATTATATCTGATACCTTAATGATTTAAAAATGTATTGACGAAATGCAGAATAGCAAAACATTAAGAATAAACTATTAATTAATTTGATATACTAACTTAAGGTCAGTTTCCTGAATAGTGTGGAACCATCGCTTGATGTAAACGTATTCATCAGAGATCTGCGGAATTATACTAGCATCATACAGATCTCTGAATCCATCAGAACAATATATAACACCATCTCTGATCAAATTGTTTTTACCTGTAAATGTTAATTAAATTTTCACGTTTTTAAAAAACCGCTTATGTACTGAAAATTCTTGACCATTTCAGTATGTTTTATTACCAAAAATTAAGATAATTTTACCTAGTAAGATCGGCAACAATTCATAGTAATATATTTGCACATGGATCGCAATGTTGATATCTTTCGCAGTATTAAAAAGACGATCGTCGTCCCAGCAAGGGTTCATACTGGCTAACTGCCTAGCTATATAATTGTGCTGTCTGTAGTATAGAATTGAGAGAATATTCGGACCAAGAACACCATTTACTTCTGCGAAATAAAAATTACAGTTTATCGTCGCATCATAGTAAACTCCTGATATCATTTTGGGTAGCTACTACTTATAAAAAATTGAATACACAGATTTAAGATTATCCTATCATTTTATAGTCTTCAAGGATAAAAAAATATTGATGGGAAATATTTTCTATAATGTTTATAAAGTTGTTTATTGGTAGGATTCCGATCTCGGCAGCATGCAGAAGTGCTGTCTCTGCAATGCTGTCACTGTGGTGTGCCTTACACGACCCGTTTAAAGCCTTACAATCAGGTAGGCCGCTTACTCGTCTGCCACTTCAGGCAATAAAAAAAAGGGAAAACTTGTTTTTTTTTTTAAATTACATTTTAATAGTTTTTTTGACCAGATGTCTTTAGTGCACGGTGTTTAAATAGAAAACTTACGGTATTTATGACATCTTGTTTCTCTTGGTGGTTGATTTAGAGCACAAAGGCTTACGAATGGATTTAAATCAGGGTTGGTGGGAGGAAACACCAAGCCATTATCAATTTCTACCTTCAGCTCGCCTTTATAATATGTTCTTAGTTCATCTATTGCGCCTATTTCATTGCCATATACATTGCCTATATCGAAAAGTGGTGTAGCAAATTCTATCTAGAATTAAAGATGTATATTATACAGCAAGTCATAAACCTCTTATAAATTTTAAGTACAAATATTTTATAAAATTTTTATTACTGTTAGTCAAATCATTTTTATGATACAATTTCGAACATGGTCGAATTAGGTCTCTAACAGCTTTATTTGTTCTCCGAAGCACATGGGTGAAGGTACACTCAACTTGTAAACTTGGAGAATGTGTTTGGATAATTGTAGTAGGTACATATATTATTAACCTTACCCTTGCGAATGGAGTGTCTCCGAACTCAATACATCCAAAATATTGAAAACTCTGAGGTCTAGTAAGATTTTGACATTTTAGCCCAGAGAACCGATGAATTGGATCATCTTCTGGTATCTTGTTAGGAGTGCAAATGTAGTTTTCTTTTCCTTGTGGTGTACAACAATCAGTTGTATTAAAAATGTAATTTGCTGAAAAAAAATAACTTAAAATATCTACAATCACTCACATCAATAGTTACTTAGAATATTAGCATAATAATAATTGGCTTAGTGGTCTCACACTGTTATGTTACAGAAATTTTACAAAAAAAAGTTGTGGTACAGAACCTAACAACAATTAAAATTACTGAGTAATGCATGGAACGAAATTTTGGTATCTTTTAATAAG
The DNA here is from genome assembly GCA_905147015.1 of Laspeyria flexula. Lineage (NCBI taxonomy): Eukaryota > Metazoa > Arthropoda > Insecta > Lepidoptera > Erebidae > Laspeyria > Laspeyria flexula. Next base: position 1,202,025 of record LR989953.1, read on the forward strand.
ATTGAATCTGTTCTGGGATCTCAATTAGAAAATTTTTCTACTAAATATATTGAAACCAACTTATACCTATCTGAATTTATGCTGCAAGATAAAGATGAAAGATGAAAAGCAACACACTGTTTTTGTTCCAACTACTGGCACTGAAGCAGGAGATTTACCTACTACAAAAGTGCGCAGCTTATTACTTACCAATGTCATGGATAGAATTAACGTCGTTGAGTGCAAACAAAATGTAATAAGATACAAGTTGCGTGAGATCAAGATCAGTAGCTTTCCCTTCTGCCAATATTTGAGTACGCAAATATCTGGGCAAAGGTAGGTCTTCACCGCTTTTGGTTTTTCTCGGCTCGTAATCTGGGAAGAATTCATATTTGTTAATTGTATGAATACTGACGTTGACAATTTTATTTCACCACTACTTGTTGGCCACGGCTTCAATTGCGTACTATACGAATTCAGAGATCACCATTTCTTTTTAATTTTACTATAGCAGCGATACCTCGAAGCGCACCAACTTTTAATCGTCCCAAATAAAAAACACTAAAAGGCAAGTGCTTTTTGAAACACACCATTCGGGTGCTTATGGTGCGTTTCGAGGCATATTTTTTTCGCTTCATATGTGCCATTCAAATTTGGTACGCTTTTTTAATAGCCTAATTTTTCATCGACAACTAAGTACCTCAGTTTTGATTTTCAAAGTGAGTTTTCTTCAGAAAGCAGCTTTTGGAAGTAAACCGCGATAACAATACGAAACCGTAGATAAAACCTAGTAATTAAATAAATTATTTAACTAACTTGGACTAAAGTCAGGCGTAAGAACTCTCACGGTGGGCGTGCGGACCATGTTTCTACTAGGATTTTCTAGGTTGTTGCATGAGCCATCAACTCGTCTAAATTCATATTCATCACAAGGCTTAACGTTAATGATGCAATATCTGTAAGAAAACACTTTATTTAATAATTCTAAATTGTTCAAATATTTTTTTTTGTCTATGATCTTGCCGACTTGCAAACTTGCGACTGGCAAACAGACTTCCCGTGCCCGCTGGATGGTTAATGGTTACCGTAGCCTATTGAGGCCTGCATCACCAGGGCATCACTTAGCTGACCCTTATAAAACCTATTCATTCCTTTTTTGAAGAACCCCATAATGTAATCCCTTGAAAAAACTAAGTAGTTCATTTCCTGATACTTTTTGGGGAGGAACTTCATGGGAATTATGATCAATTTTTTGTTCTTGAAATTTACGTGTTTCCAGGGACACTCTATCAAGGTTATTTTTTTTTTTGCTTATTAATATTAATAGTTCAGAACTTACTGTGTTTTATTTTTTGAGCTGAAGAAATCTACCTCACTTTGGCTGGCAGGCTTTCCCGAATAGCAATCGTACGGAGTACTCTGCGCTATAGTGCCCAAAGCGCTTGAGCAAATTATCAATATAAATAATATCAACATTTTCTCACTATTTACTACCAAATAGCTATTGGTAAGTGATGAAATAATATAAATGTAAACTGTTTTATAGATATCGAGTAACACGTGGTATATAAAAATAAATTAGCATTTAAAATTATGTCTATAATTATCTACATGCAGTGATATGGAACTAGTTAAATGTCTAATGAAATAAAGGTTTTACCTACTTTACTTTGAGTACTTATAGCTGGCATGCATTAGTTACTAATAGTCAATATTTTATTTTCATTTTGATCACATAAATGATACATAGATTCCTGTAGCGACGGATTAAGAATACATAATGTCAATACCCGATTTCAACCCTACACTCACAAATCATATTTACAAAAAGGCAACAAACAAACAGAATATTAACAAGACGAACAAATTACCTCTGCGTTAAAAAACCTAGAACTAACTTTGGAAAAAAGAACTTTATGTATGAGGGAGTACATTTTTATAAGGACATAAAAGAAATTACATCATTTTCTATCTATAAAAAAATGTTAAAAAACCATATAATAAAGGACTACTCAGTACTTACTTATTAACTAAGATACTGTCTAATAAAAAAATAAATAAAAAAAAAACTACATATAAATAAAAAGTATATAATAACAACACAATCAGTACCCACCCAATAAACGGCACTAAGTAAAAGAAAATATACACATTAAGAAAGTAACACTTAAATCGCTTTCCGCTACATGCTGGTTATAGGGGTATAGGCCTTAGTAAACACACTCGCGCTGCTCAATATTTCTATGTTCTTTGATAAACCTACCCACTTAAGAGTTTGATAATTTTTGTTTTGTTACTTCCTAAGCAAATCAATAGCAAGCAATATCGGTATACTTAGTATTATTACAGGCTACGCCTGCTGGATTTTAACAACCTACATTGGTTTTATGTTTCTCATTGTATTTTTTTTTGAGAAATAAAGATCTTTAACCGTAACCCGTGAGTGTCGTACAAGGCAACTGACGGAGTAGCCTAAGGCAAATAAGAGTACTGGGAGAAAAGGAAAATTCAACACAAAACCCTATATCAATCAGTCTGGCCGGCGTGGTAGGTATAGTAGGCTAAATTCCCTCCAAAATGTTAGAGGAGACGGGGCCTAGCAGTGGGACATTTAGAGGGTTGTAATGATAAAATGATACTTATGAACGTTATACTAACCCAAAAAAGGCGTCATTCAGTTTTCCTAACAGCGATTCGCTGACAACGTTGAGAGCTGTCTTGAGGAACTGGCAAAATTCTCAGGCCACTCTTCTTTAAGGTCAAAATAATTACAATATAATTGGTTACAATTTGAAGTATCTTAGAATGGTACAGAACTACAATACCTTACAGTTAGTTACAGTTTTATCATACACACTTTTAGGTAACGTGTATGGCCTGCTTGATGTAGGACCATCCTGTGGGAGACAGATGTGAGAGATAGTGAAGTCTAGATTAAGAAATGGTTAGGGGTTCAGAATTTTTTTACATACAAAATATCATATAAGAAAGCAAAATTTAAGGGCAGTTTTAGATTCGGCTTTAAATGCGTTCGTATTTTCAGTCACGAATGCGCATTTGGTGGAAAAGAAGCATTCATGACTGACCAACAGGTCAATGGTTAGTGACCCTGACTGCTACGCCGGAGGTCGTGGGTTCGATCCCCACCCAGGACAAATCTTTGTGTGATGAGCATGAAGGTTTGTTCTGTGTCTGGGTGTAATTTATCTATAATATGTATGTATTTACAAAAAAAAAATGTATTTAAGTAATAATATCAGTTGTTTAGTACCCATAACACAAGCAAATATAATTGCTTAATTTGAGACTAGATGGCGCTGTGTGAATGTGGTAGAATATTATTATTATTATTCATACAAAACGCGATATAACATAACTGAACAGTTTCACGGCATCCGAGCTAGGACTTGATGACGGTTGTGCCTGTTAGATCATATATTCGTATTTTTAAACAAGGTTTTAATTTTAGTGCATCAACAATGGTTTCATAGTCACGAACACGAAAAAATATCATTATAACAATAATTTTATTGTACTGGAAATAATATGTATTGTGTAATAAAATATATTTTATTGGAATTTCAGGCAATAAAAAGGTTTTAAATATGATAATAATTATTCTTTGTAAAAAAGTACACAGTAATACCGTATCCGATACACATATTTATTCAATACATATTTACAATGTAGCCAACATAAACATTAATAATAATTTTTTTTATTTTTTTTTATTTATATTTTTATTTATTTCTAATCCCCCTCTAGGGAAGTCGTTATCTTCTCATAAGATTAACGCAAACTTGGAGGGCAGATTGGTGTGGCTTTTCAAATACTTGCCTTATAAACAAAAAAATGTACCGCAAGTTTAAATGAAAAGTCCACAAACCGCAGGGCAGCTAGAGGCGAGCTGAATGTGAGTGGCGACACTGCGGTCCTGAATGCCCCTGAGAGTTGGTCTAGGGCTCGTCTCCAGCACGTCTTTGTTGGCTGACTGGAGTGGATCTCGAAGAGCGACCACAGGACTCTCAACTCTGGCTTGCCTTAACCAGCTGACCAGAGAGGGGTCGCCAGAGCTATATGCTCGGGGGTGGAAGTGTCATTTTTCAATGGCATAATTACGAGGAAACCCGCTCCGGGTCTCCGCCTAGGACACGCGATGGCGAAATCGGCGCCGCACCGCTCGACACCCCTAGCCGCGCACTACGGTGTTGCCCTGAGACCCGTGGACTTTGGCCCATGTCGGTTGTGTAACGGGCCCATCTAGTGTAAGGCGAGTGTGTAACGGGCCCATCTAGTGTAAGGCGAGTCACCGTCTGCCCAAATCCTTTTTTTTTTTATTTTTTTTTTACTTGGGGAAATGCCTGACGCATACCCCTCGGTCTTGGGGGAAGAACCGAGGGGTTATGTGGGGCTCGCACCCACTAAAACCCCAAGGTGTTCCTCTCGTCGCGCTCTGCTGTGGTCACGGGAGCGCAGGAATATTCGTCCGCGACCACAGCGACGATGGCCCGCTACGGGCCCCTCTCTGCCGGAGCTTAGCTCCGGCAGTGACGTGCGGGAACACGCACACGCCACCAGAAGACGCTCGCGGTCGACTTTCCCCAAAGTCGACCGGTCCTGGCGTGGCGGACGCGCTCAGGCGGGCGCGTCCTCTTCTCGGGCTATTACGGCGGGAGGTCGCGGGCGTAAGCCCGCCTTCTCCCGCCTACCCTTCGACGGCGGATAGGGTCACTGAGGGCATCGTCTTCCCTCTGCCGTTCGGCCTCCTCCTTCTGCCTCATCACCTCTTCGCAGAAGGAGAGCACTGCTCCCCAGTTCGTCTCGCTCTCCAGCATGGCCTTCACCACTGCTGGGAGCGAGAGATCCTCGCCTATGATCGAGGCCAGTGCAGCGCGCTGACCCGCCCACGCCCCGCACACCTCGAGGGTGTGCTGGGCTGTGTCCTCCGGGGAGCCGCAATGATGACAGATACATTGCGGCTCCCTCCTCGCGACCCGGCACAGGTACCTCCCAAAGCAACCATGCCGCGAGAGCACCTGCGCCAGGCAATAGGTCAGCGCCCCGCGTCTTCTTTCGGCCCATTCTCTGTGAACGGGCCGAATGGCCTCGATCGTGCGGTGACCGGCGCTCGGTTCCGCAAGCCGCTGCTGCCACCCGTGAAACAGGGCCTCTCGAGATCGGCCCCGCAGGTGGCGCAGTTCCTCCGGTGAGGGCTCTAGCCCTCGGCTGCGGAACTCAGCCGTCAGCCTGTACACGTTGGCCAGCACGATGGCCTCCAGTTCCCAAGGTGGGGCCCCCGCCAAGGCGCAGGCCGCACCGTGTGAAACGGTGCGGTAGCACCTGGCCGCCCTGCGCGCCATTACCCTCTGCGGCTGTCGCAGAAGGGAAACGTTCTTGGCGCACAGGGCGTCCACCCACACTGGGGTCTGCCCAAATCCTCATTTAACATCATATATTCACCGCTGGAGGAGGCAAGCAGGCGACGTTGTTCCCGTATGCCAAATATCACCATTCCACCGAACACCTAAACCCATAGCCCAACTTTATTTGACTCCATTATATCATACAATAGCTCTACACCTACCGGTGACAAATCATAGCTGTACTACAATACTGCAGCAATGATATGGCGACGGTAAGTGTCTCATCCCATTCTAAATTAAAATTCTTTAAGGGCCTCCACGTGTTGGACCTGTGTCCCATGTAAGCCTTCCAAAAGGACCGGGTATACTTCTCACTTTAGAGAGAAGTATGGCCGTGAAAAAAAGACATAATATATAATTATCTATAATAATAAAATTTTATTTCAAACACAGGATTCATATCATGTTAGTAACAATATACTTAGGACTATGTTAGTAAACAGATTAAATAAATTTAAAAACACAACAATTATTTTGAGATAAATTGTACGGTAGACATGCATCTACGTATACAATGGCCCAAAATAGGCGAGTCATACCTCGCGGCAATCATTCTTAGAATGCTGTTGGAGCTAGTCCGAACCCTGCAGAGCAAGGAGGCGGTTTTTTTTTGCGCCATATCGCAAAGAAATCGTTTGTATGGCTTTTTGCGAACATACCTGATGCACTGCAGAAGTGGGACAGCCCCATCAGCATTCTATAGCCATTATTATATATGACACGTAAAGCGCCGACGGCACGCTGCGTATAGTTGGTCCACAGGCTGCACGTGTAATAAAATACTTGGCAGTAGGCTTTAAACGTAGTAATTTTGACTCGCTCACTACAACGGGCAAATCTGCGGGCCACCATGGAGCCTCTAGTATATAAGGTGCGTCTTGTATAAAAGGTGCGTCGAGTATATAAGTAGTATCTTGTATATAAGGAGTGACTAGTATATAAGGAGCCTCTTGTATATAAGGAGCGTCTAGTATATAAGGAGCGTCCTGTATATAAGGAGCGTTTAGTATATAAGGAGCATTGAACATCATATAAATAATTTCACAATAGATTTTCGTCGACTTTCTATAAAAGTTTAAAGTTTTTTAAGATCTCTCAAAAGCTGAACACAAGCAATACAAGCATTGCTTATGTCCAACAACGTTGAATTGACGGTAAAATACCGAATTTAGCTTGTAATAATGATGTGGCGGGTGAAGTCAATCAAGCATTTACTTGGTTATAGTTTTTGACTGATTGACTGTCACCGTGGCGCAGTGGTTAAGGTGGTCGCCTCGCCACTACATCGCCGTGCTGGGTGACGTGGGTTCGATTCCCACACGAGACAAATATTTGTGTGATTCATAGATATTTGTTTCTAGTCTGGGTGTACTTTGTGTCCGTTAGTTTCATGTTTGTAAAGCTCCCCGCGACACAGGGCTAGTTCCCTAGTGCGGGCGTTGTCTTTAAAAAAAAAAAAAAAAAGTGAAATGAAGTGTTTTATGTCCCCAGTTACAAAAAGTACATGATCATAAAGGAAAAGGATGGGACCCACATAACTCATCATTAACAATTTTATTGACAACAATCTATCTCTAACTTTGGAAAATATATGTTGAACTTTGTATGATTAATTACAATTACATAGTGAAATTAACACTGTTTATAGTAATTTATTAAATACTACAAAAAGTTAAAAAGTTTATTTATACCTACTTAGACCTAAGCTATTATATTATATAAATGTACTCCATCTCATAAATAAATAGTTAAGTACATATATGTGGTAAGTATTGTGCTTTTAACTATAGGGAAGAAAGTTGTGAATAAAAGAAAGTTGTGAAATTAGTAAAGAGTTACATAAACTTTTTATTTTTGACATAAAAAGTAATATGTTTGCAGTTGGTACCAAAGAAAACAAAAAGAAAATGAAATTACATTATTAATTTTATTATTATACATCTAAACTGCAGTCAGTCTTCTTTGGTGTACTGTGTACAATAATCTTTTAAGCCTCCAGTATATTTTAAAAGTCTGTTTTGTTATTGCATGCCGGTGTCCAAACCCCTATTCATACTGCAGCTGTATAAGATCATTGCCTGATTGCACATCCTATATCTTCTGAAAAGAATAATAGTTATGTTGTGTAAGTATATAAACTACATTCGAAATAAAAGTAATCAGTTATTAGTATCCACATCTATTTGCATTAAAATAAAATGTGTATTGGGTTATATTAAGATAAGCTTCAAATTATTTGGAAGGTATGTAAAGGAAAATTGTTCCAAATATGGCTATTCCCTGAACTGCCAAATTCAATGAACTTGATTTATATTTTTTGAATTCATCATCAAAAAGAAGAAGAATAGGTACTTAATATTATTATATACTTACATAAATATTTAACATTCATTTAGCTATAATTAATGTTAGTGGGTCTTTTTTATTCTGTTCACATAATTTGATGAGCAGTGTGAAGTAAGGTGGCAATATATGTGTCGCGGACGAATGTTCCTGCGCTCCCGTGACCACAGCAGAGCGCGACGAGAGGAACACCTTGGGGTTTTAGTGGGTGCGAGCCCCACATAACCCCTCGGTTCTTTCCCCAAGACCGAGGGGTATGCGTCAGGCATTTCCCCAAATAAAAAAAAAAAAAAAAATGGGCAATATATGTGTAGGTACTAACCTGAGATTTACATTACTTAATTGAAAATAACTAGGTATTCATAAACAATCAATAATTATATTAGGCAAATCTTGTTTTAGAATTTCTACTCTAAATTTGAAGCACTAGTTTTAATATTGAATTGGAGAGGCATGTAATTTATACCTAGGTGGATAGTAGGATTACTAACATGTCTATAAGTATTTGAATGATAAGGTATCTACATACCTTGGATTTAAGATGGTATCCATGTGTATAATCTATGATGATTTTCTTTTCCGTCTTTTGGGTGCGTTGCTCATCCACATTCACCAATTTGTAAGTAAACGAGCTCCTTCGAGGCAAAAGATTATTTCGAAATTGCGTTTTACTGAACCCGAATACAATACAGTAACCACATACAAATACTGCAAATATATGTTTTACGGTGGTATTGAAATTAGCTAAAAACGTACATACACGCTAATATTTAGGTTATTTTTATTGAAATTTGCCGCCTAAAATTTTCTTTACAATCAAGTTTACCGAGTTTTGTCATGTTTGATTTTCCATAGTTCTTGTGATATTTTGTATGACTACTGCTACCGACCACTCGTTGCATGTCGACCGCTGGGAGTCGACATGATGTCGAGAGTGAGATCACGAGAATACCGATTTTAAGTTTCTCACGACATCTGTCAGATTTTGTGTTCATATTTTAAATATCTCTATAGAGATTTTATCTCTATTGCGGGAGAATAAGGCCCCAGGTGCGTATCCCAATCTTCTTTACTAATTAGTTCTTCCTTATTTTAGTGGATAAATGACGTCATAGATAATTATTAATTACGAGCTAATTAAGTAAAAATTCATTGAGTAAAAGTGCTTTATCTAGTCTCATTGAAAGGAAGAAAGAAAGAAAGAAAATTGTTTTATTTTCAGACTTTAGGTAGGTAATTTACATAGTACAGTACAAACATAAATTATAAATAAGACCTTTGTTAGTCTGAAAAACGGCCCTGTCTCAGCATAATGCTATAACATAAATGTTATAGCGCTGATTATATTATTTTGATTATATTGAATTAATAAGTTAAGATTTTATGGTTTCGTTTTTATTTAACGTACCATGTTTGTTAAAGAGATTCGATCCATATGATTGACCCTATCGGTAAACGCCATAAAATCAAAGGATGTTATTTTTTGGATTCCTAGGTATGACAAGCAAATTTCCGGAAATTGTTAAATGCCGTTTTGTTTCTTTTTAAAAATAAAGGAATGTTTCTTTTGAATAAAATGATCTATCTCCAGTATTAAAAAGTACTTTCCCTCCAGGTGGCATTACAAAATTCCACCCTGTATATACTTATATCTGTCTATGTTAAATTATTTCCCATTACTTATTTATATTGTAATTAACTTGCATGTATTCTTATTCTTATTACTATACTCGTAACTGCTCGAAACAAAAGTGCATGCGGTGCTTTCTTAGTAGTTACATTTTTATAAATTGATTGTGAATGTATTATGTATTTCTTTAGTGTAAACTATGTTTGTTGGCCTATAAACTGAATAAATGAATAAATAAAACGAATTCTACAACTAGTATCTACTTTAATTATGATTTAATTTAAGCCAGACATTTTATAGACAAATTTTTACTTTACTAAGCATTATCGTAAGTAGTGGATGGAACTTGTTCACTGCATGTCTTGTCTTCCCAAGGAGACAGATCTATATTTCCAATATCTGGAGAACTGCAGTCTGTCAATGGATTGCTGGAAAATATAATTACAAGCTGTAGTAATTTTATGGGTTTTGGAGAAATTTCGTTAAGATCAGATTAGTTCGAAAATTTGTAGGTATTGAAGTTCAACAAAACATAGACCTCCCTGATTTTACGCCGATCCCCAACGCCCCGTCCCAGAGAGCCTCGAATATTTCATTTATGAAAGGTAATCATAGTTATCGTATTCGAGATTCTCCGGTACGGGAACCTCGAAGATTAGGTTACTTAGGGCATAACCGTACTGGAACATCTGCCGTCGTTTCGTTTAGCCTGCACTATGAGAAAAAATCTTAGTTTATAAGTAATTTAAAGTAAAACTCTTACTCTTTTGATATAGCATAAAAAGCATTTGGTTGTATTTTAGACACACCATCCGCAGTGGCACATAATACACCGGCGACTGTCGCATTTCGTATAGACAGTAGTTGTTCTGGAAATCAATGCAGATTAAAACAAAAATGTTGTTATTTTCTTTATGATTTCATAAAATCTATTGCTTTTGTAAATTCTAAATACTGTTTAAAAAAATGCTATGCAAATGCTCTTTAACCCCTTCACCAATGTTACTTTTTCCTCTGTCAAATACACAATAAATACATCACTTACCTAAAGTAAAAGCATGTGGCCTGTTAGGTCTCTCATACCAGTGTCGGTCAGAAATCATGGATCGTTTAAGCTGTTCAACCATGAGACAGTAAACAGAATACGGAACACGTCCTCCTGGTATATGATTCTCTAACCATGTACCAGCTATTAGCTCTATATCTTCTACGTCTTGATATAACTGAGATAACTTGTAGACTTTCTAAAAACAAATCAGTATTTAAAATTATGCCTTGTAATATCAGGCACCTTTCGACATAGATAGATAAATCCATCATCATTCTCAGCAACCCATTTATTTCCACTGTTGAGCTCGGGTCTTCTCTTCTCTGTCTAGAGAGCTAAGAGGGGCCATAACCCACACACGCAGGCCTGGTGCGGGTTGATAGACAAATCCATGTTGAGTAATAACATTTGGATCGTTCTTGTAGTCGATCATTATACTTACTAATTTGATGAGAATGATGAGTGATTGGATTAAAATCACATAAACGTTAAGATTATTAAAGTCATTAATGGTTCAAAAGATAGTTACATCTTTAGTCATAACCGCTCTCAAACTGTCGAAAGATTTGTACGGTTTACGGTCACAGAACTCTCTGTACTTAACGTAGGGTTGGAAACCGAAGAATCTTCCTTTAGTCAAATCATTCATTGCCACATCAGAAGCAAATTGCATTCCACCAAGAACTCTTTCTGCCATCTAAAAGAGAAAAAAATCATCAAAGTGACAAACAGTATGCTGGATCTCAGAAGTATTACTTATAAAAGCTCTTATGGGAAGTACAGATATCTTAGCAGTTTTTTTTTTCTAAATTCCAGTCTCATATACAAATCGAGACCTAAAAAAGGCGCACTTGAGTTGCTTGGAACCGAAATTACTTCAATTAAAATTCAAAATTTTTGACGATGTTGTCATGGCACATAAATTTATGAATCGGAAAATATTTTCATCTGCTTAATATCTATCTTTTGCAAAGATTTATATTAATAATAAATTCGTTTATTTTAGATAAATTATCCATAGCATTATTTATTTACAATTACTTAAAACGAGTAAAGAACCAAATAAACAAATAAAAATTAATGATATGATTAAAAAGTTAACATTATATAAAAAAAAGAAAAATATATAAAGTAAGTAAATTTTGATTTTTTTTAAAGTAAATTGTTGTATTCATAACTTACATCAGGATCAAGAATTTGATCAAACCGTCCGCTAAGTTGCCTGAAACTTCCTTGATATATTTCTACTAAATTATTGTCAAGGGGTAAAAATCCTGTTCGAGTAGTGATATTTACAAGTGGCAACGTTTTAAGGTAGTATCCATCCGTGTCGTAGAGCCTTAAAACAGTAAGAAAAATTTAAAAATGTATTAACGAATTGCAAATGAGCAAAGAATTAAGAATAAACTATTAATTAATTAATTTAATATACAAACTTAAGGTCAGTTTCCTGAATAGTGTGGAACCATCGCTTGATGTAAACGTATTCATCAGAGATCTGCGGAATTATACTTGCATCATACAGATCTCTGAATCCATCAGAACAAGATATAACACCATCTCTGACCAAATTGTTTTTACCTGTAAATGTTAATTAAATTTTCACGTTTTTAAACAACCGCTTATGTACTGAAAATTCTTGACCATTTCAGTATGTTTTATTACCAAAAAATAAGATAATTTTACCTAGTAAGATCGGCAACAATTCATAGTAATATATTTGCACATGGATCGCAATGTTGATATCTTTCGCAGTATTAAAAAGACGATCGTCGTCCCAGCAAGGGTTCATACTGGCTAGCTGCCTAGCTATATAATTGTGCTGTCTGTAGTATAGAATTGAGAGAATATTCGGACCAAGAACACCATTAACTTCTGCAAAATAAAAATTAAAGTTTATCGTCGCATCATAGTAAACTCCTGAAATCATTTTGGATAGCTACTACATAATAGTAAGAAATTAAATAAACAGATTTAAGATTATCCAATCATTTCATGAAGACTATGAAATGGTTGGATAATCTTAAATCTGTGTATTTAATTTCTTGGTTAAAAATATGGGGTAGGTTAAAAATATATTGGTGGGAAATATTTTCTATAATATTTTTCAAGTTGTTTATATACTCGTAGGTAGGATTCCGATCTCGGCAGCATGCAGAAGTGCTGTCGCAGCAATGCTGTCACTGTGGTGTGCTTGAAACGAGTCGTTTAAAGCCTTACCATCAGGTGGGCCTCTTACTCGTCTGCCACTTCAGGCAATAAAAAAAGGGAAAACTTGTTATTTTTTAATAATTTTAGCTTTTAATAGTTTTTTGTTTAATTTTGACCAAATGTCTTTAGTGCATGGTGTATATATAGAAAACTTACGGTATTTATGACATCTTGTTTCTCTTGGTGGTTGATTCAGAGCACAAAGGTTTACATACGGATTTAAATCAGGGTTGGTGGGAGGAAATACCAAGCCATTATCAATTTCAACCTTCAGCTCGCCTTTATAATATGTTCTTAGTTCATCTATTGCGCCTATTTCATTGCCATATACATTGCCTATATCGAAAAGTGGTGTAGCAAATTCTATCTGGAATAAAAAATGTGGATAGTATACAGCAAGTCATAAACCTCTTTTAAATTTTAAGTACAAATATTTTATTAAATTTTATTACTGTTAGTCAAATCATTTTTATGATAAAATAAAATAAAAAATAAAATAATAAATCTAACAGCTTTATTTGTTCTCCGAAGCACAAAGTACACTCAACTTGTAAATTTGGAGATGTGTTTGGATATCTATATTAGGTATAGTAAGAATTTATACCTAACCAGAAAACAATAAAAATTATAGCTCGTCAAAAAAATTTGAATCAATATTTGAGTCACTATCGAGGCAGTTGAAATATTCAGTAATTGTAGTATAGAGTATATTTAATTATCCTTACCCTTGCGAATGGAGTGTCTCCAAACTCAATACATCCAAAATATTGAAAACTCTGAGGCCTAGTAAGATTTTGACATTGCACCCCAGAGAACCGATGAACTGGATCATCTACTGGTATCTTGTTAGGAGTGCAAATATAGTTGTCTTTTCCTTGTGGTGTACAACAATCAGTTGTATTTAAAACGTAGTTTACTGAAAGAGGTGTGATAGCTTTATTTGAAAAAATGTGAGTATAGTCTCTATCAAGCGTTACAGCTGGTTGTTAGCTAGGAATAGTTATAGTTCATTTTAGCATAATAATAATTGGCTTTGTGAAGAGAAAAGAAAATTCAAAAAAAGAACAGTGAACAGAACAGAGCAGTGGTATAGAATTTAACAACAATTATAAGTACTGAAAATGTATTTAACGACAATTTTTTACGAAAATATCTTTAATGAGAGTGAAACTCGCCAGAGATGTCAATTAGAAATACTACTAAATAGAAATACTACTAATAATGAAGATAACTTATGCTGTCAAGCTAGCGATGGTAGTTGAATGGATAAGTGACCGGCATGCAAATCATGCGGTCCAAGTTCAATTCCGACCAGCAGTACCATAGTGTATTTCACTTTGTCCAATTGTATGTACTAACCATATGACTTACCATCATCAATCAACAGTAAAGAAATACATCGTGAGGAAACCCACATACCCTAGAGGAAATTCTTAGTGTACGTTTGATCCTCCAACCGACAAGGCCAGCGTGTGTGGATTATGGCCTAAACCCTCTCAGCTCCCAAGATAGAGGAAAGAAGACACGAGCCCAGCAGTGAAACATTAATGGGTTGCTGACGACAACTTATTAAATGTAGTAAGATATAGACGAAATTGTTGTTAAAAATTAAAGCAACGTACTGTTTTTGACACCACTGAAAATAATAATTATCTAGGTACTAATAAAATTTGCAACTTCTTACTTACCAATGTCATGGATAGAATTAACATCGTTGAGCGCAAACAAAGTGTAATAAGATAAAAGTTGCGTGAGATCAAGATCAGTAGCTTTCCCTGATGGCAATATTTGAATACTTAAATATCTGGGCAAAGGTAGGTCTTCACCGCTTTTGGTTTTTCTCGGCTCGTAATCTGGGCAGAAATCATATTTGTTAATTGTATGAATTTTATTGACAATTTTATTTCACTACTACTTGTTACTCACTGCTTAACTTTCGTAGTATAAGATTACAGTGACCACCATTTTTTTATAATTTTACTATAGCAGCGATACTTCGATGCACACCAACTTTGGATCGTCCCAAATGAAATACACTAAAAGGCAAATGCTTTTTTAAACACACCAGTCGGGTGCTTATGGTGCGTTTCTAGGCATATTTTTTGCACATCATATAATGCGCCATTCAAATTTGGTACACTTTTGTAATACCCTAATTTTTCATCGATAACTACCTCAGTTTTGATTCTTTTAAAGTGAGTTTTCTTTAAAAAGAAGCTTTTGGAAGTAAACCGCGATAACAATATGAAACCGTAGGTAAAACCTAGTAATTCAATAAATTATTTAACTTACTCGGACTAAAGTCAGGCGTAAGAACTCTCACGGTGGGCGTGCGGACCATGTTTCTACTAGGATTTTCTAGGTTGTTGCATGAGCCATCAACTCGTCTAAATTCATTTTCGTCACAAGGCTTAACGTTAATGATGCAATATCTGAAAGAAAGCTCAGTAGTCATTAATTAATAATATGAGGAAATTTATCGGATTTATAAAGATGATTATGAACAATTTTTTGTTCTTGAAAAATTTAAGTATTTCCAGGGAATTGTGAATGTACCAAATTTTTTTTTTTTTGCTTTTTAATATTAATAGTACAGAACTTACTGTGTTAAATTTTTTGAGCTGAAGAAATCTACCTCACTTTGGTTCGCAGGCTTTCCCGAATAGCAATCGTACGGTGTACTCTGCGCTATAGTACCAGAAGCGCTTGAGCAAATTATCAATATAAATAATATCATCATTTTCTCACTATTTACTACCAAACAGCTATTGGTAAGTGAGGAAATAACATAGATGTAAACTGTTTTATAGATGTCGAGTAACACGTGGTCTATAAAAATAAATTAGCATTTAAAATTATGTCTATAATTATCTACATATAAATACATGCACTGATATAGAACTAGTAAAATGTCCAATGAAATAAAAGTTCTACCTACTTTACTTTGAGTATTATAGCTGGTATGCATTAGTTTCCAATAGTCAATATTTTTTTTTTACAGAATACATAATGTCATAACCCCATTACAATCCATGAGTGTCGTAAAAGCCGACAGAGGGAATAACATTAAGCAGACAAGAGCACTGTGAGAAAAGGAAAATTCCAAACAAAACGCTATACCAACCCGTCTGGTAGGCGTGATATAGTAGGCTAAATTCCCTCCAAAATGTTTGGAGGAGGCCCGTGGAGCAGTTGGACATTTATGGGTTGTAATGATAAAATGATACTTATAAACGTCATACAAATCCAAAAAAGGTGTCAGTAAATTTTTCTAAGGTCAGTTCGTTGATAAGATTGGACTTTGAGAAGAACTGGCAAGAAAGTATCTCGATACCATACAGTTACAGTTTATCATACTTACTCTTAGGTAACGTGTATGGTCTGCTTGGTGTAGTACCATCCGGTGGAAGACAGATGTGAGAGAAAGTAAAGTCTTACGATCAACAAATGGTCAGAGATTCAGGGGCGAAAAAGCGAAATTTAAGGATAGTTTAAGATTTGGCGTTAAATACGGTCGTATTTTCAATCACGCATGCGCATTTGGAGGAAAAAAGCATTCATACGAAACGCTTTTGCGTACTTACGTGTTATTATTATACATTTCAATACGAGCGTATTAATGGATTATTAAAATGCCGATTGTGGAACCAGTCATGGGTCCAAGATAGTAATTACTATCTGATTTTAGTTTGTGTATAATATACATGATGGTTTTGACCTAACAGGCATAGGCATCAGGCATAACCAAGTTCCATTGATTATATAAATGAACAGTTTTAGCGCACACACGCTAGGACTTGATGGCGGTTGTGTTTGTTAGGTCAAAACCGTCATGCAGCAGAACCTAATGTGTGTGCGGACCATAAGCTTAAGAAACCAAAGCGTAACCAAGTATATTCGTATTTTTAAACAAGGTTTTAATTTTAATGCATCAACAATGATTTCACAGTCACGAACACGAAAAAATATATTAACAATTATTTTATTGTACTCGAAGTAATATGTAATAAAAATATTTTATTAGAATTTCTAGCAATAAAAAAGTGTTTAAATACATAATATATAATAATTATTTTTTGCATTTAAGTACACAGTAATACCAGGAATTAGTTTCCGATACACATATTTATTCAATACATATTTACAACATAGCCAAACAATAGGTATACTTATATTTTATAATTGAACCGTTCTGATGCTTCTGAAACTGTCAGGTTGCAATAAAAAGTAAATGTGATTCAACTAAATCACTGCAATGGAAACATACGAACAATATTATCATTAGCACGCAAATCGTGCCTCACATTAAAAAGGAATAACATAACGTTGACGTAAATAAAAAGATATAAACAATAAAAACAACACTAGAAATCAAACCATAATGTCTCGAAAACTTGAGCAATTGAAAAATATCAATTTTGAATACATACTCCAATACTTATCCACTGTAAGATTTAAACCGAATTCGTTTGAAATGTAACCACCGTATTAAAATAAGTTACGAGACAATAATTCAATGCCTACCTATTTGACTTTTAAGCAAAGTTTAGAAAACAAAATTATGTTATGTAAAAATTTTCAAACTTGCAAAAGTTAATATAATACGAAAATAATCCTGGAACAGATAAATAGCTGAAAGTTATATCCCCTAACAAGGGGTCCAACAACAAACATTTAAAATCGAATCCATCACCTCATTGCAAATCTAAAACTTTCTCAAATACTCTATATCACACCCTACTATAGAATTTCATGCAAAGGAAAAACACTCTTATTATTAACCGCATACAATCTTATAAACCTGTAAATATAATTGGCGATATTACAAAATTATTTGGTGTCGAAAATTAGAGGATTTTGAATCTAATTCTCATTGAAATATGGTAAAGTATAGTTATATAAGAAGTTGGCATGTCAGAAGACCCTCGTTGCATTGTTTGGGAAGACGTTTAGGAAGAATGTCGCAGCGATTTCGGATATGTCAGTCGTGGGCTGTCACGTTATGTGGTGTAGTATTGGGGAACATAGGGCCTTCAAGTAAGCGGAGTATAAGCCGCGGCTTCTAGTTTAGATATGACTGATTCAATACAAAAAAAACTATAGTAGCTGTGATAATGCATGCACTTAAATTTTTCAAACTTAATTAATCATCATGTTGAAGTATTAGGATACAGGTTAAGACCTGTGTTTCATCAGCAACCCTTTAATGGTCCACTGTTGTGTTCGGATCTTCACTCCTCTAACTAGAGATCTGAGAGGGTTTGTACGCCATAATCCATACCAGGAAGTGATTTTATTAGAAAAAAAAAAAACGTAATTATTAAAACGGGGGAAATCATCCCTATCCACCAACCCTACACGCTGGCTTTGATTTGATTTAGAATTTTTCTAGAGTATCTGAGTCACGATGTTTTCCTTCACCGTTAGCAGATGGTAAGTCCTTGCATAGTTCGCGTTCGTATAAATTCGCCCACTTAGTCGTGTCCTCGAACGCTCGAGTTGTAGCCCCAAAGTCCGTCGTCTTCCCCACCATCAAGTGATTGCTTACCGTAGGAGGGTAGATTGAATAACGTTTTGTTTATTTTTGCTTCGTCCTATGCGCAAACAATAGTCTCCGGTAGCTTAGATTATGTATAATCCGATAGATCCGTTGATTATATTTCCATGTTCTTACTAAGTGGTCTTAAGTAGTCTTTACAAATTGCTTTTAACAGAGAGAGTGGCTTCAATAAAGTGAATTTCACTTTGTTCTGTTTTTTAGTAAGTTGTGATCTTGAAATTAGAATTATTCAAATGCATAAATGGTAGAAAATAACTGTATGAATTTGGCACACAGGAAGCGTCTGGCATAGCACATATGTTACTGACATACCAGGTCGGAGATGCAAGTGGAAGGTAGGTGTGGTATACAGGTACTTACTTTGGCTTGCATGTTTTACTTAGTTTATTTAATAAATTAGTTACTAAAAATAGTTTATTGGCATGTCCATGAGTGAGGTCATGCTCCGGCCCTGTTTGAAAACCAGGGCTATAACATTAATGTTGTAGAATTATGCTGAGACAGAGACTACCTACTGTTAATCAAAATTTAATGATAGAAAAATTAGCGCAGCAGTCGTAAACCAAACAAAATGTACCTACTTCTTGACTCCCAATACACTTATTATTAGTGTTGCATAAATTTCTAATAACCAAGAAGAATGTCGGCCACAAGAATTACTGTTACGGTTCATACAAGCTCTTTTAACGAGGTGTCTTCAACACTTAGCACTTAACACCGATTAGCACCTTGCTCTATTACCTATTTAGTGTAAACAGACGCACAATGAAGAGAAAATTTATGTTTGTAGTCGAACCTCACGTACTGTATGACTTAAATTATATTAAGTTAGAAGTAACCCGTTATTCGGTTTTTGAAAAATGTTACGTTCGAAATAATCCAATTTGTTAAACAGTAGTTCTGGTCAAAACTGGGTCTAGTGGTCTAAATTCGGATCGTTAACCACATCAACAATAATTATGTAGCGTACATAATTGTTTTCAGTCTAGTAAATAATCTGTTGTTGGTATTGAAAATCCACATAATTATATCTTAATTTTTGTCACTTTTTCACATCTTAGAAACTAATTTTTCAATTTACATTTACTTCCTGAAGTCGTTAGTTTATTTATTTATTTATTTATTAACTTAAAATACACAAACAATGTATTAAGGCGGACTTAATGCCAGAGGCATTCTCTACCAGTCAACCTAAGGTGGTACAGAGATGTTAAAAAGTAGGTGCATATGGTCAAGAAAAAGGCGATGTAACTTGAATATACGAAACAAAAGTAAGAAATAGAAAAAGAAAATTAGATACTTAAAAAAAAATAACTATATAAACAATACATATATAGATATATATATATATATAGATATATATTAAATACATACATACAAACATAAGCTATACATAAATATATACTTTATCAATTATTATTAGTGAAGAGATGATTCAGCCAGTTGATCTGAATAGAATTTGCGAACTTTAGCTTTAAACGCGTCACGGTTGGGGGCCATCCTGATCTCAAGAGGGAGGACATTCCAAAGAAGAATAGATTGAATAGGAAAGGAGTCATGGATGAAACCAGAGTTATGTGAAGGACACTCAAGGAGTAGGTTATTTGAGGAACGGAGATTTTTATTATGAGTGGAACAGAGATAGGTGAAGTATGGGACTAGATAAGCGGGAGCATTGGGAGACATAAGAATGGAGTAAAGGGTAGAAAGAGCACGCCAGCTACGACGTTGGCGAATAGGTAGCCAGTTCAATTTTGAGCGATAAGAAGACACATGGTCAAACTTGCGAAGATTAAAGATGAATCGAATGCAGTTATTAAGAAGACGGTCGAGTTTATTGAGAAGGTCTGCATTCAGGTCAAAATAGCACACATCACCATAGTCGATCAGGGGAAAGATTAGGGTTTGCACAAGCATTGTCTTAGTCTTGCATGGCAGGAAATTTTTGAGTCGATAAAGCGCGCGAAGGGTACCACTGACTTTCTCGCTGACTTTAGTTACTTGGACTCTCCAGTTTAAGTTGGAATCTATATGTAACCCCAAATCCCTGACTGTAGCGCAAAGATTTATTACAGTACCATTATATACCAAAGGTGGCAGAGTGGATATATCTAGTCTGCTCATTAATCGTTGACTCCCTATGACGATGGCCTGGCATTTTGTAGGGTTTACGGTCAAACCAAACCTGTCAGACCAGTTCTTGATGCACAGCAAATCATTATTAACCTTACCCACAGCAGATGAAGCGCTGTCAACACTTGCCTGACAATAAATCTGCAAGTCATCGGCATACAAATGATACGAACACTGAAGATTCTGGGTTATGAGATTTATAAATATAGAAAATAGCAAAGGAGATAGTATACCGCCTTGAGGAACACCAGAGTCAATGTTACACCAGCTGGACGAAGATTCATCGTGCCGGACTGACTGCTGGCGACCCCGAAGATAAGAATTGAACCAATCCAGAGCTTCGGCAGAGATCAAATGATGTGATAGGATAGAGACAAGGATATCGTGACTGACGGTATTGAAGGCGTTCGAAAAATCAACTAGGGCCAGAATTGTAACCTTAGTGTCTTCCATGCCCTGCCTAATATCGCCAGTCACTTTAAGAAGCGCGGAAGTAGTGCTGTGGCCCGGTCTAAACCCAGACTGCATAGGACTTAAAATATTATTAAGATGGACAAAATGGGAGAGCTGTCTGTGCACGCAGGCCTCGAGCACTTTGGACAAAAATGGGAGAATGGAAATAGGACGGAAGTGATTGGCTAAGGTCGGATTTTGGATCTTTGGTAAGGGAATTATGTACGCTTTGCGCCATAGAGAAGGAAATGAACCAGTGAACAGGGAAAAGTTAATTATGTGGGATAACGGATCTAGGATTAGGTCGAGGATGGGAATAATCATACGGCGGCTGATGCCATCACAACCTACAGCATTCGATTTTATGGAAAGGAGGATTTTCTTAATCTCCTCCGCAGCAACTGGAGAAAAGTGAAAAGGATCAATATGGGGACGTGTGAGGCCAGCTAAATAATCGACAGTTTGACACTTGATTTGGTGATCAAGCGGTTTTGAGATAGAGAAATGTCGATTTATATCATCCAAATCAAGTGTCCCCTGCAAATCAATATGACGTTGTTTGCCGATACCTAGAGTTCGGAGGAACTTCCATATACCGGCGGGAGTAGATGCATCAATGTTATTAAGAATGTGTCGGCGTTTGGCGTTACGTATTATCTGATTGCATCGATTTCTTGCAGACTTATAATGAGACCAGTTATCTACACATCGATTCCGCCTATATTTACGAAATGCCCGATCCCGACATCTCATAGCCATACGAACGCCATTGGTAATCCAAGGCGCAGGTGGACGCTTCAATTTAACTTTTCTAATAGGAGCATGTACCTCGTATAGACAGATTAAGTTGTTGTTAAATAATTGTAATTTGTCGTCCACTGTATCAGCTGCGGCTATCTCACTCCACGCAATTTCAGAGGCTTCCCTGCGAAGCCTTTCAACATCCATACTGCTAAAACAACGCATGTGCAAAATTTTGGGCTTAGGCTTAGGAGGTTTAAGGATGTAGGATAATTAGATAAGGTCGTGATGAGAAAAGCCGGGAGCAAGGAGTTGACCATGGGAAGAGACTAGTAAAGGATCGGATGTGAGAATAAGGTCAAGCCAAGTGTCCTCCCCATCATTATTGTGGTGAGTGGCATCAAGCGGCAGAATGTGAAGGCTAGCTGACTCGACAATATCAAGGAGCTTACGGGAACGAGAGGAATGTGGAGGGATGAGATTGGTATTAAAATCTCCCATGATGATGTGATGCGAATATTCCGACCCTAAAGATTCCAGAATCGACTCGAGACTGGAGAAGTAATCTATGGAAGGGGGACAATAGACAACGCCAAGAATGGTTTTGGTACCTTTGACATTGACTTCTAAGAAAAGATATTCAGCAGAAGCATTAAAGTTGGAAGATGAAGAGAAAAGAATTTTAAAGGCAAAGTCACTCCGGAGATAAATAGCTACTCCGCCTCCTCTCTGGCTCACCCGATCATTACGTATCAGAATAAAGCCAGGAAGTGAGAAATAGGTTGAAGGAAGATTTGGTTTAAGCCAGCTCTCTGAAATCAGGATGGCATGAACGTTAGCATCAGAAAACGTGGTCAAAAGTTCACTATGGTGACTTGGTATGCTTTGCGCATTGATGTGGCACACATTAAACAACGAGCGAGATCTTGTGTTAAATAGCTGACACACCGAGTCACCTAAGATTACATCACTAGCAGAACAGAAACTATTATCATCAGAATCATTGGCAGAAAAATAGGAATCATCAGAATTATACATAGATAAATATTACAAATATAAATACAATAAAAATAAAAAAAAATAAAAATAATAGTATGTACCTAATAAATTGGTGCAGCTCAGGCATCTCTGCACCACCCGCCAGCTCAGACACACACAGAGTACAAATACAATTAAAACAAGATTAAAAATTAAACTCAGGACAAAAGAAGGAATAAAACGTAAACTAATTGAACGCATCTATAAACTTGACACAATTGACAGATGACAGTTGACATTTACGGGTAAATAATTAGAAGTAAAGAAAATATAGCTTGTTGTTGTAAGAAACCAGAGGGTAAAGAAATAAAATTTAACAAACAAAGAGAATACGACCGAGTTCTAAACAAGACAACACGGATATTTAGTGGAAAATTCAAGATATTTAGATAGAAAAACACACGATACACTAAATGAAACTATTTGCGTTGATTTTTATTTAAACTCGACGAACCGGTGTTACCCGTGCCAATCCGCTCTGCAGTCGAAGGAGCTCCCGTTGCTTTGGGGTGTTTCTGCATCACGCTGCTAAGTTCCTCCATTGTGGTGATCTTATGGCGACCACCGTCAGCGACTTTCACCACAATGACGCCGTCCTGTGTCCAGCAAGTGCGCATACCAAAATGCTGCCGGGCTTTTATGAAAACAGCCTGTCGTGTTCTGGTCAGGAACTCCTTCACAGAGACGGATGTCCCTTTAAGCTTGGATTTAGCTCTCCACACCGATGACTTATGTTCTATCGTAGAAAACCAAGAACAAGGATGGGTCGATTAGTTTCCTTTTTCGGGACACCAATTCTATGACAGGCACGAAAGTTTGAAGCCACAATATCCTTCAGACCCATGTTTTGAATTGCCTTCAGTAAGGTGGCTGAACAATCCTCATTATCAACCTCAGGGATGCCCAAAAAGATAAGGGCCTTATGTCGATGACGAGTCTCCGCTGCATCAATCATCCGAGAACAATCTTCTATCTGCTTCTTGAGGAGGCCAAGCAATGAAAACATCAGCTCCCTAAAGGTGCGGAACTCCTCTGCAACCTTTGCTACGGTCTCCTTGGCTGGGCCCCCAGCATGTTTATGAGCCTCGACTTCAGCCATCTTCCGGGTGAAGCAGTCCTGCATGATCTCTTGCGCTGACCTGATACCCTCTTGCTCTGCCCTGATGTCAACAAGTTGTGTCATATTTGATCCAATGCAGTGCTGTTCAGTGCTTGGTTAGGTTATATATTGTGTGTTATATAGCTGGCAGGTGGTGTGTGTTGCAATCAAAGCTCACATAGGCTGTATTTTAATGCAACTGTAAGTACTGTTTACTTAGTGTACTACACTGTTTAAAAACACTAGCTAGGATATTTAAATTGTAGAATATATTAATTAAATTAAAATTTCAAAATCGCAACATGTGTTCACTCTATGACACCTACCCACTTTTTTCCCTTTTTTTCCTTTTTTTTTTTAGTGTTAGTTAACACTGAATTCAATTTCAACACAATATTCCATTAGACTGAAAAGTATCACAGACCATTTCCTTATGCATTCACACAACATAACCAAAAACTCAGTCGTAGCACTTACTGGCAAATGGGGGAGCAGTACTACGATTCGCTCGCATTGAATGCAGCGAAATGCATACAAATACCATGTTTACTGTCTACCCGTGATGGATGGGACGGGAACTTTTTACGAACAAACTGCTATGAATTTTGAATTTCTATTTGCATTCATGCCGGAGATAGGTTTAGTCTGATCTTTGCTATGTTTCTCGTTTCACAGGCAGCGTCTTCAGTTATGTTTTGACATACATAAAATTTACTTTCACAACCAAGTACTTAATACGTCTCAAGCGTGTTAAGATTTGGTTTTTGCTGTTTCACGTTAGAAAATTTTTTCATAAAGTTTTGACAAATAAGTTCCATCGAATTTTAAAGAGAAATGATAGTGAAACCAAAAAGCAATATAACACAAAATTAAGCCTTCTAGAATAAAATGTAAGAATATGGCATTTAAATTTGGTTTAATCGGTTTATTAAAAAAATATATTTAAGAATAATAAAATTTATAAAGTTTTAATGAATTTCAATGTGTCATCAATTTCAAATCAATTCATAGAAAATTCTATGAATGAATATGAATCCATCATAGAACAATGTATTAAAATTTTTCATTTCAAAATCTATTTATTTCGACTTAACACTAACCCGTACTAGACTTATAATAATCCCAGTATAACTACTTTTATAATTGAAAACAATTTACTATTGAAAGCTGGTCTCAATGCATGTCAAAACTACACCGTTAATTTTACTATAACAGCAAACCAACTAGCACCTTTAACGTCAATCTAATGATATACATTAAGAAAACTCGAAGCGATAATTTTTCACGCTGTTGTCAATTTTATGTAAATACAGACAGGTGAGACGTATGATTACATCGTCAACATGCCTGTGCAAAATAACAGCTTCTATTCGAATGTCCCGCCAAGGTTGCAAACTATCAATTATTGTTGCACTGCGGTAAGCAAGGCTATGAAACTAGCGAGTTGTGTAACTGTTTGTACTATGAAAGAAATTCTGAAGAGTACGGTGAAATTTCGTACCTACTTTAAACTACAAAAAGTAATTACGACAAATATGATATTATCATACGATTAGTTTTATTCAAAAAGAAATTATAATCAAAATGTATTATTAATACGATCCGTAATTATTATTTATTCGGTAAGAGTATATGGTGGAGTATATCGGTATGAGTATGGTACAGTAGCTAAAATTTCATTATCGACAATAAATATTTAACAAAATGTTTAGTTTATTTTACTTGTACATTTTCTTTTTAGGGTTCCGTAGCCAAAATGGTAAAAACCGAACCCTTATAGCTTCGTCATGTCCGTGCGTCTGTCCATGCGAACGACATTGTTTTTGTTTTGATCACAGAGTTTTAGCCTTATTTTCAATTGCACATATTTGGCTCCTATCAAAGCGCTAGGTTAACTAACATGAAGATCAATAGACGACAGTATAAAAGCGTCACGATCACCATATTATTACAAATATACTAAAGAGGTCCAATTACTTTTATAATTTAAATTGTAATCCGCTGTTTCACTGGCCACCCAAGAACTGGTGCACAGCAAACGTTAATTAGAAAGAGGTGGCAATTTGTGGTCTTCAAATTGACTGAGTCAGTGTTTGAGTGAGGGGTCGATCGAATGCTCTTGTCTATTTACTTGATTATGCTTTTCCAGTATTTCGTGAGTATTTTGTTTTATACAGGGTCAAGACAACATCAAATTTCGGCAATGGTATTACAATGTTATAAAAAAAAGAAGTAGTTACTTTATGGTCGTACTAAGCCGCGAAAATTTAGATTTAATCTCACTTTCTTGACGGTGTAAGTCATTAGTGGCTTTAAAGTAAAAATAATTATGTTTGTGATATTTTACAATTGAAATATCACAGACATAGTTTTATTATGAACATTTTAGTTCGATTTTTAAGAGACATCAACAAATGACTGCCCTATGATGTCCACTGCTGAACATAGGTCTCACCTAATTTCGGCCAAAGCGAGTGATTTTGCATAAATACCTAATGGATTATCATTTAAGAATCGACAACGCTCTGGTGATGCCTCTTTGTGTTGCAGGGGTCTTTAGGCTACGGAAACCGCTTAGCATCAGGCTGGCAAAACATTGCCGTGAAGATATCAAGTCCATTATTATATTTATACATGAGTAAAATGATCGATGGCCAATTTATGTATATTTTGTGGCAATCTAAAATGTCATAAGTACTAAAAAATATAGGTATTATTATGGCCTATAAAGCGTCGATTCCAATGTATAAATTTAAATAAATATATTTCTTCACCAGTTTACTATTAAATTTAGTTATGAATTTAAATGTATAGAGGAATTGCTAGCGTTTGTTAATACCATAATATATTTAGTCTAAAAATCGCTTTTTTTCTTGAATTTCAATACTAATATATGAAGATAAAATTTCTGTATCAAATTCAACAAAATACTATGTGTTTTTCTTTAAGTGATACTATCGATGTAACTAAAATACATAAGCAGAAAGCGCAACAAACACCAATTTAAATCGCGCTCATCGGATTGTATCGACAACAAGAGTCTGTTGCATCAATTAAGGGATTAACGGTTGCTAGCTCAACGCTTGTGAGTCCAATCGATTGTTTATTTGAACCGATTTAAATGAATCATTCAAGATAATGAAACGAGACGGCTCTAATTTTATCTATCATAACATTTGCCTGTGCAGTGCTTTTATAGTTAGTTTTGTTTTTTACTTATTTGCAAATTGTTTGCACAGGTACACATAAATTTAAAACGGAATTTTTAATTTCTCATAAAATTAACACACATAATAAAATATTATATTGTTCTGCAGTTAAAACTGCAAATACAGAAAAACCGAACACGTTTTAATATGGCAGAAAACGTTATTTATTTTTAAGTTTAACGTTAATGCCAAAACACAACAATGAAGTTTCTGTTTAGCGTTTTTTGTTAAAATCTGTTTATAAAACTAATTTATTTCATAATTGAACTGTCAAAAGGTATTCATTGATTAAAATATTATAACCTGACTGAATATAAAAGCAAAACAATTGAATTATGTAGTTTATTCATACAACTGTCATTTTTAATTTGTTAAAGTTATATTTTATCCTATCAATAGGTAACTTTTATTTTATGATTCAGAAACCGGACATTAGTGGTTTAAATTAAATACTATGCAATTTCCTTTGCTTTTGCTTAAAATTTTATATAAATGTTAAAAGAATAGTAGTTTAGCTCAGTTTAGTCAACGTTTAATAAATAGGTTTACAATAACATTTATTTCGTAATTCATAAGTATGGATCTCATAATTAAACTCTGTGTGATAAATTTCACAAGTCCAACTGGCTATAGTCTGTTTTTTTTTCTGCACAGATCAGCATACTAACGAGGGTGGGTGTCCCATCAATTAAAGGATTACAGCGGTGTGTCGACTCAGTTTTATGCATAGCTATGTTGTTGGTTGCAGAGATTGACCAATTGTATGATTGATTGGATATTGTCAGTTTAAAACCCAATATAAATATATTTTTAAAATATAGATTGAGTCAATTTATCTATTTTTGTTCGCTTGTAATATGGTACGAGTCTATTGGCATTAACATTGGACTTAGATGGTTGGAAGTAGCAAGAGACAAAGAATGCTGGAAATCTCTGGAGGAGGTCTTTAACTCAAAGGGTTTAAGAATCCTCAACCTTAATACCTGGTTTTCTTTTTTTTTATTCAACTACCATTTTATTTTCTTTTTTCTTAAATGTATAACTTGCAATGTTAATACATCTATTTTAGAAATAAAAGGCATTTTAGGGTTCCGTAGCCAAAATGGCATAAACGGAACCCTTATAGTTTCGTCATGAATGACCAGGCATTTTACTCAAAAACTACTCGATGCATATTGACAAAACTTAGAGAACTGATGTCTTGGGTCGGCCGCTACTTAGTTTAGTAAAATAAGCTGAAAGCAAGCATTAAGGTACTAATGTCACATACTTTGACAGATCTTTTAAAACACTTAAAGAGAGCTATCCTCTCAAGGTAGGCAGCGGCCTGGCTGTGCCCCTAGCATTGCCAACGTCCATGAGCGGCGGTAACCACTTACCATCAGGTGGGCCGTCTGCTCGTCTGCCACTTTCGGCAATAAAAAAAAAAAAAAAAAAACTTTGAGGTTTCTAGAAAAGTTTTTGATTATTGTGAATTATTTTAGGAAATAAACTCTGTGAAATATAAATTAAATAAATTCTGTCCTCCCCCTCTGTCTTCTAAGCCGTAAAACCTAAAAATATGAAAATATCACAAAGATCTAAATAAATACTTTTAATAAAAAATATTTTTGCACATGAACGGATATAATATACCTACCGTTTTTGAGTTATTGCCCCAAAACTGAGCTTCTCATCAAAAGGACATAACTGCGGAACTCTTCAATGAGCATGGTCCGATATGCTCTTAACCGGTTTTTATTTTTATTTAATTTATTTCACTGTCAAATTAGGCGATGGATGCAACAACCAATCAGGTAACCGATGCCTCTTTTAAATTTTCGTCATCAAAAGAAAAATTCAGTTTTTTTTTCTTTATCCGTACAAGGATTTCAAAATCATTGCCACCTTGCTAAACTCGTCTAGTCGCACATTCACCAACTACTTTAACATGCAATATATTTGCGGCATACGATTTGTTTTTATTTGCTTACCCTCACAATCACGCGGCGCCGTGACATGCCCAGCTTGAAGTATTTATTGCACACTATAAGATAACGGAATACTCTGAGAAAATATGTATAAATATTTCATAGTAAAGTTGCTTTTAGACTTATTCAGTTGGTGTTTGTTGAAGAACTCACTCTCTACATTGAATAATATTAATTTCATTGAATAAAAACTTGGTACACTGTAGGTAACTACTGACGGTGAAGGAAATTAAAAGGGTATGTCTGAACACTCGATACTATAATTAAATATAAAGTCTATCAGAGATCTTTATTAGTTAAAATATGTATAAAACAATCTATTCATCATCTTATTTGATTTTAAAAGGGTTCACAACACCGTACTAACTAATATTTTTGATTGTCTGAAGGTTTGCATTTGACAACAACAACATTGACATTGATATTTTAGATATTCTTTCACAGAAAGAAGATTCTTTTACAGAATTGTAATATTTTTTCTATTATATTTTAAGTAATTATTAAGTAAGTACCGCACTATTGCATTGAAAAAAAAAACCTGTAAAAATAGTGTATGTATGTAGTAATAAATAAATAAATAAATTTTGATGTATAACTATTCCCGAGGTATCAATTTTTATTAAATAAAATCTATGTGAGTGAATGTTACGTCAGTGCAAATCCACGGTTATTAAGCAACCTAGTGTGTAATACCTCTAATATGACTTCACTCACAGACGAGCACAATTCAATGTGTTGTCTTGTTGTAGATTTATTCTCATAACAAGATGCACTGCTGCAATAATACTTACCTTAGTATTATATTTGTATTACGAATTAGAGCTTGTAAATGTACTAGAATTGTTGTTATTCGTAATGTGACAAAATTTAAAAAGTAATCCATTTACGATAAGAAATTCATACAAATAGCTGGCAGCTTAGCTCACATTATAACCCGTTTAATTGTGACTTATGACCATTTTTAGGTTCATTATCGTCTATATGGAATTTAATATAGAGCTACTTTCAATTGTGTTATTAAATTGAAATACATATTTTATTTCAGACATTTCATCCATAGACACATATAAGTAAACAACAGTAACTAATATTGGAACAAAATAAAAAAAAAATAAAGGCAAAATACCTTTACATCTCTAACTAAATAAGTATCAAAAACCTATCAGAAATAATGTCATCGATTATAACTAAACAAAAAATCAATTACAGAAAAAATATTCTACGTATAATAAAATTTCTTGTGAATCTTCGCCGTTTAGAAAGGCACTTTCTTTTAAGGACTCAAAGTCCAAATTATCCTGTAGATATTTGGAAAAAATCCTGGACAATACCCGTTGCTATGGTAACGGCACGAACGTTCCAACAAAATATGTGTACGCCTATTCAAACTTTTGCTCCATTGATTTTAGGTTTAAATTCATTTGTTTTGGAGACAAGAGTTAAGTTTGCCATCAAGTAACAATGTCGAGTAAAGTGGACAATGGAGTAAAACTGTTTGCCTCACTCTTAAGGGCTATTAGAAATGTCTACGAGTTCCGTAAGGGGGCTACACGATTTTGTTCGCTGTCGGCTATTGTTGGATGGTAGCGAGATGTTTGCGCAATGCTTTACGATTGTTTGAAAGAAAGTTTTGGCTTATCAGAGATCATGGACACAATGAAACTTAGACATTCAAGATAAAATACTAACCATAGCTTCAAATATATTATTACTACCTTTACGACGTAATTATGTTACTATCAATTAGTTTTAATAAACTTTAGAGGAAATAGAAGACCATTTCTTACGTATGTACGTTTCGTACTCCCTCCCTGTTTGTTAGAAATTCTACAATTTTGTAACCCCGTTTCACCAAATTACAAATAAATTTTTCTCTGAACATCAAAATTTTAAGTCGTAATTTTTTCAACTTTGCGACAATCACGTCCAATTATTTTTTATTCCCTGCCAAACATTTTTTTTGTAATTTTTTAGCAATTAACTTTAATTAAATTCGTATTATTCAGTACTGTTAGGGGAGTTCCGCCCAAAACTTTCTCCTCTGATTTTCTTTGGCTAATTAAAACAGAGTTTAAAAATTTCGAATTCTTCGTTTGCATCGTTTTATGTTGAAAGTGACAATTACAAACTTTTTAGTCAACAGTTTTTGTTTGCTTGTTTATTGTCTGTTTTCATTTTTATGTTCATAAACTTTAGTCGCATATCTATTTACTGGTTACTTACCAGTTTATTTTGTGATGCCTTTACTCTTAGTTTGTTTTCTGCACCAAGTCGTACATAATATTTTGTGTCTATTTTGTGAGTTAAATAGCCATATAGTTTCAGTCAGATTCAAATTTGGCTCAATAAAATATTTTTGATCTGTAACGTTTAAAATATTTTCCTAACACAAATTCTAGACACTTCTTCTAAGAGCCAACAGAAATAAATCACCGGAATATTCGAGTTAACTAAACAGAATCCTGGCATTAGTCATTAAAACATCCGTACTAAAAGTATGTGAAATTAAACTTAAATGTCCCGTTCGCTGTACGACACAGTAAGACATTAGTCAGGGTAAACGTTGCATGCTTATTCGAGCTACTTTGATGTTGTCAGTAGAATGGATTTATAGTGTTATGTTAGAGAACTTTTGTTTCTTTTTTAAATATTATTTATTTATAAGACTTAAAAGACAAAAATCGGTTTAAAGGTCACTTAATGCCAAAGACAATATTTACCAGTCAACGTATGCTGATGCAAAAATATTATTAATTTAGTAGGCGCTTAAAAGAAGTAGGTGTTGAGAATTTTCAGGTGAAATTTAATGTATAATTAATTTAAAAGAACTTAATAATGAAGTAATAATACAATTCACCATTCCTATTCATCCCCCAATATCGTCAAAATGTGACTAGGACAATAAATCAAAATCTATGTAAGAAAAGGAAAAAAGTAATGAACCCTCTTTTCAGCAAAGAACGCTTATATACGTCTTTTGCTAGAATAAACCATGTCCAGTAGTGGGATGATACGTTGTCCAGCAACGAGACGTAGGAATACTAATATTATAAAGCTAAAGAGTTCGTTTGTTTTTTGGAACACTAGGATTTCAGGAACTACTGGTCCAATTTTAAAAATAGAAACATAAACAAAAATGGAACAGTTCTTTTATGATCTCTTTAAAATATATGACAATTGCGTCGTCGTAAATTACACTAAATACAGAAACGACTTTTGATATGTGAAACCTGTCGCTTACAGGACGTTCGTCAATAATGTTGTGTAGTTGTATGAACTCAGTCACGTACGTCCTGCCTAACTCCTTATAGGTATCATTATAAGCAATAAGGACACAAGGAATTATGTCATCGAGATGATTATCTTCAAACTATCCTAATTTGTTGATGGACACATCAAAGTATGTACCTAATACTAGAAGTCGCGCGGGGCTGCACTCCCGTCGTTCTTTAATTGACTGCTCAGCTTCTATTGACCGTAGCGTGATGTTATACATATAGCCTATAAAAACCTTCCTCGGTAAATGGTTCAAAATAGATAATAATAGTAATTTACAGATGATGTTTCTTTTGTTTGCCTTTGTGTATAATTACGAAAATATTTTGTCTATCCACTTTGTATTAAATAAATGTTCATACTATGTCATCATTTTTATTGTTATATCTAGGGAAATAACTTTCACCACAGTTTCATATTAGACGACATTACTGCGATCTAAACTTTGCAGATGACTCATTTGTAAAACTTTTTACTTCACCACGTAAATGAAACTCAATTTATCATTCGTCTTCTAACGAGGCACGTAAACTCAAATATTACAAAATATATGATAATTTACAAAGGGAAGCCAGCATTCGAAGGACTAGTTGTAAATTGTTTGTTCATTAGTCAACGAATGCTAACACCACAATGAACTAAAAATCAATTAATACCCATTTCTAGAACAAAGAACAGGCAGCAACTTGATATGACTGAAATTTGATAATTTGGTTTAGAACAAACGGACAAACATGCCCGCATATAACATGTACAAGCAAGAAAGAGCCTTAATGAGTGTAATTAGAGTTTATTATCATTTAAATAATATTTTGATAGACATAAGAGGGTACAATGTGTGTTAGCCTTTCCCACGTTGCTTTATGACATCAAACATTCTGCTTCGCGTATTATGGTAATAGAAAAAAAAAAGAAGCTACTTTGCATAATCTGTAGATGACAGCCTGACATTAAGTTGTCTGTTTATTTCGCCAAGAACACAAGTTCTTAAACATTCGAAAGCATACTGTATCTCAATGTACATAAGGTTTATTTTATTCGTTATTAAATGTTTGTTAGTACTAACGGTCAGTGATGTGACACCGTGAAGTGAACAATTTTGTTTGTTTTCTTTTTAATGTTTTGAATTAGTTTTTGTTGTGGCAATACTGTTATGTATTCGTGTTTATATTTAGAGTAATGTTGAGTCATTCGGTTTGTCGCATGATTTATGCATTTTCATTGGAGAAAGTTGGTATAATAGTATAGAGATTATCCTAAAGCCGGACTACTCAGTTTGAAAATTATATCTTATTGATTTCTTCTTCTTCTTCTCAGCCTAGTCAGTCCACTGTTGGACATAGGCCTCTCCTAAAACGCACCATAACACTCGGTCCCTGTCTTCTGCATCCAGTCAGACCTAGCGACCTTTTTCAGGTCGTCGGTCCACTTAGCTGGAGGGCGTCCTACTCCACACGTTCGCGGAGTCACGGTCTCCACCCCATTGATTTCTAACTTTTAATAAATGTACAACAAGCAATCAAAAGATACAGCCGTTTATGTGCCATTTTTGTCAATTATATTATGACGATCAAAAAGTGTCAAAACCTATAGGGTACTTCCCGTTGACGTAGAATCATGAAATTTGGCAAAAAGGAATATCAAGTTACACAAGTAAAGGAAAAAATCCTAAAACCGTACTCGTGCAGATAAATCACTGAAGATTAATACAATATAAAGTGATAAGCTTAAAAAAAATTACGTGGTTCTACTATTAAGTTATAGGTCTCCCGTTACCTAATAATACTTACGTACGCGAGTGCAACTCGCACTTGGCCGGGTTTTGATGAATCCCATACTGTAATTGCTTGGGAAAACCTTGTTAAGGAGTTCATTCCACATCCTGATAGTTCTAATCCTATATCTTCAACCTAGTTCTCTAATATCATCATCTCAGCCTATTGTAGTCCACTGCTGGACATAGCCCTCTCCTAACACGCGCCATAACACTCTGTCCTCTGCCTTCCGCATCCAGTCAGACCCGGCGACCTTTTTCAGTTCGTTGGTCCACTTAGCTGGAGGGCGTCCTACACTACGTTTGCCGAATCGCGGTCTGGAGACCGACCGGTCTGAACGATGAAGCTTTGCTCCATCGTCCATCGGTCCTTCCGCAGATGTGTGAGCAGCCCATTGCCACTTCAGCTTGCTTATTCAATTCCTTCTTCTCTAATATTATATGAGAGTTATAAATAAATTACACCATTACATCTGCTTGGGTCGCCCTTTCAAATTCTTAATGCAACCTAATGTTCTTTGTATATTTATAAACGTGCATCCGCGGCGTTCTTACTGTATATGGGTCATTATTTAATTTATTGAGTTTAAGATGGAATTTATTATAGTAACAGTAAGTAATAGGTGCCCCTGTGTTAAATTTAAAACGATCTCGATGGATAGAACAGAGTTAAACTTAGACTTTTAAGTAAATGTATGTAAAATTTAAAAGACTTTAACCGCGTCTCTTAATAGTACCTATTAAATAATATTTATAATGTCCGCTACCTACGCTAAATACATAATATATATATTATTATGTTGGAAAGAGTGTATCAATTATACAAACATACATGTTATACATATAACTAGAAATCTCGCGGGGCTTTATTCTTTATTTGCCCACTGCTCAGCTCCTATTGACCGTGGTGTGATGTTATATAGGCGTTTATGTTCCTTGCCTTTCTCGATAAATAGGCTATCCGACACTAAAAGAATTTTTCAAAACTGACATGTAGTTCTTGAGATCCTAGCGGTCAACCAACAAAACAAACCAACAGCTTTTTATAAGTATAGAATACGAATAAAATGTAATTGAGTACCTTTAACCTACATACAACGTGGATAAAGCCGTGAGTACCTAAAGAAGAAGAAAAAGCCGTGAGTACCTAAAGAAGAAGAAATATTATAAATATACAAACACTTCATTTAAAGCTAGCTATTTTCCACGTCGCCAAGATATAGTTGCTAAGACTAATCACAAATAACCCAACACAGCTCTACTCGTATATTTCACTTTCTTTATTCCTTTACTTCATACATAATTCTTGTAAACACTGTCTAAATGGAATTCCCCTGCGTTCAAAACATTCTTTCCAAATATAATCTTGGAATAACAGTATAAACAGAAAGATATACAAAACAGAATTTTGTCATACAATATCGTATTTATTCCGGTACATCAAAGGTATAGAATTTAATAATGCATCATTTTATTATGGGTACGTGTTTTCCTTGAATGAAACAGGGGTGGTTTTCTATTTTATATTAGAGGTATAAGAAATATACTGGAAATTGATTTCTTTTATTGAATTAGTGTAACTTACGGTTGATCGACAAAATATTAATTAATACTTATTTAAGTGATATTCGGATTATAAAATCAATTTCAACGTTGATGGAAACATTTTTTAGTCTTCACTAGATATTGTTACAATAATATTCGTCATAATATTAAGGTCATCATTTCAACCCATAATCCCAGTGCGGGGCACGAGTCTCCTCCAAAGAATGTGGAGGGAATTTAGCCTACAATACCACCCTGGCCAGACGTGATGGTATAGGGTTTGCTTCGAATTTTCCTTTTCTTGCAGTGCTCTTGTCTGCATAATGGTTACTACCTTAATCACATTTTACGACACCCACGGGTTGAGATGGGGTAGTGACATTATGTATTCTTTATCCGTCACTAAACAGATTCGATTTAAGTATCTATTATTAACAAGCGAAACGCCTTGTTTAACCGTAACTACATTTCACTATGGAAGAAATCTTGCTTCGTTTTTAATTTTATGTCTTTAAATTATTCTTATTGTAACAATTCTGAACGAAATTAGCTGTGTTGTTTTCAAGTGATGATCTTCCGAAAATGAAACAACGACGAATTCAATTTACAAAAATAGATTTCAGTTGTTTTTGTTTGTAAACGTTTTCATTTGCTGTTTTCTACTTGAGCGTCTTTTGGCAATATTGCATGTTGAATTTCTGCAGTTTTGCATACCTCTTTACATTGAATATTTTTAAACAAGTCTCATCAGTTTTGTTCTAATGTTATTCAATTAAATGAATTGTATATTTTCACTAAATTATTTGAAACATCATTTATTACTTAGTTGTTTTAAGAAAGTTTACTTAATGCGTTCGAGGGGATGTTGGGGATCCTGGCAATTTCCTTAACAAAACAAGGGTTATAACCGAATGCAGTTAATTTTTAATGTAATCGATATACTTTCATGACTTTTTCTTGTTTTGCTTTAAAACATTTTAGGGGAGGTCATAAAACAATTTATCTTTTTGAATATTTACTTTGTGACTAGATGTTAAATCGAAAAGCACCTTATTAAGTGTATACTTATGATTCATATTTCTGTTTGATAAAGCTTTAGAAAAACACTTTATTGGACATAATAAAATTGTAACTGGCAAAATAAAGTTTATTTTTGACGAAGGCATCTTTGATAAATAATATGTATTTAAATTTAAAACACGAATGTACTGTGACATAGTAACTAACATAGTTTTTATGTTACATATACTAACGAAAGGTGTATAATTTTAAGTTTTTTAGTTTATAAAGTAATTATGTTTGGGACATTCACATCTGAAATGAATTA
Source organism: Laspeyria flexula (assembly GCA_905147015.1). Taxonomy (NCBI): domain Eukaryota; kingdom Metazoa; phylum Arthropoda; class Insecta; order Lepidoptera; family Erebidae; genus Laspeyria; species Laspeyria flexula. Next base: position 1,238,784 of record LR989953.1, read on the forward strand.
TTTTATTATGGTCGGGGACATGATCCTCAGCATTATGAGAGATAAAATTATATTATACAAGTAACCTTAATTCGTAATACCTTTTTAGAAATTATTTATTCAACCAGCAATCAAATCACAATCAGTAATCTGAAACATAAGAACACATGTTGATATTCATATCAACATATTTAATGACGAAGTTGATATGAATCATGAGAACTGTCAATCATCGTAGATTCAAATGTTCGCTTGTTAAAAAAACTGTTGAATTGAAGAGTTAATATCGAAGTGTTTACTATGGAATTCAATTAGTATATCAATTGATCAATTCAAACATAACTGTATCTTGACTTTTAAGTTTTAGAATCATTGACAAATGACTGTCAATTTTAATTTCCTTGTCAGATGTTTGAAAAAAGTCAGTGACCATATTTAAATTTTCAAAAAATAGAATACTATCGCAATCGATTAAGTAGGATGTCAAAATTTTGAATAAGGTCTTTAATTTTTTTAAATTATTAAAGTATCATAAGAAAAAAATGGTATTTGGTGAAAGAATATGCTTATCTAGGCAAGCTTTCTTCTGTTGTGATCTATAAGAGAGAAGATACATATATAAAGATAGTACTGTGCTAAAAACAAGAGATGTGTATTTAAATAACCAGAATCTAAACATTCAGAATTAAAAGGAATGTACAAGCAAGCTCTTCAAATAGAGTAGGCAGAATATATCATTGCCACATTTCGCCAGCTATGTTAAGAGTGCTTTCGCCGCGCACATTTCTAAAGATTTTTGCCCGACCAGGGAATTTGAAACCAGGAGCTATTGCCTTGGTGGCTAGATGGTGGTAGTTGTGGCACCGAGCAGTTCATGAAGTTCATTAAATCAATCCAGGAAAGTTTAAAATAAATTATACACAACCACATAATTATAAAGCTTGTTAACACAGATATATGGAACAGTATGCAAATAGTTTTAACCCCTGAATACATTACGCTAAAGCCGGAATGATTAATTGTAAATGAGTTACGACTTGCCTACAATTTCGTACTGTGTGTGCATATCATTAATTTTATAGTGGCTGGAGTGTCTGTGATTAAAGAGAACAGAACAAGGCATCATGCCTTTTTCGACATCGGCACATAAAAATATAAAACATATCACTAAAAAGAAAAAGAAAACAATTGATTATGTGCTTCAAGCCCGCATCAAAAAAGGGCCCCATATCAACTTAATACGGGACACAGGTGCCCCGGCCGGTTTTCAACTGCAGCCATATTGTTGTTGGATGTCAAAAATTGCTGCGGGATTTATTCTACTGTACTGTGTTATATAGAAAATATTATTATATACCTAAAAAAATATATCTAATAATAAAAGAGTAGGTATAGAACAATATATAGCCATATTCCCACTTAATGCGAAACCTGATAGTAGTTTGTTCAGAATCAATAGCAGAATCGATTCCAATAGTTTTTACACCATGTTATAAAGTTGCTGCCACCATGACCTAGGGCTCATGTCTAAAATCGCTTTAATTTTCTGACTTGTAAGTTGTCAAATATCTAATTGATCGTATGAATAAATCTCGCAATAACTTATGTTCTTGGTTTAAATGAATAAATACTAAGGATTCCAACATGATTAGATAAAACTGTTTCTGTTTGATATTAAAATAGTTTCTTTGCACTAATTACTATGACGTGTTTGAAATTTGAGCCAAAACAGTTTTTGTATGTAACCGCATACTTTATCGACACCAGGTGTTACGATCGGTAGCTCAATCTTATTAATTAATTTTGATATCTGCCACTTTTATTTGAAATAAGAGATTTGGAGATATACTGCGTGTAGTATTACTTGGTGAACTAGCTTACGACCGTGGCTTTACTCACGTCGTTAAGTTCTAGGTTATTAAATTAGATCTGTTGAGTGGTTAAGGGCCCCCGCAGACTAGCCACTTTTAGCATCTGGGATCGGCGATTTAGTCTCTTTTTTGAACTAAATGCAGCCACAGAATCTCTAAAACGCGCTATTTCCATACTGCTTTCGAACGCTAAAACGCGACCTCGCGAATCGCCCTAGCGTACAAAGAAACACAGTACTTTCTAATTCATAATGATTATTACTAAATATATATTGTTCATCATTTCAACCCATTAACGTCCCACTTATGGTCACGGGTCTCCTCCAAAGATTGTGGAGGGAATTTAACCTACTATACCAAGCTGGCCAGACAGATTGGTATAGGGTTTCTTTCAAATTTTTCTTTTCTTGCAGTGCTCTAGTCTGCATAAGGTTAGTCTCTCTTGTCTCTTGTCCCTTGTTCCTCACCTGTTACGACAGCCACGGCTTGAGATAGGGTAGTGACATTATGTATTCTTAATCTGTCACTACACGGATTAACCACATATTTTAAAATCAAATAAACGACTTTGTTAAAATACGAGTATAACCAAAACTATACCAAAATTGCAATTTTGTCAATTTGCAATAAATAATCCTTAAATATTTCGCATTTTGTACACGATTAAACAAATTATTATTGTAATAATCGATACATCGGTTTTATATCGGATCAGACGGGTTTAAATGGGATTAATGGATTAATTAACAAGCTTTGGATCGTGGCTCTTGCCTCATTATGACTGTACTCGTTTTTGTACTACACATTATAATATTTTGAATACGTACCTATATTATATATTATTATTATTAGATGCAAGGTCTCTTAGGAAAAAATGGCAAAAAATTATTGTATTTTCTGATAAAACGTTATTTATGAATCGTAATTCGTACCCGTATATTTCAAATTCTTTATTTGTCTTTAATATTAAGCGTAATGATTTTTCAATATAAATACGCAGAAGAATAAAATATAATAATCTCTTCTTCTCACCTCTTCTGCCATCCATTCCGAGTCGGTTTCACCCTCCGAGATAGTCCGAGAGCAGTTGGGAGACTGTAGAACAGCCATTACACTTACCAGAACGCGTTGTGACTTGTGATGTTTTCCCAATTGAGTTTTATAAAAAAATACATATATAAAACATCTGCAATTCTGCACCATTAATCTCAAGATGATATTTATATCATATTTTTATGGGAGACTCGAACATGGAATAGGCGTGACGTATTTTGCTTACAACTCCGATCGCTATCTGCACCTCAAGATATTCATTAAATATATTTTTACATTGCCTTCGTATATCAATAATGGTTATTTAGTTATGTACTAACTAATAACCTGATTTATATATAAAGTCAAAGGAAATGCGGTCTGAAAAATTATAAAAAAATTTACGATTTCGCACATCTATCTATACTATAATAATAATATTTTCACCCATCTAGTCCCATACCAAGCAATTACATTTGCTTGTGTTATGGATACCAGACAACACTGATATATTATAATACACTTATTTTGCCAAGAAGAAGAGAAAAACTCCTTTACTTTTTTTCTTTAGTTTTGACGTTTTGGAATTTATACGCCAGCGTACAAGTATAACGTACAGTGCCCGTCGTCTGAAAATGTAAGACAAATATTAAAATTAATATCTCATCTTGTTATGAGAATATGACACATTAATCTCTCGTGTATGTCACACTACTCATACACCAAAAGGAATGAATGATTGCTATATTACTTGGAAACCATCGCCACTGACCAAACAGGTAATTGGGCTTTGTAACTAAACGAAAATGTACTCTATATCGTCTGCACTAGGGTTGATTCTTGTGTTGTTAATGTAGTTTTATTGAAAAGGAGTTTAATTTTGCAGTAGCGTGATGCCCCGCGGTGCGGCTTGCAATTTTAATTTTAAATTTATTTGATTAATGTTATTTTGTTTTTTAATTTATAAAGAGATGGACACGAATCAAATTGCATCAACCATATTCGGTATCTTGATTAAGCGATAATGTACATGTTTTGTATTTTACTTTCTAAAGACTTTGTAAGATTTTATCTTGCTACCAAAAGTTGATAGATATATTTTTAAATTATTTGGGATATCTTTTACACTGCACCATCTACCCCAAAATAAACAAATATAAGCTTGTAAATATAATAAATAAATAAATAAAATCTTGTTTATTCATCTAGGTTCCAAAGTAACTTATAAAAGTCACAAGTTAAGAATATAACATGTTATACGAAAATTTGCGTCAGTAAATTGCCTACGACCACTTCGCTGACGGGGTGGAGCTATGAGAAGAACTGGCATGTATTATAATCTAGACAATTGATAAACATTAGCTGATGTCTAAAGTTTGACATAAAATATATTTTACTTATACACAGAAATCTGTCCGTGTAGTAACGGATTAAGAATACATAATGTCACTACACCATTTCAACCCGTGGGTGTCGTAAAAGGCGACTAAGGGAGTAACCTTATGCAGAAAGAGCACTGCGGGAAAAGGCAAATTTGAAACAAAACCCTCTACAATGTTTGGAGGAGACCCGTGCCCAGCAGTGGGATGTTAATGGGTTGTAATGATGATACACAGAAATCATCCAAACAACGAAACAAACATATTCACTAAGCTTTAGTGCCACAGCGCAAGTGTGCTCGAATGCTGCGCATACATTCCTTGATTCAAAGACGCTATTAATTATTCTATCCTGATATTCTCATTATCTCTCCGGAATATTTTGTTTATACGACGATGGCCCCTGATAAGGCCCTTAGCCCTAGCCCTAGCGGTTACTATAATTTCAGTATAATCTCAACATTCACAGACATTAATTTAACTAGTTTCAATAGTTTCGCTCATGCCAAACCCGTCCATTTGCATGAGTTACAACCGTTTCTGAGAACGACTTAATACTGTTATGATGTGCAATAAATTGTCACATCATGTGTCAACTTTATATTTTCGGATGATTAATTTATATTACAATGTTTATGTGATGTTTGATTGCTCTGTTTGCAATATTTTTTAATAAGCGATGGTGGCTGAATGGATAAGGGACTGGCGTGCAAATCACGCGGTCCCAGTTCAATCCCGACCGGCAGTACAAATGTGGATTCCACTTTGTGGAATTTATACGAACTAGTCAAGTGACTTACCATCTGCTAACGGTGAAGTAAAACATTGTGAGGAAACCCACATACCCTAGAAGAAATTCTATGAGTATGTCTGATCCACCAACCCGCACTAGGCCAGTGTGAGTGGATTATGGCCTAAACCCTCTCAGCTCTCTAGTTAGAGGAGAGGAGACCCGAGCCCAGTAGTGGGACTTAATGGTTTGCTGATGAATGAGTGAATGAAGCGTCTGTAGGTCCTAAATTTTACCCGTGTAAAACTGAGGCGGTCCGCTAATTAAAAATATTAACATAAGTAACTTATTACGTTATGCTTTGTTTTTTTTTTTTATTTATAATAAAAATAGGATTATCTGATTAGAAATACAATTGCTTTGTATTCTTTAGCTATTGTTTCCGTGGGTTTCTTTACGATGTATTCCTTCACCGTCAGATACAGATATATAGTAAACTTCCAGTAGATTTTCCCAAAGGCTTTCTAGAAACTCCTGACAAACTTATATAACTTAACCGGTCAAATCAACAGCCTCTCAACATCACACGTGTGTGTTCCAAACACTTAAAGTTTACCATTAAGAGCTCGCCCGATTCTACCGCAAACTATTGAACAACTCGCAAATTGTCGGCACACATGTCGTCTGTGTGTCAAAATCACTTTGTGTTTAATCAAAAATACCGACCGTAATAAAACCGACTTCAAGATAAACAAACAGAAAATAAATTAAAATTAATAATTTTCCGACCACTGTTCTTTCTGTGTGGTTCACAAAAACTTCTTTTGGAGTACTCTGAGTCCATTAATAGTGTGTTTGCAAAACCTTGAATACAAAACTGGTCATATTATCATTAAAAAATAAACGAGGCTATAATGATGAAAACATTTTCGACTGCAAACATAAAAACCATCAAAGCATGAACATAATTTTTCATTCCATTTCTCTCAAGTTTTGTCCCATCGTTTACCATAAAACAAACTGTATGACTGGTCTCCATCGACAGTCGTGCCGTTGCCATGGCAACGTATCCGACCTACCCTACACTAGAAAACCTAATAAAAATACGTCGCTGAACAAACTTATGTTCTGCACTTGTGGAGATCCTTATTCCAACGAAATAGAGGATAATATCTTTAAATTTCGTGGTGATGCGATTGTTAATACTAAACGTATAAACAGCAAGTCCCTCGCTTATTTAGTAATACAATACTTTTCGTATTTCAAAAGGGAAATGTTTGATGACAGTTTTATTTCGCTTGATGTATTTTAGTTTATTCGTGAAAACTTGAGGGTTGTTGCATTGTATAGAAATTTTTAGTTTATTTTGAAAATATGTAGACTGTTCATTCGTATTACTACGTACGTTTATACCTATGTTTCAGAAATTTACTGATTTCACAGATCAATTTATTTGCTTTTTTTATATCACGATTGTGGCAAAAAGACGGCGTCGGGCGTACGACACACTTGATGGTGTGCGGTTCCTGTAGGCTATGGACGCCTGCATGACCAGAAGATTATAAGCATGTTGCCGAACCTTAAAAAATCTTTTACCTAAAAAACAACAGAACTTACATACTGACTAAGGTGTTTCCTAACTGTCTCCCAGAGCCATACCTGCAATTTTAGATTCACCAACCCCCATTAAATTAGGCCAGCGTGTGTAGAACATTGCCTAAACTCTCTAAACTCTCAAGATAGAGGAGAGGAGATCTGTGCCCAGCTGTGGGACATAGAACATGTTTGTTAGAGAAATTCGATCCTTATAGTTGACTCTATCGATCGATTATATTATCTCTGGTTAAATTTTCAGGTGTGGCAAGTAAATTTCCAAAAATCTTTGATAGCAGTTTTGTTTCTTCTTAAAAATAAAGGAATGTTTCCTGTGGACAAAATTATATATCTCCAGTTTTTGAGTATTATCCCTCCAGCTGGAATTTAAAATTTCCAAGCTGTGTATAACTGTTTTATTATAAAATAAAATACATCATCATCATCATAATCATATCAGCCCTACGACGTCCACTGCTGAACTCTAACCTAATTTACGTCACTGCGAGGGATCCTGTTTAAAATTAAAAGCTTAGTTTTCAAAAAATCTAAATAAATGTAATAAGATTTTGTAGTGGCAGTATGAGTGCAGAAGTCTCCTCACTGTCTGGATGGCCAGACTAATGGCGGGCACTTACTTGGCGAGACTGGTACTCTTCCGCATAACTACGTATTTGAGTATTAGATTTTCCTTTTATATAGGTAGACTCTAGTAGATATTTTATAAGAGTGGGATTATGTAAAACTGAGTGACGTGCTCCTCAATATTTATGTTAACCACGGCTGTGTTTTATTCGCAATATATATCTATAAGAGGGTCTGAACCTATTGCCATTAACTGTGCTCATTTTCACTCCCAACTGATACTGAAAATATAAAACTGGAATTGAACCTAAAACTTTTTCGTAGCAGTCATTCACATTACTACTACGCCACTGATTTAGTATTAAAATAAGTGACAAGTAAAACCTATGAAACAATACATGGATATAGTAAACGATTAGAATACAACAATTTAAAGTGCAACGTATGTTAATGTCGATAGGAAATTCGCCAGACTAAAGAATGTGCAGATGTAGTGTAAATCAGATAAAGCGATGCCATGTCAAACAGTCTCGGGGTTAAAGTATAGACGGGCGGCTGAGACGCTGTGGCTAAAGTTCCAAATTTCCTCGGGACATAACCAAACGTTAAGGTCGATGACGATGACAATTACTGAGAGGAGTGGAACAAAATTTCTGCTAGTGAAAACGGTCATAATTAGCTAGGCATATCTGGAACAGTTCCGTCCTAGAAAGTCGCAGAAATTTATCAAGAAAATATCAGGCGACTTTTACATTAAATTTCCTGCAACATGAATCAAGAAGTAAAATTTCTAATAAAAATAAGGCATCAAGTAATTGGGATTTCGACTTCTGAATGTGGACATTTCCTCATGATCATCATCATCTGTTTTCAAAACTTTACTGGACAGAAAGGAATAGGCACCAAATTCTCAACGTATAATTCAAACACATTTTTCCACGAACGGAACAATGAAGTTATAGCTAATATTAACAGGTGCTAATAATTCGAGATTAGCACACGCTCGTCTGCTTTCTAGAACTTCGCACGAGTCTTGCATGTAAAACGGTCAGCGATTGAGTCAGCGATCGCCGACGGAATTCTGAGCGCTTCTGACAATCGTCTTTATTGACTTTTATATCAACATATAATGCTGCGCATCCGTCTCACTATGTCCTGTGTTTATTGCTGTCAATACTTTTTGATAACGTGTTCTGTAGTGTTATTGCCATGATTAGAATTTAAATAGGATTATCTATAAGCAATTGTAGGTGTTCACCGTGCCAATTTGTAAGTAACGTATTATCTTTTAATGGTAATATAACCTCTTTAGGCTATTTGTCTTTCTACACCTATTAGATGAATTTAAATGTTAACAATGTTATAATACGCCAAAGGTATTTCTGCTGCGTCTAATGCACATTTGACGTAAACTGAATTTAAATTTATAATCGTTTAATTAATTTGTTTTCATGTAAATGTAAAGAACTACTTATTGCTACGAAAATTCTTTTAAACCAACCAAGTAGTAGCTTAGTGAGGGTAGCCGAATGGATAAGTGACCGGAATGCAAATTCAGTCCTAGCTAGATACCGACCGGCACCAATGTAGGTTTTCTGAAATTATTTGTACTAATCAAGGGACTTACCAACTGCTAACGGTGAAGAAAAACATCGTGAGGAATCACACTCACATACCCTAGAAGTAATTCTAAGTATTAGTAGTATGTCTCATCCACCAACCCACACTAGGCTGTGTGAATTATGGCCTAAACCTTCTCAGCTCTCTAGATAGAGGATAGGAGACCCGAACTCAGCAGTGGATTGGTGGATTACTAATAATGATGTAACTATTTTAAAATAATCTGTCATTTAGAGACCTTCAAGAAAAAAGCATATTAAAACTGTGATTATATGATTTGATTTAATACGTACTTCTTAAGAACAGTGGTTTCAGATAAACCAGCAGCATTTCTTTCAAAATTAACCACAGATCTTAGTCCCATTCTCACAGTAGACAACGCCATTTTTCACAAATTAAACAATATCAAACAGTCATATAAAAGTTTCTTAATTCAAATTTAAATTTATATCGTCATTTCCGAACGCATGGGACGCGCAATGCACTTTAAGATAATGCCAGTAACTCATCTTTTATCTCCCTGTTATTGCAGATGTGCATGGGTACCGGAGATCACTTGCCAGTTTTCAAGCTTGTAACAATCAACTATTGAAGCCTACTAAAATACATCTTATTGACAAAATAATTTGGAGAAACAAACGTAACGATGTTATTAAACAATTTGGAATAACCCGTAGACAGACGATATTCCCGGACAGTTCCCTCTACAGTTGACAACCAATTTGTGGTGCCCAATTATCGGGTGTTCCGCCACAAATTGCCACCAGATACACAATTATTGGTACGGGCTTAAGTTCAGCGTACCGTTCAAGTGTTGATTGGATCATAGGATTTAGAAGTACAAATCCGTATACAGGGTGTATACGACGATACGACATTAAATGACAAGGCAGCCAGTGTTAACCCTTATAAACATATTCTAATATAAATTATTAAAAAAAAAAAGAAAAAAAGAAAAGCTACTTACACATTATTTAAAGTCGAAAAATTTAAGAATATACAACCACACATTATTTTTCTATCATGACGTTTTCGACATGACGATGACAACAGTGCGGAACATAGTAAGAGATAAGATAATATGAAAGAGTCAGAGATATTTAAATGAATTGAATGATGTAATGACAACATACGATCAACGTAAATACCTACAGGTTGTTTAAAACTGTGAACATCATTAAACTGCATCAGATATTATATTAGATGACAGTAACAAGCGTTGTGAGAGTACCCGCAAATTGTGCTGCGTGGGGTGCAATTGGAGAGGCCTCAGTCCAGCAGTGGACTAGTACAAGCTGATGATGATGATTATTATAGATATGATTATTATTTTAGACATCTTTTTTTCGGAATTAAGTGTATATTTAATAAAATCGTTCCTAATTTTCTCAAAAATGTGGTGTAATATAATGTGGATGTGGTGCATAAGGTCATATTTTGTCAGCTGTATTAACGCCTCTGTAATAATAGACGATTCTTTTGCTATTTACCGAGCACCATTCTACAAAAAAAAACTAAAACAAAAATTTAGAACCTATTTTAAACTTTCTATGCAAACTCCCTCGGACAGAAATTGTGATTATTTGTTTAAGTAAGTATTTTAAGTGGAATGAGATCATCTAAGTTTTAGTTTTTATAAAGGGATATAATAAAAAATCCCTAACACGCAAATCAACGGACGTCATTATAGTATTGTATTGCGATTACTACTTCCCCTGCCACGATTATGGCCACATCCTTCCGGAATTATTAGTACCTATCTAACGTCAGACTCTGTCGCTACATTTTTATCTATTGACAAAAACTGTATTAGGTGTCATGTGGGCGGGCCGTGATTAGCAAAGACAAGATTTTTTTTCTTGGTCTGCGATAGAAATGTACACAGTTCGTATATAGAAACGACACGAATTTCTTAGAGAGCCTTTTTATACCACAATGGTGGCAAACAGACGTAGGGCTCACCTGATAATAATCACAACCGATCCTAACTGATTACAGTTCTTCTACATGCGTGATTATCAACGTGATTACAATCGTCTGCGCATGGCTCGTGAGAAGAGTCGTGACGTCATAATTATTTTATTCTATTATTTATTCTTATAAATAATTCTAACAGCCAAGATAGTACGATCTAAACAAGGGATATAAAAATGTTGAATGCATTTGACAGTCGCCTGTCCCGAACAGTATCTACTCGTTATTGCTATGCAAATATTCCTTCGGATATTCGCGACGAGGGCTATTTTATCTATGTAGATATTTTGACACGGCTCAACTCGTGTTTGAAGTGCTGTATTATAAGGTTTTCCTTTGAAATTATACAGCAATTTTTAATTCGATTGGTATTAGTAAATAAATATAAAAACTTGGGTTATTTTTATACTAGCGCGCCATCTATCGTGACCGCGTAAGCTTGTGTTATGGGAGCTAGACAACTGATAAACATAAATATGTATCTCTAAATACATATTTACATATTATACTTAGAATAGCACCCAAACTCGAAAAACAAACATATACCAACTCATAAAATTATTTGTTCTGACACGGGGATCGAACTCGAGATCTTAGAAACCGTATCCACTACCACCGCGCCACCGAGGCAGTCAAAAGTCAAGTAGTTGTTGAAAGTTATGTCTCTCGTCTTCATTTTGAAGGAGTCTGCGTCTTAAACTGCCAAATTTTCTCTTTTCAAATGATTCTTTTAAAAGGTCTGTGGTTGATTACCTAAGTTTGCATTTCATACAGCAATCCATACACTCATCAAACACATACACAACTCAAAACCAGTGAGTAATAAATAAAAAAATCACACGCATCCCTACAAGCCACGTGTCGCAATCATTAGAAACAGATGCTGAGGGTAGTTCGTGAATAATAATCACTGGGGTGACTAATTGACGGGTGGACGGTACATGACAGACGCGGGTTTGTAACCAGAACCCATGGTTACCGATGCTTTTTACACGATCATTATGATACATGGCAATTTTTATGTTTAATTTTTTATTTTCTGTGTGGTCTCATTTTGATAAACAAAAAATTATTCCATAAAAAAAATACTTCGTAAATTCCATATACATTATTGAGTAATTTTTTTAACCATTTTGGCTACCGATCTAAGCATAAATATACCATATACCCCGATACAAGTATATAATATACCTAGTTAGCTTAATAGATTAGCGAATCTCTTTCTGCCTGTAAATAAAAAAAAAATAACTTTATCACGTCCACTTCTACCAAAATAATCACATATATCTATAATATTCATCATAATAAATAGCGTTTAATATAACGATGTTATGATCGTTACATGTAATAAATAGAGCACCATTCGCTTCAAAGTTTGCGCCAATTAAGACCAACTTCATACGATCGATTAGATATTTGACAAGTTACAAGTCAGAAAATTAAAGCGGTTTTAGGGTGCTGATATACACTTGAGTATTCATTTGAAATGAACATTCTTGCGAATGTTACATTACAGCAAGATTAATGAAAGCTTTTTAGCGAGCATGTTCGCGGCCAATCTAGCGAAATATAATTTTTTAACTTGATGAAACTTACGACTGAATAACATTTTTGTTTAACCGTCCAGCAAATACTTTTACAGATAGATTTAAGTCAATATTGTAGGATTTGTAGGTATATTAAAGTAAGAATTATATTCCATTGTTTAAAAATAAAACAAAATGTATGTAGGTATATCCTAGGCTTTTTACAGTTACCACGCAGGGGGAAGCTAGATTCGTAATATTGTATGGTACACACACAATACACATTATTGTGTGCGAAGGCAGAAATGTAAGCCCCCCTAGACAAGTGGCAATCTATTCAAACTAATTATTCTAACGACATGTCAGATAGTACATTGATCACGGAGATGTATTCAAATGTATGAAAGTGACATTTAAATACATATTTTGAATAGAATTTTCAAATTTGCCATTTGTTTAAGGGGCTGTGCCTCGTTAGCCGCCTTTCATACACCTCTTATGTTATTAGATTAATAAACGCACGTAGGAAAATTATTATAATAAATGAATAAATGTCATTAAAATAAAATAAAAATTCTCTAAATATCTGTCAAATCAACATTTTAGAAGCTGCCTTAGTTTTTGTTTTGTAAAATGTATAAATAATTAAGTCAACCCGTTGGAACCCGGTTCGCAATGAGGGAATTCACTAAAACGACTTAATTACTTTTTCTCTTGATAGTCTTAAAATCACTAAATTGATTTAGTTAATTTCGAAATCTAACAGTTAGTTACATTTTACCTAACTCTAGTTGGTATCTTATAAAATCCATTTAAATTAAACAAAAAATCACTAACTCCTGTCTACAATTAACTAACTCATAACTAGATAAAATATTTCATAGGAAACAATTAATCAATTTAGTTTTTCTCGATTATCCCGTTTTTGTTTATTAAAGTTATCCTAATATAAACTTTAACTTATTTCCTTTAAATGAAGACTAGAAACGTAAAGATTATTCGAGGTACGCAAAAGCTATGACGATTAGTATTAAAAAAAACTTTAATCGCTCATATCTAGGTATAAACAAGGTTTTTCGTCTTAGTGACTTTCCGCTCTACGGGGACGATATTTTCTATTAAATAATTACCTAGGTTTTTTTTTTCAAATCAAATCACTTCAGGGTGAAACAAGAACGGGGGGGGGGGGGGGCGCAGGATTAACCCACTAAAGGTATCTAACAAAAGTGAATAAAATTCCTAAGATATAGTACTTTTGAATTCATGTCCGTCACATCGTCTCCCTTACACCTTCGTAGTGTATGCATATAACGAGTACACGTGTCCGCCACTTTGTTGGGGTAATTAACTGTTGGCGTCACTTGCATTGTTAAAGGGTTCGCGATGAGGGGGCTACAAAGTACAAGCCTTTAGAGGCTATTGATGTGTGTGATTTGTCTGGACAACCAGTGCTTTTTTTAGTCTTTTGATTAAAATTATTGTAACTGGTAGCGCAGCCATGTATTTTCATGATTCTGGGTCAACGGGAACCCAATAGGTTTTGACTGGCTGAATCTTTTGATTGTGTTAAAACTACGCCAAGGATTGCAGACCCGCGTATATGATACTAATTTCAGCTTATACCTCTACGCGTTCTTGAGAAAAATATTCTTGACAGACGGACAACGGAGTGAACTTATAGGATATAAGTTTTCCGTTTTTTCCTTTAGAGGTACGGAACCCTAAAAATAACTAAACTCTAGGTATTCTGATGTTTTGAGGTATAAATAAAAATCAGACTGATAAAAAGTGAAAAATTAAAGTGAACAATCTAAAATGAAATTGAGATAGGTACCTAGAACCAAGAAGAGAATTGACATTAGACATCTGTACTGTACACTAAAGTATCATCCTGCTTTACGCCCCGTAATAAACAATGGAATTTACATATTATATACTCGTAATTATTGACTAAATACTATTGATAGTATAACTCAAATACTACGTAAACGAAATCTCTATGAATATGTAGCATAAATCCACGCTCGAACAATTCGAAAATTGAACAACTGAGGCTAGTTACAACGTATAATTGATGGGCTATCAGCCTGTCACTACCTCACCCTGACTGGTCAAAATTAACTGTAAGCACGTCACTTGCAAGTGACCGCGTGCAAATGAACCGCAAACAGTGAAGGGTTGCTCCTATTATTGCATGAACATAATGTATTGGACATTATTTGTCTGTACTTAAGACCATCTGTATTCCAAATTATTCCAGTAATTAAGACTGCCCTAATCATCATCATCATCATCATATCAGCCCAATGACGTCCACTGTTGAACATAGGCCTCACCCAATTTCCGCCACAATGCAAGACTGCCTTAATGTGTGTCTGAAATTAGTTAGTAATTTGGTATAAGTTGCATAGTATGCTGAAAGCAGATTGGTTATGAGATGTACTGCAGTCAGGTTCCAAAATTGCCTTCCTAATTTAAAAAATATGAAAATAAATATTATATACACAGACAATCTAACAAATCACACCAAAGCAAAAGGATGGAATATTACGAGCCTTTTCTCTGCAACGCAATATCAAGCAAATATTAAACTACAAAGAATCTTGTGATGTAGAAAAGTATAGAGCATTTGAGTTTCATATCTTTCCTTAACTCTAGCTTATGATTTTGTTCCTTTAACTGTTAAACAAAACATTGTAGGAAGATACACTTTTATGAGATGTTATGACAGAAAATACCAGATATATTTGCGGCCCACTTGGCCGTAGATTGCTGAGTACATCCACTGCCTACATTGAAACCAAATTGCTGTGTTGGTAACTTATGAGATAAATTTTCCCTGCTCCCAGCAGCACTGATTTTGTCCATCCCTTCTGTTTAGCTCTGACAAATACTGCTTTTGTATTTTTACCCAGTCAGGCTATTTCATTGAAGAGAGAAATGCTGTGCTTCGACTTCCTCTAACTGAAATGCTTATTAATTTATTTTTTATTTAGTTAAATAGTTCAACAAAAGTAATTAATAAAATTACAAAACAAATAAATATAAAATTTTTGCCAACCACTTCTACTAAAACCATTATAATTTCATATAAAACAGGTAAGATTAGCATATTTCACTACGGATTCCGCACTTGGAATTAATTCACACTGTGCAGATACTTGTACAGAAATATTAATTAAAACCCTCGACAGGAGGCATAGAATACATAATAGAGAAAAACACCTAAATATTTTGTTTTATTTATCGAAGTAACTTTAATGCCTATTTACTTAAATCTCACTGAAGAAACTTACAAACATCAATATATTACACACAATTTATTGGTTTTAGTGTTAAAAATACTTAGGATTTTATAAATAGCAGAAGACCTGCATCAAAATAGAGACTTGTTTTGTCACGATTGGAAGTCACTCGGACACTCATCTACAGGAAAGGCCTTTTAAGAATGTTGTAAACATGTGTTTGAGTGTTTTCTACGGTCTCGTAATGCTTTCCATTTAGCTCTGTCTTCAGTCGGAGAAACAAAAAAATGTCACAGGGAACTTAATCATGACTGTATGCTATAATGTGTTGCTGCTTCAGGCCAGGAAGATAGTTATTGAAGGCCGTGTGCCTGGCTGCATTGTCATGATGAATTTTGACCGCGTCACAACCCTCTGTACCATAAATATGGACAAGTTTAGGATGTCAGCGGTTTTCTGAATGCTCAACGTTTGTAAAAAAATGATAGTAATTAATTATAAAATGTTAGGTATAAAACCACAAATCCATTATTCAATATATCGTGTTTGTGTAACTTATTCTTTGCGCTGAGGGATTTGCAGCAGATTTGCATATTTCTAAATTGTAATCTAACTCTGTTCTGTAAAAGTACTTATGTTAAAGTGGCCGAATAATTAATCTGTGATGGCGTTAGGTTTTAATGCTAAAAATTCAAATACATAGAAATTGAAAACTACATTATTTCAGGTTCCTCTCCTAGTTGTCAATGCTCAACACCTGATTCCAATTATGAGCCATCTGCTTATCACATACTTTGGCAAAACAAAAGCAACATCATGATAAAGTCTGCAAGTTTCGTCTAGATCTAAGAACCATGATCATCTTTTATCGACCTGGGGGAACTTTCTTGCGTTTTTGCATCTATGCTCAATTTATTACTGGAATCAGATTACATTTGCATATTCCACGTTACATGTTAATCCTATGTTTGCAGCCCATTCTTTCTGTGGTTTCTATTTATCTAGATTGATTTTGAGTCCCATTTTTCTATTAAAGAACTCTTTTCTCGAAAGGAAAACGGTATTACAGGTTTAAGGAATTATAATAAGCAAAATCACATAAAAATTTACCATAAGTATAACAGATTAACTTAGATTCCTTGTTCAAACAACTCACGAGTTTTCGACAGCTGATATATAATGACAATAAACCGATGTCCTCGACAATCTTGATGTCCCGCTGTTTCTCCGTTGGACGTCCATGGTATTATATGTTCGCGTCACAACGAGTTAGTCCTTAAGATAATATTGAGTTATTGGTGTACGTGATCCTTATACTGCCCGCTAAACTTGGGATACTCAAGAGGGCTTTTGTGACTGTTACCTCACATAGGTTATGTAGCATAGCAGTTATGCAGAACTAAATAAAAAATTATAGTTATATCTCATATGTTACATATGAATGACACAATAGAAAATTGTATTGTTTGCAGACAATGGCCAATGACGTTCTTCATTGAAAACTTAGTTTAGAGTCATATTTATTTTTAAACAAATAAATTAAATCTTCCTCCGAAACATTTTCACATCGAAATTGTGTTTTGACAAGCTTCCTGAAGTCCAAAAAATTAACTAAAACTTCAGAACTTTTTTCATAGTCCTTCAGATTCGTCCATAATGTACTACATATAAAGGTCAGTATTTGTGCAACAGTGTCACGTACGGACAAGCAATGTTCCCCAAATGTGTATCGATTTCCATACGTCGCGCTGTGAATGTTAAATGTTTCTGAACATTGTCTAGTATTACTTTGCTCGCTAATGTATTATGGAGCCGTTTCATTATTATTTACGTTGTCTGGCCTGTTTTTTACTGAAACGATAGCATTCGTTTTATTTACTACGAAATATTTAATACTAAGTACGAGTAACTTATCAGGCGTATAGCATTACTATATGGCCATCCATAGTAACGCTGTATGCCTGTTTGCCTGTGTTGTAATTTTTTTCTAAGTAATACGTTGAGACTATTTGTCTTATATAAATAAAAACATAATACAAATAAAAATAAGTGACAAAATGACTTGTGTTTTTAACCGCAGAATTCGAGAAAGATTGGATCAATTCGGCTAATTTCTAAAAAGATTAGGTGAGGGCTAAAGAATGTTCATGAGTTTAAGAATTGAAAAATACCCTGATAAACTAAAAAACTATTTTTTATGTTTCCATTTTTTAGCTGTCTAGCTTTTGATAGAAAGACGTCTAACGGGTCAGATATTTTTATATAGTCCAAAACTGTAATTTAAAATTCAATTTTGCTTAGGCTTGCGTTATTTTAGCAGCGTACATTCATAGTTAGATGCAATATTGTAGTATACTTACGACGAAATGACATTCTTTTTTTCATTTTTAGAACTTGTGTATCACAATAGTCCAATAGTCTGTCTAGTATCTTCAGCGAAATAAATAGAAAGACTTTAAATAACTCAGCTTCTGTTACATACCTCATGTAAATATGTTTATTTTGATATTATTTATATTATGAAAATATAAAATGATACTTGTCCTATTAAAATTTATTAAAACAATCTTAATTCTAGAAACTCTTCTAAGAAACTCCAAATTCATACCACACTTGAATAGAACTAATAAACGACGATTTGCAACAAAAATCCTCGTGCAAACACACAGATATTAAATCCGAAGTTTGTCGAGGGATCAACGGGGCAAAACCCAAATATTAAAGTTGGTCTAAAGAAATATATTGCGTTTAACCGCGGGATTAACTCGATGTCAACATGGTGTCGTCTGCCGTGTACAGTCGGCAACAGATTCAAGTTTACATGACATTGCACAAACAATTGTGTAGAAATGATTTTACAATTGGCCGAATAGATAAGTGACTGGCATGCAAAATTCGGTCCGGGTTTGATTCCAACTAGAAGTACCCTTGTGGATTTAATTTTGTGAAATTTATATGTACTAGTCATGTGACTTACCATCTGCTGACGGTAAAGGTATACAACATCGTGAGGAAAAAGGTTTTATTTTAATAAATAACTCGAGTGGTTATATCATGCTACCTACTTTTATGTATAACTTTATTCAGACCACTTAATATGCAAATTTTCTGCAGCAATTATGTTAATCGAGACTGAAGAAACTATAAATGGCTGACTTTTACTTAAAGGAGGACTTGGTTATTAATTTTGTAAATTGGTCTTTTACATTCTTTCATTGTTACTACTCCCCAAGTGGTGATGAACAGAGAGTGACTGGTGAACATGAAGGTTGTAGTAAATAAACTTCCAAGAAACGTGTTGATGGTCTACTTACAAGATTAATGTATGCGTTACCAACTCAAATACATTTAAAAAAGGAATGAATTTCAGTAGGACAATAAAATATAATATTAACAATTGAGTTTTAATTCCTTAGTTACACGTAAATAATTTTAAAAACAAATATTAAAATGGCCTTCACATCAATCATATTATATAAATATTGGCAAATCATTAATGGTCCATTACTGGGCTCTGCTTTCCGTTCCTCTGACCACATCGGATCTCCGAAGTATTCAGTAATCACAATCTGCAAGACTCGTCGGCCCAAGCAGAGAAGTCTATCTTGTCTATTTCGGCGCAACTACACATCTGGTTACTGAAACAAAAGTATAGTAAGTATAAAACTTACTCATCATCTTCATCAACCCTAGAGAGTTCACTATTGGACATAGAGACAAAAGATTTTCGAAAGATCGCGCTGAAAACAAGCAAATGTTATCCCTTATTTTAGTATTTTTAGTAAATAAATGACGTCAAAGAGAGAAAAGTCCGTCATTTTTACTTAATTATGATCGTAATTAAGTATTACGAACATAATGAAGTAAAAATTACGGACCATTCAGTAAAAGTACTTTATCTAGTCCCATTTTATATAAGTTTACATCTTAGGGTATTATTTTTATTTAATTTACCATGTTTATAGAGATTCGATTCTTATGACTGACACACAAGATACAAGGTGTTATTTTTGGGATTTTAGCTGGTTCAATTCCAGGGTAGATATGGCAAGCGAATTACCGAAAATCTCGGAATGCAACTTTGTTTTTTATTTCTTTGACTAAAATGATCTATCTCCAGTATTTCAATTACTTTCCCTCCAGGTGACATCACAAAGTTCCACCCTGTATAACTTAAGCTGTAAAACACGTCGTTCTAAAATTTAAAAAAGTTGACGATCTGGAAGCAATCCAACCAGTCAGAATCAGGGCCAGGAGGTAAAAGGATTTAAGGCATACATTTTTGTTTTGGTACTAGTTATATTAATTTTTGATCAGAACTTTAACTTACTTGTATCCAACTTTTAAGAAGGCATGAGGTTGAATTCTTGACACTGTGTCTCCAACGTCACATAGCATTCTGGCAATACTTATTGTCCTTATTTCTGCTAGTTGAGCTGTAAAAAGAATGTGTACAAAATTAAAAATCATCAAGGACTATCACTGTAATGGAGTCGTGCTTATTAAAGTAGATAAATGGCCTCGGTGGCGCAGCGGGAAGTAGATACGATTGCTGTGCAAGAGGTCCTGGGTTCGATTCCCGGGTCGGGTAAAAATGGTATTGGGTTTTTCTATCAGGAAATTCCAGTATTTAGATTTTCCCGGAGTTTGGTAAACAAATCTTCCCGGTTGATGACAATAGGCTCGCCCCCTATTTCATGGGACCAAACATAGCTGGCGAAATGTGGGTGTGATACACCTCTTCCTACGCCTTCTGGGAAAAAGGCGTGATGCTATGTATGTATTTATATGTATAAAACTATTTTGTGAGAAAATGTAAAATTATCATTATCTTCATTTCAACCTATAAACTTCCCACTGCTGGGCTCCAAATATTGGGAAAGAATTTAGTAGGGTACTATACCAACACTGGCTTGGCTGTGTGTGGCATCGTAGCTCACAAATGGGCCAATTTTGATGATGTTAATGAAAGCTGACATGGTCGAGATGGTTCTTAGACATTTTTATCGGAATCGGTGCAGACGTTTTAATGTTAATAGATTTTGTTGAAAGTTACGTAATATTTTCAATTTTGTTGTCCAAAAATTAACTCTGTCTACATGATAATTATTATTATAATTGAATAAATTTCCTATTGTTTTCTTATTATTTCAATAATTTCTTTAAAGTTATTGAACATTTTTAATTAATAAAGTATTATTTTTTATTAGGCCATAAGCAAGTTTATAATGTTCATAGTCTTTTTCTCTATTAATTCTATCAAAAATAAAATTTATGAATAAAAATTGCATTAAAAATAACACAAAATTAAGTATTCCAGAATTTTATTATATTAAATTGCCGTAGGTAGGCAAACCAAAGTTACTATTATCGTCATACCAATTATAATACCACATTTTATGATAATTAATGAGTGGAACTGTGAACATTTAAATTTTAATGTACGTTTATTATTTTGTTATTGAAATAAACAAAATATATTGTTGATATTTAATTACGTGAGATAATAATAAAAGTGTTAATAGTAATATTATTTACATTAAGATCTCAAGTTTTATGTAATTATAATTTAGAGGTTTATAGTTCATAAACATAAAATAATAACTTCGTGGTGTTGCCTCAACATTAATCAATATAAACATTAAGGCCCCGGTCATGAAGTTAGCGGGCAGCAGAGCGGTAGCGGTGGCGGGGCGTTATAATGCCTTATTATAATGCAACTGGCCTCGAAGGTAGCAATGCGTAGCAAACGCTGTCCACGCATCAACAATGACATAGTGATATGCATTGAATATGTTTTTTTTACCGTTTCAAAATGACATATTTCATACAGATCGCACGGCACTGGGGTGACACAGTGTTGTGCACTGTGCCACCCCAGTGCCGTGCGATCTGCCCACTGGCTTCGAGATCGGATTTGTGTGGCCTTGTCGCTCCGCTCGATTTCATGACCGGGGCCTAAGGCCTCACCCCTTGTTTAAAATTTATTAATTATTAAACACATCATATGACATATTTTTACCGATTTATATAGGTACGTCAAAAGTTCATCAGTTAAGTTAACCGCCAATTAAATAGTGATGGTAAAACAGCCTTTAATCATAAATACAAATAAAATAGGTTTTTTAAGGGTTTGAATCATACCTGGAGTAAATGCATTGGGCCGATTAGGTCTTTCATACCAATGTCTATCTGAGAATTTGTTTCGTTTCAGCTGATCTATGACGAGACAGTAGAAAGTAGGCGGAACAAAACCACCACGAATTGGTTTCTCCACATATATTCCAACCATTAGATCTATATCTGTAGCTTTCGGGTAAAGTTCTTTTAGAATTTCTATCCGCTGGAAAGAATTAATTTATGATCATTTATCGAGTGAAAATTTTAGTTTTAATAAAAAATTTGACGCAATAATATTATTTAACCTCTCCAAAGTAAAGTTCCACTTTAAATTACCTCAGAGTCAACGATGCCACGGAGATCTTCAAAGGTACGTATTGGTCTACCAAAACAAATCTCCCTATACTTGCTGTACGGTTGAAACCCGAAGTAACGATTCTTTGCCAAATCATTGGTTACTAGATCTGACACTTTTTGGTGAGGCCCCAAACCTTGTTCTGTAATCTGAAAGACATTAATTAAGCAATATGAAAGTAAGAACTTATATAGTTGTAAGAACTTATTTGTGCATGAGAGAGTAGCATGTATAGAAAAAGCTATAAATTTGATTGGAGGGTTAGTGGATCAGACATACACTTAGAATTTCTATTATATGTGTGTCTGTGGGTTTCCTCAGGATTCCTTCACCGTTAGCAGATAGTAAGCCACTAGACGATAACATGAATTCCACAAAGTGAAAACACCATTGTATACTGCCTGTCGAAATCAAACTAAGACCGCATGATTTGATGCCGAATGTAGCCGCATGCATAAGTGACCACATATGCATTCGGCTACCATTGTTTTGTCTTCTGGGCGACTTAATTAATACCGACCCTCTAAGAGAGATAAGATAATAAAATTATGTATAAATTTCCAAGTATATTTACATCAGGATCAAGTATATAGTCAATTTTAGCACTGCCTTGTCTGAAGCTGCCTTGTGTGATATAGTCTATGTTATCATCTACTGCGAAGTAGCCAGTCCTTAGAGTGAGGTTTACGATCGGAAATTGTCTTAAGTAGTATCCATCTTTGTCATATAACCTGTAAAGTATAATAGAAATACATAATATTAAATGTTAAAATCTATACTTAATATTATAAAGCTGAAGAGTTTGTTTGTTTGAACGGGCTAATCTCAGGAATTACTGGTCCGATTTGAAAAATTCTTTTAGTGTTGGATAGCCCATTTATAGGAATCATATCCATCAATAGGAGCTGAGCAGTGGCTAAACAAAAGCGAGCGAAGCCCCGCGCGACTTCTAGTTATACATTATGTGTAAATTATACATATTATTATGTCATTTCTAGGTTTTTTATAAATTTGTTCAATTGACAGCTGAGAAATGTAAACCATTTTAAATTGAAGCTGGTAAAATATCATCATTAATAATTTTTAATTTTAATAACCTGCAAGATATTTATTGGCATAATGACTTATGCACGGACAGGTATTGCATTTGTCAAGTGTAACGTGCAACTTCAAGTTGTTTGCCGTGAAATCCTGTATATTTTTAACTTACTCAAATACTCATCTAAACCCTTAGGCTGAGATCTATAGAGCGTACTTGGACTTTGCTCTGACTAAACTTTCGAATAAATCGGTAATCGGTATTTATAGTGCAAACTTTGACTTTATCCAAGCCCAAGCTAAGCAAAGTCAAAGTTCTCAAAATCAACGACTTACGAAAATCTTTGGCTTTGGCGAAAATATTATACGGTAAAAAATAATGGTGTACAAATGTCATAATTTTAAAATGACTATTGAAATTTGTCATATAACATTCATTGAACATTGAACAGCTGTCATTAGCGATCCTTTACTCAATTTCTTTCATAACTTAATATCTATTACATTTAACCAATATTAGATAACAAAATTTAAAAAATGTAGTAATTTTAAGAAAACGGAGTTTTTGGGCTATTATAAATTACAAAAAGTATTGTATCATTCGTTTTATCTTTTATTTTACAAAGAATTCAGCAGAAGATGATGCATGACATGAAACATCTACAGATTCCAAATCAATGCTTTGGCTCAGATTAGGCTGAGCAAAGTTTTGTTGGAGTGAAGTCTGAGCAAAGTCCAAGTACGCTCTATTAATAGATCTCAGCCTCTGTCTTAAATTTGTTGCTGATTTCAAGTTAAGTTTAGTAAGTGTTGTTTATTATCATTACATTTTAACTTGATTAGGAGTCACAATGGGGCAAAGTAATTATAAGTACAAAAATATAACTATTTAAATGACTTATTTGGATAATTAATTAAAAACAATGAGATTATAAAATCAAATAAAAAATAACATGTTATTCCCATTGTCTTGTAAACAATAAAACGAGTATGGCAGGTATTAACTTGCCATACTCGTTTAGTTTAGTTATATTTATATTATATTTAGTTAATAATACAATATAAATATTACTAAATATATTACCAAACAAAATAACTAGTGAAGACCTTGTCTATTTATTTAACAGATCTTTAGACAGCCATTTTATAACTACATCATCATCATTACAATAGATAAATGTCCCAGTGCTGTGCATGGATCTCCTCGATAGATTGTGGAGGGAATTTAGCCTACTTTACCACGCTGGCTATAGGCTGGTTATGTATAGGTTTTGTGTTTTCTGCTTAAGGTTACCCCTTGGTCGCATTTTACAAACCAACGGGTCTAAATGGGAGAGTGAAATTATGTTTTGTTGATCGGTCACACCATTAGCCATAGCCATAGCCACGTACATGTCCAGTCTTCGAGATGATACTAAAAATAATTATGCGACAGAAAATTCTAATACGCTATTTTTTTACCCGGAAATCAATTGGTATGACAATCAGTTTCAAAGTCCAAGTAACATAATTTTTCAGTACTTCTAACCTAAATAAATATCTTTATTACCTATTCGGATGTCATATCGACGGGACATGTATAAATAATATAAGTTATGCTGACGATATGGTGCTGCTGAGCCCATCGGTTGGAGCATTGAGGAGACTACTCCATCTTTGTGAATCCTATGCAGTGGCTCATGGGTTCAAATACAATGCACTCAATCAGTTATAAGCGTGAATGTTATGTGAATATTACTAACAACATTATGGATATTAATCTGAAAAAAAATAATTTAATTATTTACTTTAGGGCACCGTCTTGTATATTATGCAGCCATCTCAATACAAATGGGTATTCCAGCGACAGCTGAGGCAAAATATTTGGATCGTACTCGTCTTTCATTCCACCATGAGGGTTAATCACGTTGTCTTGAACCAAATTGTTGAAACCTGTAAAAGAAATGACAGAGATGTTGACGATTCTATTATTCTTTCAGGTACCGTATTCACAATAAAATCACAGAGGAAAAGAACAGTGAACAATCTGTCGGTGCATTAATATTATCTATACTAATATTATAAAGAGGAAATATTTGTATTTTTATATGTAACGAATAAACTCAAAACTCCTGGACCGATTAAAAAAAAAAATTAGAAAGCTACATTATCACTGAGTAAAACAGACTATATAACACCACGCTACGGCCAATAGTAGCTGAGCAGTGGCCAAATATGGAATGACGAGAGCGAAGCCCTACGCGACTTCTTGTCTTAATATTAATAGACTTCATGAAAATCTCTTGGAGACGGCTAATTAGGCAATTCCACGTCCACTGCTGGATATGGGCATGTCCAGCCGTGAACGTCCTACCGCCGACATGAATATATGATGATGAATGACAAAATAGAGAAAGTTTTAATACTATTATTTTTCTGAATGAGATGTAATATTTTAGATAATGGAAAACAGACTCACCAAAGAATATAGGTACAAGTTCATAATAATATATTTGAAGTGAGATAGCAATATTTATATCTCTAGCTACTTCAAAAAGTTTATCGTCATTCCAACAAGGGTTCACTTTAGCCAATTCTTTAGCAATGAAGTTGTGGTATCTCCAGAACCATACTGCCAATAAATTAATACCTCCTAGGGTATTTCCACCATCTTCCGCTGAAATTTGCAGTAAGCATTTGAATAAGAGATAGAATAGACAAAAATACATTAGCAGAATTTGAATCTAATGAAACAAGATTCCAACGAAATCTTTATTATTTTTTTAAAACTAATATCTACTTCTTCTTATCGTGTAGGCTTGAGGCAGACAGAGCCTAGTGTTGGAATTTATCAAGTCGCCTAGAAGGCTTCCAACTTGACTTAACGACTACCACATTAAGTGATAACCGGGACCAACGGCTTTACGTGCCTTCCGAAGCACGGAGACGCTCGAGAATTAAATTGCCACAAACGGTCACCCATCATGGACTGACCTTGCCGAGTGTTGCTTAACCTCGATGATCGTAACGAACATCTCAGTAGGTACCACAATGCTACGAGCGCCTCAATATCTACTAAGCCACAGCGAATATAATCAAATATTTAGAATTATGACCAATCGAGTTTCAAATTTGAAAAGAAGGTTTTTTTTTTATACCACTACGGTGGCAAACAGACGTACGGTCCGCCTGATGGTAAGCGGTTATCGTAGCCTATGGGCGCCTGCAACACCAGGGGCATCACGAGCGCGTTGCCGACCCTTAAGAAACCTATTCACTCCTTTTTTGAAGAACCCCATACTGTAGTCCCTTGGGAAAACCTCGTTAGGGAGTTCATTCCACAACCTGATAGTTCTTGGGAGGAAATTCCTCTGGAACCGCGCGGTACGAGACTATTTCGGTTTCAGAAATTATTCGGTTATAGTTATAGTAGGTAATAGTTAAAGCTGTTTTGGATAAAATTGTACGTACGCATTTGATGACACCTAGTTTCCTTCGGCCGTTGGTTTAAATAACACACGTTAGCTTGAGTCTTGTAGCTTGGTGGCCAAATTCTTTGATTTTCTACTTCAACTTTCAAAAGTCCACCGTTGAAAAAGCGACCTCTTTCGAGGATAGGTTGCTGTTGATTGCCGTAAATTACTGATAAGTCTAGAAGAGGTGTTGATGATACTATCTGAAAATTATTTAACAGATATAACATATTTTGTGTTAAATAATAATGTTTATTGATTGAGAATTTAGTTATGATAGATCAAGATAAATAAAGGGATATTTATGCTGACCAGTGTAAAGAATTTATTACTGTAGTGTGGTCGTACCGACAGTTTTTTTACTGAGAAAAATAATGACAAAAATGAGGTACGTCGCAAAAATAAAAAAACATATCAAGGTGTCTCTATATCATACGTGACGTAGGTCTATTTTTTAGCTTAAGTTTTATATTTTGTATATAAGTTCAATTTGTGCACACAGTTAGGCACTCGTATGCAATAAATAAATTTTTATCTTTTTGAATTCATAATTTTTTTTACATATTTTTCTTTTAAACATTATCTGAAATTTAAGTATCAGATATGAAGGTTATCAAAGTGGTAACTTTTACGTAGTCCAAAACCTTTCTGCTTACCCTTTCAGGTGTAGTGCCATTTCTACCGCAGCCAATACTCTGGAAAGTCTCAGGTCTTGTCATGTTTAAACAACGAACACCCGAGAATCGATGGACGGGGTCATCCTCCGGGATTTTATTTGGGACGCAGTCATAATCCGTTTTACCTCTCTCGGCACAGCAGTATGGCTTCCATTGGATATATTTAACTGTTTTAGAAAAATAAGTTATTTTTTACAACATACTACTCTTGTTATGTATTTATCATCTAAGATAGATGAGTCATTTATTATTTCAATACCTTTACTATCAGAAGAAAATATGAGTCAGAATATTTTATTTTTTCTTAACAAATGTATAATATCCAAGCACTGGATATTTTAAACCTTTTTTTTGGTTAAGAGTGGAATCGGAATTTTAATTACTACTTCGTTTGCTTAAACGGAAAACATTACTCGCTAGTCCAAGGATTAGAGAAATCCAGGATAGCCGCTCAAACCGCTATATGCAACAAAACCTTGCTTTAGGGTGGCCATTACGACGAGCTACTCAGCAGATGTATTTTAACCTAACCTTACTTACAAAACAACTATTTCCCAATATTAAAGCCAACAATTTTAATAATATCAAGGTTTAAAATATATTAGATAATATTAATATTAGATATTCATAATGCCGTACCGGTATCATGCAAAGAGACGACGTCAGCTGACATAAATACCCAGTAGTGAACAGCTAAAATTGTGAACACTTGACTTGGAACCTTCCCAACAGACGTGATGCGGGTCCTCAGAAGTCTAGCTAAAGGTAGGTCATTCCCATTTGAATCTTTTCTTGGCTCAAAATCTGGAAAATAAAAATTTGTTCGATTGTGAAGTATTTTACTTTTGCAATACAGCTTTTCATCATCATCATCATCATTTCAACCCATAAAGGTCCCACTGCTGGGCATGGGTCTCCTCCAAAAGGATGTGGAGGGAATTCAGCGTATTTAAACTATACCTCGCTGGCCAGTCGGGTTGGTATAGGGTTTTTGCTGCTTGCTTGCTTTTCTTGCATTGCTCTTGTCTGCTTGTGGTTACTCCCTTAGTCGCCTTGTACGACACCCACGGGTCGAGATGGGGTAGTGACAGTATGTATTCTTAATCCGTCACTACACGGTATTTTTGTAATAGAAACCGTATTTCAAAAGTGAAACTTTATACAATAAATTATAAAAATGTATAATTAGTATATCTCTTTTTAACCAAAAAACTTACTGTGGTCTCGGGAACCACTTTGTTTTCGCTATCTCATATTATGTTTACAATATCTTTGTTGTACTAAGTTATAGCAATGAATCATTTTAATAGGATACGACATCAAAAAGAGCCGTAAAGGAGGCCTTGTATCTCACCTTGTAGATTAATATTAGTTTAGTCTAGTTTCTTTGTCTGCAATTGTTATCTCATGATCGAAAACAATCAAAATGTTGCATAAAATATTTAAGGCATTCATTCAACAACTAGAGACGTTATTTTTATATAGATAATTAGATTATACAGCTTAAAGTCTTAACCAGCAACCGTTCAATATTTTAATTGTAATAACGGTATACTTTTAATGGATTAAGAATATATTAATGAAAATTTTGACACAAAAGTTTGGGCAAGACTCTAAACAATAATATGCTATTTACAACTATGAATGGTACATTCGACCAAAAATGTGATCTATCACCCTGCGATTGAGGTTCATTTGAACGTAATGAAACAACAAGGTCAATATCCCCTTTTATCATGTATTTATGTCATGTAATACCTCAGATCTCACAGAAACATTTGCCAAAACTGGTAAATAGAATAATAATAGTATTCTACCACATATTTTTTTTTTTTTTAATAATATTCTAAAGAATAGAAGAAGTTAATTGTTTTCAGTCTTATTCCCTTCTTATATCTATTACAAAAGTAATACTTTCTTGGCCAACTATACGGTAAACATTTTATTATTATGTAACTTACTTTTATCAAATACTGGCGGGAGAACCCTGACAAACGGGGTATGTGTGGCTCCTCTTGAAGGATGCAAAAGATTATTGCAGGAGCCGTCAACACGTCGTCCCTCATTAGGGTCACAAGGTTTTATATCGTTCACACACCAGCTAAAATAAAATTTATATTTTAGTATAATTATAATCATTCCAGATATTCTCATTACAAGTCAAGCTATGGCCTGTGCTCGGGATATACGTTTGGCCTACCACGTATTATAAGTTTTACATAAAATTTCGATAAAGGGTGTCAGGAACAAAACGCTTTTAGCGATAAGACCGCTCTTTGTCGCTATCTTCTGTTAAATTGTTTTTATTTTGTCATGTAATGTACATTTTTGGTGTACAATATAGTGTATTATTTCTTTCGTCACAAAAATCTACGGTTTTTCAAATACGCTGTGTTTTACCTGCCATAATGAGATTTCTAATACGACAAGTAAGTTTCTAATAATATCTACATCTTTTATCTATACAACCAAAAATTTAAAGTCCTGACTGATCCAGACAGTGACTGGCTTATATTATTATATCAACGCACAGCCTAAACCACTGATCCTAGAGACATAAAAATTTAAGGGTGTGTTCTTTGCGATTTGTAGGTATCCACTAAGAAAAAGCATTTTATGGAGCTGCTATTATAAATTTAAGAATTAATGTTTGAATTTAACATGACATAGTTTCTAAAGGTAAAGTTTACTTAGGCAAAAAGAGAAGAGAAATAAATGAAAATAATAAAAAGAAAGACTTACAATGTAGTATTAGTTTTATCATGTCTCTTCACATCTTCTTTTGTAATAGGAGTTCCACTATACGAATCGTAGAATATTGCATGACTGACACCAAACAACACCCCGAATAAATACAGCCCCAACATTTTACACGTGCACTCAAATTGAGATGTATTAAACAATAAAATAAAACAATGTATGTTTGAAAGTTAAATCTAATTGTTAAGACCGTGAGCAAGGACGACGGGAAACGTCATCAATCGACCGACAATGTAATTCATTAACAGGATGTATAAGTCTAAACGATCTTGACTTATAAGCAATTGCAAAAGCTATTTGAGCAACTAGAAGCATGAAGAAAAGAAGAGTTTTTGAAGAGCAGACTCTTCAAAAACTCTTAAACGCCTTAAAGACCAGAAGCGTCACGCGTTGCAGACAACGCGTGACGCTTCTGGCCTTTAAGGCGTCCTAAAGCTACGGTAACCGTTCATCATCAAACATGACTTGCACGTTGCTGATCCTTTAACCCTTTGTACGTTCATGGCATGACCTGTCGTTCCATAGCTAACGGCGGGTCAACTGTCAACGTTTTTCTTGGACAGCTTAAGAGTTAAAATTCCTTCCATCATTAATAAGATCTGGATATATACTACCGATATGACTATAGCTGCCACCGTGGCGTAGCGGTTAAGGTGGCTAATATTGCTGTACAGAGTGACATTGGTTCGATTCCCACACAAGAAAGTTTGTGTGATTTATAGATATTTGTTTTGAGTTTGAGTGTACTTTTTGTCCGTTAATTGTATATTTGTAAAGACCCCCGCGAGACAGGGCTTGTTACTAAGGGTCTTTCCCCTTTGGAACCACGAAACTTTGGGACTTCGGTGTCAATCGCGGAACGGCCTTTTTTGATAAACTTCCACGACTAATACGATAATAATACTTTTACATAAAAGATTATGAACAAATTTGAAACAGCAAAACTCATTTAGTTCTGAATAAACAATTTATAAAAGGAAATTAGGAAAATAAAAATGATCGCAAAAAATATCCTGTTGAACCGGCTTCACTTTATTATTACGCTGTTCATTTTTATCTTTATTAAACATTTCTTAAACTAGAATCAAACTTAGAACACATTCAGAATTAAAATAAAATAAAGTCCGTTTCTCCGCTCCACAGCCTCATTGAGTTCATTAGAAAACGGCCTTTCGAAAATTAAAGTACTACTGTACGATTTATGTTAAACGAAGATTTTTTCAGTTTAAATTACGTGTTTTCTTAAAATTATAATAATAATAATAATTTATTTGTCAGAATATTGTAGTTACAATTTGTTATACGTAAGAATGTCCATAATATTGTACCGTTGCCTGTATAAAAAAATATACAACTAAAATAATCAGGAATTTAAATCTAAATTAACAATTTTTGAGACTAAGACACAAGTTTGTGCGTTCACCGCTAAGAAAACCCCATTCACTGTGGCCCCACAGTTCCAAGGCACAACCCTTACCATCTCACGTAGTATATGGATCCTCGGTCGCATATTACATATTTCTAGCTAAAATTATTTTGAACATGTGTGGATGTACCGTTTTTGAGTTATTGCCGAAAAACTGCGCTTCTCAACAAAAGAACGTTAGCGCTATGAAGATACGCTCTTTTGCTGTGGAACCCTACATTGAGCATGGTCCGACATTCTCTTAACCGTTTTTTTTAATTTATATAAAGATTTTAGACAAAATAATTACTAGTAATATTATGTTAATTGAACAATTTTTAGAGAACTAAGTGTTCTCACTTGAACGTTTCGTCAATATAGATTTAAATTTGTGTAGAGAAAAATACATGTCAATACTTAGCTCAATAAATAACGGAAAAACACAGGCATAATCTGAAACTGCGTGGTACTGTATACTTATATACCTACAATTGATATTTTCAGGGTTAATTATAACAGAGTTCTTTGTTTCTAACTTCGTTAGAGATAAATGTTTTGCCCTTAGGCTATTGTAGTTTAATAGTAAATGAGTCGAAACAAAGTAAATACTAGTTCTTGTTCGTGCTTGCGTGCTCTTGCACAAATGCATGTAAATATTTACATAAATTGTTCAGTATTTATTGCCTATCAAGAAAAACATCTCTTGATGGATTAATACTGTACGATTTATGTTAAACGAAGATTTTTTCAGTTTAAATTACGTGATTTCTTAAAATGATAATAATAATAATAATTTATTTGTCAGAATATTGTAGTTACAATTTGTTATACGTAAGAATGTCCATAATATTCTACCGTTGCCGGCGTACAATTTTTTACAACTAAAATAATCGGAAATTTAAATCTAAATTAACAAACCAATTTATGAGGGATAAAAATTCAATGAAGTATAAGTAGAGTCATTATCTAAGAATTTTTTTCAAGTGAGTAGTAACATTTGTCTAATAGGAAGACAAATAATTTATAAGTTACAACTAAACAAACAAAATCTTCATTACAATATTAGTACAGATTTATAATAAATGCCAGACTTCTTGACTTTATTTTTACCTTTGCCCTTGCTCAAAGACAAACAGAAGAATAATATTTGCTTGCTCAATACGTGATATAAATTACTGTCACCATAAATTCATAGGTATGTAAGTATTAATTGTATTAATCTATTAGAGTGTACATGTGCAATATGTTGCGTTTTTATTTATTCTATTTAATAGTGTTGGTTGGTGCCAGTCATGCCATATTTTATGATTCATATAAAGGAATGCCGATTTCTGAGGAAGAATATGAGAAGTTTGATAAATCTAATAAAACTTTGTAAGTTTATCCTATGATTATTAATATCTGCAAGAGATTCAGAGTTGTGTAAAAGTTTAAGTTGGCGCGGCAGGAATTTATTTTTTTAATATTCCCAGCAAAAACTACACTAATTGAAAAATACTAATAAAATGTTTTTCATACAATTTAGCTGGTGTGTAAATGATATAGAACCATGTGACCCTGATGAAGGTAGACGCGGCGATGGCTCCTGCAATAACCTAGACAACCCATCGAGAGGAGCCGCTCATACACCCGTAGTCAGAGTCTTGCCGCCTGTGTTTAGAAAAACTGGACCTGCACGTAATTTATTTTTTATCTTATATTAGTAACGACTGCTGTGCAAGAAGTCTTGGATTCGATTCCCGGGTCGGGTGAAAATGCTATCGGATTTTTCTATCATGAAATTCCAGTTTAAAGATTTTCCCGGAGTTTGAAACAATGTTGATGGTAATAGGCTCACTCCCTATTTAATGGGAGCAAACATAGCTGGCGAAATGTGGGTGTGACACACCTCTGCCTACCCCTTCGGGAAAAAGGCGTGATGATTTGATGTTATCTTATAATAATATAATGAAACTTGCAACAGTCAAAAAGTCCATCTTTTTATTTTAGAGTTGAGAGTAGTAGGTAGTTATTGCAATGAATACTGGAAAAACAGAATTTGTCAATATTTTTATTAACATACACATGTCATGATATAATAAAAATTAAATTAAAAATTTAAAAAACCCCCGACACAAAAAGTAATTTCAAATGAAAAAAGTAAGTTTAAAAAGTAAGAAATAATAAAAGAAATTCAATCTTAGAGTAAGTATCTTATCAATCAATAAAATATCAATCTTTAACTATATATAAATACTTAATTCTAAAAAAAATACGTCGCGTTGGGGGACCGCTCCTAACCTAACAATTAAATTATTAAAAATAGTCTAACCTATCCTATCTAAGCAACAAAAATGAATTTAAAAACAAAATTAACAATAGAAAACTTTTATCAAATTACTTCAAAATATTGCGTATTGGAGCGGTCCCCCAACGCGAAGTATTTTTTTTAGAATTAAGTATTTATATATAGTTAAAGATTGATATTTTATTGATTGATAAGATACTTACTCTAAGATTGAATTTCTTTTATTATTTCTTACTTTTTAAACTTACTTTTTTCATTTGAAATTACTTTTTGTCGGGGGTTTTTTAAATTTTTAATTTAATTTTTATTTTGTACTTTTTATAGGTACATACTTATTATAATGCAGATTTTTTAAGCTGTAAATATGCTTCTTGTCGATATTTTCAATTATATTAAGGTAAAGAATACATTTAAAGTCAAGCTTGTTCGCTTTTATTTGACATATTAATTACTATTTTTTTTCTATAAGCAATAATTGAGAACTAATATACTACTAAAATACATTTTTGTTTGTTTGTTTATACTTTATTGCACACAAAGAAAAGAAAACAGATACATATAAACTTACAATATAAACAAGTATGTACAAAGGCGAGATTAACTCATATTTGAGTTCTCTGACAGCAAACCTTAGAGTGGTACAGGAAAGAAGTAAAAAATTGAGTATAAAAGAAGTGTAGGTACAACTAAACAACAAAAGAAAGAAAAATTTAAAGTAATGTAATGTAGAATAGAGTAATGGGAGTAACTACATACATATTATATATAGAAACCACCCAAAACTCCGAAACGAACATTTGCGTATCATACTTGTTCCGACCCGGGGATCGAACCCGAGACCTCTTGCGTAGCAGTCGTATACACATACCACTGCGCCACCGAGGCAGTCAAAAGGTTTAAAACGGCTTTTAATCAATTTTCACATCAAACGAAGCTAAGAACACTCTTTCATTTGGTACCCCATTATTATACACTAGCTTTTGCCCGCGACTTCGTCCGCGTAGATTTCGATATTATATAGATCTTTGTTTTAAGTGCTATTTATGAATTCCACAACATCCCATCACTGGAGTTGAATTTCATTTTACGTCAATATAGATAACATTTTCGTAATCAACGTCCCTGAAAACCTTGAAAACGACATCCATATCAATTTCTAATAATTTTCACACCTATTTCATCCCTTAGGGTAAGTTTTTCAAACACCAAAAACAACCCATCAACTCACTTCTTAACTGAAGTTCTAATTGCGTATTATCTGTCCATAAAAACCTAAAAAATAACGACTAAGTAAGACCAAACATATAACTTGAAAAACAAAGAACTATCTATTTAATATTACTCCCCCTGAACTCATCCCTATCAAAAATATTAAAAACAACATTTTAAGTTCCTATCCCAATACTAATTTGCAAAACGTTAACTTCAAAACAAAGATCTTTTCATACAACGATTCATCCCCAATTTCACCCTTCCAAAGCCACCCTTGTCAAAAATATTGATGAGGGTATTTTTTATTTTGATAGTAGTACCCCAATACAAATTTTCGAAATCTATAGTTAAAAAACAAAGAAGTTTCATACAATTGTTTTTATCCCTTTTCACCCCCTTAGGGGTTGAATTTTAAAAAACCCTTTCTTAGTACACCTCTAGACATTAGGACAAATACACCCTCCAAATTTCAAGTCGCTACGACCAGCGGTTTAGGCTGTGCGTTGTCTATATGTCAGTCAGTCAGGACAAAGCCTTTTATAATATGTATGGATTCACAGGCATTCTGTTTTCCATCCCTAATTTTGTAGCCCCATTAACTTTAAACGGCTAAACCGATTCTCTTATATATATATTATTAATCTTGTAAAGTGCATGTGATGCTATTTCATTTCATTTCATTCATTATCATTATCATCATTTTAACCATACTTGGGTATATTTGCTGACATTCGGATTTTCATCTCCATTTTTACCCCACATATATTTACAGACATTTGGCTGATGATGATGATGATGATATTATTTTTTGTAATGTGCACATGATTCGCTTTCATTTGAGACCCCACTCGAGTATATTCGCAGACATTCGGGTACTCTTCCCCACTTTCACCCCCATAACTTTTAAACGGCTCAACCGGTTTTCATCAAACATGTCTAAGAACACTCGCACATATGTCACCTTTAATACAAAAAAAAACTAAATTCAAATAACTTCATCCGTTCGGGTGCTATGATGCCACAGACAGACAGACAGACAAACAGACAAACAGACAGACACGTCAAACTTATAACACCCCTCTTTTTGCGTCGGGGGTTAAAAATACTTATATTTATAAATGTCATACAAAGTCAAAAAGCTGTCAGCAAATTTTCCTGAGGTCAGTTTGCTGACAAGGTTGAGCCTTGAAAGGAGCTGGCAAGACACTCAGGCCAATCTTTTAAAAGTTTAATTTTCAATTGATTACAAATTGGCTTTAGTGTTTAATATAATTAAGTGTTAGAAAATAATGTTAATGGATAAAAACTTCGAATTAAATTGGAAAATATTAGTTCTATGAAAATAATATAAAACAAGATTTTAAATTATGTATTCAGATTTTATTAAAGTTATTATTGTCTCCAGGTTATGAGCCCGTAAAGGACTCGAATGGGAATGATCTACCGTTAGCTCGATATCTCAGACAGCGTATCACTTGCGTCGGGAAAATCTCGAGCCAAGTCTTCACAACGCTAGGCATCAACTACTGGTTATTCATGTCATCTGACATCCTCTCCTTGCATGATTCCGGTATGACTTTACACGTCCTACAAATATTTTAATGAGAAAGTTAGGATGCATAGATTTGCATATTTTGACTGTCACCGTGGCGCAGTGGTTAAGGTGGTCGCCTCGCCACTACATCGCCGTGCTGGGTGACGTGGGTTCGATTCCCACACGAGACAAATATTTGTGTGATTCATAGATATTTGTTTCTAGTCTGGGTGTACTTTGTGTCCGTTAGTTTCATGTTTGTAAAGCTCCCCGCGACACAGGGCTCGTTCCCTAGTGCGGGCGTTGTCTTTCAAAAAAAAAAAAAAAGAAGAAAAAAAAAAAAATGTTTGTTCGATAATACAAAAAAAAAAAAGATTTTAGCCTGGAATAACACACCATGCGGACGAACCTACGCTACGCTACTTTTTATAACATACCATGCGGACGAACCAGCTGGCGAAAGCTAGTAATTTAAGTTTACGACTTTTGATCAGTTACTGGCAATGCTGGTACTTGTGTTGTACCGGTTATGATGCCGCTGTCAAATGTAAGGAAATTCAGATATGGTCGCTGTCACTTTTAAACATTTGACAGCAACATCAACCGAACATTCGAATGTCGAAATTCAGTCGTCGTTGTCCCCTGGACGAGAATAAAACCTCAAAAGTATTACTACTAATGTACGGGTGTGTCTAAATTACAGTTAAATATGTTTTGTGGAAGACAAACTGCTGTAGTGAAGAAGGTAAGAAAGATTATGAATGCGCTGCGAATGAAGTGCCAATAGATGACCCCGTCCATCGATTCTCGGGTGTTCGTTGTTTAAACATGACCAGACCTGAGACTTTCCAGAGTATAGGCTGCATTAATAATGACACGATACCTGAAAGAGTAAGTTATATTATATTTATTGAAGTATATTTCAATTGCTCCACAATTCTACATAGCTGAATCCTCCAAGTGATTCCATTTTAGAATCATAGATGGCGTTAAAATAAATAAAGTTCAATTTTTTTTTAATTTAATTGAAAATTAATTGAATGTACAATTACGATTTCATTTTAATTTCATATTTATATAATTATATTGGGCTTTTCTGTCTGCTCGGAGTTTGGAACTGTGCCCGAATAATGACAATAAATTTGCTACATCAAGTACATCACATGGGAGCTAACATAGTGAAATGAGGGTCTGGTGCACCTCTGCTTACCTCGTTAGAAAAAAAAAACGTGATGCTATGTTACGTTATTTTATAAAAACAGATGGTGCGGTGCTATGACAAAATATAATATTCGTAACGTCTTTTTAAATTGTCTGCAGATCATATCATCAACTCCTGTTTTCGACTTGTCCATGCTTTACGGTAATCATTTGAAATCTTTGGAAGAAAGGGGTCGTTTGTTCAGAGGTGGGCTTTTGAAATATGAAATAGAA
Organism: Laspeyria flexula; assembly: GCA_905147015.1. Lineage (NCBI taxonomy): Eukaryota > Metazoa > Arthropoda > Insecta > Lepidoptera > Erebidae > Laspeyria > Laspeyria flexula. The sequence goes on from LR989953.1 coordinate 1,276,592, forward strand.
AATGGAAGAATATGGCCACCTAGCTACAAGACTCAAAACAACGTATGTTATATGAACCGACGCCCCAAGGAGACTAGGTGTCACGAAATGCGTAGGTTTTATTATTATAAGTTTTAAAAAATTACTAGCTCAAAGTCGTGTTACATAAGCCATTTAAAATGTATTAAATATAATTTATAATACATTTTCATAACTTAAATAAGTATTTGCTTTTAAATTAAACTTGTAACATTCTATTAAATAATAAATTAGTCTAATATGACTGCCTGAGATCCAATTTTTCCCATTGACTGAGATCCCATTGACTGTCACCGTGGCGCAGTGGTTAAGGTGGTCTCCTCGCCACTACATCGCCGTGCTGGGTGACGTGGGTTCGATTCCCACACGAGACAAATATTTGTGTGATTCATAGATATTTGTTTCTAGTCTGGGTGTACTTTGTGTCCGTTAGTTTCATGTTTGTAAAGCTCCCCGCGACACAGGGCTTGTTCCCTAGTGAGGGCGTTGTCTTTTAAAAAAAAAAAATTGAATTTCGACATATATTTAGTTGGAGTGGTTATCGCTGTCAAATGTTTTAAAATAACAGTGACCTGAGGATCTCAGGTTTGTCTATTGGTGGAGGTAAGGACACTATTCCGAATCATCATCATTATCATCATTAGCAACCCATTAATTTCCAACTGCTGGCCTCTGGTCTCCTCTCCTCTATTTAGAGAGCTGATTTAGGCCATAATCTACACAGTGAGGGCTGGTGGATCAGACAGGCACTTTGAACTTCCTTACGATGTTTTCTTTCAACGTTACTAGACGGTAAGTCACTAGATTAGTGCATATAAATTCCACAAAGTGATATCCACATCGGTACTGGCCGGTCGGAATCGAACATTTGGCCACCACTGCTTTTGTCTTCTGTGTATTCTGACTACGAGGCTGTAACGAGTATTATATAATAAATATATTTTAATAAGTAGATCTGAGTGGGACTGTATGCTCTATTCGTTAATTGCATTTTTGTAAAGTCCATTACGATATTAGGCTTGTTCCAAAAAGCGACATTTTGAAACAAGAAAAAAACAAAATAAAATGTGTCTTGCAAATTCCAGCGGAAGAAGGTGCTAATGCTTTATTAGGTCTTAACCTTTTGGCTATATGGTTCTGGAGATACCACAATTTCATTGCTGGAGAATTGGCCAAAGTAAATCCTTGTTGGGATGACAACAAACTTTTCGAAGTTACAAGAGATATAAATACCGCTGTTGCATTACAGATCTACTATTACGAACTATGTCCTCTATACCTTGGTAAGATCATTTTATTTTTACGTCTTCTAGATCGTGTAGTTATTTATTTTTGCGTTACAGGAACATTATATTACTTGAACTATTAAATGAATATTCAAGACTTCAACATGACTTCGGTTTTACATATCTTACTTTTCTAGACGTTTCGTATAATTAGCTTCTGACCATAGATGATGTAATTTGGTCGATACGTCAAGCAAAATAAAGTATTAATTAGCTAATCTATGATTGTGTGAATTCTAGTTTTATAATTCAAACTGTTGGGTAAAGTTCTTGTTCTATCTTAAAGTTCTGAACTTCACAAATGATGGTTATTGGACTACTGTAGGCGTGAGTTGTTTCCTTCCAAATTTCTTTCTATTGCAAAGCTGTACTATGATTTGACTTTTTCATTTTGTCCTCTTCTTACCTCAGGATGAATAAAGGTGGTAATACTCAGTTACTACACGAAATTATTTATGTTATATCAAAAACTTATCAAGTAGGTAATTACTTAATAGAAGTAAGTTCATTAGTAAAAATAATTAATAGGCCAAATGCATTAAATTTTTGTGCATCTTCTGATGTAACACTTATGTATAATGTAATGTAATGAAAATAATAATTCAGGCGAGGTTTTAGTATATGTTATGTAGAATAACTTTTAAGAAAATAATTCCAGTTCAATTTTAAGCGCACTAAACCTTTAGAAGGTAATGCAAGTTGCATTTAATTTAGTTTTTCAATAATCAAGTTTACATTGCACCTATAAGTGTAACCTGTTACAATGTCATGACAAGGGCCTCTTGCACTGTCGTGAATAAATATTTGTGTCTGGTCTGCAAGTATTTAAACTAATTATACAAAATATGCAGATGACATCATCATTATGTTTTGTTACATTCTTTAGGTTATGATAACATGGTAAAGGATGGAATCATTGATCCAAATTTTGAACCTAAGGACGAGTACAATCCAGATATCTTGCCACAAATATCTTTGGAATATCCATACGTATTAAGATATTTTCATAACTTTCAAGAGGGCACCGTGAAGTAAGTATTCTTAATTTAATGATATTATGTACGATTAAATTGATTTATTGCTAAATTCTATATTCAATTAAGATTATCTGATAAATGATTGTCTGATGATATCCTATTGGTTTTTAAGCATTAATTTTCTTCTTCATTCTGATTCTTCTAATAAAAAATGATTTCATGCAGAGAAGATACTACTGTCTATGTTAAACTTCAAGGAATGGTGATGAGGCGTAAAGGTAACAGAAATGCAAAAAATAATTAGAGACAATTTTTTTAATCTTTTTTAAAAATAAATAACACACTAACATGGAAATAATTTCCATTTTTCAGATTATATGACAAAGACGGATACTATCTGAAACAAGTTCCGATTGTGAATTTGACTTTGAGAACTGGTTACCTAGCAGTGGACAACAATATAGACCACTGCACACAAGGATCTATCAAACAAGCTTGTGCTCAAGGCGATTACATGCTTGACCCTGATGTAAATAAACTTGGTTTAATATATAGATTATGTGCCGCCTGCAGCCTGGGAGGCCGTCCAACGCTGCGCTTTCCAATACGTTATCGCTCGCTGTTGCGTTAAATAGGTGAAACCTATGTCCTACAGTGGTCGTCATTGGGTTGATATGATGATGATGAATATGTTGTTTTAGCTTAGGAAATCCACCCACCAGGTGGACAAATAATCTGATCTCCACCGCAGGATCGTGCTGATGTGATGATGATAACGATAATGGTGATCCATAAATTGCTTTAGGAAAATTTCAAGTCAGCTTCAATTACTAAGGGCAAATCATTTTATCTTCGGTTGTATTCGTCTTTATCCCCTCGATGTTTCTTAAAAATTGCATTTTCTTTTGCAAATGTTCATCTCAGTTTTTATAGTTGCAACATACTATTATGAAATGTAATCTAATTGCCATTAAAATTATACCCGAGAAGATTATTGATCAAGTGGCAAATCAGAGTGAAATGCTTTGGGTGGAACAAATTATTATTTATTGGATTTGCTTGATCGTACATTAATTTCTATCGATAAGAACGTTTAAATTGATTTTGTAACGAATGAATAAGCAATCATGTCAATACAATTTTAACATGAAAATAAAAATACTATGTAAAAGTAAATGAACTATGAATGACAAACTTGTATTGATAACATTATACAACAAAGCATTTTACTAACAAAGATAAATTTGTATTCTTTTTTTGTTTTAAACGTGACGTTTTTAATAGAACATCACTATAATTACGATCTAGTCTATATACAGACTAATAAGTAATTTTAATTTGACTTAATTTAATACGTAAACTAAACTAAGATTGTCTACATTAACATTAATCTTATAGTCTCTATTAATATGAAGACACTTTGTACTTGTGTTCTTACGTAGGTACACTACATTATTACGATTGTAGCACTCACTAATATATATGGTCACATCACTAACTCAAAAGGTTTGGTCCTTTTGAGTCTTCTTAATAAATCCGTATTGTCAAGGAGTTGGATGGCCTCAACGTTCACGTCGTGATGAAGTCGGAGTTCATGAGCTACTGCGAATTTTTTTATGATGTTCGCGACGAGGTCCACATTAAGGTCCCGATGTAGGTCGCTTATTCTGATCATCTGATCTGTACCAGGGTGCAATTTGTTTTATAAATTTAGAAATTAGCTTTTTAAATAATTTTTTTTTTTCGTATTTTTTATATTAAGTATTATTATTTTTCTTAGATTACAGAACAAGGTCTGGGAGCACTTCAAAAAGTAGCTGATATAGTTACAAACGATTTATCTAAGAACCGCTACTTTTTCTTTCAATCTTACACCAAATATAGGGAAGTCTGTTTTGGCAAGCCTATAAAAAGCTTTAAGGATCTTCGTGGCATCATTGATGATGAGGTAATTTAAAATATCAATCTATTTTAACACAGAATACATATACTTGTAGGAGACCGACTTACCGAAAACAAGATTATGAAGATTTAAGTGGAATTTCATTAGAATCTGGTTGTGAAGTACAATTAAGATGTTACAGATCAAAAGGCTTAAACGACGCGAAATCGATATTGAATGCAGTCAAGTAACTTATTGAAAAACCCTCTCAGAGCTTTAGCTTTTAGAATGAAATTCCAAAACTTCTAAACGTGTTTCAGACATATTATATATGGCAGGTTTTTATATACCACACGGTGGCAAACAGAAGTACGGCGACTTGATTACCGGTTACCGTAGCTTATGGACGTCTGTAATACCAGGGGCTTCACGAGCGCGTTGATGAGCCTTAAGAAACCTATTCACTCTTTTTTTGCAGAACCTTTCTCTTTTTAGGGAGTTCATTCCACTACTTGATAGTTGTAGGGAGGAAAATCCTCTAAAACCGTGCGTAGTGAGACCATTTCGGTTCCAACGTTTGTTGTATTGATTCACACACAATATGTTTTGGTTGTATATAAAATGTCTTAAATATATATCAATGCTGCCTTAGGCACAGGTATTAACTTAACAAGAATTGATCAAAGTTAATAATGTTACATTTCAGAGGATAGAAATTCTAAGAGAATTGTATCCTAAGGTGGAGAATGTGGATCTAATGGCTGGTATTTACTTGGAAAAGCCAATTCGTGGTGGCTTCGTTCCACCAACTTTCTATTGTCTCGTGATAGACCAGCTGAAACGTAGCAAGTACTCCGATAGGCATTGGTTTGAGAGACCGAATCGTCCGAATGCATTTACTTTAGGTATGTTACTGACTCTCCGATTTTGAGTTTTTAGGAATAAATGTTGTAACTCGAATAGAGAAAGGAATGTTAAGCCGGTTTGGACATGTAAAGAGAATGAATGAAGGAAGAGTGATAAAAAAAATATATGAGGCGAATGTGAAAGGAAAAATTGGAAGGGGAAGACCTAGAAGAACGTACCATGACCAAATAGGTGACGTTCTAAAGAAGGGACAGATCAGGAGTACCCTCAACCGGCGAGAATGCATGATCTTTTCATGCATGCATTTCTGATGAATGTTGAAGAAACCAAAGATGTATGTCAGAATCGTAGCAAGTGGAAGGAAATGGTCTCTAACCTACCCCTCTGTAAGGAAAGAGGCGTGATCTATATGTATGTATGTATGTATGTTTCCTAAAATACTTTATAACACCAGTTAGGTTGTGGTATGAGTACTTATTAAAATGTGAAGCGAAATAGCTTTCATGTTGCTGAAATAAATCAAAGCCTAAAATAAAATCTGTTTTATATAGGTACTTAAATGAAAACATGTTTTTATTTTTAAAAACATACGCAAAGTCGCTTGCTGTTACTAAATCAGGTGAGGCGAATGTTCAGCAGTACGTCATTGGACTGATATGATGATGATATGAAAAGCCGACTGAGGAACGGTTTGAATGTCATAGTCTGGTATTTGTAACATGTTTTTTGAGTGTCAACTTACTGTTAGTTTAGATAAAGTGCATTCTGTCTATTTACAGATCAACTAGCAGAAATAAGAAAAGTGAGCATAGCAAAAGTTCTTTGTGATGTTGGAGACACAATTACAAGAATTCAACCATATGCTTTCTTAAGAGCTAATGATTAGTAAGTTACATCTTTAACTGAGTCGAACAATTAATTGATAATTTATTTGTAATTTTATATTACTTGTGCTATAAAATTAATCAAGAAATTTCTTGACACATTCCCGGCTAAAAATCAATCATTTTTAGGGATGATTCTAGTTGCCAATTACAAACTATGTTTGACCAATAACTTAAATTTCAGTATGAATTGAATTAAATTAATGTAATATTTATTTTTCTTTTAGTAACAAGATGGTTGATTGTGACTGTATAAATCAAATTGACTTTTCTGCTTGGGCAGACAAAACTTGTACTAGAGGAGACGATGAAGATTGCTGAGATTAAACAAAAGGTTTATAGGTAGTTCAAACATTTGCGGACTCGTCATTAAAACAAGCTAAATAATTGTTTATTTAATAAAGGTTTTGTAATTTCATATTGAACATGTAGATGTATTATAAATAAAGGATTGAACTTAAGCTTGAATTTCATTCACACATTTATAACTAGTACTTTTCATACACATAGTATTTTTCACAATAGTGGAGGCACCGAATTTCACCGATGCTCCTTAATCTGGTATTCGGTATATAATGCTTACGTGAAATATCACACAAAGCAGTGTGACATTCGAAATAGTAAACGTATTTTTGAAGAAGTCCAAAATGCTTAAATTACTAATGTCAGGCAACTTAAATGATATTTCGATAACGGCCGTTATCGAAATCACTAGTAGACTACAGCTCAAATCCTAGCTTCAACTTAGATAATTTTGATTAATTTGCATGGAAACTATATTACCACTTTTAGTCAATCATCATAGGTTAGCAACCTCTCGTCAACAAAATGATTATAGGAACCAGTTCTCTAAAATTTGCTTCTTAACTTATTCAAGTATTTCTATGAGACAGTTCGTTTAGTGAATACGTTTAAGTAGCTAAGATGATACGGTGTTTATTATTGGTATCAGTGATATGTGTTGTTAGAGCAACTTTATTCTACGATTCATATTATGGAGTTCCAATCAACATTGATGCTGTTAAACGACATGATAAGACTAATACTACATTGTGAGTAAAAAATTGTATTAATAATAATAATAATAATAAATGTTTTTAATTCAGAAAAATAATTCCATCAATAGTGTTAGTAAAATTTAGGCTTACATGCTAGTGTTAGTATTTATTAACCTACGAACAAACTTAATTATAATAGGAGATCTGTAGCTCTCCGCAACGGTTCTCAGAATGCTGTTGCGACTGTCTCTCACTCTACGCAGTAGGGAGGCTGTCTTTTTACGTACGATGGCGTAAAACCCGTCCTTACGAGCTTGCGCAAACATCCCCGACGCACTGCAGTGTCGAGGCAGTCGCAACAACACTCTGAAAGCATTGTTATACTGGACGCGCAGAGCATCCAGCGATCTTTTAGTGTAATTGACCCATAGATTGCCCGTGTACAGACCCTGGCAGTACGCCTTGAACAGCGTAATTTTGACAAGGTCCGTACAGCGTGCAAATCTACGGGCCAACATATTACTCCGGACCGCCAGAGCCCTACGCTCCCGTTCAATATCTACATCGTCTTTAAGGTCGTCGGTAATAAAATGTCCGAGGTATTTAAAAGTGGACACCCTTTTAATTGATGACCCATTCAAAACCAATCCGGGGCCATAGCTACTGCATTTACCAACGACCTTAAAGACCATGTACTCACATTTAGCCACATTATATTTTAACCCATGTGCGGCGGCGTAGGCTTCACAATATCTAAGCAGCTCTCCGATTGCCCCCCCTGACGGAGCCAGCAGCACCATGTCGTCTGCGTAGCTGATGTTGTTTATTTTAACCCCATCAACACTGCATCCGACAGGCATGCTGCTGAGTCCGGCAATGAGGTTATCTACATAGAGATTGAAGAGCCTGGGTGACGTCAAACCTCCCTGTCTCACCCCACACTCCAATCTATATGGTTCAGAGAGCGTACTATCCCACTTCACCTGGTTTAATTGGTTGCCATACCAGTACTGCAACAGCTTACATACCTCCGCAGGTACACCCCTGTCTCCCATCTCTCCCCAAAGTATATCATACGATACAAGATCGAACGCTTTGGAGAGATCTAAGAAACAGGCGTATACCGGCGTACTGCGATCTACATAGTATTGAACAGTATGCTTGAGACTTAAAATAGCGCTTTCAGTTGATAGTCCGGGCCGAAACCCGAACTGCGCATCGTGTAAATGTATGTAACTACTTAAAATAGAATCAAGCATACCGTCCAACACCTTTGCTATTACCGTAGCCAGGGAAATAGGACGATAATTAGCCTTGTCCGAGATGTCACCTGTCCTGTTCTTCACAATGGGCACCACGATGGTCTTCATCAGGTCATCTGGTAAATACGCATGAGTAATACACATTGAGAAGAACATAGACAGGACTCGGGGCAAATGGACACCTGCGTGCTTTAGATGCTCAATGCTGAGCCCATCATGTCCTGGAGATTTGCCTCGACTCATGCCTTTAATAATTGAATGCACTTGCTGTGCTGAAAATTGTATCAGAGGTTCTTTTCCACGACTGCTGAGCTCAGAATCGTGCACATTGGTTGAAGGACCGAGCGGAGACTGCACTTTGAAATGCTCCTTGAACATATTTGCAATGCCCGCGTGATCACTTATCCCCCCCATACTCGCCGTGAGACCAGGTTTAGGATCCAGCTTACTAGTTGACTTCCAAAAATCACCAAAGTTTTTGGTCGCGCGTTGTTCTGCTAACCTATCCATAGTGATTTGCTCTGCGTTATTTTGACAAAATTTCAAGCGACTCTTAAAGATTTTTCTTTTTTCATACATATCATCATAGATAGGGCCCGAAGAAGGACGGTTGTTCACAACCCATAACTGGAAACTGCGCCTGGCCTCACGGTGAGCGTCTTTAACGTGCTCGTTCCACCCACACACGCGCTTACCCCTTCGCGGCCCTCCCCCGTGTGTACCTTTTGATTGTCTAGCCGCCTCACATAATACATCTATAATCACATTATACCACTCATTCAAAACAATTTTATGTTCGACCAAACCGCATGACTTGCTACTGCAGCTCCTAAACTCATAGGGGAGACCAACATCTCGTAACTTACTATTGCATAGGTCATGGTAATGTTGCGTTTCAGACTCTGTTCTCTCACCCCATATGACAGAGTTATGGTTTGCTCTACGTGTCATCAGTTTAGGTCGTACTACATCTAAATTACATTCCAAATGTATAGGTAAATGATCCGAGACAAACACATCTTCAGATACATTTACATTTACAACAGTGTGCCAGGCTGATACAGATACTAAACAGTGATCTAACCACCTTCTACTTCCGTAAACATCACTTATAAAAGTATAGGTATCACTGTCAATCCCGCATTTCTCTACATCCGCACAAATCCAAAATTGTTCAGTACAAAAATCACATAATTCTTTATAAAATAATTCATGGGGGTGTGCATTGAAGTCACCCAATATATATACGTTTTCTATATTACAGCTTGCTATGGTTGCACTAATCTCACTCAATACATCTGTAAATATAGGTAAGTTGTCTGGGCAGTTTGTAGGCATATAAACAGAAAATACAATAATTGTACGGCCTTGTGACTTAGCTGTAATTGCCACTAACCGAGGACTAGTACAACGAACAACGGAGATTGATTCAAATATGCCCTTTCTCCAGAGTATGGCTACCCCTCCATGAGGTCTACCTTTCAATAAGCCCTCAGAAGTGTCTATTGCAGACTTGCCCGTATATTCAAAGTCAGGACTTATACTTCCGAGCATTGGTATGTCATGGGGAAATAGCCACGTCTCCTGCAGGGCTACTAAATCCGACATCATACATATATCTTTTATATTATCAATAGATCTTTTAGCAGCCTTACAATTAAAACTAGTAAACCTAATTGAATTATTGTTATTTTTGGTATCCATTAAATAAATATACTATTGGACTTTAACTAACTGCTCCTGGTGTTTTGTTTTATACATTAAACGAACAAAACGCCTAAATATAATGCCGTCAGGCCATAAATTATCATTTAGAAACAAGTTAACTTTGTGTTTGACAACATACAACTTGTACGCATGATATTTCTTATAAGACTTTATGTTTATCTTTTTTAACGACACAACTTCCCCGGTCTTATCCTTTATATAGCTAGTAATGTCCTCTTCACTTGTCTTTGTACTGACATTGGATATTAGTAATGGAACATAGATATCCGCCGCCCGAAATTTCCCTTCAGGCGCAGTTAACGCCCTCCCTTTTCTACTAATTAACCTATTGTGTTTATAACGCTTATTCTGCACTACCCGCCACTCAGAATCAACAGCGCTTACACCACCTACTGTTTGTTCACTATTCACGCTATTCTCACGAAAACTCGCAACACACACCGCTTTCGGCGATGGACTTAACTCACTCGACGCTGACTCGAGTGATACCTCGGTGAGTACAGTTGCACGCTGGCCAGTCGTAGGGGATTGAGACGCCGCGCAGGTAGCCGGTATCGAAACCGGTTGTTTGACGTTCGTTATTGCAATACTGTTGGTCATCGTACACTCCGTCCCACTCGCACTTACTGTTTCTTGCATTGCCTCTCGCTCACACCCGCGCCTAGAATTCTCTGTCCCCTTTTGTTGTTCTTGTAAGACAGAGACATAGCTATTATGACACTGATCAGCTGTTGTTGTCATATGTTTTGCCGGCTCACCGTTAGTTTTTGAATCAGCTGTTGCTTGCGAATATGTGATAGGGTTTTGCAAACTACATGGACTACTATCATTAATAATGCTGTTTCGTACACATGTTCCTCTTTTCATGTTTACATTCGTGTTTATCACGGAATTATTGCTAATCGATGTAGGCTGCCTATTTTGTATTTCTAATTTAAACAGATCGAATTGTTCAGTACTTACAGATTTTACTTCCAATTCCCTGACCTTGTTTTGCAGGTTAATTATGTCCTTTAGCAATCGTGTAACATCCACATGATCGAAGGTAACTGGAGGGAGTTTGTGCAACTCTTTTGCCACAAATATCGGAAGAAGATCTGAATTAGTTCCTTTGAGTAGACAAATCATGTCATCTAGGTCCCGCGACATTTTCTTTTTACCGTCCTTTCGCCGCACAGGCATCTTCTTTCCACTGGGTATCGACTCAAACAACAGAGTCTTTGCCTTCACAATTTCATCAGCTGTGAATGACGAGGTACACATCTGATGCACACTTTCTTCATCCATGACGTCCAAAACATTTCTTAAGAACGCTAACAGTTCATTAATAACTACATTGCAGCTATTACACTTCACAATATTTTGCGACATTTTACACACCGTCATATATCACATCGGTACTGTCAACGCGTGCTCTCATAGTCGCGCGCGCAACCGGACTGATTTACTGTATTAGTATAATATTATTTTTTTCATTTTATGGTGTAATACAATTTAGTAGCCATTGTCTTTTGGTGTAGTACCTATCATTCATCAAATTAAAAAATCTGAATAAAAATGTTATATATTTAATTTTTATAATTATAATAATGACCATAATTAATATAAAATAATTTACATTTTTCTACATTACTTATTACACGCTAATACTAATTCGCTGTTAAAAAGACGTTTATCAATGTTTCGGCTTCTAGAAAACTACATAATGTTACATTGTACCTTATTACTTTTAGTTGGTGTGTGAATGAGATAGAACCATGCAACCTTCAAGAAGGAAGACGTGTGGATGGATCGTGCAATAACTTGAGATATCCTTCCAGAGGTGCAAGTCATACTCCATTCATAAGAGTTCTACCTGCTGTTTATGACACGAGTAAGTTAATCTCTGGATGCTTTCTTAGCTTGTGATGTAAAGCCTAATAATTAATTACGTCTGTTTGCCACCGTCGATCGGGGTATAAAAAAAACTCTCTGAAACTCGTATAGATGCTTTTTTATGAGCTGCAATAATAATAATAATATTCTACCACATTACATAGCGCCATCTAGTCCAAAATTAAGCAATTTTATTTGCTTGTGTTATGGGTACTCAACAACTGATATACTACTTAAATACTTTTTTTTTGTAAATACATACATATTATAGATAAATTACACCCAGACACAGAACAAACCTTTATGCTCATCAAACAAAGATTTGTACTGGGTGGGGATCGAAACCACGACCTCCGGTTTAGCAGTCAGGGTCAGTAACCACTAGACCAACAGGCCTGTCAGTAATAAAGGTTTCAGGTTTTGTAACTAATTTACATTTGCCTCCTTTATAGAAATATGATTGCATAATATCTAATCGAAGATTTGTATAACGCAGTTCAGATTGTAAAAAAGCTTAGTGTTCTAACATAACATAACACAGCATCAAGTCTTTTTCCCCGAAGGGATAGGCAGAGGTGTATCCCTCTCACATTTCGCCAGCTATGATTGGTCCCATGAAATAGGAGGCGAGCCTATTGTCATTAACCGGGAATATTTGTTTTCCAAATATCGGGCAAATATCAGTAATGGAATTCCATAATAGAAAACCCCAATACCATTTACACCCGACACGGGAATCGAAACGGAGACTTCTTACACAGCAGTCGTATTCTAATTTTTAATCTATTCCTAATGTCTTTCGGCTGTAAAATTAAATAAATATTATTTTTTACAGATTTTGAACCTAAAAAAGCAGCATCAGGTAATGACTTGCCCCTTGCTCGATACCTCAGAACTCGTCTCATATCTGTGGGTAAAGTCCCAAGTCAGGTGTTCACTCAGTTGTCCATTCACTTCTTTGTCTTCATGTCAGCTGATGTCGTGTCCTTGCATGATACAGGTAATTTATTTGTGTGTTACCTTTTTAATAGAATTTGTTACATTGAAGCGTTTGGAACTATTTTAACAAAATATTCACATAAGTCAAAGTCAAATAGTCAAATCAAAGTCAAAGTTGTAAAGCCACTGAATAAATATATACAACATTGCAACACTACGAGCCGCGCAGCACTGCTGCACAGCACAGCTGCTGCTGAGATTGGAAGGGTACCTTTTGTGTTAACCTAGATGATTAATTTAGTTATTGACAAGCTCTAAATAAACAACTTTTGCCCTAGTATATTTTTGAATTTGTTTTCCATGTACAAATTACTTTACAGTAAACTACATAGTCTGGAGACCATATTGTTGTACTCCTAAAGGCAAGACAGATAGTTATTGTGTCCCAAACAAGATTCCCGAAGACGACCCGGTGCACCGTTTCTCTGGACATCGCTGTTTGAACATGACCAGACCTGAAAGTTTCCAAAGTATAGGATGTATTCCAAAAGGCACAACTCCAGAAAGAGTAATATATTAAAACTTTTAATTAAGAAATGCACCCATGAGATAAACATACATACATATACATATAGATCACGCCTCTTTCCCAACAGAGGGGTAGGCAGAGACCATTTCCTTCCACTTGCTACGATTCTGACATACATCTTTGGCTTCTTCAACATTCATCAGTCTTTTCATGCATTCTCGCCGGTTGAGGGTACTCCTGATCTGTCCCTTCTTAAGAACGTCACCTATTTGGTCATGGTACGTTCTTCTAGGTCTTCCCCTTCCAACGTTTCCTTTCATATGAGATAAACAATAGTATTTAATAAGATACTAAACTTCTTCTTTAATAGATAAGCTCAGCTTTTCTTGAAACAATTAGATTGGGTGATTGCTTCATGTAAAAATATTTCGAACTTCTTAATTATTTGCTGTTTTATCACAATATTTAATTTATTATTATTATTATTTTTTTTATATATATATTTTTTTTTTTTTTTAGTATTTGTGAATTTCATAACATCACATAATTTACTGATAATTTTAATCTTTAATCTTTACATTAGGAAAGCTGAATTTCGAAGTAAATTAGGAACAAACATTTTCATGTAAACTATAATTTTATTTATAGATTGTCTCATCAACACCATTGCTAGATCTTTCAACTATCTATGGCAATTTTTTAAAAGACTTGCAGCAAAAAGGTAGACTGTACAAAGGAGGACTTCTAAAATATGAAGAAGAAGAAGGTAGGATCTGGCCGCCAAGTACCAAGGCTAAGTTCAACGTGTGCTACTTAAACCAAAAGCCTTACGAAAACAGATGTCATGCTATGCGTAAGTATTCTATTCAAATAAAATTAATGCACTTTTTCACATTGCTGATTGAATGATATGGTTTTTTTTTTAATTTTAGCTTGTGTGTGCGTGTGGCAAGCGAATTTTCGAAAACACTTGAACACAGTTTTATTTCTTTTTAAACCTAAAGAACAATCCTTTTAGTTTTTTACCTTTAGGTTTAAAAAGAAATAAAAGTAAAATTATATATCTTTCACGTGGCGATACAAAATTCCATCCTGTATACCAATTAATTTTAATGCTTTGAATTATTTTCTATGTCTGCTGCTAAAATTTACAGTCACGTTTATTTAAATATCATACAACAATAATAATTTGCTTAATTTTTACCAATTTTACTACTACGCTTTACATGAGAATGGATAAAAATATAATGAATAACATATTACTATTTAAATATTTTTATATACCATACAGAAAGAAGAATAAATAGATTACAGATCTGTAAAAAATGTGAAGAAAAATAATTATAATTCTATTAACGTTAGTTTTTCAATACAAATCTAAAAGTCATACGGGATTCTTAAACGCTTTGTTAAGATTATAATTGCAAGTCTTATATTATACATAATTTTAAAGTTCGATGAACGGAATTTATTTTTAGTCCATCAATGAACTTGAATTCGATTATTATATAACGAGTTTATTTTAGTTTTGTTAGCAAGTTTGCTCTCGTATGTAAACATTATGCTATTCTGCTCTTCTGATTTAAATATTACAACGTTACGAAATTTGTATACGATAACGTTATTTTATACCAAGTGCTAATTATATAGTTCGTTTTTAGAACATAATCGTAGCTTCTTTCGTCTTCATAATGTTAGTTTGTTAATAATGAATACGTTTTAATAACTCATAAACTATTCTTTAAGCTGAAGACGGTGGCAACACACTAGGCAGTATCAATCTCATGGCTGTCTTATTCTGGCGTCACCACAACTACATCGCTGGACAGCTAGTAAGAATTAACTCCTGTTGGGATGATGAAACACTTTTTAACACCGCAAGAGACATCAACATTGCTGTTGCACTACAAATATATTACTATGAGCTGTTGCCTACATTATTGGGTAAAAATATGTACTGCTTTTTAGCAGACTCTGCCAAAGGGTTTAGGAATCAATAGAATTTCACTTACTTGACTGCTATCGGTTCCAACTCATTTCATCTCTTGTCTTGTCGTCACATCTTCGCTTTAAAGTTGATTATTGAGCAGATATTCTACAAAAAGTGAAATTTTGGATTTTTCAATGTTTCGATCGAGTTATCTGCTCGTTTATTGGTTTATAATGAAAATCGAATAGTAAAATTGTGGTGTTTCTTTCTAATATGCATATGATTCTAAAAGTACATCTCGCTCGCATGTTAACAGTGTTGGCGAAGAAAACTCATATAATATGCAACTCTTCTGACAAGATTCTATGATTGATAAACTGAAAATGCTTATAACTAGGTAACATTATTCGTTAGGTTATCGACTTATCTGAAGATTAAAAAATCGCTTCGCTTTGACATAGGTCGCCTGATGATTATTATCGATAACCTTAGCTTATGGACCATTATTTTATTTTCATATTTTATAACACATTACTTCAAAACAATAATGATGACTTTATGCTTTAGCTAATGTAACGTCACTATTTTTGTTTTAAACTACCTTAACACGAGCCTTGATTAAAACAGTGTTAAAATAATGTGAATTAATATTGCGTCTCTTGTTTATAGGATATAAAAACTTAGTAAACGACGGGGTGATAACACCAACTAGTGGATTTAGAGATGTGTATGACGAAAACGTCCCGCCCCAACTGTCCCTTGAATATCCATTTGCTTTGAGATGGGTGCATACTCTTCAAGAAGGTTCTTTAAAGTAAGCACCTCATATAGTACTTAATAATTGGCTGCCTTTTTAATCTGTATCATCAACTGACAGTTTCTATGAATTCCATGCTGTGAAAATAAAAATTGTTCAGAAGTTTTTATATTTTTTTAGTGACTGTCATTAGGGCGTTATAGCTGTAGTGATTGCCATTAATATCATCGTGCCGAGTGTCATGGGTTAGATTTCCAAATTAGACAAATGATTGTTCGATTCATAGATAATTTATTTATTGCATGTTTGTAAAGTTCCTTGCGACGCAGAGCTTGTTCTATTGTGGTTTTAAGAAAAAATATTATTTAGGTAATTTATTGTTTTTATTTTTCAGAATGTATGACAAAGATGGTTTCTATCTAAGACAATATCCAATCGTGAATCTTACTTTGAGAACTGGATTCCTTGCTGTAGATAATAACATTGACTACATGACTCAGGGTAGTTTTAGACAAGGAAGCGCCAATATCGATTATATTGCTGATCCTGATGTAAGTTTCAAAAATGTACCTACATAAACTTAAGTTCAAACATTTATTTGTGATGAAGTGTTTATATGTTTTGTGTTATATGTATGTATATGTTTGCGCATAGAGTTAGGTAGATGACTAACATTTTTTATAAATAACAGAACTAAATATGCAATGATTTCAGTTTGTTGTGAAGGAAAACATTGTGAGGAAACCCACATACCCTAGAAGAAATTCTATGTGTATGACTGATCCACCATACCGCATTAGGTAGGCCAGCGTGTGTGGATTATGGACTGGAAATCTTCTCCGCTTTCTAGATAGAGGAGAGCCAAACCCAGCAGTGGGACATGAATAGGTTGCTGATGATGATGATGGATTGATTATACTTAGAACTTCGTTTGTTAATTATCTCATTTTTTCCTAAACCAAGGATCAAACCTCTTACGCAACAGTTGTACGTACTCCCTTTACGCCACCAAGGCAGTTTTCTAGTTGATTGATATAACATTTTTTTAAATTTCTTACAGGTAACTGAACAAGGCCTAGGACCTCATCAGAGTGTGACCGACTTGATGACTAACGATTTAGCCAAGAACCGTTACTTTGGATTCCAACCTTATGTAAAATACAGAGAAGCATGCTTTGGAAAACTAATCCGTAGTTTTGATGACCTTCAAGGCTTGATAGATCCAGAGGTAACTTGAATAAATTAATTTAATAACTTATATCCACAAGATTAACTAGAATAATATTAATAATAATAATATTCTACCACATTCACACAGCGCCATCTAGTCCCAAAGTAAGCAATTATATTTACTTGTGTTATGGGTACTAAACAATTGATAGGTATACTACTTAAATACATTTTTTTTTGTAAATACATACATATTATAGATAAATTACACCCAGACACAGAACAAACCTTTATGCTCATCACGCAAAGATTTGTCCTGGGTGGGGATCGAACCCACGACCTCCAGCTTAGCAGTCAGGGTCACTAACCACTAGATCAACAGGCCAGTCATATACAAAATTGATTTTTTTTAATAACACTCAACAAAAACTAGTCTGTAAACGGCTGTATTGATGAAACATGACAAATAACCGTCACGGTCATGTCAGCTTTCAAACAAAAAATCAAAATCGACCCATCCGTTTAGAAGCTAGAATGCTACAGACAGACACACAGATACACAGCTGGTCAAAACTTATAAACCACTCTTTTTACGTACGGCTAAAAAAGGAATTAGCTGTAAATATTAAAATAAAATATAATAGGTCAGAAATATAAATGTCAGTACCTACATTAAACAAGCCGGGTTATACGTAAAATATTTTATCCAAAATTTTAACTGTCTTGTTTCAGAGAATAGAAATTCTAAGAGATGTTTATGAAAGAGTAGAAGACATTGATCTAATAGCTGGTATTTGGGTTGAAAAATCAATTAAAGGTGGCTTCGTTCCTCCGACATTCTATTGTCTTGTAATAGACCAGCTAAGAAGAAACGTGGTATCCGATAGACATTGGTATGAAAGACCAAATAGACCAAATGCGTATACTTCACGTGAGTACAATAAATATAGTAATTTTAAATCGATTACTATAGTTACGTGTTTAGAATTTAAGAGTCAAAAATAAATAGGTAATGCTAAAAACAAATGGAATTTTTAATTAAAGAATGAGTACCTAGATTTTTTTATTTTTTTTATTGCCTGAAGTGGCAGACGAGCAAGCGGCCCACCTGATGGTAAGTGGTTACCGCCGCTCATAGACGTTTTCTTACGGGTCGGCAACGCGCTCGTGATACCCCTGCTGTTGCATACGTTTACGGTTACCGTTGCCTTTACACCATGGTAAGCCATCAGATGGGCCGTACCTACGTATATTTGCCACCGTCGTACCGTATATATATCACGACGATATATATATATATATATGTATATATATTTTAACTCAGGTTCATTCATCGTCATCAATAACCCATTAGTGTCTCACTGCTGGACTTGGGTCTCCTTTCCTGTATAGAGCTGAGAGGGTTTATGCCATAATCCACACATGCTAGCCTAATGCGAGTTGGTCATTTAATTAAACACTATTTAAACTTTTTTTTACAGTTCAACTTGCTGAAATAAGAAAAGCTACTATAGCAAGATTAATGTGTGATGTCGGTGATACAGTCACCCAAATTCAACCAAGTGCTTTCTTGAAAGCAGGATTCAAGTGAGTAATGTCATCGATATACTATGTAGAATTATTATTTTAATAATATTAGCATATAGAGTCAAATACTTAGAATATATACATATATAATAGCCAAGTACATATTTCAGGCTTTCTATGACATCAACAAACAACATTAGGTGTTATGACACTGATAAGAAAAGAATTACGAATTTATTTCTAATTTAATAATACTTTGAAATGTAATATATTTTTCAGGAACAAAATGTACAACTGCGAGAAAATCTCTCGAATCGATTACAGAGCTTGGACAGACCTAGCTTGTCAACAACCCTTATTTTGGTCCCAATAGATTCACAATTAAAATATTTGATGGCAAATATTCCAATTTATGAGGTTGCTGACTTCTAAACCGGTCACTATTAGAATATAATTGTGGCATTGACTTCTATAAAAATGGAATAAATAAATACAAATTCGACTCGTTTTATTTTCGTTATCGATTAAAATAACATAGTTTACTATTACTTGCTTTTCTGATTTGTTATTAAACTAAAGTTTAAGAATTAGCCTCTACAAAACAGCAGACAAAACATGGTATATGATGTACCTCTGGCTACCCCTTCGAATAAAAGGCGCGATGCCATCTTCTTGATAGGGTTCCGTAGCCAAAAGGGCAATAACGGAACCAAATCCCTATTTACACCATTGCCATATTTATATATTTAGGTTTATCAACAGCAAAAGTAATATAGTTACATTCTCATAAAATTAATCATTTAAAAGGTAGTTATTACAGATTATGAATACCTATATACGGCGACTTATTCACCATTTTATAAATCAGAGTAAACACTATGATCTTTTGTGATGTTTATTTTCTATATTTACCTACTTACTTATAGAACTAAGTTATAAATACGTAGCCCTAGGTAATGATAACAATAACCATAAAAACATAACCCAAACTTTTATATTGCTCTGTCCGTTTCATAATCTTTCACCTGATCGCTCATGAAAGCTATGCTATAAAGAAAATCGTAAAAAATGGGTTGGAATTCACAATGGAATGGAATAAAAACGTAGACAATAACAATGTCTTTGTCTTTTTTCATGAAATTCGTTATTTTTTATTTATTCATCATCATCATCACCATCTCAGCTTATTGCAGTTCAGTGCCGGACATAGGCCTCTCCTTCACTAACACATTATAATCGGCTTTTTATAATCATCATTTCAACCTATATAGGTACCCCTGCTGTGCACACCCGTCTCCTCCAGAGAATGTTGAAGGAATTTAGCCTACTATAATAATCCAAAAAAATAGAAAAACACTTCTAAAATCTTGATACTTATGACAAGCAAGGGAAAAAATCTTAACATTTTATAACGTTAATAAACCAAGCGAGTATTACATTCATCAAGACACAAAAGGCTGTGATGAAATTTTATAATAGATGCTTTTATACTTAGAGCCGGGTGAAAAAGTAAAACACGTTTCTCTCGCTTCGTTACTGAAAAATATGATAGGACGTTTCGTGTTGAAGAAAATGGTTTTATATTAAGATACTATGAGTTTAACACATTACCTAATATTTTCAAATTCTTTTGATAATATAATTTATGAGATAGAATTGAAAAGATAAGTGTAGTATTATCCAACTAAAAGATATTAGATGTTTATGTAGTTAGTTAATTACATAAATCCATTACCATAAATTTGTTTATCATAACATAACATAGCATCACGCCTTTTCCCCGAAGGGGTAGGCAGAGGTGTTCCACACCCACATTTCGCCAGCTATGTTTGGTCCCATGAAATAGGGGGCGAGCCTATTGTCATCAACCGGGAACATTTGTTTACCAAACTCCGGGATATCTTAATACTGGAATTTCATGATAGAAAAACCCAATACCATTTTCACCCGACCCGGAAAACGAACCCGGGACCTCTTGCACAGCAGTCGTATACACTTCCCGCTGCGCCACCGAGCAGTTTATCATTGTTATAAAAATACATTTATCTAACTTAATATAAAATTTATTGAGTGACCAACATCTTCTTTCCTAGAAGCAGCTTCAAATTTAAATATAAATATTATTATAAAAGTATTATCTCAAATACCTATGCATTTTAACTGGACCTGATATAAAGTAGGTATAAAAATATTTTGTGATACATAAAAACTGAAGTATTCAAGTGACAGCTATCGATTCAGTAAAAAATAGGCTAGACAACGTTAATAATGAAACGGCTCCATAATACATTAGCGAGCAAAGTAATACAAGACAATGTTCAGAAACATTTAACATTCACAGCGCGACGTATGGAAATCGATACACATTTGGGGAACATTGCTTGTCCGTACGTGACACTGTTGCACAAATACTACAATACTGACCTTTATATGTATTGCCTGAATTTTCATTATAAATAGTCGTATTTGGGGATAAGTTCTGATAAATAGTAAAGATTTTCACGTGTGGACTTTTTCTTTCTTCTTTTTTAAAGACAGCGTACCAAGGAACTAGCGCTGTGTCGAAACATTTACAATTATCGGATACTAAGTAAACACAGACTTGAACAATCATCTTAGAATCACACAAAATATTTGAAAACTAAGTACTTACAAGTTATTTTTCAGGTTTTTATGGACGGATAATACACAATTAGAACTTCAGTTAAGAAGTGAGTTGATGGGTTGTTTTTGGTGTTTGAAAAACTTACCCTAAGGGATGAAATTGGTGTGAAAATTATTAGAAATTGATATGGATGTCGTTTTCAAGGTTTTCAGGGACGCTGATTACGAAAATGTTATCTATATTGACGTAAAATGAAATTCAATTCCTGTAGTGGGGGGTTGTAGAATTCATAAATTGCACTTAAAACAAAGATCTATGTAATATCGAAATCATGTTCATAAAGTGTGAACTTATTAAAAATATATAAATTGTGTAATGGTAAATTTTCACCCAAATCCGTTCCACTATTTAAGTACGAGTATAATTACTGTCAAGACAATATGACGCTTGCAAAACGATCATTTTCGTCTGTATTTACGCCAAAATTCTATTTAACATCTAAACGTAATGTCATAACACAGATAAATGATCGCTCACGATAACATAAACACTTCCACAAAACAGAGTTAGCGTACAATTTAGAAATATGCAAATCTGCTTCAAATCCCCCAGCGAAGCGCAAAGAATAAATTACGCAAACACGATATCTTGAGTTGTGGCAATGTGGTTTTATACCTAACTTTGCTGCTGAACAAAGCTGAGGAATTTGTTAAGATTGTTCACGGCAACAGATTTTTCGTTAATAATAACGAACTCAGTAGATTACAGAAAATAATTACAAATAATAGCAACGGCATAGGATATAGACATACTGGGCAAGGATTACTTCTTCTCCATCATAAAAGCTGAAAGGCACATTGATATTTCACTGGTTGATAGATAAAACATACCCTTAGAATTTTTTCTAGGGTATATAGGTTTCCTCACGTCCAACACATAATACTAGTATATATAAATCCACAGAGTAAAATTCACATTGGTATTATCGATTGGAATTAAACTCGGGCCGTGTGCCTTACATACCAGTCACTTTCCCATTCGGCCAACTGCTTATTGATGCCTGCAAACAGTAATTTTGCTTCATAAGAAGCATGTATCTTAGACAGCAATTAATTCATAATTGTGCTGCTTATATTTCTTCAGTGAGTTTCTAACTTAACAGGCATTTAAGTCACTTTAACAGCAATCAAATGTTTACGTGTCTATGGAGTAGGTATGTTATCTATGCCTCCTGTGAAGGAGTTTAATTAATATTTCTGTACCATTATGAATGAAATCTAAATAGAAGACCTGCAGATAAATATATTATACATACATACCTATAAAGCTAAACCGTTTTAAATGATATTTATAATCGTTTTTATAGAATAGAATAGTTTATTTGTCCATAGGTCATACAATAAAATTGTGGTCTTAAATATAATTTTTACACACTATGCTTTGTCACTAGGACATACAAATATTATAGTTTAAGAGTACCTACATTTTTTTTTTTAATTTTTCTAAACAATATTGCAATTCTCGATAAATTATTATATATATTAGATTATGTACATAAAATGTCAATTTAAGAACAAGTGTATGTCAAAGTTTATTATTCGTCAAAGCTAAGGTTGATATTGACGAGTAATATTATGCTTTCTTATCTCTTTTAGATCATTAAGAGTCCGCATGATCAAATACACTCAAAAAGTAAACACTACTTACACTTTTCAATTATTATTTTTTTTTTGGTTAATAAGCGCTTACTTTTTGCTTAACTGTCGTTATTTAAAGTAATCAGCAACTCATTGATGTACTGGGGTCTCCTCTCCTCTATCCACACACGCTGGCCTAGTGGATGATGATGATGATGATGAATGTGGGTTTCTCACGATGTTTTCATTCAGCGTTAGCAGATGGTAAGTCACTTGACTAGCACATATATAAACTCCACAAAGTGAAATCTAAATTGGCAACGCTGCGCCAGTCGGAAACTAACTCGGACCACATGATTGGCATGCCGGTCACATAATATTCATTCGGCTACCATCGCTAGATAAAAAGTTAAAAGTTTGATGCACTTTAATTACGTATAGTCCCTACTCTAAGATTCAATTTGTATAATTTTTGCTACAGCAAAATGTACTGTCATGTGACACGTTTTACAACGTTTTATTTTCTATTAACAAAATTCGTTAATGGTAAGTTGAACTTTAATGCAACTGAAGTAAGGCTCCTTAAAACGCACGTATGCAATTACAGAGATATCTATAATGTTGCTAAAAGCTTATGAATAGGAAATAAGTTGTCTTCAGGCGCCTTCCTCTGTGCACTGGTTAATGACAGTTGTATAAGCAAGTTAAACAGATTAACGCCAATTTTGTGGTACAGTTAACTTACTTATATAAACACGTAATTGACTGTTTCATGGGAGTTTAATAGTGCGAAAGGTGCAAAATCTATGAAGTTTTACCTGTCGTTAATAAAATTGAATAAGTACGTAAAAAATGTTAAAAAAGGATTATAAATCAAGTCAAAGAGAAAAGCAGACTCTAGTGAAAAGGAAAAAAAGAAGGAAGATGATGGAAAATAATTACTTTTTCGACAAGAGATAAAAAAATTAGAAAAATAAGAAAACAAATTTGCCTTCGATGTGTCTGATCAGCGTCATAACCGCTTCCTCCGAATCATTATAATTTTCCTATTTCTGATTATTTCCCTTTTCCTTCCTATAAGTATTCCATTTCCTCCATATTTCCTTTATTCTCCCTATTCCTCCAAGCTCCTCCAACTTGGTTGTGTTTTCTTCGCAACAAATAGAAAAAGCACAGCCATATCCATGGGCGACGATGACCACAACATCAGGTCGATAAAAAGAAATAACACTTTTCATCCCTAAATGTTGTTAGATTTAATTACGTAATTATGTACATTTCGTTGGCAAAAGTCCACATTATGTTTATTGCTTTAAATTATATTGAAACGTCGTAAAATTTATATTTAAGTC
Source organism: Laspeyria flexula (assembly GCA_905147015.1). Taxonomy (NCBI): domain Eukaryota; kingdom Metazoa; phylum Arthropoda; class Insecta; order Lepidoptera; family Erebidae; genus Laspeyria; species Laspeyria flexula. The sequence goes on from LR989953.1 coordinate 1,300,815, forward strand.
TGACTCACGTAGGAAGGACATCAAAATAACAATCCAAATAGAAACTAGAAGCATCATAAATAAGCACAACGGGAGCATAGATCGGAAATGTGTAGCAGGCACATTTGTCGATACAGACCATTGCCTGCAAACGTCGCGTCCAACGTCTCAATTCACTTTGTAACTAAAGTTCGTTTTGACTTCCTGAAGTAGAGATTTTATTTGTGTATTCTGATATAGTTATTGTCCATTATGTTATCAGAAGAACACTGGTGATACGGTGATAGGTTATTGCGTTTAAATTGTAAGCTACCTGCGTTTATAGATTTATATTTTACTGCGTGAAAGTACTTATTTTAAACCAAATCTTTAGAGTCATTTTGGTGTTGTCTGTGTTTGTAAACAATAGCGATCCCTCCATTTTATTGTTTTCTGATTATGTAAAATATTATGAAACTGATACACAAAATAATTTACAAGATTTTTTTACCCTTTTTGAACTAAACATCAAAATAATTAAAACCTAAAAACCTACAAGACATTATAATTAACTTTTGTTTTCTGAGGAAAACTAGCCTTAGATTAGATTTACAATTCCTTGAAAGCTGTTTTCTAAGAAAACGAATTATTACTTCAAACTGAATAATCAAATACAAATAATATTGTACGTACGCTCGGTACAGACAGTTTTAATATCAGCGGTTATGAAACATTGTGAGGGTATTTTAATTTTCCCGTCTCTCGTAATTTATTGTTGAGAACACCTTACAATACTGCTGAGTACTGAGCCTCTGATGACACAAACGATTTACGAGTTATATTAATTGGAAAATTTGAGGGATTCTGGAGAATGTTGTATGAAATTAATTTAATCGGGATGTACAAACGGCATTGAAATTTTAAATGTTGGTATTTTTATAATTGCTTGCTATGTTTTGATTAAGAAGAAATCTCATAAAATATAATATATAACAGACAGACGAAGCTGAGCATAACTACCAAACAGTAAGTCTTAAGTTAAAAAAGCACAAGGCTTAAAGTTTTATATATTATTTTTTCTAAAAACAGCCTAAAATTGCCTAATCACAATTTTCACGGTATAGTTTTGAAACGAGAGAAAAAGAGAAAGGGTAAAAATTTATGATACCTTAACAAAATTAAGTAAAAATAAATACCATCATTTAACCGAAAATCACAAAGTGTCTGTCTCGGCTGCTTCTGCATATTTAATTTTAAGTAATAAAGCATAATGCTATCAATCCTCCGCCTTGAATTACACAATTACAGTGGCTGAATTGAAGTAAGGCTCCTGTCACATATATACGACAACGAAGCCGACAAATTAATATGCTAGCTGTAATTGATGACAATTAGTGAACCGACGCGGAACGGAACGGCGTTGATTGTACCATGAATTTGTGATTTCCACTATATGGAATTATATAGCGTGTGTTTAAGTATTGGGTTTGGTATAGGTTTATTAGAAATTGCTGTAAATTCTGTGATTAATTTATAATTACTGTTAAGTTGAGTAATGTTGGTCATGCTTTTAATTTTATTAATAAAAATTGTGACACCTTCATCATCATAATTATCAGCCCAACGACGCGACGCCCACTCCGGGACATAGGCCTCACCTAATTTCTGCCACTGCGAGCGATGTTGTGCCGCCCGCAACCAACGGCCACTTGCAACTTTTACTAGGTATCTGGCGGGGGGCCGCCCAATAGACGGGCGACTAGTAGTCATCATCTCAACCCATAAATGTCCCACTGCTGGGCACGGGTCTCCTCCAAAGAATGTGGAGGGAATTTAACCTACTATACCACGCAGACCAGACGTGTTGGTATAGGGTTTGTTTCGAATTTTCCTTTTCTTGCAATGCTCTTGTCTGTATAAGGTAACTTACTCCCTTAGTCGCCTTCTACGACACCCATGGGTTGAGATGGGGTAGTGACATTATGTATTCTTAATCCGTCACTATACGGAACCACGGACTAGTAGTACATAGATTTAATTAATTAATTTAATATAAATTTATCAAAGTATTACTCATTATTCTCTGCAGCAGGGTTGAAAAAACTATTCGATGTTTTTACTTAAGACTATTAAAAGCATATTTGTTTTCTCAGTATTGCATTTTGTGGCGCTCGTAGCATTACTCAGATTTTCATTACGATCATCCAAATTTCCAATGCTCTGGAGCATTGGAAATTTTATTGGAAATTATGTTATGTCAATTTTTTATTTCTGCTATTCTCGACGCCGCAGTGTCTGGTCACCGAAACCCTGCATTTTGTCATATGTAATGTCATACATACACGAGGGGTGCGAACAATTGTGACAAATTGTGGCAGAAAAAAACACCAGGGGGAAAAGGCTGACGAATGGTTTCTTTGTACAGCCAGCTTTTACCAATGGTTTTTGTATACTTAGCAATATGACACAAAAAACGTGCTTCATCCATTACTTTTCTTCAAAATCCGCTTGAAAATTTGTAAAATAATACTGGACTGATTTAAATATTCCAGTACCCGTTAGGGTAACCACTTCCATCTGACCGTATTGTACGTTTGTTTGCCACTGTCGTGGTATGAAAAAAATATATAAATAAAATAATTTCACTTTAAAAATTAACCTTCTGGGTTAATTTATAGAGCAATATAAGTGCATAACATAACATAGCATATCGTCACGCCTTTTTTAATATAAGTGCGTGACAAGATAATTAAATAAAAGAAGTAGTAAAAGAGAAGAACACTAATCAGATCAACAAATAAAATAAAATGTAATAAATATTATAAATAAACAAGCCAAAAAAAGGTCGCTGGGTCTGACTGGATGCGGAAGGCGGAGGACAGAGTGCTATGGCGCGTGTTAGGAGAGGCCTACGTCCAGCAGTGGACTGCAATAGGCTGAAATGATGATGATGATGATGAAGCCAATAGTACTGATAGAAAAGGTAAAGAAATGAAATACCTTGTATTGCACTTACATACTGATATTATATTCAAAGAATTAAATCAAAGTAATGAAATATTCACACCCTCTTTAATAAATAGCCAACCAATATTATATTCAACGCATAAATATCTTATAAGAATCCCTACCCTAAACACATACTACTGTTTATCAACAAATAAATATTCATAAGTGTTGAACAGCGAAATCTTACTTGTCATTTTCATCCGATATTAATTCATCTACTGAGCTGGAAAAAATCTGATAAACTTCAAATACAAGATAATTCTGAAATGAGTCTTATTTAAAACAATATAAAGATCGTTTTTCGTTGTTGATGACAGAGCTTTGGAGGGCAATAAGTGCCCGATCAAATTGAGATACGAGCTCGCACGTGGAGGTTATTGGCACACAAGTGTTTGGACAAACTACGATATTGCTTATTTGTGCGGAAAATCTTTAAGGTCGGGGTGATATTGGGCGCTTCGTAATCGTTGGTGACCGGGCAAAAACTTGATCATTCTGTTTTTTGATTGCCACTCATGATATATTAATTTCTTAGTCTTCTTCAAAAAATTTCATTAAATTGTTTTTTCTACCGTCATTATCATTAAAATAGAGTCTTGTGTTCCGATCTCTACACTGAAAAAATAGCTTTTGTGACTCTTACATGTAGGACCGAGTCTGTTAAGTCTCATACATACATACATATAGATCACGCCTCTTTCCCAACAGAGGGGTAAAATCTCTGTATAAAAATGCTACTTCTAGTGTAGCTATTTATTTTAATCCCTATTTTCAAATACCTAAGTACTAATTTCTAAACCATTATAGCCGATTTTAGTTTTCCCTAGCCTAACTTCCTTATATCTCCTATCAACTTTCTTCTTAATGATTAAGCACCGTATAAGGAAAAAGTTGTATAATAAAATGTAATAATCCATGAAAAATGACAGGACGCCACGTTACCGTTAGCAAGTCATCATATTGGCTAACCATTTATCATTATTGAGGGTTGCAGATAACCGGGTGTATTGATTTTGGTGTACCACAATATTTAGAGACTAGTTTAATTTTGCGGGATCCAATAATTGCTATTGTTAAGTCCAATAGTAAATTTCAGTCATACAATTGTAACAGGCAGGCGTACCCTGAACTAAATTTCGAAGTTTATTACAACATTACTGAACATTTCTATTCTCTTTTAGGTTATCGCTTGAAATTTTACCGTCCGTACAAAAAAAAAACAACATAGTAATTGATATTTCAGTCATCCAACCATGCATCTTTAAATACAATTGATATTTCTGTCATCCAGCCATGAATCCTTAAAAACATGAATTCCTAAGAAAATATCAATTTCAAAGAACATCTCTCAACACAAACATCGCACAAAGAAACGTGCAGGCGACTGTCGTCCGTTTTTAAATAATTTTTCACTTCATTAGTGCTGCAGTTAGCGCGTGTCGTAAGATGGGCTGTGACTGTTCTGATGTTCCCTTGAGTCATGCGAATAGTTGCGTCTTCATTATTTATATTGTCTTTGTACTAAAGGGTCTCACTCACAAATAGCTTACACTAGAAACGTATAACGTATTTATCTTTAATTAACGATAGCTACTAATATGGTCGTAGGCAAATTTGCTGACACTACTTTTCGGATAACCTGTTACATTCTTGTGACTTTCATAAGTGTTACCTTGTAACCTAGATGAATAAACGAGATTTCATTTCATTTCATTTCAATATTACTTACTAAATAAACCTAATTATGGAAACGCAAGCAACTCAATTACAATGTGAAGAAGGATAAATTACTTAACACAAACTAGTGTGTTAAGTAGGTAGTGGTCATAAGCTGACTACAGCTTATGACCACTTTTGGCATAACCTAAGAGCCTACTTGTAATTTCAAATATTTTTTTCACTATAAATTTGACAGCTAAATCAACTAGATTGAAGTTCAAGTACAAAAGGGAATGTAAACACTAGACCTAATGAATGGTTGTATTAATGGTGCTATATTATGATTTAATAAAAAAAATCCATTCAAACCTACGTCCAATTAAATTTCAGCTAAATTCTTTCTATATTTTTCTCCACTTCTTAATAGAGAAATCTTTCTTGAAGGGTTTACGTCTTCACCCAACAGAAAACCACAATTGTAAGGTCCTGTAATCTTATAAGATGTTCCCAATTTTTATCCGGCCTCAATTGATTTAGGTCGCCACTCCTTACGCACTGTTTTCCTCAGTTAAAAGGATCCTCGATTCAAGTTACCCCCTTTTGATGTTAGACTACTTGGTAAATGTCAGATACAGGGTTCTAATGTGATTTTGAGTTTATTGGTGGCTCGAACGTGGCTTGCCTTAGTATTGACAAATTTTGGTGAACGCGAGAATTTCCTGGAAATTATTCTTAAAAGGAAAAGCTGGTTCTTACTTACTTGTTGTACCAGCTGTTTCAACACATATTTAATATTTTGAGTTTAGAAAACATTCCCACTAAATTTAATAAAAGATTAACATTAAGCTATCGTTAATTATATATTAGTGTAAAAGCCCTACCGCTATTGTTGGCAGTATGTAATTAGGCAAGTTTTTGTTAAATTATATTTTAGTTACCGGCTATTTTCAGGCACTTTGTGCCAAAGTCACTCGCTATGGCAAAAATTTGGTGAAGTATAATTGATGTATTGTGTATATGTTTAGTACAACAATAACGGTGTAGTGCTCTGCTGCATCACTTTACACGCTACCCAAATTGTAAATTACAAAAGATTGCAACTATCCATTTTATTTAATCGGATAACCTGTTACATTCTTGTGACTTTCATAAGTGTTACCTTGTAACCTAGATGAATAAACGAGATTTCATTTCATTTCATTTCATTTCATTCTGAATGTGTAGTATAAAAATAACTTAAAAACCACCAGTTACCTAATAAATACCATCAGTTTAAAATTGGGTACCCTTGTACGTATATAGATTGCTTAAGCAAACTATTTATATAGATCACTACAAGTCAATCAACGGCCGATTAAATAACGCGGAGTAGTGCAAATATTTGTGAGGATGTCAACTGCGGGTTAACGGTATTATATTGAAACTGGGTCAAATCAATTATGTCACTGACTGAACAGATGTTTGGTTGCACGACTGCATATTACATACATACATGATACATTTTATATGTAGGTACTTAATATTTGTTCAAATAAGGATTTGCTGTACCACTCTGCTTTTGACATAGACATCACTAATTTCCACCACAACGAACGATCCGGTCGCCAGGCACCAGCAACCAGCAACCAGCGACCATCCGCAACCATTACCTTTTTAGGGTTCCGTAGTTCTTACTAGGAACCCTTATAGTTTCGTTATGTCCGTCTGTCTGTCTGTCTGTCCGAGGTTTTGCTAAGAGATCGTTAGTACTAGAAAGCTGTAATTTTGTAGGAGTGTGTATATCAATTACGTCGACAAAGTGGTATAATATAATTTTGAACAATATTTTTTTAGGGTAGCTCCCATACATGTGAAGTGGGATGAATTTTTTTTTTTGCCGTCTACCCCATCGTGTGGGTTATCGTCGAATAGGTCTTCTAAAATGACTTGGGGGTTACTAACATTACTTTTCGATTTAATGGTCCATTTACGACCGATATTAAACTTTAAAGAGCAAATTTTTGTTCCAGTAGGGCGTCCCCCCCTCCCCTCTAAAAGTTAAACCGCTGGCTTGAAAAATCTGGAAAAATTCATGATGATAGTGCATTTCATGAACTTAAGTATAGCGGTTAAGATAACTTTATTAGTTTAGCAATAATAGTCGTTGAACTTGGGTGTTGGATAATTTGTACCAAATAGAAAATCCTTAGCATTAATCCTTTATAGTGACTAAGATAAAGTAGTTGCTTGTTTATAACGGGTAAAGACTACTTATATTCAGAATAAAGAACAACAGAATTGTACTATATTGTGATAAAGGGCTACTACGGAACCCTACACTTACGCCAGTTTTATTATCTTAAATACCAGGTGCATAATTAATTAATACATTAATAAATGTGTATACTCGTACATTCATTACATAAATACAATGGAAACTCGACCCTCCACACGATGTTGTCGTAAACACAGACGTTTTGCAAATAGTCCATTTATGAAATTGTCCAATGTTAATCAGCAGTATTTGATCTCTGTATTTGTAAGAGTGGAATGCTAATTATTGATTCGATTAAGTGATATCGAATTGATTCCCGATGCTGTTGGACATAATTGAATGGTAATATTGAAAATGAATGATCAAAGGATTGTTCGTATTTATAATTTTGATAAATATGTGCTCATGGATTGTCACGTTTTCCATGACAGAGCGTGAATAAAATTACCTTCAATATATTGAATTTTGATAGCTTTGGAGATATACGGATGGTGTGCGTGGAATTGTAACGTGGATAAATGTTATTTTTATAGGAATGTGTCAGTGAGTTTCTATGTTTATAAGCCATTGAATTTCGATGCTTCACTGATCTAATATAACCCTTCCCATCCGCCTGCTTATTCGATCTTACTCGTATATAGTTTTATATTTTGTTGAATCCATAGAAACTTTATAAGAAACACATAAATTTTCATTTATCTTTTTGTTAAATATATTATGTATTTTCTGGTATATCTTTGGCACATTTAGTGTCTAACCCCCTTATTACAAACTACGGACTAAGCATTAAACCAGGTTTTAATTGACAACTTTGACCCTAAAGCAATGGCTTATGTCAATTTAAACCTGGTTTAATACTTAGTCCATATATTGTAATAAGAGGGCAAGAGTTTTATGGAATTTTCAACTTTAACATTTATACCATAAGATGGATTAACGTTATCTTCAATATTATCATTACCAACAAATAACATGACATTTTCCTCAAAAAATACAAGGCGCATATCATTCCTTATTTTCGCCACATTTTCCCGACGCACATACGAGATGTTTGCCAAATATATTAAGCGGTTGGCTAACTCAATTTTATGGGTGAAACGAGTTTGAGGGGAGACTCCACGTGAAATTGGCTTTTCAAATTATCAGGATATAAGGATTGTACGAAAAATTGTCATTGTTAACGTTCATGTTCTGCCTATGTGTATGTGAACATATATTTCATTATTCAAAGAAATTGTCAAATAAATTAGTGTGTGTGTAAACAGTGCCTGTCATAAAAACATATATTTCGGTGTCACAATAAATCTATCACAAAATGCTATTCACTGTTTTGAATCAACACAAACGATTCATCTTATAAAATACTTACATTGTGCCAATTTTTTTTACCAGTGATGTAATCTATTGTTTTCCAAACATAGTTGTCTTAAATCATAATTAACATGAGAGATATACCTAGTTATTTTAAATAATTTCTAGCCGTATTTTTTGCCTGGTGTCCTTGATTTTTACTACAATAATATACACAGCTAATAACTGTTTAAACTTGTTTATAACACTTGTGCAAACATGCCATGAAAGTAATTTCATTTATTGTTCTTAGTTTCACCGGCGTCGATACATTAATATTTTTACGTTTAACTGTAGGAATCTTCCTTAGACTTCTACGAATATTAAAAAAAAATATTTATTCTGCTGCGCTAAAATTTTGCGCTTAGCAACAAATTTAATCATTCTTTTATAGATGTTGATTAATTACTATCAGCAGATTATGTGAAATATTAACCCGCCTTAAAAGAAAATTTCTAAACAACTTTGTCTCTGGTTAACTACCTATTAGGAGTAGAACTTGTAGAGCTATCAGCCCGCTTAGCTAATAGACGTTTATAGGATGATGATAATGATAAGCTGCCGTCCCACCAGCCACTTTAAGCACTAAAAAATTTCGGGCATTTTAAAGTAGACCATACAATATTTAAAAAATACAAAATACTACTCCGAATATACGAACCTTACCCAACGAAAACGAACAACGCATAAATGGCACGCACAAAAAGAATATCATGGCGCCTTCAAAAATGGCGGATGCGAAAAAAATAACAAGTAATTACACATGCGACGCAAAGGGGGAAACAGTAGGGGGCGAACAAAAGTGTTTTGTTTTACTTTAATATCTCACTCCTGTCACTGGCTAAAGAATCCTTCTATGATTAAAATGTACCCTTTACAAGCAAACACATTACCTTTGAAGAAGTATAGCCTTTTGAACGAGTAAGGCGTTTTAATTTCCGCGATGTTTTATTATGTGGGTAGATTTGTATATAATATGTACCTATGAATATTGATGTACCTTCATCCCGCATTAATCTGCAGAAAATTTCTCTAACGGGCAGGGTTTTAAATATTTTAAATGAGGTTACCCAACGTATAGATATTCATATCTGTTCCTTGGCGGAATTTTCAAATTCATTTATTTCTAAGAACATGGTACATTACATTATTGGTCTTATTGGGTATACAGTTCGCATTTGAGAAGGTGATACTGGATAATCTTAGTTATAATTTAGTTATTTGTTCTTTATTACTGCATTGCTGTATTGGGTCTGTAACCTGTGCTAGATAAAAGAAAAAAATAAATATTTAAACAAATATTTTTTTTTCAGAAATAACTATAATATTGGGTAGCTTGTTAACTATAACATCATATCATGATCTCGTTTACTAACACAATTTTATTAAATTTATTTCATAAAACAAGAATATAATATCTTTGTCCCAACGAACTTTCTTTCAAATATTACTGAAAGGGGTGGTCTAAGGGTCCCACCACTATGTTGTAATAATATTACAACATAGTGGTGGGACCACTATGTTGTAATAATCATACTGCCCCATTATATGGTAACATAGTAACATCAAACAGTGTTTAAAAGACAAAGAGTTTCTCTTTGACGATATCAAGCGCTCTCTAAACTTTGTTCAAGGAATCTCAGTGGGAACTGTTAAAAGTGTCTGCTTCGTTGGCTCTTTGCAACGTAGTTTTATCGATAGAGGACTGAATGTGAATAAATGACGTTGAGAATATGCTATGATGTTTTGTTAAAGAATAATACTCGTAGAACAACGGTGTTCTATTGAATATTAATGTACAGTACAGTTTACAGTTATTGTAGTAAAGTTTTAAAGTATTTTATTTCCCAGTAACGTACTCGCAATCTCGATTTAGATTAGCTCCAATTAAATAAAAAAAATTACGAATTATATGACACTAAATTGCGAAGTTCATAAGTCTAAACGCTCTTAATAGCTGGCAACATGTGGGTGTGATGTACCCTGATTACCCTCTTCAGAAATGTGATATTTTGTATGTTAAATAATGTGGTCGAAACAAAATTTCAAAACAGGTATTCTTTGTTTCCAAAATATATCAGTGAAAGATACTACGAGACATTTTATCATCTATATTTCCTCTATATTCCTCTAAATTCTCCATCTACAATATAAGCAAAGCTTTACTAGCTTGTTTAGTTGCCTTTGAGTTGACAAAGCCTGCTAGCAGACACCAATCTGACACAATGGCTATGTTATCTCTTATGCCATTAGGATAAAGTTGAATATTCTACAACACGGTTGCAATTTTCGCTTTGTCAAGACGGTCTTTGTTAGGTAGTTACTTTTGAAACAAAGTGATGTTCCTTACCGTTTAAAATAGATAATAATTTCAGGCACTAATTCATATAGTTCACCGAATTGCATCGCTAAAGTGGCAGTAGGCAGGGCACATAGCTCGTAGAATTGATGGCCGATGGGGGAAAAAGGTTCTCGAGTGGAGGCCACGTATTGGAAGGCGCAGCGTGGGACGGCCGCCCACCAGATGGACTGGACTGGTCAGGGTGACGGGCGGCCGTTGGTTCCAGGCGGCACAGGACCGTTCGCGGTGGTGTAAATTAGGGGAGGCCTATGTTCAGCAGTGGACGTCGTTGGGCTGATATGATGATGATGATGATTCATATAGTCTTGTTAGTTTTACTTGGAAAATATAAAATGCGATGTGATTTCTGTGAATGATATTGAAAACAATCACAGAGACCGCACAGAATCGCATCCTGTGGAAACTTTTCCAGTTAAGGCCTATATTTAGCAGTGGACGACTAAAGGCTGAAGTGACGATGTCTCCTCGTCACACCATGTGCTCATACATCAGTAATTTACAATTACTACTTTGGAGTTGTAATTGTAAGTACGTACGGTTGGCCGTATTTAATTCAAATTCTCAATTACTGACCCTTGTATTTTCCTTTCATTAACAAATCTATATTCATATTTCAGGTGTGTTTAGTTGAAGTAATATACCCTCATTATGCTAAGGTAAGGGGCCGCACGAAGTCGGCGGGATTCCCGGTAATTACGGTAATACGGTGCTTTGAAATAACACTGTCCTCTTCAAATATTTAGCAGCAGTCAGTGGGAAGTGAAATTTAATTTTATATGGACAACTAGGTTCTGATTGCGGTATCACGAGGTTTATACGTTGTTGCATTTTAGAGTACTTAGTTAGTATATTCTCGAATGTGAAATTTAATTTTGTTGCGTGGAATTTTGAGCTTAACTTGTTTAGTTGTTCTAATGTATGTACAGCATGTTCCCAAGAAGATGAAATGAAAAGTTACAGTTTACTAGAAATAAATTTAATTCAACCGTTTAGTTATTTTAAGGTTACTTCATGATACTAAGTAGAATGGTAATATTTCTTCAGTACACAAAATTTATCTTCTTACTCCTCGATGACACACAAATTAGCGCCCACTGGCGCAGGAGAAGTCTTCTGTCTAGGTATATTGCAGTATTAAACACAGTCACGTCACTGTGTGCTTTGAACCAAAATTATTTGCAACTTAAATAAAATGTTCTGCCAAAACAACAATTTTATTTTTAGCCTTTTACTTTTGAAGACAAATTAAACTTAGGTTCCTCTTTAAAAATACACTATGCTTCACTAGTAAGCTTACTAATATTGTTATGTAATGTCCTGAATATTGCATGCGTCTAACTGCATTCAATCCTTTGTAATTATTTCTTTGAAATGGTTATACCCTTCTGTTACTGACAGTTTGACGTTGATACCTATTAGGGTGTCTAGACTATTTCACGAATTCACCATTTTTGACTTTTAGGATGTATATTTTTTTGATACTTGTAAATTGACAAAGTAAGAGAAGTTGTGCCCTATCTCTGCCTAAACTAAGCTGTCCACTAGAAAAAGACTGCAGCCATTGTGTGCCTGTTAGTAAGTTTGTGGTATCCAGGGCTCATTGGATGTTTTTAGGTTTCAGCAAAGCACGTGTTATGCTCTTGGTGTTGCAGGCTTTCATAGGCTACATGTTTATCATCGCCCGCCTGATTATAAACATGTAGCCTATGAAAGCCAAAAATAAGCTTCTTTGCCACAGTCGTGGTAAAAAATATATAGCCAATTTTATTATTATGTACTATATTTTATTATTTAGCAGTGGGACTTAATGGGTTGCTGATGATGATGATGATATTTAATTAATGTATTTTAAAGATTTACCTAATTGCTATCATAAATACCTAAATTATAGCTGCGCCGGAAAAAAACTTTTATGTTAATATAATATCCAGTACAATATAATACGGAATACCGAATTGATTAATTATTGATTTCTAAATACGTAACCCTCACAATAAAAAATAACAGCCAACATTATTATGCAATTATAGCCCTAATGTCAATGAAACAAAGGAACAAAATTCACTAAATCAAGAGATAAAAAGGGTTGCAATCAAAATACCAAGACTGACAATCAAAACCCATGACTTCAAGTTAGAGAACTCAACTAAAGTTGTCCCTATCCATGCTTCCTCCCAAGAAAATACCAATTTGTTTCCTCGGGAACTTTCCGCGAACATTTGGCTCTGACAATATTTCATGTAATTTACTCTTTTAGGGACAGAATAAATTTGTACTCTGGCAAAATTTTGCGTCCCCGTGTTATGTCTGCGACAGATGTTTCGAATATTTTTTTCTTCAATTTTATTTTCACTTCGTACTTATTATTTTGGGAGTACTCATGGTTTTGTTTGTGAGACTTTGTGAATTGTGTCACTATATAATTATAATCTCATAATTATTTGTTGGTCTCTAGTGAAACAGTTTCTGCAATAACTACGCTCATCTCTCATCAAAGAATAAATACGTCTCTCAATATATGTAGGTATAATATAATTGACTGCCTTGGTAGCGTAGTGGTACTGCATTGGTTGCGGTTTCTGAGGTCTCGGGTTGGGACAAATATTTGTATGATCTACAAATGTTTGTTGAGGGTGATTATATTTCGCTAGATGGGGCTGTGTAAAAAAACCAGTCAAGTGCAAGTCACTATACAGTACACTAAAGACTAATTATGGCAAGGTATTATTATAGCAAAAAAAAAAAAATTTCAAATACCTACAAAATTCTCCGCGGCAAATACCTCCTCAGCGGCTGTTCTCCCAGTCGACTATTTTATAATGCTGTAAATTGCGGCCGTTCTTCCGGAGACAACGGCGCGCACTAAAACATTTTTAAAATTTTCTCAATCATTTTCAACGTATCGACTTATTTTAAAGGTCAGTAGAATCGTCATGATGCATAATACTGACAACACTGACACTATAAATATTCTATAAAAAAAAAAAATTCTATATTATCGTTGAAAGTGAAAACAAAATTTGACATAGGTATTCTGTGAACTTTACGTGAACTGTTTTGTATTTTATTGTTTTCTGTACACTTGCTTTTCTTTTGCACATCTGACATTGGCAGAATTGTCGTCATCGGCACGCCTGCCATAAAGAAGAATAGAATAGAATGTGGTTTTCATGTACTTTAATAGTGATAAAGACATATAATTAAGTGTATTTAATTAGTATTAAGAACTGTTCGATGGATTTGAATCCAAGCGTGAGTGTTCTTTTTTTGAAAATACGGCGATGAACGGCGTCATATTTTGGTAAGTTTAGTTATTAATTTTGAATATTGTATTGGGAATGTTATTTTAATTGGTTTATTACGTGTGTAACTAATTAAAAATGAACACATTACACGTGAATTTACTTACTAAATAACATAAAACATTCTTGGCCGGCGGCCGCGATGGAAATTGTAATTTTTTTTTGTCATATTAATAAATAATTATTTTTATAATTAAAGTGCAAGTGTTTGGTACCAAATGAAGGGCAATTTAATGAACTTTAGTACCAATCGGTAGAAAATTTTACCTACTTTCCAAAACTACCAATTATAACTATATATAGGTCTCACGCAGGCGGCACAGGACCGTTCGCAGTGACGTAAATTAGGTGAGGCCTATGTTCAGCAGTGGACGTCGTTGGGCTGATATGATGATGATGATGATAGGTCTCATACAAATATTACGAGTAATCGTTATTTGAAGCGAGCGGGGGCGACAACGCGACGCCAAAAGCGCGCCAAACACCAACCGCGCGTGTGCGTTTAGGGGGAGCGGTCGGGCATTTTTAGTGATTTCAAAAAAGTGTGCTAGTTAGAAACATCGGTTTATTTTTCTTGTAATATTTATTTAAACATGTATTGTATCAACTGGAATTATTTGACATTTTTCTCATCGCAGATATGAAATTTTTTTACACAAGTTCTCACATCACACAATCAATTAATGTATTAAGTACCAGCATTGGAGGTACACCTATCTAATAAAAATAAACATTACAACATAAGTTCCATCTAATACAACAAACGTGGGGTACATTTAACGCATCGCACTCACTTTGATAGCCGCCGTTTCCTCAAGAGTCGAGCTAAAGTTTCACAAAGTGTAAGCGAGTGAAGGCATCCGATAGAAGGCTCTCGTTAGACTCCCCACAAAGGCACTATTGTGTTCCTCAGACGGCTCCAAATGAAAAGTATAACTTGTTACAGTGTTTGAACTGCGTCTCTGTAAAATGTCATGAATACTGCATGTAGCTTATGTATTATATTTCTTATTAATTATTTACAAGTCTTTTTATTATATGAACTACATAATTATATAGGTGTAATTTATATAATCACTATAATTGTGAACACATATAGCGCATCTCTGACTGACTGGCCTGTTGGTCTAGTGGTTAGTGACCCTGACTGCTAAGCCGGAGGTCGTGGGTTCAATCCCCACCCAGGACAAATCTTTGTGTGATGAGCATAAAGGTTTGTTCTGTGTGTGGGTGTAATTTATCTATAATATGTATGTTTTTACAAAAAAATATGTATTTAAGTAGTATATCAGTTGTATAACACACAACCCATAACACAAGTAAATATAATTGCTTACTTTGGGACTAGATGGCGCTGTGTGAATGTGGTAGAATATTATTATTATTATTATCTCCAAGAGTAATTTACATGTTTCACCTACTTTTTTTATTAAATCCCTTTAGTGTCATCATCTCAACCCGTAAACGTCCCACAGTTGGCCACTGTTCTCCTCCAAAGAATGTAGAGAGAATTTAGCTTACTATATACCATATACGTTGCCCAGACGGGTTGGTATAGGGTTTATTTGAAATGTTCCTTTTCTTGCAGTGCTCTTATCTGCAAAATGTTACTCCCTTAGTCGCCTTGCACGACACCCACGGGTTGAGATGGAATAGTGACATTATGTATTCTTAATCCGTCACTACACGGGACATCTCTGTTTAGGATATTTGTATTTATTTCGTAGTAAATATAGAGTATCATTACTACAGAGCTTTTCCATAAACAAAAAAAAACCGGCCAAGAGCGTGTCGGGCCACGCTCAGTGTAGGGTTCCGTAGTTTCCCGTCCGTCACAATAAGTGTTCCCACTTATGAGTTTAAAGGAAGTTAAAAAAAAAATTCGGGCAAATGAAACTTGACCTCTGGATTGTATAGGCGCTCATACGATTCAGGGACCAAATTATATTGGTTAACTGCAGTTTCCATCTGTTGTTTCCATCCAAGTTCAAAATAATTTTCCTAGAAAGTCCTTATAAAGTTCTACTTTTCAGATTTTTTTCGTATTTTCTAAACTTATGGTTCAAAAGTTAGAGGGGGGGGGACGCTTTGTTTTTTACTTTTGGAGCGATTATTTCCGAAATTATTGACATCATCAAAAAATGATTTTAGTAAACCCCTATTCATTTTTAAATACCTTTCCAACAATATATCACACATTAGGGTTAAAATTAAAAAAAAAAACACTTCCCACTTTACATATAGGGGGGCTACCCTAATAAAACATTTTTTTCCAATTTTTATTTTAGCACTTTGTCGGCGTGATTGATACACATATTGGTCCCAAATTTCAGCTTTCTAGTGCTAACGGTCACAGAGATTAAGCGAGGACGGACAGACGGACAGACAGACATGGCGAAACTATAAGGGTTCCTAGTTGACTACGGAACCCTAAAAATCTAAAATATTTTCATGCACTACCTTTTTTTTATTGCCTAAAGTGGCAGACGATATACCTCTAGTCAATTGATGATTTCTACGTAATTACGTCCAAATTTTCCATAAACTCGCTAGTATTTTTTTATTTATTATTTTAAACACTAATGTTTGTTATCTACCTTAAATTCTTATGTGACCAGCTAAGAATCCAAGTAAATGGAGAAAAGACAGTACACTAGCCTCATAAAACAAAACCTCAGCGAGGAACCAATAAACTATCCAGACTAAAGTTTAATTAAATTTTGTATTGTCTTTAAACTCCTGGTGCAATGTGAGAGCGAAGAATGAACTTGTGATTTAATAATTCACTATACGATTGGGTGGCATTAAGTTTCTATAAGAACGTAAGGAAGTTCAAGAGTCTATAAAGGTTCATTATGAACAATTAAAGGCATTCACGCAAGTGCAGAGGAATGTTATCAGCAATGATCAATAATGCTTCAACGTTAATGTGAGGCCTGAGTTTATTCCCAGCTCTTTTCAGGGCTCAACCTTGTCAGCAAACTGCCCCTAGGACATTTTGCAAACACCTTATTGGCTTTGTATGACGTGCATAAGTAGGTATCATGTATGAGATCTAAATGAATTAAAATATTTAACTTTGACTCTGATTAAATTATTAAATTCGATTTATTGAAATCAAATCAAGCAAATATAGGGGCACGGATAGGTAGATTAAGTATGCAGATATGTATCATCATCATCATTACCAGCATCATCATATCAAACGACGTCCACTGCTAGACATAGGCCTCACCTAATTTACGCCACCGCGAGCGAGCGATCCTGTATCGCCTGCAGTCAACGGCCGCCTGCAACCCTGACCAGCCCCCTTCTCTTCGGATTGCTCCCGGATCGTAAACTTTTTCGAATCTTAGTACGACGTATTTTTACGGCTTAAGATATTTACGTTAAAAAATTGTTTACCGTATAGAAAATTAAAAACTGATGAATATAAGATTCTTTTCTACAACCATTTATATCTTTAACATTATGTTTTTTAACTTTAATTAAACTGACATTTCCAGCCGAAAATCCATCCGTTGGTCCATCGGAGACCTAACTAATAGCCTTATCACAAGTTAATTAAGGCCTATCTTTTCTAAATCACTTTATGCCTATCACTTAGACCAAACAGTAACTTATCGCTGTACTTTGAAAAGTTCGAAGGAACTCTTTGGCTTGGTTAGCTCCATCTCGCTTGAAAGCGTTAATATTTAAATTTCATCATTAATAATAACCACGAAAGAAATTTTTTGTTGAAGGTAGGACATAAATATTGTATATTTTACGTTTAATATCAAACTTTATAATGTGAGCCCTATTGGATGTTCTCTTATTGAACAAAAATTGGTACCAAAAATATTATTAACTTATTCATTCATATAATTATTATATCTATGTATATATATTTCCTGATTCATGAAACTCTAAGACAAACTTTTATAAGGTCAAGTAGCATTAGTTACTTGACACCAGGAAGTTGCTTTAAAGTTGTTTGTAAGTAGCTTTAAAAAAAAATATTAAACATTTTGAAAAAACCCACGATGAAAATATATGTACAAAAGAAGAAACAAAACATATAAAAAGCTTTAAATAATTTTATTTTAAGCCCCCCACGAAAAGAAAATAAGTAACGTAAAAAACAATTCCAAGAAAATCCGTCGGGAGTTGCCATACCCTGACTTGAAATGAACGGAAATATTGCAGTTTTATGTGTTTGATACCTACCTTATTATTAACAATACCTACTTAGGTTTTAATATATATTTTATTCTAGGAACAGCAATGATAATGGCAGCCCCCGACAAATTTTCTTGGGATTTCTTTTTAATGTTACTTATTTTCTTTAAGGTAAAAATCATTATTGTGGATTTCATTCTTCCTTTTTCTCGCAGTTTATAAATCAATTCAGTTTTTCAATGAAATCCATACAATTCCTAAAATTTGTATCATCCTCATACATACCAACAACCGCTGTTATTCCAATAATAGTCAAATAAGCGTCCCTAGATACATATACGACCTACTTATAATAACTTTGCTAATACTCCATGTAACAACTAATTCTATGCTTATCTTAGTTTATGTGGCTTAACGACACCCTCGGCTTATGGGATCATCAAATATGCATTTGGTTGTATTAAAGTCACCCTTTTCCTATGTTCCTAAGGCTTATGTGGGTCACGCTAAACTGACCTCTAAATTTACATGAAAAAATTGACAAATGGCAAACGTAATGGCTTGTACGGGCACCTGGCGAACAGATTTTTTTGTTTGAATGGATTTATTGCAATATTTTTTTATAATATTGTTTGCTATTTCAGGTATATCTGCACCTCGCTTTGATGCTTATCTTGAGGCGCAGCAGAAGATCTCCGATATTTACCAGGTATGACATGCTATCTCTTGATTTTATAAAGATCCAGTTAGTTTGAAAATACGTAATAAGGCGATACTCATTGAGTATATTTTTAGCCAAATTGTTTCTACAATACTCGACATCGCCGTGACAGTTTTACAGCTTCACGCCATCAAGTCCCATTAAAGTTCCTTCTGTTCGTTAATTTGACGACAGAATTCTGTTTTTGTTCCTCAAAAGGCATAAAATTCAAAGTTATATACTGTTGAAATGTTGTTGTAATTTGTGTGAATACGTAGACAAACACAAACTTAAGAGTATATTATGGTCACTGTATCTGTATTTATCATCTCTAAATCCTTCTTAGTTTTCAGTTTCGGTCTGAAAAACAGTGTTATTATTATATACTATCTAAATTAGGTCGTTTAACAACATATTTGAAAAAAAACACAGGTCTTACGAGGATTGAATATTAGTTTGAAGTAAATAGATAAAGTAAATAGGTAGTAAATAGGTAAATATATTTAGTCGATGTACATATAAAATCTCTCATGATTCTTTAAAAAACAAGGCCGAGAAGGACCACTGAAAGTGAAATGAATCGATAATGATAGGATTCCGATCACGAACCAACCGAGAGTTGAGTAAAGGTGTGTCTAGAACAATCCTTCAAACGTTTATAACCTGACAGTTATAACCTTATTTAAGAAGCCGTCATGCAAATTAGTAATATTACGTACAGGTTACATTTTTATCCCATACACGCTAGGGTTTGCATGACGAATATGCATGTAAAGGTATGAAGTATTTCCCGATTCTGAAAACTATTACAATTTACATAGAACCTACAATGTTTTTTCATTGAAGAAAACGTAATAATATTATAAATGTGAAAATTAGGTTGGATGTATGAATTTATGGATGGATGTATGGTATACGCCAGCACGGCTGAAAGAGCGGTTAAATTTGGAAATTTAACACACGTATAGATTAATTTATAGTCTGAAGTAGCTAGTATCTAGATGTTTTATAACAACATACCACGCAGGCAGAGCTGCGAACGGAAGTTACTTTTTAATAACTACATATTTTATATACAAATGTATTAAGTAAAATAAATTTCGGATAATAAGAGCCAAATATAGAAAAACCTATGATATAAAATCTCTTCAAAATTCTGTTATTGGTAACAAGAGATGGCGAACTTGTTCGAACTAATTCAATCACACTAGTGCGCGATATCCCTTAGGATACGAAGTTTGTAAGCCGCTTTCTTTCTTTATATTTCCTTAGTTCATGTGTGATTGATACAAATTGCTTTAGGGAGTTGCGGCCTAATTGTATTGTTTACTATTTCGTTAGATAAGGTTAAACATGTACCACGGGTTACATTCAGAGAGGGTACGTCAAGATTTCTCGGTCGAGTTGAGTATGAAGTGGAAACTCAATTCGAATTCAATTCTTAATAATCCATAATGCGAAAAAACGAATTTCATAAATTGAAATGACATGACGTATCGTTTTAAATATTGTCTTTGGAATAACTATTGGAAGCAATGTGTTATCAAGACAAAACAGAAGTTTCTGTAAAATATTTAAACTGTGTTTTATGCTCTACATGTAAGTTCAATATTATTTTATCCAGTACATGGAAGCATTTGCTTGCTACAAGTAAATTAATGACGCGTAAATTATTTCTTATAAAAAATTATTACATAATAATTATCTTCTAATAAATGTCTTTCTAACAACGTTCATATTATAATAATAATATTCTACCACATTCACACAGCGCCATCTAGTCCCAAATTAAGCAATCATTTTTGCTTGTGTTAAGAGTACTAAACAACTGATATACTACTTAAATACATATTTTTTTTTGTAAATACATACATATTATAGATAAATTGCACCCAGACACAGAACAAACCTTTATGCTCATCACACAAAGATTTGTCCTGGGTGGGGATCGAACCCACGACCTCCGGCTTAGTAGTCAGGGTCACTAACCACTAGACCAACAGGCCAGTCAAATATTTTTAAATACTTAAGTTATCCAAATAACTCTCTGATAAATGGAACATCAATCTAATCGTTGTGATGAGAAGATAAATAAAAAGGAACGCATTGTAACAATCGAGCAATAACGTTCTTACAACCCAACAATCAATTCTATAATATATGTTTTATATAAAAGGGAACTTGTTATATCCGATGGAAGTAGACCGACAACACCCAGGTCAATTGCTTCGGGCACCGGGTAAATAAATTAACCGCTATCGAATATCCGTACTCTTGCCCTTACCTAGGGAACGTGTATGGAAAGGGCTTTGTGTTCTTGTATAGAGATTTTCTTTTTTATTTAAAAGAAAAGGGCTCCATCGGTAAAAACAGTGTGTTGAACTGAAGGTTTTCTTAACTTTTTTGATGTTAGTGTTAAATAGTGCCTGTCCATTGAATATTGTATCGGTTTATAAACTGACATCTTGAAAAAATCTTTAACAATTTAGATAAAAAATAGATAATGTGAAAGTTACACTCTCTAAAAATAAAAAAATTAATAAACAAACAAAATCAATGTAAAAATTCTACTAGATTAGTATGTAAACACTGGTGTTTACACACCAGTACTGTAGTGCCATCTAGTAGAATTTTTAAGCAACTTAATAAGATAATGTGATTTGCAAGTGGTAAAAAAGGCAATAAGAAGGGAAAAAGAAAAGAAAAGCCCATTTTTTTATATTTAAAAGTTATATAAATATTTTACATAAGTTTTTGTGGTTGGACGGAATTTCGTATTTACATTTTTGTAAAGATTTTTCGAAAACGACAAACTTGTAATAAATATGCCGAAACTTTCTCATTTCTAAATACAAAAGTGTAGTCCAAATCTCTAACTTTCTTCTTTATTACAATGTTACCCCTTGACAAGAGATGGATGGAGGACTACTTCTCTGGAGATAAAATTGCGGTTAATGGCTCAACAGTATTCAATTATTGTGTGATGTTTGATTGACATAAAGGAGTAGTTTAGTTGTTGTAAAAGTAATGAGTAGTCTCGTTGGTATAGTAGTCGTGATGCGCGGTGCGGGCGGTGGCTGAGAGATACATTTTAAATAATATCTCGTACAGAAATATATCTCGATCTCTCTCTCCGCCGCGCGCCGGGTCTGACTAGATGCGGAAGGCGGAGGATCGAGTGTTATAGCGCGTGTTGGGAGAGGCCTATGTCCAACTAATAATTCAATTCAATTTATTTAATTACACTTATTTTGCATAAATATGGATAGGTAAATAGAAATGTAGATTTTGGTATAGGTACAATATTTTACCTAGAAGATGTGCAAATTATTAAGACACTATCTTCAGAATTGAAAACAAAACAATTACTATTAAGCTTCTATAATTATTTTATACGTACACCATTAAATTCTTGAATCAAATTATGAACAAATTATCACAATAAAATATATTTTAATTTTAATATAGTTAATATTGTTATAATCTTGAATAATCCACAGAATTCCTTTTCTTGTACAAGGAAGGAAGAAATTTCGTTTAACACAGTGTACATATTTACCAAATGCCAAACGTGACTTCCTTATACAAAATCTGGAGGAAATTGTAGCCTAATAAATAAAGTTTCTGATGCTACGACAAACTGTAAGCTTGTCTGATCCTTGGAAACTCTTTAACTCCGGGTGCCACCTAATTAAATGATTACCCGGCTGTACCCGGCTTTGGAGTTACTACGTCGCCTTTGTGCCCCGTCTGCCTTTTTCAGAACTGTTTAGTATAATACTTAACTGTTTAATTAAAAATGGTTTAATTTTTTACCCATATTTTCTTAAAATTATAATGATAAAAGTAATTTTATAATCACTATTTATAATTAAAATATCTAAAAAATAAATCTCTATTTCGGTAGGTCACGCCATAACTTGTAAACAGCTATTAGGCTAATTCTTTTTTATATTCGTTGAAGTCTGATAAAGGTTCTCATGAGGAGAAATTAATGTGGTAGTGATGCACCTCTACCTATCCTTTCCGGGAAAGAGGCGTGACGTAATATTTATAGTAATTATATTGATTGTACAAGACAAATCAGTGATTGTACATCACTGATTTGTCTTCCTTTTAAATATTAGCAAGCGGTACGGAGCATTACTTTGAGTAATACGAAGCCCAACTTATACCTATAGTTCAGCTCACTTACTCAGGACGGCACTTGGTCTAACCTGAATAATTCAACTGACTTCATATCTGGATGCACAAAGCGTTGTGATTTAATTTTAAGATATGCAACGGTCAGACTGTAACTCTGGTTGGGTCTATCAACTCTTGTTGCCTCTTATACATCGTCAAGACCACTAGTGTCTGCGATATTTTGCCTATCATTTACGGTATACAGTGAATGAGATATAGTGATCTACATGTGGACGTCATTGGGCTGACCCAATGACGTCCACTGCTGGACATAAGACTCACCTAAAATCTTTGTGTGATGTGTGTGTTTGTTTTACTAAATGCACACACAGTGCGGTGAGGTGCGCCGCGGTGCAACGCGAACTCAATCAGTTACCTCGCAGCAGTTGTACAAGTCCCACTGTGCCACCGGGGCATACCTAATATTACCTTTTCGAAAAAGATGTTTCATAAGCTCATCCCTCCTTCAACCTAAACACACATGTAATAGGAAATACATAAAATACAAACAAAATAAGAAACCTTCGTAATCTTAATACGAAATATTAATCTTCCTTTATTGCTTAGGCAGGAGTAGACATAAAAATATATTCCTTAACCGTTCGCTGGGGGAGGCTCGGTTCACTGGGCAAGAAAGAATATTAGAATACCCGCATTGAAAAGCTGGGACGAATTGAAAAACAACTCTTAGATATTGTATTTTTCCTTTTATTTGAAGAAATTGTTTTTTATATGTACAATAGTACACGTTTCGTGTGTAAGTCAATGATAAGAAACGAGTGTACGGTTTGTCTGTTGGTAACTCATCGATGCTTGGGCCTTTACAGCCTCTTATCTGTGCTAAAACATTTGGTACCTTTACTTATAAATTGTGATATATATTTACTTATAATGGATGGCTCTTAGCTATTTAATTATTTTTTGGTTAAGCGTCAGAGTCATAAAGTTTCCTCAGTTTGTAGAAAGCAGCTCATCAATGCTCTACGCTAATGCGCGTTGCATTAGCATTGTCAAGTAATTATTATGAAATATAATATATCATATAAAATATCAATATATCATACATATAATACAAAATATCTCTATCCTTTTAAAGTTCTAATACGCGTCATGGCTCTTTTCATTGCCGCAACGCGTTGTGAACGTTTTAAATTTCGTGATGTGGATTTTTTAAATTGACCACTACGCATTACTGCTGATGATTGTTCTGATCTTTGAAACACAATATTTTTATACTTATTATTATACAAAGTGATAGGTAGGTATAGTGAAATATTTATTATAAATTTTGTTTTGTCAATTTTTATTTGGGTTTTTAAAATTTTATATAGTAATTATTACACCTACTTAACATTTCAAATTAAAACAAACGTAATCCTTCTGCGAAACATTTCATTACGTAATCGACTGTAAATCATGTTTTTTATCTTAATCCAATATTTCTTATTGGCTTACGAAAATGCGCAGGTTTTCCTCAAAACCGAGAAAAAAAATACATCTTGGAGACTTTGTATCGAATTTCTTAAGAGATTACAAATTTATTAGCTTTTGCCAGCACGCGAAATTTACCTTTATATCAAGAGGCAAAAGGTTCAATTAGACTGAAATTATAAATGAGTTTTACAGTAGGGTGCCAGAAATATGGCGTTCGATGAATAGGAAATTAGATCGTGCAATGGGAATGAGATATTATAATAGATGGGATTTTCCTGCAGCAACGGATTTTTTTTTCTGTTTTTATCAATTCCGTTTTGTTTTTACGAACGAACAAAGATTTGTTCTTGTGTATTACAGACGCGGTGAATTCAATGAGAAGAGATTTAGCACTTGTTGCCATGTTAAGTTTTATGTTTTCATTGGAATTTATTGTGATACTGAAAAGCGTCTGCTTGGTTGCTTTAGCAGCATATTGAAATTTGATTGATTTTTTAAAATCACATGGTGTCTCTTGGGGATATCCTTCTAATCTCTTCTCTAGAATTCGGACTAAGGTTGACTGTACCCGATACTTTTGTTCATATTAATGAAAGCTCAAGTCCATTTAACATAATATTATTATATGAGTCGATAGCATTCGATAGTCCTAATAACACAGCAAAGGTCTATACAAGAAGATTCAGCAGACCAGTAATAGTAATAAGTCCAGTAAATGTTAGGATACTGCTCGAGCAAGAACTTGGCTGATTGTACAATTTATCAAAAATCCAACAAACCCGAGTATAAAACCCTCAGTACTAACTATGTCTGGTCTCATATAATACAAGATAAACCTAATGCCATTAATCTTGAAACTAAATACAGATTTTGCCCGATTCAGGAATTGAATCCGTTACCTACCTTACCTTTTGGGTAGCAGTTGTACACACTTCCACTTTGCCATAGAGTTCTCTTATAATAACTTACAGTTATCGTTCATTATCTTTTAGATTTGATCAAAAAATCTTACTATGTCTTCGATTCTGTACAAGTCCTCCATAAATTTTAAATAAAAAAAAAACTGCACTCTAAACAAAACAACTTGGTCTAAAAACACATCGTCTCTGTCAAACGCAGGAAATGAACTCGCAAACATGTTTAATTAACACATGTAATTGCAACCACAACTTGCCACGAGCCGTTACCACCGACTCCTAATTCATTAGGTTCGACCACGCGAGAAATTCGAGAGACTTAGATGCAGGGGACTTATTCTGGTTTATATGTTGTGTGGAATATCCAGTATATTGACATTAGATAAGAGAGAGATAAGAGGGCTGAATCGTGGTATGGTACTTGTATGCGACTGGAAACGAGAGGTGGTTGAGTCAATTTTCATATAAACATAATATAGCATCACGCCTTTTTCCCCGAACAAGTAAACAGAGATGTGTCACACCCACATTTCACCAGCTATGTTTGGTCCCATGAAATAGGGGGTGAGACTATTGTCATCAACCTGGAACATTTGTGTGCCAAACTTCGGGAAAATCTCAATACTGGAATTTCATGGAAGAAAAACTCAATAGTCTCAATACCATTTTTTGCCGACCCGGCAATCGAACCCGGGACCTTTTACACAGATGCAGTCGTCGGCATTTCCCGCTGCGCCATCGAGGCAATTATATTTTTTTACAGCCTATATTATCCCACTGCTGAGCAAAGGCATCCTCTATAATTTACTGTTCTTGTTTCTTCATGGCTCTATACCATTTTTAGAAGCTAATTATTTGGTAAAGTTTTGCTTTTCAAGTTTATTTATAAGGGTGTCCTGGAAAAAGACGAAATTTCAAAATCATCACCATCTTGTAGAATGTCAAAATTCATCGCAGTTCGGTTTATAAGATATTATGTAAGTACTTAATAATCCAAAATATTTTCTTGATATTAAATTTCCATAAAATCCGGTAAATTTCAGCGCATTTCAGTTAGTCATGACTTCGCGGTGAGATTGCTTCTTCAGTACGAAATAAGCTTAGAACGGTTGTAGTGTGAAATGCAGCAATTACCTCAAGAGTACCGTGTCACACATCTAACTCGAAGTGTAGTACATGCTTGCTTCGATGAATATGTCGATAACCTACATACTTCCGATGAAGAACATATTGCAAGGTTATTACATTAAGGAAAGTTATGTTATGAACGAATCTACTACGTGCTATGGGTGTACCCAGAAATCTTGCAGAACTAATTCCAGTTTCCATTACGTTGATAGGTTGAGATGAGACGTATAACATTATACTGAATGACTTCTTAAAAAGCTATTTGGATATAAAATAATATAAAAACGTAGTATATAATACTTTCGTCAGCATATTCGCAAATGGCAACAGAAACCCCAGGCTTTTATCACAAAATTCATCATAATCATTTTGGAAACTCTCCCGTTTATAGTAAGTATCGATAGAAGAAGAGGTGCATTCCCATCTCTAAATAGTTCCTAGAGTGTTGGACATCGGTGTCGGAACAAGTCTCCTGATTCTCAGCTAGCACCGATTTAACGCTCGAATATTCCATCATACGACGTACGTAGACGTTGGAACCAAATCCAACAATGCCGTCACTGATTATATAATTGAAATGCCTAGCATTTCAGGTAAGTGTTCGTTTAGTAATCATAAAAATGTAATGTAAATAATGATTGCAATGTTAATGTGTTAAAATTTACATCATGTTTGATAAACAAAAGAATTTTTATTTTGATTCTGTCTTATAATGGAAACAGTATAAACTAATTTCAAAACCTTGAATGCTCCAAAACTTCATTCACTATCACGATACAAATTTTTATTTTTATAATAAACTGAGGCACGTCATTAGAAGCCGATCCATTGAAGATAAAGAACCATAATAGCCAAATAAATACCATTCTAGTACTAATCTGTTCAGAATCGTTCAACATTCATCCATTAGAATATGTCAAAGTACATCAAAATATAGGTATTGCGCAACTCAACCACGAAAGTTCAATGATAAACATCTGTAGTCTTGATAAACACACCATAAATAAGATTAAAATACTCACAAAGAATGCTGTCCCACGCTTTCTTGATAATAAAATTGATAGCAAGGCACATTCTAGTGAGATAAAGGCTAATTAGGTTATTTGTATTAGAAGATTAGGCTTTCACAAGAGTGTGGATGGAGTGCTTCCTACTGTGACATAATAAGTTTTTGTTCTAAAGGCCACACACAAAGGGCACTCGCGCTAATTTTAGCATTGGTGATTGAAGAATAACCATTAGGTCTTGATTCGGTCGCAAAATAACACACACATGCCAGTGCATGTTACCTTACCAGTGGTAAGGTCGGGCTACTTTGGCTCTAGATGGTAATTTTGTAGTAATTGATTTATTTTAAGCCGAAGTTGTTAGATAACATTACTGGTGCCTAGCTCTTGTAGATTAAAATCTATCTCTGTTCTGTGGGATGAATGAAAAAACATTTAAACTATTTTTGAGTTTTCAAAATTACGGTTAAAGTTACCCCCTAGAGCCAAAGTAACCCGATCGTACGGTAAGCTGCAAATGATATCCGCCTTTGGCACTAAATCATTAACGCATCAATATAATAGTGTTGCCTACATTTTCAGCTTTGTATTTGTCGCTCACTTTCACGCAAACAATCTCATTAAAAACCACAAGGCACTCGTTAAAGAGTACCAAGCACGCAGGCCTGGGGCCAGTGTCACTACAAAATAGTATTTATCGTGATTGATACCACTTGTCTCCCTACTCGCCACATGCTAATTTATGCTAAAGCTGGCCAAAATGAACTTTTCGAAGAGACTACTGAAATTGATCTTTATTTTATAGACAATACGGTTGATGATGGTAGCAATAGTTGGCTAATTTCTGAATAAGTCTTACCAATTTATAACTGACTTGACGCAGATGAAATTGTAATTTGTAATGTAAGAAATAGGGTTTATGTTGATGTTAAAATATAAGTTGGTGTAATAGTAATCTAAATGCGGGTTAACCGTTTAATGTTAACTATGTAAGGGCTTTTTATTGTTAATGTTTTGTTTGTTTTTTAATTGCCAGTTTGTTTGCTGACGACGTGTGTTAATTATTATGATGAATATAAGAAAGGGTGTGGAGTTCTTAACATTACCCACCTTTTTTGTTTATTCTTCTATTGAAAGTGTTAAAACAATTTAAGCATTTTGTATTCTTACTTATTAATTATAATTATATTAGTGATATGTTTGCTAGAAATAATTTATTTTCTCATGTAAGTGAATGCCTTGTATTCTTTTTGAGAAATAAATATCTTAAACCAGAAAGGGTGTTACGGTTGTAGTAAGTAAACACTTGCCGAATATTTAAATGAGTGGGGTTAATTTTACACACGAATCTTACATGCATTAGATTGGCTGGTAAATATTGAACATAGAATTACTTGAAAACAGAATCAAGCAGATTCAACGGCTCACAAATGGCTCTTTACTTTGAATTCGTTAATTAATTGTATGTTTAGAAAATCTTCCATAATATATAGCTTGATCCCTTGTTGCAGTCTTTATCTTTTTTTTAAAGAAAAAATCAATATAAAATAATAAAATCCTTTCACACAACTTAATCATCATTAACCGAATTAAAAACATGAGATGCAATCTTGAAGTTCCTTATTTTTTATACCTTAATTTAATTGAAAAAGGTAAGAGTCAGGACATTGAAAGCATCCTTTATCTGGGAGCAATCGTCCTATGTCCTCCGGTAGCGTAATACATAAGAAAGTAACATGAAAGCATTAATTACTTAGCCATTGGACATTGCTGAGGTGTGTACTTTAAGTTGTAGAAGAGAGCGGGCAATGATGCTTCCAGCATCTATATGAGGGGAGCGGGCAGTAACGGTGCTTGAATATTTGTAATACCTATACCGAGTGCAAAGCTTGGAGAAAAACGTAAGAGTAAGGACATCGCTTACGCAATAGCCAAACATTTACGGCCAACCACTACCATTCTGCTTAGGTTCAGCCCAGCTTTGAATAGGACGCAATGCGCGAGTGTTCATACACATAATACTACGGCTTCTTCGATTCGCCATAAATATCCATAATGGAGACTCACGGAGGATGGAGAAAAATCGGATGACTGGTAAATTATTGTTGTGTTTTAAATACATACTTTCAGATATTGTTGGTTTTACTATAAGATAAAAAGTTAGTCACGTGTTGGGAACACGGTAAATGACGGTAACGAACCAAACTAGATTGAGCGATCAAGACCCACCAACAACAAACTTTTGCTCGGCTGTCAAAAACGCCATGAATAGACGCTAATAGAGGCAGATGGTCCAAAATAGGGGCAAACCATCCCAATCGAACGATGTCCACAATCCTTAGCCATTAGAGACCGACCATGGGGAGACAATAATAAGATAAAATAGTAAAAAGTAAGATAAACTGCCTGTTTAAAAAAAATAGCATAAACTACCGCGTTACAACCATGAAGAAATGTGTTGAGATATACATCAGTTTTGAAACAAAATTATTATGTTTCCTTTTTTATAACAACACACTAGAATTTCCAATAAAATAACAAGAAGTGCAGTCATTAATAATATTAATTGAAATATAAAATACTCATCTATAAATAATTTGCATTCGCTTATTACTTACTCCCCAATAATACCAAGACCACAAATGGATGGAGTCCATTTAATCTCGTGGGATTTAATTGCAGCACCTTTCGATTCGCCGCCGGTCCAAACCATTTATTGGTCCGAAGATTTACTGACGACAGTGTCGATTACTGCGAGTTTATTTTTTTTCAAACGAAGTTAATGTTAAAGCCGCAAAACTGAGGTCAGAATGATGTAGTGTTAATATTGAAATAAAATTGGAAATCATTATTTGAGGTTATTGCAATAATCATCATAAATTTCAAAGAAATAATAGTTAAGTCTTCGTTCCACAGTTTGGATTTTACCGCTTATATACTCGTATTTTATTCATACGCCAATCTTTTGTGACGTGCAATGTGACGCCTTAACGCTCAACGCTTAAATTGCTGACGTAGCCCGAGGCAACGCAAAAATTTGTATTAAATTTTGTTGATGTGCCTCAGCTCTAAATACTTGGCTTCCATACATTCCGATATAGGTATGGTTGCCCCAATTAAAACAGTGCTATCCTAGTGGCCAATTAAAATAAAAAAAACTTTAATAAAATTTTAACTTATATTATTATTATAATCTTTAAAAAAAGTCATAAAAAACAGAACATACCTATTTTTTTTTTCTAGTCTAGTCATAGTAAATATTCAGCGTGATGATGATTGTATCTAATATACATATATAAATACCGCTACCTTATCAAATAAGAATATATTGAAACTTCACCTAAAATAAACATAATATATCGTTAAAACATGAATAAAAATACAATCAATTCAATCCAGAGATTATTAAATTCAAAATAAAACCAATGCGTTTCACGTTTTTGAACGAAAACGTATCGGGCAAAATGAAAAAAGAGAAAGGTGTTGGAAATAAAAAGCTATCAGATATTCCTAAAATTGGGTTTCCCGATTTTTGGAGCAAAAGAGGAAAATGCTGTAAGATAAACAGATTTAGATAGGGAAATAAATGTGTATAGACTACTTGGGGATGTTATTATGTTTAAAATAAGTACAGGATGTGTACGAATACTATTACGAAATGTATTAGAGAGAAGAGAAAATTATCTGACTGTGCCCTCTACTAAGTACATTGAAAATATTATGGTTATGGATTATCTTTTATAATTATTCATCAGTATTCTACACCTTCATTAGATTGTGGTCTAGTAGCTAAGGTGATATTGCTGCTGGAATTAGGCCAACTAATTTGAGTTAATGCATCCAAAAACTAAATAAGTAGCTCTATGCCCGTTTATTTCAATCGTCGGACCTTCAAGTCCTCTACTACATAAAGCCAACTTTCAAAAATGTCTAACATAAGTTATTTTAAAATAAATCATCAAACAAATTATGAAAGTAGCTTTGAAAACTTTTTTCAAAGATCTCCATTTTTTACCAGTAATCGTTTCCTTAATGTATGAAATATACGTGTCGAATTCTCACGACTTAAATATGACGAGTAATTGGAGACACATGCACCCATCTACATCCGAGGGCTCCTAATTACACTAGAAAAATGCTCTGGGGAGAAACTTAATTAATATATAGAATGCACGTGTAAAACTACGGTATAATTATGATTTACGGCTGGGTCTTCTTAATAGAATATACTGGCGTATTTTTGTAATATAATGTTATCTTTATTGTTGTGCTTTTGCTTGTTAAGTGTGAGTTCTTTTAACTGATATTTTTACGGACAATTTTTAATATAACAAAGGGGTATTGAAAATGCATTTATATATTTATTCCCGTGCACAGCAGTGGGACGTTTATGGGTTGAAATGATGATGATGATGATTGAAAATGAAACAATCAGTTGGACTTTCTACTGTTATGAAAAATCATCCGAATATGTTTTCTGTTTTGTTATATCTGTAGTTGTTGGGACAACATTAAATTTGTTTCAAAGGCAATAAAAATCAAATATTAACAAATTAATGAAATGAGGTTTGTGTCATTTTACAAAAATGTCACACAACCCGAAAATGTTTCGTGATAAAATGACATTTTAGTCGGCACCAATTTAAATGAAAGTACCCCATCATCAAACCCCGGGTCATTCTTTTTTCAGCGGGGTGACGAACCAGCCAAAAAAATAATATAATGGGGCCAAAATGACCCACGTCAACTATTTTGCCCCTAATTTTGCTGTAACCCTTCCGTGATGCGGGTCACGGGCGCGACACAAATTAATCCATTTAAAATACATGCACAATCCGGTCTAACATACCCGTGCACATGAATAAATAAAATCTACAGACTACCGACCCGAATACGCCGTAAGGGTTGATTTTTGGAAATGTCCAATTTCTGTTGCGGTAGAAGGGTACTGTTGTTATCTTTGTGAGTGGATACTCCCATGGATATTTGAAGATAATATTTCATTCGTATTAATTGTATTAATATACTCGATAGAAGAAAACCCTTGGGGAATATAAATTGGTGTGAAATGCTGGACTGTGAAATTGGAACTGAACTGGAATCGTGGTTAATATTGAACTTAAAAGTGAAATATCAGCAAAAGAATGAAGTTTCTTAACCATTGAATATTGAGTCAAGATGCATCAACCCTAAAAGGATATGTCATGTCGTATATACGTCTACGGTAGAAAAATTTATAAATATCAGAGTGACAACAAACTTCACTTGGTAGGCAACAGTGGCTGTACTACATGGCAACTACTGGTTATAAGATCTATGTCGTAATTTTTTTTGTCTACGAATAATAACAATAATAATATTCAACTACATTTACACAGCGCCATCTAGTCCCAAATTAAAATAATTAATTATATTTGCTTGTGTTATGAGTACTAAACAACTGATATACTTACTATTTAAATAAATTTCTTTTTGTAAATACATACATATTTTAGATAAATCACACCCAGACACAGAACAAACCTTTATGCTCATCACACAAAGATTTGTCCTGGGTGGGGATCGAACCCACGACCTCCGGTTTAGCAGTCAGGGGGGTAACTAACCACTAGACCAACAGCCATAAAGATACAGTACAACTAATGAATTGTTAATTAAAACTTATCAATTCACTTAAATATTACTTTGTTAACTTTGGCGCCTAAATTATCACACTTGCGTACTCTCCGTGTAGGGATGGAAAACCAATACATAGCATCACTTCCCCTAATCAACCTGTAAGTGTCGTAAAAGGCGACTTAGGGAGATCTTATGCAGACAAGAGCACTGCCAGAAAAGAAAACTTTGAAACTCTATCCCATCTGGTCAGCGTGGTATAGTAGGCTAAATTCAGATTTGCTCAGACTTACCAACCTCTTATCTAATAATCATAAAATTTGCTGTCATCTAATGTATTTTTATCATCATTATTTACACCAACAAGATTGTTATTCATCAGATTTTTATCTAAATTATTTTTAGAAGGCATACATTCT
This sequence comes from Laspeyria flexula, assembly GCA_905147015.1. NCBI lineage: Eukaryota > Metazoa > Arthropoda > Insecta > Lepidoptera > Erebidae > Laspeyria > Laspeyria flexula. The sequence continues at coordinate 1,334,276 of LR989953.1, forward strand.
CTAACTAATCCCATCAATAAATAAGCATTCAATTTAACATCTACCAATAAAAACTAACGACTATTGAAGACACAGAAAGTCAAATCAAAACAGTGATATATCTGGTTAATAATTTCTCCACGTACCATTCGATGGCTATCACATTGCTACTTCCTCATCAGATATCTTATCGGTAACCATAGCCGGCATCGACACCTTAGCTATTTGCTTATCTAACAGATAAACATAGATAAACGGCAGTTTTCTATTTTATAGTAAACATTGATAATCTTGATGTAATAGGGTGTTTAGTGCTTTTGAAAGTGTGAATTGTTGTTTTTAGTTTGTCAATGACCAAACTTTGAAATGTTTTGTGTTTGAGTTAAATATTTATCTTTTATTCCACTGCCCTCAATGGAAGTAATATACAACTGCTGCGTACTTACGCAGAATCTATCTCACTACTTAGTGAGATAGATTCTCGGGTCAAATAAACTGTTTTTGTGTTGACGGTGGTAGAAAATTAATTACTCTAGAATTTTAATTATTTAGTAGGAATATAATACAACTAGTATGGGTAAAGTACCATTAAAACTCAAAAAATGTGTCATCTGTTTTTTTTGGTAGAAATAATCTCAATTGCGGTATGAAACGAGCTTTTCAAACACTAAATTAGGTCAATACATAAAATGACCCGTAATATGAATCTAAAAAATATGTATTACAAAAAATCTTCAAATGGCACTTACCTATCCTTAAAATCTTAAAACCTGTTCAAAAATCTTCAATAACAAGGAAATCTATAAGCAACCGAATATCGATGAGACGTCAATCAAAATTATAAAGACCGGTAATACGATCCCGTGGGCTCTCATTATTTCATAATAAAAGGTTGAAACCAGGCAGTTCAAAGAAGCTTTTGAAATCCGAAACCTATCCTGTATATAGAAAATGCAAAATTAAAAAGACGAACGACGCTTGAGAACAGGAATAGTCAATAGTCACTTCATATTGTGTTTACTGTGTAAACCGCATGAGGTTCCGTGGTATAGCGTTACTGATGCACCAGCAAGCTAACATAAACACTGTAGATTCAAATAGCATTGTATCCATTGCTGCTTATGAGGAACTTCAAGTGAAATTTAATGTATGAAGACATGCAATGGATAAGAAAGCGACCGATGTAATAAACATAGTTAGGTTTGAAATAGATATATTAGTAGATAGTGAAGGGATTGTGTATCCTGCGGGAGCACGGGCGAGAGTTGAGTGAACTTGTCTAACCTAAATTGTCGACAATAGTGCCATTGTCTGTACGTTGAGAAATTTTCTAGATGGCTTTAAATTTGTCAAAGCGAGAGATAGTGAGTAGATAAAATTAAAGGGGATTTAATTTATTTACCTCACTCAAACATAAGTGGATAAGCTCAATATGTTAAGCCTTCATCCAATTACAGTAGTTAAATTTAATTTAATTAACGTTTATCAAGATGTATGTGAACCAAAGAAAATGCCGTATTCTATAAATGATCTAAGATTATAATTAAGGGTTTTTCTGCTAATCTAAACAGAAATATCTACTAAAATGACATTATTTAATAATAATAATAATAATGTTAATTATAGATTAATTCAGATAAAATCCATACATTCTGTTAGCAGACTTAGAACTAAGTATGTTAGTATAAACACAAAAGACTTTCACATATCACATGAGACAAATACAACAAGCAAATATAAACAAAAACGTAAGCACTTATGACACATCTACACAATATTTACAACATAAATTATTATTTGGTAACCTTCGAAATCAATACATTATTTTTATTAATTCGTCTATCAAATGTTACTCTTAAGTCAAATTAAATTTAATGCCGAAGTCAGGTAACGTAACAGATTAAAGTCAAAACTGTACGATTTGTAATTAAGCCAGCGACAGCCGCAAATTGCTACTCATCAATAACGACGCTTATCTGTGCATAGTTAATTAAATCTCTATCTCTCACATCTCGGTTAGGTGACGCTTCAGAGAAAGCTGCTTCAAATAATAAATGTTCTGGTTTCCAAAACATTACTGAAATATTTCTGTAGGTATGTTAAATGTTTAGTTTGGGAATTCTCTCAATCTTTATAATACTACTTTATAATACTATGAACTATTTATTATTTTGATGTTAAATGTTTAAATGTGTTTTGATGTTATCAAGTGTGTCATTTCTGTAGGATTTGTACCATTATTTTTATCTAGCTTTTTACTTTTTGTTTTTTTTTTTTCAAATATTTATTTTGTTTTGAGAATATACCACAAAGTCAAAATGAGTTTGTGGTATATTCTCGTATTTTGTTTGGTACAAAGTGTACGTATTGTTTGTACAAACAAACATGTAATTTCGTTAACATCTAATGTATTATTTGATACACGTTCAATTAATATTCTTTTATCTTACTTTAGGGAAATAAGCTACATGCCTTAACTATTTTAAAACTTAGTGATTATTCCTGATAAAACTTTTCTTGAAAAGACTTACAAATAAATTCTTAAAACAAAACGTTATATTTACTAAAAAAATTATAAATATGCCACTCAAATACAAGACACCAAAACCTAAAAGTAACCATGCATTCTAAACTGAAAACATTGAACTTCATACAGCTTTAACGCCACAAAAATTTCATCAGCAACTTGTTGACAAAAAGATGTCCAAAACAGAGGAAATCCTGCGCACTGACAGCTGCCATGTCCGCTCCAGTGTCAACTTGGAACACGTCCAAAATTCGCGACAATTGTCATCGTTTGTGAACGTTTTATTTTTAGGGGCACTCGGGCAAAGAGTTATGTTACTCGTGAAAATTTAGAGCTAACTTAATAAGTATTTCAATTTAAAGAGTAAAGGTGTTGTAGTGTTTATATTGTTTGTGAAGAACTTAATGTTATTTAAAAGACTTTTCGCTCGTATCATTGAATTTGTGAACCAGGATTTTTTTTGGAAACTTGTTAGTACTTTGTGATTTAAATCATGTTTATATAATTAAACAATCGCCCCGCAATAATTAAGACCACTAGAATTCTGCAAAGCTGTATTTGAAGTTAATCTTATTACACTTAACAAAAATACTGGTAAGCAATAGTTACAAAAAAATAACTAAAAAAATAATTGTAAAGTATTGAAATTATAATGTTGCCTAAAATAGTTGAGTTATGTTTATTTAAGGTAAAAATTAGCCCTGACTTAATTTAACATTTCAGTAGATTTAAAAAAGTATTATTTATACTTGGTACAAATTTTAAACACAACTTAATAAATTCATGACAACGTAAATGCAAGTCGACATCAAAAACTCGCAAACCTCACGAGCATGATATTAATTATCCCGTTTACTTGATACCAAGAAGTGACAACTGTCACACACTACAGTAAACATACTTGAAGCACCACAAATTAATTCAGAGTGAATATCTCAAAACGATCTACCGCTATGCACGCAGATTTTGCCTGCTTTACGTCATGTCATTTTAACGAAATGTAAAGGATAGCCTATCATTTTGGGGAGTGGTATTTTACTTTGTAATTGGACGATATTTTATACTTTTTATTTAAATAGTGTGTAGAATACGACTTTTATTCATATTTAGTCGTATTGTTTGGATACAAATGGGCTTGAGTAGTTGGATACTACGACCACTTAACTTACAGTAAACATACTTACCTTCAAATCCTCCTTCCCAAATTTCTAAAGACAATATGATAACAAACGTAATTCCTTAGTCGTTGTTCGTACAACAATGTTCTAATCTAAGCGTTTCGTCATCAACATTCAAATGTGTGCAAATATCGACGCGAGAGTGTATGGTAAACACCGATGCGTTTTACTTAATTGAATGCCTAATGACTACGGTATGAAAACGTTAGGGTCCGATCTCATTTGTGCGAGCGATGTTCGCCACAACTTTAGTAATTAAATTGCCACTGGTGAGATTGTTACGTTTATTTTTTTGTGAAACTTGTTTTGTTATTTGTTGGTTTTGATATCTCCGCAAAAAATGATTTCTTTTTGTTTTTTATAATTTTATTTATTGAATAGAATAGAAAAGGTTACTAAAATCTATTTTTCGTATTGTTTTTTTTCTTTTTATGTGGGTATATTCTGGTCAATTTATTCATAATAACTTAACAAATATGTATAATATTATATACTAAATTAAACCGTGTTATCTAAAACAAAATAAAAATAAAAAGTATCTATTTACATAATTATATAACATCGAGAATATTATCTTATGTATCATAATAATACAAAAACGTTTAACATAAACTACCTACAGAAAGTTTTACATTTTAAAGGTCTATTTACTGATATTGTAATCAATACGAATACAATTAATAATTGTATGCGTACATATTGAATCGTATTATATTCTCTTTTAACTATTGTATAATATTGTAATTGCGAAAGTTATGATGGATGGATGTTTGTTACTCTGTCATACCAGAACAGCTAAACGGAATTGTGTGAAATTTGGCACAAAGGTAGATCTAGAATAGCACAAATACTACTTATTACTGACGCACTGGAGTCGCGGGTAGAAGCTTGTATTTTATTAAACTTAACGTACCACAAAACTTGTCACGAACGAGAAGTGAACGCGCACCCTTATGTGTTTATAGTTATATATATTGTGTGTCGGCTAAAGTAAATATTGTGCGCGTTTAATTGGATTTTATATTTGGTCTCTCAAGTTTAAGTGTTTTCGGTACTTTAAACGAGTATCCACGATGGTTCCGTGCAAAATATTTGCTATTTTTTAAAGATTAATATATAATTAATGTCATTCATGTATGTAGAGATAACCTTGACTTTTCAGTCAAGGTTATCTTTACATACAATATCTATAATATAATGAATCAAATTAGATATATATTAATCTTTTCTTAATCTTTTATTTTTTTATTCTATGATACAACTAGCTTCCACACGCGCTTCAATCGCGCGGTAAAAAGTAGTCTATGTGCTTCCAGATAAATCTGTGTGCTAAACTTCAAACAAATCCTTACAGCTGTTCTGTCGTGATTGAGTCACAAACATCCATCCATACATTCTTGTATCCATCCAAACTTTCGCATTTATAATATTAGTAGGATAAATAAGCCACTATAAAAATAGGCTACTGGAATGAAATTGCGACAGTAAATTATATTTTGATTTTTAACTGCACGTTTAAAACCCATAACTAATCTGTCAGGAAGTTTCATAGAAATAGAATAAATTAAAATTAAAATAAATTAAATAAATACTATTTTGACACTAAATTTAATATTATCCTATTCACTAGCACCTCCTTTTTTAAATAAATATTTTAGTCTCTTTACTTTAAATACCAGTACAAAAATTCTTGGAATTCAATATCTCAATTCTATGGGTCTCTAAATTTCAAACTACCATTGTAAATCATTTAACCATAATCTATTATAGTCCAGAATACTCTCAAGCATTCTTACTGGCAATACATTATCACAGCTAAACTAGTTACAGCTAGGTCTACAAATAAAAGCGCATCAGGGGATCGCATTTACATTTACAGACTTATTTTGTTTTAAAGAATATGCCTCATTTATAACGTGCTGAATTCATCGGTTATTTACATACATGTAAAATAAAATGCCTTCATCATCATCATCATCATAAGCCCAATGACGTCCACTGTTGAACATAGGCCTCACCTAATTTCCGCCACAGCGAGCGATTTTGTGCCACCCGCATCCAACGACCACCCAACCAATAAAATGCCTTATTTAGCCGTAATACATTGTTATACAACAGCCGTATAACACAATATCAATAAATCATCTGTTAAGTTGTTTGGATTTATATTCTATTGTAGTAAACAATATTTACATACATTTTTCAATAGAATTTGTACAGCATCCAATTTAAATATGACCACTAAATTTACTAGCTGTTCCCGTTTAAGCTATGACATACCAAGTTAAGTCTTGATCATCTATCATTCTAAAAGTAACGGTAAAACTCTTAATTACTTGCTAAACGATGCTTCAAATAAATCTTAGTAATGTCTCCTTAAAAAATTAACTCTGAGATGAATTAGCTTGTTATAAATTGTGTTCGTTATACCAAATACAGTGAAAGTCAAGTGATATTTAACTTTTGGTTATGGTTAATAATGATATTGGTTATAATTTACTGGCTCGTTATAAATGTAATTTAAATTTATCTACAACTAACTGTCGCTCGAGGTTTCATTCGTGTGTAATTGCTTTATTAAAACAACGTATTATACCCTTATGGTTATATTAAGACATGGAAATAGTACATAAACAAAAGGACTTGCGAGAAATGGATGAAGACACGGGCGGGATCGTATTTTATAAAGTTCAATAATTTATTATACAGGTATAAGTAATATTTTGGTTCTATATTTGTATTATATAAAATTTATAACTTATTTTTTCTTTTCTTTTAACATAAAATAAAAGGAAACATCTCCTAATAACTCCGTCTCAAAACCATTTTGCGTCAACAACACGTTTAACGGGGTTCCACAAAGCTTTCAAGAAAAACACTTTTATTCAAAGCAAGTAATTGTAACGTACGGAACTCGGCAGCTGCGTCCCTTTGACTCCCTTCAAAGCTATCAGTGATATTACCTTTTTTCATTCGTAAGGGTTCCGCGTTATTAAAATTTATTGAAATTAACGCTATCTTTGAAATTTATAAAAGAGTTTTGGGAATCGAGATAATGGTAACGTTCGATTTTTTATGTGTAAAATATATTTTTTGTAGTCTTTAATGGAATTAGGCAATGTAAGAATGAGTTTCCTTTTGTAATTTTATTCAGTAAAAGTGTTAAAATTTCGGTACATTTTGAAAAAATATGCTGAATATTATTTAAAATATTATCGTAACACCTTTTCGTTATAATGATATTCATAACCTTGCCGAGATTCCTTCTAAGTTGTAATAAATGTGTTTATTATTTAAGTTAGGTATATTTTATTTCTTCCTGTCAGTCTGAGAGTTTTCTATAATAGGTACCTATTCTTTACAAAGAAAACTTTTTTTGTGTTAATGTTTATTAAAGTCAAAGATTTCGTTTATTATTTTAACGCAGTATTCATTAAAACTATTAATTAGTACTGAACGTCTAATTTTGAAGTTATGAAATAACTGTAACATATTTCTACAAGAAAATATAAAAGTATTATTTATTTGTTAATGTGAACAAAAATAGTATAGCTATAACGAAATATATGAATTTTTACGATGTCGATAGAGCTTGGACCTTGATAAGTCACTTTTCGATATGAAACGTGGAGTACAGAATGTGAGTTCCTACTCTTGCTACTGTGAACTATTTCGATACTGATTTGATATTCGAATATCATTTATGCCTGACACTCTATTAAAAAATCAGCCCTAGATTTTTTAATAGAGTGTCAGGCATAAATGTAAATAAGCTATGATGATCATTCCCGTCCAATGAAAAAATGAACATTATGTAGGTATATTTGTATAAATATATGTATAGTGTACAACCGCACGACACAAAGGGCGTTATCTCGACATTCATAGTAATCGATTTCAATGTTGTTTGTTTCAACTGTCAAATATTTGAAAATTGAAGAATAGTCTTGTAATAAATAAATAAAAGATTGTTGAAATTTGCATGCATGTATTTGCATTTTAAGTCAAATAAAAACTAATAAACAAATAATTATGCATGCGCTTTGCAGATTGTCCGAAATGGTCTAGGTGTATTCCTCGCAGATATGAATAACATATTAATCAATAATATTTTAGCTGGTGGTCTTCCTGATATAGACTATTGATCGTTTGAATTAACAATCAATACATATAACATTGCGCCAACTGGTTTTCCCATTTAAGGACACTTAATGGATTTAATCAACATACAATCCTCTTTCTTATTCTTTCAACAATAGTATACTTATTTGCATTTTCAACTAGAATTTGCATTCTACAAGCACTTGACTTTCTGAGGATAAACGGGTTGAAATAGTGTAGTGACATTATGTGTTCAAAATCCGTCACTATACGGACAAATTTAATTTAATTTATAATTTTTACGGCCGCTTGTTTTTTTTAATGATATGTTCCATCTTTGAACAAGATACTCTATTTTATTTTTAAAATAAATCAGTAACAATCTTTGCTATGCTACGTAAGAGCCGATATTAAGTTCCAACAGCGCATTCATATTTACAAATCCATTTTGTCGCAACAAATTTCCCCAGTGTAAAATCTTAGAGTCGTACTCAGAATACCCGTCTATCGTTCCAAAGCTACCTTCCATACATACTTCATAGTGAGTTTATGCCTACAAGCGTACACCTAGGGGCCCAAATTGAATGGCCCTACGTTTTTAGGTAATTGGAATCCAGGCCTGAATACTTCGCCAGATTAATATTGGCTGTGTTGATGGTACGTGAGGCTACGTATGGTTAAATTATTGGAATACAGGTCAATAATAAATACTTGTATGATTTGAGTGAACCTTTTGAAGGAGTTAATCTGGGTTGAGTGACTGGATCAGCCGTTGATGGTATACCACGGTTTGCAGAAATTGACAGGAAAGTATATAATTATTGTAGGTACTATCTTAAATCTGTTAAGTGACGAGATTATGAATACATAATGTCACTGCCCCATTTTAACCCGTGAGTATCGTAAAACAAACAAGAGCACTGCGAGAAAAGGAAAATTCGAAACAAAACCACCCACCCGTCTGGCCAGCGAGATATAGTAGCTAAATTCTCTCCAAAATGTTAAAAGTAGACCTGTGTCCAGCAGTGAGACGTTAAATGGGTTGTAAGGATGATAATGAGTATCTTATATATAACAAAAGATGTTGACTAACTTATTCTACCATAGATGGATGGCTGTGATGATAGTCTATTCGTAGGCAAATTTCTGACACTACTTTTCGGATAACCTGTTACATTCTTAACTTGCGACTTTCAGAAGTGTTACTTTGTAACCTAGATGAATAAACGAGATTTCATTTCATTTCATTCAAAACTACAAATAAAATATATACCTACTCCCTTTTTTTCTTTCTAAACCATGTATTTTTTTTTTAAAATAGCCTCACAAATGTCATGGAAAAAAAGCTAAATTCAAAAGCATTCAATTATACACCTGGGGATGATTAGACCTGTTATCTATTGTAACTAACTATACATTGTTACGTAGAGTATAAATCTTAATTATCTTAATGTAGAAGGGACAAGTTGATCACAATCTATTCATATAGCACAAGATCATCTATAATTTCAATTTGCTTCCCTAACAAAATGATACGAATAAAACCTAATACAAATATAGTTCTTAAATCCTGTAATCGTATGCGTAAACCGTATTACTATGGTGGAACACAGGAGGTTTGCGGCAGTATGTCGGTCACGAACACTTTGCATGAAACCACCGGGACAATGGATGCCAATTAGCGGAGCGTGCTACATCCTACGTGGACTGTGATTCTATTTGAAGGTTTTTAGCGTTTCAGTATTGGTTATACTAGTAGTTATTTTTGCTTGTTTTACAGTATCATTTAATTTTGTTTCTTCTGATTTTATTTGGTTTCTGTATGAGGCTGTAGTAACACAATTAATTTAGTAAATGTTATTTGTTTGGCTTCGGCACCAGGGGCGTAATAATAATTGCTCCACATGAATCCCAGATTCAATCCGCGAGTGCACGAGTGGGGTAAAATTCTTCTTTTAAACTTTCACGTTGCATGATGATATTCATTGATTTTAAACGGGAATTCACGCGATTATGATTTAGATATTTACATACCTTATGGTGCTTGACTTTTCGACCAGGGTACACTGGCCGTGGTCACAAGCTGACTTAGTCTGCTTATGTATGCAGAATGCAATAAATAATATTTTGCACATGTATATAAAAATGGCTCATGATCGATCTTAATTTATCTGCAAATAAAGAAAAATAGGAAAAATTTA